>CM039678.1:118762567-120200000 GCA_022496015.1 Hordeum marinum
CCAACCATGCTTCTACTACTATTGCTACCGTTTAGTGATAAAGTAAAGCATTACATAGCGATTAATGATTGACAGGCAGGTCATACAATAATGAAAGATAACCCTATGGCTCCTGCGGGTTGCCGTACTCAATGACATGCAAGTCATGATAATCTATACAAAACATGATCATCTCATACATCATATATATATCATCATGTCTTTGGCCATATCATATCACAACATACCCTACACAAACAAGTTAGAAGTCCTCTAATTGTTCTTGCATGTTTTACGTGGCTATTATGGGTATCTAACAAGAACGATTCTTACCTACGCAAAACCACAATGGTGATACACAAATTTCTATTCAACCTTCTACAAGGACCGCCTTAGTCGAATCAGATCCAATTAGAGTGGGAGAGCCAGACACCCGCCAGCCATCTTTATGCAACAAAGTCACATGTCAGTCGATGGAACCGGTCTATCATACGTCGACGAGTAAGGTTGGTCTGGGCCGCTTCATCCCACAATACCGTTAAATCAAGAAAAGAATAAAGGATGAAGCAATCTGAATATCAACACCCACAAACTCCTTTGTGTTCTACTCGTGCATATCATCTACGCATAGACCTAGCTCCGATACCACTGTTAGGGAACGTTGCATGGAAAAAAACTTCCTACGCACACGCAAGATCTATCCATGGAGATGCATTGCTACGAGAGGGGGAGTGTGTCTACATAACCTTGTAGATCGCTAAGCGGAAGCGCTAATAAACGTGGTTGATGTAGTCGAACGTCTTCGCAATCCAATCACGATCTGTCCCGCGATCCAATCGCGACCCGTCACGATCTAGTGCCGAACGGACGGCACCTCCGCGTTCAGCACACGTATAGCTCGATGACGTCTCCGCCTCCTTGATCCAGTGAGCGAGGGCAGAGTAGTAGATGAGTTCTCCGGCAACAGAACGGCGTGGTGGCGGTGGTGGTGCTATCCCGGTAGGGCTACGCCTAGAGCTACCGAAACCGCGAACGGAGGAGAAAATTATCTAGGGAGAGAGAGGGGCGCCAAGGACTTCGTGTGTCCTCTTGGGGTGCCCCTTGCCCTCTATATATAGGTGGAGGTGCGTGGGGAACAACCCCTCCAAGCCCTAGGGCGCAGCCAAGGGGGGAGAAGGTGGAATCCTACTCCCCCTCCTTCCCTTCCATACAAAGGTGGACTTTCCACCTTTCCCAACTGCATGTGACTTGAGGGACTTGTGCGCTTGGCCATTAAGGCCACGGTGTCTCTCCTCAGCCCATGAAAACCCTTGTGACATGGTGGACACTTGGTGGACTTCTGGACTCCTCCGGAAATTTCTGCAAGCTTCTAGAAGCTTCCCGATACAATACCGAAAAACTCTGAAACTTTACAAGTAGCACAAATATGACTTCCCATATATAAATCTTTACCTACGGATCATTTTGTAGCTCCTCGTGACGTCCGGGATCTCATCCGGGACTCTGAACAACTTTCTGTCACCAACATATATAACTCGTCAACACTTTATCGTCATGGAACGTTAAGTGTGCAGACCTTGTGAGTTCGAGAACTATGCAGACATGGCCGAGACACCTCTACAGACAATAACCAATAGCAGGACCTGGATGCACATATTGTCTCCTACATATTCTACGAAGATCTTTATCGATCAAACCACAATGTCAAGGATTCAATCAATCCCGTATGCAGTTCCCTTTGTCCATCAGTATGTTACTTGCCCGAGATTCGATCGTGGGTATGTCCATACCTAGTTCAATCTCGTTACGTGCAAGTCTATTTACTCGTTCTGTAATACAATATCCCATGACTAACTCCTTAGTCACATCGCTTGCAAGCTTCTTGTGATGTTGTATTACCGAGTGGGCCCAGGCATACCTCTCCGTCATACGGAGTGACAAATCCCAATCTTGATCCACGCCAACCGAACAAACACCCTCGGAGATACCTATAGAGCATATTTATAGTCACCCAATTACGTTGTGACGTTTGATACACACAAGGCATTCCTTCGGTGTCAGGGAGTTGCGTGATCTCATGTCATAGGAACGGATACTTGACATGGATAAAGCAGTAGCAGAAACTGACACAATCATATGCTATGCTTACGATTGGGTCTTGTCCATCACATCATTCTCCTAATGATGTGATCCATTATCAAATGACAACTCATGTCTATGGTCAGGAAACCTTGACCATCTTTGATCAATGAGCTAGTCTAGTAGAGGCTTACTAGGGTGCTACTATGCCCACCCTCTTACCCTTTGGGTGAACAAAATCAAGGACACGGACCGGTGTAAGGTACTAGCTGGGATCCTTTCAGTCCACGGGGCTGGTGACGAGGCGTACGACGTTAAGGTGGTGGCGCTCTACGACAACAAAGCAAAGCTGAACTTCCCCATTTGCAACCGCAACATCCTAAAGGTTGTGAAAGGCGTACGACATCAAGTGGTCTATTTGGCTCGGTGGTTAGGCATGCGGTTGTGCAGCCTAGCAACCCGAATTCAATTCCTAGAATTGACACGGGATGTACACGAGTTTTTATCATTTATTGAGGATCAAACTTGATGTGTGGCGCAACCACTCATGAAGAAATATCTTGATGCTCAATTTAAAAAAATTGAGAACCATATTTATCTTGGTACTCATACTAAAATGGTTGTATGCATCCCTAGTTGGTGCATAGGCCGGGGAGTGAAAATTTCTACATTTTTAAAGAAAATTGTACCATCGCTTGTGTCGCTCTCTAGGGGGGGCACGAGCAAGGCGTTGCCCTGAACGTCGCAGCTCGCTTGCAGCGCGGTGGTGTAAGCCGACACGGTGTTGGAAATATGCCCAGAGGCAATAATAAAGTGGTTATTATTATATTTCCTTGTTCATGATAATCGTTTATTATCCATTCTAGAATTGAATTGATCGGAAACTCAGATACATGTGTGGATATATAGACAAACACTATGTCCCTAGTGAGCCTCTAGTTGACTAGCTCGTTGATCAAAGATGGTCAAGGTTTCCTGGCCATAGACATGAGTAGTCATTTGTTAACGGGATCACATTATTAGGAAAATGATGTGATGGACAAGACCCAACCGTAAGCATAGCATGTGATCGTGTTAGTTTATTGCTACTACTTTATCCATGTCAAGTATCTATTCCTACGACCATGAGATCACACAACTCCTTGACATCGTAGGAATGCCTTGTGTGTATCAAATAGCACAACGTAATTGGGTGAATATAAAGGTGCTCTACGTATCTCCGAGAATGTCTGTTGGGTTGGCATAGATCGAGACTGGGATTTGTCACTCCGTATGACGGAGAGGTTTCTCTTGGCCCACTCGGTATTACAGCATCACAAGAAGCTTGTAGGCAATTTGACTAAGGAGTTAGTCATGGGATCTTGTATTACGTAACGAGTAAATAGACTTGCCAGTAACGAGATTGAACTAGGTATGAAGATACCGACGATCGAATCTCGGGCAAGTAACATACCGATGTACAAAGGGAACTGCATACAGGATTGATCGAATCCCTTACATCATGGTTCGACTGATAATGATCTTCGTAGAATATGTAGGAACCAATATGGGCATCAAGGTCCCGCTATAGGTTATTGGACATAGAGGTGTCTTGGTCATGTATGTATAGTTCTTGAACCCGCAGGGTTTGCACACTTAACGTTCGGTGTCGATTCGATATTGTTGAGTTATATATGTTGGTGAACGAAGGTTGTTCAGAGTCCCGGATGAGATCTCGAATGTCACAAGGATTTCCAGAATGGTCCGTAGGTAAAGTATGATATATAGGAAGTTCCATTTTGGTCATCGAAAAGAATTCGGGCATCACCGGTAGTGTACCGAGAGTGCCGAAGGGTTACAAGGGTCCAACGGAAGGGGTCCACCAGCCCCGGATGGGCCACATGGGTTGATAAGGGTGCGCACGAGCCTATGGTGGGCTGGGAGCCCCTCCCCACCTAGGCCCATGCAGCTAGGGTTGGTGGAGGGCCAACCCTAGGGGTGGCGCCACCCTTGCTTGGGTGCCAAGCCACCCCCTAGGCGCCGCCCCACCCCTATGGGAAACCCTAGGGCGTCGTCCCCCCTCCCTTCCCCTATATATATATGAAAGGAAAGGGAGGGCAGACGCACCCTAAGCCATGAATCAGCCCTCCCTCTTTCTCTCTCTCTCGATCTTTTCTCCTCTAGATCGTTGCGGTAGTGCTTGGCAAAGCCGTGCCAGGACAGATCCACCACTACCAACACCACGTTGTCGTGCTGCCGGAGAACTCATCAACTAATTCGCCCTCGCTTGCTGGATCAAGGAGGCGGAGACATCATCGAGTTGTACGTGTGTTGAACGCGGAGGTGCCGTACATTCGTCTCTAGATCCGAACGGATCGTGATTGGATCGTGGGACGGATCGTGATTGGATCGCGAAGACATTCGATTTCTTAATGCTTCCGAGCAATCTACAAGGGTATGTAGACACACTCCCCTTCTCGTAGTTGTTGATCTCCATAGATAGATCTTGGGTTTTCGTAGGAATTTTTTTGTTTCCCATGCAACATTCTCCAAAAGTGGCATCATGAGCTAGGTCTATGCATAGATAACATGCACGAGTAGAACAAAAAAGAGTTTGTGGGTGTTGACGTTCAGATTGCTTACCTCCTTAGTCTTATCTTGATTTGGCAGTATTGCGGGATTAAGAAGCTCGGACCAACCTTACTCGTCCACGTATGAGAGACCGGTTCCATCGACTGACATGCAACTTGTTGCATAAAGATGGCTGGCGTGTGTCTGTCTCTCCCACTTTAGTTGAATCGGATTCGACCATGGCGGTCCTGGTATAGGATTAAAAGGCAACTTGAATATCATTGTGGTGGCTTTGCGTAGGTAAGAACGGTTCTTACTAGTTGCCCATAGCACCCACGTAAAACTTGTAACAACAAAGTAGATGACGTCTAACTTGTTTTTGTAGGGCATGTTGTGATGTGATATGACCAAGACGTGATTTGATATATGTTGGTGTATGAGATGATCATGTTTTGTAATAGTTGTCATGACTTCCATGTCGATGAGTATGGCAACCGGCAGGAGCCATACGGTTGTCTTTAATTTATTGTACGACCCGCGTGTCAATCACTAAATATTGTGTAATTGCTTTTACTTTATCGTTATGCGTTAGCAATAGTTGTAGAAGCAATAGTTGGCGCGACAACCATGTGACGACACAATGATGGAGATCATGGTGTCATTCCGGTGATGATGGAGATCATGTCGGTGCTTTGGAGATGGAGATCAAAAGCACAAGATGATGATGGCAATATCAAGTCACTTATATGATTTGCATGTGATGTTAATCCCTTTATGCGTCTTATTTTGCTTAGGACGACGGTAGCATTATAAGGTGATCTCTCACTAAAATTTCAAGATTAAAATTGTGTTCTCCCCAAGTGTGCACCATTGTGAAGGATCGTCGTTTCGAAGCACCTCGTGATGATCGGGTTTGATAAGACTCTACGCTCGCATACAACGGGTGAAAGCCAGTTCTGCACATGCAGAACACTTGGGTTAAACTTGACGAGGCTAGCATATATAGGCATGGCCTCGGAACATAGGAGACCGAAAGGTCGAACATGAGTCATATAGTACATATGATCAACATGGAGATGTTCACCATTAAAACCACCTCATCTCACGTGATGATCAGACTTGGGTTGGTGGATTTTGGATCATGTCACACTTAGACAACCCGAGGGATGTTGATTTGAGTGGGAGTTATTAAGTAATATGATTAATTGAGCTCATTATCATGAACATAGTCTAAGTTGTCTTTGCAAATTATGTTGTAGATCAATGGCTCGTGTAGTAGGTCCCCTGAATTTTAATGCGTTCCTAGAGAAAGCTAAGCTGAAAGATGATGGAAGTAACTATGCGGACTGGGTCCATAATCTGAGGATCATCCTCATGGCTTCGCAAAAGGCTTATGTCCTTGATGCACCGCTTGGTGCGCCGCCCCCTAAAGTGTTGCATGTAGAAGTTGTGAACGTCTGGTAGGCGCGTTCTGATGACTACTCGATAGTTCAGTGTGCCATATTGTATGGCTTAGAATCGGGACTTGAAAAGCGTTTGAACGCCATGAATCATATGAGATGTTCCAGGATTTGAAGTTAATATTTCAAGCAAATACCCGCATCGAGACGTATGAGACCTCCGATAAGTTCTTCGCCTGCAAGATGGAAGAGAATGGTTCTGACAGTGAGCACCTACTTAGAATGTCTCGGTACTACAACCGTTTGAATGATTTGGGAGTTATGCTTCCACCCGAAACGGTCACTGACAGAATTCTCGAATCACTGCCACCTAGCTACAAAGACTTCGTGATGAACTATAATATGCGAGGGATGGATAAGTCTGTCTCCAAGCTTTTCGCGATGTTGAACATCACGGAAGTAAAAATCAAAAAGGAGCATCAAGTGTTGATGGTGAATGAAACCACTAGTTTCAAGAAAGGCAAGGGAAAGAAGGGAAACTTCAAGAAGGGTGGCAAGCCAGTTGTCGTTCCCGTGTAGAAACCCAAGGCTGGACCCAAGCGTGAGACTGAGTGCTTCTATTGCAAGGGGACTGGCCATAGGAAGAAGAATTGCCCCAAGTACCTGGCTGTTAAGAAGGCTGGCCACGTCAACAAATGTATATTTGATACACATGTTATTAATGTGTACCTCACTAGCTCTCGTAGTAGTTCCTGGGTATTTGATACCGGTTCGGTTGCTCATATTTATAACTCGAAACAAGAACTACGGAATAAACGAAGGGTGGTGAGGGATGAAGTGACGATGTGCGTCAGAAATGGTTCCAAGGTTGATGTGATCGCCGTCGGCATGCTCGCTCTTTAATTACCATCGGGATTTGTAGTAAATCTAAATAATTCTTATTTGGTGCACGTGTTGATCATCAACATTATATCTGGATCTTGTTTATTGCGAGACGGTTATTCATTTAAATCAGAGAATAATGATTGTTCTATTTATATGAGTAACATCTTTTATGGTCATGCACCCAATGTGAATGGTTTATTCTTGTTGAATCTCGATCGTAGTGATGGACACATTTATAACATTGATGCCAAAAGATGTAAAGTTAGTAATGATAATACCACTTTCTTGTGGCACTGCCGCTTAGGTCATATTGGTGTAAAACGCATGAGGAAGCTCCATGTTGATGGACTTTCGGAATCACTCGATTTTGAATCGCCTGATACATGTGAACCATGACTCTTAGGCAATATGACTAAAACCCCATTCTCCGGTACAATGGAGAAGGGAAGTGACTTGTTGGAAATCATACTCACTGATGTGTGCGGTCCGATAAGTGTTGAGGCACGCGGTGGATATCGTTACTTTCTTACCTTCACTGATGATTTGAGTAGATATGGGTATATTTACTTAATGAAACACAAGCCTAAAACATTTGAAAAGTTCCAGCAATTTTAGAGTGAAGTAGAGAATCATCTTAACAAGAAGATTAAATTTGTACGATATGATCATCATGGAGAATATCTGAGTTATGAGTTTGGCATGCATTGGAAACAATGTGGAACCGTTTCGCACCTTACGCCACCTGGAACACCACAACATAATGTTGCGTACGAGCACTATCATTTTGGGGTTATGTATTAGAGACAGATGCATTCACTTTAAATAGGACACCATCAGAGTCCGTTGAGACGACACCATATGAATTATGGTTTGTCAAGAAACCTAAGTTGTCGTTTCTTAAAGTTTGGAGTTGTGGTGCTTATGTGAAAAGGCTTCAACCTGATAAGCTCGAACCCAAAGCGAACAAGTGCGTCTTCATAGGATACCGTAAAGAAACAGTTGGGTATACCTTCTATCTCAAATCCGCGGACAAAGTGTTTGTTGCTAAAAACGGGTCCTTTCTCGAGAAAGAGTTTATCTCGAAAGAATTGAGTGGGAGTAAAGTAGAACTTGATGAGGTTGTTGAACCGTCACTTCGGTTAGATAGTAGCATGACGCAGAAAGATGTTTATGCGGCGCCTACACCAAGTGAGGATGAAGCAAATGATGATGATCATGAAGCTTTGGATCAAGTTACTACCAAGCCTCGTAGGTCGACAAGGACTTGTACTGCCCCTAAGTGGTACGACAATCTTGTCTTGGAGGTCATGTTGTTGGACAACAGTGAACCTACAAGCTATGAAGAAGCAATGGTGGGCCCGAATTCCAAGAAATGGCTAGAAGCCATGAAATCCGAGATAGGATCCATGTATGAGAACAAAGTGTGGACTTTGGAGGACTTGCCATTTGATCGTAAGGGCATACAGAATAAATGGATATTTAATAAAAATACGAACGCGGACGGTAATATCACCGTCTATAAAGCTCGACTTGTTGCAAAACGGTTTTCACAAGTTCAAGGAGTTGACTACGATGAGACTTTCTCTCCCGTAGCGATGCTTAAGTCTGTCAGGATCATGTTAGCAATAGCTGCATTTTTTTATTATGAGATCTGGCATATGGATGTCAAAACAGCGTTCCTTAATGGCTTCCTTAAGGAAGGGTTGTATATGATGCAACCAGAAGGTTTCGTCGATCCGAAAAATGCTAACAAAGTGTGCAAACTTCACCGATCCATTTATGGACTGGTGTAGGCATCTCAGAGTTGGAATCTTCGCTTTAATGAGGTGATCAAAGCGTTTTGGTTCATATAAGTTTATGGAGAAGCTTGTATTTACAAGAAAATGAGTGGGAGCTCTATAGCATTTCTAATATTATATGTGGATGGCATATTGTTGATTGGAAACAATATAAAACTTCTAGAAAGTGTGAAGATTTATTTGAATAAAAGTTTTTCAATGAAAGACCTCGGAGAAGCTGCTTACATATTGGGCATCAAGATCTATAGAGATAGATCAAGATGCTTAATAAGACTTTCACAAAGCACATGTCTTGATAAGGATTTGAAGAAGTTCAAAATGGATCGGTCCAACAAGGGGTTCTTGCCTGTCTTATAAGGTGTGAAGTTGAGTAAGACTCAATGCCCGATGACTACACAGGATAGAGAAAAGATGAGTGTCATCTTCTATGCTTCAGCCATAGGATCTATCATGTATGCGATGTTGTGCACAAGACCAGATGTTAGCCTCGCCATAAGTAGAGGAGGGCGGTTTTAAAGTTATCCAGGAATGGAACACTAGAGACCGGTCAATAATATCCTTAACACTACTGGAATCGGAGAATTTACCATCTGCCTGATATTTGTCGTATGCTGACAGATGGCAAAAAAAACCTTTGCCGTCAACTGCCCGAAACCACACGGCAAAGAACGCACTGATGACAAAGATAATGTTTTCCATCAGTGCACTCTTTGTCGTCCGCTCGCAGACGACAAAGATGCGCCAGGCAGACGACAAACAAACCAAACGGGCCTCACTGCATCGCGGACTTCATGGTTGCTGTCAGCTGACTCTTTGTCATCTCCCACAGCCTCTTTGCCATTTGCCTCCCTCTCTTTGCCATGTGCTAGCAGATGGCAAAGGGGATGGGCACATAATGGAGCTCCCCACCAGCCGCCTCTTTTTTTAATTCGCTCTTACAACTCTCTCCCCCACTCCCCCCTCTCTCTGTCTCCGGCCCCCATCTCCCCACCCCGCGTTGCCTGCACCACCACTCCGCGCAGCCCGCACCACCGTTGGCCTCCTCGCCGTCCGCACCACTGCATCACTACGCCGCCCCCTCCCAGCCCGTGGCTCCCCCCTCCCTGTGCCCCCCACCATTGCCGACCTCCTCACCGAACCCTCACCGTCGCCCCCTTGCCACCCCCTCGCCCCTCCCCTCACTGCGGATCCAGTCCCCTTCGCCCCCCTCCCACCGCGGATCTGGTCCCCTCCGCTCCCCTAGTGTCAGCCACCAGCTGCTCCATCGCCGCCGGCCACCAGCTGCTCCATCGCCGCCGGCCACCAGCTGCTCCATCGCCGCCGGCCACCAGCTGCTCCATCGCCACCGGCCAGCTGCTGCTCCATCCCCGCCGGCCACCTACTGCTCCATCCCGACCAGTTGCTGCTCCAGTGCGTCGGCCACCTGCTGCTCCAGTACCTGCACCATGTCGGCCACCTTATTTCTCTGTATACTACTCCATTAGTATATTTTTAGTTCTTCTATAGACATTCCATGGTCATCTTCATTTATAATTGGTGTCATTCAACACAAATTGCCACTGTATCTGGAGCCGCTTGCTGATATTCTCCCACTGGTTATGCAACGCGATTCAATTTATAGGAATAGTACATTTAGATCCACCGAAATTCCAAGGGAAATACAAAGAATTTGAGTTGTGGCATGCACATAGTTGAAATAATGGTTATAGCTTCATATTTTGTTCCCAATTATAGCAAGATTGTATGATGATAGCTTTGAAAAAGTCTTATAAATGCATATTTGTTCTTCCTTCCAATTGTTTTACACACACCTTGGTTCGAGCAGAATTATGCGAATGTTTTTACTGCGGTAACTCCTGAGACACAAAAGTACTTAGGACTTAAGTTATCAGGAAAATAATAATTACCCAGCAGTAGCTCAACAACATAGAAGCATACAACAACAACAGCATAATTCATTTCAAAAGTCTGAACTTTATATAGAAGCAGTGTATAGGAACTGTATAAACAAACAATAGCATCAAATGATCATCCAACAATCTGATCCATCATATGCATTATAAGCATCAAAAGTAGGTTTCGTAAAAGTCTGCAGCATAACACCCAGAAATAATATGGTCCATTTGCCCATAAGATGCTCTGGTTTGAGTCCATGTTGTTTTGTACCAAGTATAAGTATCACAAGATAGAGTGTGATGTTGCACTTGGTTTTCCTCAATCTTCCTCTCTCCCTGTTGCTACCAACAACTTACTTTTTACAGAATATATGTGGCCTTTATATCTTTTCACAACCATGAACTCCATTTTTCTTCTCATTGGTGGATAGGGGTTTGTCCATTTGTGGAAGAGGATGCCTCCATTTCCTCCCAGTTCGGCGTCTTGTGCATAAGAAGAACCCATGCATCAACCGCCGATGGACGAAAGTGGAGTGTGCTTTTGTACACGAAAGTGTGCCAGAAGCCAGCCATTCTGTATCTAGACTCCATCATCATTAAACTTCCCCATCACTACCACAAGCTATACGTTGATTGACTTATTTATTATCCTTATATGTGGTGACTATTTCACATGCTAGTTGTTTGGTTAAAATTGGAAAGAAACAGTTGAATTTCAAGAGGATGCTACTCTCCACAATCAAGACAATTTCTTATAACTCGTGCCTTACTAGATCCCTCATTAAATTGGATAAAAATATTGCAATTAATGTTTTATGAAAGATGGCAAATGTTACATTTTTCTTCAATTTTTCACCCCGTAGATTTCATCTTGATGTTTGGATTCTATTCTGATTTGGTTCTTTCGCTGGTGATATGACTCCATCGTTGTTTGTTGCAGCCAGAGCAAAAGTGCAAGCTGCTTGCCGAGCGTCAGGCGATTGATCCGGTGGTGCTTTCCTACAGGTCCACCTAAGCATGCAACCTTGCAGATAATTGTTTGTGACTTGTTCCACTTGGGCTGGTACTTGAGCTTATCCTATATTTTTCTGATAAATGGAACAACACCTTGTCCTCTCTCCCCATTTGTGCAGTCATCGTGCTAAGGCCGTGTTGTCATTCTGGCCTTTAAACCATGTTAATTTGGTTGTTTTTATTTTCTGTAAGTGCCATTGGTTATACTTTAGGGCATGCTTTTCTATTCTTCGAGTTAATATTGTGCCCTTATTCCTTTTAGAGCATTTAATCATGCTCTGGAATGTTGTTATGATATTATTCTCTATTGTGACCACTCAATGGAGACCTGACTTTGTTGTTACAGGTTGAGGTAACTTGATATCCTCAAGTTTTGAACCTGTGTTTTTCTCTTTAGATTAAGATTGAGAAGAAACAAGTATGTGCAAGCAATAGTCAGTATTACATAATTTTTTTTTTCATGGTTTGCACAAATGTCATATATATGTTGAAGACTAAGCATTCTTGGTAGTGTTTCGTTATTATAGATTTTGATTTTTTCATGTAATTAACAACCAGTACATAGCTTGATGCTCCATGGACAAAACTATGAGAGCAAGAGATCTTTACTTGTTGAATTTAGATCATTCATCATGAGGATTTGTCTGCCAATGCGTGGATTTGACTGGTTTCTATTTGGCTATGGGGCATTTTTATTTTTCTCATCATTCACCATACAAGCAGGATCACTGGTGAAAGTAGTGGGTATTTTATGTGGTATTCATCTGTAACTATATTAATGAACACAAAATTCATGGCTATCCATGTACCTATATTGATGTCTTACAGTTTTCACTCTAGGACAGATTGGGGAAGTGGATTGTCATGTAATAAAACATAACTTCTTCTTATTCTTTTAGTATTCTTCTTCTATCTTTCTTAATTACTCTCATTTTTGTAGTTTTGATTCACTTCATGGAAGCTGGCATTGATGGGTTGCTAGTGTTCATTTTTTTGTATGGACGAACAATGTGAAACTTATGTATGTATATAGAGATGAACTATGCGAAACTATGTACTGTGCTAGCCTATGTGTTCTCTAGCTTGTTAAATATTTCACGATGATGTTGGAAATATATGTGATGTGAAATATATGTGTTGAAGATGTCTGAAACTATATACATACATATGTGTGTGTGTCTGTGTGTGTGTGTGTCTGTGTCTGTGTGTGTGTGCTGTGAAAATGCAGGGAAATAAAAGAAAACACACAAAAAAGGGGCAATACAGGCTATTTGCCATCTATCAGCAGATGGCAAAGCCCTTTGCCATCCGCCAGCAGACGACAAAGATGCCATGTAGCAGCAGCATGTACAACCTGGGAGCACTGGGTCTGACCCATTTGGTCACTTTGCCATCCGCTGGAAGATGGCAAAGGCTTGGGGTAGGCAGATGGCAAAGGGCTTGGGGTAGGCAGATGGCAAAGGGCTTGGGGCAGGCAGATGGCAAACTTTGACGTCAGCTGGCGGATGGCAAAGTATGCCATTAGCCACCTAACGAGGCTAGCTGCCATACGTTGTTGTCAACGTTCTTTGCCGTCTGCCAGCTGATGGCAACGATTCTTTGCCATTCGTTGTGTCCTCAAAGATGGCAAAGAGCCGCATTGTTGGCGCTAGCAGTGCCAAAACTATTGCCGTCTGCCGGCAGATGGCAAAGACCTTTGCCATCTGTGGACTGGTCCTTTGCCGTCTGCCATGGCAGATGGCAAAGAACTCGATTCCTGTATAAGTACATGAAACGGACTAAGGACATGTTTCTCGTTTATGGAGGTGATCAAGAGCTCGCCATAAAGGGTTACGTCGATGCAAGCTTTAACACAGATCCGGACGACTCTAAGTCTCAAACCGGATACCTATTTGTTCTGAATGGTGGAGCGGTAAGCTGGTGCAGTCCCAAGCAAAGTGTGGTAGCAGATTCCACATGTGAAGCGGAGTACATAGCTGCTTCGGAAGCAACGAAGGAAGGTGTCTAGATGAAGCAGTTCATGACGGATCTTGGAGTTGTGCCTAGTGCACTGGACCCAATGACCCTTTTTTGTGACAACACTGGCGTCATTGCCCTAGCCAAGGAGCCCAGGTTTCACAAAAGGACCGGACACATCAAGGAGGAGGACATAAGCATTTGCAAAGTACATACAGATCTGAATGTTGCAGACCCGTTGACTAAACCTCTTCCATGGGTAAAACATGATTAGCACCAGAACTCTATGGGTGTTAGATTCATTACAATGTAAATCACATGGTGATGTGAGCTAGATTATTGACTCTATTGCAAGTGGAAGACTGTTGAAAATATGCCCTAGAGGCAATAATAAAGTGGTTATTATTATATTCCCTTGTTCATGATAATCGTTTACTATCCATGCTAAAATTGTATTGACCAGAAACTCGAATACATGTGTGGATATATAGACAAACACAATGTCCCTAGTGAGCCTCTAGTTGACTAGCTCGTTGATCAAAGATGGCCAAGGTTCCGTCACCATAGACATAAGTTGTCATTTGATAACGGGATCACATCATTAGGAGAATGATGTGATGGACAAGACCCGACCGTAAGCATAGCATATGATCATGTTAGTTTATTGCTACTACTTTATCCATGTCAAGTATCTGTTCCTACGACCATGAGATCACGCAACTCCCTGACAACATAGGAATGCCTTGTGTGTATAAAACATCACAACGTAACTAGGTGACTCTAAAGGTGCTCTATAGGTATCTCCGAGGGTGTCTGTTGGGTTGGCATGGATCGAGACTGGGATTTGTCACTCCGTATGACGGAGAGGTATCGCTGGGCCCACTCGGTAATACAACATCACAAGAAGCCTGCAAGCAGTGTGACTAAAGAGTTAGTCACGGGATCTTGTATTACGTAATGAGTAAAGAGACTTGCCGGTAACGAGATTGAACTAGGTAAGGAGATACCGACGATCAAAACCCGGGCAAGTAACATATTGCTGTACAAAGGGAACTACATACGGGATTGATTGAAACCTTGACATCGTGGTTCGACCGATAAAGATCTTCGTAGAATATGTAGGAACCAATATGGGCATCCAGGTCTTGCTATTGGTTATTGACCGTAGAGGTGTATCGGTCATGTCTACATAGTTCTCGAACCCGTAGGGTCTGCACACTTAACGTTCGGTGGCGATTCAGTACTGTTGAGTTATATATGTTGGTGACCGAAGGTTGTTCGGAGTCCCGGACGTCATGAGGAGTTCCAGAATGGTCTGGAGGTAAAGAGTGATATATAGGAAGTTTTGTTTTGGTCACCGGAGAGAATTCGGGCGTCATCGATAGTGTATTGGGAGTGCCGAAGGGTTCCGAGGGTCCACCGGAAGGGGTCCACTAGCCCCGGAAGGGGACATGGCTGAGAAGGGTGCACACCAGGACCTAGTGGGTCGGGCTCCCCTACCCACCTAGGCCCATGCGGCTAGGGCTGGTGTTGGGCCAACCTTAGGGGTGGCGCCACCCTTGCTTGGGTGGCAAGCCACCTCCTGGGTGTCGCACCACCCGTTGTGGCCGTCGCCCCATCCCTAGGGGTAATCCTAGGGCGCCGGCCCTCCTCCCTTCCCCCTATATATATGAGAGGAGAGGGAGGGCAGCCGCACCCTAAGCCACGATGCAGACCTCCCTCTCTCTCTCTAGATCTTTTCTCCTCTAGATCGTCGAGTTAGCGCTTGGCGAAGCCCTGCCGGGACAACTCCACCACCACTGCCGCCACGCCATCATGCTACCGGAGAACTCATATACTACTCCGTCCTCGCTTGCTGGATCAAGGAGGCAGAGACGTCATCGAGCTGTACGTGTGCTGAACACGGAAGTGCCGTCCGTTCGGCACTAGACCGGAACGGATCGTGATTGCATCGCGGGACGGGTCATGATTGGATCGTGAAAATGTTCGACTACATCAACCGCGTTTCTTAACGCTGCCCGCTTAGCGATCTACAAGG
Organism: Hordeum marinum; assembly: GCA_022496015.1. Classification (NCBI taxonomy): domain Eukaryota; kingdom Viridiplantae; phylum Streptophyta; class Magnoliopsida; order Poales; family Poaceae; genus Hordeum; species Hordeum marinum. The sequence continues at coordinate 118,778,163 of CM039678.1, forward strand.
GTATGTAGATGCATTCCCCTTCTCGTAGTTGTTGATCTCCATAGATAGACCTTGGGTGTTTATAGGAAAATTTTTGTTTCCCATGCAACGTTCCCCAACAGGTGGGTCCGGTGGTAACCCGCTCTTCACCGCGAAGGAGGTTTTGCGTGGCTGATACGTCTCCAGCATATCTATAATTTTTTATTATTCCATGCTACTATATTATCGTTCTAGGATATGTTTTGAGTAATAATTTACCAATTCATATTATTTTTTAGCACTAACCTATTGACACAGTGCCCAGTGTCAATTTATGTTTTATGCGGGGGGTTTTACTTTTCAGGTTTACAGTACGAAACGAAGTCCAATTGCCCTGGAAAAAAATTATGATTTTTCTAGACCAAAAGAAGACGTGGAAGCTTCGGGAGAAGACCGGAGGCCACACGAGGAAGGCACAAGCCAATAGGGCGCGACTAGGGGGTCGTCGTGCCCTGATGGCTTGTCCCTCCCTTGTGGCCTTCCTATCCCCGTTCTCTGGCCTATAAATTCACATATATTTCAAAAACCCTAGGGGGCATCTGAAACGTTTCCCCCCACTGCAAGTCTCTATTCTACCGCGAAAAGATCTGGAGCTCCGTTCAGACACCCTGCTAGAGGGGGGATCGATCACGGAGGGCCTTTTCATCAATCTTGCAGCCCTCATGATGATGTGTGAGTAGTTCACCACAGACCTACGGGTCCGTAGTTAGTACCTAGATGACTATCTCTCTCTCTTGATCTCTCTTGATCTCTCTTCATCTCTCTCTTGATCTTCAATACAATTATCATCGCATCTTCGCGTTGACCTATCCTATGTAACTCTTTGGTGTGGTGCATTTGTTGGGATCCAATGAATTGTGAGTTTATGTCCAGATTACTCATGAAAATTATTTTAGTCTTCTTTGGAATCTTTATTGATTCTTATTGCATGATCATTGTAGCTTCATAAATCTCTCTGATCTATTGATTTGTTTTGACCAAGTAGATTGATCCTTCTTCAATGAGAGGGGTGCATTGTAGTGGGTTCAACCTGACGGGTTTCTATATCCCAACGACAAAAGAGGACAAGATATGTCTTTGTGTTGTTGCCACTAAGGATAAAACGATGGGGTTTATTCATATTTATTGAGATTACTTTGTCTACATCATGTCATCATTCTCCAAACATTATTCTGTTTGTCATGAACTTAATACGTAGAGAGGCAAGCATAGAAACATTCTTGAAATGGATTAATAGTAATAGGTGCAGGTAGGAGTCGCCCTATTTATTTTGGACGTGATGTCTATATACACATAATCATTGCCGTGAATAAGACATAAAAATACGATTTTCTATCAATTGCCCAATAGTAATTTTGTTTACCCACCGTATGTTTACTTTCATGAAAGATGCCGCTAGGAAAAACTATGCCGCCAGGGAAGTATTCTGTAACTATTCGAAACATCCATTAAAAAGTAGTGTTGAACTTTTTAATACAATTATTTCAAATGTTACAGAATATTTTTAATACATGTCCTCACGAGCGGAGCAGCCAACACTTTCATGCTCTCACGCACGAATAGGTGGGTCACCGCCACGCTGACATGCCACTTGGGCTGGATGTATGTTCGAGTACAGAAGGACGCACAATATTTACACGGTCGAACAAGTTCGAATACCAGTTTTATGTATTTTGCAACCTTAAACACCAAATAGACCATAAACGACAAATTGAGGCACCTTGTGTGAATTTAACTCTTAACGGGAGTACCACAAATTGTTCTACTTTCAGCAAGTCAAACAAAAAATCAAGGCCAGTTTTAGGTCTAAAAGCATCTACAACTAGATGCCTCAAAAGGCCTCTCATAAGCCCACGGACGCGCACGGTCAATGACCGAACAAGAGAGAGAAGGAAAAAAGATGATCTAACCAAACACCTCATATTATTCCTACGCGTTCGGGTTGTCCGCAAACCCTCATATCCATCTCATATGTATGAAAGATATGAGGGTTCGCGGACGCGTCCGGGAGCAGTCCTCCATGTAGGACGCGACCTCACCCGAACCACCTTTTCTTTTTCTTTATTCATTTTTTTTTCCTCTTCCTCTCCATCAATCACGTGCAAATGACCAGACATATGAGGAAGAAAATGACGAGTCTGGCTATGCAGATGGACCAATAGGGGACATGCCGGTCACTGATCGGACGCGTCCGCGGGCGTTTAGAGCAACTTCAACCGGGTGACCCATTTCGACAGCGCGCATCTGTTTGGCTCGCCGTAGACATACAACACGACCCAACGCGGCAACCAAAACGGGCGCTTTTTGTTCGCCCGTGGCCCAGTCCAGGCCCAAATTTGGGCCGCATTTGCCTCGGCGTGGACACACGCCTCTTCCGCGTGCTCCTTTCCCTGATTCACCCGTCGACAACACAATAGTCTTTTTTATCCCCTTCCCGCACCCGTCCGCAAGTGAACAAACCCTAAGCCGACGTCCATTTTCCCAGCCACCTTGCTCTCCAGCCCCTCCCTCCTCCATCCAACAACACATCCATCGGCGGGACGCCTCCTTCATTCCGGTGCGAAAGGCCGAGTGGTAGATCTGCGTCGACGGCGAGATTTGGCACATCCTACCAGCGGGATTTGGCGAATCCGGTCGCCGACGGACTGCGCTTCCATGGATTGGTCGGGTACCGGTCCACCCAGCCTGGGCAATGTGTCGGTGTCATATGCAGACGCTCAATCCGCCTCAAGCCGCTCGGATCTGTACCGTCATTGGTCCGCCGACAAAGTCACGGCCGGTTGGCGCCCTGGCTCGACGCTGGCCCAGAGGCTTGCCAGCTCACCATTGTCGTTCATAAAGTGCCAGCTCACCATTGCCATTCATAAAGTACGACGACTGCCTGCGACGCGTTTCTTGGACACCGAAACATCCCAGTTGGGTGTTCGTCAAGTGCAAAAATGCCGAGGTAAGATTTTTGTGCGGACTTTTGCTCTTTGATTCGATGCAATTTCGATAGCTTATCTGCTCAATTTTGTGTGTAAGACGGATGCAACTTTTGATATTGGGAGGAAGAATACTTTGATCTATTGAGCTCAAAAAATTTGCTAGATGTCCGTGCACTTATAGTTAGAATTGAAGCTAAAGATGAGAGTAAAGAAAAAACCAAAGGTAAAGCAACGTCTACTTCTTTAGAATCGAAAAAGAAAGACGTTATTAAGCTCAAGAATCCGCAGATCAATAACAAGACATAAAATCTTAGTCCAAACTAGTACGACTGTAGTTGTGGAAGTTGAACTTCTTTTAAAATGTCTAATTACGATTCTCGCAGCCTTGGCTCGTACTAGCGTCCCACCCGGCGCCATAGATGCCAAGAGCCATCATTGGCCATGCCATGCCGCTACGCCAGGCACAGCGCCATTGAAGGCCTGGTGAGACGAGACCGGGCCTCATCAGATTCGAAAGCCCGGATCCTACGCGCGTCTGCTCTGCCCGCCCACTGCTCCAGTCCCATCCCATCACCTTTCCAGGAGACGGCGACGTTGACGCGCCAGCAGTAGCACGCACACGCAGCTAGTACTACGTGACTACACGTACACTACGTCTAGCCCGCGTAGGTAGGCGCGCTATTTCGATCCCCCATACGTACCTCACCGCGCGGGAAAAGCACCCATTTGGCGCTCCCGGTCGGTGGCCAAGCCGTTTGGACACCTGATTCTGACCGATTCGGTTCCATCTTCCATCATCGATCTCAAGCCAACAAGGGGCGGGCCAGCTGTGCGAACCGGCCTTAATGGCGAAACATGGGTAGCGGCATAAAAAAAAAGGGAGAAGATGAGAGCAAAGGAACCTAGCGTGATCGATCCAGATCATCTCCGAGCTGATTCAATCAAACGCCCATGATATACGGCAAATCTACAAGTAAACAACAGGCGATGCGAGATGCGGAGCGGGAGCGGCCCCAGGGAGCAGCGGCACATGTCGCCAACCGCCGGGCGGGTGAGGGCGCCCGCTTAAACTATTCGCGCGTCCATGACGACGGAGGGAAAGATTCCGGTCAGTGGCGGGCGGGCGGCGACGGGGCAGGTTCCGGGAGAAAACAATGGCCGGTGACAGGGAGATGACAGAAGAAAAACGAGGGGAGCAGATGGGGCACAGCAAGCAAGCAAGCATGCATGTGAAGTTAATTAACAAGGGATTGTATGTATGTATGTAAAGATCATATCATTGGTAGGGCCTGGCCTAATGATGCCAATGGCAACTGACAAGGCCTGGCCACTCATTATGCAACAACGAACAGTAATGCATGCTGTCGTTGTAGGCCTGGCCACTCACAAGAAGCATGTTAGTGGCAACAATGGGAGTGGCTATGACAGTTAGGCAAGCAACATGAGACGAGAGTAGTTGTGGTAGTAGGATGAAGGAACAAAATTGCTGGTAGAAGTTTCAAGTCCTTGGTAGTTCTCAGCATAATAAAGGTGAGACAAGGAATGTAACAAGAGATAATAATAGTAATAATGATGGCCTACAAGGGGAGGGTCTACAGAAACAACATTCTGGAGGCTACCAAGTAGTAGTACAAACAAAAGGGGAGGCTTTCTTTTACCATAGTCTTCCTCTACAGCACAAGTACATGGTAGCAGAGAGCAATTCATATTGGCATGGGTACTCCTTTGTCTGGACGGATGGATGAATGAATCAGAAGCGTGCCAAGGAAACCCATGGCATGCATGAGGCTTGAAGGGACAGAAACAATCTAAACACATGCTAACCGGACTCTTGAGCGCAATCAGTCTCTGCTCATCTATGCTGCAATACTGGGATCAATGCCAGGCCGAGGCGGGATTCTGATTCCCCCGTCTCCAACTGCTCCCCACATAGCAGACGCTGATCAAGAAGATACACAAGTAGTAAGGTCCCAAACTGCTTCAACAGCAAATGTTGCCTCATCATCAACGCAATCAGTGAATTTGTTTTCAGAGATGCGCATAACCGGTGGGTGCTCCTTCAGTACAATGAATGACACATAATCGTTTCATGTGAAATCATGAAAACCCTCCACAGGAAACTTCCGTCCCACTGGCCCCAATTAACTTGATCAAGAACACAAATCGACCAGCTCTCCCTCAAGAATAACAGAACAAGAATGACCAGATCAAGTTCTGCTTCCGATCACCACCAAACTCCCACAAAATAAGCAATGACTACAAAATTTTCACCAATGGTGGTGCATCATCCCTTGGCCCTGCTAGTGATCGGTACAGGTACAACTTATCAACGGTCTCTGTTTCCACCTTATCCTCATTTAGCTCCTCCATTACTTCAACAACCAAGTTAGGCATCCGCTGAGCTACCTCTCTACAACCCCTCATGGTTAGCCTGCATGAATTCATCCACAGGAACCTCATGTTGTAGAAATAATCCAGACCGCAAAGCAATCCCCTATCGCTGAAAGGGCTATCTCTGACCTCAAGCTTCTGTAACCGAGTGCATCCCTCAAACAAAAACTGAAGCGACAGGTCACTGTTCCCCGAGAAGGCAAGAGACAAAGTCTTTATCAGTTTGCCATATTTCCCGATGTATGCAAACGCCTTATCAGTGAGCAGGCCAGAGACAGAGAGCCTAGTAAGTTTCTTGCAGTTCATCACTATCGCGCCAAAACCATCATCCATGGGCTCCCCGGTGATACGATCAGGACGGTGGCGACCCATGATGCAAAGACGGAACACCACAAGGTCAGGGCAGTTATTGGACATGGCTACGACTGCAGCATTTGTCATCTGCTGGCAAAAGTAAAGGATGGACTCAAGCTTTCGGCAACCTTCGGAGATAGCCTGAAGACCAACGTCTGACACAGACCCATCAGAGTCCTCCGTGGCATCCAGAGGAAATACTCGCAGCTCACGAAGATCAGAGCATGTCTCAGCCACAGCCCTGAGGCCTTCATCACCTACAGTATCAAGAACCTAACCCAGACACAGATTAGTTCAAATGAAAAAAAGTTAACACAGATTAAGTTACCATGGTAAAACAAATACGAGTATGGACCTACCCAGAATGTTTGAAGTTTGTGGCATTGGCGAATGACTGGTGTCAGATCCTCAGCAGTTAGGCTTGCAAAGCTAACATTAAGGGAGGTGAGATTACCACACACAGGGTAGATTGCTGGAAGGTATTCTGGGTTGACCTCCTGAAATCCAGAGAGGCAGACTAGAGATGTTGAGGCTGCAAACGAGGGCGCCAGTTCAGACACCGACATGCCTCCACCTTGTGGAGCCTCAGGACGAAAGGCCCCAGTGCCAAGGTGTGTGAGCTGAGGAGCCCGTGCCATGAGACGGTGGAGCTGCTCCAATGAAACGTGGTGGTTCACACGCAGCCGACGAAGAGAAGGTGAGCGTGCCACAAGGGCCTCCAGGGCCTCAAAGTTGAATGGGACAGCAACGCAGTCAAACATGAGGGACTCTAGGGATGTGTTTGACAAAGGGAACTTGGAGATCCAGTCCACTGCTTCGTCCTCCTGATCCACATAGTCCTCGATCAGATCCAGAACCCTCAGGTGCCTACACAAGCATTAAGTACATCAGTCGATTAGATGCCACACTCGACTCCACTCTATAAACTGAAGCAAAGCAAGAGAAACAAGCACATCTGGAGTCCGGAGACGTCCAAATCTGGGAGTTGCCAAAGTAGATAAGCATTAAGCTACTCCCTCTTTCCAAATATGTAAGGCACCAATCAAACTTTGAACCTAACTTTGACCATGAATTTGAGTAAGAAAAATATAAGTTGTACGTATACCACTAAATATTCGGATACGAATCAAATGGTATACTTTCTGTGACATATAACTCATATTATGTTTGGTCAAATAAGTGGACAAAAGTTAGGCTAAAAATTTGAGGGGCTTTACATATTTGGAAGGAGGGAGTACAAATGGATCGCCACAAATGCAACGGAATGCCAAATTGTCTATTACAGACAGTGGGAGTTAGTTAACCAGGACCCATTAAAAGTTTCGTTAATACTAAACATATGAACTGCAATATTCCCTACTAGTACTAACCCAGATTATTTTCCATTCGTCAACGGGCACTAACGAAATAAAGCCTTTCTGTTTTAACGCCTTCAGTCAGTGGAGTAAACCACAAATGTAAGCATCATTAGTAGGAATACGCATCAAAGTACTTCGCACGTCAAGATATAGTTTGAGTTCATTCATGGGGCCGTCAACCCCAAAAAATACGCCAGTAAATCTAGCAGCAAAATATTGGACAACAAGCTAAAGGATGGCATGGCACACCACACGTGCATAGGTTGAGGACTAGAGAACCCCGCGAGAGAGAGAGAAGGCTGCAAAGATTCAACCTCCGGCAGCTTTCAATTCCAATCGAGGTGTCAAACCGAACTCAACGGGAATGCGTCGACAGCAAGCTATTCCGAGACAAAAAGAGAGTTTGGCTGGGACATAGTACCGGCAGCGCTCGGCGATGAGGGCGAGGCCGAGGGTGCCGAAGCCCTCGCAGCAGACGAGCGAGAGCTCCTTGAACTGCGGGAAGGAGCGCGCGACGAGGCCGAGGTCGTCGTCGGTGACGGTCATGCGCTTGAGGCAGATGCGCTCGAGGCACGGGTAGGCGGGGCCCAGCGCCTCGACCCAGGGCTTGACGTTGGCGCCCCAGCCGTCGGGGAGGAGGCTGAAGTCGGCGAAGCGCGGCTTGCCCTTGAGCACGACGGCGGCGACGGAGCGGAAGCGGCGGACGGCGCGGCGCGGGTCGACGGCGTAGCAGTTGCCGATGAAGAGCTCGCGGCGCGTCTGCGCCTCGGCGCGGTACCAGGAGCGGCAGACGAGCGAGGCGGCGTTGCGGTCGCGCGCGGCGGTGAGGAACTCGAGGACGCTCTCCAGCACGTTGTCGAGGACCTGGTCGGGCGGCGCGGAGGAGGAGGAGCGCGGGCCGCCGCCGTTGTTGCCGCCCCTCAGATCCGGCGTCCGCCTGCCGCCGCTGGCGCCGGAGGAGGGGGAGCCGGAGGAGTCCTCGGACATGTGCGTCGGCGGCGAGTCCGCCTCCTCCGCCGCCCCGCTCATGCCGGAGGCGGGGGAGGAGGAGGAGGATGGGATCGGAGGTGGTGGTGGTGGTGGTGGTTGGGGGATCGGAGGAGGGTGGAGGTGGGGGTTGGGGCTGGGGCTGGGGGGAAGTGCTCATGTGAGACTGGAAAAGGATTAAATAATGATTAGATCGGAGAAGGGAGGTGGGCGGGGGAGGGACGATTTTTTTTGTTTTTGTCACGGAGTATTTCCGCAGCGCTACGGTTACCTAGTAGGCGTACCTTTGTGTACTTTTCATGTACTATACCTCTGTGGCTTCCTAGGACTATTAGTACGTACTACAAGAGTTTACTGAATGACTGATCTATTTATTTTTTTACATGAAATGACTGATCTATTTCTATCATATACTAGTAGAACGTCCGTGCATAGTCACGGGCCAGCTGGGTCTACCATGCATGTCTCGACTTCGGCTCTTCGATCGTTGTTATATTACTTTGCTATACTGTAAGTTCACCTTGCGATCTTTTCAATTTTATCAATTTTTTGAGTTTCGTTATCCCTAACACATGGATAACAAATAAATACGAGTCGTATGGCTTTAGCTATACATTACCACCCACCTTAAATTCGTATATGTTTTCTACAAGTTTGTCAGATTGCCATAGGTATTCCCATCATTCCTAACTTTGCATGTCTTCCAACATTCATTGCCTACTCCCTCCTAAAAATACGAGGAATTAAGTTTTAGGTGTAGGGTTGGGTGTAATAACCTTTAATTTCTCAAAATTTAAGTTGAATTTGGAGGGTTTTTACACGACTTAAATTTTAGGAGACTTACGTCTCGTATTATTTTCCAAATTCAATTAATAAACCTTATGTCCAGTCTTAGCAGATACCGAATAGTAACATATTGTCAGGTCATTCGTAATCTCTGGCCTCACAATATCTACATCAAAGAAAGTATGAAAACTAAAGAAATTGAACCAAGCACAATTGGTACTACGACAAAATAACAATATGCTATTGCTTAGGGAGCTTTTTCCTCCATATATACAAAATCAAACGACACCTATACTACTAAGAAGATTAAAGAATCTAAAATTATTTCCTCTAGCAGTTGAAGGGAGTTTTGCAGGGGGGAATCTAAGATTGATATATTAAGCTTCTAGTGTAGATATGTGGCTATTCCATGGCATGCCTCTATTCTTCCTTATCCTATCGGCAATGGCCTCCCCTCCCCCCCTGCGGCCCGGCACGGGCCCGAACGCACCCCCACAAGCCCTCACTATGGCACCTAGGAACGACTTCTAGGCGAAGCATGGCGTCGCCGCCGCACCATCGCTTCCGACCACGCGCGACACGGCTCCCCCCAGCCCCAACCACCTTGCATCGGCGTCCATGAACCACCACTTGAAGGAGGAGAGCCCGTAACGCCCTGTCGTCCTTGCCCAGTTGGACGAGTCCAACCAGGATGGTCGCCGTGTTGGAAATATGCCCTAGAGGCAATAATAAATTAGTTATTATCACATTTCCTTGTTCATAATAATCATTTATTATCCATGCTAGAATTGTATTGATCGGAAACTCGGATACATGTGTGGATACATAGACAATACCATGTCCCTAGTATGCCTCTGATGGACTACCTCGTTGATCAAAGATGGTTAAGGTTTCCTAGCCATAGATATGAGATGTCATTTGATAACGGGATCAAATCATTAGGAGAATGATGTGATGGACAAGACCCAAACTATAAACGTAGCATATGATCGTGTCAGTTTATTGCTATAGTTTTCTACATGTCAAGTATCTGTTTCTATGACCATGAGATCATGCAACTCACTGACACCAGAGAAGTAACTGGGTGACTATAAAGGTGCTCTACAGGTATCTCCGAGGGTGTCTGTTGGGTTGGCATGGATCAAGACTGAGATTTGTTACTGCGTGTGACGGAGAGGTATCTCAGGGCCCATCCGGTAATACAACATCACAACAAGCCTTGCAAGCAACGTGACTAAAGTGTTAGCCACGAGATCTTGTATTACGTAACGAGTAAAGAGACTTGTCGGTAACAAGATTGAACTAGGTATGGAGATGCCAACGATCGAATCTCGGGCAAGTAACGTACCAAAGAACAAAGGGAACATTATACGGGATTAACTGAATCCTTGACACAGAGGTTCGATCAATAAAGATCTTCGTAGAATATGTGGGAACCAATATGGGCATCCAGGCCCCGCTATTGGTTATTAACCATAGAGGTGTCTCGGTCATGTCTGCATAGTTCTCGAACCCGCAGGGTCTACACACTTAATGTTTGGTGACGATATAAGTATAGTTGAGCTATCATGTTGGTCCCAGATGAGATCCCGGACATGACGAGGATCTCCAGAATAGTCCGGAGGTAAAGATTGATATATGGGATAATAGTGTTTGGTCTCCGAAAGAGTTCCGGAATTCACCAGAATAGTTCCAGATGTTTCCCGAAATGTTCGGGGTACAAGAAAACTTTATTTGGGCCAAGGGGTAAAGCCCACGAGGCTTTCAGAAGGTGCAAAAGGTGTTTTGTGGAGGCCAGGAGCCAGACACCAGGGACCCTGGCGTCTGGGGCCAGACGCCGAGGACCTTGGCGTTTGGTCCTGAAGTCCGAGGAGGACTCTTGCCTTGCGGGCAAACCAACCTTGAGGAGGATTTTTTCTTCAAGTTTCGACCCCAGGGCTCGGCATATATCGAGGAGGTGAAGGCGTCATCAAGCCGCACGTGTGTTGAACGCGGAGGTGTCTTCCGTTCGGCGCTAGACCGGAAGGACTGTGATCAAGATCGCGAGACGCGTCGTGATGGGATCGCGGGACGGATCGTGATTGGATCACGAGATGGATCATGATTGGATCGCGGGGCGCTCGGCGATTTGGATCGCGAAGACGTTCGACTACATCAACCGCGTTTCTTAACGCTTCCACTTAGCGATCTACAAGCGTTTGTAGATCCACTCTCCCTCTCGTAGATGCTTATCACCATGGATAGATCTTGCGTGTGCGTAGGAAATTTTTTGTTTCCCATGCAACGTTCCCCAACACGCTGACACGCACACTTTGCGGTAGCACATGCGCATACATCCCTCGTCGGCGGTGATCCTGCCGCGCACGAAAGTGCCATATCCCAACCATGGCCCGTGCCAACAACATGCAGAGCATTGGATCTTACTCCCACCTCCTCTGCAAGACGGTCGCCGCCGACTTTTGTGCAGTCGAGGACGCCACCCGCACCAAAGAGGACGACCTCGACCACCGCACCGCCTCGGACTCAAAGGATTCACCCCCACTCTGTCGCATAGTAGTTCCCTTCCTCCTCAACTTCCTCCCCCGACACCCAGAATCGGCACCGACGCACCATCCCATGCTGGCCCTGAACCCCGACGGCGAAGACTGCACCTCCCCAGTCCCGGAGGACTCCCTTTCAAAGGAGGAGACCGTCGGCGGAACGACGTCCAGGAGGGCGCCGTCCGGGTCGCCCAGGCACGCACCCTCGCTCCCAATGGTCATATCACTCCTCCTTTTTCTCTTGACATGTCCCTTTCCAACAAATTAGATACTCAAAATTTGGGTTGCTTAATACTTTCACATATGGGAAGAAGAATGTTCAATTTTGATACCATCAACTCTGTTGTGCAACATGAAGCAATACTGTAGCCACTAAATCTAGCAGTCAAATTATTATGAAGGACGAGTATGCATAACTAATAGGTTAATCACTTTCTAGACATATTAATATCCCTTCCCCAGTCAGGTTGTTGTATATATAAACTGTAAATGTATGATATCATCATTCATATCCTTGCGACAACAATATTTTTAGCTTTTGAATGTGGCAGAATAGTTCCTTTGAGAGAAAAATTACGGCAAATAGGGCCAGGCAAAATTATTAAGATAACCATTAACCCTCTTCTTTCAATCTTCTTTGGTCCATCATGTCTAATAGTTTGGAAATGATGCTCTATTACATGCATGCTTGGACCAGAACAATTGGATGAAGAGGAAGAAAAAAGATCAAGTGAGTTTAGAGGTCGATATGGGATAGATCAGGAGATGGCTGAGAAGAACAGAGGAAATGAGAGAAGTGAAGATAGGGGGAGAAAAAGGTCGGAAGAAGATCACCCGGTGGTTCATCTTTGTTTCCGTCGAACCATGGACAAAAGAACACATCATCAGCTCGGCTCACGATTAAAATAAATATTTAGTACCAAACGATAGTAACAGTGTCGTGATCGGTCCAGTAAATACTATAAAGCTTCACTAATTTCAGAAAATTTCCCTGAGATAAAATATTTTGACTTTCCTTTGCCCATATCAACATAGCTGAATCTGTGGATAAGAAATAATATATTTTAATCTGAGATAATCTACAATGGCGATATGATTTTTAGAAATACAAGCAATATAATTTTCAAAAATATAAAGCCAAACTATATTAAGAAGTAAACAGTTAAAGATTCACTTTATGCTTGCAAAGAGCTTTCCCAATAATCTTTATCGGTTTGCCTAGCTCTAGCAAGGCACAATCCAACTCCCCTCTCCAAATCCATATAAATGATCCCTTAGGTAGCAAACAACCGGTATATTGCGGGACATTTGTTTTAGAATCAAACATTTTTAGTGAAAAACACCTGATCTGACAAAATCCTTAGGTATTTCTCAATTTCATAGTCTGATCGACAACTGAAAGTGAAGATACATGCTTGGAGGCAGAAAATTAGCTCACAAATATTTGTTAGGTCACAATATCAATGTACCATTGCTTCTGCTTTCCTTAGTTGCCTCTACTCATGGTTAGCACAACTGCATTCCCAACTACAACCCTGGAAAGATCACGATTACGTTTAAAGGAATACATACTTGAATTCACCACTGGCTCATCTCCGCATTCCTTATTTGAATGCAATCATCCAGAACAACATCAGCCTAATCACCCTAATAAAAGATCACATAATAAAAATGAGTTGTTATGGATATATTTATTTGACATGAGAAGAATAACATGCTAGTATTTGTATCTCATTCCAAAAGGAGGATTTTATAAACAACAGAACCAATATTCTATTATTCTTGTTAATTATTTGGAGTAAAAACAGGATGTTATTCACCTGAACATGTAAAAGCATCAGAATAAATATCTTTAATTTTTGTCTAATTAATTCAAATATCAACATACAAATCTAGCATGTTTACGGAACCTTGTAATGGTGGTGGTTACAAGGCTCGAGTTCATAAAGAATGAAACTATGAGATTCGGGTTCCGGGATAATACCGTGTTCCACGCATTTGGGTCCAAACTGATTGTTTGACGAAAACAATCGAACACCACTAATTAACCCTCTTAAAGTTCCACTTAACTACAAATTCAAAAGAAGAAAACTTCAGTACACACACTTAGAGAGTATAGCAAGTAATACGACACCGATATAAATTGTTGTTGAAGAGTAACTCATGTAGGTTAGAGAATCATGCTATTTTTCCTGGTCAATGAGATGAACTATTTCTGTGATTTAGCAATCAGACACCTACATAATTGCCTAATAACGGAAATGTTGATGCAACAACAATGGATGATGTTGTGGAGTGTAAATTATTTTTTTGTCTTTACAAAAAGCTGTATGATAAGCTTCATGTAAATTTAAAATGAGAGTGTTTTCAGCGTGGTGGATTACATTGATGTAGGGTGATTAAGCAAGGCAGCCAACAATTAGTTATATGTACAATAGTCGCTAGTGTAGCTTTAGAAATGAAAAGTCGTGACAAGCATTGACTAACCTCTGGATGTATCTCCCTTGTTGCTTGTTGTAAGAACAAGACTGCATCAGAAATATTCCCAATGTCCTGGATAAATAAAACATGAACCCTCCATGGCATCTCGATAAAATAAAATAAAATAAAATAGGTCTGCTATAGATGCAAAAATAAAATGCATACCGAATGATCTACAATCAGAACTACTTGAAATATTTTCATCTCCATAAATCTGCATACTGAAGGACCAAGTAACAGAAGCTAGTAAAACAATCCGATAAATGCTTGCGGACATAAGATACCCTGCACATAGGTAGCAACGTGTGTGAGTCACTGGCGTGTAGACGAACAGAAGCAGCAACTTGTACTTTCGTGCTTGTGCAACTTGTGGAGAGGAACATCGGCGCCGACGGCTTGTGCGCCCGGTCTGTGTCCCCAGCCGGGGGAGGTAAGGGTGGTATTGGTGTCTATGTCCAGGGCCATCCGGGTGAACGACGACAGCGAACTGGGACGGGATGTTGCTAGAAGAGGGAAAGCTCGTGATAGATGGGTGTCATGGGCAGAGGTCATTCTCTCAAATTCACCACGATCACAAGCACAACGCCACAACCATGAGCGACACCACGCCTACCTCTCTTCCCGGCTAAAACATCTATGGCCAGGGACGCGATGAAACATGCAAGGCCAGGGATGGGCTTGGACAAGGCATGGGATGGGTAGCTGTCGTGGGAACGAGCCTGACAGTAGAAGACAGGGGTACGAAAGGAGAGGACAGAGTCCCAGCTACGGCAAGGGTGTACACACGGATGTATGAGTTCAGACCTCTCTCGTGAAGGTAACATCCCTACGTCTCAGTGTTCGGGAGCTTTGTCGTGTGGAATGTTGAGATTACAGTGGTTGCGAACTCTTGTGCGAGAGGGGAAGGGTGACTTATATAGAGTTCGTTGCCCCTCATAATTGCCTGGCATCTAAGGGTCCGATCGTGGGTTTAAAGACTGATGTTACTGGTAACGTACATAATAAAAGCTACTAATGACGAAGAGCCTAACGCCTGCCCGTTGGCCTCCTGGAGGTGGCTTCTGGTCTTCTGGCGTCGAGTGGAAATGAGGTCTTCCGAGTGACAGTCGATCGTCGAGTGGAGGAAGAAGTCTCTGAGTGGATTGCCTGTCGAGTGAACTGAGCGTCATCGGGAATCCAGTCGGAAGCTTATTTGTGATCTTTAAGTCCTCCAATGTCATGCCCTTAGGTAGGACATGTAGGTCAGGCCTAGGACCCTACCCTAGGTACATATCCCCGTCATTAGCCCCGAATGGATCGGGGTTCGAGTGGTGAATGGGGATACAGATGCCAGTTCAGAATAAGGCATCAAATCTTCCGAATGATATTCGGGACTTCAACGAAACTTGCGCCGACTGAACTCTTCGTCATTCGCCTGGATCCGTTCAGCCTTGAAAATGCCCGAGTGAATGTTCAATGTCAATTTTGTTCCGAGTGATCCGAAGGAATCTTTGGAGGTGGCGGGTCGGTCTGTCAGACCCGAATCTTGCGGGATACGAAAATTTGGGAAGCGCGCGCGTGCGATGATGACGCCACGATCGGAGCAAGTGGGGGCATGACGCCTCGATTCTCGTGCCGGTCATTTCACCACGTACAGGGTGCAGTCTGCGGTTGGCATGTGCGGTGATCTCACGGGCCCATCAGTTAACGAGGCACTCGGTGGGGTATAAATCCCGAAGCGTCACGCACAATACTTTTTCCTCAAACTTCCTCTCTTCCTCCGCCTCCGCTGTCTCTAGTGCCACACTCCGTTCTTCTCCGACAAGAGCAGCTGCCGCGATGACGAAGGGCGCCACGGAGAAACTGGAGCGCGCCAAGAAGGGGGCGGTGAAAAGCAAAGGCAAGAAGCCCTCGACCGCTCGGTTCACCGCGCCGGCGGAATGGATGCAAGGAGACTTTCTCCCCTCTATGGTCACTCGAGCGGACATGGACGGCTTGGTTGCCGACGGGCTTATGGCGGACGGTGCCTGGAGGTTGCCGGAGGGAGAGCGCGAACCAGAGCCGCGCGATGGAGAGCGAGTCCTCCTCCTCTCCCACGTCGAAAGAGGTTTTTCTTTGCCTCCCCACCCATTCATTAGAGGGTTTCTGAACTTCTTTGGCGCTCAGCTCCACCACTTCCGCCGAACGCAATTTCCTACTTGTATGCTTTCATTACCTTGTGCAAATGCTTTTTGGGCTGTCCTCCTCACTGGGGACTGTTCAAGCACATCTTTACGGTCAGATCTCAGACTGTGAAGAAAGCCCTCCCCGCGGATGGGAAAACTCATGTGCTGCAGCTGTGTGTGTGTGGGGGGGGGGGAGGTTGGGACTTCAAAAGAGAGCTCGTAGTTCTTTCCCTTCTATGACTTTTCATGAATCTGTTAGAGGCTGGCAGTCGACTTGGTTCTATTGCAAAGATGTTGCTTCTCCCAACATGTCGACTGGTCTTTCCCCTTACACAACTGACCGTCCAGCTGTTCCCAAGTCTTTGAGGGTGTCAGAAGAGGAACAGGTCCAAGTGGGAATCTTGGTGGACGCCGTGGTGAAACTGATTCGGGGTGGAGTGACCGGCATGGATCTTTTGGAGACATTCCTCAGTCGATGGATTCAGCCACTCCAGGCCAGGGACCACACCATGTGGCACTATGCAGGCCCTGAGGACTCGACCAGGACGCACCCAGAAGAGGTTCCACAAAAAACCGTCGAGCAGTGGCTTCGTAGCATCACCGGGGCATGTGACAACCCCTTGGGATCCAAGAGGATCCGACCTTACTCGGCCGAAAACCTGCCTAAGAATTTGGTAAGTTGCACTTTATCGACTGAAGCACTTGTACTGTCGAATGATAGATTGATTTATGGACTGACTTCCTTGTTTGAATCATGCAGGAGTGGACAAATATGTATTCGCGTGTTCCCAACGGGAACCAAACTGAAGATGGTGTGGTGAGCGAGGGTGGCAGCATGGACAACGACGACTCAGAAGACTATGAAGACGAGTATGAAAACTCGGACGAGAACAAGGAAGAAGTCGAGTCTCTCCCTCGCTCCAAACACCGCTCCAAGTCCCGTCAAGACCCTGCGACTGCCGAGGACAAGGGCCCGGGACCAAGCGAGAAGAACCCGAAGCGGAGCCGACCTTCAACTGTCGAGTCCAGTGAGCGCCCGACGAAGCAACCCAAGCCAAATGTAACCAAGCCTTGCAAAGCATTGCCTCGCATGAGGATGGCTATGCCTGCCGTATCCACGTGAGTATTTTCTTTCAAGTTCTCACTGTCGATTGTGACCTTGAATTCTTGTTGACCGAGTGATACTCGATCTATCAGAGCTGCTACTTTGGTGACGTCGCCTCAACATGATGAAGGGTAAGCAATGGGCGTAGACACTGCCGATGAAGCCCCTTCTCATAGAGGTAACCGAATCTTCAGTTCTGCTTCTCGAATATGGTTTGTCGATTGCAAAGGTTAATATTGCCGATTGATAACTGCAGAAATCATCCAGCTGGAAGATGACGAAGAACATCTTGGGGGTACAAGGGGCGGAAGTGAGATCCTAGGCACTCTGCTCGTCCGAACTCGAAGAACTTCGTCTACGCAGACGCCTCAACGATCGACTGCCGGATCCTCCCAGGGGATAAGTGACTCGACGAGGGTCAGAGCTGAACCTGTAGTGCCTCTGACGAGTGCTCCTCCAACTGATTCAACTATCATGACGTCAGCTCCAACCGGACCTGCTCAGACTATCTTGACTGCTCCAGCTGTTATGCCGATTCTGCCGATGACGACTTTTCCTCTGCATCGTGTTCCGGAAGATCAGACCGGAGCTGCAAAGGAGGCCATGATCTAGGTGGAGCAGATGATGCTACGTACCAAGGAAGCATATGAGGCCAGCAAGTAGGCTTATGACGCCAGCGCAGCGTTTCGCACCAATGTCCGAGTAAGTTTGATTGTAAGTACATTTCCGATTGGATTCCTGTCTTTTTTGACTGTACACCCACTGGGTGTTTGTTTATCTCTTGTAGAATGTTTGAAAATCTTCCACTCGAATAGATCAGGTCTTAATTGAGTAGGTTTTAGGTCAGTGGGGGCACTCTGAGTGCACCCACTGGGTGTAGTCCCCGAGGCCATTGTCGAGTGCTTGCACCGGCAGGGGTCTTACAGTTTGACGTATACATGATATGTTTGCCTTTGATCGCACCACTCCGAAGCTATTTCATAGGTTTCATGGATATCATTGATCAACCATGATATGACGCTACATAAGGATAGACTGCACTTCACTGTTGTCAGTGCGAACCTTTCCAAAGGTGCGGAGTGGGGTGGCACGTCATTCAACAGATTGAATGATGGATGTTCCAATGGTGGATACTTTCTGCCACTCGACAGGTCGAGAGTTGGCAGAACCAGTGGGGGCATGCTAAGTACACCCACTGGGTGTAGTCCTCGAGATCATCGTCGAGTGCTTGCACCGGCGGGGGTCTGATAGAGACCGTTGAATGTTCTGACAGGGCAGACCTTGTGAACTGTTTAATAACCAGTGGGGGCACGCTAAGTGCACCCACTGGGTGTAGTCCCCGAGGCTACTGTTGATCGTAGACGATAAGCAGTAGTCTTGAAAACTTGAAATCAGAATTTCTGTCGTACGCGGAGTACGAGTGTTACTCGACGTGTCAAGTGTATTTTTTTTCTTCTCCGTCCCGCACCGAAGCTACCATGTAGGTTTTCTGATCATCATGTGATCGACCGTGATATGACGCTGCTTCAAAGGCGTGGAACGGGGCCGACGGTTCACTCGATAGATCGAGTGTTTGCCGTTCCAGCGGGGGCACTATTAGTGTACCCACTGGGTGTAGACCTCGAGACCACCATCGAGTGCTTGCACTGGCGGGGGTCTGATGGAGACTGTCTTGAATTTGTTTACGGTACACGGAGTATGCGAGCCACTAGACATGTAGAGTGGACTTTTGGTTGGATTCTTCTTCTCCTGGACGCAGGTTTCATGGATATCATTGATCAACCATGATATGATGCTATTTCAGGATAATGAGGCGGGGTGGTGCGCGCCGCCCAGTCGACCGTCTTTGGTCTTCTGCACTTCAGAGTGCCGATATTTTCTTGTCAATTGAATTTCTTTCTTTGTTGATTTCAGAGGGCTTGTGAACTTGGAACGCAGTACAAGGATCTTGAAGATGAAAGGAACCGGTTTCACGTGGACTTGGAAGCCTCCAACAATGCTTTGGAGAGAGTGCGGGCCGAGCTGAAAACTTTGGGAGGTAACTTTCGTCGAGCCACTGCATTTTCATCTTCACTTTACATGCTTTGAACCGAGTGCTTTCACTCGAACAGACGTACGCAATGAAAACCGTCGACTCCAAGCGCGACTCAACAATGTTGTTTCTTTAGATACCATGAAGAAAGCATTGGAGGATAAGGACAAAGCGCTTGCAGATGCCCAACGAGTGGCAAAGGAGAAAACTAAAGCTGCCGACCAGAAGTTGACTGCTGCCAAGAAGATGGAGGAAGAGAACTTGAAACTGAAGAAGGAGCATGTGGCCTTATCAAGAAGACTGAGCAGCTGACCAAGAGGAGCACTAGCCTGGAAAAGCACTTGGGGGAGTTCTCGAGGAAGATGTACATTCTGCTCGATGGTGAGTATCTTTGTCGACTAAATTTTATGATATTTTTTGATGACTGTATCTCATCAGTCCTCCTCCCATTCTCCCATTCTCCCTTCCTAGAATTCTGTCAAGACTTTGAGAAAGAGACCGAGGAGATCGAGCCCAACTTGGATCCCACCAAGTCACCTGTTGGAGACACGGTGGCCATGAACATGCTCAGACTCAACTTCAGGCCTCAGGGCGTTCAAGCGTATTTCCTTCGACTGAAAACTGCGATGGAGAGGATTGACAAGGAACTGTGGCCTGAAGACACTCTTTAACTCGACCTCACATCTATGATGGCACGCCCGAATGACCTTCCTAGTCGAGTGCAAGCCTGGAAGAAATCTGCTGCTCGCTGTGGTGCTGACGTGGCACTCTCCCTTGTGAAGGTCCATTGCAAGGATGCGAGGGAAGACAAGTTGAAGGAGCTCCGAGTGGTTAACACGAAGAAACTTCAATTTGAGGATTTCATGGAGACCTTCATCGATGCAGCCACCAGGATCACGGACGGCATTGATTTGGACACGTTCGTCGAGCCAGCCAGCCCGTCGGGTGCTTGAAAAACTTGCTCTTTGAGAGAAAAACTTTATTTGCCTCGGTATGCCGAGCGGAATTGTATCAGCTTTAAAACTTTATTCAGGCCTTAAGCCTGAGCATGTTTGCTTTCTCGCGAAACATTTATCTGCGATTAAACCTCTGGATTTATCCGTATTTGGCTTTCAATCATTTGTTTGACTGAGTTTGTTTTTTTGACTTAGGCGAAAGCTGGTTCACAACTAAGCCCCCGAGTGTGAGGATTACCCATCACTCGGAGTATCTTTGAACCCAGGCAAAGATTTATTCGCAGCTAGGACATCGAGTGGATGGATTACTATCCACTCGGCAGGGATTCTAACTTAGGCAAAAGCGTGTTTGCAGCTAAGCCCTCGAGTGTGAGGATTGCTCAACACTCGGAGTATCTTTGAACCTATGCGAAGAATGATTCACAAATAGGTGGTCGAGTGGAGGGATTACTATCCACCCGAAGTTTTTTTTAACTTAGGCGAAATCATGTTCGCAGCTAAGCCCCCGAGTGTGAGGATTGCTCAACACTCAGAGTATCTTTGAACCTAAGCGAAGACTGATTCACAAATAGGTCGTCGAGTGAATGGACTGCTATCCACCCGACAGGGTTTTTAACTTAAGTGAAAACATGTTCGTGGCTAAGCCCCCGAGTGTGAGGATTGCTCAACACTCGGAGTATCTTTGAACCTACGCGAAGACTGATTCGCAAATAGGTCGTCGAGTGGAAGGATTACTATCCACCCGATGTTTTTTTAACTTAGGCGAAAGCATGTTCACAGCTAAGCCCCCGAGTGTGAGGATCACTCGACACTCGGAGAAGAATTTTGAACTTAGACGAAGGCTGGTTCATAGCTAAGTCGTCGAGTGAATGGACTGCTATCCACCCGACAGGGTTTTTAGCTTAGGCGAAAGCATGTTCACGGCTAAGCCCCCGAGTGTGAGGATTGCTCAATACTCGGAGTATCTTTGAAGCTAAGCGAAGACTGATTCGCAAGTAGGTCGTTGAGTGAGTGGACTGCTATCCACCCGACAGGGTTTTTAACTTAGGCAAAAGCATGTTCGCAGCTAAGCCCCCGAGTGTGAGGATTGCTCAACACTCGGAGAATTCCCAAATGTGAAACTGTACGACCGGAATCGACAATATATTGTGGAAGTCTAATTTGCATAGATGAAGTATTCTTATTACATAAAAAACTCTTCCGTCTCTAAGTATAAAAGCGTCGGAGCAGATCTGCATTCCAGGCCCGTGGCTCGTCCATCTGTTTCTTGAGGTTGTACGGGTGATAAGCTCCGTTGTTTAGCACTTTGGTGACGACGAAGGGACCTTCCCACGCTAGAGCAAGCTTATGGGGTCGCTGTTGATCCACTCAGAGCACCAAGTATCCCTCATGAAACGATCGACTCTTGACATTCTTCGCATGGAAGCGCCGTAGATCCTCCTGATAAGCTGTAGTCCGGATCAGAGCCATGTCTCGCTCTTCCTCCAGGAGATCGACACCATCCTGCCTAGCTTGTTCAGCTTCAGCTTCAGAATAAAGTTCCACTCGAGGAGAATTGTGAAACAAGTCACTCGGCAGGACAGCCTCGACACCATAGACCAGGAAAAAGGAGTCCGTCTAGTCGACCGATCAGGTGTCGTCCTCTGGCCACATAAAATAGACGGCAGCTCAGTCACCCAGGCACCGGTGGTACGATCCAGATTGCGCATGAGACGAGGCTTCAGACCTTGCAGGATGAGTAAAAGCACATTTGCTCCCTTGGTGGTTTTGGTAATTAATAACAACATATAAGTCATTGAACTAATGTTTCCACCAAGTATATTTTAGGAAATGTTCAATGATAGGATTGGCAAAAGGA
The DNA here is from genome assembly GCA_022496015.1 of Hordeum marinum. Lineage (NCBI taxonomy): Eukaryota > Viridiplantae > Streptophyta > Magnoliopsida > Poales > Poaceae > Hordeum > Hordeum marinum. The sequence continues at coordinate 118,800,100 of CM039678.1, forward strand.
GACTGTGGACATATCCCAAGATGCAAGGAAATAGGTTGGCCAAGCTTCAAGCAAGAGGACTCTACATTTTATTTTTGTGAGAAATCACTTTGAGTCCATAGGAAAGCCAGTACGATTAAAAGGGGGTTAGGTTTTGTTGGTGAACAATATGTTGAAACGTGCACAAGTGATAGTCGCCAAAAACATCCACAAACTCTCCCACCAAAGTCTGTTCTATACCTAACACTCAAAATCGGTGCAACCAATTTTCCCATACCAGTGCCACCGATTCCAGAACCTAGACAGACTCAGCCAAACCCTAGCCACTTTGGTGCAACCGATTCCATACCGGTGCCACCGAGTTTAGGTCGCCAACTTTCTGTTACGCAAATTCACATTATCAGTACCACCGAGAATGTTGGATCGGCGTCACCGAGATTGGAAATTTAACCCTTGGTCACCTTATCGGTGCAACCGAGTTTCCTATATCGGTCTCACCGAGATTCAAAAGTTGCCACCTTTTGGTCACGTCGGTACCACCGAGATTAACACATCGGTGTCACCGAGTTGGTCATTTTGTGTGTAACAGTTGGATTTTTGGGGATGCCTATATATACACCTTCACCACCACCTACTTGAAAGAGAAGCACTCAGAACTATTCCACACTTGCCCCATCTAGTTTTCTGAGAGAGAACCACCTACCCTTGTGTTGAGGTCAAGATATTCCACTCCAATCATATGAATCTTGATCTCTAGCCTCCCCAAGTAGATTTCCACCAATCCCATCTCTTCCACCATGTCAAATCTGTGAGTGAGTGATTGGGTGCTGAGGAGTCTATCATCTTGAAGCACAAGAGCAAGGAGTTCATCGTCATTACCGAGCCTATTACCTTTTGGAGGGTGGTGCCTCCGAGATTGCTTAGGTGTCGCTTGGGAGCCTCCTACTTCGTGTTGTGGAGTGAACCAAGAAGTTTGTAAGGGCAAGGAGATCGCCTACTTCGTGAAGATCTACCCATAGTGTGGCTAGTCCTTCGTGGACGGAAGCCGTTATGGAATAGTCAAGGTTGCTACTTTGTGAACCCTTTTGGGTGGAGCCCTCTATGGACTCTCGCGACCGTTACCCTCCGTGGGTTGAAGACTCCATAAACGTGGATGTACGATAGCGCCACCTATCGGAACCACGGGAAAAATCATCGTGTCTACAACTGCATTTGATCTTCCTACCCTATCCCTTCTATACATGCTTGTTGTTACTTTCTGCTGCTATATACTCTTAGACTTGCATGTGTAGGGTGTACTTGACTTGCCATGAAATGCTAAAAACTGTCAACCCTAAAACTTGGTATAGGCAAAACTTTTATTTGGTCAAGTAGTCTAATCACCCCCCTCTAGACATACTTTTGGTCCTACAAGTGGTATCGGAGCTTTGGTCTCCATTGCTTAGGTCTCACAACCTAGGAGAGTATGGCGTCTAGTGAGGGAAGTTATCACCGTAGAGGTCCGTACTTTGATGGCACTAATTTTGCTAGTTGGAAGCACAAAATGAAAATGTATATTCTTGGTCATAACCCCGCCGTTTGGGCTGTTGTTCGTGTTGGCTTGCAAGGTGAGTTCTTTGCGGATGGACGGGAACCGGATCGTGAAGCGACCACAGATGAGTTGAAGATGTTGCAACTCAATGCTCAAGCATGCGACATTCTCTTCAACTGCTTATGCCCCGAAGGATTCAACAAAATCAGCCGTCTTGAGAATGCAAAAGAGATTTGGGATACTTTGGTTGATATGCACGAAGGAACCAAGTCCGTGAGAGAATCCAAGTTAGATGTTCTTCAAGGTTAGCTTGACAAGTTTAAGATGAAGGATGGTGAAGGAGTCGCTGAGATGTACTCCAGGCTAGCTCTCATCACAAATGAGATTGCCGGCTTAGGAAGCGAAGAAATGACCAACAAATTCATCATCAAGAAGATACTTAGAGCTTTGTATGAGAGATACAACACTGTGTGCACATTGATCCAAATGATGCCAAACTACAAAGATATCAAGCCTACAGAAGTCATTGGAAGGATTGTTGCTCATGAGATGACACTCAAAGATAAGGAAGAACTTCATCACAAGTCTAGTGGTGCTTACAAAGCCACAAGTGATTCTCCCTCAACTTCAAGCAACAACCTTGTCACCAATGAAGAGATAAGCCTCACGGTCAAGAAATTCAACAAGTTCTACAAGAATAGAGGCAAAGAAAGAAACTCCAACTCAAGATATGATGAGAAGCGTTCGTCAAGTCGTGACTGCAATTGCTACAATTGTGGGAAGCTTGGACACTACTCAAATGAGTGCATGACTCCCTACAAAAGAAGAGAAGAGTCACCTCGAAGACGAAGCTCAAGGAATGAATCACCACAAAGAGAGAGAAGTGGTAGAGATGATCGTTATGAACGAAGACACTCAAGGAGAAGTAGAGATTCGGAGAAGAAGGACAAGTACACCAAGAGCTACACAAGAAGAAAACATCAAGCTCATGTTGGTGAATGGGTTTCCAGCTCCGACTCCGACAACAACTCTGAGAGAAGCTATCACTCTGACTCCGACTATAGTCAAGATGATGGTGTTGCCGGAATTGCTCTAGTGACTACCAACTCCTACGATCTATTTGATTCACCAAACGAAGGGAGTGGAAGTTGCTTCATGGCTAAAGGCCCCAAGGTATCACACCCCGAGTATCTTGATTTTGATAGTGATGAAGATGATTTGCTTTGTGATGATGACTTGCTTTGTGATAAAACTAGTGATGTTGATCAAAATGAACTTGATAATTCTCATGCTAGTCAAGATGAGTCATTTGATGATGATAAGATGAAAATAGAACAACTAACTAAAGAACTAAACACTCTTAAGTTAGCTCATGAATCTACTCTCGAAGATCATAGAGAGCTTGTGAGAACTCATGAGAAGCTATGCTTCGAGAAGCTCAACTTGGAGCAAGAGCATGAGTTTCTCAAAGCTATCAATGACGATATCCAAAAGAAGACTTCATATTATCTAGCAAAATGACTACTCTTGTCTACTTTCATACCTCAAGTTAAAACTAAGAAATCTAGTAACAAAGGCAAGAAAGGTTCTTCATCTAGTAGCAACAATAAAAATGCTAAACCCAATGATGTTATATCTAGTAGTTCTATTGATTCCACTAATGATGATTCTCTTAGCCAAGTTACACTTGAGCAAGAAAATGCTTTATTGAAAGGAATTATAGAAAAAGGTATCTACAAGAGTCTTGCCGGATGTAAGCAATTTGAGGAAATCGTACGCAAGCACGGAGGATACCGGAAGAATCGTGGTGTTGGCTACTTCAACGCTAATGGAGTTGAGTGGGAAGAAGGTCAATATCCCAAGCCCAAGTTTGTTCCTCAAAAGGAGAAGTATGAAAATACTCTTCCCAAGGGGACAAACACTCAAGATGACCTTCCACCATAAGACCACAAGCTCAAGGGAAAGAACAAGCTTCAAGAGGACTGACTCATATGAAGATGAATCCCTAGCTTTGGTGGAGTGGGTACCCAAGGCTACTTCAAGCTCAACTACTACAAAGGTTACTTCAACACCAAGGATCCCCATCAACTTGATGTGGGTCCCGAAGAAGAAGAACTAGTAAGTTCTTAAGGGGTGACTCCTCCAATGAAATTCACTCACATTCATTATTGGCAAGAACTTTTTTCACTCAACATCAACTCAATGCAATAGTTCAAGGAGTCACGCATTCCCTCAAAGGTAAGCAAGGGACAAGGTAATCAACTAATCAATGGACATCATAACATATGCTTTGCACTCCATGTCCATAGATATCCTTGTATTTGTCTCTTGTGTGTTGGGACTAATCCATGTACGTGAGAGGAGTAAGGAAACAACAAGGATGCTCCCAACTCTTGGTGATCTTCATCAACATTGAGCGTCCACAACTACCTCACCAACATGAAGTCTTCGTCGACAAAACCCAAGGTTAGTTTATCCCTCTTATGGGGGATGTCACATTAAGGGGGAGATTTACTCTAAGACTTGAGTCAAAGCATCTCTTAGTATGTGACAACATTAAATGCTTTATGTAAAAGTGGTAACCCCACTTGTGCTTAAACGATGAGTATGACCTATGATCAAGTACTCTTACTTGGCTCCTAAGTCAAATACTCATATATAGATGACTTCGTCATCGCCCAAGTGCTTGTTAGATGCTAGTGTGTTTGTGCATGTTTGTCATGATTTCTTTTGACATCTTACTGTGTGAGCATGTTGGTCTGCATTTATTTTCTCATTCGAGGACATCCAATTGTTGCTATTTGGTTATTGATTTTCTCTTTTGACAATTGTATGGACAAGAATGCATAGGACCACTCTTTAGCTATCTATGCTTTCTCACCTCATATTCCATTCATGCTGCATCACAAAATTTGAACAAGTGCTTTTCGATCCCTCTGTGTGTGGAGCACTCGGAGTTGCGTATCGAGAAGGACTGACCATTAAAACCTCCCAAGTGCATCTCGGTGGAACTAACCCCACAATCTCGGTCTCACCGAATGCCTAGGGTTGATCTGTTTTTCAATCTTGGTACTGCCGATTTCATATTCTCGGTTACACCGAGTTTCCCTGTCAGCTGACAGTTGTGGAACTCGGTGACACCGAAAACATAAAATCGTTATCACCGACAGTGCAGGGTATATATATTGTGGTCCCTGACATTTTGAAATTCATCCTCAGAACTATCGCGCCTCAGAACCCTAAGCTGCCGCTTCGAGACCCCTGGTTATCACCCTTGTCTTCCTGCGCTCCTTCGCCACTGGGAATCGCCGCCGTCGACGAAATCTGCTCCATCGTCGCCGCCGTAGCGGATCCGCACCAAGTTAGGGTATGGATTCGACCTCCTTTGCGCTCCCTTCTGATTCTTGCGCATTGGATTTGATTTTATCTATAAGCCACTCATTGCACGTATTCCTATCCACACAAAATCCCATAGGCTAGCGAACCATCGATTTTCTAGGGTTTGCCTTCCGCCCGACGCAACTCGGTAGAACCGAATCAAGAAAATTGGTACCGCCAATTTTCGTTTCTGTGTTGCTGAGAACTGTCTTAGTGAAACCGAGCACTCCTTTTCGGTCTCACCGAAAAGGGTGCCAAGTTTCTGTTAAAAGGGACAGTCAGTCTCGATGTCACCAAATTTTTTGCTTCGGCCTTACCGATTTGTTTCTGACAGAATGCAAAACTTTGAAAATATTTTGTTCAAAATTTCAAAAAACGAGCTGATAATTTTGTGATGACTCGTCTACTTCTACTCATCTATATTCCATTCATAGGGTCAGTATGTCAGATGCAGAGGACAATCAGAATGACCTGAGAGAGCAAAGTGTTGAGATGGATTCAGGCACTAGTCCTGAGTCTAGTTCATCTTCAGACCCAGGCACTCCCAGTTCCCATGGTTTGCCCAAGGCTACTACTAGGGCTAGGAAGAAGCTAAATTCCGATGAAGAAGAATCAGACTTCGTTCTAGAAGAGATTCTTGCTAAGAAGCAAGAGAAGGCTGTCAAGAAGTCGGCAACTGAAGCTACTTCATCTCGAAGAGTTGTCAGAAAAATTTATGCACCTGCTTCAACCTTCAAAGCTCATGAGACTGCTAGGGCAACTGTTTCAGTTGAGGCCCCCAAGAAAGCTATGCCTAAGAAGGCAGGAGAGAAAAAGTCCAGAAAGAGGATTATTCATGTGACTGGCAGGCCTACCTCCATGTTTGAGGATCTAGAAGAAGCTGCTGGTGCTAATGCTGAAGAGGATGAAGAGCATGTTGAGAAGGCCCCTCCCAAGAAAAAGCAAAAGAAGATGATGGCTGATGCTATGCCAAAGACTAGCACATCCAAGAAGGCTGCTGCTGAGAAGCCTAAGAGGACATCCAGGCAGATTCCAGCTTCTAAGAAAAACAAAGGGACTGCTTCCAGAGTTGAAGATGATGATGACTTGACAACTTTGATGAAGCTCAGACCTCACCTTCCGGTACACAATGCCAGCTACCCACTAGCTGAAGATATGAAGAAGAGGAAGGATTCAGGATTGAGAGCATGGAGAGCTGCTGATCCATATGCCTTGAGAAAGAAGACAACTGTGGACTACAGATTTTATACCAAAGAGCAACATCATTTCTATGAGACTATGCTTTTTGACAAGAGCCCAGCTGTTGATGATATGAGATATGTTGATTGGAAATTCATTAAGGAGAATGAGGACTACTTTCCAAGTGTCCAAGACAATTTCCACTTCATAGGTTTGGATGAGTTTGTTGGCAGAGAATTCACTGCTTTGAACGATGAGATGATCATCCAATTCTACTCCACTGGACATTTCTATGGAGATGGTAGAATTGTATGGATGACTGAAGGTGCAAGGTATGAATCGACTGTTGAAGAATGGGCTGCTATCTTAGGAGTTCCTGAAGCACAGGGATGGTGACTCAGATGTATACTCAGAATCCAAGGAGAGCCACAATGCTTTGGCAAATATGTACAAGGAGATCCCTGCTGCCAATGTGAAGTCTCACGGGCTAGGATCTATCTACTTTCTTTAGGATGGCCTCCGCACAATGAATACCATTCTGAGTCATACTTTGATGCCCAAGTCAGGAGATGACAAGATGATCCGAGAACACTCCATCAATATGTTGATCCACCTTGACAGACACACCAGGATCAGAGTCATGGATTTGATTGTTGAGACAATCAAGAGGGTTGCTGTTGACCAGAAGCGCTCTTGCTATTATGCACCCTACATCTAGATGCTTATCAATTAAAAGTTGGGAGAAGCACATTTTTGCTCTATATCGTCCACATTTACCCCTACAGCCAGATCTCGAGGACAGTGTTGTAGTGATGGATGTTGAACATCCCACATCTGCTACAGCTCAGGCAGAGGCAGAGGTAGTTAGAGCCACTAGTGCTCAAGTCCCTAGATCCAGAAATGAGCAAATGGATTTGTTGATATCATCAGTTCAGGGTATACAGAAGGACATTAAGGGGATTCTGGACAACCAGAACAGCCTTGTGAGGATCTTTGAAAACATGATCAAGACCCTTAATGATAAGGTGGATGGGCTGACTAAGACAGTCAATGAGCTCAAGAAGGAAGTTGACTCAGTGCCTCTTCCTCAGACTACTTCTTCAGATGATGATGATGATGATGAGGATGGATCACCTCTCAAGACAGGCACACAGTTTCATACCCAGGCCAGATCAGCCACTGTGCCAGCTCTAGACTTGAGGCCCTCTTCATCAGCTCTTGCTGCTGTCACCTCAGCTCCTGCTCCATCTGCTCCAGTTCCTCTAGCTGCCACTCCAAATCCATCCACGACATCTGCAGAGATCTTCGCCGACGCTGTTCTCTCGACTCCTTCATCAACAACTGGAGGAGATCAGCCCAAGAACGATTAGATGTATGCCTTTGAACTTTTTGGTAACTTGTTGCCAAAGGGGGAGAAGTGTATATAGATCTTTAGGCTTCGAGCGAGAGAGCGTTTTCGCGTTTGTTGTTTTTCAAAACATTTGGTCTTTTGGTTTCTTGTGTTGAGCGTATGATCATGTGTGTTATGCTACTATTTTACGCTTTATGTGTGATGCTACTATTTCCTATCATCTTAATGCTTATGAGATGATCATTCATCTTCTTGATTGTGTTGTGCTTTGTTATTCATTATAATTATTCTCGCACACCACCAAGTTGTATGTGACATGGAAGAAGTGACCCATATACCTAATCGATTGTGCATTTGCATTCAAACGCAGATTCAAATAATGCACAAATTTAGGGGGAGCTCTTGCTTATGACATACCTCTCAAAGCGACGATTATTCATTAATTTTATCATATGCCGAAGCTTTGATCTATATGTTGTCATCAATTACCAAAAAGGGGGAGATTGAAAGCACATTTGCTCCCTTGGTGGTTTTGGTAATTAATAACAACATATAAGTCATTGAACTAATGTTTCCACCAAGTATATTTCAAGAAATGTTCAATGATAGGATTGGCAAAAGGAGACTGTGGACATACCCCAAGATGCAAGGAAATAGGTTGGCCAAGCTTCAAGCAAGAGGACTCTACATTTTATATTTGTGAGAAATCACTTTGAGTCCATAGGAAAGCCAATACTATTAAAAGGGGGTAAGGGTTTGTTGGTGAACAATATGCTCAAACGTGCACAAGTGATAGTCACCAAAAACATCCACAAACTCTCCCACCAAATTCTGTTCTATACCTAACACTCAAAATCGGTGCAACCAACTTTCCCATACCGGTGCCACCGATTCCAAAACCTAGACAGACTCAGCCAAACCCTACCCACTTCGGTGCAACTGATTCCATACCGGTGCCACCGAGTTTAGGTTGCCAACTTTCTGTTACACAAATTCACATTATCGGTACCACCGAGAATGTTGGATCGGCGTCACCGAGATTGGAAATCTGACTGTTGGTCACCTTATCGGTGCAACCGAGTTTCCTATATCGGTCTCATCGAGATTCAAAAGTTGCCACCTTTTGGCCACTTCGGTACCATCGAGATTAACACATCGGTGTCACCGATTTGGTCATTTTGTGTGTAACAGTTTGATTTTTGGGGATGCCTATATATACCCCTTCACCACCACCTACTTGAAAGAGAAGCACTCAGAACTATTCCACACTTGCCTCATCTAGTTTTCTTAGAGAGAACCACCTACCCTTGTGTTGAGGTCAAGATATTCCACTCCAATCATAAGGATCTTGATCTCTAGCCTCCCCAAGTATCTTCCCACCAATCCCATCTCTTCCACCATGCCAAATCTGTGAGAGAGTGATTGGGTGCTAAGGAGTCTATCATCTCGAAGCACAAGAGCAAGTAGTTCATCGTCATTATCGAGCCTATTACCTTTTGGAGGGTGGTGCCTCCTAGATTGGTTAGGTGTCACTTGGGAGCCTCCTACTTCGTGTTGTGGAGTGAACCAAGAAGTTTGTAAGGGCAAGGAGATCGCCTACTTCATGATGATCTACCCATAGTGAGGCTAGTCCTTCGTGGATGGAAGCCGTTATGGAATAGTCAAGGTTGCTACTTCGTGAACCATTTTGGGTGGAGCCCTCCGTGGACTCTCGCGACCGTTACCCTCCGTGGGTTGAAGACTCCATAAACATGGATGTACGATAGCGCCACCTATCGGAACCACGGGAAAAATCATCGTGTCTACAACTGCGTTTGATCTTCCTACCCTATGCCTTCTATACATGCTTGTTGTTACTTTCCACTGCTATATACTCTTAGACTTGCATGTGTAGGGTGTACTTGACTTGCCATGAAATGCTAAAAACTGTCAACCCTAAAACTTGGTATAGGCAAAACTTTTATTTGGTCAAGTAGTCTAATCACCCCCCTCTAGACATACTTTCGGTCCTACAATGAGGCCATTAGCTTGCTCGAATTGCCCATTGGTTTGAGGATGTGCAACAGACGCATAATCCACCTGAGTGCCCCGAGAGGTGCATAAGTTTGTGAATTATTTCGATTCAAAGTTGGTGCCGTTATCCGTGATAATGCTGTGAGGAACACCGTATCAAAAAATTATTTCTCTGATGAATGTAACCACCATGCGGAAGTTCAACTTCTTGATGGGCTTGGCTTCTATCCACTTTGTAAACTTGTCGACTACAACCAGCAAATGAGTGAACCTGCCTTTTCCGGTCCGAAAGGGACCAACCATGTCGAGTCCCCAAACAGCAAATGGCCAGGCGAGGGGAATCGTCTTCAGAGCAGAGGCCGACTTGTGTGACAAGTTTGCATAGAACTGACATCCCTCATATTGATCAACAATGTCTTTAGCCATCTCATTAGCCCGTGGCCAGAAGAAACCAGCTCAGTATGCTTTAGCGACGATTGTCCTTGAGGACACATGATGACCGCATGTTCCCGAGTGGATCTCATCCAGAATCATTCGACCTTCTTCAGGGGAGATGCAATGCTGCATCATGCTAGTCGCGCTTTCTCTGAACAACTCATCCCCAATCACAGTAGAGGCCTTTGACCTACGTACAATCTGTCGGGCTTTTGTTTCGTCTTCAGGGAGTTCTTGTCTGAGGACATAGGCAATGTAAGGCACCGTCCAATCAGGAATGACAACCAGAATCTCCATGACCAAATCAATTATTGCAGGGACATCGACTTCAGTCGGATCAGTGGAGCTCATAGCTTACGAGGACTCTTCGGTGAAAGGATCTTCTTGCACCGAAGGAGTATGCAGGTGCTCTAAAAACACATCACTGGGGACAAGCCGTCGAGTGGACCCAATCTTTGCTAGTTCGTCGGCCGCTTGATTCTTCAGTCGGGGAACATGATGAAGTTCCAGGCCTTCGAATTTCTTTTCCAATTTTCTAACAGCATTACAGTACCCAGTCATAGCGGGGTTTTGAACATACCACTCTTTCATCACTTGATTCACCATCAGATCCGAGTCGCCATAAACCATCAGGCGCTTGACGCCGAGTGAAATAGCCATGCGCAACCCATACAAAAGTGTTTCATATTCTGCCTCATTGTTGGAGGAATCGAAGTGAATTTGCAAGACATAACTGAGCTTGTCGCCTTTTGGAGATATAAGGACAACACCAATGCTGGATCCATTCAACATTTTAGAGCCGTCGAAGAACATGGTCCAGTGTGCCAAGTGAATCTGAGTTGGTTGTTGTTGTTCAATCCACTTGGCAATAAAATCTGCAAGTGCCTGAGACTTGATTGCTTTCTTGGCTTCAAACTTAATGTCAAAATGTCCGAGTTCAATTGCCCACTTAGCCACTTGACCACATGCGTCTCGATTGTTGAAAATCGCAGACAATGGAGCATCACTGATGACTGAAATCGAGTGGTCTTGAAAATAATGCGCCACCTTCTTCGCTGATAGGTAAATACCATGAACCAGCTTCTGGTAGTGTGGATATCTTTGCTTCGAGGGGGACAGAACTTTAGAGACATAATAAACTGGCCGTTGGACTTTGTAAGCTTTACCCTCCTCTTCTCGCTCGACAGTTAGCATTGTACTGACGACCTGATTAGTGGCCACGATGTATAGGAGCAAGGGCTCTTTGCTACAAGGAGTGGCAAGCACCGATTGGGTGGAGAGCAGGGCTTTGAGCTCAACAAATGCTGCTTCGGCTTCTGGAGCCAGTCGAACGTGTCGGACTTCTTCATCAATTGGTACAGAGGCAACACCTTCTCACCGAGACGAGAAATGAATCGACTCAATGCTACCAAGCAACCTGTGAGTTTCTGAACATCGTGCACTTGCACGGGAGTCTTCATTCGGGTAATGGCGCTGATTTTCTCAGCGTTGACGTTGATCCCTCATTCAGAAACAAGAAAATTGAGTAACTTGCCGCCAGGGACACCGAAAGTACACTTGGCTGGATTCAACTTTATGTCGTATCTCCTCAGATTGCCGAATGTTTCGGCCAAGTCAGCCAGCAGGTTGGAACCTTTGCATGACTTGACCACTATATCATCCATGTACGCCTCGACATTCCGAGGGATCTGGCCGAGTAAACACTTCTGAATCATGTGCATAAAAGTGGTGCCGACATTTTTCAGACCGAATGGCATAGTGATGTAGCAAAAGCACCCGAATGGGGTGATGAAGGATGTCTTTATTTCATCTAGGACATACAGACGGATCTGATGGTACCCAGAGTAAGCATCTAGAAACGATAAACGCTCGTATCCCACAGTCGAGTCAACAATCTGATCTATGTGGGGGAGCGGAAAATGATCCTTCGGGTAGACCCGATTGAAATGTTTGAAGTCAATGCAGATCCACAACGACTTATCCTTCTTGGGCACCATCACGACATTCGAGAGCCACTCGGAGTGGTAAATCTCCCGAATGAACTTGGCTTGCAAGAGACGGGCCACTTCTTCACTGATTGCTTTGCGCTTCTTCGCTGCCGATCGACGCAAATGCTCCCTAATGGGTTTAGCTTTCGGATCAACTCTCAGACGGTGCTCAGCCAGTCCCTTGGGAACCCCCGGCATGTCAGCAGGCTTCCATGCGAAGATATCCCAGTTCTCACGGAGGAACTGGATGAGCTCGGCTTCCTATTTGCTGTCGAGTGTTGATGATATATTGGTCAGGGTAGCAGTTGGATCCGTCAGGTGGATGCGCACTTTCTTCACTTCCCTCGCCGACTGAAATGCCGACTCAGAAATGGACTTCTTTGCTCAGAGCAAATCAGCAGGGTCAGCGTTCTTCTTGTACTCTTCCAGCTCGAACATGGCCATCTGATGATCGGCGATCTTGGAGCCTTGGTGGAGGCATTCTTCAGCCCGCTGTCAATTGCCAGTGACCGTGATCACACCCTTAGGGCCCGGCATCTTCAACTTGAGATACACGTAACATGGATGGGCCATGAAACGAGCATACGTGGGTCGACCCAAAATGGCATGATAGGGACTCTGGAAATCCACGACATCAAACGTCAACTTTTCCTTTCGAAAATTTGTATCGTTACCAAATGTCACGTCCAATGCAATCTGACCGAGTGACTTGGCCTTCTTCCCTAGGATGACTCTGTGAACTTGCATGTTGCTTTCACTCAGCTGGGACATCGGAATGCCCATCCCTTTTAGGGTATCTGCATAGAGGATGTTCAGACCGCTACCACCATCCATGAGGACCTTTTGGAATCGAGTGCCCCCCACCATTGGATCAACCACCAGAGCCTGTCGACCAGGAGTGTCCACATGAGCAGGATGGTCTGTTTGGTCGAATGTGATGGCATACTGGGACCACTTGAGGTAGGTGGGGGTAGCAGGTATGGCCATGTTGACTTCCCTGTTGATGACCTTCAGTCGACTCTTGCTCTCTACATCAGCGAAAATCACAAGTGTAGCACTGACATCTGGGAATGTTTCTTTATATTCATCTTCATCCTTTTCACGAGTCTTGTCACTCGGTGGAGTCTCTTTGAACCGCTGAATAAGCGTCCGACACTACCGAGTGCTGTGCTTGGGCAAAATCACATTGCCCTCCTCATCTTTCCTCGTGTGAATTACACACGGCTGATCCATAATATCGGTCCCTGACTGATTCTTTCCTTTCTTAGGGGCCTACTGTGCTTTAACCTTCCCCTTATTCTTTGCTTGGGTCGCCAGTGCGGCTGCCTCTGCTTGGACCGAACCCTCAGCTTTCTGCTTATGTTTTCGATTGGAGTTACTGCCAGTATCACTGACGACTGCTTTTACTTTGCCGCTACGGAGGCGGTCTTCTTCTTCGCCATTGGCGTACCGAGTGGCGATCTCCATCATCTTGCCAAGTGAAATGTCACCCGTTCGACTGAACTTCAAATAAAGCTCTCTGTACCTCACACCAGCCTTGAAGGCACACACAACTTGGTGTTCTGAAACATTCTCCACTGTATGATGCAGAGTGGACCAACGCTGAATATAATCTCTCAAGGTTTCATTGGGCTTCTGGACACAATGCTGTAAGTCGACCAGCCCGGCAGGACGCTTGCAAGTGCCCTCGAAGGTTTGGATGAACACTCGGGCAAAATCCTCCCAGCAATATATACTGGATGGAGCCAAGCGATTCAGCCAAGCACGAGCTGAACCATCCAACATCAAGGACAGGTGCTTCATTGTGATGTTATCATTGCCGCCACCAATTTGTACAGCCACTCCGTAATCATCCAACCAAGTCTCTGGCTTTGACTCGCCAGAAAACTTCTCGATCCTAGCCGCCAACCTGAAGTTGGGGGGAATCTCTGCAGAACGGATGGCTCTACTAAAACACTCAGGACCAGAAATCACAGCTGAGGTGCCACTCGGAAAATCTCTGTCTTGTCCTTCTCTATGAGCTCTGCCCCTATCAATACGCTTCTGGGTAAAGATATCACGAGCATCAAAACCTGCATTCCGCTCATCACCGAACGAGCGCCTTTCGTCCTGGTGCCGGGGCACGTGCGGACCACCTTGCGGAGGAGTGGGCACTCGCGACGGTCTTCACGGTGGAACTGATCTCTGACCTGCTCTTCACAAAAGCCTCCACCCCTATGGTTCAAGGGTGATCCAGGGCTGTGTGCCGACTAAACGGTTTCCGCCCTGGGTGAGTTGTTGTGTATCCTGTTGCAGGACTGCGAAACAACAGAATTTTGACGCTGCGCTGCATCTAGCAAGGCTCTGATTTGCATCAACCCTCTTCCAGCTTCTGACCGCGACGGCTGAATGGAATCTGCTATCCTAACAACAGCTGCAACATTTAACACAGGGGTACGATATACCTCAACATTGTTATGGGATCCAGTCGGGAACATCTGTCGCTGCCGTCGACCGGCCATTGGTGGGCGCTAGCGAGCGCGCTAGTCGAGCTCCCTCTGGAGCTCTTCCAGCTGAATACGCATGGCCTCCAAGGCCTGAGCCTCGGCGGTTGTACCGAAGATGGCAGTATGAAGAACTTCACCATCGCAATGAGGCTGTCCACTCGACGCGCTGCCAGCATCGCGCTTACCGTGGCCAAAGCCTGGCGGCGGGCTTTGATGAGAGCCCGCCATAAGGACCTCCGCTGCTGGATCGCAGCTCTCGCACTCAGAAGGGACATCGGACGGATCGGAATCCGACTCGAACGTGCCGTGAAGGGACTCAGCAGGCTCAAGTACTGCAATCTATGGAGAAGCAATTTGACACGCCACTGCATGCTTTACCCAACGCTGGAGTTGTGAACGGTCGGACTGCTTGCGACAACGGACAGTGAGGGGAGCCGACGCATGGGGAGTCGACGGCTGACGCAACAACACGTCGTAGGAACTCGCGCGGAAGTGCGCGGCCCCACGGACTGGGAGCGCCTCGACATCGAGAGGCGCTTCTTGAATCCATGCCGAATCGTCGGCGATGAAGGTGAGCGCTCCGAAACGGATCTAGTGGCCCAGAGCAGAAACACCGCTAGAAGACATGTCGAAAGATCAAAAACGCAACCTCACCGGAAGTCGCTTAAACGCCTGCCCCATGGTGGGCGCCAACTATCGTGGGAACGAGCCTGACAGTAGAAGGTAGGGGTACGAAAAGAGAGGGCAGAGTCCCAGCTATGGCGAGGGTGTACACACGGATGTATGAATTCAGGCCCCTCTCGTGGAGATAACAACCCTACATCTTAGTGATCGAGAGCTTTGTCATGTGGAATGTTGAGATTACAGTGGTTGCGAACCCTTATGCCAGAGGGGAGGGACAGCTTATATAGAGTTTGCTGCCCCTCATAATTGCCCGCCATCTAAGGGTCTGATCGTGGGTTTAAAGACTGGTGTTACTGGTAATGTACATAATAAAAGCTACTAATGACAAAAAGCCTAACGCGTGCCCGTTGGCCTCCTAGAGGTGGCTTCTGTTCTTCTGGCATCAAGTGGAAATGAGGTCTTCCGAGTGACAGTCGACCGTCAAGTGGAGGAAGAAGTCTTCGAGTGGATTGCCTGTCGAGTGACTTGAGCATCATCGGGAATCCAGTCGGAAGCTTATTTGTGATCTTCAAGTCCTCGAATGTCATGCCCTTAGGTAGGGCACGTAGGTCAGGCCTAGGACCCTACCCTAGGTACATATCCTCATCAGTAGCGAAGTACAAGAAGAGGATGTTGTTCTCGAGTTGTTGCCATAGTTCCCCTGCGACGAGCTCTCGGGCACCGCATATGCCTTCATCGCGGCGGCAAGACTTGCTCCGTGCGGCACGGGGTTAGGATTTGGGACAGAGGAAACGTTGATTTAGGAGATGGGTGATGGGAAGTATATACCTAGGAAAAATGGCTATGAATAGGAATAGGAAAGAATCAAAATCAATGGAACTTTATGTATTTGTAAGTATATAAAGATATTGCTATGTAAATTGATCATGATTGATTCTTTCACGTAAATATATTACTAAATAAATTGCACCCGCATGGAAAGTTTTGATTTGTTTAGACTTTTTCTCATTATGTGGGAGGTGAAGCGAAATAAATTGCACCTGCATGGAATGTTAATTAATGAAATTTGGTGATTTATGGAAATATTAATTAATGTGATTAAACGATTTATGCTAAGGTTGATTAATTTAGATCTCGTCTCTGAAATTCATTAGAAATTAATCTTGATTGATTATTTTGCATAAATACATTACTAAATTTAAGATGGTGGGAGGAGAGACAGAAAACCCGAACGAAAAAACCCGGACGAAGGTGGGATGTAAGATGAAAAACCCCGGGAAAAGAAGCTACCAACTCCCCTTTAGGAATAGAGATTATCTCGGAAATTATCGTCGGAGCGGGAGAGTGGCATGTGTTCCCACTCCCAAAATCCCAAACAATAAAGGAAACGGTCGAAAAAGTAATGTTGGAACTGAAAGCACAATATGCTCCCTTGGTGGTTTTGATAATTCTTGAAAACATACATTGTCTCTTGTCTAATACTTTCATCTAGTGTATTTAAGATAAAGTCCATAGAGAGAGATGAGTTGGAAAAAATCAGTGTGGAGAGTATCCCCATGAACAAGAAGGAGAAGGAATAGCATTGGCAAAGCTTCAAGCAAGAGGACTTTACATTTTACTTTGTGAGGAATCACTCTGAGTCCATAGGAAAGCAAATACTATTAAAAGGGGGTAAGGTACTGTTGGTGAACAAAATGCTCATACGTGCACAAGTGATAGTCACCAAAAACATCCACAAGCTCTTCCACAAAAGACTGTCAAAAGCGAAATATCCAAAATTGGTGTGATCAACAACTCCCTCTCGGTGCCACCGATTCTCACACTCGGAGAGACCCATACCAAACCCAGCTTTTTGGTGCAACCGATTCTGGTTCGGTGCCACCGAGTTTGGGTTGCCAACTTCATGTTACCCCTATTCATAAAATTATTCTCACCGAGTTTGTTGGATCGACGTCATCGAGTTGTGCAATCTGACTGTTGGTTACCTAATCGGTGCAACCGAGATTTATGTATCGGTCTCACCAAGATTCAAAAGTTGCTACCTTTGGAGCAACTCGGTACCACCGAGATTCACACATTCGTGTCACCGAGTTGGTCACTTAAGGTGTAACGGTTGGATTTTTTGGAGATGCCTATATATACCCCTCCACCACCACTAACTTGCAAGAGAAGACTCAGAACAGATCCCTACTCATCCTTGATGTCTACTACACAACCTTCTTCTTGTAGACTCGTGTTGGGCCTCCAAGCACAGAGTTTTCTAGGACAGTGGCAATTTTCCGTCGAGTGGATGACCTAAGGTTTATGAATCTGTGGGAGGTGTAGGATGAATATGGTCTCTCTCAAACAACCCTGCAATCAAATACAAGAAATCTCTTGTGTCCCCAACACACCCAATACAATGGAAAATTGTATAGGTGCACTAGTTCGACGAAGAGATGGTGATACAAGTGTAATATGGATGGTAGATATAGGTTTTTGTAATCTGAAATTATAAAAACAGCAAGGTAGCAAGTAACAAAGTTGAGCAAAAACGGTATTGCAATGCTTGAAAACAAGGCCTAGAGTTCATACTTTCACTAGTGCAAGTTCTCTCAACAATACTAACATAGTTGAATCATATGTAAATACATCTCATGCGACAAAGAGTTCACTCCAAAGTCACAAATAGCGGAGAACTATGGACGAAATTATTGTAGGGTATGAAACCACCTGAAAGTTATCTTTTCCGATCAATCTTATGATCTATCCCTATAAGTGTCACAAACAGCCCTAGAGTTCGTACTAAAATAACACCTTAAGATACGCATCAACCAAAACCCTAATGTCACCTAGATACTCCAATGTCACCACAAGTACCCATGGGCTTGATTATACGATATGCATTACACAATTTCATATTCATCTTGTTCAATCCAACACAAAGAACTTCAAAGAGTACCCCCAAAGTTTCTACCAGAAAGTCAAGAGAAAAACGTGTGCCAACCCCTATGCATAGATTCCCAAGGTCACGGAACCCGCAAGTTGATCACCCAAACACACATCAAGTGGATCAATAGAACATCCCATTGTCACCACGGATATCCCATCGCAAGACATACATCAAGTGTTCTCAAATCCTTAAAGACTCAATCCGATAAGAAAACTTCGAAGGGAAAACTCAGTTCATCCCAACAAGATAGAGCGGGGAAAACTCCATATGATTCATCTATATCAATAAAGCTCGCGGTACATCAAGATCGTGCCATCTCAAGAACACAAGAGAGAGAGAGAGAGAGAGAGAGATCAAACACATAGCTACTGGTACATACCCTCAGCCTCGAGGGTGAACCACTCCCTCCTCGTCATGGAGAGCGCCAGGAAGATGAAGATGGCCTCCAGTGATGGTTTCCCCCTCCGACACGGTGCCAGAATGGGCTCCCGATTGGTTTTTCGTGGCTCTGGAGGCTTGCGGCGGCAGAACTCCCGATCTAGGTCTCTTTTCGGAGGTTTCTAGATTTATAGGACTTTTTGGCATTGGAATCACGTCAAGGAGGTGCTCGAGGGGCCCACAAGCTCGCTAGGCGCGACCAGGGGGTGGCCGCGCCTACCAGGCTTGTGGACTCCTCGTCCACTTCCTGGCCCAGCTCTTCGCTCCAGTATTTTTTCTATTTTCCAAAAATATTCTCCGTAAATTTTCAGCCCATTCCGAGAACTTTTATTTCTGCACAAAAACAACACCACGGTAGTTCTGCTGAAAACAACGTCAGTCCGGGTTAGTTCTAATAAAATCATACCAATATCATATAGAATTATTGTAAACATGGCACGAATACTTCATAAATTATAGATACGTTGGAGACATATTAGCATCCCCAAGCTTAATTCATGCTCGTCCTCGAGTAGGCAAATGATAAAAGAAATAATTTATGAAGTGTGAATGCTAGCAGGTGCACAAGTTTGATTAGTGATAATTTCAATCACCTTTTCTAGCATCATTATATAACATAAACAATATCTCATCTCATAAAACTTCTCATGATGAAATAACAAGCTATCCACATGTTAAAATATAGACAACAAACTATGCTTTCAGTCACCAAGCAGTTTCAATTCATCTTATTTCCAGGAAGGGTCTATGTAAGAGCTTTGATTTAGCAAATTCCACATACTCAACTATCGTATAGTCTTCCATGATTGCTAACTCTCAAAGCACACTTTTAGAGCAAATGGCATCCGTCGAACACAGAGAAAGATAGGGGCCTAACGGTTCCCCTCCCAACTTATTCATCATAAAGATAATTGTCAACAATAATAATTCATGATCAAATATATTTGAATGACCATATATGCTTGGATCTTTCCCCAACGCATGACGCTTGCTAAGAGAAAAAGGCGAAATATAGGAAGTGGTGAAGATCACCATGACTCTTGCATAAAGGTAAGTACTAGAAAGTAGAAGATAGGCCCTTCGCAGAGGGAAGCATTGATTTGTAGAGGTGCTAGAGCTCGAGCTTTTAAAACAGAGATGACTAATAATTTTGGGCGGTATGCTTTCATTATCACCATAACAACTGAGAGATATCGGTATCTTCCACGCTAGATACATTATAGGCGGTTCCCAAACAGAAAGGTAAAGTTTTTGCTCCCCCTCCAGCAACCAATCACACTCCACGGCGAGCCGAATCCACGGATACCGTCCACACCAAGAACATTCCTGGGGGAGTTTTTTTAATTATTTGCATTTTTTCTTTGATTTCAGGACTGGGAATCCCTATTACCAGCCACTTTCTCGTGAATGATAGTGAATCAACACATATCGTGAGAATAACCCACCTAGCATGGAAGATACTGACAGCCCCTAGTCATTATATGAGCGATTCGGGCATACAAAACAGAATATTATTTGAAGGTTTAGAGTTTGGCACATGCAAATTTACTTGGAACGACAGGTAAATACCACATATAGGTAGGTATGGTGGACTCATATGGAACAACTTTGGGTTCAAGGGTGTTTGGATGCACAAGTAGTATTTCTACTTGGTGCGGAAGTTTTGGCTAGTATGAGGTGGAAGCAAGCACCACATGCTGGAGGATCCATAACAATATAACTTCTATGCAAATATACGCAACCATAACTCATTGCGTTGTCTTCCTTGCTCAACTTCAACTAATTTGTTCAAGTTGAAACTAATTAATGAGTAATCACAATCATAGAAGATGCCCAAGATAGTATATTTATATGTGAAATATGTCTTCCTTCAATATTTTTTCATGAATGGTTCAAGTGACCAATGCGGTGTTTGCTAATATTCGATATATTTTACCACCTATACTTATTATATGTGAAGTCATTAATCCCCATGGGATAAGCATATAAAACATAAATAATTTCAGATTTATGATATTCAATTCATTCGAGCATTTACTCATAGGATATAAGTGAAGAACGAGTGTAAATGATAAAACTACTCCAAAAAAAATAAGTGAAGATCAATGAGTAGTCAAACTATTAAGTAGCTATGTGAGGAATTTCTATCTCTCCCTCAATAATTTTTTTCAGATATGAGTATTTTATTTAAACAACACGCAAAATGAAAATAGCACTCCAAGAATAGGACATATCATGTGGACAATTAAGAATTTAGGCTCAACATAGGCTAACCGATAATTGTTGCTGAAGAGAGGTGGGACGTGTAGCATCCCCAAGCTTAGATGCTTGAGACTTATTTAAATATTTAATTGGGGTGCCTTGGTCATCCCCAAGCTTGAGATTTTGTATCTCGTTCAATCCTCTCATATCATGGTTTCACGTATTCTCAAAAACTTCATCCACACAGAACTTGAAAAGAACTTGTGAGATAGTTTTGTACACATAATAATAAATCAACTCTTTATGTACTGCCAAGACAAGTTTCACAATATTTTTAAAACATTAGGTACTTTATAATATCATTTCCACAATTTATATTTATGAATATAGGCTATGGAAACTATAGGATAAGTAGATAACAAAACTATGACATCAGTCTGTCCAAACAGAATAGCCTGTAGAAATTTATGAAAAGAGTGTACTTATGTAACTCAAAAAATTATGAAAATTTATAACATGATATAAAATTTATACTCAAACACTGTTTAAAAATTTCAGAAACTTTCCATGTTCCATTAAAATATGAAAATTCAAACACAACAGCAGAAGTTTCTGTTTTTACCCAGCACATATCAAAACATGCAACGCAGGCATCCTAAGGCAATTCTTGGAACTTTATATTGAAAAACAAGATTATAAATAACACATAACAGATAAAAACAATATAAAATGACTCTCCAAGCAAAACTCATATTATGTGACGAATAAAAATATAGTTCCAAGTAAGATATACCGATAGTGTTGAAGAGGAAAGAGGGGATGCCTTCCGGGGCATCCCCAAGATTAGACGCTTGAGTCTTACTTAAATATTACCTTGGGGTGCCTTGGGAATACACATTCTTAGGTTCTTGTCACTCATTATTATCCTCATATCGGTGTCTCACCCAAAACTTGAAAACTTCAATCACACAAAACTTAACAGAACTTCATGAGAAGGGTTAGTGTAGTAAATTTAGATCATTCACTTAGGTACTTTCAAGAAAAGATTCATAACTGTTAACACATTATACCTATTGTATTACATCATTCCCACAATTTATATTACTGAATATAAGCTATAGGAACACTTGAAACAAGCAAACTATGCATGCAAAACAGAATCTATCAAAAACAGAACAGACTGTAAAGATGTGAATGATCACCATACTTCCCCGACTCTAAAAATTCTGAAAAATTATGAAAACTCAAGGAATTTGAATATAAATGTTTTTTAAAATTTAAAAATATTTTAACACTCCGGTGAAATAAGATAATTCATATACTGGACGCAAAACTTTCTGTTTTTGCACACAATCAAACAAGCAAGCATCCACACTATCGCAAAGTCTTTACTTGGCACTTTATTGAAAAAGACACAAAACATGATTACCAAAGTAGAGTAATCATGTGAACACATAAAACATAAGGTTAAAGTGTTGGGTTGTCTCCCAACAAGCGCTTTTCTTTAATGCATTTTAGCTAGGCATGATGATTTCAATGATGCTCGTATAGGAATAATGATTGAAACATGCATAAGAACATCATGAATCTCATTACAAGCACATTTAAGTCTAACCCACTTCCTATTAATAGGGATTTTGTGAGCTAACAATTTATGGGAACAAGAATCATCAAGCATAGGAAGGCAAAACAAGCATAACTTCAAAACTTTGAACACATAGAGGGGACACTTGTTATTATTGCAATTCCTACAAGCATATGTTCCTCCCTCATAGTAATTTTCAGTAGCATTATGAATGAATTACACAATATAACAAGCACATAAAGCATTCTTTTCATGATCTACAAGCATAAAAAATTTACTACTCTCCACACAAGAAAATTTCTTCTCATTCATAATAGTGGGAGCAAACTCAACATAATAACTATTATGAGACACTTGATTGACATAACCACATTTAATATTAAAATCATGATAATAGGTTTCATGGTTTTCGTTAATATTTATAGCATATGTGTCATCACAATATTCATCATAGATAGGAGGCATGTCATCATCATAATAGTTTTTCTCATCAAAATTTGGGGGGCTAAAAATATCATATTCTTCAAACATAGCATCACCAAGCTTGTGGCTTTGCATATCATTAGCATCATGAATATTAAGAGAATTCATACTAACGATATTGAAATCATTCTAATAATTCAAGGATTCAGTTCCAAACATTTTAACAACTTCTTATTCTAACACTTGAGCACAATTTTCTTTTCCATCATTTTCACGAAAGACATTAAAAAGATGAAGCATGTGAGGCAACCTCAATTCCATTTTTTTGTAGTTTTCTTTTATAAAACAAAACTAATTGCAAGATCCAAAGATATACCTTCAAGCACTCACCTCCCCGGCAACAGCGCCCGAAAAGAGGTTGATGTCTACTACACAACCTTCTTCTTGTAGACTCGTGTTGGGCCTCCAAGCGCAGAGTTTTTAGGACAGCGGCAATTTTCCCTCAAGTGAATGACCTAAGGTTTATAAATCCTTGGGAGGTGTAGGATGAATATGGTCTCTCTCAAACAACCCTGCAATCAAATACAAGAAATCTCTTGTGTCCCCAACACACCCAATACAATGGCAAAGTGTATAGGTGCACTAGTTCGGCAAAGAGATGGTGATACAAGTGTGATATGGATGGTATATATAGGGTTTTTAATCTTAAATTATAAAAAAAGCAAGGTAGCAAGTAACAAAAGTGAGCAAAAATGGTATTGCAATGTTTGAAAACAAGGCCTAGGGTTCATACTTTCGCTAGTGCAAGTTCTCTCAACAATACTAACATAGTTGAATCATATGTAAATACCTCTTGTGCGACAAAGAGTTCACTCCAAAGTCACAAATAGGGTACGACAAAGAGAACTAACGAAGAAATTATTGTAGGGTACGAAACCACCTCAAAGTTATCTTTTCCGATCAATCTTATGAGCTATCCCTATAAGTGTCACAAACAGCCCCAGAGTTCGTACTAAAATAACACCTTAAGATACACGTCAACCAAAACCCTAATGTCACCTAGATACTCCAATGTAACCACAAGTACCCATGGTTTGATTATACGATATGCATCACATAATTTCAGATTCATCATGTTCAATCCAACACAAAGAACTTCAAAGAGTGCCCCAAAGTTTCTACCGAAAAGTCAAGACAAATACGTGTGTCAACCCCTATGCATAGATTCCCAAGGTCACGGAACCCACAAGTTGATCACCGAAACATACATCAAGTGGATCAATAGAACATCCCATTGTCACCACGGATATCTCATCATCAAACATACATCAAGTGTTCTCAAATCCTTAAAGACTCAATCCGATAAGAAAAAATCAAAGGGAAAACGCAATTCATCACAAGAAGATAGAGAGGGGAAACTCCATATGATTCATCTATATCAATAAAGCTCGCGGTACATCAAGATCATGCCATCTCAAGAACACGAGAGAGAGAGAGAGAGAGATCAAACACATAGCTACTGGTATATACCCTCAGCCTCGAGGGTAAACTACTCCCTCCTCGTCATGGAGAGCGTCGGGATGATGAAGATGGCCTCCGGTGATGGTTTCCCCCTCCGACAGGGTGTCGAAACGGGCTCCCTATTGTTTTTTCGTGGCTCTGGAGGCTTGAGGCGGCGGAATTCCCGATGTAGGTTTCTTTTCGGAGGTTTCTGGATTTATAGGAATTTTTGGCATTGGAATCACGTCAAGGAGGTGCTCGAGGGGCCCACAAGCTCGCTAGGCACGACCAGGGGGGTGACCGCGCCTAGCAGGCTTGTGGCCTCCTCGCCCACTTTCTGGCCCAGCTCTTCGCTCCAGTATTTTATATATTTTCCAAAATATTCTCCATAAATTTTTAGCCCATTCCGAGAAATTTTATTTCTGCACAAAAACAACACCACGGTAGTTCTGATGAAAACAATGTTAGTCCGGGTTAGTTCTAATAAAATCATACCAAAATCATATAGAATTATTGTAGACATGGCATGAATACTTCATAAATTAGAGATATGTTGGAGATGTATCAATACCAACTGATTATCTGATAGAGAGCCACCTACTCATGTGTTGAGATCATGCCATTCCATTCCAACCATATGAATCTTGATCTCTAGCCTCCCCAAGTTGCTTTCCACCCAATCAATCTCTTCCACCAAAGCCAAATATGTGAGAGAGTGATTGTGTGTTGAGGAGTCTATCATCTTGAAGCACAAGAGCAAGGAGTTCATCGACATTATCAAACCTATTACCTTTTGGAGGGTGGTGCCTCCTAGATTGGTTAGGTGTCACTTGGGAGCCTCCTACTTCGTGTTGTGGAGTGAGCCAAGAAGTTTGTAAGGGCAAGGAGATCGCCTACTTCGTGAAGATCTACCCCGAGTTAGGCTAGTCCTCTGTGGACATCAGCCATCATGGTATAGTCAAGGTTGCTTCTTCATGGAACCCTCCGTGGTTAGAGCCCTCTGTGGACTCTTGCGACCATTACCCTCCATGGGTTGAAGACTCCATAAATGTGGACGTACGATAGCACCACCTATCGGAACCATGGGAAAAATCTCTGTGTCCTTCATGTGTTTGATCTCCCTATCTCAACTCTTTACTTTCATGTGCAATGTCTTTACATTCCGCTGCTATACTTGATGACTTGCATGTGTAGGGTGTGCTAGACTTGCTATAATTGCTAAAATCTACCAACACTTAACTTTGGACCTTGTGTAGATTTTAAATTCGTGCTAGTAGTTTATTCACCCCCTCTAGACATACTCTTCTAGTGATCCCACAATTAGTATTAGAGCATTGGTCTCCATTGCTTCGATTTCATCACCGTGGAGGAAGATGGATGTGTCTAGTGTGGAGAGTTTGTATTGTAGAGTGCCCCTTCTTGATGGAGAATATTATAGTCAATGGAAGAATGCCATGATTGATCTATTTGAGAAATTCCATTTGAGAAAATATATTGAAAATCCTTATGTGTTCCCCATTGATGAATTGCATCCCACACACGAAGAGGAAGTTGACATGATTGGTAACCTTAGAACTATCAATCTTATTGTTAGAGGTTTACCCAGATGTGTGCTTTCTCAATTGAAGAACTTTGCATGTGCTTATACTTTGTGGAATGATTTGGAGAAACGATGTCCAAATCTTACATTAAGTAATCTTGGTGAAATTCTTCATAAAACTGTTGCTTTTCACAAAATGAAGCCTAGTGATCCAAACTTTGATAAATGCCTATTTGAGCTTCATGATCGTATGCATACTAAAGGAGATGCCACAACTATCAACAACATTATTATTTAAGCCATTCACATTCATAAAATTGAACATTGTCATGGCTACAATTCTAACGAGTCTCTTGGTTTCTATGACGAGGAGATTCCACCAAATGATGACAATGAAGAACATGGCTACTATGATGAAGATGAGTTGTTTGACATCGAGCATGAAAAGATCATGAAAAATCTAAGTCTAGTGGCAAACTTCAGGGATTACATGTCCGGTGGAAAAGAGTGGATTCTCGAAAGTGGATGCATAGATCACATGACTGGAGATAAAGACATGTTCCAAGAGATCACGCCTAATCAAGGTCCTCGGAGGTATGTGACCTTTGGAGACAACTACAAGGGTAAGGTGCTTGGCCTTGGTAAGGTGGCCATATCTTATGATAGTTCTATTCAAAATGTGATGCTTGTTGAATCCCTTGGCTACAATCTTCTTTCCGTATCTAGACTAGCAGACTTCGGTTTCAATGTGCTATTTTACCAAAGTAGATTGCCAAGTGTTTCGCTTTGATAATCATAAAATTGTATTTACCGATATTCGTAGAGGTGATCTATACATTATGAATTCACCAAAAGGCCCAACTTCGTACTTGTCTTATTGCAAAATCTTCTAAAGGTTGGCTATGGCATAGAAGGCTAGGACATGTAGGCATGCGTAATCTAGACAAGCTTATCAAGGGTGATCACATTCTTGGAGTTAAAGATGTTATCTTTGACAATGATAGGCTTTGTAGCGCTTGTCAAGCAGGAAAGCAAGTAGGTGGAAGTCATCCGATCAAGAACATCATGACCACTAGGAGACCCCTCGAGTTACTTCATATGGATCTTTTTGGTCCCAATGCTTACAAGAGTCTCGGTGGAAACTCCTATGGTCTAGTTATAGTTGATGATTTTTCCAGATTTATGTGGGTATTCTTTCTTGATGATAAGTCACAGGTACAAAAGATCTTCAAGAACTTTGCACGCAAAGCGCAAAATCAATTAGAAGTGAAGATCAAGAAGGTTCGAAGCGATAATGGGTCGGAGTTCAAGAACACCCATGTGGATACCTTTCTTGAAGACGAGGGTATTTCACATGAGTTCTTGGCTATGTACACGCCTCAAGAAAATGGAGTTGTTGAGAGGAAGAACCGAACCCTCATTGAGATGGCAAGAATGATGTTTGACGAATACAAGACGCCAAGACACTTTTAGGCTGAAGCCGTGGAAATAGCATGGCATGCCACAAACCGACTCTACTTGCACAAGCTTCTCGGTAAAACGGCATACGAGCTTCTCACCGGTAACAAACCCCAAGTTGGATACTTTCGGGTATTCGGCTCTAAGTGTTACATTCTTGATAAGCATCACCGAGCTAAATTTTCTTACAATTCTCATGAAGGTTTCCTACTTGGTTATGAATCGAACTCTCACACCTACTGTGTCTACAACAACTTCACTCAAAAAGTTGAAGAGACGGTAGATGTGAAGTTTGATGAATCTAATGGTTCACAAGTCGAACAATTGCCAAATGTTGTAGGTGATAAAGATCCTTCGGAATCTATCCAAGATTTTCCCATCAGCAAGATTCATCCCATGGCGGTGAAGGAACGTACTTCATAAACCCAAGTGGAAGCTCCTACTTCAGATCAAGGCTACCGACAAAACGACATGGAAGCATCCACAAGTGGTACACGACAAGATGAAGATGAGGAGGAAGTACACCATGAAGATCCACCACAACCTCCTTAACCACCACCTCAAGGAGATGACCACATCGACAACAACGAAGATGAAGGAGATGATGAAGAAGAAGCTCCACCATCCAACAAGCCAAAGCTACCCTGAGTTCGAGCTCAAGTGACCAAGAACCATCCCCTAAACCAAATCTTTGGTGATATACAAACAGGGAGGATCACTCGCTCTAAAACTCGCTTGGCTAACTTTTGTGATCATTATTCTTTCATCTCTAGCATTGAACCCTTAAAGGTTGAACAAGCTCTTGAAGACGTGGATTGGGTGAACGCTATGCATGAAGAGCTTCACAACTTCGAGAGGAACGCAGTGTGGACACTCGTGGAGAAACCCAAGGACAAGCAAAACATCATCGGCACGAAATGGGTATTTCAGAATAAGCAAGATGAATACGGTCAAGTCATATGCAACAAGGCTCGCCTCATAGCCCAAGGATATACACAAATTGAAGCTATGGACTACGGTGAGACCTACGCCCTCTTTTCTAGACTAGAAGCCATTCGAATTCTTCTTGTTTATGCCAATCACCATGACATCACTCTTTACCAAATGGATATTAATAGTGCATTTTTAAATGGTGAGATTGAACAAGAGGTCTATGTTAATCAACCACCTGGTTTTGTCAATCCTAGGAAACCTGACCACGTTTGCAAACTTCACAAAGCTTTATATGGCCTTAAGCAAGCTCCTCGTGCTTGGTATAAATGCCTGATGAAGTTCCTTACTGAGAAAGGCTTTGAAATTGGCAAAACTGATGCAACCTTATTCACAAAGAGTGTTAATGGTGAATTATTTGTGTGCCAAATTTATGTGGATGATATTATCTTTGGATCTACTAACCCACAATTTAGTGAGAAATTTGGAAGGTTGATGTCAGAGAAGTATGAGATGTCTATGATGTGTGAGCTGAAATTCTTCCTTGGTCTACAAAGCAAGCAAATGAGAGAAGGTACATTACTTTGTGACATTGAGAGCGCTATTAAGATTGGTCATAATCTTGTGCAACATTCTTGAACCAAGCATATTCAAGTTCGACATCATTTCATTTGTGATCATGTTGCCAAAGGAGATATTAATCTTAAGCATGTTCATACTAACAAGCAATTGGCCGATATCTTTACTAAGCCACTTGATGAAAAAGTGTTTTGCCACTTGAGGAGTGAGTTGAACATCATTGATACTTCAAACTTGAGCTAAGCTCACTCGGATGCATGCAAGGGGATGAGCTTTATTAACCATTCCATGCTATTATTACCTGAATATCATATATCTTGGAATTCTATGCTCCCTTGTCTTGCATCTAACCCTTTCGTAGGTACCTGGAAGAACAACACTCCACAAGATTGCTATCAACTCATATCTTAAGCAATACTGTCATGACCAAGTATCCACAACCTCGCTTTGATGATGAAAGGAAGAAGACAACAAAACATATCCTTGACACATATTTCTCAATTGGTATCAACTCACAATTGGTATATTTTCATTTTCATATATCATGTTCTTCCTTGCGTGACTAACCTATGTAGGTGAAAAGTGAACGAAAACAATAAGGATTGCTCCCAACTCAAGATGATCTTCATCAACTTCGAGCATCCTCATCAAGTTCACATACAAGCTATGTCAACAACATCACTCAAAGGTATGTACTCATATCCTTGAAAAAGGCTTTACTCCAAGACATGAGCTAAAGCAACTCAAGTGATATGAAGACATTAAATGCCTAATCGAAAAATGGTAAACCCATTTTGAGCTCAACGATGAGTATGACCTATGATCAAGTATTCCTGCTTGGCTCCCAAGTCAAGATACCCTAATATAGGTGATCTAGTGACCGCCCGTCATCTAGTTAAGAATCTTGTTTGGTTCATTCTCCATTTTGCAAGATTTCTTGGAACCATTCAAATCTTCTCTAGCTGATATCCTTTTGTAATTTTTTTGCATTTCCTTTACAAAATCTTTTTGACACTTTGTTACAAATTTTCAAATAAATTTGCAAGTTTCTCAAACATTGCCAAGTTTCCGTTTTAGCCTCGGAGCCTCCGATCCAAATGAATCGGTTATACAAAGTCAGCAGATGAGATGCATAACACCATATTGGTACCATCGACTAGTTTGTCTCAGAGCCACCGATTTGATATTGTTTTCCAGTCTGTATTCATATCAGTAAATCTTTGTGATCCTATTGTAATGTTTTCAATTCTTCGATGATCCTTTTATTAAGAAAAGGGGAGAGATAAATTCAAGGATCCCTAACTCAAAGCGGGAGAAGTTGTGACAGCCCAAGTATTGTCCCTACCTTATTTGGCAAGTAACCTATTGTATGAACCTTGTGCCATGAGTTTAATGAATGTTTGCAACTTGTCATCCATGTCTTGTTCATGCATCATGCATCATGCATCATGCATCCATCATGTCTTGCCATGTTGTGAAGTGACCATGTGTATGTGAGTGTTATGATTTGGTTTGAGTGTGGGTGGAGCTCATGTGTGCAATCTCCTCTTTCTTCCCCTCTCTTTTCTTTTCAACAAAACCCCTATCATATGACTTAATTCTCAAGTTATTTTATAATCAAAATTAAGTTGCTATTTAAAATATTTTAAAATGTTCAAGAGGTAGACCTATATGTCTTATGGATTTTGAGCATGGTTGTTTTGATGTTTGAAGTTTGTTTGCTTGTGAGTTTTAAATATTAGAGAGGCTGCCTATTTTAAATATTTAAAATTACTTGTCCTAAAAATCAACTTAATATTTTATATAAATGGAGCATATTATTTTCTTTACAAAAGTATTTTTGTTTGCCCAAAAATCCTTTAATATATTCTCTGGGTTTTCCCCTTGCTGTGGTGTTTTTAAAAGGAAAAGGGCTTCTGCTTGTTTGTTTGAGTGAGTGGGTGCTCGTGGCCTTCCCGGCAGGACCTGATGGCCACCTGCTCCGTCGTCGCTGCCGTCAGGTTTAGAGTGAGAGAGAATGCTCTGTCGTCCCCTTTCCATCGCCGTCGCCGTCGCCGTCTGTTCCCGAGCCTATATAAGCCCCTCGACGTCCGTGCCGCTCCCCTAGGGTTCCCTCTTCCCCCTTGCACCGCTGCCCTCCATCTCTCCCTATCTTTCGTCTCAGATAAGCATGGGTTCAGAGGGTCCAGAGAGGGTTCAGTGAGATTCAGAGTGGGAGCTCGTCGCCGCGGCAGCTTCTCCGGCGAGCCCTCGGGCAGGAGATCGTCAGGATCGCGTCGCCGTCGCCTTCTGCTTCCCCAACATCCTCTGCATCCATGTGGGACGCCTAGGCCATGCCTCTGCTTCATCTTCTTCCCCTCCGGCCGAGCTCCTCCGCCACGGCAATTCTCCGTCACCGTTGTTCCTCGAGCTAAATTGGCCGCGCAGTCGTGTTTAGGTGAGCTCCCCATCCATCCTCGCTCGATCCCAAACTTTGAGCTTCGTTGTAGTGCGTGCTCTTGTTAGGAGCGTTCCGCCGCCGTCGGACCTCGTATCCGACGAGTGCACCGACGAGCTCATGCTTCCAGGTGTCGCGTGCGAGTTCCTCCTTCTTGCAAGGGCCCGTTTTCGCTCCGCCCCGTCTGATTCCTTGTCTGGTTCGTCGCCGTGTGATTCGTGTGCAGGTCTCCGCCGTTGCCGTTCTGTCGTCGTCGCCGGTAGCGTTCTCGCTTGCGTTAGGTGGATGTCCTAGTGTGTGCATGTGCGGGCAGGAGCAAGGCGTCCAGTGTGCGCCTCCGCCGCTCGTATGGTCACCGGAGTCCCCCGTTTGGTCGTCGACGTGCTCTGTAGTGCAGGTGTCCATTATTCAATTTCGTTAGGCTTTTGTAGTGCGTGTGTTAGTACTAGAGGGCAGGTGCCCCTCCTCTGTTACCATCGCGGTCGATAGCAGAGTGGTGGTGTGTGCGGGGTGCAACCAAGAGGTTGCAGGTTCGAATCCAAACCCCTCCCCATTTTATTCTGTTTTTCCTTTTTTTGTTGTTTCTTTTGTTTTTCTTCCTTTGCAAATATATGTGTGTGTGATGCAAACCAGCATGCTAGTTTTTCTTTTTCTGTTTATTTGAGTGTATGTGTGGGTGTGCTTTGCATCCATATGCATATATATGTATATAAGCATGTGCTTGTGTGTGTATGTGCCACATGGTGTGGTGCATACACATGCATGTGTGTAAGTGTGTTTGTGATGTGCATATGTGTATGCACATAGGGGTATTTGCTTGAAGTGTGTATGTGTATGTGCATGTGAGTGTGCACATATACATGACCTTGTGTTGTGAGAGTTTATATGCATGTTTGTTTGTGGGAGTGTGTGTGTGTGTTACCATACACATCTACATGTGCATATATGCATTGTGTATATATGTATGCATATGTGTGTGGATGACCACCCACACACATGAGCTAGTGTGTGTGAGAGAGTATGTGCCTAGTGCACTTCTAAGAGTGAGTGTGTGTGTGCCATATGCTTATGCATATATGGCCATGTGAGTGTGTGTGTGGATGAACACCCTCTTCTTGGGTGGTATGCTCATGAGTGTTGGTGCTCATATGCCTTGGGCATATATAGGGCATGTGTGTGTGCTTGCTTGTGGTGTGTGTGTAGAGTGTATGTGTGGGTGTTGGGACTAGTGGGTTTCCCCACTTGAGATACCCCTTGTTGTATATATTCTTGTGTGTAATTTGCTAGCTCATGTCCATCTCTAGCTAAGTTACAACCTGGTTATGATCATTTATGCATGTTTAATTAGAGCTATGATCCACTTATGGGAATAGGTGTTAGATTTGTTATCTTGTTTGTGCCTTGTTGTTTCACATGAACATATGAGTGTGACACATGTTTTTGGGGTAGAAAGAGACAAGGAATCCATTGGTGCTTTCATATTTCACTTTTGAGCAAGTTCATAAAACTGTCATTTTTAGCTGTGATGCCAATTTGTCATTTTTGCATGATTTAATCCTTGCTTGCTTTGGGGCATATGCCAACATGGAAGTGCTAGTGTTTTATATCTATTATGCCATGGTATTTTTGTTTAACATGAGAATCACCCATATAAGTGGGAACCATGCTGTTAAGTAGCCAACTCAATGTTTCTGTTTCAGCATGCTAAAAACTACCAAGTATGAGAATGTGCTGTTATTTTTATGCCATGTAGAGTGGATGGTATTCTGTGATGTGTTGTGAATTTGAGCATGCTCAGTGCTAGTGTTTTGGAGTATATGTCGTCTACTACCATCCTATTAATTTTCATGCCAATAGGTGCTTTCGAACATATTTAACTACTGCTGTCAACTTGCTACTTTTTAACTTAGATTCCAGAAAACGATTATTTTCACCAAGTCACAGAAAACTATTTCATCTTGTCAACTTGATAGTTTCATGCTTATTGATGTATGCCTCCTATGCAGATTGTGTGGTTGGATAATTTGATGCATTTGTCATGTAGGTTCTGTCAACATCTTGTTTGTAGTTGTAGGGTTCCAGTAGCTCAAGTTGTGGGCTGTGTAAGTGGCTATGTTGCTGTTTTGTGGCACATTGTAGTTTTATTGTGTTGTGGATTATGGGAGATATACTCCATGGAATTGATTGATTTTTGAGTTTATTGTGGTTGTTTTTTCATTGCCTAACCAGTGGCTACCTTGTAATGCCAAGAATTAGCCCATGGCTTTGTTGTCTTGTGTTTTTGTCTTCGTACCTTGTCGTGAGCGTATCGTGAGAACCGTAACTCCGTTTCTTGCGTTCTTTATATGCATTTCTATCGATTTTGCATGCTGCATCCATATTTGCCATGCTCATGCATGTTTAAATAACTTAACATGAGGTTCTGTCCAGAATCATTAATAAACAAACTTTGCATGTGAAACATGACTAGTTTTGGATTGCCATGTTAGATTCTTCTAAATGGATCATGCATCATCTTGTTTGTGCATTGCACCTTGGTTGGATCTTTATTGTTGCTGTTTCTCTTGGGTAGACGCGAGTGCTGAAACTGAGTACGAGGACCCAGGAGAGTACTACTACGAGGATCCCGCTACTTGTTCCACCGAAGAACCAACATGCAAGATGATCATACCCGGATCCTGATACTATTTTCGCTTGCTAGTTTCTCGCTCTTATCATTACAATTGCGCTACCTACCACTTGAATATCAGCCTCCTAAATGCCATGAAAGCCTCTAACCCTCCACATCCTAGCAAACCTTTGATTAACTAAGTTACCGCTGCTCAACCCCTCTTATAGCGTTCTTAGTTGCAGGTGCAGGTTGTCCCATGTGATAACATGGATTTGGATATCACAATATTATCTGTTATTCAATTTAATGCACATATATATCTTAGTACTGATGGAAGGCTTGGCCTTATTCTAGGTGTTTTGTTCCGCTGTTACCGCCATAGTTCTTGTTGCCGGTGTTATGTTTTCCATATTTTGCGCTCCTAACACGCTCGGGGTTGTTATGGGGACCCCCTTGTTTATTCGGTTGAGATTAAAACTTGTCTGGCAAGACCCAACATTGGTACTAGATTTTTTTAACAACTTAATAAAATTTGCATAGGGCCTTGCAAACCCGTGGATAATTAATCAACCCCCGGGCCAGTGCTCCTCATGAGTGTTGGTCCAAACTAGAGCACTATGCAGGGCCAATCCAGGGCAACTTGGGAGATTTCTATCAGGCCACCGTACACTAGCTTATCCGTCGTGTCCTGAGAACAAGATACGTGGCTCTTATCGGGTTCGTCGACACGTCGGGCGGTCTTACCGGATTTGTTTTACCTTTATCGAGTGTCTTGCGTGTGGAGTCTGACTTTCTTCGGGTTTTTCTCGAGGTGTTCGAATTCCTTTGGAATTACCTATGATGACCACGAGGTCTGTGGTCGAGGCTATTCCCACGGAGTGTGGTTATTTGTGA
The DNA here is from genome assembly GCA_022496015.1 of Hordeum marinum. Taxonomy (NCBI): domain Eukaryota; kingdom Viridiplantae; phylum Streptophyta; class Magnoliopsida; order Poales; family Poaceae; genus Hordeum; species Hordeum marinum. The sequence goes on from CM039678.1 coordinate 118,834,593, forward strand.
TGGACTAGTTGGAGCACCCCTGCAGGGTTAAATCTTTTCGAGAAGTCGTGCCCGCGGTTATGTGGCAACTTGGATATTTGTTTAACACCCGGTTATAGTTAACTTGAAGTAAACTCTAATTAAAATACACCAACTGTGTGAGTAACCGTGATCGTCTCTGCTCGTGAACATGATCCGAGAGAGAACATGGTGGGGTTATGATTGACGTAAGTAAGTGTTCAGGATCTCATAGAGATCATACTAGATTTGATCGTTCATCGTAGGTCACTCATATTTATTTTCATGTTGCGTAAGATAGCCACCATATATGCTTAGTGCTGCTGCAAACTAAACACATACCCCATCCCAACCTTTAAGCTGGAGTAGTCTCGGTACCCGGGCGCTTGATTGCTGAGTCCTTGCGGCTCACAGATTACTACAAATCTCCAGGTATAGGTACATATGAGTACGTGCAAGATGATCTTACCCATCTCCAGTGGGAATATGATGAGGAAAGAGGCAGGATGTATGTGACTTACCCGGATGAGCAGAGGACCATGGTCGTGATCTTTGGGATAGCGAGATAGTTTCATTTGCATCTGTTTTATTGTTTGATTTCGTCTGTAGTCGGACCCTATATTCATCTTGATGATTTGAACTCTGTGTGGATTGTAATTTAGCATGTGGCGAGTGTAAGCCAACTTGTATACTTATCTCTTCTGTAATGTATGATGCAATGTTACTATACTTGCGAATGACAAGATGTGCCTCTATCCCTTGCGAGTCCCTCTTGTATTAAAATGGATAGGCGCGCATCTTGGGCGTGACAAGTTGGTATTCAGAGCCATATGACCATAGGAGCCTTTGCTTGATCAAACTTGTCCGAGTCGAGTCTATTTAAACTAATTTGAGTCTAGTTATATCGGAGAGTAGGTTTCTTTTTACTCCTCTTCTATGCTCTGGTGAAGTATTCGACTTAGGAATTTTAATTCTACTCCTCTTCTCGCTCAAAAAAATTTTAGGATCACGCGGGTATTTTGGAGTCTATATGATACCAATGTGACAGTGTTTTTTCTTGGTGCCTCCTGTCTAACTTTATTTCTTCCGGGGAGTCGAGCTCCAGGGAATGTTGGCACATCGTTATCATTCAGCTTCCTTGATATCTCAGGACGGAGAGTGTTTGGAATTACTTCAATACTTATCGTGGTGAGATAAGGTCGGAGTCACCCAGTACTGGGGAGGCGTCCGGGGTACCACCATGGTTTAGTATCGTTGTGAGTTCGAGGATTCGAGTTAGATGAAGTTGCGAAAGCCTCTGGTTATGTGTTAAGGATGGATACAGTTGGGGTGTAGGATTGCTAGTTGTGTGAGATATTTCCTCCTTGTATCCCCCACACCGGATTGCATAACCAGAAAGTTTTCGGAATTTCTTAGTTGGCAAATCTTGTAGTTATCTAGGATCATCTTCTTCAGATGTATGTGGGCATATACATTTGTTACGAGCGCTTAGCTCAATACTTTTGTGTTATTGCAAGTGGCTTCTAATTTCTGATGATGTCATCATAAACCGAAGAAGCATTCTTACTAATTTTTCAGTAGGAAGGCTGTGTTGTTATTTTTTCAATTTATTTCGAGCAGTTGATTCAGCTTTTGAATTCATCTTTTCAGTGAGGTGCTGATGCGTTTTGTCCATCTTCAGGATGGCTCCACTAACTCGCAACAATCCGGGTCGTGGTGAGGAGCAGACTGATGTTCCACCACCACCACCACCCCGCCGCCTCCTCCGCCTCCTCCTCTAGAAGCTTGGCAAGTTGTGATGGCCGCAACCAATGTGAACACTCAGATGTTGCTCAGGTTGTTGCAACAAAGGGAGCAGGGTCAGCAAGGTTTTCAAGGGAATTTTCAGAATCAGCTTCAGTTTGCGACACTCAATCAGTTCCTTGCCAACCAGCCCAAGTCTTTCACCTGTTGTGAGCAACCTCTTGATGCTAATGATTGGCTTCGTGATATGAGTAAGCATTTTGAGTGCCGCAATGTCAGGCCAGGGGACTTTGTTAGATTTGCATCGTTCCAGCTCAAGGGTCAAGCAGCTGATTGGTAGCAGCAGTACAAGGATTCTAGGGGCGATCATGTTGTTACTTGGGACGATTTCCGTCGTGACTTCAGGGCTCATTACATTCCGACAAGCTTTGCCGAGGAGATGCATGAGAAGTTCAGGCACCTGAAGCAGGGAAGCAAGTCTGTCTATCAGTACAACGTTGAGTTCCAGAATCTAGCTCGTTATGCTAAGCAAGATGTTCCACATGACAAGGCTATGATCTATCAGTTCAGAGGTGGTCTCAAGGATGAGCTTCTGCCAGGCCTAGTTCTTCAAGAGCCTCATGAGTTTGATCAGTTCTATAACATGGCTTTGAAGGTCGAGGCAACTCCGCTCAAGTTGGAGAACTCAAAGAAGTGTTCAAGGGATTCTTATTCTTATTCTTCCAACTCTCAGATGGTTCCCAAGCAGCAGAAGTATTGGGTGCCAAACCCGTTTCGTCCTCCTCAGCAGCAAAAGCAGTTTGGTGGCCGTGGTTCTTCCCACCCACCCAACCAAGGATTCCAGCAGAGACCCCAGGCGTCCAAGGGAGTTCTTGTTCCTCCTCCAGGCAATGTTCGTCCGCTTTCTGAGGTGGTTTGTCACAAGTGTGGTTAGAAGGGCCACTATGCAAACAAGTGCAACCAGCGGCGTGTTCCGCCTCCTCCTCCTATCAAGCCTCCAGGCAATGCTTTGGTGAAGCATAACCCCAAGACCGCAAGAGTGAATATGGTGAATGCAGCAAAGGCAGAGGATTCTGCTCAAGTGATCATGGGTAATCTCTCAGTTAATTCTATTCCTGCAAAAGTGTTATTTGATTTTGGAGCATCGCATTCATTCTTGTCTAGACCTTTTGCTATGAAGAATGATTTCTATTCCGAGATGTTGAGTAGACCTTTGGGTGTTGTTTCTCCGGGTGTGGCCATGAAAACCACCTCCATTGTTCTGGATGTTTCTATTAAGATGGGCAATTATTCCTTCTTGGCTTCTCCTTATGTTCTCGGTAATTCCGCCATTGATCTCATTTTGGGCCTGGACTTCCTGGCTCTGAACAAAGCTCATATTGATTGCAAAGCAAAAGAAGTCAAGCTGACTCATCCTTCAGAAGACGTGATTATTTTCACGGCTCGCGATGACACAATCCGTCTCTTTGCTCTTAATGAGAAGGGTGAAATCTCGGAGATTTCTCAAATTCCGGTGGTTTGTGAGTATGAAGATGTCTTTCCAGAAGAATTTCCAGGAATGCATCCGCACCGGCCAGTCGAGTTCGTGATTGATCTTGAGCCCGGAACTGAACCGGTCTGCAAGTGCCCGTATAAACTTGGCCCTAAAGTGTTGAAAGACTTGAAGAAGAAGCTAGATGAGCAAGAACGTCTAGGTCTGATCAGACCAAGTTCTTCTCCATGGGGTTGTGATGTTTTGTTTGTCAAGAAGAAAGATGGCACAGATCGTCTTTGTGTTGACTACCGTCCATTGAATAAGAAGACAATCAGAAACAAGTACCCACTTCCCAACATCAATGAGTTGTTTGAACAACTGAAAGGTGCCAAGGTTTTCTCGAAGCTTGATCTTCGCATGGGTTATCATCAGATTCGCATTCGCGAAGAAGACATTCCTAAGACCACTTTCAGGACGAGTTTTGGCTCTTATGAGTACACCGTCATGTCGTTTCGTCTTGCGAATGCTCCTCCAACCTTCTCAAGAATGATGAATTTCATTTTCTCTCCTTTCAAGAATGAGTTCGTCTTGGTCTATCTGGATGATATCCTTGTGTTCTCGAAGACAGAAGAAGAGCATGCAGAGAATCTCCGCCTTGTGCTTAACAAGTTAAGAGAGCATCGATTCTATGCCAAGTTTTCCAAGTGTGAGTTTTGGCTCAATGAAGTGGTGTACCTTGGGCATGTCATCTCTGCCGAGGGAATTAAAGTGCACCCTGAGAAAGTTGAGGCAATCTTGAAGTGGGAACCTCCTCAGAATGTGAAGCAGCTTCAGAGTTTCCTCGGGCTTGCTAGTTATTGCAGAAGATTCGTGGAGAACTTCTCTCAAATTGCTAAGCCTCTGTCCAATATTCTCCAAAAGAGTGTCAAGTATGTTTGGTCTCCTGAGTGTGATGCGGCGTTCAATACGCTCAAGCAGAGACTGACTTCAGCTCCAGTTCTTGTTCCTCCCGAGCAGTCTAAGCCTTTCCAAGTATTCTGTGATGCTTCTCTCCAAGGTCTTGGTGGTGTTCTCATGCAAGATAAGAAGATTGTTGCTTATACCTCACGTCAGTTGAAGCCTGCCGAGAAGAACTACCCCACTCATGATCTTGAGTTGGTGGCAGTTGTGCATGCTCTAATGACTTGGAGACATTTGTTGTTGGGTAGACCAGTTGAGGTGTACACCGATCACAAGAGCTTGAAGTAACATTTTCACTCAACCCAATCTCAATCTTCGGCAGTCTCGTTGGGTGGAAATGCTTGAGGACTTCAATCCAAGCATTGAGTATACTCCTGGGAAAGCAAATGTCATTGCAGACGCGCTCAGCCGTAAGGTGTACTGCAATAGTCTCACCTTGAAGCCTCTTCAGCCCGAGCTTTGTGAAGCCTTCCGCAAGCTCAACCTTCAGATGATTCCGCAAGGATTTCTTGCAAATCTTCTAGTTTCTCTGACTCTTGAAGATCAGGTTCGCCAAGTGCAGCTTCTTGACGCTATGGTGAAGAAAGTGAAGAAAGGGGTGGCCAAGAGCATTCCGAAATATAAGTACTTTTGCGTTGATGACAAAGATACCTTGTTCTTCGAGGACCATCTTGTGGTTCCAAAAGGTGATCTCAGAAAGGTTATCATGGACGAAGCACATAATTCTCTTCTATCCATTCATCCAGGCAGTTCAAAGATGTATCAGGATCTCAAGCAAACCTTCTGGTGGACTCGCATGAAACATGAGATTGCTCAGTTCGTGAATGAGTGTGATGTTTGTCGCAGAGTGAAGGCGGAGCATCAACGTCCAGCAGGTCTTCTTCAGCCTTTGCCTATCCCAGAGTGGAAATTCGATCATGTGGAGATGGATTTCGTCACTGGGTTTCCCAAGTCCAAGAGAGGCAACGATGCCATCTTTGTGGTTATCGACAAGCTGTCAAAAGTTGCTCATTTCCTACCAGTCAAAGAATCTATCTCGGCAGCTCAGCTTGCAGAGTTGTATACGTCAAGGATAGTATCTTTGCATGGTATTCCTCAGCTCATCTCTTCTGACCGTGGAAGTCTCTTTACTTCTAAGTTTTGGGAGTCCTTCCAGACTGCTATGGGTACCAAGATCTGTTTCAGCACTGCGTTCCATCCACAGACAAGTGGTCAAGTTGAGAGAGTCAATCAGATCCTTGAAGATATGCTCAGAGCCTGTGTGACTTCGTTCGGCATGAAGTGGGAAGACTGCCTGCCATATGCTGAATTCTCATACAACAATAGCTTTCAAGCTAGCTCAGGCAAGGCCCCTTTCGAGATTCTCTACGGCAGAAAGTGTCGTACCCCGCTTAATTGGTCTGAAACCGGTGAGCGTCAGATATTGGGCAATGATATGATCACTGAAGCAGAAGAAATGTGCCATGTCATTCGCGAGAACCTCAAAGCAGCTCAGTCCCAACAGAAGAGTTATTACGATAACAAACATTGGGACGTTTCCTTTCAAGTGGATGATCTAGTCTATCTCAGAGTCTCTCCCACGAAGGGCACTCAGCGGTTTGGAATTAAAGGGAAGCTAGCTCCTCGTTTTGTTGGTCCTTTCAAAGTTGTTGGCAAGAGAGGTGGTATTGCATATCAACTAGAGCTTCCTCCAAATTTTGCAAATGCGCATGATGTCTTCCATGTTTCTCATCTCCGGAGATGCTTCAAGACTCCTGAGCGAACCATTGACATCCAAGACATTGATCTCCAAGAAGATCTCTCTTATCGTGAGCATCCAATTGCAATTCTTGAAGAAACTGAGTGTAAGACTCGCAACAAGTCCATCAAATTCCTCAAGGTGAAGTGGTCTCATCATTTCGATAAAGAAGCTACTTTGGAACGCGAGGACCTTCTCCGTTCCGAATTTCCAGACTTCTTTCATTCCTAGATCTCGGGTCGAGATCCTCTTGTAGTGTGGGAGAGTTGTGACAGCGCAAGTGCTGTCCCTACCTTATTTTGCATGTAACCTATTGTATGAACCTTGTGCCATGAGTTTAATGAATGTTTGCAACTTGTCATCCATGTCTTGTTCATGCATCATGCATCATGCATCCATCATGTCTTGCCATGTTGTGAAGTGACCATGTGTATGTGAGTGTTATGATTTGGTTTGAGTGTGGGTGGAGCTCACATGTGCAATCTCCTCTTTCTTCCCTCTCTTTTATTTTCAACAAAAACCCCTATCATATACCTTAATTCCTAGGTTAATTTATAATCAGAATTAAGTTGCTATTTAAAATATTTTAAAATGTTCAAGAGGTAGCCCTATATGTCTTATGGATTTCGAGCATGGTTGTTTTGATGTTTGAAGTTTGTTTGCTTGTGAGTTTTAAATATCAGAGAGGCTGCCTATTTTTAATATTTAAAATTACTTGTCCTAAAAATCAACTTAATATTTTTTTAAATGGAGCATATTATTTTCTTTAAAAAAGTATTTTTGTTTGCCCAAAAATCCTTTTATTATATTCTCTGGGTTTTTCCCCCTTGCTGTGGTGTTTTAAAAAGGAAAAGGGCTTCTGCTTGTTTGTTTGAGTGAGTGGGTGCGCATGGCCTTCCGGGCCTAGGAGGCCCAGCAGGACCTGACGGCCACCAGCTCCGTCATCGTTGCCGTCAGGTTTAGAGTAAGAGAGAGTGCTCTGTCGTCCCCTTTCCGTCGCCGTCGCTGTCTGTTTCCGAGCCTATATAAGCCCCTCGATGTCCGTGCCGCTCCCCTAGGATTCCCTCTTCCCCCTCGCGCCGCCGCCCTCCATCTCTCTCTCTCTTTCGTCTTAGATAAGCATGGGTTCAGAGGGTCTAGAGAGGGTTCAGTGAGATTCAGAGTGGGAGCTCATCGCCACGGCAGCTTCTCCGGCGAGCCCTCGGGCAGGAGATTGTCGGGATCGCGTCGCCATCGCCTTCTGCTTCCTCGATGTCCTCTGCATCAGTGTGGGACGCCAAGGCCGCACGTCTACTTCATCTTCTTCCCCTCCGGCTGAGCTCCTCCGCCGCGGCAATTCTCCGTCGCCGTTCTTCCTCGAGCTAAATTGGCCGCGCAGTCGTGTTTAGGTGAGCTCCCCGTCCATCCTCGCCCGATCCCAAGCTTTGAGCTTCGCTATAGTGCGTGCCCATGTTAGGAGCGTTCCGCCGCCGTCGGACCTCGTCTCAGATGAGTGCACCGACGAGCTCATGCTTTCGGGTGTCACGTGCGAGTTCCTGCTTCTCGCAGGGGCCCGTTTTCGCTCTGCCCCGTCCGATTCCTTGTCTGGTTCGTCACCGTGTGATTCGTGTGCAGGTCGCCGCCGTTGCCGTTCTGTCGTCGTCGCCGTTAGCGTTCTCGCCTGCGTTAGGTGGATGTGCTAGTGTGCGCGTGTGCGGGAAGGAGCAGGGCGTCCAGTGTGCGCCTCCGCCGCTCGTATGGTCACCGAAGTCCCCCGTTTGGCCGTCGACGTGCTCTATAGTGCAGGTGCCTATTATTCAGTTTTGTCAGGCTTTTGTAGTGAGTGTGTTAGTACTAGAGGGCAGGTGCCCCTCCTCTGTTACCATCGCGGTCGATAGCAGAGTGGTGGTGTGTGTGAGGTGCAACCAGGAGGTTGCAGGTTCGAATCCGAACCCCTCCCCATTTTATTCTGTTTTTCCTTTTTTGTTATTTCTTTTTTTTCTTCCTTTGCAAATATGTGTGTGTGTGTGTGTGATGCAAACCAGCATGCTAGTTTTTCTTTTTCTGTTTATTTGAGTGTATGTGTGGGTGTGCTTTGCATCCACATGCATATATATGTATGTAAGCATGTGCTTGTGTGTGTATGTGCCACATGGTGTGGTGCATACACATGCATGTGTGTAAGTGTGTTTGTGAGTGTGTGCATGTGCATATGTGTATGCACATAGGGGTATTTGCTTGAAGTGTGTATGTGCATGTGCATGTGAGTGTGCACATATACATGACCTTGTGTTGTGAGAGTTTATATGCATGTTTGTTTGTGGGAGTGTGTGTGTGTGTGTGTGTTACCATACACATCTACATGTGCATATATGCATTGTGTATATATGTATGCATATGTGTGTGGATGACCACCCACACACATGAGCTAGTGTGTGTGTCTGAGTATGTGCCTAGTGCACTTGTGAGAGTGAGTGTGTGTGTGTGCCATATGCTTATGCATATATGGCCATGTGAGTGTGTGTGCGGATGAACACCCCCTTCTTGGGTGGTATGCTCATGAGTGTTGGTGCTCATATGCCTTGGGCATATATAGGGCATGTGTGTGTGCTTGCTTGTGGTGTGTGTAGAGTGTATGTGTGGGTGTGGGGACTAGTGGGTTTCCCCACTTGAGATACCCCTTGTTGTATATATTCTTGTGTGTAATTTGCTAGCTCATGTCCATCTCTAGCTAAGTTACAACCTGGTTATGATCATTTATGCATGTTTAATTAGAGCTATGATCCACTTATGGGAATAGGTGTTAGATTTGTTATCTTGTTTGTGCATTGTTGTTTCACATGAACATATGAGTGTGACACATGTTTTTGGGGTAGAAAGAGACAAGGAATCCATTGGTGCTTTCATATTTCACTTTTGAGAAAGTTCATAAAACTGTCATTTTTAGCTGTGATGCCAATTTGTCATTTTTGCATGATTTAATCCTTGCTTGCTTTGGGGCATATGCCAACATGGAAGTGCTAGTGTTTTATATCTATTATGCCATGGTATTTTTGTTTAACATGAGAATCACCCATATAAGTGGGAACCATGCTGTTAAGTAGCCAACTTAATATTTCTGTTTCAGCATGCTAAAAACTACCAAGTTTGAGAATCTGCTGTTATTTTTATGCCATGTAGAGTGGATGGTATTCTGTGATGTGTTGTGAATTTGAGCATGCTCGGTGCTAGTGTTTTGGAGTAGATGTTGTCTACTACCATCCTGTTAATTTTCATGCCAATAGGTGCTCTCGAACATATTTAACTACTGCTGTCAACTTGCTACTTTTTAACTCAGATTCCAGAAAACTGTTATTTTCACTAAGTCACAAAAAACTATTTCATCTTGTCAACTTGATAGCTTCATGCTTATTGATGTGTGCCTCCTATGCATATTGTGTGGTTTGATAAGTTGATGCATCTGTCATGTAGGTTCTGTCAACATCTTGTTTGTGGCTGTAGGGTTCCGGTAGCTCAAGTTGTGGGCTGTGTAAGTGGCTATGTTGCTGTTTTGTGGCAGATTGTAGTTTTATTGTGTTGTGGCTTATGGGAGCTATACTCCATGGAATTGATTGATTTTTGAGTTTATTGTGGTTGGTTTTTCATTGCATAACCAGTGGCTACCTTGGAATGCCAAGAATTAGCCCATGGCTTTGTTGTCTTGTGTTTTTGTCTTCGTACCTTATCGTGAGCGTATCGTGAGAACCGTAACTCCGTTTCTTGCATTCTTTATATGCGTTTCTATCAATTTTGCATGCTCCATTCATATTTTGCATGTTCATGCATGTTTAAATAATTTAACATGAAGTTCTGTCAAGAATCAGTAATAAACAAACTTTGCATGTGAAACATGACTAGTTTTGGATTGCCATGTTAGATTCTTCTAAATGGATCATGCATCATCTTGTTTGTGCATTGCACCTTGGTTGGATGTTTATTGTTGCTGTTTCCCTTGGGTAGATGCGAGTGCTGAAACTGAGTACGAGGACCCAGGAGAGTACTACTACGAGGATCCCGCTACTTGTTCCACTGAAGAACCAACATGCAAGATGATCGTACCCGGATCCCGATACTATTTTCGCTTGCTAGTTTCTCGCTCTTATCATTACAATTGCGCTACCTACCACTTGAATATCAGCCTCCTAAATGCCTTGAAAGCCTCTAACCCTCCACATCCTAGCAAACCTTTGATTGGCTAAGTTACCGCTGCTCAATCCCTCTTATAGCGTTCTTAGTTGCAGGTGCAGGTTGTTCCATGTGATAACATGGATTTGGATATCACAATATTATCTGTTCTTCAATTTAATGCACATATATATATCTTTGTATTGATGGAAGGCTTGGCCTTATTCTAGGTGTTTTGTTCCGCTATTACCGCCATAGTTCTTGTTACCGGTGTTATGTTTTCCATATTTTGCGCTCCTAACACGCTTGGGGTTGTTGTGGGGACCCCCTTGTTTATTCGGTTGAGATTAAAACTTGTCTGGCAAGACCTAACATTGGTACTACATTTTTTAACAACTTAATAAAATTTGCATAGGGCCTTGCAAACCCGTGGATAATTAATCAACCCCCGGGCCAGTGCTCTCCATGAGTGTTGGTCCAAACTAGAGCACTGTGCGGGGCCAACCCAGGGCAACTTGGGAGATTTCTATTAGGCCACCGTACGCTAGCTTATCCGTCGTGTCCTGAGAACAAGATACGCGGCTCTTATCGGGTTCGTCGACACGTCGGGCGGTCTTACCGGATTTTTTACCCTTATCGAGTGTCTTGCGTGTGGAGTCTGACTTTCTTCGGGGTTTTCTCGCGAGGTTGGAATTCCTTTGGAATTACCTATGATGACCACGAGGTCCGTGGTCGAGGCTATTCCCGCGGAGTGTGGTTATTTGTGATGGACTAGTTGGAGCACCCCTGCAAGGTTAAATCTTTTTGAGAAGCCGTGCCCGCGGTTATGTGGCAACTTGAATATAGTTTTAACACCCGATTATAGTTAACTTGAAGTAAACTCTAATTAAAATACACCAAATATGTGAGTAACCGTGATCGTCTCTGCTCGTGAACATGATCCGAGAGAGAACATGGTGGGGTTATGATTGACGTAAGTAAGTGTTTAGGATCTCATAGAGATCATACTAGATTCGATCGTTCATCGTTGGTCACTCGTATTTATTTTCATGTTGCGTAAGTTAGCCACCATATATGCTTAGTGTTGCTGCAAACTAAACACATACCCCATCCCAACCTTTAAGCTTGGATAGTCTCGGTACCCAGGTGCTTGATTGTTGAGTCCTTGTGGCTCACAGATTACTACAACCCTCCAGGTACAGGTACATATGAGTATGTGCAAGATGATATTACCTAGATCCAGTGGGAATATGATGAGGAAAGAGGCAGGATGTACGTGACTTACCCGGATGAGTAGAGGACCATGGTCGTGATCTTTGGGATAGCGAGATAGTTTCATTTGCATCTGTTTTATCGTTTGATTTCGTCCGTAGTCAGACCTTGTCTTCATCTTGATGATTTGAACTTTGTGTGGATTGTAATTTAGCATGTGGCGAGTGTAAGCCAACTTGTATACTCATCTCTTCTGTAATGCATGATGCAATGTTACTATACTTGCAAACGGCAAGATGCGCCTCTATCCCTTGCAAGGCCCTCTTGTCTTAAAATGGATAGGCGCGCATCTTGGGCGTGACAGAAGTCCTATAAACTCTCGGTTTAGCCAAAGGGAGAGAAATTACTTTCCATGATTCCCTCACTTTTCTCCTGCTACCTATAATTTTCATATTCTATGAACCCTACATTCTATGACCCTTGTTCTCAAGGATCCCTTCTTAATCAGTGATCCCTGTATCTGACCCTTTGTATGACCTTTTTGGAAATTAATGCCAAATGGGAAGAAATACCAAAGCTTCAACGCTAAAGGGGGTGATACATGATTATGCAAAGGGGGAGATATAATCAAGGGGGAGAGGAGAATATGCAAAGGTTATACTTATATAGACAAGGTGAGAATACCAAAGTAGGGGGAGAAAAAGGAAAATATGTTTGGGAGAAAAATATGTTTATTTCATTTGACTACTCATGTTAGACTTTTTCTCACCCTATCCAATCCCAATATCTACATGCTAAGATTCACGGGGAAAGGTTGATCTACTATTTTCATATCTAAAGGGGACAAAGTTCTAAATGATATTGGATACATATCAATCTTAAGGAATACTATGTTCTATATGTTCTCCATATCTTGGTACTTTTGAGTTCTTTTGAGTTCTACTGCTTTTGATTGGTAGAATACTCTTGTGTTTACTAACATTGTTTTCTCAAGTGTATCTCTACTACTAGAATGCTCAAGAACTCAAGGTAAGTATATGCATCACATCGTTGATCAAGATGATCTCTTGCTTCTTACACATATTGTTTGCATGAGTGAAGTGTTGAACAAGGATACACCTCATTCATATAAATTTGTTGCATATAGCAATATACACGTGACTCATGTTATCCCTTCTACTATATGTGTGTCCATGCATTCCAAAGCAACTATCCTTTAAAGAGATTGCACACATTTAGTGGGAGCAAGTCTAAGTCATGTGTCTCTCATAGTCTTCATCATATACATGCATATCTTTATTTGAAGCTTTGATTGTATGTTGTTATCAATTACCAAAAAGGGGGAGATTGAAAGCACAATATGCTCCCTTGGTGGTTTTGATAATTCATGACAACATACATTGTCTCTTGGACTAATACTTTCATCTAGTGTATTTTAGATAAAGTCCATAGAGATAGATGGGTTGGCAAAAAGGAGTGTGGAGAGTATCCCCGTGAAGAAGAAGGAGAAGGAATAGCATTGGCAAAGCTTCAAGCAAGAGGTCTCTACATTTTACTTTGTGAGAAATCACTTTGAGTCCATAGGAAAGCCAATACTATTCAAAGGGGGTAAGGTACTGTTGGTGAACAAAACGCTCATACATGCACAAGTGATAGTCACCAAAAACATCCACATGCTCTTCCACAAAAGACTGTCCAAAGCCAAATATCCAAAATCGGTGCAACCAACAACTCCCACTCGGTGCCACCGATTCTCAGACTCAGACAGACCCATGCCAAACCCTAGCTTTTCGGTGCAACCAATTCTGCTTCGGTGCCACCGAGTTTGGGTTGCCAACTTCCTGTTACCCCAATTCACAAAAACGGTCTCACCGAGTTTGTTGGATCGGCGTCACCAAGTTGTGCAATCTGACTGTTAGTCACCTAATCAGTGCAACCGAGATTTATGTATTGGTCTCACTGAGATTCAAAATTTGCTACCTTTGGAGCAACTCGGTACCACCGATATTCACACATCGGTGTCACCGAGTTGGTCACTTAAGGTGTAATGGTTGGATTTTTGGAGATACCTATCTATACCCCTCCACCACTGCTACTTCTCGAGCATGCGTTGGTTTCCCGTGAAGAGGAACGGTTTGATGCAGCAAAATAGATAAGTATTTCCCTCAGTTTTTGAGAACCAAGGTATCAATCCAGTAGGAGATACAAGCAAATCACCAATAGATGTACCTGCACAAAGAATCAAACTATTGCACCCAACGCTATAAAGGGGTTGTCAATCCCTTCACGGTTACTTGCAAGGATGAGATCTAGTAGGGATAGATATAATAAGATGCTTGAACGGAAAGTAAGACTAAAAGTAAAAATAGGGCAACAAGTATTTTTTTTGTATTTTTGGCTTTAGATCTGAAAGTATAATATGGAAAATAGACCCGGAGGCCATAGGTTTCACTAGATGGCTTCTCTCATGATGGCAAGTATTACGGTGGGTGAACAAATTACTGTCGAGCAATTGATAGAAAAGCGAATAATTATGAAGATATCCAAGGCAATGATTATGCATATAGGCATCACGTCCGTGTCAAGTAGACTGAAACGATTCTGCATCTACTACTATTACTCCACACATCGACCGACTCTTGCCTGCATCTAGAGTATTAAGTTGATGAAGAACAGAGTAACGCATTAAGTAAGATGACATGATGTAGAGGGATAAACTCAAGCAATATGATGAAAACCCCATCTTTTTACCTTGGATGGCAACAATACAATACGTGCCTCGCTACCCCTACTTTGTCACTGGGTGAGGACACCGCAAGATTGAACCCAAAACTAAGCACTTCTCCCATTGCAAGAATTACCAATCTAGTTGGCCAAACCAAACCAATAACTCGAATAGACTTGCAAAGATATGAAATCATGCATATAAGAATTCAGGAAAGACTCAAATAATATTCATGGATAATCTGAACATAAACCCACAATTCATCGAATCTCGACAAACACATCGCAAAAGAGTATTACATCGGATAGATCTCCATGAAGCTCATGAAGAACATGGTATTGAGAAGCAAAGAGAGAGAAGAAGCCATCTAGCTACTAGCTATGGACCTGTAGGTCTGTGGTGAACTACTCACGCCTCATCGAAGGGGCAATGGAGTTGATGTAGATGCCCTCCGTGATCGAATTCCCCTCTGGCGGATTACCGAAAAAGGCTCCAAGATTGGATCTCTCGGGAACTGAGGCTTCTGGTGGCAGAAAAGTGTTTTCGTGGCTCTTTTTGATAATGATGTAATGTTTGGGAATTTATAGGCCGAAGATTAGGGTTAGGGGAGTTGCCAAGGGCCCACAAGCCTGCCCGGCACGGGGTACCCCCTGGCCGCGGCTAGTGACCTTGTGGCCCCATGGTAGCTCCTCTGCCTTGGTTCTCAAGTCTCGTGGCTTCCTTTTATTCCAGAAAAATCATTCCGGAGGTTTTATTCCATTTGGACTCCGTTTAATATTTCTTATCTATGAAACTCAAAAACAAGGGAAAACAAAAACTGGCACTAGGCTCTAGATTAATAGGTTAGTCCCAAAAATAATATAAAATAGCATAATAATGCATATAAAACATCCAAAACAGATAATATAATAGCATGGAACAATTAGAAATTATAGATACGTTGGAGACGTATCAACCACCACTCACTCGCAAGACAAGCACTCACAACAGATCCCCACTCATACCAACTGATTTTTTGAGAGAGAGCCACCTACTCATGTTTTGAGATCGTGTCATTCCATTCCAACCATATGAATCTTGATCTATAGCCTCCCCAAGTTGCTTTCCACCCAATCAATCTCTTCCACCAAAGCCAAATCTGTGAGGGAGTGATTGTGTGTTGAGGAGTTTATCATCTTGAAGCACAAGAGCAAGGAGTTCATCGAAATATTGAGCCTATTACCTTTTGGAGGGTGGTGCCTCCTAGATTTTCTAGGTGTCGCTTGGGAGCCTCCTACTTTGTGTTTTGGAGTGAACCAAGAAGTTTGTAAGGGCAAGGATATCGCCTACTTCATGAAGATCTACCCCGAGTTAGGCTAGTCCTCCGTGGACGTAGGCCATCATGGTATAGTCAAGGTTGCTTGTTCGTGGAACCCTCCATGGATTCTGGCAACCGTTACCCTTCGTGGGTTGAAGAATCCATAAACGTGGACGTATGATAGCACCACCTATTAGAACCACAGGAAAATTCTTTGTGTCTTTCATGCATTTTATCTCCCTATCTCAACTCTTTACTTTCATGTACAATGTATTTACATTCCACTGTTATACTTGATGACTTGCATGTGTAGTGTGTGCTAGACTTGCTATAATTGGTAACCCAACACTTAACTTTGGACCTTGTGTAGATTTGAAATTCGTGCTAGTAGGCTATTCACCCCCCTCTAGACATACTCTTTTAGTGATCCCAGAAGAACATCGACAACCCTTGCAAATCCGGCCTCTCAAACGCCCACGGACGCGCCAATCACGCCTCAGATAATACATTCTAGATCCGGACACCTCAAATCTTATATCTCAAATGCATACAATACATGCAACTACTACGTCGATGCATTACACATATCGTCTGGCTACTCCATCACTACTAACATGCCATCGGACTACCAAAATCTAGCTTGTTTGGCTATGGTGGAGATCATCCATGGCTTCCCTTGCCCTTCCTAGCGCCCTTGTCGTCCTTGTCATGGAAGTACCGATCGAAGACGCGGTACGGATCAAGCCGGACCTGCTTGTCGTCGGAGTTGTCCTCGTCACCGCTCACTTCCTTCTCCTCCTTCGATGGCAGCCCGACTATTTCATGTACTGCCCAATTCTACTCGCACGTGAGGGCACGTGTGTTCCTCCGCTGTCATTTCTTCAAAATCCGGGCGTAGATGGCTTCCTCCTCTATGGCCGCCCCGTGCTGTCGCATCAGCCACCTCCGCCTTCGACATTTCCTCCACGAGATAGGACACGACAACCCTTATCCTCTCCTTCCCACGACAGGCAGCCCATTCTCGGCGGGACTCGAAGTTCGCCATACCGGTCGATGTATCTGCCTGCCGAGACCTCGATGATCCCCCGGAGGAACTGAGCGTCCGTTGAGTGGACGCTGTGGAGTTGCAACGGACAAATCCTGCCGTCGGCCAGGCACTGTCCTCGCGGGAGCGACAACGTGCAATGCGAACTGCCATTGCCTATTCCAATCTGCAAGGGATGAGCCCCCCGTCGATGGATCCGGACTGGTCAGAGTCAGATCTGCTGCCCTCCATGACGGAGACGGCCGGAGATTACCGAAGGTGAGTTAGGATGGCGGATGGGAGTGGAGTGAAGTGGCTAGGATTTAATCTGGTGAACGGATGAGGACGAATATATGTGGAGTCGATGCGATCCAGTGCGGGCCAGGCGGGGCCCCCTCCCCCCCCCCCCCCCGTATTTGGGCTGGATATGAGGGGTGCCAGTCAGCCTGGGTGTTTGAGGCCTGTTTGAGGGGGCTGACTGGGTTGGTTTTTTTGTGACCGGACAGTTGTCGGGTGGTCTGCTTGGGCGCTTGAGTGCAGGATGAGGGGTCCGGCAGTAGATGTTCTTGGATCCAAAACATAGCCATTAACCAAGAGAGGAAGGATTGGCTGCATTCGTTAGAGCAGCTCCAGTCGACTGATCCATTTCGTCTGCATGTGTTTGTTTGGATTGACGCGGACACAAAAATCATCCCAACGTGGTGCTTTCAATGGACACACGTCCTATTTTTGTTCACCGCACAATCCATTTGGGCCTCATTTGTGTCGGTGACGACATGAAGCAGACGGACGCCTCGCCCGCCTACTCCTAGTCTGTTATTTGGGGCACATCGGCCATTTCATCTTCCTTCCCGCACTTATGGTCGGCACCCTCCATCATCGCCGCCACCACTCTTCTCCGGATTCGTGCCCAAGCAAGCCGTCCGCACACACCCCGCAGTCGGCCACCTTCGAATGCCCCCGCCCAACGCCTCACCCCCACTGTCGCCGGAGCATCTGTCGATATCACCGCCAACACCACCTCGATCGATTCCCGTGTCAGGCAGTGCCTCCTGGCCCACCTCTTCCTGCTCGTCGAACACCTACACGCTCGTCAGACGCCATCGTTGCCCCCAGCACCTCCTCGCGCGTCTCTTCGCTCGCCCCTACCAACTTCTTCAACGACGCCCGGAAGTTGTTCGATAGTTTGCCCGCAAGGTACAAATGGACTCCGTCGATGAGTTCCTTTTCCACAATTTCATCTGCGACTCGGATGATTCTTCATCCAATGATGAGGAACTTGTGGCACTTGTGTTGATCGTCCATGACCACCTTAGCCGGCAGCGGTCGATGTTCCGGGGCTCGATTCCAAAACACACTCCGCCATTGAATCGCAACCGAGAGAGCGGTCATTTCATACTCTAGAAGGACTAACTCGAGGCATCTAAATCACTCTTTCCATCACACCTATTCCGACATCGTTTCCATATGGCTAAACATGGGTTCAACCGTATCCGGGGTGGTGGGATATTATAAGTATTTCGAGTGCAAGGAGGATGCCCTAGGAAAGGTTAGCTTCTCCTCTTATCATAAGTGCACTGCGGCTATTCGGATGCTTGCTTACTGTGTTCCTGGTGATCTCGTTGATGAGTATGTCCTTATGAGCGAGTCCACGTGTCTGGAATCCATGCATAGGTTCTGCAAGGTTGTGGTAGAAGTGTTTGGCCCTGAGTACTTGAGAGAGTCAAATGCTGCAGATACTGCCCGGTTGTTGGTGATGGATGCTAGCATGGGCTTTGAGGGGATGCTTGTTAGCATAGAATGTATGCATTGGGAGTGGAAGAATTGCCCTTCTGCTTGGTAGGGACAGTATAAAGGCCATGTCAAAACTTGCACCGTCATACTTGAGGCCATGGCATCACAAGATCTCTAGATTTGGCACTCTTTCCTCGACATATCCAGATCTCACAACGATATCAACATGCTTGAACGATCCTCGGTGTTTGCAAGGCTTGCCGAAGGCAACGATCCGGAGGTCAATTTTGAGATCAATGGCCACCAATACGAAAATGGATACTACTTAGCTGATGGTATATATCCTTAGTGAACTACTCTTGTGAAGACAATCCCTAGCCCCACAGGAGGGAACATGAAGAGATTTGCCCAAGAACAATAGAGCGCTAGGAAGGATGTCGAGCGTGCCTTTGATGTTTTTCTATCTCGATGGGGTATCGTTTGATATTCTACTAGAACTTGGAGCACAAAGAAGTCATGGGAGGTGATGACACCTTGCGTGATCATGCACAACACGATCATTGAGAATGAGCGTGCGAAACATATCTATGACCAAGGCTTTCAGTTTCAAGGTGACAATGTTGTGCGTGAGCATGAAGGAACGACAACGTTTGCACAATCCACCGAATTTCATCATTAAATATGTGACTGGGAAACTCACGTTCAGCTGATAAGATGACTTGGTTAAGTATATGTGGGAACATATTAACAACCAATAGATATTTTATTTGTTTTTTATCATTTATGCCACTGCTTGTGTATCACTACTCAGTTTTGCCACTAGGAATGTCAACAGCTCAAAATTTTCATCGCTTCATTAGGTGCATGCTCAAAAATGCCACTAGACAAAATTACTTTGAGCTCAAATCTCGTTTGGCATGTTATAATGACCAAAATACCTATAGACCAACATGTAAATTCTCCCTCTATCTCACTACAATAAAGTATGGGTCCCACTTGATTCCATTTTTTTTATTTTCCTCTAAAATTATTCGCTTGCTTACTCCTGACAAGTTTGATCCACACTTATCATTGTGAGATAGAGAGAGTT
The DNA here is from genome assembly GCA_022496015.1 of Hordeum marinum. NCBI lineage: Eukaryota > Viridiplantae > Streptophyta > Magnoliopsida > Poales > Poaceae > Hordeum > Hordeum marinum. The sequence goes on from CM039678.1 coordinate 118,853,730, forward strand.
GTCATGTGGGTATATGGGTGTTTTCGTCACGTAACATGGTCAATGGGTTTGACTTGAAAATAATGATGTCTAATACGAAAATTCGTTTCGGAGCTCGAGCTCAGATGCTCCTGTTGACGAAAAAACAAAAAAATAGTAGTTTAAAAAAACCCAATTTTTTTGTGTGGTAGATATTTTTATGCGTGAAGTTCGCTCCAAATTTTAGCTTATTTGGACATTCGAGCAGCTCTCGGAGAAAAAGACAAATCGGGTCACGAAAGTTCGTGAACAGTAACCTTTTTTATAGACCCCGATTTGTCTTTTTTACCGAGAGATGCTCAGATGTCCAAATACGTTCAAATTTGGAGCGAACCTCACGCACAAAAATATCTATCACCTAAAAAAATTTAGAATTTTTTAATTTTTTTTACTATTTATTTTGAATTTTTTTGTCGGGCGGGTGCAGATGAGCCCGGGAGCCAAATAGCCGCTCTCTGTCTAATAGCATTTTTGAGCAAACATCTAATGACAATGGCATTTTTGAGATATCTAAAGGCATTTTTGAGCAAGCATCTGAAGGAACGATGGCATTGTTGAGCAGTTGTAACTTCTAATGGCAAAAGTGAGCAGTGGGATACAACTAGTGGGATAAATGATAATCTGAGACAATTTGATTCCTATTTTGCTTTTTAAATTATGAGATATTTTTATTCGGCTGTGAAACTATGAGATATTTGTATTTTGCTTAAACTATGTGAACTATGAATAATTTTAACCCTATGTTTGAATGAAAAAGAATAACGCTGGCCAGCTGCGAGGACGAAAATATGTCCGCGTATTAAACGCACAACCGACGTAAACGGAAAAAGAGATGACGTGTCAACCTAATAAATGAATAAAAAACAAACAAAACGGGTGTCCCTTTGGTTCGGCGGTTGGAATAGCTCCGAGATTGCAGAGTCGTTTTTCTTTTCTGAGAAACACAGTATTCCGCAGCCTATGGCTGGCATGGAGGGGGAGTGTCGTTTTTTCCTTTCCTTTTCCCGGCCTGCGTGTCTCGGTCCGAAGATCCGTCGGACGGCGAGGTGGGAAAGCGAAGCGGGGGCACCTGCCGCGCCTTTTCTCGGCCGCTTCCTTTTGGCCCCGTCCGCCCTCCCTGCCCCTCCCTCCGCGCACGGGAGAGCCAGGGACCACGCCGCATCCCCACGGCCGCGGGCGACCCCGCGACACAGCGGCGCGGTGCTGGCTGTACGGCACGGTTGCCGGGACGGACGGACGGGGGCGTCGCGTACGTCGCCCCGTACGTGCATGCGTGCGTGGCTGTGCCGAGACGGCGTGACCACGGGTCCGCGCCGCGGTGGTGACGTGGTTCTCCGTTGCAAAGGCCCGGATCTTTCCTTCTGTCCGCGACCCACGCGCGCGAGCTCCACCGCAACGGTGGACGGTGCGGTGCAAGATCGGGGACGGCGCTGCGGATAGGCTGCCTGGCCCTGGCGCCAGTCGGGGATGGCATGCATGCAGCATGTCCAGACGTTCGGACTTCGGAGCGAGCGAGCGATAGCATGCATGGATGGAGATTGAGGTGCAATCGCGGAACTAGAAACGATGGTCCTTTCGTTTCATCTATGCTTGAAGCCTTGAACCATCTCCGATGAATGTCCTAGGCATTTTCAAGGCGGATTCGTAAACTGCACGCATGCAATCTGACCTAGCTGTTAGGATCGCGAAAGGCATCCAACGCGGATCTGTTTCAGTCCGCGGCGCGGTCGGATTTTTTTTTCACAAATTGGGAATAAAAATGGAAAAGCATTGCAGGAGTTCGAACACCAACGTAGAACTCCGACAGCCTTGGCCCATCCAAAACTTTTTTTTGGATCCCGCACCTTCATTCTTTTCATTTCTCTCCTTATTTCTATCTTGCCCCTGTCGCCGCTCTATTATCCCGGCCGCCACGCCACACTCGCAAGAGGGTTGTCAATTTCCTTATTCTCGCCAATTGCAATGATTAAATCTGATTATGGTAGATAGATAAATAAAATAAAATCTTTATTTTATTAGTTGATAATTCATCAGATCCCAACAAACATACCGTGAGAACTACATTGAAAAGGTATTCGAAAAGATCATTGTATCGAAGCTCGTGGGGAGAGAGAGAGATAGATAGAGAGGTCATGTAGGAACTATTCACACATCATCATGAAGGCAGTAAGTTTGATGAAGATGGCCCGTGTGATGGAATTCTTCATCGACGGGGTATCGAAAAAGGCATCCAGATTGGATCACGGATGAACAGAGGCTTGCGGTGACTATAAAATTGCTTCGGGTCTTGCTTTTGAAGTTTCTGAATATTTGGGAATATGCATTGGAATTAGGTAAGTTGGAGCCTCGGGGGTCCTACAAGCTCACATGGCACGCCCTACCCCTGGGCGCGCGCCACATGAGCTCGTGTCCCCTCAGACACCGTGTGATGCCTTCCTGAAGCTTCTATGGTCTCCCGTAGTACTGAAAAAATCATCGTAAGTTTTATCGTGTTTAGACTTTGTTTGGTATGGTTTGCTGTGAAATAAAGAAATAGGCGAAAAATAAAAACTGACACTCGACACTAAGTAAATAGGTTAGTATCAAAATATGATATAAAATGACATATAACGCATACAAGATTGGTAATATAATAACATGAAATAATAAAAAATATAGATATGTCGGAGTATCAACTGTCATCGAACCGTGGTGGTCGGTACACGTGCGCTCTCCCTTAGTGGCCAAACGCTTCGAGGCGACGAAGGAGGAATACCAACTCGCCTACACCCTCAACCGTTCGTTGTGCGAGTTCTACATCGACATGTAGCTGTCAGCCGCCTTCATCGACATCAAGTTAGTACTTTATTTAATACTCTCTCTGTCCTAAAATTCTTGTCTTAAATTTGTCTAGATGTGAATGTATCTAGTTTGTTTTAAGTTTCATGTCCGGTCGCAAACTATGTAACTGAAACACAAGTATATTTAAGTTTTAAAATTTAGCATATGGTTTGCAATATCTATTTTGCATCAGATGAATTTGCCCGTAAAATCATTTTAGGGCGAATCGTAAAACGATTTTGCGGAACAGATTTATACAACACTAACTTACTCTAAACATGTCCGATTGAGAGTCACGATGGTGATGTAGACAGGCCAAAGAGGCCAAAGAAAATGGACCCGATAAACTCTGAACATCCGGATTTTAAAGTGAACATGCTTGTCAATTTCGTCCTAATTTGTTTTTGTCAGAAAGTAGACATGCTTGTCAACTAAACATGCAATGAAAAATGATTGGGTTGACATGTGTAAAATCCAAACGTTTGCGATTTATCATTTTTGAAGAAAATCAGGACGCAAAAGGACAAGAAACGAGGCTTGACAGTTGACGCGACCCGGCTGCCCTCGCGCACAGCTACGCGTGCGCGCGTCACACACGTAACGCCCGCGCTCTCTTGGCGCCGGGCCCCGCCTCACCCGCGGGCAGGGCACCCCGCGGTGGTGGGTCGGCGCTCCGCCGGGTGGCGACGACCCAACGCCCGTGCGGAACAGAGGCGATCGATCGATCGACGGCCGGCCGTCAGCTCACCCACGCGCGCGCCCGTGCCCGCGCCCGGCCCTGTCGGCTCACATGATCCGGCGATGCAGCGACCTACCTCGTTCGTCCTCATCCTGAAGCACCGATCAAATTAAGCTGCACATTCGTGACCCACCGCCACGGTCCTCTGCGCCGATCGACTAGTCAGGCTTGAGAGAGAGGTGACCAGAGCACTAGCAACAGTCCACGTCCAGGCCAAGCCGTTCGGCACGTAGCACGCGCTTTCCGTGTCCTGTCTCTGTTCAATGCTCGCGGTCAAAATTCACGCTCCCCAGCCTCCGTGTTCCGTCTCTGTTCATGGCTGGACGCTCTCCGGAAGAAAACAGCAGCTAGCTCACTGTTGAGCAACACCGCCTAGCTAGCTAGGCGGCGATGACCGGCGTGTTCCGTGGCGGTACGCGCCTAGGTGCCCCTGTGCAGGCGAAAGCGACGCCACCGTCTACGCACGTACCCCGATCGTGGGGGCGGCGTCTCTACGGTCTCACGTACGTACGGCTAGGCAGCAGTACGTACGTGCCCTCCGTGTTATTAAATTATTGAGTAAAGTCTGAAAAAACCTTGAATTCATATACGGTGCTGGAATCGAACCCCAAACTGGCAATCCCTGTAATCAGCATCCTGAACTAACACACCCCGGTCTAATCTTGCGTGATAATGGTAACCAGCCGGGATTTGCTGACGTGGCAGGGTCAACGGTGAGATTGTTGACTGATTGGTCTAGTGGTGTACACGTAGGCAAGGGTCGTGTCTCGTCTCGTGTGTTCGAGTTAGAAAGGGGAACGAAATCAGCGTGAGGAGATTGGACAGGGAAAGTGAGGGCGGCGGCGGCGGCGCTCGAGGACGTCCGCGCACAGCCGGAGGCTGGACGGGCGGCGGCGGCGGCGCTCGAGGACGACCGCGCACGGTGAGAGACCGGACGATGGCGTCTTCCTCCGGAACATGTTCGTCGTGCGGCGGCGGCGGCGCTCGAGGACGACCGCGCTCGGTGGGAGGCTCGATGATTTCGTCTTCCTCCAGAGCATCTTCGTTGCGCGGCGGCGGCGGCGCTCGAGGACGACTGCCCTCGGGAGAATTCCATGGCATACGAGCCAGTTAAGTGTCGTTGATGCAACGGTGAGCTCGTTGATTTCTCTGTATGAAATTTCCACTCTTTTTCGCTTTCTCTTATTCTTATTTATCTGAATTCTATAGACTCGGGGATATGGCTACGTTGAGTGATATGATGATGCTACAACGCTGTTTCTTCGTGATTTGATCGGTGATCTGTGTGATGCTGATGGAGGCTGCAGGGGCAAGTTGCGTCTTGAAATGAACTAAATGGGCCTACAGTTAGGGCACTCAAAGATGAGATTGATCAGAAGAATGCCAAATTGAAGAAACTATGTTGCAGGAACTATTGGATTTATCTTTTTTCTGGCTGGTTTAGTGTAGGAACTATGTTTAGTTCAGTGTAGTTGTGGAAATTGAAGAAGATGATCAGAAGTAGCAGGCTTAGTTGTTGCATGTCCCAGGTTTAGTTGCAGAAATTGCAATGTAAATGCAGAACATGTATGCAGATGTCTTTTGAAATGTAAATGCAGAGTGCTAGCACTATCTTCTGTTTAGTTGTCGACAAAAGTCTCGGCTTTGTCGATACTAGTATTATGTCTACAAATGTGTCGACAAAGGTCTCGGCTTTGTCGATACTAGAATTATGTCTACAAATGTGTCGACAAAGGTCTCGCCTTTGTCGATACTAGTATTATGTCTACAAATGTGTCGACAAAGGTCTCGCCTTTGTCGATACTAGTAGATAGAGTACACGATACACAGTATATAATATAAAGATGATCAAAAGCATGAACATATTTAGAAGATGATAAAAACCAGAAACATCTCTGGAAAATGATAAAATCCACTAACATCTCTAGAAGCTGATCAAATCCACAAATGTTCAGTACTTCAAGCTAACAAAAGATGACAGATTCAGTGTCCACGAACAGATGCATTCAAGTACAGAAATTATTGAACATAAACTATTAGTAGTTCCCAGATATAGTCAAGTGCCCCTTCATTTGTCCATTCCGAGATCTCTTCCTTCCTCTTGTAGGGATAGGGGCTTCTTGGTTGCTTGTGCTAGCTGCTGCTTGTTCTGCTTTTCTAGGACTTGTTCTGGTATGAGTAGGTGTATGTCTTGGTGCCTTTTGTGTTGCAGCTCTAGGTGGCTTGAACTGCTTGGTAGTACAATCAGTCTGAGCTCTTGTCCCATCTGTCTGAGCTTGCTGCAAAGGGAAACACAATGAAGTTGCAACCAGATTCAGCAAGATATGCAAGATTTTAGCAAGATTGAACACAATGAACTAGTTATTACCTCTGTTTGCTTCAGCCTCTTGCCACATTTGGCAAGATATGCATTTTTCTTCTTTCCCCTTTCAGGATTTTTCTTACAACCAGATTTGTTGTGACCAGTATCACCACAAAATCCACATTTAATAACTATACCAGCCCTGCTCATTTTCTTACCTTTTGGTGCTTCACCCTCTTCCCTTCTCCTATCATTTTTCTTTGGCCTGCCAGGCATACTGACATACCCAGGGGCTTGAGGCCTAGGCTTATGTGATACTGGCAATTTCTGCTCTCCTTCAACAGGTTCAAGGTAGTGCTCATAAATTTTGTTGAATACTTCAATGGAGTAGCATTTTTCAATGAAGTCATCAACTGATTTGCCACATTTGTAGATGGCGGTGATTGCATGACAACATGGTAGCCCTGACAACTGAAAATAGCCACAAGAACAAGTTCTCTGTTCCAGGTTAACAGTGTACCTTCTCTGTCTTCCTTTCATATGTCTCACTTCAAATCCATCCTTTCCATTCCACAAGACTTCTAAGAATTGAGTCATTTTGATACTGACTTTGAGCTTCTTGAAGATTGCTGGGCATATAGTGCCATGAAACTTGGCACCCTTCTGTCTTTGTTCTTGAATTCTTACAAGAATTTCCCCCCTTATTCTCTCAAGCATACTAATAATAGTGTAGAACCTAGCATCAATGATGGCATGATTGAATGACTCGCATAGATTGTTATCCACTGATTCACATTTAACCACTAGTGTGAAAAATGATCTGGCCCAATGCTTTGGATCTGTTTTCATGATATCTTTATCACCTTCAGGAGTTTTCTGTGCAAGTTTTGCCTTATGGTACATGAAATCTTCCCTATTACAGGACTTTGCAATTGCCCAGAACATTTTCTGGAATTCATGATGCCTATGCTTCTTTCTCCAATTAGCATAGATGTGTCTAGCACACATTCTATGTTGTGCTCTAGGTAAGTATGTTTGCATGCTTTTCAGTAAGCCCTACAATTAAAAAATAACAAGAAAATAACATAAATAACAGAAGCCCTACAATTTAAATAGCAAGCAAATAACATAAATATGAAGCAAATACCATAATTAACAGAGAGGAGTCTATGTTTACCTTTTGCTTGTCAGAAATAAAAACTCACCCTGCTCCGTTGTCATTTATCTCCAAGTCTTTAATTAACAGGCCAATAAACCATTCCCATGTATCAGAAGTTTCTTGCTCGACCATAGCCCAAGCAATAGGGTACATCTGATTATTTGCATCCCTAGCAATTGCACACAATAGCTCACCCTGACATGCTCCTTTGAAGAAGCAACCATCAAGTCCAATGACTTTTCTGCAGCCAGCTTTAAAACCCAACTTGAGTGCATTGAAACAAACATAAAAACTCTGAAATATATTTTGTTCCATGATCGTTGGATCAAGGCAAATGGCTACTGTTGTTCCAGGATTACTCCTTAGCAGCTCTAGCTGATAATCAAAAACTTTGTTGTACTCTCCTTTCATTCCACACAACAACTTGTCCATCACAATTTTTTTTGCTGCTTTGCACTTGGAAGTTGATACATCAGCAAAGAAATCTTGCAGTACCGTGGATTTCATGCTCTCGATTTTCCAAGTTGGGTTGGCAAGTATGAAATACTCGTACTTTTTTGCAATCACCTTGGCAGTTACTAAGTGATTGTCTCTGTTCTGTGCACAGTGATGATCATCGTTGAAAGTGATAATTTGAAACCTGGAGCATCTACCAGTGTGAGCTGCATACAGCAGCCAAGGACAACCAGGCCAATCACATGTGACCCTAACCCTGTCCCCCTCTGACTTCTTAAATGTAAGACTCCTTTTGGTGACAAGGCCATATTTCTTTACAGCCTTACGCAACTGATGCTTGCTCCTGAAAACCATTGATAAACTGAAGATTGGAATTTCACTCTCAGGATTAAATCTTGGATATTTGCTCTTCCTCCTCACCATGTGTCCATCTTCTTCTTCATCGTAAGAATAATCCTCATCAGAGGACTCAAACTCATTTTCTTTGTTAATTTATTCTAATACTTCCTCGACATTAGCGACAAGGTCAACAGGAACTGCAGCAGAACCATTCTCCCCTTCTACCCATCTCTGAGAAGCTCTCATCTTCTTCTTGAACTGCTTTGCTTTCTTTCTCAGGTCCACAACCTCTGATTCCTCTCCACTGTCATCACTGTGTGCCACATAATCTGAATCTTCTTCAGACTCTGAATATTCTTCACCTTTTTCTTCAGCATTGTGAGCCTCCTCCCTCAACACTAAACCTTGACTAATAGGCTTTGCCACTTGAGAACGCTGAGATGGATTGATAACTTGGCAATTTCCTGCCAATACTTGAGATTGCTGTGAGCTGCCTTCTCCTCTGCTTCCTCTGTCACTCAATTTCTTACGTGGGCTGCTCATCACTTGGATGATAACACCAGTGTCATTTGGCACTAGCACATTCTTCAGAATTGCATTTGAATCCACCAGATCAATTGTAATTGGCCCACTGTTATCAGCTTGTGCAGTTAGCACTTCTGGCACCTCACAATCATCACTGTCTCCCAAACTTATAATGTCAGAGCAACTAGAGATTCATCCTCAAAGTCATCTTCACCATGATATTCCACATATATATCCGCAACACCACCATCTATAGTATGCTCTGACATTTTCACACAGCCTGCATCATCATACAGAAAAAGGAGTCCATTTGCAAGCTCCCTGCCAGGCATCAAATAATGTAACTTCATCGAATCCTTCACAAGTATATGATCTTTCAAGAAACCCTTAACCTCCTGGAGCGACAACTTGTCTCTTTCTATCTCAGAAATGGCTTCATCTCCCCCTACATAATCCATCTTTGGCCCAATACGGAGAAACTCCCCACCAATATGAAACCGAACCGTCAAAATTTCCGCCGGATCCATGGTGAAACACAAAATCGTCCTACAGTGCAAGAACGATTCAAATGGTCATGTCCTAGTTCAACATCTAGCAACCTTATGGACTTATCGTGGAAAATTCTCAAATTTCCCGTCAGATTAAACCCGAAAACCCCTAAATTTTCCCAAAAAGAAACCCTAAATTCTGGATAACCGTAAGTGACATCTGAACCAATGAGAACGAGCAGCGGTTGGGGCGTTACCTTCTCTCCTTCGTGTCCGAGATCCTTCGTCGCGTCGCCACGATCAGCCGCTCATCGCCATGTTCGTCGCCGTGAAAAGGGAGAAGCAGAGGAGTCGAACTGGAGCATACGAAGGCGCGCCTGGGTTGGACGACATGGTATAGGTCGTGACTAAATGCGCTGACCAAATACGATTTAGGCCCAAGCCCACTCCCAACAGAACGTTCCCAGCTTCTACTTTTCCACATCAGCAATTCCCATGTTTGGTTACCACCGTCACGCAAGATTAGACCGGGATGTGTTAGTTCAGGGTGCTGATTACGGGGATTGACAGTTCGGGTTCGATTTCGACACCGTCTATGAGTTCAAGGTTTTTTTCAGACTTTACTCTAAATTATTCATTCATTTATCAAGCGTAGCCCACGACCGACCGAGGACCGACCGACCACCGCGTCGCCGGGGGAGAGAGGACGTGCGGCCGTGCTGGCCGGCGCTGGGTGTCATCTTGCAAGTTGCCGGTCGAGCACCTGCGCCACTAGCCGCTGCCCGATCGATCGGCCCCGGGGACCTTGTGCTGCGGCTTGCAGAGGGAATAAATAAGGGCGAGGGCGGATCGGTGCGCTGCGGTGCTCGCCGTCCTTTTCTCCCTGTCCTTTGGCCGGCCGGCCCTGATGCCATTGCGCTGGTGGACGACGGGGATCAAGGTCACTGACTGTTCGCCTGCATCGGCGCTCCGGGGCCCGGCGACGATCTGGACGCGCCGGTCGCTCTGCGTCGCGGGATGGAAAGACGAGCTGCGTGTGTGTGTGTTGATGGTGGACTGCGCATGCGTGATCAGAGATTCAGAGGTCAGATCAGGGCAGATCGTTCAAATCACCGGCGTCGCTCCGGGGCGTCGAAGAGGCGCCGGGCCGCGTTCGGATCGGACGACACGTTCTTTCCCCTGGCCGGCCGGGGTCGTCGGGCGCAAGGGGCCAAAAGTCGGCATGCCGATCTGAGTCTTCGTTTGGAGAGTTGATTTTTTTTCTATTAGGAAAATTGTAGAGTGGACATTGCTCCGCAGAGTTAAAAGGTTGTTGGTTTCCGAGTTTAGTTTACACAGTGGCTATTTTCAAGCTCTTTGTCATGTATTGAAGACGATGTTTTGCACACTGGCTTATGAATATTTATTGTATCCTGACGAGTGTCACACGTATGACAGGAAGTAATTGTTTTTTTAAGCAATTTTAGTTATTCGAAGATGGGAACTTTAATCGTGAAGTCTAACAACTTTATGTTCGAATTGCAAGTTTCAATATTTCTTTGAGGGGGAGGGGGGTCGATGGCAATTTTAGTTATAAAAACATCAACACGGTGTTACTTCGTGTCACACGTATGACACTTATCATTTGGGTAGTTACTTGTTTATTTTTCTTTTGCGAAAAATAGTTGTTTGTTTCTAAGGGTACTATCTACCTTCTAGCCATTGATCTCATTCCTCCTCCCGATCTCCTATAAAGCATCACACCACGTATCATTTTCCGTAGAAGACACAAGACCAAATATATTACTCCCTTCGTTCGGAAATACTTGTCCTATAAATGGATGCATCTAGATTTGTTTAGTTATAGATATATTTATTTTATTCATTTTCAGGACAAGTATTTTCGAACGGAGGGAGTATTATATAAAATCTACAATAATTGTCTTTCGAGAATAACAAACTACCGGTAACAAAGTCTTTGAAGAACGCCCACGTTTCTTCTGCATGACTCGTCATGAGCATATTGCAGCTCCGGAGAAAGTGGTACCAAGAAAGACAAGAAGATAATCCCAACTCCTATGCACAGAGGAGGGGGCAGATTCATGAAGTTGTCAATGTCTGAGCTTTACTGAAAGGAGGTGAAAGTGGAGAACAGAAACCCACCATACAACCATCCTCACCGTAGGATGTCCTTGCCGTGGATAAACGCTAATCGCACCAGATCGAATAGACGGTGATCCACACAATCGTCTGACTCATTGATGCCTATCTTTTTATACACTAGGAGCATTTTTTGTATTCATTAGAAATGTTTTTACTACAAGTTTAACTTCTAAAATATATTTCCCTTTCAAATATATGTCTTTGATGTCTACCTTCTTCATAAACAGCGTACGCTTTTTTGTGCACGTTGAGCATTATTTTTCCACTGCTAAAACATTTATTTAATATGTAATCAATGCTTTTAAAAAATTGGAAAATGAAATACCAAGAAAAATCGGGACCAAAAATTATAAGCGACACGGCGAATCCTATTTGCCGCCCGTATCTGACAAATAGATGGAGCTTCGCATAAGCGAAACAAGCGAGGGATGCCACACGGGACAGCCCACTTCGTGTGAGCAACCGTTTTGGGTGCCGGTATTTCAGGTTTTCTATTTTTTTCTATTTTGTTTTTATAATTGTTTTTTTCTTTTTTCTTTTTTGTCACAAATTCTTAAATTTTAAAATTCTCAGAAATTCCAATTTTGTTTACATTTCCAAAAAATGATCAAAATTCCAAAAAAAATCATGTTTTCAAAAATGATCAAAATTCAAAAAAATTGGCCCTATTGTAAAGAAATCATTGTAAATTGAACAAAATGTTCACTGTGTACAAAAAATGTTCGTCTTGTAAAAATTGTTTGGCATGCATTTGAGAAATGTTCACCACATATTTTACAAAATATTCAGTTTGTACATAAATTAAGTTCACCATATACTCAGAAAATGTTCAGTGTGCTTTTAAAATTCAAATTTCAAAGACATTCACAGTTTAATAAAAATGTTTAGTATTTCAAAATTTGTTCCCATTTTAAATATTATTCACGTTTTCCAAAATTTGTTAACTTTTCAAAAATTATTCACGTTTTATAATATCCTTTGAATTTTGAATATTATTCACGATTTCAAACATTTTGTGCATTAAAAAATTATTCAGAAATTCGCAAGTAAATTTTGAATCTTTCTTGATCTACTACTGAATTTAGTTTTTAAATACTCATGTTGCCTATTATAATCACTAAAACTTGTCATCTCAAGTTGGATCGAACTAAAACTTAGCATCTCAAGTTGGATGGAATGCCTTCTCTCCAACATGGGGTTGCTAGTTAGATTAGAGCTCACCTTTTTCGCGCGCGGGGGGGGGGGGGCGCTCCATGCCAATAGCGATGTTGTTTTATAGCTCTTCTTCGGAGCCTATTGCACCAGGTAGATTCCTTTGCGCACACTGAATTGTTCTGGGCCTCGGCATTTAGTACCCCCTTCGGTCGTTCGCCTTTTCTCCCGCTTCGCTCGTACTTAGGTCATCTGGACTAGTGTTTTTTGCTCAATTTTTTTGCTCCCTTTGCCATAGAGTTTACAGATTTAAAAATTTGAGAAATCAAAATAATTTTATGGTTTACATATTCCTTTTTAGGCTGGATCATTTGTTAAGTTGGCCCTTTACAATTAACTTTATGATTGTTTTTGTCTTTGGAATTTTTTAAAAAGTATTGATTATTTAAACAAACTATGATTTAAAAAAAATGTTCATTGAATTAAGAAAATCACAAATTTGCTTCATCAAATTTGTAAAAAAATGCATCACTTTCGAAAAAAGTTCAAAAATTGAAAAAAAAAGTTGCATCACTTTCAATTTATGAAGTTTTTTCGAAAAAGTTGATCAATTTTTAAAATAAATTTCATCGATATTGAAAAAAATCTTGTCAAAGTTAGGAAAAAGATCTTCAATTCTGAAAATGTTCTCAAATTTTCAAATAGTTCATCGATATTGAAAAAAGTTTGTGATTTTTTTAAAAAAGAAAAATAAATAAAAGGAAAATGAAAAGAAAAAAGAGAAAAGGAAAAAGTAAAAATATAACAGAAAAGATAGCAAATGAAGCCTTGTCAGATAAATATCTTGGGCTTCCTGCTATAATTGGTGGAGATAAGAGTGATTGTTTGAGACACTTCATTGATAGAATCAAAACAAGGTTGATATGATGGATGGGGAAAACAACTTTTTGTTGGGGGAAAGAGACTCTCTTAAATGTTGTAGGCTTTTAGCGCCGGCTATCCCAGTTTTTGCCATGTGTGTCTTCACTCTTTCCAAGGGGATTTGTTAAGAAATTACAAACATATTGCTCAGTTCCGACGGGGCAATGATGAGGAGCATAAAAGAATGCATTGGATGGCATGGTGGAAATTGTGCATCCCAAAGAGTGGAGGAGGTATGGGCTTTTGCGATTTATATTACTTTAATTTAGCTATTTTGGCAAAACAATGCTTGAGACTCGTCCCTGTCTCTTGGTAGCAAAAGCGTTGAAGGCTAAATATTACTCCAATAGAAGTATACTAAGTGCTACGCCAAAAAGCGGGATATTCTTCACATGGATACTAAAGGGTCTTGATACATTCAAAACAGGATACATTTGGAGAATTGGTATGTGTGAAGAGGTAAACATTTGGAAGGATCCTTGGATCCCTTCGAGTTCTGACATGAAAGTGATCACATCGAGAAGCCAATCAATTCTTACTAGGGTCTGTGAGCTAATAGATCCAGTGATCGAAACATGGGATGGGATGAAAGCATTTTTTATCCGGTGGACGTGAGACGTATTGTAGGATCGAAAGTAGGTCTAGTGTGTGTGTGTGGGGGGGGTCATTAAACTACTTGACGAAATAAAAATTCTACCTTTTCCCAATTTTCGTTGTGGACAGATTTTATCAATGATAACAAGTCAAGTACACCCTACACATGCATGTCTACGATTATAGCAGCGGAAAGTAAAGACAAGCACATGTAATAGAGGTGAGGGTTAGAAGATCAAACCCAATTGTTGACACGAAGATTTTTCCCGTGGTTCTGATAGGTGGCGCTATCGTACATCCACGTTTATAGAGTCTTCAATGTACGGAGGGTAGAGGTCGCGAGAGTCCATGGAGGGCTCCACCCATAAGGGTCCACGAAGTAGCAACCTGACTATTCCATAACGGCTTACATCCACAAAGGACTAGCCTCACTATGGGTAGATCTTCACGAAGTAAGCGATCTCCTTGCCCATACAAACTTCTTGGTTCAACTCCACAACATGAAGTAGGAGTCTCCCAAGCAACACCTAACCAATCTAGGAGGTACCACCCTCCAAAAGGTAATAGGCTTGATAATGGTGATCAACTCCTTGCTCTTGTCCTTCAAGATGATAGACTCCTCAACACTCAATCACTCTCTCACAGATTTGGCATGGTAGAAGAGATTGATTGGGTGGAAAGCAACTTGGGGAGGCTAGAAATCAAGATCAATATGGTTGGAGTGGATGATCTTGATCTCAACACAAGGGTAGGTGGTTCTCCCTTAGAAATTTGGATATGGGAAGTGAGGAACTGTTGTGAGTGCTTCTCTTTCGAGTGAGATGTGGTGGAGGGGTATATATAGGCATCTCCAAAAATCCAACCGTTACAACATTATTGACCATCTCGATGAAACCGATGCAAAACTCGGTTGTACCGATCTGTTCAAAATGTGGCAACTTTCGGAATCTCCATGAGACCGATATGGGAAACTCGGCTGTATCGAAACCAGTGGCCGAGGCAGTTCCTAAGACTCGGTGAGACCGAAACACAAAACTCAGAAATTCCGATTTTATGAAATCAGCTAACAGAATCGTGGTCACTGAATCTCGGTTGCACCAATGTGAACTCCGTTGCACCGATGAGCTAGGGTTTGGCTAGGGTTCTGTCATAGGTTTAGACTCAGTGTAGCCGAAGTGGAAATCTTGGTGGCACCGATTTTGACTAGTAGGATTTTGATAGAGTATTTTGTGGGAGAGCTTGTGGGTGTTTTTGGTGGCTAGCACTTGTGCACGTGGAGCAATTTGTTCACCAACAATACCTTACCCCCTTTTAATAGTATTGGCTTTCCTATGGACTCCAAGTGATTTCTCACAAAGTAAAAAGAGAGTCTTCTAGCTTGAAGCATTGCCAATCCATTCCTTGCATCTTGGGTATCTTCTCACAATTCATAGCCATCCAATCATTGTACTTTTCATGAAATAGTCTTAGTGAAAACATGAGTCCTATGACATATATGTTGTTATTAATTACCAAAACCACCAAGGGAGCAAATGTGCTTTCAATCTCCCTATTTTTGGTAATTGATGACAATATATAGGTCAAAGCTTCGATATATGATATAATCAATGAATAGAGTCATCGCTTTGAGAAGTATGTGATAAGCAATAGCTCCCCCTAAATTTGTGCGTTATTTTGAATTTGTGTTTGAATGCAAATGCACAAACGATTAGTCTCATGGGGCACTCTTCCATGTGACATATAACTTGGTGATGTGCGAGAATAATATGAATGAATAACATAGCACAACACAACAAGAAAGAAGTGGATGATCATCTCATAAGCATCTCAAAGGATAGGAAATAGTAGCAACACTCAAAACGTGCATGATCAAACACCATCAAGTTTAACACAAACGAACAACCAAAATATTTTAAAGCTTTGGAGAGCGACAAAAAACAACTCTCTCTCTCTCTATCAAAGCCCTATTCATCTATACAACTATTGGGGAACGTTGCATGGGAAACAAAAAAAATCCTACGCACACGCAAGATCCATCCATGGTGATGAGCATATACGAGAGGGAGAGTGGATCCACATACCCTTGTAGATCGCTAAGCGGGAAGCGTTAAGAAACACAGTTGATGTAGTCGAACGTCTTCGCGATCCAAATCGCTAGCCGTCCCGCGATCCAATCACGATACATCTCGATCTAGCGCCGAATGGACGGAACCTCCGCATTCAACACACGTACAACTCGATGACGATCTCCACCTTCTTGATACAGCAAGAGGGAGCAGAGAGGTAGATGAGTTCTCCGGCACCGCGACGGCGATGGTGGAACTATTCTGGGAGGGCTTCGCCTAAGCACCGTCCGAAACTATTTGGTGGAGAAACTAAGGAATAGAGAACTAGCACGTGGACTTGTATTTTGGGGATCTATTCCTCTAGTATATATAGGAGGGAGGGGGAAGGAGGCAGCCCTAGGTTTTCCCCCTAGGGGCTTCGGCCGAAGTGGATGAGGTGGAGGAGTCCACCTCCAATCCTACTCCAAGTAGGATTCCAATCCTACTTGGAACCCTTCCCCCACTTGGGGTTTTTCCTTTTCCCCACATCCTAGCCGCATGGGCCTCTTGGGGCTGGCTTTCCCAGACCACTAAGGGCTGGTGCACCACTCCTATGGCCCATGTGACCTCCCGGCGTG
The DNA here is from genome assembly GCA_022496015.1 of Hordeum marinum. Classification (NCBI taxonomy): domain Eukaryota; kingdom Viridiplantae; phylum Streptophyta; class Magnoliopsida; order Poales; family Poaceae; genus Hordeum; species Hordeum marinum. The sequence continues at coordinate 118,870,068 of CM039678.1, forward strand.
GGTGGCCCCTCCCGACCGCCCTCCGGCACTACCGATACACTACCGGAAATACCTAAAACTTTTTCGGTGACCAAAACGGGACTTCCTATATATCAATAATTACCTCCGGACCATTCCGGAGCTCCTCGTGACGTCCAGGATCTTATCCGAGACTTTGAACAACCTTCGGTCATCACTATACAAAACTCAATACTACCGAAACGTCACTGAACGTTGAGTGTGCAGACCCTGCGGGTTCGAGAACTATGTAGACATGACCGAGACACCTCTATGGTCAATAACCAATAGCGGGACATGGACGCCCATATTGGTTCCTACATATTCTATGAATATCTTTATCGGTTGAACCTCTATGTCAAGGATTCAGTTAATCTTGTATGTTGTTCCCTTTGTTCTTCGGTATGTTACTTGCCCGAGATTCGATCGTCGGTATCTCTATACCTAGTTCAATCTCGTAATCGGTAAGTCTCCTTACTCGTTCTGTAAGATACCTCTCCCTCACACGAAGTAACAAATCCGAGTCTTGATCCATGCCAACTCAACAGACACCTTCAGAGATACCTGTAGAGCATCTTTATAGTCACATAGTTATGTTGCAATGTTTGATACACACAAGGTATTCCTCCGGTGTCAGTGAGTTGCACGATCTCATGGTCATAGGAACATATACTTGACATGCAGAAAACTATAGGAATAAACTTACACGATCATATGCTACGTTCATAGTTTGAGTCTTGTCCATCACATCATTCTCCTAATGATGTGATCCCGTTATGAAATGACATGTCATGTCAATGGATAGGAAACCTTGGCTATCTTTGATCAACGAGCTAGTCTACTAGAGGCATACTAGGGACAAAGTGTTGTCTGCGTATGAACACATGCAATTGAGTTTCCAGTCAATACAATTATAGCATGGATAATAAACGATTATCATGAACAAGGAAATATAAGAATAATCACTTTATTATTGCCTCTAGGGCATATTTCCAACAGTCTCCCACTTGCACTAGAGTCAATAATCTAGTTCACATCACTATGTGATTTACATTTAATGAATCTAACACCCATACAACTCTGGTGTTGATCATGTTTAGCCCTTGGAAGAGGTTTAGTCAATGGGCCTGCGACATTCAGATCCGTGTGCACTTTGCAAATATTTATGTCCTCCTCCTTGATGTAATCACGGATGGAATTGAAGCGTCTCTGTATGTGTTTGGTCCTCTTGTGAAACCTTGGTTCCTTGTCCAACGTAATGGCACCAGTGTTGTCTCAAAACAGAGTCATTGGGTTCAGTGCACTGGGCACTACTCCAAGATCCGTCTTGAACTCCTTCATCCAGACACCTTCCTTTGCCGCCTCCGAGGCAGCGATGGACTCCGCTTCGCATGTAGAATCAGCTACTTCGCTTTGCTTGGAACTACACCAGCTTACCACTCCCCCATTGACAATAAATACGTATCTAGTTGGAGACTTAGAGTCATCCGGATCAGTGTCAAAGCTTGCATCGATGTAAACCTTTACGACGAGATCCTGATCACCTCCATAAACGAGAAACATTTCCTTAGTCCTTTTGAGGTACTTAAGGATATTCTTGACCGTCGTCTAGTATTCCACTCCTAGATCACTTTGAAACCTTCTGGCCATACTTATGGCAAGGCTGACATCGGGTCTTGTGCACAACATTGCTTACATGATAGAGCCTATGGCTGAAGCATAGGGGATGACACTCATCTTTTCTCTATGTTCTGCAGTCACTGGCATTGAGTCTTACTCAACTTCACACCTTGCTAGAAAGTCAAGAACCCCTTCTTTGACTAATCCATTTTGAAATTCTTCAAAACTTTGTCAAGGTATGTGCTCTATGAAAGTCCTATTAAGCGTCTCGATCTATCTATAGTTCTTGATGCCTAATATGAAAGCAACTTCTCCTAGGTTCTTCATTGAAAAACTCTTGTTCAAATATTCCTTCACATTTTCCAACATTTCTATATTGTTTCCAATCAGCAATATGTCATCCACATATAATATTAGAAATGCTATAGAGCTCCCACTCACTTTCTTGTAAATACAAGCTTCTCCGTAAACTTGTATAAACCCGAACGCTTTGATCACCTCATCAAGGTGGAGATTCCAACTCCGAGATGCTTGCACCAGTCCATAAATGGATCGTTGGAGTTTGCAAACTTTGTCAGCATTCTTTGGATCGACAAAACCTTCTGATTGTATCATATACAACTCTTCCTTAAGGAAACCGTTGAGGAACGTTGTTTTGATATCCATCTGCCAAATTTCATAATCAAAAAAATGCAGCTATTGCTAACATGATTCTGACGGACTTAAGCATCACTACAGGTGAGAAGGTCTCATCATAGTCAAATCCTTGAACTTGTGAAAAACCCTTTGCCACAAGTCGAGCTTTATAGACGGTGACATTACCGCCCGCGTCCGTCTTCTTCTTAAAGATCCATTTGTTCCGAATGGCTTTTCGCCCTTCAGGTAATACTTCCAAAGTCCATACTTTGTTTTCATACATGGATCCCATCTCGGATTTCATGGCCTCTAACCATTTGTTGGAATCCGGGCCCATCATTGTTTCTCCATAGCTCGTAGGTTCATCGTCGTCCAACAACATGACCTCTAAGACAGGGTTGCCATACCACTAAGGAGCATTATGCGTACTTGTCGACCTATGAGGTTCGATAGTAACTTGATCTGAAGCTTCATGATTGTAACATCCCAAAATTTCATTTTGGAATGTTATGATATATAGCTATGCATCATCATCACATTGTTTGAATGAATATAATGGTTGAAGTGCTTCTTTTGAATTTCTGAAACGTCACTTTCATCTTTCCCCTTTTCTTGTTTCACCTATTTGAAAACCTCTGGAAAAGTTCAAAGAAAAGAGGGGAGTAACATGACACTCCACACTAGGGGCATCTTGGTGAAATATTTGAACAATAAAACCAAGGGGGCTATTTGAAAAATGATTGCAAAAGGACTTAAAATCAAATAAGCAATTTCTGAAAATATTTTTTTTCAAAGTATTCAATATGACAGAGGAAAAATGTTCATTGAATAGAATTAATTCTCCTGATCATTTTGATATATATATTTTCTATATTTGGAAATATTTTGGATGCTTTTAAAAGAGTTTTACTGCACTGGATATTAAAAAAAGAAGGTTTTAAAACGAATCGGGCCGGCCCACAGCAGTTAACTCCCGAATTCAATTCGAACCGGCCGACCGACGCGCTGACGCCGCCCTCTCTCTCTGTGACACCCCGTCCCCACTGCCCGATCCCGAAAACGCCGCGGTCTTCTCCTTCCTCCCCGCGCACAGGACATCGCCGGAGATCCCTCCCGCGACGGATCCGCCTCCACCTGCCTCCCCGACCACCGCACCGCCCCCTATATATAGCCCCGACCCTCCGCTCCTCATTCCACCCCGAGCCCTCACTCTACCTCGCTAGAGCGCTGCCCCACAACCTCGCCGGAGTTCGGCACTCGATCGAACCCTCCCGGAGCTCGTGCCCGTCGCCACGCTCGTCCCCACTCCCCTCCAAGACCACCAGAGTATGCCGGAGACTCACCACCGTCGTTTGAAGCTCTCGGACGTCGTCCCCGACCACCACACCGTCTCCCCCGACCATCTCCGACCACCGGCCGCCGTCGACCTCGCCGGAAAACCTCGACGCCCCTCTGTAAGCCACCGTAACCCTCCGTAGCCGTTCGATCCAGATCTGACGCGTTAGATTAGATCACTTAAGACTCCGAACCGGTACGCGCTAGGCTTCGGTCACCCGCCCGCAAACGCTCGCACGCACGCCCTCTCGGCCAACCACAACCCGCCACGTAGCCCCTATCCGATAAGATTCATTTTCCCTTTTTCTGATTGTGTTTTAGAAAACAGAATGATTTCAAATCTTGTTTTGGTTATATCTTTTAAACTATTGGTGTTTTTAGTTGATTCTTTTTCCATTAGTTCACAAATTTGTTGTAGTTTATGTCTGTATACTTATATTTCAAATTTGAGATTTAAATTTTGAATCTAATCAAATTTGTCTAAATTACTAAAATCTGTATAACTATAGTTTAAAAATATTTTTTTGAGTGAATGTTTTTGCCAATGTTTGGTATTAGTTAAACCTATCATTCTACATGATTTGAGTATTTTTTTGAATAAATTTAGTTACTGTTTTTAACAAAAACAGAATCTGTCTAGTTCTTAATAGGTTTTAACTAAATTGATTTTTATTCAATTTGAACCTAAATTAGTTTAAATTTTGTTTTAGATTTCATTAGGTTCTGTTAATTCAACTTTAGGTGTATCTTTTCTGTTAATAAAATATGTTTTTTTTTCAAATTGTTTTGTGCTCTAGTTTGAATAGGTTCATCTTGTTTTCACCATGCATATTGTTTAGAAGAAGTTTAGTAGTACTTCTTTTAGCACAATATTTTCATAATGAAATACTTTCTGTTTTCAAATAAAAATTTATATTTACTTTTCTGTTACTTAAATGTCTAATTGTTGAAAACCAAATTTTGACTTGTATGTCTTAGTAGAGATTTTGACACCAAAATTTTTATAGTCTTATACTTTAAGTGAATATTCTCTTGATTGTGCTTTTGTTTGTTGAAGCATTTGTTTACCTTGCTGTTGTATGAATTGTTTTGTGTTTATGCTTATGGTGTGCTCTTGTTTGATTCGTTAGATCATCCGGAGTGCGAAGCTTGTTATCTAGAGTCACTTGATTACGAGGATCGTCAGCAAGGCAAGTCACTTTGACCATGTATACCTATGTTTTATTGCATTAGTTCTTCCATCACCCCAATTGCATGCAAAGTAGGTAAATTGGAAATTTGGTTACTTGTTGTAGTATCATGTGGTAGGTACCCCTCAACCCTTTGACACATTGGCCCCGGGAAACGTTGTTTTACTTTTTGCTATGCTATTAGTAGACGGGGTTGGTTGTGTGATTCATGAGAGTTGTGAGTTAATAATTTCAAGACCTACATGATGATCAAGTCTTCAAGACTCCAAGTTTTCAACTTACCTCTGGGTGGATGATGGTTGAACGGCGCCCTGGAGAAACCAGTGGTTAGCCTAGATGATGTTGTAGAAGTGCCAGTATTCATGCGGAAAGGTCCACCCAGGCACAAAGAGATGGATGGATGCTTCAAGACCCAAGGCTTACCTGCACAGCCAAAAGCCATTATGGGCTCTGGCTTGGTTGGATATCGTGGTGACCCTGGACAGGCGGTGCTACGAGATGTAGAAGAACGGTAGGAAAGGATGGGCACCGACAGAGTCTCGGGGAAACCCTTTAAAAGACCATGTTTTGGTCATCCGTTTCTCAAACACCATGGAGTGCGAGAAGTCCAACGGAGGCGACAAAATCTTGTGGGAAACGTGTGCAAAACTCTGCAGAGTACCCAAACCTAATCGATTAGCCGTGTCCACGGTCATGGACAGTTTGAGCCAGAGGAACTAAAACTATCTGGAACTCTCAACACAATTAATTATATTGATGTGGGTTATTAATGTCAACTTGGATATGAGAATTGGTTGGTGGAACCATCTCATTAATCAACCAACATTGTAGTAATTATGCCTTTGCCCTCTCTTGTTGTAGGAAATTTTTGGCTTTATGCAAAAACTTACTACCCCCACCTGCCATATTTGCACATAGACTAGATGATTACTTTACCCCCCCTCTCTTGTGACTTTGCCGGCATATTCGATATGCTGACCTATACGTCTGCAACGTATCATGTTGCAGAGTACTTTTTCGACCAGGAGTGAGGATACGCTCTACGCTTGGTGAGATGCCCTTGGAGTCAGATGGACTCATCTACCTTTGGAGCTTCCGCAAGTTTATGGTTTAGTTCATCTCATGAGTTGGCCTTCAGCTACTTTATTGTAATCATTATTGTAATAAAGGACTTGATATGAGATTTTTATTTATTAATGCTGTGTGATTTCCCTTTGATATATACATTGATGTACCGTGTGTGTACCAGCATGATCTTGGGATGGTACAGAAACACCGGAGATTCAACCTTTCAGGTCGGGTCGCTACAATGATCATCATCATTAACTTCCTCTTCAACTGATGTAGGCTCCACAGAAACATCTTTCCGCGCTACGCTACTCTCTGGTTGAAACAAAGGTTCAACAACCTCATCTAGTTCTATCTTCCTCCCAATCAATTCTTTCAAGAGAAACTCTTTCTCAAGAAATGTTCCCTTTTTAGTGACAAACACTTTGCCTTCGGATCCGAGATAGAGGGTATACCCAACTATCTCTTTTGGGTATCCTATGAAGATGCATTTCTCCGCTTTGGGTTCCAGCTTTCCAGGCTGAAGCTTTTTTACATAAGCATCACATCCCCAAACTTTAAGAAACGACAACTTTGGCTTCTTGCTGAACCACAACTCATATGGTGTCGTCTCAATGGATTTTGATGGTGTCCTATTTAAAGTGAATGGAGTTGTCCCCAATGCATAACCCCAAAACGATAGCGGCAAATCGGCAAGAGACATCATAGAATGCACCATGTGTAATAAGTTTAGATTACGACGTTCAGACACACCATTGCGATGTGGTGTTCTAGGAGGTGTCAATTGTGAAATAATTACACTCTGTCTCAAGTGACTGCAAAACTCATAACTCAGATATTCTCCTCCTCGATTAGATTGTAGGAATTTAATCTTCTTGTTACGATGATTCTCAAGTTCACTCTGAAATTGCTTGAACTTTTCAAACCTTTCAGACTTGTGTTTCATTAAGTAAATATACCCATATCTACTTAAGTCATTAGTTAAGGTAAGAAAGCAATGATATCCATCGCCTACGCGCCTCAATGCTCATTGGACCGCACACATCAGTATGTATGATTTTCAACAAGTCACTTGCCCGTTCCATTGTTCCAGAGAACAGGGTTTTAGTCATCTTGCCCATGAGGCATGGTTCACATGTGTCAAGTGATTCGAAATCAAGTGACTCCAAAAGTCCATCAGCATGGAGCCTCTTCAGGCGTTTTACACCAATATGACTTAAGCGATAGTGCCACAAGAAAGTGGTACTATCATTATCAATTCTACATATTTTGGCATCAATATTATGAACATGTGTATCATCACTATCGAGATTCAATAAGAATAAACCCCTCACATTGGGTGCATGACCATAAAAGATATTACTCATATAAATAGAACAACCATTATTATTTTATTTAAATGAGTAACCGTCTCGCAATAAACAAGATCCAGATATAATGTTCATGCTTAACACATGCACTAAATAACAATTATTCAGGTTCATCACTAGTCCCGGTGGTAATCAAAGAGCGAGCGTGCTGATGGCGATCACATCAACCTTGGAACCATTTCCCACGCGCATCGTCACTTAGTCCTTAGCTAGCCTTCGTCTATTCCGTAGCTCCTGTTTTGAGTTGCAAATGTGAGCAACCGAACCGGTATCAAATACCTAGGCACTACAACGAGTGTTGGTAAGGTACACATCAATAACATGTATATCATATATACCTTGTTTGGTGTTGGCCGCCTTCTTGTCGTCCAGATACTTAGGGCAGTTCCAGTTCTAGTGACCAGTTTCCTTGCAATGAAAGCACCCGGTTTCTGGCTTGGGTCGAATCTTGGGTTTCTTCACGGGAGGGGCAACTGCTTTGCCACTCTTCTTGGAGTTACCCTTCTTTCCCTTGCCATTCTTCTTGAAACTAGTGGTTTTATTGACAATCAACACTTGATGCTCTTTCCGGATTTCAGACTCAACGACTTTCAGTGTCGCAAACAACTCGACGACTGACCTGTTCATCCCTTGCATGTTATTGTTCATCACGAAGCTCTTGTAGCTAGGTGGCAATGATTGAAGAACTCTATCAGTGATCGCCTCTGACGGAAGGGGCATCCCTAACTCAGCCAGAAGGTTCGAATACCCACACATTCTAAGTATATGTTCATTGATAGACCCATTCTCCTCCATCTTGCAAGCATAGAACTTATTGGAGGTCTCATACCTGTCGATCCGAGCATTATTCTCAAAGATAAACTTCAACTCCTGGAACATCTCATATGCTCCATGATGTTCAAAATGTCTTTGAAGTCCTGGTTCTAAGCCATAAAACATTGCACATTGAACTATTGAGTAATCTCCAGAACGTGCCTCCCAAGCGTTCATAACGTCTTCGGATGACACGGGAGCGGGTGGATCACCAAGCGGTGCATCAAGGAGATAAGACTTTTGGGAAGTCATGAGGATAATCCTCAGATTACGGGCCTAGTCTATAAAGTTACGTCCATCATCTTTCAACTTGGATTTCTCTAGGAACGCATTAAAATTCAGGGGAACTACTACATGAGCCATTGATCTACAACATAAATTTGAAAAGGTTACTAAGACTATTGTTCAAGACAATGAGTTTAGTTAATCAGATTACTTAACAAATCCCACTCAAATTGACATCCCCCTATTCATCTGAGTGATACATGATCCAAATTCACCAACCCAAGTCTGATCATCACGTGAGATGAGGTGGTTACAATTGTGAACATCTTCATGTTGATCATATCTACTATATGACTCATGTTCGACCATTCGGTCTTTTGTGTTCCGTGGCCATGTCTATACATGCTAGGCTCATCAAGCTTAACCCGATTGTTCTGCACGTGCAACAATGGCTTGCACCTGTTGTATGTGAACATAGAGTCTATCACACCCGATCATCACGTGGTGTCTTGACACGATGAACTTTCGCAACAGTGCACACTTGGGAAGAACACAATTTTTTCTTGAAATTTTAGTGAGGGATCACCTTATAATGCTACCGTCATCCTAAGAAAAATAAGATGCATAAAAGGATTAACATCACATGCAATCATAAGTGACATGATATGGCCATGAACTTGTGCTTTTGATCTCCATCTCCAAAGCACCGACATGATCTCCATCATCAACGACTTGACACCTGATACATCTCCAACGTATCTATAATTTTTGATTGTTCCATGCTATTATATTATCTATTTTGGATGTTTTATATGCATTAATATGCTATTTTATATTATTTTTTGGACTAACCTATTAACCTAGTGCCTAGTGCTAGTTTCTATTTTTTTTCCTTGTTTTTAGTATTATAGAAAAGGAATATCAAATGGAGTCCAAACGGAATGAAATTCTATGATGATTTTTCTTGGACCAGAAGAAACCCAACAGACTTGGAGAAGAGGCTAGAAGAGCTACGGGTGGGCCACAAGCCACCTGGCGCGGCCAGGGGGCTCCCCATGGCTTGTGGGTCCCCCATAGCTCTTCCAACCCTAATCTTCGGCCTATAAATTCAGAAATATTCCCCCAATACCAAAGAGAGCCACAATAATACTTTTCCGCCGCTGGAAGCCTCTGTTCCCAAGAGGTCCAATCTTGGAGCCTTTTTCCATAATCTGTCGGAGGGGGATTCAATCACGAAGGGCCTCTACATCAACTCCATTGCCTTTCCGATGATGCATGATTAGTTCACCACAGACCTACGGGTCCATAGCTAGTAGCTAGATGGCTTCTTCTCTATCTATGCTCTTCAATACCATGTTCTTCATGATCTTCATGGGGATCTATCCGATGTAATACTCTTTTGCGGTGTGTTTGTCGAGATCCGATGAATTGTGGGATTTTCATCAGATTATCTATGAATATTATTGGAGTCTTTTCTGAATTATTATATGCATGATTTCATATCTTTGCAACTCTCCTCGAATTATTGGTTTGGTTTGGCCAACTAGATTGGTAATTCTTGCAACGAGAGAAGTGCTTAGTTTTGGGTTCAATCTTGCAATGTCCTGATAACCCACAAGTATAGGGGATAGCAACAATTTTCAAGGGTAGAGGATTCAACCCAAATTTATTGATTCGACACAAGGGGAGCCAAAGAATATTCTTGAGTATTAGCAGCTGAGTTGTCAATTCAACCACACCTAAAAGACTTAATATCTGCAACAAAGTGTTTAGTAGCAAAGTAGTATGGAAGTAACGGTAATGATAGCAAAAGTGACAGTAGCAGTTTTGTAGTGATTGTAATAGTAGCAACGGAAACGTAACTTAGCAAAGATCAATATGTGAAAAGCTCATAGGCAATGGATCAGTGATGGATAATTATGTCGGATGGCATTCATCATGCAACAGTTATAACATAGGGGGACACAGAACTAGCTCTAGTTCATCAATGTAATATAGGCATGTATTCCATATATATTCATACGTGCTTATGGAAAAGAATTTGCATGACATATTTTGTCCTACCCTCCCGTGGCAGCGGGGTCCTATTGGAAACTAAGGGATATTAATGCCTCCTTTTAATAGAGAACCGGACCAAAGCACTAGCACTTAGTGAATACATGAACTCCTCAAACTACGGTAATCACCGGAAAGAATCCTAGTTATTGTCACCCTAGGGGATGCGGATCATAACTCGTAATAGGTGTCTACAACTTGCAAGATAGGATCAAGAACACACACACACACACACACATATATATATATATATTCATGAAAACATAATAGGTTCAGATCTGAAATCATGGCACTCGGGCCCTAGTGACAAGCATTAAGCATAGCAAAGTCATAGCAGCATCAATCTCAGAACATAGAGGATACTAGGGATCAAACCCTAACAAAACTAACTCGGTTACATGATAAATCTCATCCAACCCATCACCGCCTAGCAAGCCTACGATGGGATTACTCATGAACGACGGAGATCATCATGGAATTGGTGACGAAGGATGGTTGGTGATGACGATGGCGTCGATTTCCCCTCTACGAAGCCCAATGGACTCCAGATATGGCCTCTCGAGGAAGAACAGAAGGTGGCGGCGGCTCCGTATCATGAAACGCGATGAACTCTTATCCTTGATTTTTTTTCTCCACGAATATGAATATATAGGGTTGGAATTGAGGTCGGAGGAGCCACAGGGGCCCACAAGCTTGCCAGGCACGGCCAGGGGGGTGGTCGCGCCTGGTGGGCTTGTCACCTGTGGGTGGCCCCCCTCTAGTTGATTCTTTTGCCAGTATTTTTTATTAAATCCAAAAATAATCTCCGTAAATTTTTAGGTCAAACCGAGAACTTTTATTTCTGCACAAAAATAACACCAAGGCAATTCTGCTAAAAACATTGTCAGTCCGGGTTAGTTCCATTCTAATCATGCAAATTAGAGTCCAAAACAAGGGCAAAAGAGTTTGGAAAAGTGGATACGATGGAGACGTATCAACTCCCCCAAGCTTAACCCATTGCTTGTCCTCAAGCAATTCAGTTGATAAACTGAAAGTGATAAAGAAAAACTTTTACAAACTCTGTTTGATCTTGTTGTTGTAAATATGTCTAACCGATGTTCAGATTTTCAGCAAAGATTATAGATTGACCATGTTCACAATAACATTTAGGTCTCACATTTACTCATATCAATGGCGTAATCAACTAGCGAGCAATAATAATAACTCTCAGATGACAACACTTTTACCAATACAATCATGATTAAATATGATATAATGGTATCTCGCTAGCCCTTTCTGAGACCGCAAAACATAAATGCAGAGCACCCCTGAAGAACAAGGGTTGACTAGACATTGTAATTCATGGTAAAAAAGATCCAGTCATACTCATACTCAATATCAATTAATAGCAAATCATACAAATGACAGTGGTGCTCTCTAACTAGTGCTTTTTATAAGAGGATGATGACTCGGCAATAAAATAAATAGATAGGCCCTTCGCATAGGGAAGCATTGTTTTTTAGAGGTGCCAGAGCTCGAGCTTTTAAAACATGAATGAATAACAATTTTGAGTGGTATGCTTTCATTGTCATAATAACGACCAAGATATTTCAGCATCTTCCGTGCTAGATACATTATAGGCGGTTCCCAAACAGAATGATAAAGTTTTTACTCCCCCTCCACCAATCAATCACACTCCACGGCTAGCCGAATCCACGTGTACCGTCCATACAAACACAGTCCTGGGGATTTTTGTTTCATTATATTTTGATTTGATTTTGAGCATGGAACTGGGCATCCCAAATACCATCCACTTTCTCGTGAATGATAGTGAATAAACACATATCGTGAGAATAACCCACCTAGCATGGAAGATATTGATGGCCCCCAGTCGCTACATGAGAAATTCGGGCATACAAAACATAGTGATTATTTGAAGGTTTAGAGTTTGGCACATGCAAATTTACTTGGAACGGAAGGTGAATACCACATATAGGTAGGTATGGTGGACTCATATGGAACAACTTTGGGTTTAAGGAATTGGATGCACAAGCAGCATTCCCTCTTAGTACAAGTGAAGGCTAGCAAAAGACTGGGGAGCGACCAACTAGAGAGGGACAACAGCCATCAACATGCTTTGAGATTAACCAACATTTAATGCAAGCATGAGTAGGATATAAATCACCATGAACATAAATATCATAGAGGCTATGTTGATTTTGTTTCAACTACATGCATGAACATGTGCCAAGTCAAGCCACTTGAATCATTCAGAGGAGGATACCATCCTATCATACTACATCACAACCATTTTAATATGCATGTTGGAACTCAAGACAAATCATTATCCACTTTTAGCTAATTAAGCATGGCATGAGTAACTATAATCTCTAATTGTCATTGCAAATATGTTTCACCCATAATGAATTGAATTCGGAACGATGAGCCAATCACATTTACAAAAGCAAAATAGGTCGAGTTCATACCAGCTTTTCTCCATCTCAATATTTTCATCATAGTGCATCATTATTGCCTTTCACTTGCACGATCGAACAGTGTGAATAATACTAAGAGTGCACGTGCATTGGACTAAGATGGAATCTGCAAATAGTAATTCAAAGGAGGCAAGGTGATATGGGCTCTATGATAGATAGAAAATAATGCATATGAGAGCCACTCAACATTTTCATCGTGGTCTTCTCCTTACAACCTAAAGAAAGAAAATTCAAAACAAGAACGAGAAAACTATTTACGCGGGAAAGCTCCCAACAAGCAAAAGAAGAACGAGAAATCTTTTTGGGGTTTCTTTTTAGTGCTACAATTAAACAAACTAGAAGGTAAAGCTATAACTATTTGTTTTTTGAATTTTTCTCAAAGTTAATTAAACACACAAGAAGAAAGCGGAAAGAAGAAATAAACTACCATGGATGGTACAATGAAAAAGTATGAACACCGACTACTAAGATGAGTGTGTGAACATGAATGTAAAATCGGTGAGAAATACATACTCCCCCAAGCTTAGGCTTTTGGCCTAAGTTGGACTAGGGCCATGGATGGAAATAACCCTCTCCTAGATAATCCTGAGGGTCCTGAAGGTTCCACTAGTTGGCGAGCTCCTATGGCTCCCACTGAAAAACCGGATCTGGATACAGATCAATGGTTGGTGCCGGCTCAGGTGCTGGGGGTTGCGTCAGGCCCCAATATCTGTAAATGTCCTCGGGCATAATAGTGTACCTGCCGCAATGAATATTGAATAAGGAAGAAGCAGGTAGGACAATAATCTCACAAGTACCTTGACTAAAAACTAAATTATAAAGCAGCCTCCTATCATCGTTCTTCCTAATAACATCATGTGTTACCATACTATCATAGTCTAAATATTTCGCGGGTAGCAATATTTCCTCTTCCTCGTCAAGCCTAATGGGTATCTCAAAGTGTTTGGCTAGACGAGATGCATAGATACCTCCAAATATGGGCCCCCTCGAACGGTATAAGTTCAACCGGGTGGCCACCATAGCGCCGAGACTAAAAGTTCTATCAGCAAATAAAGCGTGGCGAAGAATGGCGAGGTCGGGGGCACTAAGGCCTCCGCTCTCCCCATGACCAACTAAACATCTTCCCGCAAATAATGAATAATAACATAGAACAGGAAAATGTAAACTGGCTGCTCTTGTCTTTGACACCCCTCTCTCTTCTCCCACCGTGACTGCGGCAATAAAATCTTCCATGTCTCTAGGACGTGGTTCCCTGATGCTGCCCTCATAGGGTATTCTGCAAACATTGCAAAAATCATAAAGGTGCATTTTCTTAGGCACGTCATATAAGTGAAATTCTACCGTAGGAGGGTCTTCCCTATAATGAAAGTGAAAATTTTGCACAAAGGTATTAGGGAGCAAGAGGTACTAGTCACACTTATCGTTGAGAAAGTTAGTGATGCCTACATTCTTGGCCAAATAATAGAAATCTTCATAAATTCCGGCCGCCCTCAAGAATGCATTACTTGGCCATTCACATGGTTGAACTTCTGTGACGCAAGGAAGATTGTACTTGGACTTCTTCTTCTTCTCATTTCATCTTCTTTAGAGCTCCGTCTTGAAGAGCCTCTTAACAATCTCCTCAGCATTTCTTTTTCTGAAAAATTCTATAATTTTTAGTGACTCAAAATAAAGGTGAACAAAACTCAACAAAACTTATAGCAACTACTCCCATAAGTGCCTAGAGCCTATATCATGCATCAAAAATATTTGGGACCATACAAATTTGACATGCAAGCTCAGGAACAAGGTCACCACAAAAGCAAAAAATTGCAATATATATAGCACTAAAACAAAAACTAATTGGGCCATTGGATGGGTCACATACCGAACAACAATCTCCTAAAACAGTTTTGCAAAAGGAGCTTTGCACAAGGAGATCGAAAGCGACATCAAAATGAGCTAGAACACGGGTTTGAGCAATGGTGGGATTTTTTCTGGAGGAAGACGAAGTGGATGGGAGCTGGAATAAGTGAAGGGGCCTACGTGGGTGGCTGCACCCCGTGGGCTTGTGACCCACTGGTGCTGCCCCCTGATGTGTGCTCAGTGCCAGATATTTTTAAATATTCCAGAAAAAAGCATACTACATTTCCAGGGTATTTGAAGAACTTTTATTTTTAGGTCATTTTTCTATTGCACGGAAAACTCAGAAAACAGAAAAATAGTATCAGTTTTTACTTTATTTAATCTAACTAACAAAAAGTAAAAGGTGGGTACAGAAAGTTGTGCCTTCCAAATTCATCCATCTCATGCTCATCAAAAGGAATCCATCAACAAGGTCGATCAAGTCTTATTAACAAACTTCTTTCGAGTAACATGAAGCCAGAGAATTTTTAAATAACACTAAGTTAACTCAATGGGGATATGCATATCCCAACAATAAGTATATCATATTTGTTCTTGACAGTTGGAAGAGGGAATTCAAAGTCTCCAATTAATCGTTGAATTTTTTCAATGGAGTTGATACTATGAACTTGGGGTTGTTTCTTCGGAAAGTGCACCGTATTCTCATTACCATTGATATGAAAAGTGACATTGCCTTTGTTGCAATCCATAACATCCCCTACAGTATTCAAAAAGGGTCTACCAAGGATGATCGACATACTGTCGTCCTCGGGAATATCAAGAATAAGCATTTGCAACTACGACATGCACATCCTCACAAATACCGATGGGTAAAGAAGTTGATTTAGCAGCCATTTGCAAAGAGATTTCAGTAGGTGTCAACTTAGTCAAATCAAGTCTACGATATAAACAGAAAGGCATAACACTTACACCAGCTCCCAAATCACATAAAGCAGTTTTAACATAATTCCCTTTGATAGAGCATGGTATAGTTGGTACTCCTGGATCTCCCAATTTCTTTGGTACTCCACCCTTAAAAGTATAATTAGCAAGCATGGTGGAAATCCTATCTTCCGGTATCTTTCTTTTATTAGTCACAATATCTTTCATATACTTAGCATAAGGAGACATTTTCAGAATATCAGTCAAGCGCATACGCAAAAAGACAGGTCTAAGCATTTCAACAAAGCACTCAAAATCCTTATCATCCTTTTCTTGGATGGTTTAGGAGGAAAGGGCATGGGTTTTTGAACCCATGGCTCTCTTTCATTACCATGCTTCCTAGCAACAAAATCTCTTTTGTCATATATTTTATTCTTAGGTTGTGGGTTATCAAGATCAAGAGCAGGTTCAATCTCCACATCATTATCATTACTAGGTTGAGCATCAACATGAACATCATGATTAATATTATCACTAGGATCATGTTCATCACCAAATTGTGTCTCAGTATCAGAAACAAAAATATCATTTGGGTTTTCAGGTGTATCTATAACAGGTTCACTGGCAGCATGCAAAGTTCTATCATGATCTTTATTCCTCTTATTACTGGAATGACTAGGTGCATCAGTATTACTCCTTTGATAATCTTGCTCAATTCTCTTAGGATGGCCCTCAGGATACAAAGGCTCTTGAGTCATTTTACCACCTCTAGTCACCACTCTAACAAAATGATCATTGTTCTTACTATTCATCCCATTAAGCAAATCATTCTGTGCTTTAAGCACTTTTTCTACTTGAGTGGTTACCATGGAAGCATGTTTACTAACAAGCTTAAGATCATTGATAGCTCTACTCATATAATCACCTAAGCGATCAAGCATGTAAGCATTATGTTTCAATTGTCTACTAAAATAAGCATTGGAATTTTCTTGCTTAACAACAAAATTATCAAACTCATCCAAGCATTGTCTAGCAGAATTATTATAAGGAATATCGCTTTCATCAAATCTACGGAGAGAATTTACCTCTCCTACTTGTGTCGGGTTATCAATACCATGTATTTCTTCAATAGGTGGTAGATTCTTGACATCTTCATCTTTAATACCTTTTTATTTCATAGATTTGTTTGCCTCTTGCATATCTTCAGGTCTGAGAAATAGAATACCTCTCTTCTTCGGAGTTGGTTTCGGAGGTGGTTCAGGAATAGTCCAATAATTATCATTGCTCAATATATTATTCAATAGTAGTTCAACTTGTTCAACAGTTCATTCCTTGAAAACACAACCAACACAACTATCTAGGTGGTCCCTAGAAGCATCGGTTAGTCCATTATAAAAGATATCAAGTATTTTGTTTTTCTTGAGAGGGTGATTAGGCAAAGCATTAAGTAATTGGAGAAGCCTCCCCAAGCTTGTGGGAGACTCTCTTCTTCAATTTGCACAAAGTTAAATATTTCCTGCAAGGCAACTTGTTTCTTATGGGCAGGAAAATATTTTTCAGAGAAGTAATATATCATATAGTGGGGACTACGCACACAACCAGGAGCAAGAGAATTAAACCATATCTTAGCATCACCCTCTAATGAGAAAAGAAACAACTTAAGAATATAGTAATAACGAAGTTTTTCCACATGAGTAAATAGGGTGGCTATATCATTCGTTTTAGTAAGATGTGCCACAACAGTTTCAGATTCATAACATGGATAGGATCAGATTCAACCAAAGTAATTAACTTAGGATCTATAGAGAATTCATAATCCTTATCTGTAACAAAGGTAGGAGAATTAGCAAACTTAGGATCATATATCATTCAAAGATTTTTCTTTCCACTTGCATAGCAATTTTTAAGATCATCTCTATCCTTACAAGCAAGAAAGTCCCTAGCTACCTCTCCTTCCATAACATAACCCTCGGGTATATCAGGCAATTCATATCTAGGAGAGCTAGGTCTAGCAGGTGTCTCATAGTGTTTAGTTTCAATAATTTCATCAGTTTCAGAAGGATCATCAGTTTCAGCATTGACTCTAGCAATTTGTTCATCAAGAAATTCACCCAGTGGCATAGTATTACCAAGCAAATTATCATCATAAGCATCATGCATAATAGAAGTGGCATCATCAATTACTTGCAACACATCAGAATTACTAGCACGTGGTGGTGTCGCAAACTTACTCATAATAGAAGGTGAATCAAGTGCAGAGCTAGATGGCAGTTCCTTACTTCCCCTCGTAGTAGAGGGATAGATCTTGGTTTTGGATCTTTCAGATTCTTCATAGTGATCAACAGATATAAATCCCAAGTGACTCAGAGAATAGAGCTATGCTCCCCGGCAACGGCGCCAGAAAAAGGTCTTGATAACCCACAAGTATAGGGGATCGCAACAGTTTTCGAGGGTAGAGTATTCAACCCAAATTTATTGATTCGTCACAAGGTGAGACAAGGAATATTCTCGAGTATTAGCATCTGAGTTGTCAATTCAACCACACCTAAAAGACTTAATACCTGAAGCAAAGTATTTAGTAGCCGGTAACGATGGCAAAAGTGACAGTAGCAGTTTTGTAGTGATTGTAACAGTAGCAACGGAAAAGTAACTTAGCAAAGATCAATATGTGAAAAGCTCATAGGCAATGGATCAGTGATGGATAATTTTGTCAGATGGCATTCATCATGCAACAGTTATAACATAGAGTGACACAGAACTAGCTCCAATTCATCAATGTAATGTAGGCATGTATTCCATATATAGTCATACATGCTTATGGAAAAGAATTTGCCTCACATCTTTTGTCCTACCCTCCCGTGGCAGTGGGGTCCTATTGGAAACAAAGGGATATTAAGGCCTCCTTTTAATAGAGAACCGGACCAAAGCATTAGCACTTAGTGAATACATGAACTCCTCAAACTACGGTAATCACCGGAAAGAATCCCAGTTATTGTCACCCTGGGGGATGCGGATCATAACTCGTAATAGGTGTCTACAACTTGCAAGATAGGGTCAAGAACACACACACACACACACATATATATGTGTGTGTGTGTGTGTATACATATATATTCATGAAAACATAATAGGTTCAAATCTGAAATCATGGCACTCGGGCCCTAGTGACAAGCATTAAGTATAGCAAAGTCATAGCCAGGGGGTGGCCGCAGCTGGTGGGCTTGTCACCTGTGGGTGGCCCCCCTCCAGTTGATTCTTTCGCCAATATTTTTATTAAATCCAAAAATAATCTCCGTAAATTTCCAGGTCAATCCAAGAACTTTTATTTCTACACAAAAATAACACCAAGGCAATTCTATTGAAAACAACGTCAGTCCGGGTATGTTCCATTCAAATCATGCAAATTAGAGTCCAAAACAAGGGCAAACGAGTTTGGAAAAGTAGATACGATGGATACGTATCATGTCCTCACCCAGTGACATAGTAGGGGTAGCGAGGCACGTATTTGTATTGTTGCCATCAAGGATAAAAAGATGGGGTTTTCATCATATTGCTTGAGTTTATCCCTCTACATCATGTCATCTTACCTAATGAGTTACTCTGTTCTTCATGAACTTAATACTCTAGATGCAAGCAGGAGTCGGTCGATGTGTGGAGTAATAGCAGTAGATGCAGAATCGTTTCGGTCTACTTGACACGGACGTGATGCCTATATGCATAATCATTGCCTTGGATATCGTCATAACTATGCGCTTTTCTATCAATTGCTCGATAGTAATTTGTTCACCCACCGTATTATTTTCCTTCATGAGAGAAGCGTCTAGTGAAACCTATGGCCTCCGGGTCTTTTTTCCATATTATATTTTCAGATCTATAAACCAAAAATACCTTCATGCAATTTTATTTACTTTTTACTTCTAGCAATCTTTTATATCTTTCTCTATCAGATCTCATCCTTGCAAGTAACCGTGAAGGGATTGACAACCCCTTTATAGCATTGGGTGCAAGTGTTTGATTGTTTGTGTAGGTACATAAATTGGGACCTTGCTTGTTCCTCCTACTGGATTGATACCTTGGTTCTCTACAACTGAGGGAAATACTTATCTACTTTGCTGCATCACCCTTTCCTCTTCAAGGGAAAACAAACGCAAGCTCAATAAGTAGCAACACCATGATCTCCATCATCTTGATCTCCATCAACGTGTCGCCATGAGGTTGTTGCGCCAACTATTACTTCTACGACTATTGCTAACTAATAGAGATAAAGTAAAGCAAAAACGGTGAAAATGAATTAAAGACAACCCTATGGCTCCTGTCGTTTTCCGTACTCATCGACATGCAAGTCATGATATTCTATACAAAACATGATCATCTCTTACATCACATATATCTCATCATGTAATTGGCCATATAACATCACAACATACCCTACAAAAACAAGTTAGACGTTCTCTAATTGTTGTTGCATGTTTTACATGGCTGCCATGGGTACTTAGCAAGAGCGATTCTTACCTATGCAAAACCACAACGGCGATACACAAATTGCTATTCAACCTTCTCAAGGACCGCCTTTGTCGAATCCGATCCAACTAGAGTAGGAGAGACAGACACCCGCCATCCATCTTTATGCAACAAAGTCACATGTCGGTCGATCGAACCGGTCTCTCATAAGCGTACGACTAAGGTTGGTCCGGGCCACTTCATCCTACAATACCGCTGAATCAAGAAAATACCAAGGAGGAAGCAATCTGAGCATCAACGCCCACAAACTCCTTTGTGTTCTAATCGTGATCTCAACTATGCATAGACCTAGCTCTGATACCATTGTTGGGGAACGTTGCATGGGATTTTTTTTCCTACACACATGCAAGATCTATCCATGGTGATGAGTATCTACGAGAGGGAGAGTGGATCTACATACCCTTGTAGATCGCTAAGCAGGAAGCATTAAGAAACATTGATGTAGTCGAATGTCTTCGCGATCCAATCATGATCCGTCTCATGATCCAATCACGGTCCTTCCGATCTAGCGCCGGACGAACGACACCTCTGCGTTCAGCACACGTACAACTCAATGACGATCTTCGCCTTCTTGATCTAGCAATAGGGAGTGGAGAGGTAGATGAGTTGTCCGGTAGCGCGACAGCGGTGGTGGTGGAACTATTCTGGCAGGGCTTCGCTTAAGCACCGTCAAAAACTATTTGGTGAAGAAACTAGGGAATAGAGAACTAGCACGTGGACTTGTGTTTTGGGGATCTATTCCTCTAGTATATATAGGAGGGAGGGAGAAGGAGGCAGTCCTAAGGTTTCCCCTTAGGGGCTTCGGCCAAAGTGGAGGAGGTGGAGGAGTCTCTTGGGGATGGGCCTCTTGGGGATGGCTTGCCCAGCCCACTAAGGGCTGGTATACCACTCCTAAAGCCCATGTGACCTCTCGACATGGGTGGACCCTCCCGATGGCCCTCCGACACTCCCGGTACACTACCGGAAATATCCAAAACTTTTCCGGTGACCAAAACGGTACTACCTATATATAAATATTTACCTTCGAACCATTCCGGAGCTCCTCATGATGTGTGAGATCTTTTTCGAGACTCCAAACAACCTCCGGTCACCACCATACATAACTCAATACTACCAAAACGTCACCGAACGTTAAGTGTGCAGACCCTACGGGTTCAAGAACTATGTAGACATGACCAAGACACCTATACGGTCAATAACCAATAGCGGAACCTGGATGCCCATTTTTTTCCTAAAACTTCTACGAACATCTTTATCAGTTGAACCTCTATGTCAAGGATTCAGTTAATCCTGTATGTTGTTCCCTTTGTTCTTCGGTTTGTTACTTGCCCGAGATTCGGTCGTCGTTATCTCTATACCTAGTTCAATCTCGTTACCAGTAAGTCTCTTTACTCGTTCTGTAATATAAGATCTCGTGGCTAACACTTTAGTCACTTTGCTTGCAAGGCTTGTGATTTTGTATTACCGAGTGGGCCCTGAGATACCTCTCCGTCACATGGAGTAAGAAATCCCAGTCTTGATCCATGCCCACTCAACAGACGCCTTCGGAGATACCTGTAAAGCATATTTATAGTCAATCAGTTACGTTGCGACGATTGATACACACAAGGTATTCCTCTGGTGTCTGTGATTTGCATGATCTCATGTTCATAGGAACATATACTTGACATGCAGAAAACTATAGCAATAAACTTACACTATCATATGCTACGTTCATAGT
This sequence comes from Hordeum marinum, assembly GCA_022496015.1. Lineage (NCBI taxonomy): Eukaryota > Viridiplantae > Streptophyta > Magnoliopsida > Poales > Poaceae > Hordeum > Hordeum marinum. Next base: position 118,891,858 of record CM039678.1, read on the forward strand.
TTGGGTCTTCTCCATCACATCATTCTCCTAATGATGTGATCTTGTTATCAAATGACATCTCATGTCAATGGCTAGGAAAGCTTGTCCATCTTTGATCAATGAGCTAGTCTACTAGAGGCATACTAGGGACACAGTGTTGTCTATGTATCCACACATGCAATTGAGTTTCCAATCAATACAGTTATAGCATGGATAATAAACGATTATCATGAACAAAGAAATATAATAATAGCGATTTTATTATTGCCTCTAGGGCATACTTCCAATAATAACTTCTCCCCCTTTGGCAACAAGTTACCAAAAAGTACAAAGGTACATGACTAATCGCCTTTCCAGGGCTGAACTCCTCTGGTTGCTGATGTACGAGTCGAGAGAACCGCATCCGCGAAGACTTATACCGATGTCATGGGTGTTGGGGAACGTTGCATGGGATTTTTGTCCTACACACATACAAGATCTATCCATGGCAATGAGCATCTACGAGATGGAGAGTGGATCTACATACCCTTGCAGATCGCTAAGCGGGAAGCGTTAAGAAACGCGGTTGATGTAGTCGAACGTCTTCGCAATCCAAATCGCAAGCCGTCCTGCGATCCAATCATGATCCGTCCTGTGATCCAATCACAATCCATCCCGCGATCCAATCACGGTCCTTCCGATGTAGTGCCGAACGGATGACACCTGCGCGTTTAGTACACGTATAGCTCGATGACAATCTCCACCTCCTTGATCCAACAAGCGAGGGTGGAGAGGTAGATGAGTTCTCCGGCAGCACAACGGCGTGGTGGCAGTGGTCGTGGAGCTGATCTGGTAGAGCTTTGCTAAGCTATACCGAACAGATCTAGAGGAGAAAGACGATCTAGAGGGAGGACAACAACATGCGGCTTTTCACGTGGTGGCTGCCCTCAAAATCTCCACTATATATAGTAGGGAGAGGGGGTGGGTGGGGCTCCCTAGGGTTTCCCCTAGGGCCCTTGGTGCACCAGAGAGGGAGGAATCCACCTCCCACAAGGGAGGTAGAGTCCTAGTAGGACTCCTTCCCACTTGGCCCTCTCCCCACCTCCTTGCGCAAGGGCCTCTAGGGGCTGGCTGCCAATCCCACCAGGGGCTGGTGTGCCACCTCCTAGGCCCATGCAGCCCCCTGAGGTGGGTGGGCCCCACTTGGTGGTCCCCTGAAACCCATTTGTCACTCCCGGTACACTACCAGAAGTGCCTGGAACTTTTCCGGAGCCCAAACACCACTTTCCTACATATCAATATTTACCACTGCACCATTCCATAGCTCCTCGTGACGTCTGGGATCTCATTCGGGACTCCGAACAACCTTCGATCACCAACTTACATAACTCAATACTACCGAAATGTCACCAAACGTTAAGTGTGCAAACCCTGCGGGTTCAAGAACTATGTAGACATGACCGAGACACCTCTACGGTCAATAACCAATAGCGGGACTTGCATGCCCATATTGGTTCCTACATATTCTACGAAGATCTTTATCCGTTGAACCTCTATGTCAAGGACTTAGTTAATCCCATATGCAATTCCCTTTGTTCTTTGGTATGTTACTAGCCCCAGATTCGATCGTCGGTATCTCTATACCTAGTTCAATCTCGTTACCGGCAACTACTTTTACTCGTTCCATAATACAAGATCGCATGGCTAAATCTTTAGTCATTTTGCTTGCAAGTCTCATTGTTATGTTGTATTACCGAGTGGGCCCTAAGATACCCCTCCTTCACACGGAGTAACAAATCCCAGTCTTGATCCATGCCCACTCAACAGACACCCTTGGAGATACCTGTAGAGCACCTTTATAGTCACCTAGTTACGTTGCGATGTTTGATACACACAAGGTACTCCTTCGATGTCAGTGATTTGCATGATCTCATGGTCATAGGAACAAATACTTGACATGCAGAAAACTATAGCAATAAATTGACACGATCATATGCAATATTTATAGTTTGGGTCTTGTCCATAACATCATTCTTCTAATGATGTGATCCTGTTATCAAAGGGCATCTCATGTCCATGGCTAGGAAACCTTTACCATCTTTGATCAACGAACTAGTCTATTAGAGGCATACTAGGGACATTGTGTTGTCTATGTACCCACACATATATTTGAGTTTCCAATCAATACAGTTATAGCATGTATAATAAACGATTATCATGAACAAGGAAATAAGATAATAACTAATTTATTATTGCCTCTAAGGCATATTTCTAACAATCTCCCACTTGCACTAGAGTCAATAATCTAGCTCACATCACTATATGATTTATATTGTAATGAATCTAACACCCGTACAGTTCTGGTGTTGATCATGTTTAGCCCGTGGAAGAGGTTTAGTCAACGGGTCTGCGACATTGAGATCCGTGTGTACTTTGCAAATTTCTATGTCCAAATGTAGATGTTGCTACCAGGATCCACTTGGAGCTATTTCAAATGACTGCTCCACTATATGTATCCGGATTGCTACTTAGAGTCATCCAGATTTGTGTCAAAGCTTGCATCGACGTAACCCTTTATGTCGAACTCTTTATCACCTCCATAATCGAGAAACATTTCCTTAGTCCTCTAGTTACTAAGGATAATTTTGACCATTGTCCAGTGATCCACTCCTGGACCACTCTTGTACCCCTTGACAGACTCGTGGCAAGGCACACACCACGTGCGGTACACAACATGGCATACTATATAGAGCCTATGGCTAAGGCATAGGGGACGACCTTCGTCCATTCTTTTTCTTCTGTCGTGGTCGATCTTTGAGTCTCAATGAACTTCACACCTTACAAATCAGGCTAGAACTCCTTCTTGGACTGATCCATTTTGAACTCTTTCAAAATCTTGTCAAGGTATGTACTCATTGAAAAAAATCTTATCAGGCGTCTTGATCTATCTCTATAGATCTTGATGCCTAATATTCAAACAGCTTTATCCTGGCCTTCCTTTGAAAACTCCTTTCAAACAACGCTTTATGCTTTCCAAAAATTCTACATCATTTCCGATTAACAATATTGTATCCACATATACTTATTAGAACTTGTATAGTGCTCCCACTCACTTTCTTGTAAATACAAGTTTCTCATAAACTTTTTATAAGCCCAAAAACTTTGATCACCTCATCAAAGTGTATATTCCAACTCCAAGATGCTTGCTCCAGCCCATAGAAGGATTTTTGGAGCTTGCACACCTTTTAGCATCCTTAGGACTTACAAAACCTTCTGGTTGTATCACATACAACCTTTCCTCAAGGAAACTGTTAAGGAAACGATGTTTTGACATCCATCTGCCAGATTTCATAATCGAAAAATGCAGCAACTGCTAACATAAATCCAACAGACTTTAGCATTGCTATGGATAAGAAAGTCTCATCGTAGTCAACTCCTTGAACTTGTTGGGAACTTCTTTACGATGAGTCGAGCTTTATAAATGGTGACATTTACCATCAGCGTCTGTCTTCTTCTTAAAGGCCCATTTGTACTCAACGGCCTGCCGTTCAACGAGCAAGTCTACCAAAGTCCATACTCGGTTTTCATACATGGATAATTTCTCGGATTTCATGGATCCTAGCCATTTGTTGGAACTCAGGCCCACCATTGCTTCTTCATAGCTCGTAGGTTCACTGTTGTCTAACAACATGACCTCCAAGACATGATTGACGTACCACTCAAGGGCAGTATGAGTCCTTATTGACCTACGAGGTTCGGTAGTAACTTGATCCGAAGCTTCATGATCATCATCATTTTCTTCCTATTCACTTGGTGTAGGCGTGACAGAAACATCTTTCTGCGTCGTGCTACTATCCAACTAAAGTGACGGTTCAACAACCTCGTCGAGTTCTACTTTCCTCCCACTCAATTCTTTCGAGAGAAACTCTTTCTTGAGAAAGGACCCATTTTTAGCAATAAAGAATTTGCCCTCGGATCTGACATAGAAGGTATACCCAACTTTTTCCTTAGGGTATCCTATGAAGATGCACTTTTTCGCTTTGGGTTCGAGCTTATCAGACATAAGCGTCGTATTCCCAAACTCTGAGAAATGTCCGCCTAGGTTTCTGCCAAACCATAATCATATGGTGTCATCTCAACGAATTTAGACGGTGTCCTATTTAAAGTGAATGTAGTTGTCTCTAATGCGTAACCGAAAACGATAGTGGCAAAATGATAAGAGACATCATAGTACGCATCATATCCAATAGATCACGAGTACGACGTTCGGACACACCATCACACTATGGTGTTCTAGGTGGCGTGAATTGTGAAACAACTTCCACATTGTCTTAAGTTGTATACCAAACTCGTAACTCGGATATTCACCTCCACGATCATATCATAGACATTTTATCTTCTTGTGACGATTATCTTCAACTTCACTCTGAAATTGCTTGAACTTTTCAAATGTTTCAGACTTGTGATTCATTAAGTAAATATACCCATATCTACTCAAATCATCAGTGAATGTAAGAAAATAATGATATCCACTGCACGCTCCAACACTCATTGGACCGCATTCATCAATGTGTATCATTTCCAATAAGTTACTTGCCGGCTCCATCATACCGGAAAATGGGGTCAGTCATCTTGCCCATGAGGCACGGTCCACATGTCTCAACCGTTTCGAAATCGAGTGAGTCCAAAGATCCATTAGCATGAATTTTCTTCATGTGCTTTACACCAATATGACATTTAGCGGTAGTGCCACAAGTATGTGGTACTATCATTATTAACTTTGCATCTTTTGGCATCAATAGTATGAACATGTGTCTCACTACGATCGAGATTCAATAAACCATTCACATTGGGTGCATGACCATTGAAGCTTTTATTCATGTAAATAGAATAACTATTATTCTCTAATTTAAAGAATAACCGTATTGCACTAAACACGATCTAATCATGTTCATGATCAACACAAACACCGAATAAAATTTATTTAGGTTCAACACTAATCCCGAAGGTAGAGGGAGCGTGCGATGGTGATCACATCAACCTTGGAAACACTTCCAACACACATCATCACTTCACCCTTAACTAGTCTCTGTTCCGTAGCATTTACTTCGAGTTACTAACATTAGCAATCAAACCGATATCTAATACCTAGGTGCTACTAGGAGTACGAGCAAGGTACACATCAATAATATGAATATCAAATATACTTATTCTGACGTTGTCAACCTTCTTATATACCAAGCATTTAGGGAGTTCCGCTTCAGTGACCGTTTCCCTCATAATAGAAGCACTTAGTATCGGCTTTGGGTTAAACCTTGGGTTTCTTCACTAGAGAAGCAATTGGCTTGCAATTCATGAAGTTTCCCTTCTTGCCCTTGCCCTTATCGAAACTAGTGGTTTTACTAACCATCAAAAGTTGATGCTCCTTCTTGATTTCTACCTTTGCGGTGTCAAACATCGCAAATAGCTCAGGGATCATTATTTCGATCCCTAGCATGTTTATAGTTCATCACGAAGCTATAGTAGCTTGGTGACAGTGACTCAGAGAACTATATCAATCACTATATTATCTGGAAGATCAACTCCCACTCGATTCAAGCGATTGTAGCACCCAAAGAATCTGAGCACATGCTCATCGATTGAGCTATTCTCCTTCATCTTGCAGGCAGAGAATGTTGTTGGAGGTATCATACCTCTCAACATGGGCATGAGCCTGAAATCCAATTTCAGCTCTTTGAACATCATATATGCTCTGTGACGTTCAAAATGTATTTGGAGCCTGAATTCTAAGTCGTAATGCATGACACACTAAACCAAGTAGTCATCAAAACGTGCCTGCCAGATGTTCACAATATCCATAGTCATGGCTTGAGGGGGTGGTGCACCGAGCGGTGCATTAAGGACATAAACCTTCTGTGGAGCAACTGCGGAAAATCCTCTGATCATAGACGTAGTCCGCATAATTGCTACCATCATCTTTCAAGTCTATTTTCTCTTGGAACGTATCGAAAACACATGGGAGCTACAACACGAGCTATTGATCTACAACATAGTTTTGCAAAGACAACTTTAGACTATGTTCATGATAAGGAATTTAGTTAATCATATTACTTACGAAACTCCCACTCAAATTGACATACCTCTCGGTCATCCGAGTGTTACATGATCCAAATTCACCAACCCAAGTCCGATCATCACGTGAGATGAGGTGGTTTCAATGGTGAAATCTCCATGTTGATCATATCTACTATATGACTCATGTTCGACCTTTCGGTCTCTTGTGTTCTGAGGCCATGTCTGTACATGCTAGGCTCGTCAAGTTTAACCTAAGTGTTCCGCATGTGCAATACTGGCTCGCATCCGTTGTATGTGAACATAGAGTCTATCACGCCCGATCATCACGTGGTGCTTCAAAACGAAGAACTCTCGCAACGGTGCACACTCTGGGAGAACACAAATTCATCTTGAAATTTTAGTGAGGGATCACCTTATAATGCTACTGTCGTCCTAAGCTAAATAAGATGCATAAAAGGATTAACATCACATGCAAATCATAAGTGACATGATATGGCCAAGAACTTGTGCTTTTGATCTCCATCTCCAAAGCACCGGCATGATCTCCATCATCGTCGGCTTAACACCATGATCTCAATCATCATGATCTCCATCATTGTGTCGCCATCGGGGTTGTCACGCCCACCATGCTTCTACCACTATTGCTATCGCTTACGATAAAGTAAAGCATTACATAGTGCTTAATGATTGACACGCAGGTCAAACAATAATGAAAGACAACCCTATGGCTCCCGCCGGTTGCCCTATGCATCGACATGCAAGTCGATATGAACTATTACAAACATGATCATCTCATACATCAAATATATCTCATCATGTCTTTGGCCATATCATATCACAACATACCCTACAAAAACAAGTTAGACGTCCTCTAATTGTTGTTGCATGTTTTATGTGGATGCTATGGGTATCTAGCAAGAACGATTCTTACCTACGCAAAACCATAACGGTGATACACAAATTGCTATTCAACCTTCTCAAGGAGCGCCTTTGTCGAATCCGATCCAACTAGAGTGGGAGAGACAGATACCCACTAGCCATCTTTATGCAACAAAGTAACATGTCAGTCGATTGAACCGGTCTCTCGTAAGCGAACGAGTAAGGTTGGTCTGGGCCGCTTCATCCTACAATACCGCCGAATCAAGAAAATACCAAGGGGTAAGCAATCTGAGCATCAACACCCACAAACTCCTTTGTGTTCTAATCATGATCTCATCTATGCATAGACCTAGCTCTAATACCACTGTTGGGGAACATTGCAGGGGAAACAAAAAATTTCCTACGCACATACAAGATCTATCCATGGAGATGAGCATCTACGAGAGGGAGAGTGGATCTACATACCCTTGTAGATCACTAAGTGGGAAGTATTAAGAAACGCAGTTGATGTAGTCGAACATCTTTGCGATCCAAATCGCAAGCCGTCCCGCGATCCAATCACTATCCGTCTCGTGATACAATCATGGTTCTTCCGATCTAGCGCTGAACGGACGGCACCTTCGTGTTCAGTACACATACATCTCGATGATGATCTCCACCTCCTTGATCCAGCAAGCGAGGGTGGAGAGGTATGTGAGTTCTCCGGCATCACCACATCATGGTGGCCGTGGTGGTGGAGCTGATCTGGCAGAGCTTCACTAAGATATACCGAATAGATCTAGAGGAGAGAGACGATCTAGAGGGGGGAGGGCAGCACGCGGCTTTTCACGTGGTGGCTGCCCTCAAAACCTTGACTATATATAGGAGGTAGAGGGGGTAGGAGGGGCTCCCTAGGGTTTCCCCTAGGGCCCTTGGTGCACAAGAGAGGGAGGAGTCCATCTCCCACAAGGGAGGAGTCCACCTCCCACAAGGGAGGTGGAGTCCTAGTAGGACTCCTTCCCACTTGGCCCTCTCCCCACCTCCTTGCGCAAGGGACTCTAGGGGTTGGCTGCCGAGCCCACCAGGGGATGGTGTGTTAACTTCTAGGCCCATGCGCCCCCCTGGGGTGGGTGGGCCCCACTTGGTGGACCCCCGGAAGCCATTCGTCACTCCCGGTACACTACCGGAAGTGCCCGAAACTTTTCCGGAGCCTAAACACCACTTTTCTATATATCGATCTTTACCTCCGGACCATTCCGTAGCTCCTCGTGACATCCGGGATCTCATCCAGGACTCCGAAGAACCTTTGGTTACCAACTTACATAACTCAATACTACCAAAACGTCACCGAAAGTTAAGTGTGCAGACCCCGCGGGTTCGAGAACTATGTAGACATGACCGAGACATCTCTACGGTCAATAACCAATATTGGGACCTGGATGCCCATATTGGTTCCTACATATTCTACGAAGATCTTTATCAGTTGAACCTCTATGTCAAGGACTCAGTTAATCTCGTATGCAATTCCCATTGTTCTTATTTATGTTACTAGCCCGAGATTCGATCGTCGGTATCTCTATACCTAGCTCAATCTCGTTACCGGCAAGTCTCTTTACTCATACTGTAATACAAGATCCCGTGGTAAGCTCTTTAATCACTTTGCTTGCAAGGCCCATTGTGATGTTGTATTACCGAGTGGGGCCTGAGACACCTCTCCGTCACATGGAATAACAAATCCCAGTCTTGATCCATGCCCACTCAACAGACACCCTCGCAGATACCTGTAGAGCACCTTTACAGTCACCCAATTACATTGGGACATTTGATACACACAAGGTACTCCTCCGGTGTCAGTGAGTTGCATGATATCATGGTTATAGGAACAAATACTTGACATGCAGAAAACTATAGCAATAAACTGACACGATCATATGCTATGTTTATAGTTTGGGTCTTGTCCATCACATCATTCTCCTAATGATGTAATCCCGTTATCAAATGACATCTCATGTCTATGGCTAGGAAACCTTGACCATCTTTGAACAACGAGCTAGTCTATTAGAGGCATACTAGGGACATTGTGTTGTCTATGTACCCACACATGTATTTGAGTTTCCAATAAATACTATTATAGCATGGATAATAAATGATTATCATGAACAAGGAAATATGATAATAACTAATTTACTATTGCCTCCAGGGCATATTTCCAACAATGGGAGGGGTTGGTGTAGACACTGGAGTTGCTGATGGAGCTGGTGGGACTGAAGGAGCTGCATCAAGAGCTGATGTAGATGGTCTCTTCTCAGAATCTGACACTGACAAGGATCTGGCTTTTGTCTTGAAATGAGTGATAGGCTGAAGAGGGTGTCCTGCATCTTCATCATCATTGTCGGAGGTGTGGGGAAGGGGATACCGAGTCCACCTCCTTTTTGAGCTCATCAACTGTCTTAGTCAGCCCATCCACCTTGTTGTTCATCGTATGAAACTTGTCTTCAACAATCCTTTCCAGGATTTTTTGGTTCTTGAGAATCTCTGTGATTTCATTCTGCATGCCTTGGATAGAGCTAAGAATGAGATCCACCTGCTCATTTCTTGTCCTTGGCACTGGAGCACCAGTGGCTCTGGCTGCCTCAGCTGCTTCCTGTGTAGTAGATGAAGTGGGATGATCTGGATCCATCACCACTACATTGTCCTCAAACTCAGGCTGAAGGGGCATGTGGGGCCTATCAAGAGCAAATACATTCTTCTCAAGCTTGGACTTTATGAGCAGCTAAATGTATGGAGCATATCTAGTCAGCAGTTGTCATGTTCATAGTCTCTACTATTAGGTCCATGAATCTGAATCTGGTGTGAAGGTCAATGTGATCCAACATGTTTATGGAGAATCCTCTGATCATCTTCTCATCTCCTGACTTGGGCATCAAGGTGTACCTTAGAATGGTGTTGGTTGTTTACAATATTGCCTACAGATAGTACATTGAGCCAAACTTATGTGAATGCACATAGTTAGCTGGGATTGGCTTATACATATTGGCCATGGATTTGTGGTTCATCTTGGCCTCCGAGTGCACATTCAGGTCACCAGCTTGTACTTTTGGTGCTCCTAAGATGGTAGCCCACTCTTCAACTAAAGATTCATAACTGGTGCGCTCAGTCATCCATACTATCCCACCATCTGGATAGAAGTGTGCACTGGAATAGAACTGCATGATCATCTCATCATTCCAGGGGGTCATCTTATTCCCAACAAGTTCATCAATGCCAACAGCCTTGAAGTTATCTAGCACATGGGGGAAGTAATGCTCATTTTCCTTAATGTAGCCCCAATCTACATATCTCATGTCACTGACAGCTGGGCTCTTATCAAGTAAGATTGTCTCATATAAATCATGTTGCTCCTTTGTGTAGAACCTATAGTCAACATTTTTCTTCCTCCTCCGAGAATAAGGATCAATGGCTCTAGTCTCTCGGCATTGAATCCTTCCTCTTCTTCATATCCTTAGCAAGTGGATAGTTGTCATTGTGTTGTGGGAGGTGAGGTCTAAGCTTCCTCAAAACATACATGTCCTCATCTTCATCAGCAGCTCTGGAGGAGGATCCCTTGTTCTTCTCTGCAGATGGAACCTCCTTAGTAATCCTCTTGGACTTAGGAGATGTGGACTTATTGGGAGCAGGAGCTGCCTTGCCTTTGAGAGGGGCCTAAGAAGTCATGGCATCATCAAACAGTTTCTTCTTCTTCTTAGGAGGAGCATGAGCAACTGGCTCTTCCTCTCCCTCAACATCAGCTGGGTCTTCATACATGGAGGTTGGTCTTACAACAACATGTATAATCCTCTTCATGCTTGTCTTATTCTCTGCAGGCTTTTTGGGCATAGAGTTTCCGGCTGGCTCTATTTGCATGGAAGCCCTGGCACTCTTTGGTGCTCTCATAGCCTTTGAGCTGGCATACTCCTTCTTGACAGGCCTTTTAGATGATGTGGCCTTAGATGCAGTCTTCTTAGCAACTTGTGTGCTTTGTCCTGTTTTGGCTTGGCATGGACCTCATCAGGCACAAAGTCAGAGTCCTCCTCATTTGAGTTCAACTTCCTTATGGCTCTAGTTGCTGCCTTGGGGAAATATGGTGAGCTAGTGACAACATCATAAGAAGATTAGCTGCTCTTAGGACTAGTGCCTGGATCTGCATCAATGCTAGGTTCTCTAAGATCATTCTGGCTGTCCCCTAAGTCTAACATGCTGACCCTATGAATAGAGTAAGGAAGAGAAGTGGGGTTAAGTCATCACAAAACAAAGACATTTTTCAAATTTGAACAAAGGAAATCTTAGCTTTAACTTTCCACAAAATGGATTTCCGTAGCACCAAGTCAGAATTTTCGGATTCACCGAGACATATGATCTTCTTCATAGAAACTTGGCAGCCACTTCGGAGTCTCCGAAAATGACCACTCGGTTTCACCGAGACCATTCTTAGGAACCCTAGATCCAAATCGGTAGAACCGACTTTTATGATTCGGTGTCACCGAGATGCATTTTGCGGACGGCTAACCCTAAAATCTTCCCGTTCACTAGTCTAATGGATCTTTTACTGGACTAGGAAGATTGCATTCATGGTTTGTAGATGGAATAAGACCTAATGCGCAAGAATCAAATAAAGGAGCGGACGTGGGACCGAATTCATACCCTAGCTTGGTGATGAATCCGCTACGACGGCGATGGTGGAGTTGATTCTGTCGACGAGGGCGAGCCCCAACGGCGAGGTGCACGGGGAAGCAAAGGCGACGACTAGGGGGTCCGGAGTGGCAGTTTAGTGTTTGGAGGAAAACGACTTTGAGAATTTAATTTCAAAAGTCGGGTCCGCCAGATTAAGTACTCCCCATTGTTGGTGAAACCGATCGAAACATTTCGGTGTCACCGAGTTGCCTGACTGTTAGGGGACAGAGGACTCGTTGAGACCAACAATTTCCTTTCGGTTGTATCGAGGTCAAAAACCTAGATCAACTTGGTGAATCGATGGAACCGAGATTGTCGAGTTGGTTGCACCGAGATTCACAAATAGGTTTTGGAATGTAGCTCTTTTCGACATGGTACTTGTCGTGGTTTTGTCGCGGCAGATGTCCGAAGACTTAGGTTCGAGGCCATCGCTAAGGCAGTGGACTCAAAGGGGTTCGTTGGGACGAAAGACACGGATTTACCCAGGTTCGGCCCCTGAAGATGAGGTAAAAGCCTACGTCCTGAATTGTGTGTATTGATTGGAGTATCGATTACTAGGGAGCGTATTCGCTTGACCTAGCTCTCGATTGATTGGTTTCTGTCTAAGCCGTCCCCAGGTCTCGCCTTTATATAGGAGGTCAAGACCCTGGGTTTACACAAATCTCATACCGACTCTTACAACGTGTCTCACTGCTCCGTCTCTAAGCCGCCTTGCCGAATCTGGCAGGCTGTCTCTGGGCAGCTTACCTGCCCGAGTCTTGTGTCTTATCCCCAACTCTAGGCCTCCATCTCAACCCATCTGGTGAGCCGCCATGCAGTCCAATCTTCTTCTTGCAGCCCATACATTACCGAGCCGCCAGGTATGACCCGGCCCCTCCTGGGTGGGTCTTACCACGGGGTTATATCCCTAACATTAGGCCCCAGATGGATTTGAGCTTGCTCATATCCATCTCCACTATATATCCAGCAGTGAGTCTCACACCCTTGTCACCTGAAAATAAAAACACATAACCCGCCATGACGTCACCTTCAAACATGCCGAAAAGATTCTGTGACGTATGCCGTAGATCCTCTCATTAAACATTCAGCCCAAAAATTGAGGCGTCCGTCTCGGTCAGTTATCATTTCACGCCTTGATTCATGCGCACCCGTTTGGCCTCCCATCCCCTTAAATAGGGCCACAAGGGGGTCCTTTCATTTTCTCTGCCACCACTGCTCTTCTTTCTCCCCCCGATGACAGTGCTCCTGAGCTCCTTCGTGCTGGTGGAGTCCCGCTGTCGTCAACAACCTTGGCTGCTGCATCAACCTAAACGCTTCCAGACTCTCGCCCACGTCCGCCACATCCTTAAGGTATTCTTTTCATCCTCCATTGGATCTGTAGCTTCTCATCCGAATCCTGTCGAGTTCGTCGGACTCCATTAGCATGCCTGTTCATCTTCATAATGCCAACTAATGAATAGCCCTTTAGATCTTGCGATGCTATTTATCCACCACGGCCACCCGTGCAAAACCAACAATAGTCCAACCTAGATCTGCACTCTGTTTCTTTTCTTGCGCTGAACTGCTCGCTCTTCCTCGGCTCCAGTAGATCTCACAGTTTCAGTATAATATGCAAAACCTGTTTGTATGTCCTTAGCAATATTTGCATCATGGCATTGTTCAGTTAGCCCGCCATCAAATTTCCAGCTCTTCCGATAAACCGCACCAGCGGCTTAATGTCACAGCATTTAATTTCATTAGCCGTCTTGGTTGTCTGGTCACTTTCTGACCCATTGCATCCTGCCCCTTTCACATCTTTTGACCCGCCATCATGTCTCGAGCGTCTTCATCCTATGATTGGGTCGGCTCTGGAGTCTACGAATAGTTCCTACTAGACTTTGTAGAGGCATGCACATTGCCGGCTCAGAATGTTATTCATTGGCGGGTTCCGGGGCTAGAGAAGAGACCCATCCCATAGGAAGGGGACATTGTTATCTTCGCCGACCATCTTACGCGTGGTTTCAGCCCGCCCGGATCAAAATTCTTCCGAGATGTCCTCCATTTCTTTAAGGTACATCCTCAAGACATTGGTCCAAATTTCATCTCCAATTTATGCAACTTTCAAGTCTTATGCGAAGTTTACTTGCAAGAAGAGCCATCTGTCAACCTCTTCCGTGATTTCTTCTTTGTCAACCGCCAAACGGAAGTAGCAGCCGGTCCAAGCTTGGAGCTCGGCGGAGTCTCCATACAAAGATGAAGAGATCTAGTTTATCCGGCTGAAAAGATGCCAAGCCATCCCAAAGACTCGAATAGAACTTGGCTCTACTATAGAGACACCTCTCCAGAAGGAGAACATCCACTACTGGGCTACTGTCCTACCCGGCTCTATACTTCCACTGAGCTTCCAGATCAGATGTCAGCTACGACTCAAGCGAAGTATGCTCCGGATTTTGCCAAAATCAAGGCCCTTCTGGCAAACGGGTTGACGGGAATTGACTTAACCCACTGTTGGATATCATGGAAGGTCTTACCACTGAGCCGACGTGACTGGCTTATGTGTGAATACACCGGCGGCGCGAACGATACTCTCTGCTTCAACCACAGAACGCTGATAGAAGAGAACATCACCTCTGCTGTCAAAGGACTTACTCGTGAATCCCAAGAAGCTTGCCGTTCAGTCGGGTTAAAGCCTTTCCGTGCTGCAAATCCGGCTCCAGACGTAAGGGTGGCTCTTGAATTCGCTTTCTTTCTGTCTTGACTTTTGTATATAAGGCACCCTTAACTCTTTTTTGGCGGCTTCATCTACAGGCCAGCTCCAACTTCTGGAAGAAAAAATACACTCCCCCTGTGAAGAAGTCTCAGGCGGGTAACATCCGCGGCCGCAAGTAAAAAACATCGGCTCAAAACCTGCTTGAACTCGATGACTCAGAGGTAGAACTTGATCCCCTTGGCCGTATTTTTATGCAACTTATGGACAATGACTCTACACAGGAGGAGACAGAGACAAGCCACGCCAACGCTCCCGAGGTAACTTATCTTTCTTCTGACTCAGAAATCTTCCCACAAGAGAAGATATGGCGGGTCATCCGAAAAGTTCCTTTTTCGCATCCTCTCGCTTACTTAGATCCCGAATTTTCCTTCAAAAAACAACAACACGATTCTCGGTGTCAGACCCGGAGCACCGGTTCTGGGGATCTTATGGCCGGCTTACCTAACTCCCTGGCACCGCGAAAACATCCCGTTGAGGTACTTATTAGGAAACCCAACATCTGTCTTATGTTTCTATAATGCTGTCTCATAATTGTGTTTTATTGTTTTGATTCTACAGGAGTCGCCTCCTTCTTCTGGCGACTCAACTGCCTCCAAACTTCCTCCCATGAAGGTCAACCTAGAGTATGTCTTCACTTCTGCCGTGTGTACATTACTTGTATTACCTTTGTACTGTATGTTGATTCTTTGCACTTTCAGGGCGCAAGCCAAACGTAGGAAAGCAGGCGGATCTACCGTTGCTCCTACCGTTCAACAGCCGGATCCTGCTGAGCCATCCCTCTATCCTCATGATAAACCTTCTGAGGCTAACAAGGAAACTCCTGAGCAATCTCCCCCGCCCTCAGAGTTGGCGGGTCATCATACGACAGCTTCCGATAGTCAAGCGGCTGACCCTAAGCTGCCCAATCCTACCGCCGAAGACTCGTCTCTCCCCGACGTTACCATCACTGGGATGGGTTATCAATCCCCAACACATCATACTTTCGCAAGGCATTCTAGCAAAATTGCTACTTTCTCTCCCGAGAAGCTTGACTTTGAGTTCCCTGTCTTGGAGAAGATGACTGCAGACGACTTACACATCGGCTATTTGAACCGCGTGTTTGCCAGTCGCAACATGGAGAGGAAACTTGTTGGTTTGATGAAGAATAAATATGAGGTATCTTTCATCTTCTGCCTTTCTCTTATACCTGTACATAGCCCCCAAGAACCGGGTTAATATTGCAAATAATAGATCAGGTCTTCCATACCTTTAATCCTACTGTATATAGCTTAACCTGTGACCCCCCAAGTACCGGATTAAATTGCCTATAAGCCGGTACTTTATAATCAAATCATAGATCCAATTGTGGCCCCAAGTCCGGAGCATTATGATAATGATGAGCCGGATCTTTCATAATTGAGAAGTTCGCCGGGTGTAGCCCCCAAGTCTGGCGCATCATGATAATGATGAGCTGGATCTTTCACCTTTAGGCATAGAACGAAAACACAAACATTGACCGCCTTATTGTTAGCCGCCACATAAAGGAGCAAGGGTTCCTTCTCAGCCGGAGCGGCCAAGATCGGTGGCTCAACCAACTACTTCTTAAGAACTTCAGGAGCTACATCCGCAGCCTTACTCTAGACAAAGTCATTCGTCTTCTTCATCATCTAGTACAGAGGAATAGCATTCTCCCCCAGGCGGCTGATGAAGCGGCTTAAAGCGGCAATACGACCCGCCAAGTGATGCACATCATTGACGCTCGCCGGCTTAGCTAATGACGTGATGGCTTTTATCTTGTCTGGGTTGGCTTCGATTCCTCGCTCTGATACCAAGAATCCCAGAAGTTTGCCTGCAGGAACTCCAAAAATGCATTTTAGCCGGGTTAAGCATCATCTTATAGATCCGTAAGTTATCAAATGTTTCCTTCAGGTCGTCGAGCAGTGCTTCCTTCTTTCTTGACTTAACCACAATATCATCCACGTAAGCATGAACATTGCGTCCAATATGACCATGAAGGCAATTCTACACACAACGTTGGTAAGTCGCCTGTGCACTTTTGAGCCCAAATGGCATAGACACATAGCAGAAAGCTCCAAAAGGTGTTATAAATGAGGTCTTCGCTTGGTCTTTAACTGCCATCTTGATCTGATGATAGCTTGAATAGGCGTCTAGGAAACATAAACTCTCACCACCCGCCGTTGCATCAATAATCTGGTCGATACGAGGGAGAGCAAACAGTTCAACATGTGTCATTCTTCTTGAGCAGCATCACAGGATTGGCTAACCACTCCGGGTGAAATACTTCCACGATAAACCCTGCCGCCAAGAGCCGGGCTACCTCCTCTCCAATCACTTTACGCCGCTCCTCGTTGAAATGGCAGAGGAATTGCTTAATCGGTTTAAACTTAGGATCCACATTAAGGTGGTGCTCAGCGAACTCTCTCGGTACACCCGACATGTCAGATGGCTTCCATGCAAAGATGTCCCGATTCTCACGGATGAATTCGATGAGCGCGCTTTCCTATGCAGGGACCATGTTAGCCCCGATAGTGAACTGCTTGGATGAGTCGGCCAGAGTAAAATCCACCAGCTTCGTGTCATCTGCTACAAACTTCAGGGGCGGCTCAGACTCTGTACTGGGCTTCTTCAACGGAGTCATATCCGCCGGGTCAACATTATCTTTGTAGAACTTAAGCTCCGCCTCTGCACAACTTGACTCTGCAAAATCCGCGTCTCCTTCCTCGCATTCAATGGCGACCTTCCGATCACCATGGACCGTGATTGTTCCGTTGAGAGCCGGCATCTTGAGCTGCATATAGACATAACAAGGCATGTCCATACACTTTGCGAAAGCCGGCCGGCCAAATAGAGCATGATACAGGCTCTTAATTTTCACCACCTCTAACCACAAGGTCTCTGCCCTGTAGTTGTATTCATCTCCAAACGCCACTTCCAAGGAAATCTTCCCCACTGGGTAGGCCGACTTGGCTGGCACCACCCCATGAAAAACGGTCGATGACGGCTTAAGAGACTTGTTAGTTGATTCCATATGCTGGAAGGTGTTGTAGTATAGGATATTGATACTCCTACCATCGTCCATGAGCACTTTTGTGAACTTGTATCCTCCAACCTGGGGAGCGACCACCAGAGCTAGATGACCTGGATTGTCGACCTGTGGCGGGTGATCCTCCTGGCTCCACATAATCGGGTACTCTGGCCACTTTAAGTATCGTGGGAGAGCCGACGTGGCCGCATTGACCGCCCTCTTGTGCATCTTCTGATCCAGCTTGTCCAGGCTCGTAGTGAAGACATGATACTGCCCCCCACTAAGTTGTTTCGGGTTGCTCTGATATCCTGAGTGGTTATTATGTTGCTGACCACCATTGCCCTACTGCTGATGATTTCCTTGGTTTCCTCGATTCTGATTGTTTTGACCTTGATAACCCGAACCTGACCCGCCAGCACCAAAACCGGCTCCTGAGCCGTCCGGACCTGAACCGCCTGACGGTCCGTTACCATTATTATGATTTTGACGAAGGTTGTGCTCCCAAAATTGGCGCATGATGCTGCAATCCTTCCAAGTGTGGGTGGCCTCCTTATCCGTCCGGTTGTGTGCCGGGCAAGGTCTGTTCAGCGCCTCTTGCATGTTGTAAGGCGCAGGTGCCTTATTTCTATTGAACGACGGCCTAAAGTTTCCGTTGCCCCTAGGATGACCGTTCCCAGTGTTGGTGTTCGCCACAAACTCTGACCCGCCATCCAGGTTCTTCTACTTGCCTTGGCTGCCGTTCCTAGCACCTCCCTGCTGGTTCTTACCATTGCCGCTCGTCTTACCCTGAGCTGACTTCTCATCATCAGAGTCTGGGTCTTTGGTAGTGTCTCAATCCGCATATTTGGTGAGAGCCGTCATGAGCTCACCCATATCCTGAGAAGAACGCTTCAACCGGCCGAGCTTATGTTTCAGGGGTACAAAGTCATAGTTCCTTTCCAAAATCAGAACCGCCTAGGACGCTTAAATATTCTTAGACGAGTGGATCACCATCGAGACCTGCCGCACCCAATGATGGGTCGACTCCCCTTCCTGCCGCACACAAAGATCTAAATCCCCAATCGTCATTGGTTGCTTGCAGGTTCCCTTGAAATTCTTGATGAAGCGTGCTTTCAACTCGGCCCAAGACGTGATAGTATTGGGCGGCAACCCCTTTAACCAAGTGCGGGCCGGTCCTTTCAACATCATGACGAAGTATTACTCACAAACCGCCTCATTGACATCCACCATCTCCATAGCAAGCTCATAGCTTTCGATCCAAGCCTCCGGGGGCAGATCCGCCGTGTAATTGGGCACCTTCCGTGGCCCTTTAAAGTCCTTGGAAAAACATGCACTCCTTAGATCCGCTGTGAGACACTACACACCAAATCCCTTGGAAGAAGCACTGACAGGGAACCCGATAGCCGTACTCGATTGAGTTGGCTTCAGGCCCCCATCCTGAATCGTCGATGTAGAGTTTGTTGTGGCGACTCTTTGTCATCAAGCCGAAGGCATATCCTTCGATCCCTGAGAGAGAGCCCTTTGAGAACCCAACACCACCGTGCGTCATCCCCACGGTGGGCGCCAACTGTCATGGTTTTTTCACGGAAGATGTCCGAAGACTTAGGTTCGAGGCCATCGCTAAGGCAGTGGACTCAAAGGGGTTGGTTGGGACGAAAGACACGGATTTACCCAGGTTCAGCCCCTCAAGATGAGGTAAAAGCCCATGTCCTGCTTTGCGTGTATTGATTGGAGTATCGATTAGAAGGGAGCGTATTCGCTTGACCTAGCTCTCGATTGATTGGTTTCTGTCTAAGCCGTCCCCGGGTCTCGCCTTTATATAGGAGGTCAAGACCCTCGGTTTACACAAATCTCATACCAACTCTTACAACATGTCTGGCTCCGTCTCTAAGCTGCCTTTGCCGACTTTGACAGGTTGTCTCCGGGCGGCTTACCTGCCCGGGTCTTGTGTCTTCTCCCTAACTCTGGGCCTTCGTCTCCGCCCATCTGGTGAGCCACCGTGTAGTCCAATCTTCCTCTTGCATCCCATACATTAATGAGACACCAGGTATGACCCGGCCCCTCCTGGGCAGGTCATACCATAGGGTTATATCCCCAACAGTACTCCTAGTGCTCCTCACATAGAGGGGTCGAGAAGTGCTTGTTCAAGTTTTGTGATGTAGCATGAATATAATTTGAGACGAGAAAACATAGATAGATAGAAAGGGGTCCTAGGCATTCTTGTACATCAAATTCTCAAAAGATAAATCAAGAGCCAAATAGCTACAATTGGATATACTTGAATGAGTAAAGATATGCAGACCAACATGCTCGTACAATAAGATATCGAATGAAATCATGGCAAACATGCACAAACATTCTAGCATCTATCAAGCACTTTGGCGATGATGTAGTCATCTATATATGAGTATTTTGACTTAGCAGACAAGTAAGAATACTTGATCATGGCTCATACTCATCGTTTAAGCACAAGTGGGGTTACCACTTTACATAAAGCTTGTTAATGTGTTCACATTCTAAGAGATACTTTAACTCAAGTCTTAGAGTAAATCTCCCTCTTGATGTGACATCCCCCCTAATAGGGATAAACTAACCTTGGGTTTTGTCATAGAAGACTTCATGTGGGTGATGTAGTAGTGGACGCTCATAGTTGATGAAGATCATCTTGAGTTGGGAGCAATCCTTTTTGTTTCTTACTCTTCTCACCTACATGGGTTAGTCCCAAACCAAGAGACAAATACAAGGGTATCTATGGACATGGAGTGCAAAGCATACATGATGATGTCCATGGATTCATTAATTACCTTGTCCCTTGCTTACCTTTGAGGGAATGTGTGACTCCTTGAACTGTTGCATAATGTTGATGTTGATTGCAACTAGTTCTTGCCAAAAATGAATGTGAGTAAATTTCACTGGCGGAGTCACCCCTCAAGAACTTCTATAGTTCTTCTTCTTGGGGTCCCACATAAAGTTGATGGGAATCCTTAGTGTTGAAGTGGCACTTGTAGAATTTGAGCTTGTAGAAGCCTTGGGAACCCACTTGACCAAAGTTTGGGATTCACCTTCATATAAATCAATCTCCTCTTGAAGCTTGTCCTTGCCCTTGAGCTTGTGATCTTGTGTTGGAAGGTCATCTTGAGCTTTTGTTCCCTTGGGAAGAGTATGTTCATACTTCTCCCTTTGAGGAACAAACTTGGGCTTGGGATATGGACCTTCTTCCCATTCAACTCCATTTGTGTTGAAGTAGCCAATGCCATGGTTCTTCCGGTATCCTTCATGCTTGCGTACAGTTTCCTCAAATTGCTTACACCCGGCAGGACTTTTGTAGATACCTTTCTCTATAATCCCTTTCAATAATTCATTTTCTTACTCAAGTGTAACTTGGCTAAGAGAGTTGTTAGTGGGATCAATACTAGACGCAATATCATTGGATTTATCGTTTTTATTGCTACTATTTGAAGAACCTTTCTTGCCTTTGTTAGTAGTTTGCTTAGCCTTAACTTGTGGAATGAATGTAGACAAGAGAAGTTGTTTGTCTAGATAAGAGGAAGTTTTCTTTCGAAGATCGTCATTGATAGCTTTAAGGAATTCATGCTCTTGCTCCAAATTGAACTTCTCGAAGCGGAGCTTCTCATGTGTACTTTCAAGCTCTCTATGATCTTGTAGAGTAGACTCGTGGGCTAACTTAAGAGTGTTTAGTTCTTGAGTTAGTCGCTCTATTTCCAACTTATCATCATCACACGACTTATCTTGACTAAAGTGATTACTAACAAGTTCATTTTGACTAATATCACTAGATTTGTCAAATAGCAAGTCATCATCTCGTAGCAAGTTATCCTCATCACTATTGAAATCAAGATACTCGGGGTGTGATACCTTGGGGCACTTAGCCATGAAGCAATTTCCACTCACTTCATTTGGTGAATAAAATATGTCATAGGAGTTGGAGGAAACGAGTGCAAGTCCGGCAACACCTTCATCTTGACTACAGTCAAAGTCGGAGTGATACCTTCTCTCGGAGTGGTGGTCGGAACCAGAACCGGAAACCCATTCACCAACATGAGATTGATGTCTTCTTCTTGAGTATCTCTTAGTGTACTTGTCCTTCTTCTTCGAATCCCTACTTCTCCTTGAGGTTCTTTGTTCATAACGATCATCTCTACTCCTTCTCTCTCTTCGTGGTGACTCATCTCTTGAGCTTTTTCTTCTAGGTGACTCTTCCCTTCTTTTGTGGGGGGTCGTGCACTCATTGAAGTAGTGTCCAGGCCTTCCACAATTGTAACAATTCCGATCACGACTAGATGAACGCTTATCTTCATATCTTGAGTTGGAGTTCCTCTCTTTGCCTCTACTCTTGTAGAATTTGTTGAATTTCTTGACCATGAGGCTTATCTCTTCATTGGTAACAAGGTTGTTGCTTAAGGTAGAGGCAGCATCACTTGTGGCTTTGTAAGCACTGCTAGACTTGTTGTGAAGCTCTTCCTTGTCTTTGAGTGACATCTCATGAGTAATAATTCTTCCAATCACATCCTAGGCTTGAGATCTTTGCAGTTTGGCATCATTTGTATTAAGGTGCACACAGTGTCATACTTTCCATCAAATCTCTAAGTATTTTCTTGATGATGAATGTGTCGGTCATTTCTTTGCTTCCTAAGACGGCAATCTCAATGGTAATGAGAGCTAGCCTAGAGTACATCTCCACGACTCCTTCACCATCATTCATCTTGAACTCGTCAAGCTGACTTTGATGCACATCCAACTTAGATTCTCTAACGGAATCGGTACCTTCGTGCATATTGTCACGCCCAAGATGCGATCCTATCCTTATTTCGGCATGAGGGCCTTGACGGGGATAGAAGCGCATCTCGTCTTGTTGCAAGAATGGATATCATTACAAGTACATGTACAGAAGAGATGAGTATATGGAATTGGCTTACACTTGCCACAAGCTACATCAAGATCACATCAATACAAAAACATACTCAAACATCATACATAAGAGCAGGGTCCGACTACAGATGAAATCAAACGATAAAATGACATCCATCCTTGCTATCCCAGGCTGCCGCCTGCAACCCTTCCTAGATTGATGATGAAGAAGAAGAAGAACTCCTAACAAACAAGCATCGCACTCACGTAAAATCATCGCATTACATGTACCTGCAACTGTTGTTGTAGTAATCTGTGAGCCACGAGGACTCAGCAATCTCATTTCCAAGGGTATCAATACTATTAAAGCTTAATGGGTGAGGTATGGTTAAGTGGTGAGGCCACAACAAGTGACTAAGCATTTATTTGAGTGGCTAACTTACGAATGCAGAAAATAAAAGATACTTGGGAAAACTAGAACTCCGGAAAAGAAAAGATGAGAACACTTGAAATCGAGAATTTGATGCCATGAACACTCCGGAAAAAGGATTGAAATCTCCATGCAACAGGAATAGGATTTATGTATGCTTATCCTTCATCAAGTTAAATTGATGACAAGAAACAGATTTTGCACACCACTTATTCTTTTTAAAACGAAAGGAAAGAGAGATAGAGCACAAACTTGAAGATGTCTTGGACGAGAACACCGGTAAGAATTAGAAACAAATGAATTATATAACATGAGAATGAAGAGAGCATGATCCACCTGATAGAAAACTTGAACGAAGCACCGGAATAATTGAGATACGAAGGAACGAACAACACTTGAGAAGAATTTGAGAACAAAAGATGAAAGCTGAGAAAGAAGAAATCTTCTGAAATGATGGCCTTCAGAGGATCGAGAAATGAGAACAACTCTTAAAATGCACCGGATATATATGGGAGAAATTTCTCAAGAATAGAAACAATTTGAGAGGAAAGCATCAAGATGAGATGACAATGAGAATGGACCAAGATTAAGAGAAACTCTCCTTCGGTCTTCAATACTAAGAATAATGATGAGAAACAACACCATGAATTTTTGAGATACTCCGGAATAATGAATAAGGAAAGGTTGATCCAATGATGAAAATGATTTAGAAGCGACCTTCGAGAAGGAATATGACTGATGGAATTCATACTTACATCATCTTGAAAAGAACTTGACAACTCCAGAAAAGATTAGAAGAGCCAGGTAAGATCCTGGGGAAAAACCTATGGGTTATGGGCCCACTCAAAAGAAACCACCATTGAAACAATTGCCTAGGAAGAGAGATTGCACCGGAAAAATTACGAACTTGATGAGGTGAGAACCTCAAAATAATTTGATAGGATTTTGAATGGAAACACAAATCTTCTAAGATATCTTCAGCACTCCTGATAGAACACAGAGAGATGAATAAAAAGAGAGGCTTGGATAAGAATTTCCAACATGGATGTCATTGAAAGAATGAGAAAGGATATGATGAACACCGAGAGCTTGAATTAAATCCACCAGAGAAGAATAACAACAAAAATGATGAACGATGAACTTGAAGCACTTGAGGATCTTCATAAAGAATCACCGCATACGATACAAAAGACAAGATAAAGCGGAAGCATCCATGAAAAGCAAAGCATTTGGATAAGAACTTAATCATTGAAGAAAAAGGGCGAGAGGGTGGGGAAAAACAAAGAAAACTTAGGACAGATAAAATGAACTCCGGAAACAAGCATGAGGATTGATCTTGCAATATTGAAGAGGATAGAATTATCTTGAAGAGAAGCACACCGATAGGAAAAGAATTGATATGATAACTTGATTGGGCAAAAGAATTATCATTCCCATAGAAATATGAGAACACTTCTTAGGAAAGATATGAGATCACCACTTGACATCGAAGCAACTCGAATTACCATATACAAAACAAAACAAAGGATGAGGCTTATGAAACAAGCCAGAAACAAACTCATGATAGAGATACCGTTTGATATTTTTGTGGCAAGGTTCGCACTGGCTCGATCGTACATTGGATTGTCATATTGAAATGACGCTTGAATATGCTCCCTAGGTGTAGCGAACTACAAGTCTTGACGAAGCATAAATCAAGACTATCGTCTGTAAGAAAGACCATGAACAAATGAATCCACTAGATGTCGAACCCCAACCTCGCATCATAATCTGTTGGAAGATAGCCTAGGTAACTACTTGAATTCCCACCTAAGAACTCCCAAAATATTTCTGGTTATGCAATCCAGTGTTGGGGATACAAGGAGGAAATATCTCACACAACTACAAGCCTACACCCCGACTGTATCCGTCCTTCAACACATAACCAGAGGCTTCGGAAATCCATCTACCTCGGATCCTCGAAAGCACAACGATACTAACCATGGTGGTACCCCGGACGCCTCCCGAGTACTGGGTGACTCCGACCTTATCTCACCACGAAAAGTATTGAAGCAATTTCGAACACCCTCCGTCCTGAGATACGAAGGAAGCTGAATGATAACGATGTGCCAAGAATTCCCTGGAGCTCAACTCCCCGGAAGAAATCAAGTAATACGGGAGGCACCAAGATAGAACTCCGTCACATCGGTATCATATAGTTTATAAAATACCCGCATGATCCTAAAAAAAATTGAGAGAGAAGTGGAGTAGAATCAAAATTCCTAAGTCGAATACCTCACCAGAGTACAGAAGAGGAGTAAAAAGAAACCTACTCCGATATAACTAGACTAAAAATAAATTTTTACTAGACTCGACTCGGCCAAGTAAGATCAATCAAGGGGGCTCCTAGGTCGGTACTGCTCTGATACCAACTTGTCACGCCCAAGATGCGATCCTATCCTTATTTCGGCACGAGGGACTCGACAGGGATAGAAGCGCATCTTATCGTGTTGCAAGAATGGATATCATTACAAGTACATGTACAAAAGAGATGAGTATATGGAATTGGCTTACACTCGCCACAAGCTACATAGAGATCACATCAATACAACAACATACTCAAACATCATACATAAGAGCAGGGTCCGACTACGGACGAAATCAAATGATAAAATGACATCCATCCTTGCTATCCCAGGCTGGCGCCTGGAACCCTTCCTCGATTGATGAAGAAGAAGAAGAAGAACTCCAAACAAACAAGCATCACGCCCACGTCAAATCATCGCATTACTTGTACCTGCAACTATTGTTGTAGTAATCCGTGAGCCACGGGGACTCAACAATCTCATTTCCAAGGGTATCAAGACTATTAAAGCTTAATGAGTGAGGTATGGTTAAGTGGTGAGGCTGCAGCAAGCGACTAAGCATTTATTTGAGTGGCTAACTTACGAATGCAGAAAATAAAGTATGGTGGTATACGCATAACGGACATGAACTAGTAATGATCACTAACTGATCCTAAGCACCTACTTACGTCAATCATAACCCCACCGTATTCTCTTTCGGATAAGAACTCATGAGAAGAGACAGTCACGGTGATGCACACAGTTTGTGTATTTTATTTGAGTTTACTTCAAGTTTGCTATGATCGGGTGTTAAACAAAGTATCCAAGTTTGCCACATAACCGCGGGCATGGCTTTTCGAAAGATGTAACCCTACAGGGGTGCTCCAAATCATCCATCATAAATTAACCACACGCAGCGGGAATAACCTTAACCACGGATCTCGTGATCTTCCTAGGCAATTCCATAGGAAATCCGCCACCTCGGATAGCCTGAAGAATAATCGGAATTCCTCACTCAAGACGTTCGAGAAAGGTAAAACAAATCCAGCAAGGCCGCCCGGCGTGCCGACGAACCCGATAGGAGCCGCATATCTCGTTCTCAGGACACGACCAGATGAGCGCAGCGTACAGTGGCCTGATAGAAATCTCCCAAGTTGCCCCGGGTTGGCCCACACATGATTCTAGTTTGGACCAACACTCATGTGGAGCACTGGCCCGGGTTGTTGATTAAGATCCTCGGGTTAATTACTCCCTATGCAGGTTTATTAGTTATTAGGCAAATGTAGTACCAATGTTGGGCCTTGCCAGACAAGCTTTATCCTAAAACGAAAATCAAGGGGGTCCCCATAACAACCCCGAGCATGTTAGGAGCACTCAATTATGGAACATAACACCGGTTCACAAGTAACTAGGGCGGCAAGAGTGGAACAAAACACCAAGCAAAAGGCCAAGCCTTCCACCCTTTACCAAGTGTATAAGTGCATTAAATTAAATAGCAATAATACTGTGATAACAAAAGAATGTCCATGTTTTCACATGGAAGCATTTGCACCTGCATCTAGAAACGTTATAAGAAGGGCTAAGCAAGCGGTAACATAGCCAAACAAAGGTTTGCTGGGATATGGAGGGGTTAGAGGCTTTCATGGCAATGTTGGGGAGGCTAGTCAAACAAGTGGTAGGTGGCGTGACATAGCAATAAAAAACGAGACATCTAGCATGGCAATGATAGTAGTGGTATCCAGGGAAATGTGTCATCTTGCCTGAGATCCCGTTCGGAAGAAGATCGAGTCCATGAAGAAGACGGGCCAACGTAGTCGAACGAATCCTCACACTCCGAATGCTTTCGGAACTCTATCGAGAAGGAACAATCCGAAAATAACAATCAACACACGGTACATCACAACATATGCATGACATGATGCACAAGCCAATATGATGCATGTCCATTTAATTATGCAAGGCATGGCATGGCAAGAACAACAAACAACTACTTCACATTAAGTGAAGTTCAGTATGCAACGAGTTGCATATTGACGAAACTCCACGTTCGAATTATTTAGTTCACTCTCGTTTAGGTACTCATCAATATTAAATGTTCTTAACATTGCAAACGGTGAAGTACAAACAACTACAATATCTAGGCATTTTAAATGAGTCCGGAAGCAATATATATCATTTTCGAAACAACCCCATATGCATGTTATGAATTTGGTCCAGATCTGTCCTAACACAATTTTATATTTATTAAACATGGAAATAAAGTGTGACAAGGGATTCTACACGTTTTCCTAGTCAAGTTACATATGTGGAACATTTTAAACGGAGCTACAGTTATTTAGTTATGCAATAAACCGTTTTAGCATGGCATTAATGCAAATTAATGCAAAGAGCAAGTTTAAGTATTTTAAACACATGTGAGAGTTGGTTATTGTGAAACTATATAAAATTTTAGACAAGTTTCATATATAAAGTTTTTTAATACGATGCACGGTTAAAAAGTTATTAACAATTTAAAAACGTGGGTTTCTGTGTAAATCTGAAATCCTGGAATAATAGACAAAATCGCACGCAGGGAAAAAACACTATAGGCCGAATCTGCAATAGGGCCCGAATAGGACATGGGCGCAGGATAGTTACCTAGCACCCAGGGTGCAACATATCAAGTAGAGAAGGTGGGCTCGGGGGAATCTCACCATGGGCTCGGCCCATGACTCGGGGCTAGGGAAGACCGGCTGGGCCTTGGCGCAGCTCACAGCAGGGAGGCAGCCCACGAGGGCGCTGTCAATGCGCCCAGAGGTTCGCCCTCCTCCCGATCCAGAGGAGGAGGCGCCATGGCGCGGCGGCGCTTGCGAGAGGCCCTCCGGCACGGATTCCGACGGGGACACTGGGAACAGGTCGGATGACGTCGGCTCTGGCCATCTCTGACCCGGATCTGGCCGGCGGCGAGGTGGCAAGGCTCTCGCGACCTCCATGCTGCAGCTCCTACGGGGTCAAGGGGAGATAGAGTTTAGAGAAGGGAGAGAGGTTACGGGAGGAGGAGGGAGAGATAGGGCAAGGACGGCGGCGACGGACTCTGGCGGAGCTCTGGCGAGGGGCGGCGGGGCCTCCGATGGCCGGCGACGAAGGGAGCCTCAGGCAGCGGTGGTCGGGCGAGCGGAAGCTTGGGAGGAGCTCGCTCTCTCGGGCAGTGGCGCAGCTCGACCAGATGGGCTTGGCGGGCCTGGTTTCGGGCCCGGGCGGGCCCTAGCTGCCGGAGGAGAGAGGCAGGAGGCTGTGGAGTGGCGGCTAGGGTTAGGGGGTGCAAATTTCGAGGCAGGGTAGGTTAGGGGAGTTTATTTATACTAATTAGGGCTAGGGTTAGGGGTTTTCAGGGCCGATTTCAGCCGTGCGATCGCAATCGGACGGCCGAAACGGGGCAAGGTTGGTGGGCTGTGTGTGGAGTGGGCTAAGGTTGAGAAGAGAGAGAATGAAGGCCTGGCAATGGAGTTTTGCAAAACCGAAAACGTCCGACGAATAACTGATGACCGCACTGCTACGGTTGACCGATGGGGTATCAAACGAGCTCGGATTGCGATGAAATTCGACAGGCGGCCTACCTACAATATAACAAGACCGCACGCCAAGTTTCGTCCCAAACCGAGAATATTTTTCGCGCGCTTTAAAAATGGTTTTTTAAATGATGCCACAGGCGTGTGCATGTGTGGTTGGTCTCAAAACAGTCAACGACAAAACAAAGAGAACCGACAGCTACTTACGGATGCAAGTTTTCGAAAATGTGATGCTATGCAGATGATGCGAATGACGCGATGATGAATGCAACAACCAAACGAAACACATACGAGAATGGAAATGAAAGGGGAATCTTTTGGAGCGCCGGTCCCGGGCTGTTACAACTCTCCTCCACTACACGAGTATCTCATCCCGAGATCTAGAATGAAAAGGGGAAGATAAAGAGCAAGAGGAAGAGGTAAAACTTTATTGCTTCTTCGACAAACGAGTGAAATCAATGAACATGAAGGTTGGAAAGAGATGAAGAACGACATGAGGAACAAGCAAGAATTCAAAAGAAATTTCGGCAACACTTTGGTAGGATAGAGGGCAAAATTGGATAAGAATGAAAAGAACTTGAACATAGAACACAACACTCCGGTAAAATGAATAGCAAGGAAATAACATGATCTTGATGCAACAAGATGATGGTTGAAAGAGAGCAACATGACAACACCCCCGGAAGAAAAGAATAGAAACTAGATCATTGGAAGGAAAAGAACGGACAAGAAAATGATAACTCTTACTACAAATGGATTTGAAAGCATATTTAGGAAGAAGAGATTGAATGGAGTTGTTGGGACACCAACAACAAAAAGAACAAGCTTGTTGTGGACTTATGGAAAACATCTCAAAATTATGAGGTGACAACCTACCACAAGAGAAACAATTGATTGATTGAGAGCAACAAAATATGCAAAGCTTCTTTCACTAAGAGGTGGAGGAGACACTTTAATCATTTATAACACCATGATAGCAACAATCCTTAGGAAAGCTTTAGTTGAAATCGAACCCAAGATAACTCCGAGAAGACAAGATGGGTTTACTTATTATATTCTTGACAATTTTCCTGCGAGACTCCTTATAACCAAGAATTTAACAACACCATCTCAAAAGACCATGGAGAAGGAATTGAACTTAGAAATGCAAGATAAAGAGCACTTGAGCACCTCCAACAAGAATCTGTAGAACATTTTCAGAAGAATTACATCCTTCACAAACCACCATGAAGAATCATCGGAATGAACTCCGGAATGAAAGGATGATAGAAAAGAATTGAAGGTTGCGAAAAGACAAGCTTGAGGCCTTGCTATGATTTAGAAGAAGCTTCACGAAGAGATACTTGAGAAAACTGGAACTCCGGAAAAGAAAAGACGAGAACACTTGAAATTGAGAATTTCATCCCATGAACACTCTAGAAAAAGGATTGAAATCTCAATGCAACAGGAATAAGATTTATGTTATGCTTATTCTTCATCAAGTTAAACTGATGACAAGCAACGGATTTCGCACACCACTTATTCTTTTAAAAACAAAAGGAAAGAGAGATAGAGCACAAACTTGAAGAAGTCTTGGACAAGAACACCGGTAAGAATTAGAAACAAATGAATTATATAACATGAGAACGAAGAGACCATGATCCACCTAATAAAAAACTTGAACGAAGCACCGAAATAATTGAGATACGAGGGAAGGAACAACACTTGAGAAGAATTTGAGAACAAAAGCTGAAAGCTGAGAACAAAGAAATCTTCTGAAATGATGGCCTTCGGAGGATCGAGAAATGAGAACAACTCTTGAAATGCACCGGATATATATGGGAGAAATTTCTCATGAATAGAAACAATTTGAGAGGAAAGCATCAATATGAGATGACAATGAGAATGGACCAAGATTAAGAGAAACTCTCCTTCGGTCTTCAATACTAAGAATAATGACGAGAAACAACACCATGAATTTCTGAGATACTCCGGAATAATAAATAAGGAAAGGTTGAGCCAATGATGAAAATGATTTAGAAGCGACATTCGAGAAGGAATATGACTGATGGAATTCATACTTACGTCATCTTGAAAAGAACTTGACAACTCCGGGAAAAGATTAGAAGAGCCAGGTAAGATCCTGGGAAAAAACCTGTGGGTTATGGGCCCACTCAAAAGAAACCACCATTGAAACAATTGCTTAGGAAGAGAGATTGCACCGAAAAAATTTCGAACTTGATGAGGTGAGAACCTTGAAATAATTTGATAGGATTTTGAATGGAAACGCAAATCTTCTGAGATATCTTCAACACTCCGGATAGAACAGAGAGAGAGAAATAAACAAGAGAGGCTTGGATAAGAATTTCCAACATGGATGCCATTGAACAAATGAGAAAGGATATGATGAACATCGAGAGCATGAATTAAATCCACTGGAGAAGAATAACAAAAAGAATGAAGAACGATGAACTTGAATCACTTGAGGATCTTCATAAAGAATCACCGGATACGATACAAAAGACAAGATAAAGCGGATGCATCCATGAAAAGCAAGGCAATTGGATGATAATTTAATCATTGAAGAAAAAAGGGTGGGAGGGTGTGGAAAAACAAAGAAAACTTAGGACGGATAAAATGAACTCCAGAAAGAAACATGAGGATTGATCTTGCAATATTGAAGAGGATAGAATTATCTTGAAGAGAAGCACACCGGTAGGAAAAAAATTGATATCATAACTTGATTGGGCAAAAGAATTATCATTTCGAAACAAATATGAGAACACTTCTTAGGAAATATATGATATCACCACTTGACATCGAAGCAACTCGAATTACACTATACAAAACAAAACAAAGGATGAGGCTTATGAAACAAGCCAGAAACAAACTCGTGATAGAGATTCCGTTCGATATTTTCGTGGTAAGGTTCGCACGGGCTCGATCATACATTGGATTTTCATATTGAAATGATGCTCGAATATGCTCCCTAGGCGTAGCGAACTACAAGGCTTGATAAAGCATAAATCAAGACTGTCCTCTGTAAGAAAGACCGTGAACAAACGAATCCACTGAATCAAGACTATTAAAGCTTAATGGGTGAGGTATGGTTAAGTGGTGAGGCTGCAGCAAGCGACTAAGCATTTATTTGAGTGGCTAACTTACGAATGCAGAAAATAAAGTATGGTGGTCTACGCATAACGGACGTGAACTAGTAATGATCACTAACCGATCCTGAGCACCTACTTATGTCAATCATAACCCCACCGTGTTCTCTTTCGGATAAGAACTCACGAGAAGAGACAGTCACGGTTACGCACATAGTTGGTGTATTTTGTTTGAGTTTACTTCAAGTTTGCTATGACCGGGTGTTAAACAAAGTGTCCAAGTTTGCCACATAACCGCAGGCATGGCTTTTTGAAAGATTTATCCATGTAGGGGTGCTCCAACTTATCCATCATAAATTAACCACACACAACGGGAATAACCTTGACCACAGATCTCGTGATCTTCCTAGGCAATTCCATAGGAAATCCGCCACCTCGAGATAGCCCGAAGAATAATTGGAATTCCTCACTCAAGACGTTCGAGAAAGGTAAAACAAATCCAGCAAGGCCGCCCGGCGTCTCGACGAACCTGATAGGAGCCGCGTATCTCGTTCTCAGGACACGACCAGATGAGCGCAGCGTATAGTGGCCTGAGAGAAATCTCCCGAGTTGCCCCGGGTTGGCCCCGCACACGACTCTAGTTTGGACAAACACTCATGTGGAGCACTGGCCCGGGTTGTTGATTAAGATCCTCGGGTTAATTACTCCCTATGCAGGTTTATTAGTTATTAGGCAAATGTAGTACCAATGTTGGGCCTTGCCATACAAGCTTTATCCTAAAACAAAAATCAAGGGGGTCCCCATAACAACCCCGAGCATGTTAGGAGTGCTCAATTATGGAACATAACACCATTCACAAGTAACTAGGGTGGCAAGAGTGGAACAAAACACCAAGCAAAAGGCCAAGCCATCCACCCTTTACCAAGTGTATAAGTGCATTAAATTAAATAGCAATAATATTGTGATAACAAAAGAATGTCCATGTTGTCATATGGAAGCAATTGCACTTGTAGATAGAAACGCTATAAGAAGGGCTGAGCAAGCGGTAACATAGCCAAACAAAGGTTTGCTGGGATGTGGAGGGGTAGAGGCTTTCATGGCAATGTTGGGGAGGCTACTCAAACAAGTGGTAGGTAGCGTGACATAGCAATAGAAAACAAGACATCTAGCATGGCAATGATAGTAGCGGTATCCAGGGAAATGTGTCATCTTGCCTGAGATCCCGCTCGGAAGAAGATCGAGTCCATGAAGAAGATGGGCCAACGTAGTCGAACGAATCCTCACACTCTGAACGCTTTCGGAACTCTATCGAGAAGGAACAATCCGAAAACAACAATCAACGCACAGTACATCACAACATATGCATGACATGATGCACAAGCCAATATGATGCATGTCCATTTAATTATGCAAGGCATGGCGTGGCAAGAACAACAAACAACTACTACACATTAAGTGAAGTTCAATATGCAATGAGTTGCATATTGACAAAACTCGATGTTCGAATTATTTAGTTCACTCTCGTTTAGGTACTCATCAATATTAAATGTTGATTAACATGGCAAACGGTGAAGCACAAACAACTACAACATCTAGGCATTTTAAATGAGGCCGGAAGCAATATATATCTTTTCCGAAACAACCCCATATGCACGTTATGAATTTGGTCTAGATCTGTCCTAACACAATTTTATATTTATTAAACAAGGAAATAAAGCGTGGCAAGGGATTCTACATGTTTTCTAGTCAAGTTACATATGTGGAACATTTTAAACGGAGCTACGGTAATTTAGTTATGCAATAAATTGTTTTAACGTGGCATTGATGCAAATTAATGCAAACAACAAGTTTAAGTATTTTACACACACTGTGGGCCGAATCTGCAATAGGGCCCGAATAGGACATGGTTGCAGGATAGTTACCCAGCGCCCAGGGCGCAACATAGCAAGCAGAGAAGCTGGGCTCGGGGGAATCTCACCGTGGGCTCGACCCATGACGCGGGGCTAGGGATGACCGGCTGGGCCTTGGCGCTGCCTAGAGCGGGGAGGCGGCCCACACGGGCGTGGTCAACGCGCACGGAGGTTCGCCCTCCTCCCGATCCAGAGGAGGAGGCGCCATGGGCGCGGCGGCGGCGCTTGCGAGAGGCCCTCCGGCATGGATTGTGCGGGGACACCGGGAACGGGTCGGACGGTGTCGGCTCCGGCCATCTCCGGCCCGGATCTGGCTGGTGGCGAGGTGGCAAGGCTCCGACTACCTGCATGATGCAGCTCCTGCAGGGTCAAGGGGAGTTAGAGTTTAGAGAAGGGAGAGAGGTTATGGGAGGAGGAGGGAGAGTTAGAGCCCGAGGCGGCGGGGGTCGGGCGAGCGGAAGCTCGGGAGGAGCTCGGGCTCTCGGGCGGCGGCGCTGCTCGACCAGATGGGCTTAGCGGGCCTGGTTTCGGGCCCGGGCAGGCCCTGGCAGTTGGAGGAGAGAGGCATGAGGCTATGGAGTGGCAGCTAGGGTTAGGATGGCGTGGATTTCGAGGCAGGTTAGGCTAGGGGGGTTATTTATACTAATTAGGGCTAGGGTTAGGGGTTTTCCGGGCCGATTTTGGCCGTGCGATCGCAATCGGACGGCCGGATCGGGGCAAGGTTGGTGGGCTGTGTGTGGAGTGGGCTAAGGTTGAGAAGAGAGAGAGAATGAAGGCCTGGCAATGGATTTTTGCAAAACCGAAAACGTTCGACGAATAATTGATGACCGCACTGGTACAGTTGACCGATGGGGTATCAAACGAACTCTGATTGCGATGAAATTCGACAGGTGGCCTACCTATAATATAACAAGACCGCACGCCAAGTTTCGTCCCAAAGCGAGAATATTTTTCGCGCGCTTTGAAAACGGTTTTTTTAAACGATGCCACGGGCGCGTGTGTGTGTGGTTGGTCTCGAAATGGTCAACAACAAAACGAAGAGAACCGACAGTTACTTACGGATGCAAATTTTCGAAAACGAGAGATGATGCTATGCAGAGATGCGAATGATGCGATGATGAATGCAACAGCCAAACGAAACACATACGAGAATGGAAATGAAAGGGGGATCTTCTAAAGCGTCGGCCCTGGGCTGTTACACATATCAACAAAAGTGTCCCAAATTTCCTTTTCATTCTCAAGACGACTGATTTTGTTGAATTCTTTGGGGCACAGCATCTTCAATTCTTCCGTGTCACTTCACGATCTGGTTCCTTTCCATCACCAAAGAATTCACCTTGCAAGCCAACACGAACAACACCCCAAATGGCAGGGTTATGACCAAGAGTATGCATTTTCATCGTATGCTTACGACTAGCAAATTTTTTACCATCAAAGTAAGGACCTCTACAGTGATAATTTCCCTCGCTAGACAACATACTCTTCTAGGTTGTGAAACCAATGCAATGGAGACCAAAGCTCTAACACCACTTGTAGGATCGAAAGTAGGTCCAGAGGGGGGGTGATTAGACTACTTGACCAAATAAAAATTCTCCCTTCCCCCAATTTTAGTTGTGGGAAGGTTTTATCAATGACAACAAGTCAAGCACACCCTACACATGCATGTCTACGAGTATAGCAGCGAAAAGTAAAGACGAGCACATGTAATAGTGGTGAGGGTTAGAAGATCAAACGCAATTGTTAACACGAATATTTTGCACATGGTTCCGATAGGTGGCGCTATCGTACAACCATGTTTATGGAGTCAACCCACGGAGGGTATCGGTCGTGAGAGTCCACGGAGGGCTCCACCCATAAGGATCCACGAAGTAGCAACCTTGACTATTCCATAACGACTTCTGTCCATGAAGGACTAGCCTCACTATGGGTAGACCTTCACGAAGTAGGCGATCTCCTTGCCCGTACAAACTTCTTGGTTCAACTCCACAACACGAAGTATGAGGCTCCCAAGCAACACCTAACCAATCTAGCAGACACCACCCTCCAAAAGGTAATAGGCCTAATAATGGTGATGAACTCCTTGCTCTTGTACTTCAAGATGATAGACACCTCAACACTCAATCACTCTCTCACAATTTGGATTGGTAGAAGAGATTGATTGGGTTGAAAGCAACTTGGAGAGGCTAGAAATCAAGATCCATATGGTTGGAGTGGATGATCTTGATCTCAACACAAGGGTAGGTGGTTCTCCCTCGGAAATTTGGATATGGGAAGTGGGGAACTGTTCTGAGTGTTTCTCTTTCGAGTGGGATGTAGTGGAGGGGTATATATAGGCATCTCCAAAACTCCAACTGTTACAACATTATTGACCATCTTGGTGAAATCAATGTAAAACTCGGTTGTACCGATCTGTTCAAAATATGGTAACTTTTAGAAAATCAGTGAGACTGATATGGGAAACTTGGTTGTACCAAAACCAATGACCGAGGCAGTTTCCTAGACTTGGTGAGACCAAAATACAGAACTCGGAAATTTTGATTTTATGAAATCAGCTAATAGAATCGTGGTCACTGAATTTCGGTTGCACCGATGTGAACTCGGTTGCACCGATGAGCTAGGGTTTGGCTAGGGTTCTACCATAGGTCTAGACTCGGTGTAGCCAAAGGGGAAATCTTGGTGGCACCGATTTTGAGTGGTAGGATTTTGACAGAATATTTTGTGGGAGAGCTTGTGGGTGTTTTTGGTGGCTGGCACTTGTGCACGTGGAGCAATTTGGTCACCAATAATACCTTACCCCCCCTTTTAATAGTATTGGCTTTCCTATGGACTCAAAGTGGTTTCTCACAAAGTAAAAAGAGGGTCTTCTAGCTAGAATCTTTGCCAATCCATTACTTGCATCTTGGGGTATCTCCTCACAATTCATAGCCATCCCATCATTGGACTTTTCCTGAAATATGCTTAGTGAAAACATGAGTCCAGTGTATATGTTATTAATTACCAAAACCATCATGAGAGCAAATGTGCTTTCATGTATACTTCAAATCCCTATTCACTTCCAAGATTTTGATGATTTTGTAGCTTGGCATCCAAACAAAACGGGCATCTTAACAGCCTATCATTTGTAATGGATGGATACTTATAGGGCACATGCAAATATGATGGAGAGACCGGGTGGATCCACACGTTTGGCAGCATTGAGTACTCTTTGGAAATTATCTGTTCCACATAAACTTTAGAATTTCTGTTGGAGAGTGTTATGAGGGATCGTCCTTCTAAGACCAACCTAACTAATAAGCATGTTGGCTCCAACGGCGCTTGTCCGATCTGCACCAGGGCACGGAGGACATTCGACACCTGTTGTTCGAGTGCGTGCATGTGAGGGGCTTGTGGACCAAACTAAGTATGATGGATCTCAGTGACCATTCACTGGTGGTGGTTAGATCCGGTTCGGTTATTTTTGAGCATTTACTTTCACTACCGGACAGCCATTTTCTTATACACCCTATTATAAATTTTAGAGAAGCTCTTGCAGTGGTAGGCTGGTATCTTTGTTGGATTCGGAGGCAAGTGACACATAATGAATCGGTGTGACCTTCGTTGAGATGGCTGATCTCGGTTCTTTCTATAGCAAGAAACTTCCAAACTGCTATAGCAAGATCGCATGACATGTCTGAAACAAAATGGTGCAAGCCAAACCCAAGATTTACAAAATTAAACGTTGATGTAGATTTTTTTTGCACATGAAGGAAGTGGTGCGACAACTGCTTTCCTCAGGGATGATAGGGGTCAGTTTTATCGACATGCAATGTAAGTTCATTCCAGTTGCAGTTGATGCAATTTTCACAAAAGCAACGGCTATGAGAGATGGTTTGACATTTGCCAACTCCCTTGGTTTCAATTGGATTGAAGCAGAGTCAGGCTCACCTCAAGTAATTAATTTTTGTTCTGATCATACAAGAAGGTGGGATGAAGCTGCAACACTATTTGCGAAATGTGCAGACATAGGTACTTCAATTGGGAAGGTCATATTTAAGCATTGTTTCGGTTCATGTAATCAAGCGGCTCATGTGCTAGCCAACTATAGTTTATGTAATAAGTCCATTCTTACTTGGTTGGCGAGCCTCCAGACTTTATTATCGGCAATCTCATACATGATGTAAACGTTTTTATGATTCAATAAAGTTAGCTATGATGACCTTTCCTCAAATAAAATAAAAATAGTAAATAATAAAAAACAAAACAAAACTGGTCCATATCAAACCATAACGAAAAAAAGAAACAAAAGGCAGGGAAGCTTCCAAAAGCTTTCCAAAACCAACGATGCCTTTTCATGTATAATTTTTAATGGGCCGGCTCATGCAACATCGATGGAGGTAGGGGGTTGTGCGCAAGTTGCCGATGCCTTTAACGGGTGCAACGGGCGCCAAATATTATTCAACAGGTGTTTGAACCTTGAGGGCGTCAGCTTGGGGCTCTCAAACGACACAAAGTCACGGCTGTCACTCACTACAACAAGTTGTCGCGTAGATATACAAGAGCGAGGGTTGGTGGACCGGCCCAACTCGCACCAGTGGTTTTCGGTTCTGAGTCTAGTTTCGACGGTTTGAGGAAAATTGCAGTCCTTTTGTCATTTCTCATTCTTTTCGGTTGTTTTCTCTTCCCATCTTACCCTTTTTTTCAATTTTATTTCTATTTTTATTTGATATTTTTATTAAAAACTATTCACTTAAAAAATGTCCATGCCTTTTGAAATATCACATATTAACGTATGTATGTTTAGAAAATGAATGTGCACTTTTTTTAAATA
Organism: Hordeum marinum; assembly: GCA_022496015.1. Taxonomy (NCBI): domain Eukaryota; kingdom Viridiplantae; phylum Streptophyta; class Magnoliopsida; order Poales; family Poaceae; genus Hordeum; species Hordeum marinum. The sequence continues at coordinate 118,930,207 of CM039678.1, forward strand.
TGTTCACATTTTAAAAAATTGCTCATTCGATATTTGAAAATTTTCATTGTTTACCTTAAAACCGGAAAACATGAGCAAACCAAAAAGAAAAACCGAAAAGAAAAGAAACCTACATAGAAAATACGGGACATGTAGTAACAAGTGGACGCTTAGATGTGTGGCCCACCAAGCGCCGCATCTCCTTTCTATTTTGATGCAATAGGCATTACAGGATAAGTATCTATTTGGCAGCTTATCATATCCTCAAAACCAAAATGGTCGACTTATCTAAAAGGGTAATCTATTTGACGACTTAATTATTGAATTGTAGTAGTACGTTAGGAGGGGACATGTCTCTCCCGTAGTCAGATGCATCAACGTTTGCCTCTAGCGATGCTCTAGTTGGTTGCTACGGAATGTTAGTTGATCTTTGTTGTTGCTTTATTTACTGTTATTTATATTTGCGAAAAATCTCCATGTTTCTAATTATAAAAAATGTTAAACATTTAAAATTGAATTGTGGTACCACTCAAAAAGGAAATTGTCACAACTAAAAACCGTTCATGCCCGTGAGAAAACTGTCTTTAACATTTTTCAAAAAATGTTTATAAAATATAAAAAATTATGTATAATTCATAAAAACATTTCATACCATAAAAATATAGGTGACATTGATAAAATTAAATATTTTAAATATACATTTCTTGAAAGGATATAAATTGTAACCAAAGGTTATCATAATTTAAATCATCTTTTCAACCATAAACAATGTTCGAATGTGTATTTGGAAAATATTTAGCATTCATTAAGAAAATATTTTCACAAATGTATTTGAAAAATAGTCATCATGTATTTGAAAAATGTTCAATGTATATAAAAAAGCTGTGCCCCATGTATTCAAAAAAATGTACAATCTGTATTAAAAATATAGACATGCTTAAATATAGAGAAAAGGAAAAAACTTAAGAAACCCAAAGAAAATAGGAATAGTTTAAAGTAAAAAATGAAAATAAAATATAATAAAACCGAAACAAGAAAAAAGAAAAAGCGAGAGGTTCAGATATCTCGCGAAAAATCTCGCTTATTGTGAGGCTTACTGCCGGCTTGCTTCCGGCCCTCGATGTTGGGTCGTATTAGTGGGCCGCTCCACTGAAGCAGTTTTGTGAATGTTCTAAGCACTGTTTGTTTTGTGGAACTTTCCACTGAATTTGGAAAGGTTCCATGAGCTTTTTTTTTCTTACAGTTTTCATCGGGGATATGATTTTGCAGATACATATTGTACATGTTTTGGATGCATGCTGAACAATTTTTGATACACGTTGAACATGTTCCCAATAAATGATGAATATATTTTAAATACATGTTTGAAAATGTTTTGCAATAAATATTAATATTATTGAAATACACGATTAACATTTTTTGAATACACAGTGATTTTCTTAATACACCTTAGATATGTTTCTAAGATACATGATAGACATTTTTTCTAATACAAGTTGACCATTCTTATGAATACACTTTGTAATTTTTTTATAACATGATGACAAATATCTGTTGATGTTTAACATTTTTTCAATCATGATGAATATGAATATTTTTAACTACATGGTAGTTTATTAAATACGTGTGGAATATTTTTTGAATATATGTGAAATGTTTTCAAATACATCTCCAGTTTGATAACTAATCTAGCCCCCGCCCCCACCCACCCCATCCTATTCCTTTGCGGCTAGGGTAAACTCTCCCATCATCGGCAAGCTTGTGGCTTCGCCGGAAAGCCCGTGGATTCGCCTCCCCTCTGCCTGCCGCCGATGACGGGGAGGATGTAAGGGCATTTTCTGCCTCAAGTGTTTTGGTGTTGATGACAACGCATTTTGCAGACTAACCATGTGCCTAAGATACACACATATACCTAATGTGGCACAAGATGGCCGGGCTCTCCTATGGACGGAAAATATCGAAGATGATATTTCCAACGCTTTTGTTTCGTTGGTCGTAGGAAATTCGTACTATTAAGAGGGGGTCCGCATCGGAAGGTACTGTGTGAATCAAAGCACACATACACACACACACACACACTCATAGTGCACCCACATACACCCTTTTGTTTGAGGGGGGAACTTCTAATTCTACCAAGTGTTGTTTTTCTCATCGCACATGTAGTGAGTGCACAGTACCTCGTGTCCAGTGCTTTTGGAGCATCCACCCCTCGAGGGGTGTTTCCCTTGGGTCACACAGTGCCCCAAGTGAAGGTCGAGCGGTTGTACCACTGGTATTAGGCGGTTGTACCACCTCAAACTTGGACAACCCCTAGGGGTCTGGAGGGCGGTTGTTCCGATCTGAGTACCACCCCAACCATCGGAGTCAGGTGACATTGTTCTGGTTGGTTGGAGGTGGTTGGTGGTAGCCGCCCAATTGTCCCTATAGTTTTCTGTGCAAATGTCCAACCGGTTGTCTTGGTGTGGTTGTATCGCCCGGGACTTAGCAACTATCGTAGCCCTGACCCCGCGCCTTGTACCGCGCACGGGTGACTCTGTTATGGTACATGGACGTTACTTGGCAATACCCGTCTGTTGTCCCCGCTAAGGTTTACTCAGTGATACTACCGGTGGTCTCGGTGATTGTACCGCCCTATGCACCGCTGCTGAACCGCACTGAGCGGTTGTACCGAACCCTCGCCTGGTTGTACCGCTCTTGTGTAAAAATGCGCAATAACCGTTGGATTTGAGGGGCCTTATAAAAGAGGAGATTTTTGGAAATGCAATTCGGCTCTCGGGTCCAAATGAACCTAAAATCTGGACTGGCCCATCTCCTCGCGATGCGTGCCTCAACTCGTATTCCCTGTGTATTTGGTCAACACCCTTTTTTCGAAACGGTCCATTGGCCCACGCCCTGCTATCATTAAATGACGCACTCAGTTAACATCGCGTTGGTACAGACGGAGCCGTCTACCACCGATATCAATCTTTAACGGCCCTCTGAAAACGGAGGCATCGGTGGGAAGCCTCCTCCCATCATTAAATCCCGTCTGCCAACTCACCATCATCCTCCTCCCCCTCCCCCTCCCTCCCAACCCTAGCCGCCCTCGACCTCACTCCCTCCCCCTCCCTTCCTTGCCGCCGCCTGAGGTAGCCGCTGGGCAAGCCCGGGGCACCAAGGATGGTGGCGGCGGGGCCTCGGCTGCCCTGCCTCTGTGTGGGGAACCCCGGATCTAGAGCGGCGACTCCATTGGCGAGGCACGATAGGCTAGCAGCCGTGCGGGCGGCAATCTCACGCCCCAGCCGCGCGGGCGGCGGGATCGGGTGGTCGTTGGCGACCGGCGGCGGCTTCTTGTGGTGGCCGGTGCGTGCAATCTGGCGCTTCCCTTCCTCCCATGTTCAGTCTGCGGGCTAGCCTAGTCGGGCCGCGCTTCCTCTGGTCGCCGGTTCTGTACAGGAGGTGTTGTTGGTGGCGGGGATCTAGTTCGGGCGAAATCCCTGGCCGGCCATGGCCGACCGCGTCGACGGCGATGCCTGAGGGTGCTGTTCCCCTCCTTGGAGGCGTCGGTATGAACTAATCCCCTCACTTCCCCTTCATCTAGGTCTCCCGGGTGAAAGCCCTAACTTTGTTGGGTGGCGGCGGCGCTCACAGCGTCGTTCCCTTCTTGAAGGCACCGCTTTGGGAACCTTGGGGCTGGGTGGCGCTTGTGGGTGGTGGGCGACAGCGGTGGTGCTGCCTTATCCTAGCATGGATCTGCGTCCGCTGCTTGGAGATGGACTCGTGTAGGTGGAGGTCGTCGTTTGGCGTCATGGTGGCATCGATGGCGGAGGCACCTGCCAAGGCTGGCACCTCAATCTGCTCTACAGATGAACTAGTGGAAGATGGTGGCGGCGACACATGTGAGTGCGTCAGACCGATTTGTGCCCCGGACCCGATATGTGGCTCGGTCGGGGCCTCCGGCTTGAGATGTTAGGCTTAGGTGAGAGGTATGGGTATTTGACCTAGCTTGCACCCCTTCATCATATGGATAGGAGTAGCGGCAGATGTTGCCAAGATGGCAGATTCAGGCATATTGTTGTACTACTTTGTAAGGTCTTCAGGAATAATCAATAAATTGGCCGCATGCATCTCCCAGATGCAGAGGCCGGGGGTCATCCTCCTTTTCTAAAAAAAGCTCACCATCATCCACAACTCGAAGCACAACGACCATTAGAGTCTTCACGTCTTGCTCGTCCCATCGCAAAGGTGCACAGGAGATTCTCCCATTGATCTCATGCATGGTGATCGTGAGGCAGGAGGTGTCGAAGTACCTCACCCTAGATGCCTGTGTGGTTGACCAGCAGATCCCAGTGCCTCATCCATAGGCTGCTCCGCAGGCTCCTGTAGTCGACATGTCACCAGCTCCTAGCCTGGTCCAAGATCTGCCTTAGGATGAACTTCATGGTCGAGCTGACCAACCTGATGGCCATGGTGCTTGTGCTGGCCTTCCTCATCGCCATCTTGTTGGGGAACGTTGCATGGGAAACAAAAAAATTCCTACGCACACACAAGATCTATCCATGGTGATGAGCATCTACGATAGGGAGAGTGGAACTACATACCCTTGTAGATCGCTAAGCGGGAAGCATTAAGAAACACGGTTGATATAGTCAAACGTCTTCGCGATCCAAATCGCAATCCGTCCCGCGATCCAATCACGATCTGTCCCACGATCCAATCACGGTCCTTCCGATCTAGCGTTGAACGGACGACACCTTCACGTTCAGCACACGTACATCTCAACGATGATCTCTACCTCCTTGATCCAGCAAGCGAGGGTGGAGAGGTAGATGAGTTCTTTGGCAGCACAACAACGTGGTGGCAGTGGTGGTGGAGCTGATTCGGTAGAGCTTCGCTGAGCTATACCGAACAAATCTAGAGGGAGGAGGGCAACACGTGGCTTTTTGAGGTCTTGGCTGCCCTCAAAACCTCCACTATATATAGGAGGGAGAGGGGGTAGGTGGGGCGCCCTAGGGTTTCCCCTAGGGCCCTTCGCGCACAAGAGAGGGAGGAGTCCACCTCCCACAAGGGAGATGGAGTCCTAGTAGGACTGCCTTCCCTCTTGGTTCTCTCCCCACCCCTATGGGGACCCCGACTCATAGGTCGAGATCACCGAATGCACGTGTATAGTGATCCCAGAGATTAATGCTCACTAAACACACAAGAGCTGAATAACAAGAGTCTTACATCCATTCTTAACGTCTTACACAAATAATGACCACGAAGGTCTTAGTCTTACATAGATAGGGCCACATGGGCCAAACACTTAAAATAGAACAAGCAGCGGAAATCTTGGTCGAAAGCGTGAACCCATGCCATCTGCCTTAACCTACAGGCATTCTGACTGGGAAGCGTCCTAGTTCGCATGTTCGTTTCCAACGAACTCTTCAACATACTCCTGTTCTTCCATGCCTGGCCAATTAAATAACCAGTGGCAAGCCAATGAGTACTTTTAATGTACTCGCAAGCAACCCAAGTGTGGAACGAGGTAACAATGATGCATGATATAGCACTAAGTAGGTAAATTTGCGGAAAGCTAATTTTGTATGCAAATGACATGATCAAGTAACTAACGAGCATGCGTCAACAACTAGTAAGTATCCATTTGAACCATATACCATCATAAGTATTGGTTGAACATCTCATCTTCACGCTAAGTCATCAGACTTAGTTCAATCCTCACGCTAAGTCATCGGACTTAGCTCATGTGACCTCTTGTCACCATCACATCCATACTCACACCGAGGTTTATGAAAACATCCGAACTTGGCATAAGCAGCACCACCCAACTATCCTTGCCCATGGACACGGCTATTCGAATAGTTTTACACTCTATAGAGGTTGCACACTTTACCCACAAGACTCGGGGAACTTCCGTGTCATCCACGACTCGCGGTATGTAACATACCCAAGGTAAGCACCCGAACGATGCCTTTCCCCCGGCGATACTAAACAAAGAGTCCACTCGATTGGTACCCAGCCTCACAATGTACATCACACGAGCCTCTCTCTAATCGTACCATCCATGAGGGGACCAACGGTGTGCCTGGTGCCTGTGAAGACAGCGCATGATCGTACATACCGGTATGACCCCGTATCGAGAGTGACCATGCCACTCCCTCCACTAGTAATGTGGGCTCCTTTCCAGTACCCACCAAGGTAATCAACAAAGCCCCGTCCCATAAGGGATATCGTGGTTGTGCATGTAAGGTTGGGACGGTCAACAAATCTTAAACCCTCCATTTTCAAAAACACATATTCATCTTATTCCGGCACACCACTTCTTTCTCAAGTGGTTACCCAACTCATCATCATCTCCCTCGGGCATTAGTGGCACCCGATGGGGTTTTCGAAAGAGTCTTTGAAATCATTTCTTTCTTGCCATCACTATGCATAAGTCCCATCCCATTTGCGTAGCATCTATTAGCAACCTAACTACTCCCACCCGCACAACCCTCATAAGGTGGTAGGGTCATGCACGATGCAAGTGTCAACGGAGAAGTACCGGAGGCATCCCACCAAAAGGGGAACACCACATATGACATGCAATAAAATGGTTTCTTATCATGGTCAAAGGGCTGCTTGCCTGGCTCAACAAGTCTCTGGGGTCTTCGAAGTCTTCGAGTCCAACTTCTTCGTCAACAACACAATCTATCGTTGCGATAAAATAATGATAAAAATAAGCAATCACACAAAACAGAGCACTCAATACACTACCAAAAATGTCCACCTACTCTGATAAATACTAAAAGTCATACTAAAAATATTCTCTTAGGGTTTTGTTGTGAAATAGATTTTGGAAATAAAATAAGAGAGGCAAAAAGGTGCCTAAATATAGGTTTTAAAATAAATCAGTACTAAAATCATTTTTGGAATTTGCAGGAAAAATAAAAAGGAGAAAGAAAAGGGCACAGTGCCCTGGCCGGAGGAGGCCAACAACTGGGTCAGCCCAGAGGCCAACCAGCCCAGGCGAACCGGCGCACGCGCGCACGCGTTTGAACCTGACGGCTGGGCCCTGACGGCCAGCAACAGAGAGAGGAGGGGAAGGGAGGTGAGGATGATAGGTGGGCCCCGCCTGTCATCTCCAACCTCGTGACAGGGTGGTCGGCGTGCTCACTGGCGATGATGTAGGGCACAACAACGACAGGAGAAGGCAGGGATGAGCTCAGCATCGACCCGCCGGTTCTTTGGAGATGGAATGGAGGCCTGAGGTGGCCGGAGTCGCCGGCGACGAGCCCGTGCGGCGAAGGGCGCTTCGGGAGAGGTCACCGGAGCCGTCCCATGCTGCAAAAAGGACGGGAGGAAGAGGGGAAAGCATCAGCGTGGTGAGGGAGGACCAACGGGAAAAGAATGGGGGCTAGAGGGGCTTTGTACCCGAGATCGACGATGGGGTCGCCGCGGCGGTCCTCGCCTCGATTCCGAGCGCAGGAGCTGCGGGAGGTCCTCGGAGCACGCAAGGGGGCCAACTGAGGAGAGGAGAGAGAGACCAGAGGGGAGAGAGGGGCTCGGGAGGCCCTTTTATAGGAGGGGCGCGAGTCCACCGACGAGTCGTGCGCCAAGGAGGACGTGGCCGAGGCCAGAGGGAGAGGAAGGCTCATGGGACTGCTCGGGGGCGTTCCTAGGGCTGGTCTACGCCGAGCGGGAGCAATGGGGCAGAGAGAGGAGGGCGCGCGTGTGAGGTCACGGGTTAGCCGAGCCGAGCGGCGCTCGGCATGCGCGGGAGAAGGGAGGAGGAAGGAGAGAGAGGAGGGGCTGACAGGGGTGGCGTGGCGCGGACACCAAGGGGGACCAAGTGGCGCAAGGGGGAGGCCCGAGGCTGCCGGAGCCATGCAGTGGCCAGCGGCTACAGTGCCTGTCGGCACTGTAGCGCGCTCTAGAGCGCGCGTTTGTCATGCCACAACATGCCAACGGTGTCTTCTGCGTGGCCACTCATGCCTAGGGGATCTAGGGGGAGTTAACAATGGAGAAAAGGGCACGGGATGCTCTGGTGACGCCTTAGGAGAGAAGGGAGTCTAAGAGAGAGGGAGAAAACTACTGTCCAGAGGTGAAAAATGAGGGTTTTACTCACTTACTCATGGAGCTTTGGCTAAGGAGAGTTACTGGAGGTAGCTGGTAACTCAGAGAGATTGTGGTAAAAAGCTGGGGCCAAGGGCAAAAGGATAAGAGGTGAAAATGTTGGTTTTACAAAATCACCAGAAGGTGTTTGATGAGGTTTTGGGCAAGAAAGAATTACCAGCTTACTGAGATTTTTACCAGGATCAAAGGCTAGGTGACAATGAGATGCTCTACCAAATTTGAGCTCAAGGAGAAAAAGTTGCCAATAGAAATTTGGGGAACCCTGGAAATTGGCAGAAACTGATTTTTGCAGATCCAATGATGCTAGGCTTTAACCCTTGAGGCACCACCTAGTGTATCATCACTATTCGTCCATTAGAGCATGCCCACAAAGTTTGAAGCCAAGGGGAGACACTTCATAATGTAAAGTTGCTCAAATTTGATTCTGGACAGGAATGGTTTTGGGATGATTTGATGAACCAAACCAACTTGGATTGGGATGAAAGCTTGCAAGATCATCACCCATGACAGTGCTGACTTGCTAGAATTTTCCTGGAATTTATTTAGAATATTTCTTATAGAAATATTCCAAAAGTTTGATCTGAACAGAAAGGGTTTTGAGGGGTTTTGCCTATGATCTGATTATGACCTTGTGTTGAAACTCATACATATGGAAAATTTATGTCCACTGAGTTTCTCTAAATTTTCTCAAATATTTTCAAAGCATTTAAATAATTTTTCCTTAGGAAAAATCATTTCTGGCCTTAGGAAAAAGCCTTGAAATAAAATATGAAAATAATCTTTAAAAATAATATTTGGTGGTTTTGAGAAGTCATATATATATAGTAGGTTTGAAATAAAGCCTTTGGGAAAGAAGGGCCCACCTGATTTGGGGACTTGCAGTGCAAACCTCATTTTAGGGGGTTTTGGAAACTTAAATTAAATAAATCATTTATGGTTAAAACAAAATTTGATAAAAATAGTTTTGGGCACTAATCACATGGCATGATCATTGGGCAAGGGTTTTGGATCAAGGAAGATGATTATGATGTGGAGTAGAACCTAGTAGTGCCATAAAACACAATCCACAAGCAAGCAATCAACATAGCAAGCAAGCACAAACACATAGAAAAAGTTTTAGTTGGCTCCAAATTTTATAAATCCAATCATAACAATGTGCTACAATCACAGGGTATGCCAACCCCCTTGCGCAAGGGCCACTCGGGCTGGCTGCCCAGCCCACCAGGAGCTGGTGCGCCACCTCATAGGCCCATGCAGCCCCTGGGGTGGGTGGGCCCCACTTGCTGGACTCCGGAACCCATTCGTCACTCCGAGTACACTACCGGAAGTGCCCGAAACTTTTCTAAAGCCCAAACACCACTTTTCTATATATCAATCTTTACGTCTGGACCATTCTGAAGCTCCTTGCGATGTCCAGGATCTCATACGGGACTCCAAACAACCTTCGTTCACCAACATACATACCTCAATAATACTGAAACGTCACAAAACATTAAGTGTGCAGACCATGCGGGTTCGAGAACTATGTGGACATGACCGAGACACCTCTATGGTCAATAACAAATAGCGGGATCTAGATGCCCATATTGGTTCCTACATATTCTATGAACATCTTTATCGGTTGAACCTCTATGTCAAGGATTCAGTTAATCCCGTATGCAGTTCCCTTTGTTCTTCGGTATGTTAGTTGCACGAGATTCGAATGTCGGCATCTCGATTCCTAGTTCAATATCATTATCGACTAGTCTCTTTACTCGTTCCGTAATACAAGATCACGTGGCTAACTCTGTAGTCACTTTGCTTGCAAGGCTCATTACGATGTTATATTACCGAGTGGACCCTGAGATACCTCTCCGTCACACGGAGTAACAAATCCCAGTCTCGATCCATGCCAACTCAACAGACACCCTTGGAGATACCTGTAGAGTACCTTTATAGTCACCCATTTATGTTGCGACGTTTGATACACACTAGGTACTCCTTCGGTGTCAGTGAGTTGCATGATCTCATGGTCATAGGAACAGATACTTGACATGCAGAAAACTATAGGAATAAACTAACACGGTCATATGCTACGTTCATAGTTTGGGTCTTGTCCATCACGTCATTCTCCTAATGATGTGATTCCGTCATCAAATGACATATCATATCTGTGGCTAGGAAACCTTAACCATCTTTGATCAACGAGCTAGTCTATTAGAGGCATACTAGGGACACGGTGTTGTCTATGTATCCACACATGTATTTCAGTTTCCAATCAATACAATTATAGCATGGATAATAAACGATTATTATGAACAAGGAAATATGGTAATTAATAATTCATTATTGCCTCTAGGGCATATTTCCAACAGTCTCCCACTTACACTAGAGTCAATAATCTAGTTCACATCACCATGTGATTTACACCCAATAAGTTCTAAGGTTTATCCACGTTGATCCACTTGGAGCTATTCCAAATGACTGCTCCAGTATATGTATCTGGATTGCTACTTTGAGTCATCCGGATTGGTCTCTTGCTCAACCTTCGCCCTTTCCCTTTCTTCTGTCGTGGTCGAGCTTTGAGTCTCACTCAACTCCACACCTTACAAATCAGGCAAGAACTCTTTTTTTGACTGATCCTTTTTGAACTCTTTCAAAATCTTGTCAAGGTATGTACTCATTGAAAGTCTTATCAGACGTCTAGATCTATCTCTATAGATCATGATGCCTAATATTTAAGTAGTTTCATTCCAGGTCTTCCTTTGAAAAACTCCTTTCAAACAACCCTTTATGCTTTCCAGAATTTCTACATCATTTTCGATCAAGAATATGTCATTCACATATACTTATTAGAAATTCTATAGTGCTCCCACTCACTTTCTTGTAAATACAAGTTTCTCATAAACTTTGTATAAACCCAAAAACTTTGATCACCTCATCGAACTGTATATTCCAACTTCAAGATGCTTGCTCTAGCCCATAGAAGAATTGCTGGAGCTTGCACACCTTTTAGCATCCTTAGGAATGACAAAACCTTCTGGATGTATCACATACAACCTTTCCTCAAGGAAACCATTAAGGAAACGATGTCTTGACATCCATGTGCCATATTTCATAATCGAATAATGCAGCAACTGCTAACATAATTCCAAGAGACTTTAGCATCGCTACGGGTGAGAAAGTCTCATTGTAGTCAACTCCTTGAAGTTGTCGGAAACTTGTTTGCAACAAGTCGAGCTTTATAAATGGTGACATTTACCATCAGCGTTTGTCTTCTTCTTTAAAGTTCCATTTGTACTCAACGGCCTGTCGTTCAACGGGAAAGTCTACCAAAGTCCATACTTCATTTTCGTACATGGATCCTTTCTTGGATTTCATGGCTCCTAGCCATTTGTTGGAATCCAGGCCCACCACCGCTTCTTCATAGCTTGTAGGTTAACTATTGTCTAACAACATGACCTCCAAGACATGATTGATGTACCACTTAGGGGCGGTACGAGTTCTTGTCGACCTACGAGGGTTCGGTAGTAACTTGATCCGAAGATTCATGATCATCGTCATTTGCTTCCTCTTCACTTGGTGTAGGCGTCACAGAAACATCTTTTTGCGTTGTGCTACTATCCAACTGAAGTGACAGTTCAACAACCTCATCAAGTTCTATTTTCCTCCCACTCAATTCTTTCGAGAGAGAATCCTTCTCGAGAAAGGACCCGTTTTTAGCAACAAACACTTTGCCCTCGGATCTGAGATATAAGGTATACCCAACTATTTCCTTAGGGTACCGTATGAAGATGCACTTTTCCGCTTTGGGTTTGAGCTTATAAGACATAAGTGTCGCATTCCCAAACACTGAGAATTGACAGCTTAAGTTTTTGCCAAACCATAATTCATACGGTGTCATCTCAACGGATTTAGATGGTGCCCTATTTAAAGTGAATTTAGTTGTCTCTAATGCATAACCCCGAAACGATAGTGGCACAAACGATAAGAGGCGCCATAGTACGCACCATATCAAATAGAGCACGACTAGGACGTTCAGAGACACCATCACACTATGGTCTTCCAGGTGGCGTGAGTTGTATAACAACTTCCACATTGTCTTAAGTTCTATACCAAACTTGTAACTCAGATATTCACCTCCACAATCATATCGTAGACATTTTATCTTCTTGTCAAGATGATCTCAAACTTCACTCTGAATTTGCTTGAACTTTTCAAACATTTCAGACTTGTGTTTCATTAAGTAAATATACCCATATCTACTCAAATTATTAGTGAAGTTAAGAGAATAACGATATCCACCGCACACTACAACACTCATTGGACCGCATACATCAACATGTATCATTTCCAATAAGTCACTTGCCTGCTCCATCATACTGAAAAACGGGGTCTTAGTCATCTTGCCCATGAGGCATGGTTCACATGTCTCAACCGATTCGAAATCGAGTGAGCCCAAAGATCCATCAACCTGGAGTTTTCTTCATGCGCTTTACACCAATATGACATTTAGCGGCAGTGCCACAAGTATGTGGTACTGTCATTATTAACTTTGCATCTTTTTGGCATCAATATTATGAACATGTGTATCACTACGACCGAGATTCAATAAACCATTCACATTGGGTGCATGACCATTGAAGGTTTTATTCATGTAAACAAAATAACTATTATTCTCTGACTTAAATGAATAATCGTATTGCAATAAACACGATCTAATCATGTTCATGCTCAATGTAAACACCAAATAACATTTATTTAGGTTCAACACTAATACCGAAGGTAGAGGGAGCGTGCGATGGTGATCACATCAACGTTGGAAACATTTCCAACACACATCGTCACCTCACCCTTAGCTAGTCTCTATTTATTACTTAGCTTTTACTTCGAGTTACTAACATTAGCAACCGAACCGGTATCCATTACCCAGGTGCTACTAGGAGTACTAGCATGGTACACATCAATAATACGTTTATCAAATACACTTCTGTCGACGCTGCCAGGCTTCTTATCTACCAAGTATTTAGGGAGTTCGCTTTAGTGACCATTCCCCTTATTATAGAAGCACTTAGTCTCGGGTTGGGGGTTCAACCTCGGGTTTCTTCACTAGAGCAGCAACTAGCTTGCCATCCATGAAGTTTCCCTCCGTGCCCTTGCCCTTCTTGAAACTAGTGGTTTTACTAACCATCAACACTTGATGGTCCTTCTTGATTTCTACCTTCGCGGTGTCAAACATCGCGAATAGCTCAGGGATCATCTTTTCCATCCCTGGCATGTTTATAGTTCATCATGAAGCTCTAGCAGCTTTGTGGCAGTGACTTGGAGAACTATATCAATCATTCTCTTATTTGGAAGATCAACTCCCACTCGATTTAAGCGATTGTAGCACCTAGACAATCTGAGCACATGCTCACCGATTGAGCTATTCTCCTTCATCTTGCAGGCAAACAATATTCTTGGAGGTATCATACCTCTCAACATGGGCACAAGCCTGAAATCCAATTTCAGCTCTTGGAACATCGCATATGCTCTGTGACGTTCAAAACGTATTTGGAGCCTAAATTCTAAGCCATAATGCAAGACGCACTGAACTATCAAGTTGTGATGAGAACATGTCTGTTAGATGTTCACAACATCCACAATCGTCGCTTGAGGGGGTGGCGCACCGAGTGGTGCATTAAGGACATAAGCCTTCTATGTAGAAACTGAGGACAATCATGTTATCACGGACCTAGTCCGCATAATTGCTACCATCATATTTCAACTCTATTTTCTCTAGGAATGTATCAAAAAAACATGGGAGCTACATCATGAGCTATTTATCTACAACACTCCCAGTCAAATCAACATCCCTTGGGTCGTCTAAATATGACATGATCCAAATCCACCAACCCAAGTCCGATCATCATGTAAGATAAGGTGGTTTCAAAGGTGAACATCTCCATGTTGATCATATCTACTATATGACTCATGTTTGACATTTTGGTCTCTTGTGTTCCGAGGCCATGTGTGTACATGCTAGACTTGTCAAGCTTAACCCGAGTGTACCGCATGTGCAACACTGGCTTGCACCCATTGTATGTGAATGTACAGTCTATCACACCCGATCATCACGTGGTGCTTCGAAACGACAAACTTTCGCAACGGTGCACACTCGGAGAGAACACAATTTTATCTTGAAATTTTAGTGAGGAATCACCTTTTAATGCTACCATCGTCCTAAGAAAAATAAGATGCACAAAAGTATTAACATCACATGCAAATCATAAGTGACATGATATGGCCATGAACTTGTGCTTGTGATCTCCATCTCCAAAGCACCGGCATGATCTCCATCGTCATCGGCATAACACCATGATCTCCATCATCATGATCTCCATCATTGTGTCACCATCGGTGTTGTCGCGCCCACCATGCTTCTACTACTATTGCTACTGCTTGGCGATAAAGTAAAGCATTACATAGCGCTTAATTATTGACACGCAGGTCATATAATAATTAAAGACAACCCTACGGCTCCTGCCGGTTGCTATATGCATCGACATGCAAGTTGATATGAACTATTACAAACATGATCATCTCATACATAAAATATATCTCATAATGTCTTTGGCCATATCATATAACAACATACCCTGCAAAAACAAGTTAGACGTCCTCTAATTGTTGTTGCATGTTTCACGTGGCTGCTATGGATATCTAGCAAGAACGTTTCTTACCTATGCAAAACCACAACGGTGATACACAAATTTCTATTCAACCTTCTCAAGGACTGCCTTTGTTGAATCCGATCCAACTAAGGTGGGAGAGACAGACACCCGCCAACCATCTTTATGCAACAAAGTCATATGTCAGTCGATTGAATCGGTCTCTCGTACGTTGACGAGTAAGCTTGGTCCGGGCCGCTTCATCTCACAATACCGCTGAATCAAGAAAATACCAAGGGAGGAAGCAAGCTGAGCATCAACGCCCACAAACTCCTTTGTGTTCTACTCATGTTCTCATATACGCATAGACCTAGCTCTGATACCGTTGTTGGGGAACGTTGCATGGGAAACAAAAAATTTCCTACACACACACAAGATCTATACATGGTGATGAGAATCTACGAGAGGGAGAGTGGATCTACATACCCTTGTAGATCGCTAAGCGGGAAGCGTTATGAAACATGGTTGATGTAGTCAAACGTCTTTGCGATGCAAATCGCAATCCGTCCCGCGATCCAATCATGATCCGTCCTGCGATCCAATCATGATCCGTCCCGCGATCCAATCACGGTCCTTCCTATCTAGCGCCGAACGGACGACACCTCTGCGTTCAGCACACATAGATCTCGATGATGATCTCTACCTCCTTGATCTAGCAAGCGAGGGTGGAGAGGTAGATGAGTTCTTCGGCAGCACAACAGCGTGGTGGCGACGGTGGTGGAGCTGATTCGGTAGAGCTTTGCTAAGCTATACCGAATAGATCTAGAGGAGAGAGACGATCTAGAGAGAGGAGGGCAGCACGTGGCTTTTTGAGGTCTTGTCTGCCCTCAAAACATCCACTATATATAGGAGAGAGAGAGGGTAGGTGGGGCTCCCTAGGGTTTCCCCTAGAGCCCTTGGCGCACAAGAGAGGGAGGAGTCCACCTCCCACAAGGAGGTGGAGTCCTAGTAGGACTCCCTCCCCTCTTGGTTCTCTCCCCACCCCCTTGCGCAAGGGCCTCTAGAGGCTGGCTTCCCAGCCCACCAGGGGCTAGTGCGCCACCTCCAAGGCCCATGCGGCCCCTGGGGTGGTTGGGCCCCACTTGGTGGACCCCCATAACCCATTCGTCACTCCGGGTACACTGCCGGAAGTGCCTGAAACTTTTTTGGAGCCCAAACACCACTTTCCTATATATCAATCTTTACCTCTGGACTGTTCCGGAGCTTCTCGCTAAGTCCGGGATCTCATCCGGGACTCCGAACAACCTTCGGTCACCAACATACATAACTCAATAATACCGAAACATCACCGAACATTAAGTGTGCAGACCCTGTGGGTTCGAGAACTATGTAGACATGACCGAGACACCCCTATGGTCAATAACCAATAGTGGGACCTGGATGCCCATGTTGGTTCCTACATATTCTACGAAGATATTTATCGGTTTAACCTCTATGTCGAGGATTCAGTTAATCTCGTATGCAGTTCCCTTTGTTCTTCGGTATGTTACTTGCCCGAGATTCGATCGTCGGTATCTCTATACCTAGTTCAATCTCGTTACTGGGAAGTATCTTTACTCGTTCCGTAATACAAGATCTCATGGCTAACTATTTAGTCACTTTGCTTGCAAGGCTCATTGTGACTTTGTATTACTGAGTGGGCCGTGAGATACCTCTCCGTCACACGGAGTAACAAATCCCAGTCTCGATCCATGCCAACTCAACAGACACCCTCGGAGATACTTGTAGAGCACATTTATAGTCACCCAGTTATGTTGCGACATTTGATACACATAAGGTAGTCCTTCGGTGTCAGTGAGATTCATGATCTCATGGTCATAGGAACATATACTTGACATGCAGAAAACTATAGCAATAAACTAACACGATCATATGTGTTGGGACCCCGATCCTAAGTCATAAGAATCCAGCCCGTAACACATCACATCACTTTGTGGCCTCACGCATGGTAATCTCCATGGCTGCCACCTTACCTGGGCTGGGACCGTTACCGTCTTTTGGCTCACGTATGCGAATATGTCGCTAGCATTCAAACGACAGAGAACCCGGCTCGACATGACTAGTCGTAGAACCCAAGTGTCACATCCGTACAGAGACAGGCATACATAACCCAGCAATGTAGGTGTGGGCCTCAAGCATGTGTAGACGAGTCATAGAAAGCTACAAGGACTCCATTACGTCGTGGGACATAAATGTCGTCACTACACGTAGACGAGTCGTAGCAGGATACAAGGACTCCATTACACCGCGAGATATTTCCCCAAAGGGACAGACACAACAGCAAAGAAGGATACATGTCGGTCAATCAATGTGTCCGGAGCAGTAGCAAGCTACCAAGGCTCGGTGGAAGCACAAAGAGGCAGTTCCCCATAAAGAGTACTACGAAAGGCACATGACTAGGTGTCGAATCCCATACATACCGTTGCACGTCACACGTACGCACGACATGCCCGATATGCATAGATACAACTATGGCATCACAACATAACCATACATCAACACAACTTTTATTTAGGAGGCTCAGAGGAGCCTTGCATAATATGTTCATACAAGTAGGGGTCACATGACCTGACACTCAAGTCATACAAGCAAGTTCATACAAACCAAGCGCAAGCTTAAAGCTATCTGAGTATAGACACATGAAAGGGTAAAAAGGCACATGGCCTGACTATCTATAGTCCAACATCAGATCGTAGCTAAGGTACCAGCTACTCGTCATCGTCGACATCTAGGTATAACCCACCGGATGGGTCCTGAGTCTCATCTACAACATTTATTAAGCAAACATGAGTACAATCATACTCAACAAGTCTTTAAAGCATACCTAGTCTATTCATGCTCATGTATCAACAAGGGGAGTGCTGGAGTTTATGCAGCAATGCCAGCTTTGACTCTTGGCTAACCTATACTACACATATTAATTCTTTGTTCAATTTTTATATATCGCACACTAGTCCACTAACACCACATCAATACACCACCATAGATTCACTTCCGTCACCTATGAGAGTGCCATCCACGGTACTCACGCTTGTATTGATATTTTTATGAGTAACCATCAAGTTATCTATGAACAACATAAGTTCTCCAAGTAGTCCATATCCGAGGTGCGACTATTCGAACATATGCATACCCTGTAGGGGTGTACTCCTTCACACACGCTCTCGCCACTTATCGCTATGTGCACTTAAAAAGGCACCTCAGCAACCTTCAAGCGGAAGCCCAGCGAGGGAGTCGGCCATGACCGTCAATCACACAAGACCTCTAGTCTAGGTTATCGCCTATTTGAGACTGAACCCGCATAGAAGTCAGGCTGAAGTTTCCGTTACGGCCGCAAACGATGTGCGCAGGGTTCCCAAGCCCACCATTCGGATGTCCTTGCTACACCGTGCCACTGCCTACCGCGTCGTAGCCCACCCCTAGGGCTAGCGCTACGCACGGCCTCCAGCATAGCCATAAACACCAGAAACTACTTGCAACTCCTGGACCAAGGACTAGGCGGTTGATAAGTCGAGCGCGGTCATATTTTAGGGCCCAACATGTGGTAGTATCTAGTCTTGGATCACAAACATGGAACTCCGTTCCTAAGAACGGTCCCAATGAGGCAATCCGCTATGTACTCCTACATAGCCTCTCATCGCTACCTTTACCAAATCAGGTTCATCATTTAGCTGATCACATTAGGACAACACTGTTTCATTCCTGTTCATCACCCAGATGAATCAGACCTAACAAAACTCTAAGCATAGCAACAAAGAAGGTAAAGCACATCAGGGCTCAAGCATCTACCAGGTATGCTAGGTTGCAAGGTTTAGCTATTTACTGTGACAATGATAGGTCATGCAGAGGAATGGGTTCAACTACCGCAAATGACAAACAATTGAATGTTCATCCTAATGCGATAAACAAGAGCAGGAGTGAGAGAATGGGATGATACTGGAATGATCAATGGGGTTGCTTGCCTTGCTGGGGAGCGAGAAGGTACCCTCCTTCTAAAGAATACTCGTGGGTATCCTCAGAAGTAGGACCTACCGCGATACAGATAAGTAGCAATCAATACATGACTAGTGCCGCGATATGACGCATGATCATGACATGGCAACATGATTGAATGAGCTAATGCAACTATCATTAGAGTTAGATGGAGTGGATTTGAATATAGGTTCAAACTCTATCTCCATATGAAATACCAAACGTTGACCTATTGCAAAATGTCAATATTCTACTATTTATGTTGCTCTAGCATGCATGATAATACCACCATTGGATTCAATGGATTTGTGATAAATTTTCATATATAATTTATTTCAATCTGAGTTACAGATTATTTTCTATGATTTTCTAAAGTTTTCAACATTTTCTGGAATTAATTTAAATTAGAAAATCATTTATGGTGTCAACATGACATCAGCAGGTCAACTGACCGTGTCCAGGTCAAACCTGACTAGTGGGGTCCAATGGTTAGTGACCCAGGCACCAACATAAATTAGATTAGCTGCTAATTACTAATTATTATGGTTGGGCCCACCTTCCAGTGGGTCATTAACTTAATTAAACTTTTTAATTATTATTTCTAATTAACCTAAACTAACCAGGGGCTGGTCCACACTTGCCAGTGACCCAGGGGGGTCAACCCCGTGGTCAAACTGGTCGGGCTCGCCGGCATTGAGCCACCAGCGACACCAGGGGTGGCGGAGGGGGTTGGGAATCGCCCTCTGGCGACCAAAACGATGGCGGAGAGGCTCATTCGAGCACCTGCACTCCCGCGCGTCCAATGGGTCACACCCCAGGGATGGAGATGGCCGGAATTGATGTCAGCGACGAGCTCGGCGGCTATCGGCGCTCGGGCAAGCTCGAGGTCGATGCTACAACATGCAAATGGACAGGCTCTTGGCTCGTACGACACCTACACATCGCTACAGACTCGATGGTGGCCTCGGAAAGACCACCCGATCACCGGAACATCGCCGGCAATGAGCTCATGCAGTGGAGCTCCTCGGGCGTCAACGGATCCGGGGCCTACGGCTAGCAATCGACTACAGGGAGAGGAGGAATGGGACCAGGGGCTCACGGCGACCATGACGGCATCGGAAGCAGGCTCAGGGAGGCTTTGCTTGCGGCGGATGGACGACGACAATCTCCGGTGGCTGAAGGTTGATGTAGCGAAGGAGAGCTTCCGGCGATGTTTGGCTTGGCGGGGAGGACAAGGGCGTCGTGGCGAAGCTGATGAGTGGCTCGGAAGGCGAGGGGGAGTGGCGGAGCGAGTGAAAGCACATTTGCTCCCGTGGTGGTTTTGGTAATTAATAACAACATATGAGTCATTGAACTAATGCTTCCACCAAGTATATTTCAGGAAAAGTTCAATGATAGGGATGGCAAAAGGATTGTGGAGATTGTGGAACTACCCCAAGTTGCAAGGAAATAGGTTGGCCAAGCTTCAAGCAAGAGGACTCTATGTTTTACATTTGTGAGAAATCACTTTGAGTCCATAGGAAAGCCAATACTATTAAAAGGGGGTAAAGTTTTATTGGTGAACAAAATGCTCATACGTGCACAAGTGATAGTCACCAAAAACATCTACAAGCTCTCCCACCAAAGTCTATCTACAACCAAACATACAAAATCGGTGCAACCAACATTCCTTTCCCGGTGCCACCGACTCCAAACCCTAGACAGACTCAGCCAAACCCTAACACTTTGGCGCAACCGACACTGCTTTCGGTGCCACCGAGTTGGGTTGCCAACTTTCTATTACGCAAGTTCACATTTTCAGTCCGTCCGAGAATGTTGAATCGACATCACCGAGTTTGGCAATTCTGACCGTTGGTCACCTTGTCGGTGCAACAGAGAATCCTATATTAGTCTCAGCGAGATTCAAAGTTACCACCTTTTGGTCACTTCGGTACCACCGAGATTAACACATCGGTGTCACCGAGTTGGTCATTTTGTGTGTAATGGTTGGATTTTTGGGGATGCCTATATATACCCCTTCACCACCACCCACTCGAAAGAGAAGCACTCAGAACTATTCCATACCTATCCTACTCAGTTTTCTGAGAGAGAACCACCTACCCTTGTGTTGAGGTCAAGATCTTCCACTCCACCCATATGGATCTTGATTTCTAGCCTCCCAAAGTTGCTTTCCACCAATACCATCTCTTCTACCAAGCCAAATCTGTGAGAGAGTGATTGTGTGTTGAGGAGTCTATCATCTTGAAGCACAAGAGCAAGGAGTTCATCGTCATTATAGAGCCTATTACCTTTTGGAGGGTGGTGCCTCCTAGATTGGTTAGGTGTCGCTTGGGAGCCTCCTACTTCGTGTTGTGGAGTGAACCAAGAAGTTTGTAAGGGCAAGGATATCGCCTACTTCGGTGAAGTTCTACCCCGAAGGCTAGTCCTCCGTGGACGTAGGCCATCATGGTATAGTCAAGGTTGCTTCTTCGTGGAACCCTCCGTGGGTAGAGCCCTCCGTGGACTCTCGCGGCCGTTACCCTCCGTGGGTTGAAGACTCCATGAACGTGGATGTACGATAGCACCACCTATCGGAACCACGGGAAAAATCATCGTGTCTACAATTGCCTTTGATCTTCCTACCCTATCCTTTTACTCATGCTTGTTGTTACTTTCCACTGCTATAATCTTAGACTTGCATGTGTAGGGTGTACTTGATATGTTATGAATGCTAAAACTTGCCAAGAATTAAAATTGGGAAAAAGCATAGTTTTATTTGGTCAAGAGTCTAATCACCCCCCTATAGACCTACTTTCGATCCTACAAGTGGTATTAGAGCTTTGGTCTCCATTGCATTGGTTTCACAACCTAGGAGAAGTATGGCATCTAGTGAGGGAAATTATCACCGTAGAGGTCCGTACTTTGATGGCACTAATTTTGCTAGTTGGAAGCATAAAATGAAAGTGCATTTGCTTGGTCATAATACTGCCGTTTGGGTCGTTGTTCGTGTTGGCTTGCAAGGTGAATTCTTTGGTGCTGGAAGAGAACCGGATCGTGAAGCGAACGCGGAAGAATTGAAGATGTTGCAACTCAATGCTCAAGCATGTGACATTATGTTCAACTTCCTATGCCCTCAAGAATTCAACAAAATCAGCAGTCTTGAACAGGCAAAAGAGATTTGGGATAATTTGGTTGATATGCACGAAGGAACTGAGTCCGTGAGAGAATACAAGTTAGATGTTCTTCAAGGTCAGCTTGATAAGTTCAAGATGAAGGATGGTGAAGGAGTCGCTGAAATGTACTCTAGGCTAGCTCTCATCACCAATGAGATTGCTGGCTTAGGGAGCGAAGAAATGGTTGACAAGTTCATCATCAAGAAGATACTTCGAGCTTTGGATGAGAGATATGACACCATGTGCACATTGATCCAAATGATGCCCAACTACAAAGATCTCAAACCAACGGAAGTGATTGGTAGAATTGTTGCTCATGAAATGACACTCAAAGACAAGGAAGAGCTTCACCACAAGTCTAGCGGTGCTTACAAAGCCACAAGTGATGCTCTCGCTACCTCAAGAGACAACCTTGTCACAAATGAAGAGATAAGCCTCACCGTAAAGAAATTCAACAAGTTCTACAAGAATAGAAGCAAAGATCGCAGCTCCAACTCAAGACATGAAGAGAAGCGTTCGTCAAGTCGTGACCGAAACTGCTACAATTCTGGGAAGCCCGGACACTACTCTAATGAGTGCATGGCTCCCTACAAACAAATAGAAGAGTCACCAAGAAGACGAAGCTCAAAAGATGAATCACCTTGAAGAGAGAGAAGGAGTAGAGATGATCGTTATGAACGAAGACCCTCGAGGAGAAGTAGGGACTCGCAGAAGAAGGACAAGCACACCAAGAGGTACCTAAGAAGGAAACATCAAGCTCATGTTGGTGAATGCGTTTCCGGCTCCGACTCCGACAACCACTCCGAGAGAAGCTATCACTCCAACTCTGACTATAATCAAGATGATGGTGTTGCCGGAATTGCACTAGTGACAACCAACTCCTATGATCTATTTGATTCACCAAATGAAGGGAGTGGAAGTTTCTTCATGGCTAAAGGCCCCAAGGTATCACACCCCGAATATCTTGATTTCGATAGTGATGAAGATGATTTGCTTTACGATGATGACTTGCTATGTGATAAAACTAGTGATGTTGATCATAATGAACTTGATATTTCTCATGCTAGTCAAGATAGGTCAATTGACGATGATAAGATGAAAATAGAAGAACTAACTAAAGAACTCAACACTCTTAAGTTAGCCCATGAATCTACTCTTGAAGATCATAGAGAGCTTGTAAGAACTCATGATAAGCTACGCTTCGAGAATCTCAATTTGGAGTAAGAACATGAATTTCTTAAAGCTATCAATGATGATCTCCAAAATAAGACTTCATCTTATCTTGCCAAATGACTACTCTTGTCTACATTCATGCCACAAGTCAAATCTAAGCAAACTAGTAACAAAGGAAAGAAAGCTTCTTCATCTAGTAGCAACAATAAAAATACTAAATCCAATGATGTTGCTCCTAGTAGTTCTATTGATTCCACTAATGATGATTCTCTTAGCCAAGTTACACTTGAGCAAGAAAATGCATTATTGAAAGGAATTATAGAGAAAGGTATCTACAAGAGTCTTCAAGGGTACAAACAATTTGATGAGATTGTACGCAAGCATGGAGGATACCGGAAGAATCGTGGTGTTAGCTACTTCAACGCTAATGGAGTTGAATGGGAAGAAGGTCAATACCCCAATCCCAAGTTTTATCCTCAAAAAGAAAAGTATGAAAATACTCTTCCCAAGGGAAAAAAATTGCAATATGACCTTGAACCACAAGACACCAAGCTCAAGGGCAAGAACAAGATCCAAGAGGACTTTGACTCTTATGAAGATGAACCCCAAGCTTTGGTGAAGTGGATTCCCAAGGCTACTACAAGCTCAACTTCTACAAGTGCTACTTCAACACCAAGGATCCCCATCAACTTGATGTGGGTTCCCAAGAATAAGAACTAGAGAGTTCTTGAGGGGTGACTCCACTAATGAAATTCACTCATATTCATTATTGGCAAGATCTATTTGCAATCAACATCAACCCTATGAAATAGATCAAGGAGTCACACATTCCCTCAAAGGTAAGCAAGGGACAAGGTAATCAACAAATCAATGGACATCATCACACATGCTTTGCACTCCATGTCCATAGATATCGTTGTATTTGTCCCTTGTGTATTGGGACTAACCCTTGTAGGTGAGACGAGTAAGGAAACAACAAGGATGCTCCCAACTCTTGGTGATCTTAATCAACTTTCAGCATCCACCACTACCTCACCAACATGAAGTCTTCTCGACAAAACTCAAGGTTAGTTTATCCCTCTTATGGGGGGATGTCACATCAAGGGGGAGATTTACTCTAAGACTTGAGTCAAAGCATCTCTTAGTATGTGACAACATTAAATGCTTTATGTCAAAGTGGCAACCCCACTTCTGCTTAAACGATGAGTATGACCTATGATCAAGTACTCATACTTGGCTCCTAAGTCAAAATACTCATATATAGTTGACTTTGTCATGGCCCAAGTGCTTGTTAGATGCTAGAGTGTTTGTGCATGTCTGCATTTATTTACTCATTCGAGGATATCCAATTGTTACTATTTGGCTTTTGATTTATCTTTTGCCAATTGGATATAAAAGAATGCCTAGGATCACTTCTTTATCTATCTATGCCTTCTCACCTCATACTCTATTCATGTTGCATCACAAAATTTGAACAAGTGTTTTTCAATCCCTCTGTGTGTGGAGCACTCAGAGTTCCATATTGACAAGGACTGACCATTAAAAGTACATCTCGATGGAACCAACCACAAAATCTCGGTCTCACCGAATGCCTAGGGTTGATCTGGTTTTCAATCTTGGTACCACCGATTGCATCTTCTCGGTTACACCGAGTTTCCCTGTCAAGAGACAGTTGAGGAACTCGTTGACACCGAAAGTTTGAATCGGTGACACTGACAGTGGTAGGTATATAAGTTGTGGACCCCGATGCTTTGAAATTCAATCTCAATCGTCGCGCCCTAGAACCCTAAGCTATCGCCTATGAGATCCCTGGTTATCACCCTTGTATCCCTGCGCTCCTCCGCCGCTAGGAATCGCCATCGTCTACGAAATCCTCTCCATAGTTGCCGCTGTAGTGGATCCGCGCCAAACTAGGGTACGGATTCGACCTCCTTTGCGCTCCTCGTCCGATTCTTGCACAATGGATTGAAGTTTATCTATAAACCACTCTTTGCACGCACTCCTATCCACTCAAAATTCCGATAGCTTAGCGAATATTAGATTTTCTAGGGTTTTGCCGTCTGCACGATGTAACTCGGTGGAACCAAAGCAAACAAAACGGTCTCACCAATTTGTCTTTTTGTGTTGCTGAGAATGGTCTCTATGGAATCGAGTACTTCTTTTCGGTCTCACCGA
The DNA here is from genome assembly GCA_022496015.1 of Hordeum marinum. Classification (NCBI taxonomy): domain Eukaryota; kingdom Viridiplantae; phylum Streptophyta; class Magnoliopsida; order Poales; family Poaceae; genus Hordeum; species Hordeum marinum. The sequence goes on from CM039678.1 coordinate 118,955,441, forward strand.
AAAGAGTGCCAAGGTTCGGTTAAGAGGGACAGTCAGTCTCGGTGGCACCAATTTTTTTGCTTCGGTTGTACCGATTTTCATTTGACAGAATGCAAAAACTCTGAAAATCTATTGTTCAAACATTAAAAAAACCAGCCTCATTTTGTGATGACTCATCTACTTCTGCTCTTCTATACTCTATTCACTGGGTTAGTATGTTAGATGGTGAGGACAGTCAGAATTTGCCAGAGCAGGGAGTTGACATGAGTTTAGGCACAAGCCCAGAGTCTAGCTCTTCTTCAGATCCAGGCACCCCTAGCTCCCATGGGTTGCCCAAGGCTGCCACTAGGACCAGGAAGAAGCTAAATTCTGATGAAGAAGATTCAGACTTTGTTCCTGAGGATATTCTTGCCAAGAAGCAAGAAAAGGCTGCTAAGAAGTCCGCTACTAAAGCTACTTCTTCCAAAAGAGTTGTCAGCAAGGTCTATGCCAGCTCTAAAACTATCAAAGCACACGAGAGTGCTAGGGCCACTATGTCTATTGATCCCCCAAGGAAGTCTATGCCTAAGAAGGCAGGGGAGAAGAAAGCCAGGAAAAGGATCATTCATGTGATAGGCAAGCCTACCTCCATGTATGAAGATCCAAAGGAGGCTGCTGGTGCTGCTGCTGAGGAAGAGGAGGATGAGCCAATTGCAAAGGCTCCTCCCAAGAAGAAGGCCAAGAAGCTTATGGCTGATGCTATGACAAAGACTGGCACATCCAAGAGTACCAAGCCTACATCCAAGAAGGCTGTTGCATGGAAGTCCAAGAGGACTACCAGAGATATTCCAGCTTCTGAGAAGAATAAAGGAACTGCCTCTAGATGTGAAGATGATGATGACTTGACTATATTGATGAAGCTCAGACCACATCTTCCATTACATGATGTCAGCCACTTAGTTGCTGAAGATATGAACAAGAGGAAAGACTCGGGATTGAGAGCTTGGAGAGTTATAGATCCTTATGCCCAGAGAAAGAAAATTGTTGTTGACTACAGGTTCTACACTAGAGAGCAACAAGACTTTTATGAGACAGTGCTGCTGCCGGGACCCCGATCCTAAGTCATATGAATCCAGGCTGTAACATATCACATGACTTTGTGGCCTCACACACGATAAGCTCCACGACTGCAGCCTTATCTTAGCCGGGACCGTTTGTGTCTTTTGGCTCACATATGTGAACATGTCGCTGGCAATCAAACGATAGAGAACCCGGGCCGACATGACTAGTCATAGAACCCAAGTGGCACATCCGTACGAAAACAGGCATACGTAACCCAGCAATGCAGGTGTCGGCCTCAAGCGTGTGTAGACAAGTCATAGCAAGCTACAAAGACTCCATTACGTCGTGAGACAATAATGCCATCACTGCACGTAGACGAGTCATAGCAGGCTACAGGGACTCCATTACACTAGGAGACATTTCCCCGAAGGGATAGACACAACAACAAAGAAGGATACATGCCGGTCAATCAATGTGTCCGGAGCAGTAGCAAGCTACCATGGCTCAATGGAACCACAACGAGGTAGTTTCCCGTAAAGAGTACTACTAAAGGCACATGACAAGATGTCGTATCCCATACATACCGTTGCATGTCACACGCACGCACGACATGCCCGATATGCATAGATACAACTATGGCATCACAACATAACCATACAACAACACAACTTTTATTTAAGAGGCTCAGACGAGCCTTGGATAATATGTTCTTACAGGTAGGGGTCACATGACCCGACACTCAAGTCATTCAAACAAATTTATACAAACCAAGCGGAAGCATAAAGCTGTCTGAGTATAGACAGATGAAAGGGTAAAAAGTGTTGGAAATATGCCCTAGAGGCAATATATAAATTTTTTATTATTATATTTCCTTGTTCATGATAGTCGTTTATTATCCATGCTATGATTGCATTGATTGGAAACACATTGCATGTGTGGGTAAATAGACAACACTGTGTCCCTAGTATGCCTCTAGTGAACTAGCTCGTTGATCAAAGATGGTCAGGGTTTCCTAGCCATTGACATGTGATGTCATTTGATAACGGGATCACATCATTAGGAGAACGATGTGACGGACAAGACCCAAACTACAAACGTAGCATATGATCGTGTTAGTTTATTGCTACTGTTTTCTGCATGTCAATGTAAATGTTCCTATGACCATGAGATCATGCAACTCACGGATATCGGAGGAGTGCCTTGTGTGTATGAAACGTCGCAACGTAACTGGGTGACTATAAAGGTGCTCTACAGGTATTTCCGATGATGTCTGTTGAGTTGGCATGGATCGAGACTGGGATTTGTTACTCCGTGTGACGAAGAGGTATCTCGGGGCCCACTCGGTAATGCAACATCACAATAAGCCTTGCAAGCAATGTGACTAATTGTTAGTTGCGGGATCTTGTATTACGGAACGAGTAAAGAGACTTGCCGGTAACGAGATTGAACTAGGTATGGAGATACCGACGATCGAATCTCGAGCAAGTAACATACCGAAGAACAAATGGAACGTTATACGGGATTAACTGAATCCTTGACATAGAGGTTCGATCGATAGATCTTCGTAGAATATGTAGGAACCAATGTGGACGTCCAGGTCCCGCCATTGGTTATTGGCCATAGAGGTGTCTCGGTCAGGTCTACATAGTTCTCGAACCCGCAGGGTCTGCACACTTAAGGTTTGGTGATATTTCGGTAGTATAGAGTTATGTATGGTGGTGACCGAAGGATGTTCGGAGTCTCGGATACGATCCCGGACATGACGAGGATCTCCGGAAGAGTCTGGAGATAAAGATTAATATATGTGATAATAGTGTTTTGATCTCTGGAAGAGTTCCGGAATTAACCGGAAGGGGTTCCGAATGTTTACCGAAGTGTTCGGGTACAACAACACTTTATATGGACCAATGGGGTAAAACCCACGAGGTATTGGAAAGGGCAAAAGGAAGTTTTGCTGCTGCCTTAAGCAGTAAGGCAGTACTACCGCTTGTGAAGCGGTACTACCGCTCGTGAAGCGGTACTACCGCTTGTGCGCGGGACTACAGGGATCCAAGTTGGACTCTTTTCTTGCGGGCCAAACCGACCTTGTGCGGGCAAAATCGACCATGTAGAGGTTTTTGCTCCAATTTTAGACCCCAGGGCTCAACATATAAATAGAGGGGCAGGGCTAGCACACGGGACACAACTTACGGCCACATGCTGCCCGTTCCACCGGTGCTCCTCTAGATCGGTTTTCTGCAGCGCTTAGGCGAAGCCCTGCCGAAATTGCTCCACCACCACCATCACCGGAGCGCCGTCACGCTGCCGGTGAACTCTCTCTCTTCTCCCCCTCCTCTTGCTGGATCAAGATGGTGGAGATCGTCATCAAGCTGCACGTGTGCTGAACGCGGAGGTGCCGTCCGTTCGGTACTAGATCGGAAGGATCGTGATCAAGGCCACGGGACGTTCCTGATCGGATCGCGGGACGGATCGTGACGAGCTCACGGGACGGTTCGTGATTGGTTCGTGGGACGGTTCGTGATTAGATCGCGGGATGCTCGGCGATTTGGATCGCGAAGAAGTACAACTACACCAACCGCATTTCTTAACGCTTCCCGCTTAGCGATCTACAAGGGTACGTAGATCTACTCTCCCTCTCGTAGATGCTCATCACCATGGATAGGTTTGCGTGTGCGTAGGAATTTTTTGTTTCCCATTCAACGTTCCCCAACAGTGGCATCATGAGCTAGGTTGATGGTTCGATGAGATCTCGAGTAGAACACAAAAGGTTTGTGGGCGTTGATGCTTAGATTGCTTCCTCCCTTGGTCGGATTTTAGTTCGGCGGGATTGTGAGATGAAGCGGCCCGGACCAACATTACTTGTACGCTTACGAGAGACCGGTTCCCTCGACGCAACTTGTTGCTTAGATGGCTTGCGGGTGACAGTTTCTCTCACTTTAGTTGGATTGGATCCGACAAAGGCGGTCCTTGAGAAGGTTGAAAAGCAATCTATGTATCACTATTGTGGTTTATGCGTAGGTGAGAATCGTTCTTGCTAGATACCCGTAGCATCCACGTAAAACTTGCAACAACAATTAGAGGACGTCTAACTTGTATTTGCAGGGTATGTTGTGCTGTGATATGGCCAATTACATGATGAGATATATGTGATGTATGAGATAATCATGTGATGTATAGATTTTCACGACTTGCACGTCGGTGAATACGGCAACCGGCAGCAGCCATAGGATTGTCTTTAATTATTGTATGACCTGCGTGTCAATCATTAAGCGCTATGTAATGCTTTACTTTATCGCTAAGCGATAGCAATGGAAGTGGAAGCAGGGTTGGCGCCACAACCCCAATGGCAACACATTGATGGAGATCAAGATGATGGAGATCATGGTGTTGTGCCGGTGACGATGGAGATCATGCCGGTGTTTCGAAGATGGAGATCTTAAACACAAGTTAATGGCCATATCATGTCACTTATGAATTGCATGAGATGTTAATCCTTTTATGCACCTTGTTTTGCTTAGTATGGCGGTAGCATTATAAGGTGATCCCTCACTTTAATTTCAAGATGAACTGTGTTCTCCCCGTGTGTGCACCGTTGCGAAAGTTCGTCGTGTCGAGACACCACGTGATGATCGGGTGTGATAGACTCTACGTTCACATACAACGGGTGCAAGCCAGATTTGCACGTGCAGAACACTCGGGTTAAACTTGACGAGCCTAGCATGTACAGACATGGCCTCGGAACACAAGAGACCAAAAGGTCGAACATGAGTCATATAGTAGATATGATCAACATAATGATGTTCACCACTGAAACCAGCTTAACTCACGTGATGATCGGACTTGAGTTGGTGAATTTGGATCATGTGACACTCAGATGACCTGAGGGATGTCAATTTGAGTGGGAGCTTTAGTAATTTGATTAACTAAACTCATTATCATGAACAATAGTCTAAATAACCTTTGCATAGATCAATGGCTCGCGCAGTAGCACCCTTGAATTTTAATGCGTTCCTAGAGAAAGCTAAGTTGAAAGATGACGGAAGTAACTTTGTTGATTGGGCCCGTAATCTCAGGATTATCCTTATGGCTTCGCAGAAACAATATGTCCTTGATGCACCGCTTGGTGACCTACCAGAAGACATGACCTCCGAAGACGTTAAGAACGCTTGGGAGGCTCGTGCTGGAGACTACTCAATAGTTCAGTGTGCAATATTGTATGGCTTAGAACCGGGACTTCAAAGACGTTTTGAACGTCATGGAGCATATGAGATGTTCCAGGAGTTGAAGTTTATCTTTCAAAGGAATGCCCGGGTTGAGAGGTATGAGACCTCCCAGAAATTCTATGCTTGCAAGATGGAGGAGAACGGGTCTATCAGTGAGCATATACTCAGAATGTCTGGGTACTCAAATCGTCTAGCTGAGTTGGGAATTGCCCTTCCGCAAGAGGCGATCATTGATAGAGTTCTTCAATCACTGCCACCTAGTTACAAAAGTTTTGTGATGAACTATAACATGCACGGGATGAACAAGTCATCATCCGAGCTGTTTGCGATGCTGAAAGTCGCTGAGTCTGAAATCCAGAAAGAACATCAAGTGTTGATGGTCAATAAAACCACTAGTTTCAAGAAAAATGGCAAGGGCAAAGGCAAGAAGGGTAAAACCAAGAAGGATGGCAAAGCAGTTGCTACTCCTACAAAGAAGCCTAAGCATGGACCTAAGCCAGAAACTGAGTGCTTTCATTGCAAGGGAACTGGTCACTGGAAGCGGAACTGCCCCAAGTACCTGGCTGACAAGAAGGCGGCCAACGACAAACAAGGTATATATGATATACATGTTATTGATGTGTACCTTACTAGTTCTCGTAGTAGTGCCTGGGTATTTGATACCGGTTTGGTTGCTCACATTTGCAACTCAAAGCAGGAACTACGGAATAAATGAAGACTGGCAAAGGACGAAGTGACGATGCGCATGGGAAATGGTTCCAAGGTTGATGTGATCGCCGTCGGCACGCTGTCTCTTCGATTACCATCGGGATTAGTGATGAACCTGAATAATTGTTATTTAGTGCCTGCGTTAAGCATGAACATTATATCTGGATCTTGTTTATTGCGAGATGGTTACTCATTTAAAACAGAGAATAAAGGTTGTTCTATTTATATGAGTAATATCTTTTATGGTCATGCACCCAATGTTAGGGGTTTATTCATATTGAATCTTGATAGTGATGACACACATGTTCATAACATTGATGCCAAAAGATGTAGAGTAGTTAATGATAGTACCACTTTCTTGTGGCACTGTCGTTTTGGTCATATTGGTGTAAAGCGCATGAGGAAGCTCCATGATGATGGACTTTTGGAGTCACTTGATTTTGAATCACTTGACACATGTGAACCATGCCTGATGGCCAAGATGACTAAAACGCCGTTCTCAGGAACAATGGAACGGGCAAGTGACTTATTGGAAATCATACATACTGATGTGTGCGGTCCAATGAATGTTGCAGCGCGCGGTGGATGTCGTTATTCTCACCTTCACTGATGACTCGAGTAGATATGGGTATATTTACTTGATGAAACACAAGTCTGAAATGTTTGAAAAGTTCAAGCAATTTCAGAGTGAAGTTGAGAATCATCATAACAAGAAGATTAAATTTCTGCGATCTGATCGAGGAGGTGAATATCTGAGTTATGAGTTTGGCAGTCACTTAAGACAATGTGGAATTGTTTCACAGTTGACACCGCCCAGAACACCACAGCGTAATGGTGTGTCTGAACATCGTAATCGAACCTTATTAGATATGGTGCGATCTATGATGTATCTTGCCGATTTGCCACTATCGTTTTGGGGTTATGCATTAGAGACAGCTGCATTCACTTTAAATAGGGCACCATCGAAATCCGTTGAGACGACACCATATGAACTGTGGTTTGGCAAAAGGCCGAAGTTGTCGTTTCTTAAAGTTTGGGGATGTGATGCTTATGTCAAAAAGCTTCAGCCTGAAAAGCTGGAACCCAAAGCGGAAAAATGGGTCTTCATAGGATACCCGAAAGAGACAGTCGGGTATACCTTCTATCTCAGATCCGAAGGCAAAGTGTTTGTCGCTAAAAACGGAACATTTCTTGAGAAAGAGTTTCTCTCGAAAGAATTGAGTGGGAGGAAAATAGAGCTTGATGAGGTTATTGAACCTTTACTTCAACCAGAGAGTAGCGCTTCACAGAAAGATGTTTCTGTGGAACCTACGATGGTAGAAGAGGAAGTTAATGATGATGATCATGAAGCTTCGGATCAAGCTGCTATTGAACCTCGTAGGTCGACAAGGACACGTACTACTCCCGAGTGGTATGGCAACCCTGTCTTAGAGGTCATGTTGTTGGACAACAATGAACCTACGAGCTATGAAGGAGTAGTGATGGCCCGGATTCCGAGAAATGGTTAGAGGCCATGAAATCTGAGATGGGATCCATGTATGAAAACAAAGTATGGACCTTGGAAGTACTACCTGAAGGGTGAAAGGCCATTCAGAACAAATGGATCTATAAGAAGAAGACGGACGCGGACGGTAATGTCACCGTCTATAAAGCTTGACTTGTGGCAAAGGGTTTTTCACAAGTTCAAGGAGTTGACTACGATGAGACTTTCTCACCCGTACCGATGCTTAAGTCTGTCAGAATTATGTTGGCAATAGCTGCTTATTTCGACTATGAAATTTGGCAGATGGATGTCAAAATGGCGTTCCTCAACGGTTTCCTTGAGGAAGAGTTGTATATGATGCAACCCGAAGGTTTTGTCGATCCAGAGAATGTTGACAAAGTTTGCAAACTCCAGTGATCCATTTATGAACTGGTGCAAGCATCTCGGAGTTGGAATAAGCGCTTTGATGAGGTGATCAAAGCGTTTGGGTTTATACAAGTTTATGGAGAAGCTTGTATTTACAAGAAAGTGAGTGGGAGCTCTATAGCGTTTCTAGTGTTATATGTGGATGACATATTGCTAATCGGAAACGGTATAGAAATGCTGGAAAGCGTGAAGGAATATTTTAATAAGAGTTTTTCAATGAAGGACCTAGGAGAAGCTGCTTTCATATTAGGCATTAAGATCTATAGAGATAGGTCGAGACGCTTAATAGCACTTTCACAGAGCACATACCTTGATAAAGTTTTGAAGAAGTTCAAAATGGAACAGGCCAAGAAGGGATTCTTGCCTGTGTTACAAGGTGTGAAGTTGAGTAAGACTCAATGCCCAGTGACTGCAGAAGATAAAGAAAAGATGAGCGTCATCCCCTATGCTTCAGCCATAGGCTCTATCATGTATGCAATGTTGTGCACAAGACCCGATGTCAGCCTTGCCATAAGTATGGCTGGAAGGTTTCAAAGTGATCCTGGAATGGAGCACTGGCAAGCGGTCAAGAATATCCTTAAGTACCTTAACAGGACTAAGGACATGTTTCTCGTTTATGGAGGTGAAGAGCTCGTCGTAAAGGGTTACGTCGATGCAAGCTTCGACACTGATCCGGACGATTCTAAATCGCAAACCGGATACGTATTTATTCTTAACGGGGGAGCGGTAAGCTGGTGCAGTTCCAAGCAAAGCATGGTAGCTGATTCTACGTGCGAAGCGGAGTACATCGCAGCCTCGGAGGCAGCGAAGGAAGGTGTCTGGATGAAGCAGTTCATGACAGATCTTGGAGTAGTGCCTAGTGTACTGAATGCAATAAATCTGTTCTGTGACAACACTGGTGCCATTGCTCTAGCCAAGGAACCAAGGTTTCACAAGAGGACCAGACACATAAAGCGATGCTTCAACTCCATCCGGTTCTACATCGAGGAGAAGGACATAAATATTTGCAAAGTGCACACGGATCTGAATGTTGCAGACCCGTTGACTAAACCTCTTCCAAGGGCTAAACATGATCAACACCAGAACTGTATGGGTGTTTGATTCATTACCATGTAAATCACATAGTAATGTGAACTAGATTATTGACTCTAGTGCAAGTGGGAGACTGTTGGAAATATGCCCTAGAGGCAATATATAAAGTGTTTATTATTGTATTTCCTTCTTCATGATAATCGTTTATTATCCATGCTATAATTGCATTGATTGGAAACACATTGCATGTGTGGGTAAATAGACAACACGGTGTCCTTAGTATGCCTCTAGTGAACTAGCTCGTTGATCAAAGATGGTCAGGGTTTCCTAGCCATTGACATGTGATGTCATTTGATAACGGGATCACATCATTAGGAGAATGATGTGATGGACAAGACCCAAACTACAAACGTAGCATATGATCGTGTTAGTTTATTGCTACTGTTTTCTGCATGTCAATGTATATGTTCCTATGACCATGAGATCATGCAACTCACGGATATCGGAGGAGTGCCTTGTGTGTATGAAACGTCGCAACGTAACTGGGTGACTATAAAGGTGCTCTACAGGTATTTCCGATGATGTCTGTTGAGTTGGCATGGATCGAGACTGGGATTTGTTACTCCGTGTGACGGAGAGGTATCTCGGGGCCCACTCGGTAATGCAACATCACAATAAGCCTTGCAAGCAATGTGACTAATTGTTTGTTGCGGGATCTTGTATTACGGAACGAGTAAAGAGATTTGCCGGTAACGAGATTGAACTAGGTATGGAGATACCGACGATCGAATCTCGGGCAAGTAACATACCGAAGAACAAAGGGAACTTTATACGGGATTAACTGAATCCTTGACATAGAGGTTCAACCGATAGATCTTCGTAGAATATGTAGGAACCAATGTGGACGTCCAGGTCCCGCCATTGGTTATTGGCCGTAGAGGTGTCTCGGTCATGTCTACATAGTTCTCGAACCCGCAGGGTCTGCACACTTAAGGTTTGGTGAGGTTTCGATAGTATAGAGTTATGTATGGTGGTGACTGAAGGATGTTCGGAGTCTCGGATACGATCCCGGACATGACGAGGATCTCCGGAAGAGTCTGGAGATAAAGATTGATATATGTGATAATAGTGTTTTGATCTCTGGAAGAGTTCCGGAATTAACCGGAAGGGGGTTCCGGATGTTTACCGAAGTGTTCGGGTACAGTAACACTTTATATGGACCAATGGGGTAAAACCCACGAGGTATTGGAAAGGGCAAAAGGAAGTTTTGGTGCTGCCTTAAGCAGTAAGGCAGTACTACCGCTTGTGAAGCGGTACTACCGCTCGTGAAGCGGTACTACCGCTCGTGAAGCGGTACTACCGCTCGTGAAGCGGTACTACCGCTTGTGCGCGAGACTGCAGGGATCCGAGTTGGACTCTTTTCTTGCGGGCCAAACTGACCTTGTGCGGGCAAAATCGACCTTGTAGAGGTTTTTGCTCCAAGTTTAGACCCCAGGGCTCAACATATAAATAGAGGTGCAGGGCTAGCACACGGGACACAACTTACGGCCACGTGCTGCCCGTTCCATCGGTGCTCCTCTAGATCGGTTTTCTGCAGCGCTTAGGCGAAGCCCTGCCAGAATTGCTCCACCACCACCATCACCGGAGCGCCATCATGCTGTCGGTGAACTCTCTCTCCTCTCCACCTCCTCTTGCTAGATCAAGACGATGGAGATCGTCATCAAGCTGCACGTGTGCTGAACGCGGAGGTGTCGTCCGTTCGGTACTAGATCGGAAGGATCATGATCAAGGCCACGAGACATTCGTGATCGGATCGCGGGACGGATCATGACGAGATCGTGGTACGGTTCGTGATTGTTTCACAGGACGGTTCGTGATTAGATCGTGGGACGCTCGGCGATTTGGATCGCGAAGAAGTACGACTACACCAACCGCGTTTCTTAACGCTTCCCGCTTAGCGATCTACAAGGGTACGTAGATCTACTCTCCCTCTCGTAGATGCTCATCACCTTGGATAGGTTTGCATGTGCGTAGGAAATTTTTTGTTTCCCATGCAACGTTCCCCAACAAAAAGGCACATGGCCTGACTATCTACAGCCCGCCACAGGGCATAGGTCGTAGCTGGGACACCAGCTATTCGACATCGTCGACATCTAGATAGAACCCACCAGATGGGTCCTGGGTCTTATCTGCAACATTTATTAACCAAACGTGAGTACAAATGTACTCAGCAAGTCTTTAAAACAGACCTTGTCTATTCATGCTCATGTATCAACAAGGGGAGTGGTGGAGTTTATGCAGCAATGCCAGCTTTGACTCATGGCTAACCTACACTACACCATTTTTAGCTCTTTGTTTAGAATTTTAATTATCGCACATGAGTCCACTAACTCCATGACAATACACCACCATGTATTCACTTCCCTCTCCTGGGATAGTGCCATCCACGGTAGTCACACTTGTCTTGATATTTTTATGAGTATCCATTTGATTATCTATGAACAACATAAGTTTTCCAAGTAGCCCATATTTGAGGACGCGACTATTTGAATAGTTTCATACCCTGCAGGGGTGTACTTCTTCACACACGCTCTCGCCACTTATCGTTGTGTGCACATAAAACCATGCACCTCAGCAACCTTCAAGCGGAAGCCTAGCAAGGGAGTCGGCCATGACCGTCAATCACATAAGACCTCTAGTCCAGGCTATCGCCTATTTGAGACTAAACCTGCACGGAAGTCCGGCCGAAGTTTCCGCTACGGCCCCAAACGATGTGCGCAGGGTTCCCAAGCCCACCATTCGGGTGACCCTTGGTACACCGTGCCACTGCCTACCGCGTTGTAGCCCACCCCTAGGGTCAGCGCTACGCACGGCCTCCAGCATGCTATAAACACCAGAAACTACGTACTTGCAACTCCTGGACTAACGACTAAGCGACTGATAAGTCAAGGGGGGTCATATTTCAGGGCTCAACATGTGGTAGTATCTAGTCTTGGATCACAAACACGGAACTCGGTTCCTAAGAACGGTCCCAATGAGACAACCCGTTATGTACTCCTACATAGCCTCTCATCGCTACCTTTACCAAATCGAGTTCATCATAAGCTTATCACATCACAACAACATGGTTTCACTCCAGTTCATCACCCAGATGAAACAGACCTGACACAACTCTAAGCATACCAAGCATAGCAGGCAAATTAAGCTAAGCACATCATGGCACAATCATCTACCAGGTATGCTAGGTTGCAAGGTTTAGCTATTTACTGTGACAATGACAGGTCATGCAGGAGAATAGGTTCATCTACCGTGTATGACAGACATGTGAATGGTTGTCCTAATGCAATAAACAAGAGCAGGAGCGAGAGAGTGGGATGTTATCGGAATCATCAAGGGGGGTTGCTTGCCTTGCTGGGTAGCGGGAAGGTTGTCTCCTTCGTCGGAATACTCGGGGGTATCCTCAGAAGCAGGTCCTACCGTAATGCAGATAAATAGCAATCAATACATGCAAGTGCAACAATATGATGCATGAGCATGACATGGCAGTATGTATGGATGAGCTAATACAACTATTCTCCAAGTTAATTTGAAGTGAGTTTGAATATAGGTTCAAAATCGTTCTTCATTTCAAATTCCATATTTTAACCTATTAGCAAATGTCAATGTTCTTCTACATAGGTTGCTCTAACATGCATGATAATAGCACCATTAGATTCATTGGATTTTTCTGATAAATTTTCATATATAAATTATTTTCATCTGAGTTACAGATTAATTTATATGAATTTTTGAAGTTTTAATGATTTTTTGGAATTATTTAAAAACTAGAAATTCCTTTTATTGCATCAGCCTGACGTCATCATGGCGTGAGCAGGTCAACTGACCAGGGCAGGTCAAACCTGACAGGGTGGGGCCTTCATGTCAGTGACTCATTCACTTAAGTAGAGAATTAAAACTAATCCTAATTACTTAATCAACACTGGGCCCACTAGTAAGTGACTAATTAGTTAATTAATTTTATTAATTAATTTCTCTGTTATTCTAATTATAATTAAACGGTCGGGCCCAATTGCCAGTTGACCTGGGGGTCAAACCTCGTGGTCTGCCCCGGTTTACTTGCCGGCGTTGAGCCACCGGCGACGTCAGGGACGGCGGAGGGGCTCGGGATTCCTCCTCCGGTGACCAAACGGATGGCGGAGGGCGCCAAACTACTCTGCTTGCTCGTGCGCGTCGAGCCCGACACTTCCCAGGGGCTGGGATGGCCGGAATCGGCGCCGACGATGAGCACGGCGGCTGCCGGAGCTCGGACGAGCATGGGCTCGTCGAACCAGGGCACGACACGGCCGGAACTTGGCACCTACAAGCACTACGCAGCCTCACGAGTTCGATGGTGGTCTCTAATGGACCAACTGGTCACCAGAGCATCGCTGGCGATGAGCTCGTGCGGCGGGTCATTCGGGAGCCGGCGCAATCGGGGCCTACAGAGGGGGAAAAGGCGGGGGAAGAGAGGGGAAGAGAGGGGAAAGAGCCGGAAGCTCACTACGCGGTCGAAGCCATCGAAAGCTTGCTCGGGGAGGGCTCGGAGACGACGATTCAACAACGGCAATGATCGGGTCCGAGGAGGAAGACAAGCTCGGGGACGATGCTTCGGGGCTCCTGGCGATGCGAGGCTCGGCAAGAAGGGAGAAGGCGATGAGGCAGAGCGATTGGAGGGCTCAGAAGCAATGGGGAGCGGCTAGAACTACGGTGGCAAGCTAATGGCACCGTCAGCCATGGCGGAGTAGAGGAGGAAGAGAGCAGAGGGGCGAATGCGAGGGGAAGAGAGGGATGGGGACGCAACATCGTCCTCATCCTCTTGCTCGCGCGGCAGGGGGACGCAGGCACGTAGATAGGTGCGTGGCAGCTCCGGCGTGCGCGCGCAGTGAGCACACACGCGTCCTCCTGGCCGCCAGGAGGACGATGATGGAGCTGGGCCAGCTGGGCCGGCCTAGGTTCATCCTCCCTTTGCTTTCTATTTTATTTTTTTCTTTATATTAATTTCTGATATTTGTTTAATTTTTGTTTGGGCCAAATGCTATGATAAAATATCCCCAAAATTTTTATAGGATTAAGTTTGAATATTTCAAACTCCTACAAAAAGTTTCAAGATATTTTGAAACATAAAATAATGATAATGCTTTATTTGGCATTTTCAGAGGCTTTGTTATTTATTTTTAAATTGCTATAATTGTTCAAATATTTAAAATGGCCCCTGTTATAATCATGTCCATATTAATCAGACAAAGGGAACATTTTGTAAGGGCATTTTGAATTTGTTGAGTTTTCACAACTTTGAATTAATTTGATTCAAATATGAGCTTGGGGTTTCTTTTAGTCCCCATTTCATGTTGATGCAAAATTGTAACGTGATGCACATTCATGCTATCCTATGACATCTAGCTAGGGATGTGACAACTCACCCCCACTCAAAAGAATCTTGTCCCGAGATTTTGAGATCGTCGGGAAGAGCACAAGGTACTCTAGTCAAAGACGATCTTCTCTTTCCCATGTGGCCTCCTTTTCAGAATGGTGTGACCATTGAACCTTGAGAAACTTGATGTTCCGTCGCCGAGTGGTACGCTGAGCTTGGTCAAGAATACGAACAGGGTATTCTCGATATGTAAGGTTATCTTGGAGATCAAGCGCTTCGTGGTCTACTTCACGGACACGGTCCGAGAAGAAACGCCTGAGTTGCGAGACGTGGAAGACATCATGAACCCTGGAAATATGCAGCGGAAGTTCCAATTGTAGGCAACCTCTCCTCGTTTAGCAAGAATGCGAAAAGGTCCAATGTAACGAGGAGCCAACTTGCCCTTGATACTGAATCGATGGGTACCCTTCAGAGGTGTAACTCGAAGGTAAGCCTTCTCGTTAACTTCATAGGTCACAGCCTTATGATGGCGATCATATTGGCTCTTTTGACGAGATTGGGCTATTTTCAACTTTTCACGAATAATGCAAACTTGCTCCTCTGCATCCTGGATCATATCCGGGCCAAAGAGTTGCCTCTCTCCGGTTTCTGACCAGTTAAGAGGTGTTCGACACCTTCGTCCATAGAGAACTTCAAAAGGGGATTTGCCCAAGCTTGATTGATAACTATTGTTATATGCAAATTTGGCAAATGGAAGACATTTCTCCCAATTCATACCGAAGGATATAACACAAGCTTGGAGCATGTCTTCGAGAATTTGATTGACTCGCTCAACTTGACCACTGGATTGCGGGTGAAAAGCAGTGCTAAAGGATAGATGAGTCCCCATAGAGGTTTGAAAATTTTGCAGAATCGGGAAGTAAAGATACTTCCACGGTCTGAGTTAATCTCCAATGGAACACCATGAAGAGAAACTATTCGAGAAACATATAACCCCGCTAGCTGGCTAGCAGTTATACTCTCTCGAACAGGAAGGAAATGAGCCAGTTTGGAAAGGCGGTCGATGACCACAAAGATAGCATTATTCCCTCTCTTGGTCCTGGGAAATCTAGTAATGAAATCCATACCGACCTTATCCCATTTCCATTCAGGTATAGCTAAAGGTTGAAGGGTGCCAGCAGGCCTTTGATGTTCGGTTTTCACGCAACGACAAACATCGCAATTAGCAACGAACTGGGCAATTTCTCTCTTCATACTAGTCCACCAGAACCTCTGGCGTAGGTCCTGATACATCTTGGTACTACCCGGATGAATTGTGAGAGGGTATCATGAGCCTCTTTAAGAATCAGTTGCCGAAGATGTTGGTTCTTGGGAACCACCAAACGGTTCTGAAAGAACACCACACCTTGATCATCAACAGAAAAATCCATAGCGATACCGCTAACCAGGTTCTCTTTGATCCGGGAAATACCCTTATCATGCTTCTGGCCAGCTATAATTTGATCCTTAAGAGTAGGTTTCGCCACCAAGTTGGATAGGAATCCTTGAGGAACAATGTGAAGGTTTAACTTCCGAAATTCCTCATGGAGAAGTGGTTGACCTTGTTGTAACATCAGGTTGTTACAATAAGACTTATGACTTAGTGCATCAGCCATAACATTGGCTTTCCCTAGGGTGTAAGTTATCCCTAAGTCATAGTCTGTAATCAACTCAACCCATCGTCTTTGCCTGAGATTCAAATCCGGCTGGGTGAAAATATATTTCAGACTTTGGTGATCAGTGTAAATTTCGCAACGATTACCCAGAAGGTAATGTCGCCAGGTTTTTTGTGCATGGACCATAGCTGCAAGCTCAAGATCATGTGTTGGATAATTATCCTCATGTGGACGCAACTGTCGAGATGCGTATGCAATCACATGACGATCTTGCATGAGAATGCAACCTAATCCTTATCATGAGGCGTCACAATAGATAACAAAGTCCTTAGAGAAGTCTAGTGGCACCAGAATTGGAGCAGAGGTCGGTCGTCTTTTCAACTCCTGAAAACTATGCTCGCATTGTGGAGTCCACTCGAACTTTTTATCTTTCTTGAGGAGTTCAGTCAGAGGTTTCGCAACCTTGGAGAAATTCTCAACAAAGCGGCGACAATAGCTCGCTAAGCCAAGGAAACTCCGAACTTGCTTAACCGATTCAGGTTGAGTTCAATCAAGGACGGCCTGAACTCTCTCGGGATTGACAGCAATACCTTTACCAGAGATCACGTGGCCCAGATAGGTCACTTCTGGCAACCAAAATTCACACTTGGAGAATTTGGCATACAGACGGTGCTCTCGAAGTTTCATTAATACCAGCCTTAGATGCTCGACATGTTCCTGTTCGTTCTTCGAGTAGATGAGTATGTCGTCGAGGTAAACCATGACGAATTTATCCAAATACTCCATGAAGATCGAATTCATCAAATGAGAGAAGGTGGCTAGGGCATTGGTTAAACCGAAGGACATAACGGTGTACTCGTATTGGCCATAACGAGTAACAAAAGCCGTTTTTGGAATGTCCCCGTTCCTGATTCTGATTTGATGGTATCCCAACCTCAAATCCATTTTGGAAAAGACAGACGATCCAGCGAGTTGATCATACAAATCGTTGATCCTGGGGAGCGGATACTTGTTCTTTATGGTTACCAGATTCACTGGCCGATAATCCACAACCATCCGATCCGATCCATCCATCTTCTTGACGAAGAGAACGGGACAAGCCCAAGGAGAAGAACTAGGACGGATGAAACCTTTCTTCAAAGCCTCATTGAGTTGAATTTTAAGTTCGACTAGTTCTAGGGGTGCCATCTTATAGGGTCTTCTGGCTATTGGGATAGTCCATGGAATGAGCTCTATTACAAACTCAACATCTCTGATAGGTGGAATTCCTGGCAGTTCTTCTGGAAAGACATCCGGAAAGTCACGGACTACCGAAATATCTTCTAATTTTGGAAGAGGGCTAGCATTGAGGGAATAGAGTTAGCGCTTGGCTGCTCGAGTGGAGACATTAACTATCTCACCCGATGGATGTGTAAGTTGAACATTTCTAGAATGAGTATCAATCTTAGCATAGTGGGCTTTCATCCAATCCATGCCTAAGATGATATTGATGTCCGAAGACTTGAGGGCTATCAAAGATGCTAGGAAGACAAGCCTATCCCCAGAATCTCATTATCATGGCTCACTCTAGAAGTTTGCCACTTTGAACTAGGAGACTGAACTACTAAAGGAGTAGGCATATCACAAAAAGACATGTTATGCAACTATGCATAACTTTCTGAGATGAAAGAATGAGATGCCCCAGTATCAAATAGAACAGATGCTGGATGACTATTGACAAGGAGCGTACCTAGGATAACATCAGGATCCTCAATGGCTTCCTCAGCAGAAACATAGTTCACTCGTCCACGAGCAGGAGATGGCTTCACATAGAAGGCTTTTCCCGGCTTCCCACGTCCAGCGGGCTTAGCATTGTTCTGAGGACACTCACGAGAGTAGTGTCCTGGTTCCCCACATTTGTAACAGACAATGGTGGCATGGGGAGCAACATTGACAGGCGGACCTCCAAACGGCCTGGCTAGAGGGTTGGGCTGAGCTGGGCGAGGCGCCTAGAAGGATGGCCTCGCGGTGTATCTTGGCAGCAGAGCTGCGTTGGGCACCCATACCCAGCGTTTGTTGGAACCCGAGCCAGATGCGGGGCTGAAGTCACGATTGTGCTTTCTCGTGGCTTCATAGTCAGTCTGTCCCGTCTCGGCATTGATAGCCTTGTTGACGAGAGCCTGGAAGGTTGTGCACTCATGCAGGCGCAGATCTCGACGGAGCTTAGGATTGAGTCCCTTGCGGAACCTAGCCTGCTTCTTAGCATTAGTTGAAACTTCCTCCGCAGCATAGCGAGCAAGATTGCCGAACACACGGCTATAGGCATCCACAGACAGTCTGCCCCTGGGTGAAAGCACAAAATTCCTCTCTCTTGCAATCCATCAGCCCTTCCGGGATGTGATGGGTACGAAATGCTGCACTGAATTCTGCCCAAGTTGGTGCAGGGCCTTTGGGACGCATGGCTTCATAGCTTTCCCACCATAGATTGGCGGGTCCCTCTAGAAAGTAGGTAGCAAAGGTCACCTTGTTGGCCTCGGACACATTGGCAGCCCGGATCTTGCGGAACATGCTAGTCAGCCAATCATCCGCATCGAGTGGGTCGACCGAATGATGATACTTAGGTGGACACAGCTTGACGAAATCACCGTGACACGCCATCATTGTGATCATTGCGGGGAGCACACGCTGGCTTCTGCTCAATTCGTTCTAGCAACATGTTGGTCTCTCTCTTGTTCCTTTTAGCTTCAAGCATCACTTCTGCCAAAGAAGCGCATGTGGCAGATCCTCTTGCCTTGGCTGGCTTCCCTCGCCCTACTCGGGGGCAGGCACGGGGTTATTCCTAGTGGCCACCATCCTGGGAAAACAAACCCACAACTTAAACATAGAGGACAAAATCTCTAAGACATGAGATAAGGAATGTACTGGACAACATGGCATGCAGGGTAAACACCCAAACAACATGGTAATAACAACTGCCATATGAAGACCATGATCCATACACACCATGACAAAGTTCAGTACAAGCCCAAGCTAAATACAAACTATAGAGAGATGACACAACTCATCGGAGGCATTACAAGCTTCCTATACATTATTTATCTACACCTCTAGAACTCAACTCACAACCTCGGTCATATCCCACAAGACACGCAGGACTGTGGCGATACGACTACTACCATACTAGTACTAACATCCACGTACTCAAGCATCGCCGTAGAATGCCTCATACAGGTTACCCCCATAACCCGGGAGCTGAACCTGAGGATCTGGAAACACTCTAGCCTGTGATCCCTGGAAACCGTAAGGACACGGATGTGGCCTTAGTCCCCTTGTTGGCGGCAACATTGGTCCTCGAAGAGGGGTGATGCCTCCAATCGGGCCAGTCTACGTGTGCTGGCAGATGAGTCCACGATGGGGTCAGCATCTCCAAATCTCCATAGCCTGTCTGCACAACAGGTGCCAACTGCGTCAGGGCTGTCCAAAGACGTGCACGGGTAGCATAAAGCTCCATGCGAAGGGCACGTGTATCACGGTCCCTGTTCTCCAACATCTGAGCGGTCACCTACAGCCTAGGGTCCTCATGAGAATAATCATAGTAGGCTGCGCTAAGATATCTATCCTCTCCTCCCATGGAAGCAAGAACATAACAAAACTCCGTGTTCTGAAGCATACCATGGTGAAACCTCATGATAGTCAGCATGGTGTAGGTGGCCTCGTGAACTTCCATATCTATGGTGACACCTAATCCGTAAGTCCAGTGAAGTGGCTCTACAACTCCAGGATATGAAGGATAAATCTTAACAGTACAAAGATACTGACTCTGGTTGAAATCTCGATCTTGTTCCTCCACTGTGTACTCTGGGTACCAATGGTAGCCAGCCTCCATCATAACTCTAACCAACATGGCCGTGTGACCTGGTACATCGATGCACCTGGTCAGACGGACCACCTGACGGGAAGGACGAGAGGGCATCTGAAACAGAGAATGATGCAAAGACATTAGAGATTCTAGCAGAAATTGGACAGCATAATGGCTATAATTTCTCAAAAAGGATTTTGAGACAACTGCAAAAGATTGGAAAAGCATAACAATCGACTTTCTAGAGTCAAATCTCTTCTCCATCTGTTTGTCACACCAACAATACTCTAGTATCGACATTCACTTGCAAACAAGCTAGCTAGTGGTCCATGGTTAGTAACTCGTCATCCTAAGCAATAGATGAGAAGCCTAGTTCTTATCCCCGTAGAAAAGATGAGAAAGACTCAGCATAGAATAACTTGGGAAGAGGAGTAAAAAGAGCCTTACGTTCCCTTCCACAATCGATTCCCCTACTTTTCAATAGTGTTTCTAGACTCAACTTCGACCGGTTTGGCTTGGTAGTCCTATAGTCAGTCAGGCTATGATACCAACGCTGTCGGGACCCCGATCCTAAGTCATATGAACACACGCTGTAACATATCACATCACTTTGCGGCCTCACCCACGATAAGCTCCACGGCTACAGCCTTACCTTAGTCGGGACCGTTTGTGTCTTTTGGCTCACGTATGTGAACATGTCGCTGGCAATCAAACGACAGAGAACCCGGGCCGACATGACTAGTCATAGAACCCAAGTGGCACATCCGTACGGAAACAGGCATACGTAACCCAGTAATGCAAGTGTCGGCCTCAAGCGTGTGTAGACGAGTCATAACAAGCTACAAGGACTCCATTACACCGTGAGACATAAATGCCATCACTGCACGTAGACGAGTCGTAGAAGCCCACAGGGACTCCATTACACTACGAGACATTTCCCCGAAGGGACAACACAATAGCAAAGAAGGATACATGCCGTTCAATCAATGTGTCCGGACCAGTAGCAAGCTACCATGGCTCGGTGGAAGCACAAAGAGGCAGTTTGCCATAAATAGTACTACTAAAGGCACATGACTAGGTGTTGGATCCCATACATACCGTTGCACGTCACACGTACGCACGACATGCCCGATATCCATAGATACAACTATGGCATCACAACATAACCATACAACAACACAACTTTTATTTAAGAGGCTCAGACGAGCCTTGGATAATATGTTCTTATAGGTAGGGGTCACATGACCCGACACTCAAGTCATTCAAACAAATTTATACAAACCAAGCGGAAGCATAAAGTTGTCTAAGTACATACAGATGAAAGGGTAAAAAGGCACATGGCCTGACTATCTACAGCCTGCCACAGGGCATAGGTCGTAGCTGGGACACCAGCTATTCGGCATCGTCGACATCTAGATAGAACCCACCTGATGGGTCTTGGGTCTCATCTACAACATTTATTAAGCAAACGTGAGTACAAACGTACTCAGCAAGTCTTTAAAACAGACCTAGTCTATTCATGCTCATGTATCAACAAGGGGAGTGGTGGAGTTTATGCAGCAATGCCAGCTTTGACTCATGGCTAACCTACACTACACCATTTTTATGTCTTTGTTTAGAATTTTAGTTATCGCACACGAGTCCACTAACTCCATGACAATACACCACCATGGATTCACTTCCCTCTCCTGGGAGAGTGCCATCCACGGTATTCACACTTGTCTTGATATTTTTATGAGTATCCATTTGATTATCTATGAACAGCATAAGTTTTCCAAGTAGTCCATATCCGAGGACACGGCTATTCGAATAGTTTCATACCCTGCAGGGGTGTAATTCTTCACACACGCTCTCGCCACTTATTGTTGTGTGCTCATAAAACCATGCACCTCGACAACTTTCAAGCGGAAGCCCAGCGAGGGAGTCGGCCACGACCGTCAATCACATAAGACCTCTAGTCCAGGCTATCGCCTATTTGAGACTGAACCCGCACGGAAGTCCGGCCGAAGTTTCCGCTATGGCCCCAAACGATGTGCGCAGGGTTCCCAAGCCCACCATTTGGGTGACCCTTGGTACACCGTGCCACTGCCTACCGCGTCGTAACCCACCCCTAGGGTTAGCGTTACGACAGCCTCCAGCATGCTATAAACACCAGAAACTACTTGCAACTCCTGGACTAAGGATCTAAGCGACTGATAAGTCGAGCGGGGTCATATTTCAGGGCCCAGCATGTGGTAGTAGCAAGTCTTGGATCACAAACACGGAACTCACTTCCTAAGAACGGTCCCAATGAGACAACCCGCTATGTACTCCTACATAGTCTCTCATCGCTACCTTTACCAAATCGAGTTCATCATAAGCTTATCACATCAGAACAACATGGTTTCTCTCCAATTCATCACCCAGATGAAACAGACCTGACACAACTCTAAGCATAGCAAGCATAGCAGGCAAATTAAGCTAAGCACATCATGGCACAAGCATCTACTAGGTATGCTAGGTTGCAAGGTTTAGCTATTTACTGTGACAAGGACAGGTCATGCAGGAGAATAGGTTCATCTACCGTGTATGATAGACATGTGAATGGTTGTCCTAATGCAATAAACAAGAGCAGGAGCGAGAGAGTGGGATGTTATCAGAATGATCAAGGGGGGTTGCTTGCCTTGCTGGGTGGTGGGAAGGTTCTCTCCTTCATTGGAATACTCGGGGTATCCTCAAAAGCAGGGCCTACCGTAATGCAAATAAATAGCAATCAATACACGCAAGTGCAACAATATTATGCATGATCATGACATGGCAGTATGCATGGATGAGCTAATGCAGCTATTGTCCAAGTTAATTTGAAGTGAGTTTGAATATAGGTTCAAAATCTTTCTTCATTTCAAATTCCATATTTTAACCTATTAGCAAATGTCAATGTTCTTCTACATAGGTTGCTCTAACATGCATGATAATAGCACCATTAGATTCATTGGATTTTTCTGATAAATTTTCATATATAAATTATTTTCATCTGAGTTACAGATTAATTTATATGAATTTTTGAAGTTTTAAACATTTTCTGGAATTATTTAAAAACTAGAAATTCCTTTTATTGCATCAGCCTGACATCATCATGGCGTCAGCAGGTCAGCTGACCAGGCAAGGTCAAACCTGACAGGGTGGGGCCTTCATGTCAGTGACTCATTCACTTAACTAGAGAATTAAAACTATTCCTAATTACTTAATCAACACCGGGCCCACTGGTCAGTGACTAATTAGTTATTTAATTTTATTAATTAATTTCTCTCTTATTCTAATTATAATTAAACGGTTAGGCCCACTTGCCAGTTGACCTGGGGGTGAAACCTCGTGGTCAGCGCCGGTTCACTCGCCGGCGTTGAGCCGCCGGCGACGTTAGGGACGGCGGAGGGGGTCGAGATTCCTCCTCCGGTGACCAAACAGACGGCGGAGGGCACCAAACTACTCTGCTTGCTCGCGCGCGTCGAGCCCGACACTTCCCAGGGGCTGGGATGGCCGGAATCGGCGCCGGCGATGAGCACGGCGGCTGCCGGAGCTCGGATGAGCACGGGCTCGTCGAACCAGGGCGCGGCACGACCGAAACTTGGCACCTACAAGCACTACGTAGCCACACGAGTTCGATGGTGGTCTCTAATGGACCAACTGGTCACCGGAGCATCGCCGGCGATGAGCTCGTGCGGCGGGTCATTTGGGAGCCGGCGCAATTGGGGCCTACAGAGGGGAAAAGGCCGACAAAGAGAGGGGAAAGAGCGGGAAGCTCACTGCGGGGTCGAAGCCGTCAAAAGCTTGCTCGGGGAGGGCTCGGAGACGACGATTCAACAGCGGCGAAGATCGGTTCCGAGGAGGAAGACGAGCTCGGGGACGATGCTTCGGGGCTCCTGGCGATGCGAGGCTCGGCGAGAAGGGAGAAGGCGATGAGGCAAAGCGATTGGAGGGCTCAGAAGCGAGGGGGAGTGACTAGAACTATGGCGGCAAGCTAACGGTACCGTCGGCCTTGGTGGAGCAGAGGAGGAAGAGAGCAGAGGGGCGAATTTGAGGGGAAGAGAGGGATGGGGATGCAAGGTCGTCCTCATCCTCTCGCCAGCGCGGCAGGGGGGACGCAGGCACGTAGAGAGCTGCGTGGTAGCTCCGGCGTGCGTGCGCAGCGAGCACACGCGCGTCCTCCAAGCCGCCAGGAGGACGATGATGGAGCTG
Source organism: Hordeum marinum (assembly GCA_022496015.1). Taxonomy (NCBI): domain Eukaryota; kingdom Viridiplantae; phylum Streptophyta; class Magnoliopsida; order Poales; family Poaceae; genus Hordeum; species Hordeum marinum. The sequence goes on from CM039678.1 coordinate 118,979,451, forward strand.
GGCCAGCTGGGCCGGCCCACGTTCATCCTCCCTTTGCTTTCTATTTTATTTTCTTCTTTATATTAATTTCTGATATTTGTTTAATTTATTTTTGGGCCAAATGCTATCATAAAATATCCCCAAATATTTTATAGGATTAAGTTTGAATATTTCAAACTCCTACAAAAAGTTTCAGGATATTTTGAAACATAAAATAATGATAATGCTTTATTTGGCATTTTCAGAGGCTTTGTTATTTATTTTTAAATTGCTATAATTGTTCAAATATTTAAAATGGCCCCTGTTATAATCATGTCCATATTTATCGGACACAGGGAACATTTTGTAAGGGCATTTTGAATTTGTTGAGTTTTCACAACTTTGAATTAATTTGATTCAAATATGAACTTTGTCGTGGCTTCGTCACGACAGATGCCATAGGTAGGCTTATCGAGAGGGGCCGAGGGGCACCGGCGGGCTCCGGGAGTAGGATTAGGCACAAGCGGTGGCCGACACACGATGTACCCAGGTTTGGGGCCCTTCGTGGGAGGTAATACCCCTAGTCCTGCTCGGTCTGGTTGAGACAATGGTCGAGTTACAATGGTCCTCCTTGAGCTGTGTGGATCGAGGAGGAAGAAGGAGCTAGCCTACTCTTCCACCTCTCTACGTGCGTGTGTGTGGAGTGGATGTGGAGGGGGCTCAGAGAGCAGCTGATCGATCGTCTGTTTGTTGGTGCCCCCTTGCATGGGGGTGGCCCGGGGGGGTTTATAGGCCAACCCCCCGGATTATAATACAAATAGGAGGTCAAAGGGGCCCCCGGCCGGCAGCCTCTCTGGCCGGCTGCGGGGGCCCGGCCGTGGGGTCTTGTCGCCGGTAGGTCCCGCCGGCTGAAGGGTCCCGTTAGGAGCCGGCGGGGCCCGCGAGGCGGGTCCCGACGCCGGTCACATCGCGGCACGGGCCGCCCCTTGTGGCGTTGTCTTGCGGCGGCCGACCGGGGTCAGCGGTACGGTCGGCCACCCTGTAGCCATGCCGGGGCAGGTAACGGAGTGGTTGGGGCGTGCCGGCACTGTTGGAAGCCCGGTCACCATCCGCCAGGCTCAGAAGCCCTGACGCCTTCGCTGTGGCCATATCGACGCAGACATCCGATGGGATGGGGGCCACTGTTGCCACGCACGCCCTGACGATGGTATCCAATGCCCGGCCGGTTGGGGGGGCCAGGCGGCAACGCCCCCAGCCGGCCGGTACGTCGTAACCGGCGGGGTGGAGCCGGCGGGCCACTTCTGGTAGGGCGTAGCCGGACCACGAGGGGGAAGCGGCCCGCCCTTCGATTGCATTTAGGAGGTCCGAGAAAGGGGGCGCATTAGGCTACCCCGGGGTCATCCCCCCGTCAGTAGTCCCCGAAGCCGGGGAGGACCCGTCGACGAGCCACGGTGGTCCTCGCCGGCTTGAAGATCGTTCTTGTGCCGCGGGCTGCCTTGAGAGTCGAGCGAAGCCGGCAAGCGATGGCCGGCTCCTCAGCCGGCCGACGCTTCACGCACCGCCTCGGGTTCCCCGCTGGGTTGAGGAGACGCGCCACGCGGCGGAAAAGACCGGGCAGCAGGGCGGCCCTCCGCGACCGGAGCCATGGCCCGTGCGTAGGGATCCTTTATGGTGCGGGGCGGACGATTGGCGTTCTCGAGCACCACGATGTCCGCCCCGCACACCGCGGGAATCATGGGGGTCGTGCGCAATGAATCCGGCCCCCACGATCACCCGCGCGGGGTTTAAATGTCGAGAGGGGGGAAGCAGAACGGCCTGTTCGCTCCCCCTATTGTCGCATTGCCTTTGTCGCCTCCCTCCCCCCACCACGAGAGAGAGAGAGAGGCGAGGGCATGAGGGCAAACCACGCCACCGTCCGCCGCCAAATAGAGCCTGGGCCGCTGCCGAGCACCCGCGCCCATCGTCGCGGCCGTACACCCCCTTGGCGACCATGGCGGGCAAGGGCGCCTGGGATGGCAGCGATGTGGACGAGACCTTCATCGAGCACCTCCGCCACCGCCACAAGCTTCCGGCGGAGGAGTACTTGGAAGCACGCCCCGCCGGACCGGAGAACTCCTTGGACCCACGGGAGGGCGAGGTGGTTGTCTTCGCCGACCACTTCCTTCGCGAGCTCGGGCTGCCGGCGAGCGCCTTCTTCCACCGCTTCCTGACGCGGTTCGGCCTGCAGCCGCACCACCTCACCACCAATGTCGTCCTACAACTGGCGGCGTTCGTCAAACTTTGCGAGGGGTTCTTGGGTGTCGCGTCGAGGCTTGACCTCTGGAGCCGGCTCTTCTTCCTCAAGCGGCAGACGGCGAAGGACCCGGCGACGAAGCAGATGGTGATGACCGCCTACGGTAGGTGCCCTGATCCACATCCGCAAGGGGACCGGCTTCCCAAAGCTCCTGCTGCACGAGTCGGTGAAGCACTGGCAGCGGGGGTTCTTCTACGTGAAGAATGCAAAGCCGGAGGAGGACTACATCAACCTCCCCGACTTCGCCAACCATCCGCCGACCGCGATGCTGAACTGGCGAGCGGCCGCGTCTCCGACGCCCGAGACGGCGGACCGGCTCTACGAGCGCCTGCTCACGATGACTAGGTCGGAGGGACTGAAGGCCACAGACCTGCTGGCCACGATGGTGGCGCGCCGGGTGCAGCCGCTGCAGCGCCGGCGGCACCTCATGTACCAGATGGGGGGTCACCACGACCCCTGCCGGCTCTCCACCAAGGAGATGAAGCCAGCCTATGTGGCGAGGCGGGTGAACGCCATCTCGACGGTGAAGATGGCGGAGGGCGAATGGCAATGGGGGAAAACCTCGTACAGCTGGAGCCGCCCGGCACCGCCGGTAAGTGACAAGTCGGCTCCTCCCCTCCATCTTCTTTCAGAGGCAGTACCTTTCCCTCCCTTATTCTGACAGCGCATTGCTCGGCCCGCACGCAGCTCTTCTCGTTGCTGCAGAACTACGGGGAGCCGGCCCCTGACAAGGCGGAGTCGGACCCCGAGGAGGTCGAGGATGCTGACGATGTGGAGCCGGCTTATTCCGAGCGTGCCAGAGCGTCTGGAGCCGGCGACGCGGAGACGGAGACGGAGGGGGCCAAAGAGGCCGAATCGATGGGAGAGTCTCCTCCCCAGACGCGCGTTGCTAAGGCTCCGGAGAAGTCCGAGGCCTCGGAGGACAAGGTCACGGCGCTGCGGAGGCGCCAACCTCGAGCCGGCGACGGCTCCAGCCGGGGAGGCCCGGTTGCGGTCGACAAGGGGAAGGGGTCGGCTGTCACCAAGCCAGTGCCCAAGAGAGCGGCGACCGCGTAGCTGGGCAGCAGCCGCGGAGGCGAAGGCAAGAAGCAGAAGGTCGCCCAGGCGGGACCTATGAGGAGGGCGATCCCTGTCGTCACTGGGTAAGTCCGTCTTTTCCCCCACCTTGGTCCGTCTTGCCCTCCCCCCAGTCTCTTACTTCTCCGTGACCAGGGAGGCGCGCGCCCTAGGTAGGACCCCGGGTTGCGGGACGGAGAGGGCAGCGCCGCTGACGGCTGTCGAGGAGAGGGAGCACCAGGCGTGGCTCGACTTCGAGGCGGCCGAGCGGGAGCGGCGTGTCCAGGAGCTCCGCCCCTAGGAGGAAGCAGCAAAGAGGCGAGGGGGAGCCAACGGGGAGGACGCTGGCGGAGCGTGAGAACTTTCCCCCTCCTCCAAGGGACCGGGCGGGAGTCCGCGGGCGGAGCATGGGAGCCTTTCCCCCGTGGCCGGGAGAAGAGGCCAGAGGGCCACCACGGCTCCGGGCAAAGGGGGCAGGCAAGCGCGAAGGCCGTGGAGGACGAGGCGGCAATGGGCCGCGACGCCGCCCAGCCAATTGCGGGCGACGTGACGCCGGGGCCGGAGGTGCCGCCACCGGACGTGCCGGCTTCAGAGGCGCCGGCCACGGAGGCACCGGCACCGAAGGCGAGTCAGCCCGGAGCAGCCGGAGGTGGAGTGCTGGAGGTGGGAGCCGCGGTGGCCGAGAAAACGGCCGCCGCAAGTGCGTCGGCGGTGGCCCCCGACGCGGCAACGACAGGAGGGGCCGGTCCCATCGAGGTCTCCAACAAGGGAGGACCCACAGACGGAGGCCGGCCGCAGCAGACCTGGGCGGCAGCCGGGAGCCCGGCCCCTGGCGGGCCGTCGAGCGCTCTCGGCGCGGCGGCGGCCGCCGCTGTCGAGGCGTTTGCCGCGTGCCACGCCCAGGCGATGCAAGATGCTCGGGCTGCCAACGACCGGCTGGTGAGCTTGGAGAAGGCGGTCGCGGTGATTTTCTTCTTTCCTTCTTCTCCTTACTCGCCTTCTTCCGTCTTTTCCAGTGGGGACGTGCCAGCGCTCCCACTGGGTGTAGCCCCCGAGGCTCGAGCCGGCTGGGGCGCAAGCGGGTCAAGCCTAAAGCTCTTATTGTTTTGCAGGCAACGCATGACCACCGGGTGGCTGTGTACAACACCCTGCTGGGGTTGTACCGAGGAGCTGAGAACCGGCTCGCCGTCGTGTCCGCGGACATGTGAGGTACGTAGCCCTTGCGACCTTAGCGTCTTGCGATCTTCCCACTGGGTGTAGGCCCCGGGAATCAGGTCGGCTGCCCCGGAGGCGGGCTGAATCCTTTCTGACTCCCGTGGCTTCTCGTGCAGCTACCCATGCCGAGATGGTCTGCCTCCATCGACAGGTGGTGTGCCTCTACGAGGAGTGGGAGCTCCTGACGACAGAGCGTGACCGGCTCCGTGGGGAGGCGGATCAGGTGAAGGCGGAGCGGGAGGGCCGCGAGGCGGCCCATTGGCAAGCGTTGGCGGACCAAGAGGCGGCCCTTCGTCGGGAGGCGGAGGAGTGAGAGAAGGCGCTCCGCGAGAAGTTGGAGGCCAAGGACGCTGCCCTAGCCAAGGCGGCCGGGGACACGCAGGCGTCCCGGGATGAGCAAGAGCGCCGGTGCCAGGAGTGGTCGGCCAGGGAGGTGCGGCTGCAGGAGCAAGGGCACGAGGTGGACCGAATGTTGCATAGTAAGTTTCCATTGTCATGTTCTTCTCGCGCCTTCCTGCTTGGTTTTCTGGTTTGCTTCCCCGCTCATCCCCCATTCTCTTCTTAGGGTTTTTCCCTAGCACGCGGGAGGTTGCGGAGGCGGCCGTGGAGGCCAACCATGAGGCCCGGTGGGAGCAAGGAGAGGCCGTCGGGCCGCTGGCCCCCTGGACCCTGGACGAGGTGGGGATCGCCGCCAAGGCGCGCCTGTCGGAGGTGGTCCGCACCCTGAAGCGGCTCCAGCGGCCGGCATGACGCTGGTCCGCACGCTTTGGCCCGGCGCGGCGGAGCCGGGCTCCATGAACTGGCTATCGAGGTGGCTGGTGTTTCGGGTGGCATGGGTGAACTCCTGGAGGGCCTCCGCGGCACGAGCCAGCGCGGGCATGGCGCTTCGAATCGCCAAGTCGTGGTACCCCGAGCTGGACTTGGGTTTGCTCATGGCCCAGAATGCCGGAGCCGACTCGGAGTTGGAGGCGGTAGCCGACGAAATGCTGGCGAGGGCGAGCGACCTTGCGTCCTTCGCCGCGTGGGACGAGTATGTCCTGGAGCACGGGGCGGACGGCGTGGTGGTCCCGGAGGACCAGTACGGGCTCGCCCTGGACGACTTAAAGGGGAGCGCCGCCGAGACGGCCGACGAAGAATCCGACACCGCCGAGTATGCCGAGTCCGAGCCAGCACCCGCAGCGGGGGCTTCTACCTTGGCTGCCCTGAAGGTGCCGGCCTCGGAGGCGCCAGCACCGCCGGCTCCCGAGGTGTGAGCACCGCCTGCTCCAAAGGCGTCAGCACCGGAGGAGGGCCGGCCCGAAGCTTCCATACCTTAGGACTTTCTTTCCTGCATTTTTGTTTTAGACTAGAATTCCACCCACTGGGGGTGTATATGTAATGAACTTGTGGTCGTGGGCCTTTTATTGTTATGACTTATGCCATTTATCATTAAAAATAATGTGCATGTCGGCTCTTCTTTCACCTTTTGCCTTTTGACTTGTGTTCGCGCGCTGGGATTCCTTCTGGCTTCCGCCCCGCCTGCCAGCCAGCCGGGGGCCGGTCTGGGACAGGGATGGGGCTTCACCCTTGGGGAAAAATAGCAGGCTCTTAAAGTCAACCGGCTAGGGCTAGGTAGAGCCGGCAGAGGCCGGTTACTAGGATTAACATAGCTCGGCCTGGCCGGTCCGGCTGTCGCGTGCGTCGGCTGACCTTCGTGTGAGAAGTTCCTTCGTACCCCGTGGTCCCTTCAGCCGGACAGTCGGGATCCAGTCTGTAGCTGGTTAGGGGAGGAGAGGTGAAGGGTTGCTTGCTCACATTATTTGTCCGCCTTGGTGGGGAGCCGGGCGAGCCCCCGGGCCTGGGAGCCGGACCCGGTTGACGTGCCTTAAATAACAGAACTTTGGAGGAATCGAAAAAAAGGGCGTGCCCCCAGAGCCGGCTGGGGCCCCCGTTGCATTCATAAGCCCAAAAGGGGGAGGATACATACAATGGTTTTCAGCAATAGAATGGACGGAGGAGCGCCGCGTTCCACAGGCGCTCCGTCTCCTCGCCGGAGGCGTCTCTCTTGCGCTTCTGCGGCTTCTGGGCGTCTATTAGGTAGTACGCGTTGTTGTGCAGCGCTCGGCTGACGATGAATGGGCCCTCCCATGGGGAGGACAGCTTGTGATGGCCGGCTGTTCGCTGGATCCGCCTGAGCACCAAGTCTCCTTTGTGGAAGGAGAGTGGCCGGATCCGCTTGCTGTGGTAATGCCGGAGCTTCTGCTGGAAGATGGCCGTCCAGCTCAAGACCAGCTCGCGGGCCTCCTCAAGGAGGTTGACGCCGTCTTCCCTCGCCTCCCTCGCATCCTTCTCGGTGTATAGGGTGACCCGAGGCGAATCGAACTCGATGTCGGCGGGGATGATCGCCTCGGACCCGTAAATGAGAAAGAACAGAGTGTAGGCGGTCGACCGGTTGGGCATGGTCTGGAGGCTCCAAAGGAAAGCCGGTAGCTCCTCGACCCAACAGCCGGTCGACCGGACCAGTGGTGTCACGAGCCGGGGCTTGATGCCGGACAGGAGCAGGCCGTTTGCCCTCTCAACCTGGTCGTTTGACTGCGGGTGGGCGACAGACGCCAGGTCGAGCCGGATGCCCCGCCTCGAGCAGAAACGCGCTAGCGCGCCCTTGGCGAAGTTCATGCCGTTGTCGGTGATGATGGTGTGGGGGACGCCGTAGCGTACCGTGATGTCTTCGGTGAACCGGATGGCTATGGGGCCGTCCAGTTTCTTGATTGGCCAGGCCTCCATTCACTTGGTGAACTTGTCGACGGCTACCAGCAAATGTGTCATGCCGCCTCGTGCGGTCTTGAAGGGTCCCACCATGTCCAGCCCCTAGACGGCGAATGGCCACGAAAGGGGGATGGTCTGGAGGGCGCTAGCCAGAAGATGGCTCTGCGTGCTGAAGCACCGGCAGCCCTCGCATTTGTCAACCAGTTCCTTGGCCGCCTCCAGAGCAGTCGGCCGGTATAAACCGTGACGGAATGCTTTGGCCACCAGGGACCTGGAGGCGGCATGATGCCCGCACTCGCCCTGGTGGATGTCGAGGAGGATTTCTTGCCCTTTCTCCAGCTCGACGCAGCGTTGGAAGACGTCGGTGGTGCTGCGATGAACCAACTCGTGGTTGATGATGCTGTAGGCCGGGGCCCGGCGCTGAATTTGCCTTGCAGTGGCCTCATCGGAGGGGAGCTCGCTGCACTGGAGGAACACCAGGATGGGCTGGGCCCACAAGGGAGTCGAGACAGGGGCCGTCCCAGCCCCCGGGATCGGCTCGCTAGTCCCCGGGACCGGCTCGCCAGCCCCCGAGAGCGAGGCGACAGTGGGAGCATTGACCGTCATCATGACGGCGACGAGGCCGGTGCCGGCAGGCGTAGACGTGGCCGGCTCAAAAGTCGTGGCGGGCGGCGCCGGACTGGCGGCTGGTGGTGGCAAAGCCGGCAGAGCTGCCGCAGCCGGCGGGGCCGGTTGGGCAGCCGGTTCCGCCGAGGTGCCGGCCGCGTTTGCCGGCACGAAGATGGACTCCGATTCGAGAGAAGGCTTGATTGAAGGCTTCATCAGCCGCTCGAGGGAGACGTCGACTGGGATGGCCTGCCGGGTGGAGCCAATCTTGGCCAGCGTGTCGGCCGCCTCGTTGTCTGCACGGGGGATGTGGTGGAACTCGCAGCCCTCGAAGGAGCTGGTGAGCTACTGGACGAGGAAGTGATAGCTGGCCATGTTGGCGTCCCTGGCGTCCCATTCTCCAGAGACCTGTTGCACCACGAGGTCAGAGTCGCCGAAGCAAATGATGCGTTGGATGTCGATCTCCTAGGCGAGCCGGAGGCCATGGACAAGGGCCTCGTATTCGGCCACGTTGTTGGAGGCGGCGAAGTGGATCTGGAGGGTGTAGCGGAGCTGGTCTCCTCTGGGGGACGACAAGACGATGCCGGCTCCCAGGCCGGCTCGCATCTTCGAGCCGTCGAAGTGCATGCGCCAGTGCGTGGAGTCTGGCGGAGGCGGCACGAACTGGGTTTCGGCCCAGTCGACGAGGAAGTCAGCCATTGCCTGGGACTTGATGGCGGTGCGTGGCTCGTACCGTATTTCGTAGTCGGCCAAGGCGATGGCCCATTTGGCGATCCGGCTGGGGGCGTCCCAGCCGGCCATGATTTTGCCCAGCGGCGCTGTGCTCACGATGGTGATGGCGTGCTCCTGGAAGTACTGCTTGAGCTTTTGGGCGGCGAAGTATACGCCATAGCACATCTTCTGGTAGTGGGGGTAGTTTTGCTTGGAGGTGGAGAGGACCTCGCTGAGGTAGTAGACGAGGCACTGCGTCGACAACGCCTTGCCTTCCTCCGACCGCTCCACCACCAGGACGATGCTGACGACGCGTGTGGTTGCCGCAATGTAGGCGAGCAAAGGCTCCTTGTCAGCCGGCGCGGCCAAGATGGGCGTGCTACTAAGAGCCCGCTTGAGGCCGCGGAACACCGCGTCCGCCTCGTCGGACCAGTCGAACAGGGCCGGCTTCTTCGAGAGGTCTTGGCCCGGCTCGACCAGGGCCGACTTGCGTAGGAGCCCGTAGAGGGGCAAGGCCTTCCCGCCCAGCCGGCTGATGAACCGGTTGAGGGAGGCGAGGCAGCCGGTGAACTTCTGGACGTCACGGAGCCGGACTGGCTTGGGCATGCGCTCAATCGCCCGGATCTTCTGGGGATTAGATTTGATGCCACGGGCAGACACGAAGAAACCCAGGAGCTGGCCGGCTGGGACGCCGAAGACACACTTCTCCGGGTTGAGCTTGATCTTGTATTCGCACAAGTTGGCAAACGTCTCCCGGAGGTCGTCGAGGAGGCTGAAGTGCTTCTTGGATTTGACGACGATGTCATCCACGTAGACATGGACATTCTTGCCTATCTGAGGCAGGAGGCACTTCTTCATGCAATGCTAGAAGGTAGCGCCTGCATTCTTCAGGCCGAAGGACATGGTGATGTAGCAATAGGCCCCGAAAGGGGTGATGAAGGAGGTCTTGAGCTGGTCGGCCGGGTCTAGCTTTATCTGGTCGTAGCCGGAGTAGGCGTCCAGGAAAGACAGCAGATTGCAGTCGGCCGTGGAGTCGATGACTTGATCGATCCGCGGCAGGGCGAATGGGTCCTTGGGGCACGCCTTTTTCAGGCTCATGTAGTCGATACACATGCGCCAGGTCTTGTTTTTCTTCACCACCAGGACTGGGTTGGCCAGCCAGTCCGGGTGGAATACCTCCATAATGAAGCCGGCTGCGAGCAGCCGGGCGATCTCTTCTCCTATAGTACGCCGCTTCTCCTCGGAGAAACGGCGCAGTGGTTGCTTGACCGGCTTCACATCTGGCCGTACATGTAGCTTGTGCTTGGAGAACTTCCTCGAAACACCCGGCATGTCCTTGGGGGACCATGCAAAGATATCCTGATTCTCATGGAGGAAGTCGACGAGCTCGCTTTCCTATTTGCTGTCGAGGCGGGAGCCGATGGTCACGCACTGGGTAGGGTTGGCCGGATCGAGTGGCACCTGCCTGGTGTCCTTGGACGGCTGGAACGAGCCTTCGCTGACTGACTGGGACGGAGGTGCCGGCACGGCCGGCTGGGCAGAGGCGAGGGCCACCAGCCGGTCGAGCTACCGCTTCTCCTCTGCTATTTCCAGGGCCTCGGCCAGCCGGCTGCCATCTCGCGTGCACGCCATCGACATCTGGTACTTGTCAGCGATGGTGATGATGCCCTTGGGGCCCGGCATCTTGAGCTTGAGGTAGGCATAGTGGGGGATCGCCATGAACTTGACGAGAGCGGGCCGGCCCAACAGTGCATGGTAGGGACTATCGAGGTCCACCACCTCGAACAAAACCGGCTCGCGACGGAAATGACTGGCGTCGCCGAAGAGGACGTCGAGCTTGATCTTGCTGACAGGGGTGCAGGACTTTCCCGGCATGATGCCGTGGAAGACGGTCTGACTCGTTTTCAGGTCTTCCACCTTGAGCCCCAGCTTGAGCAGGGTGTCGAGGTAGAGGATGTTGATGCTGCTGCCTCCATCGATCAGCACCCGCAAGAAGCGGCACGAGCGTTTCTTGGAGGCGATGGTAGGATCGAGGACGAGGGCATAGCTGTCGGGGTTTGGCATCATGGCCAGGTGGTCCGCCCGGCTCCACGTGATCGGCTTCTCGGACCAATGCATGAACTGGGGGGTCGCGGGCGTGGTGGCGTTCACCTCGCGGTGGAGCCGGCACTGGGCGTGCTTGTCCGTCTCTTTGCTGGTGAAGACGACATAGCAGTCGTCGTGTTCGGGGAACCGGTCGTGCAGCCGGTCGTCGCCCCGAGCCGGGGCCGGGTCCGCCTGAGCCGGACCGAGAGCCGGAGCCCGAGCCGGGGCTAGTGCCGGAGTGCGGGCGGCCTGCGCGAGGGGGGTGGCGGGAGGCCGTCCCCCCGGGCCAATCGCTGTGAGAAGCTGCACTGCCCGAGCGTGTGCGTGGCCGGCTTGGCACCAGAGTGGTTTTTGCAAGGGAGGTCAAGAATTTGCTCGAAAGTCATCTTGGGCTGCCAGGCGGCCTTGCCGGTTCGCTGGCACTGACCGGAGGCCTAGCCAGTCGGCTGCTCCTCCTCGATGGAGGCGACCTGCCGGCTCCCGTAGCGGGAGTCGGGCTGGTTGTTCTTGCGCTTGCCGTTCTGCTGCTGCCGGTTGTCGGTCACCGCCCGCGGCGCGGCGGGGGGTGTAGCCTGCTTGGCCGGCGCCTTAGCCTTCATCCTCATTGAGGAATCAGTCGTGGCGTATTTGTCCGCTTTGGACATCAGGTCCACCAGGGAGGTTGGCTCGGAGCACAAGAGCTTCTGCTTGAGGGGGGTGCCATCGCAGCAGCCTTCGATGAAGTACTGGATGGCCTGTACCTCGTGTACTCCTTCACAGGAGTTGCAGAGCTCGGTCCAGCCTGTGAGGTAGTCACGGAGGGGCTAGTCCGGCCCCTGGACGCACATGGCCAGCTCGCGGGGCCGGCCAGGCCGCTTGTAGGTGTCGGTGAAGCTGCGGATGAAGGCCTCCTCGAAGTCCGTCGAGGTGTTGACCCTGCCGGCGGCCAGGCTGTTCAGCCAGGTGCGGGCCGAGCCGATTAGCATGAGGGGGACGTAGCAGACGGCTACGCGCTTGATTCCCCTGGCGATGCCGACGGCGGTGGTGTAGTCGATCAGCCAGTCCTTCGGCTTGGCGGCCCCGGTATACTTCGGGGTGTCATGGGGGAGCGTGATGCCAGGCGGAAAAGGCTCATTGTGGATTCACGCACCGAAACAGGCTGGGCCAATCGAGCCCTCCTCCTCGAGGAGAGCCGACTGCGCCAGCCGGTCAAGACGGAGTCGGGCGTCGTTGTCGCTGTGGGGGATGCGGGGCCCGAGCCAGGCGGCAAGCTCAGGGCGGACGGACGGCGGGATGGACCGCACGGGTTCCTGCCATGGAGGCGGAGTATGCCCGTGGGTGCGCCGGCTGCCGCCAGCCGGCGCCTTATCGCGGCGGTGGTTGCCAGCCGGGTTGTTGTTGTGCCGGCTGTTCACAGCCGGCTGTTCGTTTCCGCGTGACGGGGCGCGGTGGATGTTGCTACCCCGGGCGTTCCGGCCGGAGGGACAAGGGGTGCTGGAGTGCTAAGCCGGCCGGCGGTCAGCAACTCCAGTGTCCTCGCCCTCGGGGTGGGGAAACTCCGAGACGGCCCCACCGGGGGTGAGGACGACCTGTTGTGCGTTGGCGGTGTCTATGAGGTCCTTGATGTGCCGCTCGCGTGCGGCCCGCTCCTCGCCCTCCAAGGTTGCCAAATCCTCGTAGGCAACCTTGGCGGCACGAAGGTTGGCCGTGGGGGTGTCATAGACGGGGAAATGACCGCCGAGGATTTCTGCAACCACGCGGTCGCCTTCTCGCACAGCACCACGCCGGCTGGGCTCGGGGCCAGCCGGGGTGAGACCGTATGCGGAGTTGTATTCTCGCTGCGCGGCCTCCATCCGGCGTCGCTCGTCAACGAGGACGCTGGCGTCCTCGAACAGCAGGCGACGGGCCGCCTCCAGCTCGGCTCTGGCGGTGGTCGGGTCTGTCGTCGTAGCGATAGGGGTGCCCAGACCCCGGAGGGTGGTGGCGAGTGGGTCGGAGGTGCCGACGCGAGCGGCGGCTGCGTCGGTCTCGGCCGCTCACACATGGCCCGAAGTGGTGGAGGAGACAGTGACCATCACCCCCACGCGGGTGTGGGGGCCGATGGCCTCACCCGTGGCAAGCGTGCCCACGGACGAGGGCGGATCGGTGAAGTCGAACACCCAGCTAGGGTACTCGCCGGCCTCTTGTTCTTCGGCGAGGCTCAGCTTGCTAAACCACCCGGCGAGCGCGGCGACGTCGAGCGCGAGGTCGCGGCCGGGGCACCCGTCAGAGGAGCATCCATCAGAAATGCTATCATAAAATATCCCCAAATATTTTATAGGATTAAGTTTGAATATTTAAAACTCCTACAAAAAGTTTCAGGATATTTTGAAACATAAAATAATGATAATGCTTTATTTGGCATTTTAAGAGGCTTTGTTATTTATTTTTAAATTGCTATAATTGTTCAAATATTTAAAATGGCCCTTGTTATAAGCATGTCCATATTTATCAGACATTGGGAACATTTTGTAAGGGCATTTTGAATTTGTTGAGTTTTCACAACTTTGAATTAATTTGATTCAAATATGAACTTTGTCGTGGCTTCGTCACGGCAGATGCCATGGGTAGGCTTATCGAGAGGGGCCAAGGGGCGCTAGCGGGCTCCGGGAGCAGGATTAGGCATAAGCGGTGGCCGACACACGATGTACCCAGGTTCGGGGCCCTCCGTGGGAGGTAATACCCCTAGTCCTGCTCGGTCTGGTTGAGACAATGGTCGAGTTACAATGGTGCTCCTTGAGCTGTGTGGATCGAGGAGGAAGAAGGAGCTAGCCTGCTCTTCCACCTCTCTACGTGCGTGTGTCTGGAGTGGATGTGGAGGGGGCTCAGAGAGCAACTGATCGATCGTCTGTTTGTTGGTGCCCCCTGCATGGGGGTGGCCCGGGGGTTTATAGGCCAACCCCCCAATTACAATACAAATAGGAGGTCAAAGGGGCCCCCAACCGGCAGCCTCTCTGGCCGGCTGCGGGGGCCCGACCGTGGGGTCTTGTCGCCGGTAGGTCCCGCCGGCTGAAGGGTCCCGTCAGGAGCCGACGGGGCCCACGAGGCGGGTCCCGACGCCGGTCACATCGCGGCACGGGCCGCCCCTTGTGGCGTCGTCTTGCGGCGGCCGACCGAGGTCAGCGGTACGGCCGGCCACCCTATAGCTATGCCGGGGTAGGTAACGGAGTGGTTGGGGCGTGCGGCACTGTTGGAAGCCCGGTATCCATCCGCTAGGGTCAAAGGCCCTGACGCCTTCGCTGTGGCCATATCGGCGCTGACCTCCGATGGGATGGGGGCCATTGTTGCCACGCACGCCCTGACGACGGTATCCAATGCCCGGCCGGTTGGGGGGTAGGCGGCAATGCCCCCAGCCGGCCGGTACGTCGTAACCGGCGGGGCGTAGCCGGCGGGCCGCTTCTGGCAGGGCGTAGCCGAACCGCGGGGGGGGGGGAAGCGGCCCGCCCTTCGATTGCGTTTAGGAGGTCCGGGAAAGGGGGCGCATTAGGCTACCCCGGGGTCATCCCCCCGTCAAACTTGGGGTTTCTTTTATTCCCCATTTCATGTTGATGCAAAATTGTAACATGATGCACACACATGCTATCCTATGACATCTAGCTAGGGATGTGACAGCTGCTAGACAAGTGCCCAACTGTTAGTGATATGAGATATGTTGATTGGAAATTAATTAAGGAGAATGAGGACTACTTTCCATGTGTCCAAGATAATTTCCACTACATTGGTCTGGATGAGTTCATTGGCAGAGAGCTTACTACATGGAACGATGAGATGATCATGCAATTCTACTCCACTGCACATTTCTACGGAGATGGTAGAATTGTATGGATGACTGAAGGAGCAAGGTATGAATCCACTATTGATAATTCGGCTGCACTTCTAGGAGTTCTAGAGGTTGAGGATGGTGATCTGAATGTATACTCAGAATCCAAGGCGAGCCACAATGGCATGAAGGATATGTATACTCCTATCCCCGTAGACAAAGTGCAATCTCACAAGCTAGGATCCATCTAGTATCTACAAGCAGGCCTCCGTACCATGAACACTATTCTGAGGCATACCTTGATGCCCAAGTCAGGAGATGACAAGATGATTCGAGGCTACTCCATCAACATGTTGATCCACCTTAACAGACATACCATGATTATAGTCATGGATTTGATTGTTGAGACAATCAAGAGGGTTGCTGCTGATCAGAAGCGCTCTTGCTGCTATACACCCTACATCCAGATTCTTATCAACTCTCTGTTGGAGAAGCACATATTTGCTCTAGACCGTCCACATTTTCCCCTACAGCCAGAACTCGAGGATAATGTTGTGGTGATGGACCCAGATCATCCCACATATGCTACAACACAGGCAGAGGCAGAAGCAGTTCGAGCCGCTAGTGCTCAAGCCCCCAGATCCAGAAACAAGCAAATGGATCTTTTGATCTTAGCAGTTCAGGGCATGTAAAAGGATATCAAGGGGATTCTGGACAACCAGAACAGTCTTGTGAGGATCTTTGAGACAAGGATCAAGACTCTTGGTGACAAGGTGGACAAGGTGACCAAGACAGTTATAGAGCTTCAGAAGGAAGTTGACTCAGTGCACATTCCTCGGGTCTCTTCTACTTCTTCAGATGATGATGAGGAGGATGGATCACCTCTCAGGCCGAGCACACAGTTCACTACTCAGGCTAGATCAGCCATAGTGCCTGCACCAGACGTGAGGCCCTCTTCATCAGCTCCTGCTACTGTCAGCATAGCTCCTGCTCCATCAGCTCCAGTTCCTCTAGTGACCACTCCAGCTCCATCCACGACATCTGTAGAAATCTTCACCGACGCCGTTCTCTTGACTCCTTCATCAACAACCGAAGGAGATTAGCCCAAGAACGCTTAGATGTATGCCTTTGAATTTTTTGGTAACTTGTTGCCAAAGGGGGAGGAGTGTATATAGATCTTTAGTCTTCGAGTGAGAGAGCGTTTGGTGTTTTGTTGCTTGTTTTCAAAACCAATTGCTTTTGATTGCTTGTGATACACGTTTGATGATGTTTGATCATATGCTTTAATGTGTGATGCTACTATTTCCTATCATCTTAATGCTTATGTGATGATCATTCATCTTTGGTTGATTGTGTTGTGCTATGATGCTCATTCTAATTACTCCCGCACACCACCAAGTGGTATGTGACATGTAAGAAGTGACCCATGTACCTAATCGATTGTGCATTTGCATTCAAACGCAAATTTAAAATAATGCACAAATTTAGGGGGAGCTCTTGCTTATCACATACCTCTCAAAGCGACGGTTATATCTTTGTTGAAGCTTTGATCTATATGTTGTCATCAATTACCAAAAAGGGGGAGATTGAAAGCACATTTGCTCCCGTGGTGGTTTTGGTAATTAATAACAACATGTGAGTCATTGAACTAATGTTTCCACCAAGTATATTTTAGGAAAAGTTCAATGATAGGGATGGCAAAAGGATTGGGGAGATTGTGGAACTACCCCAAGATGCAAGGAAATAGGTTGGCCAATCTTCAAGCAAGAGGACTCTATGTTTTACATTTGTGAGAAATCACTTTGAGTCCATAGGAAAGCCAATACTATTAAAAGGGGGAAAAGTTTTGTTGGTGAACAAAATGCTCATACGTGCACAAGTGATAGTCACCAAAAACATCTACAAGCTCTCCCACCAAAGTCTATCTATAGCCAAACATAAAAAATCAGTGCAACCAACATTCCTATCCGGTGCCACCGATTCCAAACCCTAGACAGACTCAGCCAAACCCTAACACTTTGGTGCAGCCGACACTGCTTTCAGTGCCACCGAGTTGGGTTGCCAACTTTCTGTTATGCAAGTTCACATTTTCGGTCCGTCCGAGAATGTTGAATCAGCGTCACCGAGTTTGGCAATTCTGACCGTAGGTCACCTTGTTGGTGCAACCGAGAATCCTATATCGGTCTCATCAAGATTCAAAAGTTGCCACCTTTTGGTCACTTCGGTACCACCAAGATTAACACATTGGTGTCACCGAGTTGGTCATTTTGTGTGTAACGGTTGGATTTTTGGGGATGCCTATATATACCACTTCACCACCACCCACTTGAAAGAGAAGCACTCAGAACTATTCCATACCTATCCTACTCAGTTTTCTGAGAGAGAACCACCTACCCTTGTGTTGAGGTCAAGGTCTTCCACTCCAACCATATGGATCTTGATTTCTAGCCTCCCCAAGTTGCTTTGCACCAATCCCATCTCTTCTACCAAGCCAAATCCATGAGAGAGTGATTGTGTGTTGAGGAGTCTATCATCTTGAAGCACAAGAGCAAGGAGCTCATCCTCATTACCGAGCCTATTACCTTTTGGAGGGTGGTGCCTCCTAGATTGGTTAGGTGTCACTTGGGAGCCTCCTAATTCATGTTGTGGAGTGAACCAAGAAGTTTGTAAGGGTAAGGATATCGCCTACTTCGTGAAGATCTACCCCGAGTAAGGCTAGTCCTCGGTGGACGTAGGCCGTCATGGTATAGTCAAGGTTGCTTGTTCGTGGAACCCTGTGTGGGTAGAGCCCTCCGTGGACTCTCACGATCATTACCCTCCGAGGGTTGAAGACTCCATGAACGTGGATGTACGATAGCACCCCCTATCGGAACCATGGGAAAAATCATCATGTCTACAATTGCATTTGATCTTCCTACCCTATCCTTTTACTCATGCTTGTTGTTACTTTCCGCTGCTATACTCTTAGACTTGCATGTGTAGGCTGTACTTGATATGTTATGAATGCTAAAACTTGACAAGAATTAAAATTGGGAAAAAGCATAGTTTTATTTGGTCAAGTAGTCTAATCACCCCCCTCTAGACCTACTTTCAATCCTACAGCGCACACTGCGGCGGCGAGGCTGCGGCGGCCATGGCGGGGCAAAGGGGAGAAAGCGAGGGGGAGAGAGCGATTGGGACGTCTCCTGGAGGCTATCCACGATGCCAGCGCGACGGGGGTGAGGCACGCAGGCAGCTGTCGGCATGTTAGCACGACCGTGCGTGGTGGCGGCCACACACCCGGCCTCCTGGCCGCCACGAGGACGACGACCCGGATGGGCCAGGTGGGCCGGCATGCAGCTGGCCTCAGGTCAGTTCTCTCCCCTATTTTCATTTTCTATTTCCTGTTTTTTCTATTTCCTGTTATGTGTTTTATTTTTGTGTGGCCTCCAAACCTATTTCAAAATATATTGAAATATTTTGCTAGCATAGTTTGAATATTTCAAACCTACACAAAATATTTCAATATTTTTGAATGACTAAAATATTTGCAATGCTTTATTTGACAATTTCAGTACCATTATTATTTATTTTTAAAATTCTATATATGTTTTGAAAATTAAAATGTGCCCTGATATATTGTTGCCAATAATTATCAGACATGGGGGGCATTTTTGATGGGCATTTTGGATTTGTTGAAAATTCACAACATTTGAATTGGTTTAATTCAGGTGAGATGTTGGGGTTTTTGTTGATCCCCATTTCATCTTGATGCAAAATTAAAACATGATGCACACACATGCTAGCATAGAGCAGGACTAACTAGGGATGTGACAACTCACCCCCACTCAAAAGAATCTCGTCCCAAGATTTGGAAGTCGTCAGGAAGAGTGCGGGGTACTCTAGTCGAAGGCGGTCCTGTCTTTCCCATGTGGCTTCCTTCTCGGAATGGTGTGACCACTGAACCTTGAGAAACTTGATATTTTGATATCGAGTGGTACCCAGCTTGATCAAGAATACGAACAAGGTATTCTCGATAAGTAAGGTTATCTTGGAGATCAAGCGTTTCGTGGTCTACTTCACGGACAGGGTTCGAGAAGCAACGCATGAGTTGCAAGACGTGGAAGACATCATGAACCTTGGAAAGATGCGGTGGAGGTTCCAATTGGTAGGCAACTTCTTCTCATTTGGCAAGAATGCAAAAAAGACCAATGTAACAAGGAGCCAACTTGCCCTTGATACCGAATCATTGGGTACCCTTCAGAGGTGTAACCCAAAGAAAAGCCTTCTCATCAACTTCATAGGTCACAACCTTATGATGGCGATCATATTGGCTCTTTTGACGAGATTGGGTTGTTTTCAACTTTTCATGAATAATGCGAACTTGCTCCTTTGCATCCTGGATCATATCAAAGAGTTGCCTCTCTCCGGTTTTTGACTAGTTAAGAGGTGTTCGACACCTTCGTCCATAGAGAACTTCAAAAGGGGCTTTGCCCAAGCTTGACTAAAAACTATTGTTATAAGCAAATTCGGTGAATGGAAGACATTTCTCGCAATTCATACCGAAAGATATAACACAAGATCTGAGCATGTCTTCCAGAATTTGATTGACTCGCTCCACTTGACCACTTGACTGTGGATGGAAAGCAGTGGTAAAGGATAGATGAGTCCCCATAGCATTTTGGAAGCTTTCCTAGAATCGGGAAGTAAAGATACTTCCACGGTCTGAGTTAATCTCCAAAGGAACACCATGAAGAGAAACTATTCAAGAAACATATAACTCCGCTAGCTGGCAAGCATTTATACTCTACCGAACAGGAAGAAAATGAGCCACTTTGGAAAGACGGTCAATGACCAAAAAGATAGCATTATTCCCTCTCTTGGTCCTGGGAAATCCGATGATGAAATCCATACCGACCTTATCTCATTTCCATTCAGGAATAGCTAAGGGTTGAAGGGTGCTAGAAGGCCATTGATGTTCTGCCTTGACGCAACGACAAACATCGTAGTTTGCAACGAACTAAGCAATTTCTTTCTCCATCCTAGTCCACCAGAACCTCTCGCATAGGTCCTGATACATCTTGATACTGCCAGGATGAATCATGAGAGGAGAGTCATGAGCCTCCTTAAGGATCAGCTATCGAAGATGTTGGTTCTTGGGAACCACCAATCGGTTCTAGAAGAACAGTACACCTTGATCATCGATAGAGAAATCCTTAGCGTTATCGCTAACAAGGTTCTCTTTGATCCGGGATATACCCTTATCATGCTTTTGGCCAGCTATGATTTGATCCTCAAGAGTAGGTTTTGCCACCAAATTGGATAGGAATCCTTGAGGAACAATGTGAAGGTTTAACTTCCGAAATTCCTCATAGAAGTGTTTGACTTTGTTGTAACATCAGGTTGTTACAATAAGACTTACAACTTAGTGCATCAGCCATGACATTGGCTTTCCACGGGGTGTAAGTTATCTCTAAGTCGTAATCTGTAATCAACTTGACCCACCGTCTTTGCTTGAGATTCAAATCTGGCTGGGTGAAGATATATTTCAGACTTTGGTGATTAGTGTATATTTCGCAACGATTACCCAAAAGGTAATGTCGTCAGGTTTTCAGTGCATGGACTACAGCTGCAAGCTCAAGATCATGTGTTGGATAATTATCGTCATGTGGGCGCAACTATCGAGATGCATATGCAATCACATGACGATCTTGCATGATAATGCAACCAAATCCTTGTCGCGAGGCGTCGCAATAGATAACAAAGTCCTTACAGAAATCTGGTGGCACCAGTACGGGAGCACAAGTCATGCGTCTTTTCAGTTCCTGAAAATTGTGCTCATATTGCGGAGTCCACCCGAACTTTTTATCTATCTTGAGGAGTTCAGTCAGAGGCTTCGCAACCTTGGAGAAGTTCTCAAAAAAGCGGCGACAATAGCTCGCTAAGCCAAGGAAACTCCGAACTTGCTTAACCGATTCAAGTTGAGTCCAATCAAGGACGGCCTGAACTCTCTTGGGATTGACAACAATACCTTTATGAGAGATCACGTGTCCTAGGTAGGTCACTTCTGGTAACCAAAATTCACACTTGGAGAATTTGGCATACAGACGATGCTCTCGAAGTTTCATCAATACCAGCCTTAGATGCTCAGCATATTCCTGTTCGTCCTTCGAGTAGATGAGTATATCATCGAGGTAAACCACAACAAATTTATCCAAATACTCCATGAAGATCGAATTAATCAAGCGAGAGAAAGTGGCTGGGGCATTGGTGAAACCGAAGGACATGACGGTGTACTCATATTGGCCATAACGAGTAACAAAAGCCGTTTTTGGAATGTCCCCATTTCTAATTCTAATTTGATGGTATCCCAACCTCAAATCCATTTTGGAAAAGACTGAGGATCCAGCGAGTTGATCATACAAGTCGTTGATCCTAGGGAGCGGATACTTGTTGTTCATGGTGACCAGGTTCATTGGCCGATAATCTACAACCATCTGATCCGATCCATCCTTCTTTTTGACGAAGAGGACGGGGCAAGCCCAAGGAGAAGAACTAGGATGGATGAAACCTTTATTCAAAGCCTCATTGAGTTGTTTCTTAAGCTCGGCTAGTTCTAAGGGTGTCATCTTATAGGGTCTTCTGGCTATTGGGACAGTCCCTGGAACGAGTTCTGTCACAAACTCTACATCCCTGACAGGTGGAATTCCTGGCAGTTCTTCTGGAAAGAGATCCGGGAAGTCATAGACTACCAGGATATCTTCTAGCTCTAGAAGAGGTCTAGCATTAAGGGAATAGAGTTGGTGCTTGGCAGCTCGAGTTGAGACATTAACTATCTCACTTGATGGATGTGTAAGCTGAACATTCCTAGAATGAGTATTAATCTTAGCACAATGGGCTTTCATCCAGTCCATACTTAAGATGATATTAATGTCTGAAGACTTGAGAGCTATCAAGGATGCTAGAAATACTAGCCTATCCACAAGGATTTCCTTGTCATGGCTCACTCTACAAGTTTGCCATTTTGAACCAGGAGTCTGAACTACTAAAGGAGTATGTCGTGGATTTGTCACGATAGATGTCCGGGTGAATGGACTTAGGTTCGGGGCACAAGCGCAACTATGTGGCGGCTTGAAGGGGTTGATCGGAATCGAGAGACGCAGAGTTTACCCAGGTTCGGAGGTAAAGGCCTACGTCTTGCTTGTCTGGTATTGATGATGAAGGAGGTCTCTCGGTTACAAGGGTGTTGTTTGCTATCTCTAATCGCGAGAGCCTCTAATCTCTTGTGTCTGTCTAAACTTGTGGACTTGTGAATATGTCCCTCTAGGGGTGCTCTACCCCTCCTTATATAAGTGGAGAGGGTAGGTTTACAAATAGAGTCCTACTAGGAGTAGGATTAGGACTAGTCTCTCTAGAATCCTATTCCGGGTCTTGTTTCCTTCGGGAGGGAATATTTCTCTCTTTGGGCCTTCTCTTGTGAGCCGCCTGGTGCCGGCTCACACGCCGGGTCTTGGGCCTGGTCGCCCTGCGACCCGTCAGCCGGATCACCAATAAAATGTCATGTTTTTACCGGGTCTCCTATGAGTCGCCAGGCCGGGTCATACCGCGGGGTATATCCCCGACATTAGCCCCTAGGTTAGCTTGAATTTATTCATGCTACGCTCATGAAATAAGAGTAACAAATATGTTAACTGCCCGGCTTGCTCCTTTGGCCGGCTTATAAAATGGCTCCTCAGAAATCCGGGTCTTTTCTGCATATGAACGAGTCATCTTGATAATCATCTTGCTTTTCAATGTCCTTTGAAAAATATTGAGAATAGAACACCCATATGTCAT
This sequence comes from Hordeum marinum, assembly GCA_022496015.1. Taxonomy (NCBI): domain Eukaryota; kingdom Viridiplantae; phylum Streptophyta; class Magnoliopsida; order Poales; family Poaceae; genus Hordeum; species Hordeum marinum. The sequence goes on from CM039678.1 coordinate 119,001,713, forward strand.
TGAGTCGGCTTCCAATACTCTTGGCGGGTCATCTTTGCCAGGTCATAATCATTGATGATGCCGGGTCATTATCGTTGGTGACGCCGGGTCAAATGACTAGAATCCAGCTGACTTGATAAAAATATTGGGATGAAAATCCATCTGATGTAAAACCGGACTTCCATTGTTGTGAAGCAGGGCGGCTTATATAAAATCTGGCAGGTTTATGATCTTTTGATAACGTCGGGTCATAAATGTTGGTGACGCCGGGTCTAACAACTGAACTCCATAATTAACATCTTGAAAATTCTCCTCAAAGTTTTTGATATGTCCATATTACCTGTAGCCCCCAAGCTCCGAGATTATCCATGATAACTTGGTGCTTTGCAATAATATTTTGGACTGTGTAGCCCCCAAGTGGTGGGTTGTCCTGCCTGCAGCAACCTGGGACTTATAACTGTCTTATACCTTATGAAACTTCAGCAAGTGTAGCCCCCAAGGGCCGGCTCATCAGTATGTGACGGGCCGGGTCTTCAATTTGAACCATATAATCTATTTGAATAGCTGAATACTGTAGCCCCCAAATGCCGGGTAGCACGCTTGCGGCGACTTGGGACTTTAGAAATTTTGATCTGAGCGGTGTAGCCCTCAAGTGTCGGGTCAGTAAGAATTACTGGGCTGGGACTTAAAAATATAGAAAGGTCGGCTCATCTCCTTGAGATAATAGGGTCTTGTTGTCAATGTAATGATCTGAAAACCGGCTTGCATTAGCCCCCTAGTGCCATGGTGCGTGCTTGTAGCGACATCGGACTTGCATATTTGATAGAAACTGGACTTGAATAGTTTAGCCCCCAAGTGCCGGGTCACCTGCCTGCGGCGACTTGGGACTACGCAAGAATAATATGACTCACCACAATTTGTTGAATGAATCCTTGACCGTGGTTGTAATATAACCCAGAATGAATATCCTTGAATAATTCCTTTGTCTTTGACATGAAATCCCTGTTCGTGATTGCGGTGCAACCCGGCAAATATATTTGATAAATCCATGAGTGTTGTAGATTACTACAGAGCACAATTGAAGAAATCCGAGAATCGGTCAATTAGATGACACGGCATTATATCTGATAAGGCGACTCTTGAAAAATAATGAATTCTCATTGGCTTGAAAACCTCAATCATTTAGTACTGGTTATGATAAACCATGAAGATCCAGCCATGTTGGCTATTAAAGGTCCATTTGCTCTTGCAGAAGTTTTTCATCATACTTAACAGTGGCTCATCTTAAGAGATAAGACCTGCAAAAACAAACAAGACAAAATATATTCTGCATTGTTGTAAGGGCGGCTTGAAAAAGCATAACCCGGAGATGTTAAAATCTTTCATAAAATTGCTCCTTCTTTCATAATCTTGCTCTGACCCGGCTTGATAAGCTGGCATGACATGTGAATATGATGTAATGTATGATGCAATGTATGATGCTATGTATGATGCAATGTATGATGCAATGTTGACTTGTCAACATTTTTGGCTTAAGAGCCGGCTTAGGGTTAGATAAGCTACACCCGGAGGGTGGGAAGCCCCCTTCGACGACCAAGTTGACTTGTCAACTTTTTTGGCTTAAGAGCCGACTATTAGGGTTAGATAAGCTACACCTGGAGGGTGGGAAGCCCCCTTCGACAACCAAGTTGACTTGTCAACTTTTTTGGCTTGAGAGCCAGCTGTTAGGGTTAGATAAGCTAGACCCGGAGGGTGGGAAGCCCCCTTCGACAGCTCTGTTGACTTGTCAACATTTTTGGCTTAAGAGCCGGCTATTAGGGTCAGATAAGCTACACCCGAAGGGTGGGAAGCCCCCTTCGACAACCAAGTTGACTTGTCAACTTTTTTGGCTTAAGAGTCGGTTGTTATGGTTAGATAAGCTACACCCGGAGGGTGGGAAGCCCCCTTCCACAACTATGTTGAGGGAGTCAACTTTGTGCACCATCTTGTAAGTCGCCATCTTGTAAACTGCCATCTTGTATGAAGAAACGGCAGAAGCTCCAAGTGACGTTATTATGATCCAATAAATCCAGGCACCCATGTTTGAATGGTGCATCACGGCGGTTCGTCTTCTTGGGCAACTTTTTTAATCTTCCGCCAATAATGTAATAGCCCCCAGGATTGGGTTTTCTCTTGCAAAGACCCGGGGTTCTCGTTGAAAACTACCAAATGAGTCTCGCCATGTCTGTAGCCCCTAAGTCTTAAGTTGACTCGAAGAGGCGGCTTGAGAGTCTCCCCTGATGGTCGAGGTTGACCGTGACGGGTTATAGATGATCTCGTATGAATTGTTTCAATGATCCGGTCGATGGTTTTTTCCGGCTGGTTGTTGAAGTTAACCAAACCGCAGTGGCGGCGACTTGCGCGTTTGTCCGTTTGGGCGGCTCGTATATACGAACACTGCACTGATATGTTGATGTAGAATCAGACTGTGGGTGGCGTCTTGTGCGCGTCCGTTGGGCGGCTCATATAGGCGAGCACTGCACTTATATGTCAATGTAGACTGGACTACGGACGGCGGCTTGCGCTCATCAGCTAGGCGGCTTGTATCGGTGTATGCCGCCACTGGCGTGTTGATGTAGACATAGAAACCAGTTGTGTCATTGTAAGCCGGTGCTGTTGTGAAAGACGCCACGGCGTTGTAAGCCGGCGCGGAAGGCAAGAGACAGCAAGGCATTGTAAGGTGGCGCAGATGGCGAGAGACGGCTGCGGCGTTGTAAGCCGGCGCGGATGCCGAGAGACGACCACGGCGTTGTAAGCCGGCGAGGATGCGAGGGTTAACCGTGGTGTTGTAAGCCGGCGCAAAAGCGAGGGTTGACTATGGTGTATGTAAGCCGGCACTGATGATGAATCTATCACATTGAAAACCGGTGCCGACATACGAGGCAGCCACGACATTGTTGATGTCGACCGCGCTCCATCTGTGCAGTATAACACCCCTTTTATAATTCAAAATTATCCTGCAGAAAAATATACCATAGTACAAAGTAATCATTCTCCTATAAGGAGTTTAATATCTATTAGATAAAATAAATTGGATAGATAGCACCTGATTTCTTTTGTCGGCGGAAAAACACGGATGTTAGTGGTATGAAAATAGACCTCGTATAACTGATATTGCATCAGCACCGACATGGCAATCCCTTTTTTTCAGCCGCTCCCCAGCACTCCCTTTTTCCTTATCCTCCCACTACTCGTACAGCGTGGGGCTAACAAGGTCTCTGGCGGCGACTCGAAGATGTGCGGCAGGCCAGCGCCGGAAGCGGAGGCACGGAGGAGCTATAGGGATGGTGTGCCATGGTGGCGGCGATGGCGAGGATCGCGGCGGTGGCTTGGCTGAGGCGAAGCTGTCGCGGGGCGATCCATGGCGGAGACGAATGGTATGGCGAGCCGGCAGGTGCCCCGGCCGGAGTGGCACAGGCGGGTCGAAAGCAGCACCAGCCTGGCATAGGCACGCGCGAGCAGACTAGACCGGCATGGTGGGTCAAGGCGGGAGCAACAGCCATGGTGGAGTCGCCCTTGCTTCGGCGACGCTGACGGTCAGCTTGAGGCGAGAGGAGCCACGACGGAGGTAGGCTTGGTGACACGGACGGTCGGGGCCGGCGCAGGATGTCACGGGAGGCCAACGGGCAAGACGGCTCGGCGATCCGGACGGTCGGTCCGGCACGAACAGAGCTGCCTGTAGAGGGAGGGAAGGTGGAACCACCGGTCACGTCGAGGGGAATCGAAGTGTGGCCCTAGAGATGCCCGCACGGGGGGCGAAAAGCAGCGGGTCGAAGCAAGGCCATGGCGGCTCGATCCATGGCGGAGGTGAGCGCGTTAGGTCAGACGTGTGGTTCAATTTGATGGCAGGTATGGCAACAGCGGCCATAGGCCCGCGACAAAGGTGAACCGGCTCCAGGTGCGGCCCTGGCGACGAGGCGAACAGTAGTGGCGGCCGTAGGCGCAATGCAGTGGGCCGGCTCAATGCGAGGCCATGGCGGCGCCAGGCGGAGACCGAGTCCGGGGTCGCTTCCGCATCCCTGTTGCCACAGAATAATAATACCAGTTTTAATTGTGTAACAAATTGTCCTTGGTGCAGCGATTTATCTAATCTTCTCCTGATTTGTTGTCTTCACGTGGTGACGTATTGACATATCAATTCCTTCCTTCAATCAACGCGTTAATTTTCTGCTTTCTCGAGAGAGAAAAAATAATGAGCCGATCCGATTGCCCGGCGACACTGTAGATCAATTCCTTGTCGGTCTCGTAGGAAATGGCGGTTGATTCGTCGGAACCCTAAAATCTCCTCTCCATCTAATCTCGCATTTGCTGCTCTAGCTGCTCGTCATGGTGACGATGTAAATCCTTCCATGCTGTCTCATCTTCATCTGGCTCATCATGAGTTTCTCGATCCCTGAAGAGATCCTTCTAAGAACACAATACCACCGTGCGTGGCCCCATGGTGGGCGCCAACTGTCATGGATTTGTCATGGCAGATGTCCGGGTGAATGGACTTAGGTTCATGGCAGAAGCGCAACTATGTGGCGGCTTGAAGGGGTTGATCGGAATCGAGAGACGTGGAGTTTACCCAGGTTCGGCCCCTCCGATGGAGGTAAAGGCCTACGTCCTGCTTGTCTGGTATTGATGATGAAGGAGGTCTCTCGGTTACAAGGGTGATGTTTGCTACCTCTAATCATGAGAGCCTCTAATCTGTCTATCTCTAATCTCTTGTGTCTGTCTAAACTTGTGGACTTGTGAATCTGTCCCTCTAGGGGTGCTCTACCCCTCCTTATATAAGTGGAGAGGGTAGGTTTACAAATAGAGTCCTACTAGGAGTAGGATTAGGACTAGTCTCTCTAGAATCCTATTCCGGGTCTTGTTTCCTTCGGGAGGGAATCTTTCTCTCTTTGGGCCTTCTCTTGTGAGCCGCCTGGCGCCGGCTCACACGCCGGGTCTTGGGCCTAGTCATCCTGCGACCCGCTAGCCGGATCACCAATAAAACGTCATGTTTTTACCGGGTCTCCTGTGAGTCGCCAGGCCGGGTCATACCGCGGGGTATATCCCCGACAGAGTAGGCATATCACAAAAAGACATGTTATGCAACTGTGCATAACTTTCTGAGATGAAAGAATGAGATGCTCTAGTATCAAACAGAACAAATGCTGGATGACTATTAACAAGGAGCGTACCTAGGATACCATCGGGATCCTCAAGAGCTTCTTCAGCAGAGACGTGATTCACACATCCACGAGCAAGAGTTGGCTTCACATAGAAGGCATTTCCCGGCTTCCCACGTCCAGCCGACTTGGCATTGTTCTAGGGGCACTCACGGGAATAGTGCCCTGGTTCTCCACACTTGTAGCAGATGAAAGTGGTGGCACGGGGAGCAACGTTCATAGCAGGACCTCCAAATGTCCTGGTCGGAGGGTTGGGCTGAGCTGGGCGAGGCGCCTGATAAGATGGCCTTGTGGTGTACCTTGGTGGCAGAGCAGTGTTAGGCACCCACACCCGGCGTCTGTTGGAGCCTAAGCTGGATGGGGAGCTAAAGTCACGGGTGTGCTTCTTAGTTACCTCATAATCGGTCTGTCCGGTCTCGGCGTTGATAGCCTTGTTGATGAGTGCTTAGAAGGTAGCACACTCATGCAGGCGCAGGTCTCGATGGAGCTTAGGATTAAGTCCCTTACGGAACCTAGCTTGTTTCTTGGCGTCGGTCGACACTTCCTCTGGTGCATAACAAGCAAGGTTGCCGAACTCACGGCTGTAGGCATCCACTGTTAGCCTACCCTGAGTAAAGGCACAAAACTCCTCTCTCTTGCGATCCATTAGCCCTTCCGGGATGTGATGGGTACGGAACGCCTCACTGAAGTCCACCCAGGTTGCTGTGGGGCCAGCGGGATGCATGACTTCATAATTTTCCCACCACATGTTGGCGAGTCCTTCTAGAAAGTATGTGGCGAAAGTCACCTTATTGGCCTCAGATACATTAACAGCACGGATTTTGCGGGACATGCTTGTCAGCCAATCATCAGCGTCGAGTGGGTCGATGGAGTAATGGAACTTGGGTGGGCACAACTTCATGAAGTCGTTGAGAGAGACACCATCATTTTGCTCATTGCGGGGAGGATGCGATGTATTCTGCTCAATATGTTCCAACAGCCTGTTGGTCTCCCTTTTATTCCGCTCAGCTTCGAGCATCACCTCTGCCAGAGAGGGCGGCTGCGGTAGGTTCTCTTGTTTGGCCTGGCTTCCCTCGCCCTGCTCGAAGGCAGGCGCGGGGTTATTCCTAGTTGACACCATCCTGGGAAAACAAACCCATAGCTTAGACAAGGAAGACATCAACTCTAAGATATGAGATACGAAATGTACTGGACAACATGGCATGCATGGGTAAACACCCGAACAACATGGTAATAAGCAAACTGCCATATGAACACCATGATTCATACACACCATGACATAATTGAGTACAAGCCCAAGCTGAAGTACAAACTACTGAAGGATGATACAACTCATCGGAGGCATTACAAGCTTCCTATACATTATCTATCTACACCTCCGGAACTCAACTCACACCTCAGTCATATCCCACAAGACACACAGGATTGTGGCAATACAAGTGCTACCAGACTAATACTAACATACACGCACTCAAGCATCGCCATAGAACACCTCATATAGGTTACCCTCGTGACCCGGGAGCTGAACCTGAGGATTTGGGAACACCCTGGCCTGCGATCCCCGGAAACCGTAAGGACACGGATGTGGCCTAGGTCCCCTGGGTGGTGGCAACAACGGTCCTCGAAGAGGAGTGACGCCTCCAACATCGGGCCAGTCTACGCGAGCTGGCAGATGATTCTATGATGGGTTCAACATCTCCAAATCTCCATAGCCTATCTGCAAGACAGGTGCTAGCTGCGTCAAGGCTATCCAAAGACGTGCACATGTAGCATAAAGCTCCATGCGGAGAGCACGTGCATCACGATCCCTGTTCTCCAATATCTGAGCAGTCACCTAAAGCCTAGGGTCCTCATGGGAGTGATCTTAATAGGATGTACTAAGATAACCATCCTCTCCTCCTAGTGTTGCTGGAACATAACAAAACTCAGTCTTCTATAGCAATCCATGATGATATCTCATGATAGTCAACATGGTGTAGGCGGCCTCCTGAACTGCCATATCTATGGTAACACCTAATCCATAAGTCCAATGAAGCGGCTCTGCAGCTCCAGGATATGATGGATATATCCTAACAGTACACAGATACTGGCTCTGGTTGAGTCACATAACTGCTCCTCCATTGTATACCCTGGGTACCAACGGTAACCAGTCTCCATCATAACTCTGACTAACATGGCCGTGTGATCCAGTACATCAATGCAGCCGGTCAAATGGACCACCTGGCGAGAAGGGTGAGGGGGCATCTGAAACAGAGAATAATGCAAAGGCATTAGAGATCCTAGCAGAAATCGAACAGCATAACGGTTGTAATTGCTCAAAAAGGATTTTGAGACAACCTACAAAAGATTGGATAACATAACCACTCAACTTTCAAGTCTCAAGTTTCTAATCCAACTGATTGTCACACAGAACAATACTTGAATACAAAAGTTCACTTCCAAGCCAGCTAGCTACTAGTCCATGGTTAGTAACTCGTCATCCTAAGCAATAGATGAGAAGCCTATATCTTAACCCCGTAGAAAAGAAGAGGATGACTCAGAATAGAATGACTCGGAAAGAGGAATAAAAAGAGCCTTACGATCCCTTCCACAATCAATTCCCTTACATTTCTAAAGTGTTTCTAGACTCAACTTCGACTGATTTGGCTTGGTAATCCTACAGTCAGTCAGGCTCTGATACCAGCGCTGTCGGGACCCCGATCCTAAGTCATAAGAATCCAGCCTGCAACACATCACATCACTTTGTGGCCTCACGCACGGTAATCTCCACGGCTGCCACCTTACCTGGGCCGGGACCATTTGCGTCTTTTGGCTCACGTATGCGAATATGCCGGTAGCATTCAAACGACAGAGAACCCGGGTCGACATGAGTAGTCATAGAACCCAAGTGGCACATCCATACAGGGACAGGCATACATAACCCAACAATGCGGGTGTCGGCCTCAAGCGTGTGTAGACGAGTCATAGCAAGCTACCAGGACTCCATTACGCCATGGGACATAAATGTCATCACTCCACGTAGACGAGTCGTAGCAAGCTAAAGGGACTCCATTACACTGCGAGACATTTCCCCGAAGGGACAGACACAACAGCAAAGAAGGATACATGTCGGTCAATCAATGTGTCCGGAGCAGTAGCAAGCTACCAAGCTCGGTGGAAGCACAAAGAGACAATTCCACGTAAAGAGTACTACTAAAGGCACACAACTAGGTGTCTAATCCCATACATACCATTGCACGTCACACGTACGCACGGCATGCCCTATATGCATAGATACAACTATGGCATCACAACATAACCACACATAAACACAACTTTTATTTAGGAGGCCAATGACCCACAAGTATAGGGGATCTATCATAGTCCTTTAGAAAAGTAAGAGTGTCGAACCCAACAAGGAGCAGAAGGAAATGACAAGCAGTTCTCAGTAAGGTATTTTATGCAAGCACTAAAATTATCGGTAACAGATAGTTTTGTGATAAGATAATTCGTAACGGGTAGCAAGTAACAATTGTAACAAAGGTGCAGCAAGGTGTCCCAATCCTTTTTATAGCAAAGGACAAGCCTGGACAAACTCTTATATAAAGCAAGGTGCTCCCTAGGACATATGGGGATTTTTGCCAAGCTAGTTTTCATCATGCATATATGATTCGCGTTCATTACTTTGATAATTTGATATGTGGGTAGACCGGTGCTTGGGTGCTGCCCTTACTTGGACAAGCCTTCCACTTATGATTAACCCCTCTAGGAAGCATCCGCAACTATGAAAGAAGAATTAAGATAAATCTAACCATAGCATGAAACATGTGGATCCAAATTAGCCCCTTACGAAGCAACACATAAACTAGGGTTTAAGCTTCTGTCACTCTAGCAACCCATCATCTACTTATTACTTCCCAATGCCTTCCTCTAGGCCCAAACAATGGTGAATTTTTATGTAGTCGACGTTCACATAACACCACTGGAGGAGAGACAACATACATCTCATCAAAATATCAAACGAATACCAAATTCACATGATTACTTATAACAAGACTTATCCCATGTCCTCGGGAACAAACGTAACTACTCACAAAGCATATTCATGTTCATAATCAGAGGAGTATTAATGATGATCAAGGATCTAAACATATGATCTTCCACCAAGGAAACCAACTAACATCAACTACAAGGAGTAATCAACACTACTAGCAACCCATAGGTACCAATCTGAGGTTTTGAGACAAAGATCAGATACAAGAGATGAACTAGGGTTCGGAGAGGAGATGGTGCTGATGAAGATGTTGATGGAGATTGACCCCCTCTCGATGATAGGATTGTTGGTGATGACGATGGCTTTGATTTCCCCCCTACCGGAGGGAAGTTTTCCTGGCAGGATCGCCCTGCCGGAGCTCTAGATTGGTTCTGCCCAAGTTCCGCCTCGAGACGGCGGCGCTTCGTCCCAAAAGCTCTGTTCTAATTTTTTCCACGTCGAAACCCTCAATATAGCAGAAGATGGGCATCGGAGGGCTGCCAGGTGGGCCACAAGCCCAGGGGCGTTCCCAGGGGGTAGGGCGCGCCCTGCAGGCTTGTGGCTGCCTGGTGGGCCCTTTGATGTATTAATTTTGCCCAATATTTTTTATATATTCCAAAATAATTCTCCGTAGATTTTCAAGACTTTTGGAATTGTGCAGAATAGGTATCTCAGATTGCTCCTTTTCCAGTCCAGAACTCTAACTGCCGGCATTCTCCCTCTTCATGTAAACCTTGTAAAATAAGAGAGAAAAGGCATAAGTGTGGTACCAAAATGTGTAATAACAGCCCATAATGCAATAAGTATCAATAAAAAATCATGATGCAAAATGGATGTATCAACTCCCCCAAGCTTAGACCTTGCTTGTCTTCAAGCGAAAGCCGAAATCGATAAATATGCCCACATGTTTAGAGATAGAGGTGTCGATAAAATAAAATACGGACATGAAGGCATCATGATCATCTTTAGAACAGCAACATATATTGACATATAATTTCTTATGCTAAAGTAACAATTCATTCACAATGGCAAAGTATGAATCAATAACTCTATTGAGAACTGACAAACTATGATCTCAGACATTGAAACAATTCCAATTTATCATAACGTAGGAAAGAGTCAATATAAGAGCTTGTAATGCAAACCCACATACTCAATCATCTTTTAGTCTTTCACAATTGCTAACACTCACGAGGTACCTATGAGTTCAAAGTTTCAAATCGGACACAGAGAAAGATAGGGGCTTATAGTGTTGTCTCCCAACTATTTACCTCAAGGGTAATGTCAATTGTAATAACTCATGCTCGTCCACTTCTGAGTGGACATATGTGCCTAGATCATTCCCCAACATGTGACGCTCGCCAAAAAATAATGGCGAAAATAGAGAAGGTGATGGAGATCACCGTGACTCTTGCATAAAGGTAAGTACTAGAAAATAAAGTAATAGGTAGGCCCTTCGCAGAGGGAAGCAGAGGTTGTCATGCGCTTTTATAGTTGGATGCACAATCCCTTAATGCAAAAGAACGTCACTTTATATTGCCCCTTGTGATACAGAACTTTATTATGCAGTCCGTCGCTTTTATTTCTTGCCTATCACAAGTTCATATAAAGTTTATTTTCCTCACATTAATAGATCACACATATTTAGAGAGCAATTTTTATTTCTTGCACCGATGACAACTTACTTGAAGGGTCTTATTCTATCCTTAGGTAGGTATGGTGGACTCTCATGGCAAAACTGGGTTAAGGGTGTTTGGATGCACAAGTAGTATCTCTACTTGGTGCGGAAGTTTTGGCTGATATGAGATGGAAGCAAGCAACACATGTTGATGGATCTATAACAATATAACTTCTATTCAGAAATAAGCAAACATAAACCGTTATGTTATCTTCCTTGTCCGACATCAACTTCCTAACATATAATATTTTATGAGTGCTCCCAATCATAAAATATGTCCAAGATAATATATTTATATGTGAACCTCTCTTTCTTTATTACTTCCTTTTAATTTCCCCAATGACCAACATCTATGTTTGTCAACCCACAACAGGTTTCAATCGACATGCTTCCTGTATGTGAAGTCATCACTCCCCGTAAGATTGTCATATGTACTCTTTGCTTTTATTCTATACTTCTTTCTACTTCATCTTTCTCAAGACCAAGATCATGCCAAACAAGCAAAAGCCCACAACTCAAAAGCAATTTTTATTATATAACTCGTGGACTTGCTTACATAGGAGGAATCATAAAGCAAAGACTCAAAACTAGATCACACGAAAACTTTATTCTACTAGATAAAGATATAACCAAAAGGATCGAACTAAGGAAAGATGATAAAAATAAAAATAAAAATAAAAATAAAAGATGTGATGGTGATACGATACCGGGGCACCTCCCCCAAGCTTGGCACAAGCCAAGGGGAGTGCCCATACCCATGTGTTTAGTTGTCTTGCTTCAGAGGTGGTGATGTTGGAGTTGTTGATGAGGTTGAAAGCTTGTCGAGTTGCCTCCTAAGCATAAAATTATGTTCCCTCAGGTCGTCCACCTCCTTCTTGAGCTTCAATATCTTTTGACATAATTCTTCCTTGCTCTCCCGCAAGAAACGAGAAGGGATAAATAGAACCTAGGGTTTTCGCCGGGTGTTGGGAAGGCTTGATTTCTTGAACTCCACGTGCATATCTCCTAGCTGAGGCAGGGGGCCTCTTCTTCATCCGAGATTTCTTCCTCGTATTTGCCTTCTTGTTCTTCCTCCGAGAACAATCCATAAGGATCTAAGTCCCTGTAACGCTTGGGATTGGCAAGATAATGCGATATATAGCTCTCCCCATCAGAATCTTGGGACGACATATTGCTCTAAAATAGCTGCAAAAACAGCTCAAAGAGAAAATAGGAGGTATATTCATGATACGAGAGTCAAAACCTTCGGGAGATTATATAATGAATTTTTACCGACCCGAAGGGGTATTCCACAAGAAAATAGTGTTCAGAAGGTGCACGAGGTGGCCACAAGCCCTAGGGGCGTGCCCAGGGGGTAGGGAGCGCCCTGCAGGCTTGTCGCCTCCTCGTGCACTATTCAGACTATTTTAAATTTTCCTAATTTTTAAATTTTCCAAAACAGATAAAAATTGCCATTAAAAAAGTTTTGGAGTCTTTTTACTTACCATACCACATACCTATTCCTTTTCAGAGTCTGAAACGTTTTGGTAAGTCTCCCTAATGTACTCCTTCGGAGTTATGGTGTTGATGATATTGGTTTCAACATTTATGGGAGAACCCGAGATATAATGTTTGATTCTTTGACCATTCACCACCTTCGGGTTTGTGCCTTCGGAGTTGTTAATCTTGATGGCACCAGAACAGTATACCTCCTCGATAACGTAAGGACCTTCCCATTTAGAGAGAAGTTTTCCTGCAAAAAATCTCAAACGATAATTGTATAGCAATACATGATCACCTACATTAAATTCACGCTTTTGTATCCTTCTATCATGCCATCTCTTGACCTTTTCTTTAAACAACTTGGCATTCTCATAGGCTTGGGTTCTCCATTCGTCAAGTAAGCTAATGTCAAATAACCTCTTCTCACCAGCAAGTTTGAAATCATAATTGAGTTCTTTGATTGCCCAATAAGCTTTATGTTCTAGTTCTAGAGGTAAATGACATGCTTTACCATAAACCATCTTATACAGAGACATACCCATAGGGTTTTTGTAAGCAGTTCTATAAGCCCACAATGCATCGTCAAGTTTCTTAGACCAATTCTTCCTAGATCTATTAATAGTATTCTACAAAATCAATTTAATTTCTCTATTGCTTAACTCTACTTGACCACTAGACTCAGGATGATAAGGAGATAAAATTCTATGATTAACATCATATTTAGCGAGCAATTTACGGAAAGCGCCATGAATAAAATGTGAACCGCCATCAGTCATCAAATATCTAGGGACTCCAAATCTAGGGAAAATAACTTCTTTAAGCATTTTAATAGAAGTGTTATGATCAGCGCTACTAGTTGGAATAGCTTCTACCCACTTAGTAACATAATCAACCGCAACTAGAATATGACTATACCCTCTAGATTGTGGAAAAGGCCCCATATAATCAAAACCCCAAACATCAAATGGTTCGATAACAAGAGAGTAATTCATAGGCATTTCCTGACGTCTACTAATATTACCAATTCTTTGACATTCATCACAAGACAATACAAACTTACAAGCATCCTTGAAGAGAGTAGGCCAATAAAACCCAGATTGTAGTACCTTATGTGCAGTTCTATCTCCAACATGGTGTCCTCCGTAGGCTTCGAAGTAACACTTGTGTAAGCTATGTTCCTGTTCATGCTTAGGTACACAACGTCTAATAATACCATCTACTCCTTCTTTATAAAGGTGTGGATCATCCCAAAAGTAATGCCTTAAATCATAGAAGAACCTTTTCTTTTCTTGGTATGTGAAACTAGGAGGTATAAATTTAGCAACAATGTAATTGGCATAATCAGCATACCAAGGAGCATTATGTGAAGCATTCACGACAGCTAATTTTTCATCTGGAAAGCTATCATCAATAGGTAGTGGGTCATCAAGAACATTTCTAACCTAGACAAGTTATCTGCCACAGGGTTATCAACACCCTTTCTATCAATGATATGCAAATCAAATTCTTGTAGCAGAAGGACCCACCTAATAAGTCTAGGTTTAGCATCTTTCTTCTCCATAAGGTACTTAATAGCAACATGATCGGTGTGAACAGTTACTTTGGAATCAACAATATAAGGTCTAAACTTATCACAAGAAAACACGACTGCTAAACATTCTTTTTCAGTAGTAGCATAGTTTCTTTGAGAACTGTCTATAGTTTTACTAGCATAATGGATAACATTTAATTTCTTATCGATTCTTTGTCCTAGAACAACACCAACAACATAATCACTAGCATCACACATAATTTCAAAGGGTAGGTTCGAGTCAGGTGGTTGAACAACAGGTGCGGTAATCAGAGCATTCTTAAGAATTTCAAATGCTTCCACACAATCATCATCAAAAACAAACGGGACATCTTTTTGCAAAAGATTTGTGAGAGGCCTAGAAATCTTAGAGAAATCTTTGATAAATCTCCTATAGAAACCATCATGACCAAGGAAACTTCTTATACCTTTGATATCCATAGGGCATGACATTTTTTCAATGGCATCAACTTTAGCTTTATAAACTTCAATACCTCTTTCGAAGATCTTGTGCCCCAAGAAAATACCTTCATTAACCACAAAGTGGCACTTTCCCAGTTCAAGACAAGATTAGTTTCTTCACATCTCTGCAAAACTCGATCAAGGTTGCTCAAATAATCATCAAATGAAGTTCCGTAAACGGAAAAATCATCCATGAAAACCTCAAGAATCTTTTCACAAAAGTCAGAGAATATAGCCATCATACATCTTTCAAAGGTAGCAGGCGCATTGCATAAACCAAAAGGCATATGTCTATAAGCAAAGGTACCGAAAGGGCAAGTAAAAGTGGTTTTTTCTTGATCCTGGCTCGATACAGGTATTTGAGCGAAACCAGAGTAACCATCTAGAAAGCAAAAATGAGTATGTTTGGATAGTCTTTCTAGCATTTGATCGATAAAAGGTAAAGGGTAATGATCTTTCTTAGTAGCTTTATTCAATTTCCTAAAATCAATTACCATTCTATAACCCCTAACAATTCTTTGCGGGATCAATTCATTTTTATCATTATGAACAATGGTAATACCTCCTTTCTTAGGGACACAATGGACGGGACTAACCCATCTACTATCGGCAACAGGATAAAGTATATCTGCCTCCAGAAGCTTTAGTATTTCTTCTCTTACCACTACTTTCATCTCAGGGTTCAATCGTCGTTGGTGATCAATAACTGGTTTGGCATCAGGCTCCATATTAATTTTATGCTGACATAGAATGGGACTAATGCCCTTAAGATCATCAAGAGTGTAACCAATAGCAGCACGGTGCTTCCTGAGAGTTTTCAACAATCTCTTTTCGTCATGTTCTCAAAGGTTAGCACTAATAATAACATGATATATCTCCATTTCATCAAGATAAGCATATTTCAACGTATCGGGTAATTGCTTGAGCTCAAACACGGGATCACACTTGGGTGGAGGAGGATCCCCGAGTATTTCAACAGGTAAGTTGTGTTTCAAAATAGGCCGCTGATCAAATAAAATTTCATCTATTTCATTCCTCTCATCCATATGCATATCATTTCATTGTCTAGCAAATATTGTTCTAAAGGATCACTAGGAGGCACAACAATAGAAGCGAGACCAATAATTCCATCTTTACTAGGCAATTGTTTGAAATGGGGTTGTCTACGAAATTTAGAGAAAATGAACTCATGAGACACGTCCCCAAAACTCACAGTAACTATTTCTTTCTCAAAATCAATCCTAGCATTAACAGTATTCAAGAAGGGTCTGCCAAATATAATGGGACAAAAATTATCTTGTGGGGAACCAAGAACAAGAAAATCAGTAGGATTTGTTTTACCACACAAGACTTCTGTTGGGGAACGTTGCATGGGAAACAAAAAATTTCCTACGCACACGCAAGATCTATCCATGGTGATGAGGAACTACAAGAGGGAGAGTGGATCTACATACCCTTGTAGATCGCTAAGCGGGAAGCGTTAAGAAACGCGGTTGGTGTAGTCGAACGTCTTCACGATTCAAATCGCCGAGCATCCCGTGATCTCATCACGATCCGTCCCGTGATACAATCACGATCCGTCCTACAAATTCATCACGATCCGTCCCGCGATCTCATCACGATCCGTCTCACTATCTTGATCATGGTCCTTCCGATCTAGCGTCGAACGGACGACACCTTTGCGTTCAGCAAACGTACAGCTTGATGACGATCTCCGCCTTCTTGATCCAGCAAGAGGGAGCGGAGAGCTAGATGAGTTGTTCGGCAGCGCGATGGCATTGCAGTGATGGTGGTGGAGCTATTCCAGCAGGGCTTCGCCTAAGCACCGCTGAAAACCGATCTAGAGGAGAAACTGCAATCTAGAGGAGAGGTAGCACGTGGCTATTAGGATAAGCTTTTTCCTCTAAATCCTCTAGTATATATAGGAGGGAGGGAGGGTACGAGGCAGCCTCAAACCCTCAAGGTTTGGTCGAAATTGGAGGTGGAGGAGTCCTACTCCAATCCTATTAGGAGTAGGATTCCTCCTTTCCACTTGGAAACTGTTTCCACTTCTCCACCTTTGGATTTTTTTCCTTCTCAAACCACTCCAGCCGCATGGGCCATTAGAGGAGGCTTCGGCCAGCCCATTAGGGGATGGTTGACCTCCTCACAGAGCCCATGTAGCCTCTTGGGTCGAAATATCTCTCCCGATGGTCCCCCGGTACACTACCGGCACTCCCGATACACTACCGATGAGCCCGAAACTTTTCCGACAACCAAAATAGGACTTCCTATATATCAATCTTTACCTTCAGACCATTCCGGAGCTCCTCGTGATGTCTGGGATCTCATCCGGGACTCCGAACAACCTTCGGTCACCACCATACATAACTCTATACTACCGAAACGTCATCGAACCTTAAGTGTGCAGACCCTGTGAGTTCGAGAACTATGTAGACATGACCGAGACACCTCTACGGTCAATAACCAATAGCAGGACCTGGATGCCCATATTGGTTCCTACATATTCTACGAAGATCTTTATCGGTCGAACCTCTATGTCAAGGATTCAGTTAATCTTGTATGATGTTCCCTTTGTTCTTCGGTATGTTACTTGCCCGAGATTCGATCGTCGTTATCTCCATACCTAGTTCAACCTCGTTAATGGAAAGTCTCTTTACTCGTTTCGTAACACAAGATCCCGTGACTAACACTTAGTCACGTTGCTTGCGAGGCTTATTGTGATGTTGTATTACCGAGTGGGCCCTGAGATACCTCTCCGTCACACGGAGTAACAAATCCCAGTCTTGATCCATGCCAACCCAACAGATGCCCTCGGAGATACCTGTAGAGTACCTTTATAGTCACCCAATTACATTGCAACGTTTGATACACACAAGGTACTCCTTCGGTGTCAGTGAGTTGCATGATCTCATGATCATAGGAACATATACTTGACATGCAGAAAACAGTTGCAATAAACTGACACGATCATATGCTACGTTTGTAGTTTGGGTCTTGTCCATCACATCATTCTCCTAATGATGTGATCCCGTTACCAAATGACATCTCATGTCCATAGCTAGGAAACCATGGCCATATTTGATCAACGAGCTAGTCTATTAGAGGCATACTAGGGACATGGTGTTGTCTATGTATCCACACATGTATCTGAGTTTCCGATCAACACAATTATAGCATGGATAATAAACGATTATCATGAACAAGGAAATATGATAATAACTAATTTATTATTGCCTCTAGGGCATATTTCCAACAGTCTCCCACTTGCACTAGAGTCAATAATCTAGTTCACATCACCATGTGATTCGCATTGTTATAAATCTAACACCCAATGAGTTCTGGGGCTCGATCATGCTTTGCATGTGAGAGAGGTCTTATAGTCAACGGGCTTGTGACATTCAGATCCGTGTGTATTTTGCAAATCTCCATGTCAAACTGTAAACACTTCTACCACACTCCACTTGGTACTATTCCAAATGGCTGCTACACTATATGTATCCAGATTGCTACTACGAGTCATCCGGATTGGTGTTAAAGCTTGCATCGACGTAACTCTTTACGACGAACTCTTTATCACCTCCATAATCGAGAAACATCTCCTTAGTCTTTTAGTTACTAAGGATAATCTTGACCATTGTCCAGTGATCCACTCTTGGATCACTCTTGTACCCCTTGATGGACTGATGGCAAGGCACACACAGGTGCGGTACACAGCATGGCATACTATACAGAGCCTATGGCTAAGGCATAGGGGACGATGTTCGTCCTTTCTCTTTCTTATGTCGTGGTCGAGCTTTGAGTCTCACTCAACTTCACACCTTACAAATCAGGTGAGAACTCTTTCTCTGACTGATCCATTTTGAACTCTTTCAAAATCTTGTCAAGGTATGTAATAATTGAAAGTCTCATCAAACATCTTGATCTATCTCTATAGATCTTGATGCTCAACAATTAGGTAGCTTTATCTAGGTCTTCCTTTGAAAATCACTTTTCAAACAACCGTTTATGCTTTCCAGAAATTCTACACTATTTCCGATCAACAATATGTCATCCACATATACTTATCAGAAACTCTATAGTGCTCCCACTCACTTTATTGCAAATACAAGTTTCTCATAAACTTTGTATAGACTCAAAAACTTTGATCACCTCATCAAAGTGTATATTCCAACTCCGAGATGCTTGCTTCAGTCCATAGAAGGATCACTGAAGCTTGCTCACCTTTTAGCATCCTTAGAACTGACAAAACCTTCTGGTTGTATCACACACAACCTTTCCTCAAGTAAACCGTTAAGGAAATGATGTTTTGACATCCATTTGCCACATTTCATAATTGAAAAATGCATCAACTACTAACATAATTCCAACAGACTTTAGCATCGCTACGAGAGAAAGTCTCATCGCAGTCAACTCATTGAACTTGTCGTAAACTTCTTTGCAACAAGTCGAGCTTTAAAAATGGTGACATTTACCATCAGCGCATGTCTTCATCTTAAAGGTCCATTTGTACTCGACGACCTACCGTCCAACGAGCAAGTCTACCAAAGTCTATACTTGGTTTTCATACATGGATCCTTTCTTGGATTTCATGGCCTCTAACCATTTGTCGGAATCCGGGCCCATCATCGCTTCTCCACAGCTCGTAGGTTCATCGTTGTCCAACAACATGACCTCCAAGACAGGGTTGTCGTACCGCTTAGGAGCAGTACACATCCTTGTCGACCTACGAGGTTTGATAGTAACTTGATCCAAAGCTTCATGATCATCATCATTAACTTCCTCTTCAACTAACGTAGGCTTGATAGAAACATCTTCCTGCGCTGTGCTACTCTCTGGTTGAACAAAGGTTCAACAACCTCATCAAGTTCTATCTTCCTCCCACTCAATTCTTTCGAGAGAAACTTTTTCTCTAGAAAGGACCCATTTTAGCAACAAACACTGTATGCTTGGATCTGAGATAGAAGGTTCACCCAACTGTTCTTAGGGTAATGTATGAAGATGCATTTGTCCGCTTTGGTTTCGAGCTCATTAGGTGAAAACATTTTTCCACACAAGCGTCGCAGCCCCAAACATTAAGAAATGATAGCTTAGGTTTCTATAAAACCATAATTCACACGGTGTCATCTCAACGGATTTAGATGGTGCCTTATTTAAAGTGAATGTAGTTGTCTCTAATGCATAACCCCAAAACTATAGTAGCAAAACGATAAGAGACATCATAGCCCGCACCATATCCAATAGAGCACGACTATGACATTCGTACAGACCATCACACTATGGTGTTCCAGGTGGCATGAGTTGTGAAACAACTTTCACATTGTCTAAAGTTGTATGCCAAACTCGTAACTTAGATATTCACCTCCACGATCATATCGCAAACATTTTTATCTTCTTGTCACGATGATCTTAAACTTCACTCTGAATTTGCTTGAACTTTTCAAACGATTCAGACTTGTGTTCCATTAAGTAAATATACACTGTATCTACTCAAATCATCAGTGAAGGTAAGAAAATAACGATATCCACCGCATGCTACAAGACTCATTGGATTGCATACATCAACATGTATCATTTCCAATAAATCACTTGCCCGCTCCATCCATCTAGAAAACGGGGTCCTTAGTCATCTTGCCCAAGAGGCATGGTTCGCATGTCTCAACCGATTCGAAATCGAATGAGTCCAAAGATCCATAAGCATGGAGTTTCTTCATGCGCTTTATACCAATATGACATTTAGCGGCAGTGCCACAAGTATGTGGTACTATCATTATTAACTTTGTATCTTTTGGCATCAATGTTATGAACATGCGTTTTACTACGATCAAGATTCAACAAACCATTCTCACTGGGTGCATGACCATTGAAGGCACCATTCATGTAAAAAGAATAACCATTATTATCTAACTTAAATGAATAACCGAGTTGCAATAAACACGATCAAATCACGTTCATTCTCAACGCAAAACACCAAATAACATTTATTTAGGTTCATCACTAATCCCGAAGGTAGAGAGAGCGTGCGATGTTGATCACATCAACCTTGGAAACATTTCCAACACACATCGCCACCTCACCCTTAGCTAGTTCTCCGTTTATTCTGTAGCTTTTATTTCGAGTTACTAACATTTAGCAACCGAACCGGTATCCAATACCCAGGTGCTACTAGGAGTACTCTCAAGGTACACATCATTAACACGTATATCAAATATACTTCTGTCGACGTTGCCAGCCTTCTTATCTACCAAGTATCTAGGGTTGTTCCGCTTCAGCGACCGCTCTCCTCATAATCGAAGCACTTAGTCTCGGGTTTGGGTTCAACTTTGGGTTGCTTCACTAGAGCAGCAACAGACTTGCTATCCATGAAGTTTCCCTCCTTGCTCTTGCCCTTCTCGAAACTAGTGGTTTGACTAACCATCAACACTTGGTGCTCCTTATTGATTTCTACCTTCGCGGTGTCAAACATCGCGAACAGCTCAGGGATCGTTATTTCTATCCCTGGCATTTTATAGTTCATCACCAAGTTCTAGTAGCTTAGTGACAGTGACTTGGAGAACTATATCAATCACTATCTTATCTGGAAGATCAACTCCCACTCTATTCAAGCGATTGTAGCACCCAGACAATCTGAGCACATGCTTAACGATTGAGCTATTCTCCTTCATCTTGCAGGCAAAGAATCTTGTTGGAGATCTCATATCTCAAAACATGGGCACGAGCCTGAGATCCCAATTTCAGCTCTTAGAACATCTCATATGTTCTGTGACGTTGAAAACGTTTTGGAGCCTCAATTCTAAGCCGTAATGCATGACGCACTAAACTATCAAGTAGTCATCGAAATGTGCTTGTCAGATGTTCACAACATCTATAGACGACGCTAGAGGGATTGACGCACCGAGCGGTGCATTAAGGACATAAGCCTTCTGTGCAGTAATGAGGGCAATCCTTAGATCACTGACCCAGTCCGCAATATTGCTACCATCATCCCTCAACTCTATTTCTCTAGGAACATATAAAAATTCAAGGGAGCTACAGCGCGAGCAAGTAGTCTACAACATAATTTTCAAAGACACTACTGACTATGTTCATGATAATGAGTTCAATTAATCATATTACTGAAGAACTCCCACTCAAATTGACTTCCCTCCGATCATTCGAGTGATACATGATCCAAATTCACCAACTCAAGTCCGATCATCACGTGAGTTGAGGTGGTTTCAATGGCGAACATCATCATGTTGATCATATCTACTATATGACGCATGTTCGACCTTTCGTTCTCTTGTGTTCCAAGGCCATGTCTGTACATGCTAGGCTCGTCAAGTTTAACCCGAGTGTTTTGCATGTGCAACAATGGCTTGCACCCGTTGTATGTGAACGTAGAGTCTATCACACCCGATCATCACATGGTGTCTCGACACGACGAACTTTCGCAACGGTGCACACTCGGGGAGAACACAATTTATCTTGAAATTAAGTGAGGGATCACCTTATAATGCTACCGTCGTCCTAAGCAAAACAAGGTGCATAAAAGGATTAACATCACATGCGAATCATAAGTGACATGATATGACCATGAACTTGTGCTTTTGATCTCCATCTTGAAAGCACCGGCATGATCTCCATCGTCACCGGCATGACACCATGATCTGCATCATCTTGATATCCATCAATATATCTCCATCGGGGTTGTCACGCCCACCATGCTTCTACTACTATTGCTACCGTTTAGCGATAAAGTAAAGCATTACATAGTGCTTAATGATTGACACGCAGGTCATACAATAATTAAAGACAACCCTATAGCTCTTACCGGTTGCCGTACACATCGACATGCAAGTCATGATATTCTATACAACACATGATCATCTCATACATCACATATATCTCATCATGTAATTGGCCATATCACATCACAACATACCTTGCAAAAATAAGTTAGACATCCTCTAATTGTTGTTGCATGTTTTACATGGCTGCTACGGGTTTCTAGCAAGAAAAATTCTCACCTATGCATAAACCACAACGGTGATACATAGGTTGCTTTTCAACCTTCTCAAGGACCGCCTTAGTCAGATCCGATCCAACTAAAGTAGGAGAAGCAGACACCCGCCAACCATCTTTGTGCAACGAAGTTACACGTCAGTCGATGGAACCGGTCTCTCGTAAGCGTACGAGTAAGGTTGGTCTGGGCCGCTTCATCCCACAATACCGCTGAACCAAAACACGACCAAGGGAGGAAGCAATCTAAGCCACAAACTCTTTGTGTTCTACTCGAGATCTCATCTACACATAGACCTAGCTCATGATGCCACTGTTGGGGAACGTTGCATGGGAAACAAAAAATTTCCTACGCACACGCAAGATCTATCCATGGTGATGAGAATCTATAAGAGGGAGAGTGGATCTACATACCCTTGTAGATCGCTAAGCGGGAAGCGTTAAGAAATGCGGTTGGTGTACTCGAACGTCTTCGCGATTCAAATCGCCGAGCATCCCGCGATCTCATCACGATCCGTCCTGCGATACAATAACGATCCATCCCGCGAACTCATCATGATCCGCCCGCGATCTCGTCACGATCCGTCTCGCGATCTTGATCACGGTCCTTCCGATCTAGCGCCGAACGGACGGCACCTTCGTGTTCAGCACACGTACAACTTGATGACGATCTCCGCCTTCTTGATCCAGCAAGAGGGAGTGGAGAGGTACATGAGTTCTCCGGCAGCACGACAGCGTTGTGGTGATGGTGGTGGAGCTATTCCAGCAGGGCTTCGCCTAAGAACCCCTGAAAACCGATCTAGAGGAGAAGTTGCGATCTAGAGGAGAGGTAGCACGTGGCTATTAGGGTAAGATTTTTCCTCTAAATCCTCTAGTATATATAGGAGGGAGGGAGGGGAGGAGGCAGCCTCAAACCCTCAAGGTTTGGTCGAAATTGGAGGTGAAGGAGTCCTACTCCAATCCTATTAGGAGTAGGATTCCTCCTTTCCACTTGGAAACTCTTTCCACCTCTCCACCTTTGGATTTTTTCCTTCTCAAACCACTCCAGACACATGGGCCCTTAGAGGAGGCTTTGGCCAGCCCATCAGAGGCTGTTTTACCTCCTCCCACAGCCCATGTAGCCTCTTGGGTCGAAATACCTCTCCCGATGGTCCCCCGATACACTACCGGCACTCCCGATACACTACCGATGAGCCCGAAACTTTTCCGGCGACCAAAATAAGACTTCCTATATATCAATCTTTACCTACGAACCATTCCGGAGATCGTCGTGATGTCCGGGATCTCATCCGGGACTCCGAACAACCTTCGGTCACCACCATACATAACTCTATACTACCGAAACGTCACCAAACCTTAAGTGTGCAGACCCTACGCGTTCGAGAACTATGTAGACATGACCGAGACACCTCTATGGTAAATAACCAATAGTGGGACCTGGATGCCCATATTGGTTCCTACATATTCTACGAAGATCTTTATCGTTGGAACCTCTATGTGAAGGATTCAGTTAATTCTGTATGATGTTCCCTTTGTTCTTCGGTATGTCACTTGCCCGAGATTTGATCGTCGATATCTCCGTACCTAGTTCAACCTCGTTACCGACAAGTCTCTTTACTCGTTTCGTAATACAAGATCCCGTGACTATCACTTAGTCACATTGATTGCAAGGCTTATTGTGATGTTGTATTACCGAGTGGGCCCTGAGATACCTCTCCGTCACACGGAGTAACAAATACCAGTCTTGATCCATGCCAACCCAACAGACACCCTCGGAGATACCTGTAGAGTACCTTTATAGTCACCCAGTTACGTTGCGACGTTTGATGCACACAAGGTACTCCTCCGGTGTTAGTGAGTTGCATGATCTCATGGTCATAGGAACATATACTTGACATGCAGAAAACAGTAGCAATAAACTGACACGATCATATACTACGTTTGTAGTTTGGGTCTTGTCCATCACATCATTCTCCTAATGATGTGATCCTATTACCAAATGATATCTCATGTCCATGACTAGGAAACCATGGCCATCTTTGATCAACGAGCTAGTCTATTAGAGGCATACTAGGGACATGGTGTTGTCTATGTATCCACACATGTATCTGAGTTTCCGATCAACACAATTATAGCATGGATAATAAACGATTATCATGAACAAGGAAATATGATAATAACTAATTTATTATTGCCTCTAGGACATATTTCCAACAACTTCAACATCTCTAACAATCCCCATCGGTGCAATAGTGTCTCCATTAGCAAGCTTAATAGTAACATCAATTTCCTATAGTTCAATTGGTGCAATATCAGGCATGATTTCTTTGTATAAGGAACAGGGGATTGCACTTACGCTAGCACCCATATCACACAAGCCATGATAACAATGATCTCGTATTTTCACAGAAACAACATGCATGCCAACAACTGGTCTATGTTTATGCTTAGTATCAGGTCAAGCAATTCTAGCCGCTTCATTACAGAAATGAGTAACATGCCCATCAATATCATCAACCAAGAGATCTTTAACTATAGCAATACTAGGTTTAATTTTAATTTGTTAAGGGGGTGTAGATGTTCTAATACAACTCTTACGAACCACAGTCGAAGCTTTAGCATGTTCCTTTATCCTAACGGGGAAGGGTGGTTTCTCAATGTAAGTAGTAGGGATAATAGGATCAACATTATAAGTAATAATTTCCTCTTCAACTTTAATAGGTTCAACTACTTTCACTTCAATGGGAGGATGATATTTAAACCACTTCTCCTTAGGGAGATCAACATGAGTAGCAAAAGATTCACAGAAAGAAGCTACTATCTCAGAGTCAAGTCCATATTTCGTGCTAAATTCACGAAAAGCATCGGTGTCTATGACGGATTTAACACAATCAAACTTAAGGTTCATCCCTGACTCCTTACCTTCGTCGAGTTCCCAATATTCAGAGTTGCGTTTAATTCTTTCCAATAAATCCCATTTGAATTCAATATCTTTCTTCATAAAAGAACCACCACAAGAAGTATTGAGCATGGATTGATCATTATGAGAAAGCCGAGCATAAAAATTCTGAATAATAATTTCCCTCAAGAGCTCATGATTGGGGCACGAATATAACATTGACTTAAGCCTCCCCCAAGCTTGAGCGAATCTTTCTCCATCACGAGGCCAAAAATTGTAAATATAATTCCGATCACGATGAACCAGATGCATAGGATAGAACTTCTGATGAAATTCCATTTTCAGTCGGTTGTAGTTCCATGATCCAATATCATCACATAGCATGTACCATGCCAATGCCTTCTACTTCAAAGATAAAGGAAGGACCTTCTTCTTGACAACATCCTCGGGCAAACCTGCAAGCTTAAATAATCCACAAACTTCATCCACATAGATTAGATGCAAATCCGGATGTAGTGTTCCATCTCCTTCATAAGGATTAGCTAGCAGTTTCTCTATCATACCCGAAGGATTTTCATAATAAATATTTTCAGTAGGCTCATTACGTTGAGGGACAACTATTTGTGTTTCCAGTCGAGGTGAAGATACCCTGAACAAACCCCTCAAAGGATTACTTTCCATCGTAACAAGTGACAGTAAATTTCAGCACACTATATAAAATTTTCCTTACCAAGTTCCACTCACAAGAGGCGCTTCACTACCTGGCAACGGTGCCAGAAAAGAGTCTTGATGACCCAAAAGTATAGGGGATCTATCGTAGTCCTTTTGATAAGTAAGAGTGTCGAACCCAATGAGGAGCAGAAGGAAATGACAAGCAGTTCTCAGTAAGGTATTTTCTGCAAGCACTGAAATTATCGGTAATAGATAGTTTTGTGATAAGATAATTCGTAACGGGTAGCAAGTAACAATTGTAACGAAGGTGCAGCAAGGTGGCCCAATCATTTTTATAGCAAAGGACAAGCCTGGACAAACTCTTATATAAAGCAAGGCGCTCACGAGGACACATGGGGATTTCTGTCAAGCTAGTTTTCATCATGCATATATGATTCGCGTTCGTTACTTTGATAATTTGATATGTGGGTGGATCGGTGCTTGGGTGCTGCCCTTACTTGGAAAAGCCTCCCACTTATGATTAACCCCTCCCGCAAGCATCCACAACTACGAAAGAAGAATTAAGATAAATCTAACCATAGCACGAAACATGTGGATCCAAATCAACCCCTTACGAAGCAACACATAAACTAGGGTTTAAGCTTCTGTCACTCTAGCAACCCATCATCTACTTATTACTTCCCAATGCCTTCCTCTAGGCCCAAACAATGGTGAAGTGTTATGTAGTCGACGTTCACATAAAACCACTAGAGGAGAGACAACATACATCTCATCAAAATATCGAACGGACACCAAATTCACATGATTACTTGTAACAAGACTTATCCCATGTCCTCGGGAACAAACATAACTACTCACAAAGTATATTCATGTTCATAATCAGAGGAGTATTAATGATGATCAAGGATCTGAACATATGATCTTCCACCAAGTAAACCAACTAGCATCAACTACAAGGAGTAATCAACACTACTAGCAACCCATAGGTACCAATCTAAGGTTTTGAGACAAAGATCGGATACAAGAGATGAACTGGGGTTCGGAGAGGAGATGGTGCTGATGAAGATGTTGATGGAGATTGACCGCCTCTCAATGAGAGGATCGTTGGTGATGACGATGGCTTCGATTTCCCCCTCCCGGAGGGAAGTTTTCCCGGCAGGATCGCCCTACCGGAGCTCTAGTTTGGTTTTGCCCAAGTTCCACCTCGAGACGGCAGCGCTTCGTCCCGAAAGCTCTGTTCTAATTTTTTCCAGGTCGAAACCCTCAATATAGCAGAAGATGGGCATCGGAGGGCTGCCAGGTGGGCCACAAGCCCTAGGGGCGCGCCCAGGGGGTAGGGCATGCCCTGTAGGCTTGTGGCTGCCTGGTGGGCCCCCTGATGTATTTCTTTCACCCAATATTTTTTATATAGTCCAAAATAATTCTCCATAGATTTTCAGGACTTTTGGAATTGTGCAGAATAGGTATCTCAGATTTGCTCCTTTTCCAGTCCAGAACTCCACTTGCCGACATTCTCCCTCTTCATGTAAACCTTGTAAAATAAGAGAGAAAAGGCATAAGTGTTGTACCAAAATGTGTAATAACAGCCCATAATGCAATAAATATCAATATAAAATCATGATGCAAAATGGACGTATCAGAGGCTCAGAGGATCCTTGCATAATATGTTCATACAGGTAGGGGGCACATGACCCGACACTCAAGTCATACAAACCAAGCGGAAGCTTAAAGTTGTCTGAGTATAGATAGATGAAAGGGTAAAAAGGTACATGGTCTGACTATCTATAGTCCAACATCGGATCGTAGCTGAGGTACCAGCTACTCGTCGTCGTCGACATCTAGGTAGAACCCATCGGATGGGTCCTGAGTCTCATTTGCAACATTTATTAAGCAAACATGAGTACAAACATACTCAACAAGTCGTTAAAGCAGACGTAGTCTATTCATGCTCATGTATCAATAAGGGGAGTGGTGGAGTTTATGCAGCAATGCCAACTTTGACTCTTAGCTAACCTATGCTACACATATTAATTTTTTGTTCAATTTTTAGATATTGCACATGAGTCCACTAACACCACATCAATACACCACCATGGATTCACTTCCGTCACCTACGAGAGTGCCATCCATGGTACTCACACTTGTCTTGATATTTTTATGAGTAACCATCAAGTTATCTATGAACAACATAAGTTCTCCAAGTAGTCCATATCCGAGGACACGGCTATTCGAACAGATTCATACTCTGCAGGGGTGTACTCCTTCACACACGCTCTCGCGACTTATCGATCTGTGCACTTAAAAAGGCACCTCGGCAACCTTCAAGTGGAAGCTCAGCGAGGGATTCGGCCATGACCGTCAATCACACAAGACCTCTAGTCCAGGCTATCGCCTATTTGAGACTGAACCCGCACGGAAGTCCGGTCGAAGTTTCCGCTACGGCCCCAAACGATGTGCGCAGGGTTCCTAAGCCCACCATTCGGGTGACCCTTGGTACACCGTGCCACTGCCTACCGCGTCATAGCCCACCCCTAGGGTCAGCGCTACACATGGCCTCCAGCATAGCTATAAACACCATAAACTACTTGCAACTCCTGGACCAAGGACTAGGTGGTTGATAAGTTGAGCGGGGTCATATTTCAGGGCCCAGCATGTGTTAGTATCTAGTCTTGGATCACAAACACGGAACTCGGTTCCTAAGAACGGTCCCAATGAGACAATCCGCTATGTGCTCCTACATAGCCTCTCATCACTACCTTTACCAAATCGGGTTCATCATTTAGCTCATCACATCAGGACAACACTGTTTCACTCCGGTTCATCACCCAGATGAATCAGACCTGACACAACTCTAAGCATAGCAAGCATAGGAACAAAGCAGGTAAAGCACATCAAGGCTCAAGCATCTACCAGGTATGCTAGGTTGCACGCTTTAGCTATTTACTATGACAATGACAGGTCATGCAGAGGAATGGGTTCAACTATCGCAAATGACAAACAATTGAACGTTCGTCCTAATGCGATAAACAAGAGTAGGAGCGAGAGAATGCGATGATATCAGAATGATCAATGGGGTTGATTGCCTTGCTGGGGAGCGGGAAGGTACCCTCCTTCGATGGAATACTCGCGGGTATCCTCAGAAGTAGGACCTACCGCGATACAGATAAGTAACAATCAATACACGACAAGTGCAGCAATATGATGCATGAGCAACATGATTGAATGAGCTAATGCAACTATCATTAGAGTTAGATGGAGTGGATTTTAATATAGGTTCAAAATTGTTCTCCATATGAAATTCCAAACATTGACATATTGCAAAATGTCAATGTTCTCCTATTTAGGTTGCTAGCATGCACGATAATAGCACCATTGAATTCATTGGATTTTTCTGACAATTTTTCATACATAATTTATTTCGATCTGAGTTACAAATGATTTTCTATGATTTTCTAAAGTTTTCAGCATTTTCTAGAATTAATTTAAATTATAAAATCATTTATGGCGTCAGCATGACATCAACACGATGTCAACCGGTCAACTGACCATGGCCAGGTCAAACCTGACCAGTGGGGTCCACTGGCCAGTGACCCAGGCACTAACAGAAATTAGATTAGCTACTAATTACTAATTATTATGGTTGGATCCGCCTGTGAGTGGGTCATTAACTTGATTAAACTTTTTAATTAATTTTTTTAATTAACCTAAACTAACCAGGGGTTGGGCCCCACTTGCCAGTGACCCAGGGGGTCAACCCCGTGGTCAAACTGGTCGGGCTTGCCGGTGTTGAGCCGCCGACGACACCAGGGGCGGAGGAGGGGGTCGGGAATTGCCCTCCGGCGACCAAAACGACGACAAAGAGGCTCATTCGAGCGCCCACACTCGCACGCGTCCAACGGGGCACACCCCAGGGATGGAGATGGCCGGAATCGATGCCGGCGACAAGCTCGGCGGCTGCCGGAGCTCGGGAAAGCTCGAGGTCGATGCTATAACGCGCAAATGGACCGGCTCTTAGCTCCTACGGCACCTACGCATCGCTACAGACTCAATGGTGGCCTCGGAGAGACCACCCGATCACCGGAACATCGCCGGCGATGAGATCACGCGGCGAAGCTCCTGGGGTGTCGACGGATCTGGGGCCTACGGCTAGCAATCGACTACGGGGAGAGGGGGAAAGGGACCAGGGGCTCACGGCGATCACGACGGCATCGGAAGCGGGCTTGGGGAGGTTCTGCTTGCGATGAATGGACGGCGGCGATCTTCGACGGCCGAAGGATGAAGACGAGTTTGGGGCGGCGAAGGAGAGCTTTCGGCGATGCTTGGATTGGCGAGGAGGACGAGGGCATCGTGGCGAAGCTGATGACCAGCTCGGAAGGCGAGGGGGAGCGGCGGAGCGAGCACTACGTCGGCGAGGCTGCGGCGGCCATGACGGGGCAGAGGGGAGAGGAGAGGCAGAGGGGCGAAAGCGAGGGGGAGAGAGCGATTGGGGCGTCCCTTGGAGGCTATCCACGTCGCCAACGCGATGGGGGTGAGGCAGGAAGACAGCTGCCGGCGTGGCAGCACGGCCGTACGCGTGTAGCGGCCACACGCCTGGCCTCTTGCCCCCCAGGAGGACGACGACCAGGATGGGCCAGGTGGGCCGGCTGCAGCTGGCCCCAGGTTAGTTCTCTCCCCTATTTTCATTTTCTGTATCCCGTTTTTTTATTTTCTGTTATTTGTTTTATTTTTGTGTGGCCTCCAAACCTATTTCAAAACATATTGAAATATTTCGCAAGCATAGTTTGAATATTTCAAACCTACACAAAAAGTTTTAATATTTTTGAATGACTAAAATATTTGTAATGCTTTATTTGACAATTTTAGTAGCATTATTATTTATTTTTAAAATCCTATATATGTTTTGAAAATTAAAATGTCCCGTGATATATTGTTGCCAATAATTATCAGCCATGGGGGGCATTTTTGATGGACATTTTGGATTTGTTGAAAATTCACAACATTTGAATTGGTTTAATTCAGGTGAGGTGCTGGGGTTTCTGTTGATCTCCATTTCATCTTGATGCAAAATTAAAACATGATGCACACACATGCTAGCACAGAGCAGGACTAACTAGGGATGTGACAATATGCTACGTTCATAGTTTGGGTCTTGTCCATCACATCATTCTCCTAATGATGTGATTTCGTTATCAAATGACATCTCATGTTTATGGCTAGGAAACCTTAACCATCTTTGATCAACGAGTTAGTCTATTAGAGGAATACAAGGGACATACTGTTGTCTATGTATCCACACATGTATTTGAGTTCTCAATCAATACAATTATAACATGGATAATAAACGACTATCATGAACAATGAAATATGGTAATAACTATTTTATCATTGCCTCTAGGGCATATTTCCAACACATCTTTGGTGTGTTGTTCATGTATTGGTAGATCCAGATCAAGACTAATGTAGTCTGCTATAATCGTATGCCCGAGATTAGTCGCAACCCAGAAGATAGGCAACCTGCGCCCATTTGGATTGAAGCCCCAATATTTCTTGGATGTGAGACGGGGATGAAGAGCAATTTGCAATGCATAAAGAGAGGATTTTTACATGTCGACAGGGGAGACGGGAAATCCATCGCCATGACTGCTCCTACGTTGCTCGGAGACACCGCTCGTGCCCGGGAGTACAATGCAGTGTGCGAGCTCGCCACCGCGGCCGCCCTCCCACTGTAATTTTTCCTCCCTCGACCCCCCTTTCTTCCAACAGGGACCGAGCTAGTACATGGGGACACATTCATTTGCTGACTTGACTAGTGGGTCCATTTGACAGACTGTACCAACCAGGTGTACATTGTGCGTCGTACAAAGCGCCTCTCCGCTAACCACCGGCGCCCCCGCACATTTCACGTCCGTCTTCTGACACATATGTACAACGCTTGCCACGATGTATCCCGCATTTCATCTGTCCTGTATAGCAAAATTAATAATGCACGACACATATCCCAAGCTTACATGGGCGGCTCAGATACCAGGATCAACTAGACCCAGGAGCCAAAATGCCCCTTTCGAGTTTTTTTCACCTCTGAACTTCCCTCTTGTCTTTCTCTCTCCTCCATTAATACCCTAAGCTTTCCTTTGTATGATCTCCTTCTCTAGCCAACCAAACTAGTTGATTTGTTAGGGACTGAAGGAGAAGACCTAGATCTACACTTTCACCAAAGAAAATGTGATTCCCCCATACTTTTACTTGTGGATTTTATTACTCTTGGGCGTTTGGGCACCCTAAACGAAAGGGTCACCTCGGAGCCACATTCCATAGTGGTGAAGCTTCGTGATGATGTTGGAAGTCTCCAATTAAATTGTGAAGAGAGCCCCAACCTTGTTTGTAAAAGTTCGATCGTCGCCTTCAAGTGCACCGTTAGTGGAACCACGACATCTTGTTGTTTGAGGGCGTGAGAAGAATATGCTTTAGTGGCTTCTTGAGAAGCATTGTAACTCCATACCGCTCCAACGGAGACGCACCTCACCCAAAGGAGAGAACTTCGGTAACACATCCTCGTTTGCACCGACTCAACTTGCGGCTACATCTTAACTTTACTTTGCGCAAGCTTATATTGTGTTTCACATATTGTGCTTGCTTTTGTTGTTGTTTTTGAGCTCATCATATAAGTTGTTCACCTAGTATTATACCTAGACAACCTACTTTAGTGTTAAGCCTAATTTGTTAAAAATAGTTAAAAATTCGTAGTCGCCTATTCGCCTTCCTCTAGTCGACCATATCGATCCTTTCAGAGAAGAATCCCGGTGCCTCCGTTCCGGATAATGTTTAGACTAGAGTTTTTAGTCCTCACACATACGCGGTCGGGCGGATGAAGGCGCTTCTTTTCTGAGTTTGTTTTCCGGGCTCCAGTCCTTTCTCAATTCTCCATCTGGATATAGTCGACGAAACCCGTCGTAGATTCCCGTCGTCTCCTTGAGGCGACGATGTTAGGCTTTTCTACCATGTGGCATGAATTTGATGTGAGATGCTTCAAAGCTATTTAAGGGTTCGACGATGACGACTACGGCTTCAGAGCGTCGGTCCTTAAGGGCATGTGTACGAAGACTTCTCATTTATCATCAACAAATTCAAGCGGGTTTCAGTAGGGAAGCTGCGACAGCGACGCGTCGACGACTCATTTTGACATTGATAGTGATCGTAGTTTAGGATCATTTTTGAAAAAAAGAAGATTACAGGTCCATTTGCGTCATGTTCGGGAAGGAACCCAGCCCCGCGGTTTGCCCGTTGCATCGGGCACAGCATCGCGGCGGAGTCGCGTGCGTCCTGCCACTTCCCACAAGGGAAAAAAACAAGACAGGTTTGACCCCGGCAGCACTACTCCCCAACCTCCCCCACCCCAACCTCGCAGCCTCGCACCCAGACGCGCAACGCATTTCCTCCCCCTCTCCCTCTCCCCCTCCCCTCGCTTGCGAGAAGAAGCACGAGAGACCCCCGAGAGAACCCTCCAGATGCAGCCGGCCGCCGCCGAGATGCAGCCGCCGCCCGTCGGCTCCCCAACCGCGGCCCCCCAATCCGAGGCCCAGCACCCGCTGTCTGTCCCCGATCCCTCCTCCCCCCCTGCGCCCGCACCGGCGCCGGCCCCCGAGGCGGCGGCCGATCCGCCCTCGTCCGCGCCCGCCCTGGCGCCGGTGCAGCTGCAGCCGCAGCAGCAGCCCAAGACCGTCACGTGGAGCGAGAAGCTCACGTCCGAGTCGCCCACCCACGTGCCCGCCGCCGCCGCCGCGGAGGCCAGCCAGTACGTCTCCCGCGGGCCCGCCGCCTCCTCCTCCAAGGGTAACGACGACCCACTGATCCGGCCTCCGCCGCGTCTTCTCTAGGAGTATACTCTCGGTTCTGATCCCATCTTTGGTGTCGGTGTGCCGCAGGCGCGGTGGAGGCGATGAAGGACACGCTGTCCAGGTGGGGGAAGTCCATGGGGGAGACCACCAAGATGGTCGAGAGCCTCAGCCGCGACACGTGGCAGCACTGTGAGATCTCAGCGCCCTAACCCCCATACGTTTCTTAGGGAATACTTCACTCTGTTCTTCGTTTGTTTCTTAGATTCATTTCTTGAGGGCGGGGTTGGGTGCCATGGGCCAAGGTTCTAGGCTTTTAGTAGCTTTTTAAGGATGGAAGAAATGATGAGTACCGAATAAAGTTGTAAAGTAAAACCCCAGGAGATTCCTTAATGTAGTTGTGGGGATTGGAATAGCTGGTGGACAAGGATGAGTATCTTTGTCATGAGAAAAGAAAGTACCTGAACATTTGGGTATGGTTTTCCATGCCTATTTCTGCACTGATCACTAGCACTTTAAACTTTAAACTTGTGAGCAGTTTCCCCAAAGCTTATGATTCTGCCAACAACCTTAACCAGAGTTCTCAGATAATTCAGTATTTGTTTCCTAGTTAATAATTTAATATCCATAATAAATTTCTAGTATACAGTGTACTTAATCATTTATGAGAAGCTATTTTTGTGTGTTTCTATCGTTTATCCAGTTCATCTCATGTGTCTGAACTTTGTGATGTTTCTACTGATGGAATAATCGCAGCGGCACCGAGTATAAGAAATTAAAACCATACTGACATTAGATTTGCTCTCACCTTTTAGGTACCAACCTTCTCTTAGGGGCTTAGGGTTAAACATCTAGCTTTGTAGAACTGGCAATATATTTTGTATGTTAATTTATTTTGTACCAGAAGACTTATAAGGGAGAAAGTGAATCTTGCAGTTGTATTGGTGGTTTTCTTCATCTTCTGAATAATTCAATAACCGTAGTAAATTTCTAGTATGTAGTATTCTTAGTCATTCATGCAGACGAGAACTAGTGATTGGATGTTTCTTCTATTTATCCAGTTTACGAAGAGCGGCGCTAATGTATTACAGATTTAACTACTCGATTCACCTATGCAAATCAGCTTATGCATGTGTAGATTGTTGTTACGTGTAATTAGCACAAATTCCTTGGGACAAAATGACAAATAGAGATTAATTGATGAGAATCTGTGGCATGTTGACAATGACATCAGATCTGCACTTACATTTTAATGAATCAGTGATACATTTATTGCCCATTTGTCATGGAAATAGCAAACTTTTTCTACATGAATATATTTCCAACAGAAGAGTCAAGAATTCATACAGTTCGGTGCACATTTGTCACATAAGCCACAATACATTGCAAGCATTTGATTATACTTCCAACTGAAAGGGACGATCTTACGATCATTGCTCCTTGAATAACCTCCCAATGGAGTTTTTTCAGATGGTATATATAGAATGACGAAGTTTTGGTACTTCGTAGATACCACATTAAGAATCTCTCTTGCCTTTTGTAACATGTCCAACACAATATTTTGCGTGATCTTGCATTTACCCAGGAATATATACGTGTTGGACTGGCAAAACTACAGTTAATATGATGAGTTTAATACTCCCTCTGTAAATAAATATAAGAGCGTTTAGATCACTACTTTAGTGATCTAAACGCTCTGATATTTCTTTAAGCAGGGAGTAATTAATATCTTTTATCCTGTACTGGGAAGTACCATTCAATGATAAGTTTAATAATTAATACCTTCCATTCTCACCGTCAACATAGTATCCTGTATGTCTGATAATACAACCTTTTCTCTCAACAGTCAAGACAGGGCCTAGTTTTACTGAAGCTGCTATGGGACGGCTTGCTCAAGGAACAAAAGTCTTAGCGGAAGGTGGCTATGAAAAAATATTTAAACAGACGTTCGAGATTCTGCCAGATGAGCAGCTGAAGATGTCTTACGCGTGCTATCTATCAACATCCGCTGGTCCTGTCATGGGAGTTATGTACATTTCTACAGCTAAAATTGCATTCTGCAGTGACAATCCTCTTTCTTACAAAGCGGGAAATAAAACAGAATGGAGTTACTACAAGGTAAGGGTTAATCACTTCCTCGTAACATCTGTCTATAATCTATAGATTATGAAGTCAGGTGTGTTCGTTATTGCTTCACTTTATCATTTTCCACCTAGTCTGTTACTAGAAGCAAGGTCTGTTTTATTTTTGTTTCATGAAGTGTAGGTTCAGAGGTAATCGTAGTTAGTGACTGGCTTTTTTTGTCTAGGAAGGAGAATAAAAGGAAAAAGTGGGTACTTAAGCGACGATGCTTGTTTTACACAATGCTAGCTCCATCCAGTTTATATCTTAATTGCTAGTACTCTACATGTTTATATGCATATCCTTTGTACTAAATTGTTGTTCCCCTTTCCGAAAAAACAGGTGGTCATTCCTCTTCATCAGCTAAGAACAGCCAATCCTTCAGTGAGCAAAGTAAATCCTGCTGAAAAGTATATTCAGGTTGTCTCGGTTGAAGGGCATGAGTTCTGGTTTATGGGTTTCCTGATGTACGACAAGGCCGTGTCCAGCCTGCAAGAAGCCCTTGACGGTGCTCGGGAGTTGCAACCATAGGTAGACATGAGACGGAAGTTTCAGTTACTTCAGCCTGTAACATCCCCAGGGGTATCGCCAGTTCTCCACTCGACATCTAACGCTCTGAGCGTCTCCTGTTTAAGACATATCCTTGATGCTGTGCCCCTTGGAGCTTTCGGTTCGGTACACTCACGAGCTTGTATACGTGTTTGAAGCGTTTGTTCTTGTTCTTTGCGTTCCCTGTGTTGTAATGATGATGATGATATATGGGAAAAACACCGGAGCTGTCCGTTTTAAATGCCTTGGGTTATCTATTTAACTGTGATGACAGTGTAGGGTGTTTACTGGTACTCTGGTAGGCTCCCAGGTCAGGGCATGCTTGGGTTGAACTGAGGTTAAGATGACAATTCCGAAGGAAATTTGCAATTCGGGTGGTTGACGTCTTTTCTTTCTTCTTTTGGGGAGAACCGGGATGGCTGGATGAAACGTTTGGTTCAAACAAAAAACATACCTCGAATGAAGACCCCTAATCCCTCCATTTGTTCTGTTCTCAAACGCAATCTTTTCTTTTCTTTTCTCCATATGAGGAGGGAATGGAGGTGTCTGGACGTGACCACGTTCACCTTTTATTTTCTTTGTCTCCTCCATCTCCATTAATTATATACATATGTTTGTCCATGTTCCTGCTATCTAAGACCTTTATCGAGAAATTGGATAAATACAGACGTAAGTTCTTCTGGTGTGGGGGGCAGGGGCAAAAAGAGATACTATTTGGTAAAATGGGCTAGGGTGTGCAGATCCAAAAGAAAAGGGGGGCTTGGAGTGAAAAATTTGCATAGGCAGAATGTAGTCTTACTGGCTAAATGGTGGTGGAAATTAGATTCTGGCAATGGACTTTGGCAAGAGGTTGTCAAAGCCAAATATCTTAAGAAAGATACAGTCATCACCTTCAAAGGGAAATTTTAATGATTCCTTCGTGTGGAAAGCTTTGCTTAAGATCAAAGACCAATACATGGCTGGTAGAAAAATTATAGTGAGATCTGGAAATATTGCTTGGATCTGGCATGACCAGATTGATATGTTACCTTCCTTTCGAGAGAGATTCCCTGATCTTTTTAGCATTTCAAATTTCCCTAATGATACAATAGCTCAGTTCCGTGAGCGAGACCCTGAAACCAGACTTAATGCTGTTTTTAGTGGGCAGTTCAATAAGACCAAAGCAGCTATTCTGCATTTGAATAGCGGGGGTGAGCGGGATAAAATAGAGTGGTCACTTGGCCCTAAAGGCAAATATACTACTAAAGCTATGTATTCTTTTCTGGAAAGAAATCTGGCAGGAACTAATTTTAAATGGATATGGAGTGCTAAACTCCACCTTAAAATTCAAATCTTTTTGTGGCAACTGTTCCAGGATGCAGTACTTACTAGGGATGCGACGCGTCGCAGAAAATGGACTGGTAACCCCCACTGCTCCTTTTGCTCCACCAGACAAACATATCTTCACCCGTTCTTCCAATGCCCGGTAGCCAGAGTGGCATGGCGTACCGTGGGATCTATGCTGGGGACGGAACTTTGCCCTAACAACATTTCACAGTTCTACTCTTGGTGCTACACTTTTCTCCCCGATGAAGAACGATTCTTTACTATGGGTTTGGTGGCGATTTGCTGGGCTATGTGGAACTGCAGAAAGCGAACGACTTTTCAATTTAAGAAACTGTCATCTCCTTTTGAGATTGTCTTTACAGCCTGCGTCCATCTTAATTACTGGGCAGGTTTGCTGAAGAAGGAGGATCGTCTGCTGCTAGAAAATGGCGCTTCACTTCTAAGGGAGAGCGCAAGGAATATGGTGATGATCTGTGCGTCAGCTCACACTGATCAAGCGATGGGGCGTTGAGCGGCGTCTGCCAAGACCTTCCCTCTTGGCGTGTGATTTCGATGTTGGATGGCCTGCTATCTCTGCTTTAGCATCTTTCTAGCTTTTTGTATTGATGTTCTGTTGTTCTGTTGTGCCTCTGCGTAGGCCGAGGTCTCCTATCTGTCAAACTATGCTTGTTTTTGCTGGAATTGTAGTGGGCGTTGTGTTTGTGTACCAGGGTTTTCACCCCGGGGTAGTGGTTACAATTGCGAACCACTACCAAAGGGTTTCCCTGGTATGCTTGAACTCGCTTTTGCCTTTTCCTTTCTTTTCTTTTCTTTTCTTTGGGGGCTTTTGAACTACTTGTATTTCCGTCATCTTTTAATGGAAAGGGGATCCGCCCGATTCAAGAAATATATACATTTGTTTGAACAATTTAATCTTTAAGAGCAACTCTAACCGATCTCGTATCCCGTGGCCGCCGCGAGCTTGTCTTAGCACAGCCACACCTCCCGGTCCGTCAGATCCGCGGTTGTGCAACCGTGCTGACCCTCAGCCGCCAGATCCCAACGACACAAGATGCGCACCTCCGCCTAACGGGGCTGACCCGCGACATACACACGCCATGGTAGAGGGGAAAAAGCACCCCGCGGCCACCGACACCGCGAGGGCTTTGCCCGGCGGCACGCTCCGACGGCGGCGAGGAAGGGATGGAGTGTAGCGGGGTCGGCGGCGGTGCTCGCTAGGTTTGCTCCGAGGCCGCTCGCGGGAGCGACATGGGTCTGTGGTGCGTGTGAGCGATTCTGATGCAGGGTTGCGGCCAGGAACCACGGTGGTTCTTGACCTCGGTGGCACACTTCTGTTCCCTTGTCGGCATGGTGCATGGTAGGGTGTGGCGGCTATGCCGCGTCCGGTGGCCTTCTTTCCGGTCGGCAGCTGGAGCTGCTGAGTAGCAGTCGGTGGCCTTCGCAAGGTGCGGTTGGCTGCGGCATTTGCTCTGTGCACCTTGGTCGTCAGATTGGCTCGTGACGGTGATGGTTGGTGGGCTTGTTAGCGCTGTGTTGATGTGTGGCCGCGGAGGTGTTGGGATCTTGGGTGAAAACCTTGTCTCGGCCCTAGGCCAGGACTAGCGATGATGGCGGCATGACCGTCGTTAACCTTCCCAAAGGCATCACTGCATTGCCGCCACACCCCGCCTGTGCGGATCCGTTGCTCGCTGCTTCGGGGGAAACCCCTGATCTTGTGTGATCGGACGAAGGCGGTGCCTTTGTGCCATACCCCCCTTGGGGGCTTTGTGTTTGGAGCTGGGCATTGGGGAGCGGGACCCGTGGAAGGTGGAGGTGTTGGCTCGAGACTTCTGTGGTAACGTTGATGGTAGGAGCGATGTCGGAGACGCGAGATTGGTTGCGGTAGTCGAATCTTCTTCGGCGTGTTCGTGGGATTACCTCGACTTGTTGGTTGCTGTGAAGTCAAAGCTGCGGTGGCGGGGTCGAGGTGGTATACGATGATGGGCAATAGGTGTTTCGTTCGATGATCTTTGGCGGTGCCAGCAGTGCCTAATTCGCCTTCTTAGTTCTACTCAGAGTCGAAGTCGCATTGTATGCCCGTAGGAGGCCGAGTTCTGTTGCGGATCTTCATATAGCTCCTCACAAGCTTTGCAATGTGGGTTGGGTCGATGACCGCCTACGCCAAAGTCGGAGTCACTTGCTCAGAGATTAGGGATAGCACTGACGTCTTTTAGGGGAGGAGTGATGACGATGACGCCCGTAACAGCCCGGGATCGACGCTCCAGAAGATTCCCATTTTATTTCCATTCTCGTCTGTGTTTCGTTTGGTTGTTGCATTCATCATCGCATCATTCGCATCATCTGCATAGCATCGTCACTCGTTTTCGAAAACTTGCATCCGTTGCTAGTTGCCGGTTCTCTCCGTTCGTGTCGTCAACCGTTTTGAGACCAACCACACATGCACGCGCCCGTGGCATCGTTAAAAAACCCGTTTTTAAGGCGCGCTAAAATATTCTTGGATTGGGTCGAAATCTGGCATGCGGTCTTATTATAGCATAGGTAGACCGCCTGCCAAATTTCGTCGCATTCCGAGTTCGTTTGATATCTTGTCGGTCAACCGCAGCAATACGGTCATCGGTTATTCGTCGGACGTTTCGGTGTTTTCAAAACTTGTGTCACGGGCCACCACCTCCCTCTCATCCCCACCTTAGCCCATTCCACACACAGCCCACCACCCTTGCCCTGATCGGCCGTCCGATTGCGATCGCATGACCGAAATCGGCTCCAAAAACCCTCTAACCTAGCCCCTTTCCTATTTTAACACCCCTAGCCTGCCTAATTGGGCAGACCCTAGCCGCCTAGGGATCCGTGCCGCCACCAGCCGCCTCTCACCTCTCTCCCGCAACCACTTGGCGCTTAGCCTCCTCCCACCTCGTGCGGGCCCGCCAAGCCCATCTGGGAGCCCGTCCGGGCCCGGATCCGCCGCCGCTCCAGGGGAGCCTGAGCCCCGAGATCCCCTCGTCTCTAGCCCCTCGCTGGAGCCCCACGTCACAGCCTCACCGGACCACCGCTGACCGGTCGCCGGAGATCGCCGGACCGGCCCCCGCCGGACCTACTCCTCCCTTCCCTCTTCTTCTTCTCCATCTCTCCCTCGTCTCATTCTCCCTCTCTCTTCCATGTCAGGAACCACCATGGCCGCCCGAGAAGCTCTGCCGCCGGCCTTCGTCCTCCGTCGCCGCCAAGATCCGAGCTCCCCTCGGTCGGATCCAACCGCCCCGCCTCCAGATCCACCGTCCCCGTGCCCGCCGGACCTCCTGCCCCACCGGCCCTCGCGTCGTTGACCGCCAGTGTCGCTGCCTCCGCTCGAGCGGGACAAGAACGAGCAGCGACGCCTCGCTCGCTCCCTGCCTCGCCCCTATGGGTCGTCACCTTGCCAAGGCCCAGCCGGCGCCGATCTGCCCAGCCACAGCGAATGGGCCAAGCCCATGGTGAGCAACCCGTGTGCGTTTTTTT
Source organism: Hordeum marinum (assembly GCA_022496015.1). NCBI lineage: Eukaryota > Viridiplantae > Streptophyta > Magnoliopsida > Poales > Poaceae > Hordeum > Hordeum marinum. Next base: position 119,042,983 of record CM039678.1, read on the forward strand.
TCTCTTTTGTTGTTGGGCTTGGCCCGTATGTTCATGCTGCTGTGGTTTGCCCCTAGCGTGAATTAGTTATCCTGCGCCCATTATCCCTGTCAGGTTTGCTAGATTTGGCCCAACTCTGTTTATTATGTTTTGCGAATTTCGTAATTATCGAGTGATTAATAAAATTGTAGAAAACCCCCTAGATTCATGCATCTAATAACTTTTCATCCGTGCATCACATGTAAAAAATTTATATATGAAACTTGACTAGAATTTTATGTAGTTTCAGAATATCCAACTTTCACATGTGATAAAAATGTTTAAACTTTCTGTTTGCGCCGATTTGCGTAATTGTCATGCTAAAATGATTTCCTTCATAACTCATTAACTGTAGCTCCGATAAAAATGTTCCACATATGTAAATTGGCTAGAAAAATGTGTAGAATCACATGGTGACATTTATTTTGCTGTTTAACAACTCTAAAATTGTGTTAGGACAGATCTGGACCAATCTCATAATATGCATATGGGGTTGTTTTGGAAATAATATTTATTGCTTCCGGCCTCATTTAAAATGCCTAGATGATATAGTTGTTATTGCTTCACCTCTTGCCATGTTTAACAACATTTAATATTGACGAGTACCTAACATGAGTGAACTAAATAATTCGAACGTGGAGTTTCGTCAATATGCAACTCGTTGCATATTGAACTTCACTTAATGTGTAGTAGCTGTTGTTGTTCTTGCCTTGCCATGCCTTGCATATTTAAACCGGACATGCATCATATTTGTTTGCGCATCATGTCATGCATATGTTGTGGTGTTTCTCTTGTTTTGATTGTTTGTTTCGGATTGCTTCTTCTCGATAGAGTTTCGAAAGCGTTCGGAGTGTGAGGATTCGTTCGACTACGTTGGCTCGTCTTCATGGACTCGTTCTTCTTCCGAGCGGGATCTCAGGCAAGATGACACATTTCCCTGGATACCATTACTATAATTGCCATGCTAGATGTATCATTTTCTATCGCTATGTCTCGCTACCTACCACTTGTTTGACAAGCCTCCCAACATTGCCATGAAAAGCCTCTAACCCTTCCACATCCCAGCAAACCGTTGTTTGGCTATGTTACCGCTTGCTCAGCTCTTCTTATAGCATTTCTAGCTGCAGGTGCAATTGCTTCCATGTGACAACATGGACATTCTTTTGTTATCACAATATTATTGGTATTTAATTTAATGCACTTATACACTTGGTAAAGGGTGGAAGGCTTGTCCTTTTGCTCGGTGTTTTGTTCCACTCTTGCCGCCCTAGTTACTTGTGAACCGGTGTTATGTTCCATAATTGAGCGCTCCTAACATGCTCGGGGTTGTTATGGGGACCCCCTTGATTTTCGTTTTAGGATAAAGGTTGTCTGGCAAGGCTCAACATTGGTACTACATTTGCCCAATAACTAATAAACATGCATAGGGAGTAATTAAACCGAGGATTTTAATCAACAACCCGGGCCAGTGCTCCTCATGAGTGTTGGTCCAAACCGGGCGATGTCCGGCGCCCCCTGGTCACCCGGGGTCTCAGCCAACCCGACGACTTGCCCATCCGGTCGTACCTTGAGAACGGGAGACGCGGTCCTATCGGGTTTTGGCGGTACGCCGGGCGGCCTTGTTGGATTTGTTTTACCTTTCTCGAACGTCTTGAGTGAGGAGTTCCGATTTTTCTTCGGGCTATCTCAAGGTGGCGGATTTCCTATGGAATTACCTAGGAAGATCACGAGATCAGTGGTCGAGGTTATTCCCGCTGCGTGTGGTTAATTTATGATGGATGAGTTGGAGCACCCCTGTAGGGTTAAATCTTTCGGAAAGCCGTGCTCGCAGTTATATGGCAAACTTGGATACTTTGTTTAACACCTGGTCATAGCAAACTTGAAGTAAACTCAAATAAAATACACCAACTGTGTGCGTAACCGTGACTGTCTCTTCTCGTGAGTCCTTATCCGAAAGAGAACACAGTGGGGTTATGTTTGACATAAGTAGGTGATCAGGATCAGTTAGTGATCATTACTAGTTCATGTCCGTTATGCGTAGACCACCATACTTTACTTTCTGTACTCATAAGTTAGCCACTCAAATAAATGCTTTGTCGCTTGTTGCAGCCTCACCACTTAACCATACCTCTCCCATTAAGCTTTAATAGTCTTGATACCCTTGGAAATGAGATTGCTGAGTCCCCTGTGGCTCACAGATTACTACAACAACAGTTACAGGTACAGGTAATGCGATGATTGAACATGAGCGCGATGTTTGTTTTGATTTGGAGTTCTGCTTATTCTTCATCAATCTAGGATGGGTTCCAGACGGCAGCCTGGGATAGCAAGGATGGATGTCATTTTGTCATTTGTTTTCGTCCGTAGTCGGACCCTGCTCTTCTGTATGATGTTTGCATTTTTTGTTGTATTGATGTGACTCTGATGTATCTTGTGGCGAGTGTAAGCCAATTCCATATACTCATCTCTTATGTACATATACTTGTAATGATATCCATTCTTGCAACACGACGAGATGCACTTCTATCCCTGTCGAGGCCCTCATGCCGAAATTAGGATAGGACCACATCTTGGGCATGACAAGTTGGTATCAGAGCCTGTACCAACCTAGGAGACCCCTTGATTGATCGAACTTGGTCGAGTCAAGTCTAGAGAAAAACTGTTTTGAGTCTAGTTATATCGGAGAGTAGGATTCTTTTTACTCCTCTTCTATGCTCTGGTGAGGAATTACGACTTAGGAATTTTGTTACTACTCCTCTTCTCGCTCAAATTTGTTTTAGGATCACGCGGGTATTTTGGAAACTATATGATGTTGATGTGACGGAGTTCTGTCTTGGTGCCTCCCGTCTGACTTGATTTCTTCCGGGGAGTTGAGCTCCAGGGAATTCTTGGCACATCGTTATCATTCAGCTTCCTTAGTATCTCAGGACGGAGGATGTTCGGAATTGCTTCAATACTTGTCGTGGTGAGATAAGGTCGGAGTCACCCAGTACTGGGGTGCCGTCCGGGGTACCACCATGGTTAGTATCGTTGTGTTTTCGAGGATCCAAGTTAGATGGATTTGCGAAAGCCTCTGGTTATGTGTTGAAGGATGGATACAGTTGGGGTGTAGGTTTGCTAGTTGTGTGAGATATTTCCTCCTTGTATCCCCCACACCGGATTGCATAACCAGAAAGTTTTCGGAAGTTCTTAGGTGGGAATTCAAGTAGGTACCTAGGATTATCTTTCCAACAAGTGCATAGTGGGTATGTATTTGTTCTGGCTTGTTTCGTAAGCCTCATCCTTCGTTTTGATTTGAATATGGTAATCTGAGTTGCTTCGATGTCAAGTGGTGATTTCATATCTTGTGAAGTAGTGTTCTCATATTTCCGTGGGATTGCTAATTCTTGTGCTCAATCAAGTTATCATATCAATTCTTTTCCTACCGGCGTGCTCTCTTCAAGATATTCAATCATCTCCAATAATTGCAAGATCAATCCTCATATTTCGTTCTGGAGTTGTCTCATCTATTCCAAGTTCTTTGTTTTTCCCACCCTCCCGCCCTTTTTCTTTAGTGATTAAATTCTCATCCAAATGCCTTTCTTTTCATCGATGCTTCTGCTATCTTTTCTTCTGTTTTGTTCCGGTGATTCCTTGTGGAGATTCTCAAGAGTTTCAATTTCAAGTTCTATCCTCATATCCCTTGTTCTCATTGCTATTCTTCTCCGGTGGATTCAATTCAAGTTCTTGGTGTTCATCATATCAATTTCATTCTCTAATTGCTCTCCCATGTTGGAATTCTTTATTAAGCCTCTCTTGCTTATTCATCTCTCTCTATTCTATCAGGAGTGCTCAAGATATCTCAGAAGACATACATTTTCATTCTTGTCCTCTTAAATTATTTCAAGGGCCTCATATCATCAGGTTCTTAATTTGTACCGGTGCAATCTCTCTTTTAATCAATTGTGTAGTGGAGGAGAGTTGTAACAGCCCGGGACCGGCGCTCCAGAAGATTCCCCTTTTATTTCCATTCTCGTTTGTGTTTCGTTTGGTTGTTGCATTCATCATCGCATCATTCGCATCATTTGCATAGCATCATCACTCGTTTTCGAAAATTTGCATCTGTTGATAGTTGCCGGTTCTCTCCGTTCGTGTCGTCAACCGTTTCGAGACCAACCACACATGCATGCGCCCGGGGCATCGTTAAAAAAACTGTTTTTAAGGCGTGCTAAAATATTCTTGGATTGGGTCGTAACCTGGCGTGCGGTCTTATTATAGCATAGGTAGACCGCCTGCCAAATTTCGTCGCATTCCGAGTTCATTTGATACCCTGTCGGTCAACCATAGCAGTACGGTCATCGGTTATTCGTCGGACGTTTCGGTGTTTTCAAAACTTGTGTCACAGGCCACCACCTCCCTCTCATCCCCACCTTATCCCACTCCACACACAGCCCACCACCCTTGCCCCGATCCGGCCATCCGATTGCGATAGCACGGCCGAAATCGGCTCCGACAACCCCCAAACCTAGCCCCTTTCCTATTTAAACACCCCTAGCCTACCTAATTGGGCAGACCCTAGCCGCCTAGGGATCCACGCCACCGCCAGCTGCTGTTGGAAATATGCCCTAGAGGCAATAATAAATTAGTTATTATCATATTTCCTTGTTCATGCTAATCGTTTATTATCCATGCTATAATTGTATTGATCGGAGACTTAGATGCATGTGTGGATACATAGACAAAACCATGTCCCTAGTATGCCTCTAATAGACTAGCTCGTTGATCAAAGATGGTTAAGGTTTCCTAGCCATGGACATGAGATGTCATTTGATAAACGGGATCACATCATTAGGAGAATGGTGTCATGGACAAGACCCAAACTACAAATGTAGCATATGATCGTGTCAGTTTATTGCTATAGTTTTCTGCATGTCAAGTATATTTTCCTATGACCATGAGATCATGCAACTCACGGATACCGGAGGAGTGCCTTGTGTGTATCAAACGTCGCAACGTAACTGGGTGACTATAAAGGTGCTCTATAGGTATCTCCGAGGGTGTCTATTGAGTTGGCATGGATCAAGACTGGAATTTGTTACTCCGTGTGATGGAGAGGTGTCTCAGGGCCCACTCGGTAATACAACATCACAATAAGCCTTGCAAGCAATGTGACTAAGTGTTAGGCACGGGATCTTGTATTACAGAATGAGTGAAGAGACTTTCCGGTAACGAGGTTGAAATAGGTATGGAGATACCGACGATCGAATCTCGGGCAAGTAACATACTGAAGAACAAAGGGAACATCATACAAGATTAACTAAATCCTTGACATAGAGGTTTGACCGATAAAGATCTTCGTAGAATATGTAGGAACCAATATGGGCATCCAGGTCCCGCTATTGGTTATTTACTGTAGAGGTGTCTCGGTCATGTCTACATAGTTCTCGAAGCCGTAGGGTCTGCACACTTAAGGTTCGGTGACGTTTCGGTAGTATAGAGTTATGCATGGTGGTTACCGAAGGTTGTTCGGAGTCCCGAAAGAGACCCCGGACGTCATGAGGAGCTCCGGAATGCTCCGGAGATAAAGATTGATATATAGGAAGTCCTATTTTGGTCGCTGGAAAAGTTTTGGGCTCATTGGCAGTGTACCGGGAGTGCCGGTAGTGTACCGGGAGACCATCGGGATGGGTATTTCGACCCAAGAGGCTACATGGGCTGTGGGAGGATGAATACCAGCCCTTAGTGGGCTGGTGGAAGTCCCACACAAGGCCCATGCGGCTGGGAAGAAAAGCCCAAAAGGAAAAAGGTGGAAAAGGCAAAAAGGGCTAAATTAGGAAGGAGTCCTAATCCTACTAGGAGTGGAGGAGGAGGACTCCTCCCTCCTGGTTCGGCTGACCCAAGGGTTGCCTCCTTGGGAGGCAAGCCTCCTCTTCCTCTCCTACTATATATACTAGAGGGTTTTAGGGTTTTGGCACAAGATTTTCAGCCACGTGCTACCCGTTCCTCTAGTGCATAGTTTCTCCTCTAGATCGGATTTCTGCAGTGCTTAGACGAAGCCCTGCCAGAATAGCTCCACCACCATCGCCGGAGCGCCATCGCGCTGCCGGAGAACTCTTCTACCTCTCCGCTCCCTCTTGCTGGATCAAGAAGGCGGAGATCGTCATTGAGTTGTACGTGTGCTGAGCGCGGAGGTGCCGTCCGTTCGGCGCTTGATCGGAAGGATCATGATGAGTTCGCGGGACGGATCATGATGAGATCGCAGGATGGATCGTGATGATATCGCAGGACGGATCGTGATGAGTTCGCGGGACGGATCGTGATTGGATCGCGGGACGGATCATGATGAGATCGCGGGATGCTCAGCGATTTGGATCGCAAAGATGTTCGACTACACCGACCGCGTTTCTTAACGCTTCCCGCTTAGCGATCTACAAGGGTACATAGATCCACTCTCCTTATCGTAGATACTCATCACCATGGATAGATCTGCGTGTGCGTAGGAAATTTTTTGTTTCCCATGCGACGTTCCCCAACAGTGGTATCATATCTAGGTCTATGTGTAGATGAGATCTCGAGTAGAACACAAAAGGTTTGTGGGCGTTGATGCTTAGATTGCTTCCTCCCTTGGTCGGATTTTGGTTCAGCGGTATTGTGAGATGAAGCGGCCCAGACCAACATTACTCGTACGCTTACGAGAGACCGGTTCCCTCGACCGCTACTTGTTGCACAGATGGCTTGCGGGTGCCAGTTTCTCTCACTTTAGTTAGATCGGATTCGACAAAGGTGGTCCTTGAGAAGGTTGAAAAGCAACTAGTGTATCACCGTTGTGGTTTTTGCGTATATGAGAATTGTTCTTGCTAGATACCCATAGCAGCCACGTAAAACATGCAACAACAATTAGAGGGCGTCTAACTTGTTTTTGCAGGGTATGTTGTAATGTGATATGGCCAATTACATAATGTGATATATGTGATGTATGAGATAATCATGTGATGTACAGATTATCACGACTTGCATGTCGATGAGTACGGCAACCGGCAGGAGCCATAGGGTTGTCTTTAATTATTGTATGACCTGCGTGTCAATCATTAAGCGGTATGTAATGCTTTACTTTATCGCTAAATGGTAGCAATAGTAGTACAAGCATGATGGGCGCGACAACCCCAATGGCGACACGTTGATGAAGATTAAGATGATGGAGATCATGGTGTCGTGCCGGTGACGATGGAGATCATGCCGATGCTTTCAAGATGGAGATCAAAAGCATAAGTTCATGGCCATATCATGTCACTTATGATTTGCATGTGATGTTAATCCTTTTATGCACCTTGTTTTTCTTAGTACGACGGTAGCATTATAAGGTGATCCCTCACTTAATTTCAAGATAAATTGTGTTCTCCCTGAGTGTGCACCATTGCGAAAGTTTGTCGTGTCGAGACACCACGTGATGATCGGGTGTGATAGACTCTACGTTCACATACAACGGATGCAAGCCAGTGTTGCACATGCAGAACACTCGGGTTAAACTTGACGAGCCTAGCATGTACATACATGGCCTCCAAACACAAGAGACCGAAAGGTCAAACATGAGTCATATAGTAGATATGATCAACATGATGATGTTCACCATTGAAACCACCTCAACTCACGTGATGATCGAACTTGAGTTAGTGAATTTGGATCATGTATCACTCGAATGACTGGAGGGATGTCAATTTGAGTGGGAGTTCTTAAGTAATATGATTAATTGAACTCATTATCATGAACATAGTCAGTAGTGTCTTTGCAAACTGTGTTGTAGATTACTAGCTCACGTTGTAGCTCCCTTGAATTTTTATATGTTGCTAGAGAAATAGAGTTGAAAGATGATGGTAGCAATATTGCGGACTGGCTCCATGATCTGAGGATTGTCCTCATTGCTGCACAGAAGGCTTATGTCCTTAATGCACCGCTCGGTGCGCCAACCCCTCTAGCGTTGTTGGTAGATGTTGTGAACATCTGACATGCACGTTCTGATAACTACTTGATAGTTTAGTGCGTCATGCATTACATCTTAGAATTGAGGCTCCGAAACGTTTTGAATGTCATGGAACATATGAGATGTTCTAAGAGCTGAAATTAGGATCTCAGGCTCGTGCCCGTGTTGCGAGATATGAGATCTCCAACAAGATTCTTTGCCTGTAAGATGAAGGAGAATAGCTCAATCGTTGAGCATGTGCTCAGATTGTCTGGGTACTACAATCGCTTGAATCGAGTGGGAGTTGATCTTCCAGATAAGATAGTGAATGATATTGTTCTCCAAGTCACTGTCACTAAGCTACTAGAACTTGGTGATGAACTATAAACGCCAGGGATAGAAATAATGATCCCTGAGCTGTTCGCGATGTTTGACACCGCGAAGGTAGAAATCAAGAAGGAGCATCAAGTGTTGATGGTTAGTAAAACCACTAGTTTCGAGAAGGGCAAGGGCAAGGAGGGAAACTTCATGGATAGCAAGTCAGTTGCTGCTCCGGTGAAGCAACCCAAAGTTGAACCCAAACTCGAGACTAAGTGCTTTGATTATGAGGAGAGCGGTTGCTGAAGTGGAACAACCCTAGATACTTGGTAGATAAGAAGACTGGCAACGTCCACAGAAGTATATTTGATATACGTATTATTGATGTGTACCTTGCTTGTACTCCTAGTAGCACCTGGGTATTGGATACCGATTCGGTTGCTAAATGTTAGTAACTCGAAATAAAAGCTACGGAATAAACGGAGAACTAGATAAGGGTGAGGTGACGATGTGTGTTGGAAATATTTCCAAGGTTGATGTGATCAACATCGCACGCTCTCTCTACCTTCGGATTAGTGACAAACCTAAATAAATGTTATTTGGTGTTTTGCATTGAGCATGAACGTGATTGGATCGTGTTCATTGCAACACGGTTATTCATTTAAGTTAGAGAATAATGGTTATTCTATTTACATGAATAATACCTTCAATGGTCAAGCACCCAGTGAGAATGTTGAATCTTGATCGTAGTAATACACATGTTCATAACATTGATGCCAAAAGATACAAAGTTAATAATAATAGTACCACATACTTGTGGCACTGCCGCTAAATGTCATATTGGTATAAAACGCATGAAGAAACTCCATGCTGATGGATCTTTGGACTCATTCGATATTGAATCGGTTGAGACATGCGAACCATGCTTCTTGGTCAAGATGACTAAGGACCCTGTTTTCTGGTTTGATGGAGCGGGCAAGTGACTTATTGGAAATGATACATGTTGATGTTTGCAATCCAATGAGTCTTATAGCGTGCGGTGGATATCGTTATTTTCTTACCTTCACTGATGATTTGAGTAGATATAGTGTATATTTGCTTAATGAAACACAAGTCCGAATCGTTTGAAAGGTTCAAGCAAATTTAGAGTGAAGTTCAGGATCATCGTGACAAGAAGATAAAAATGTCTACGATATGATCGTCGAGATGAATATCTGAGTTGTGAGTTTGGCATACAACTTTAGACAATGTGAAAATTGTTTCACAACTCACGCCACCTGGAACACCATAGTGTGATGGTGTGTACGAACGTCATAGTCGTGCTCTATTGGATATGGTGCATGCTATGATGTCTCTTATCGTTTTGTTACTATAATTTTGGGGTTATGCATTAGAGACAACTACATTCACTTTAAATAGGGCACCATCTAAATCCGTTGAGATGACACCGTGTGAATTATGGTTTGATAGAAACCTAAGCTGTCATTTCTTAATGTTTGGGGCTGCGACGCTTGTGTGGAAAATGTTTTCACCTAATGAGCTCGAACCCAAAGCGGACAAATGCATCTTCATAGAATACCCTAAGAACAGTTGGGTGAACCTTCTATCTCAGATCCAAGCATAAAATGTTTGTTGCTAAAACTGGGTCCTTTCTCGAGAAAAAGTTTCTCTTGAAAGAATTGAGTGGGAGGAGGATAGCACTTGATAAGGTTATTGAACCTCTGTTTCAACTAGAGAGTAGCACATCGCAGGAAGTTGTTTCTGTGAAGCCTACGTTAGTTGAAGAGGAAGTTAATGATGATGATCATGAAGCTTCGGATCAAGTTACTATCGAACCTCGTAGGTCGACAAGGACGTGTACTGCTCCTGGGTGGTGCGGCAACCCTGTCTTAGAGGTCAAGTTGTTGGACAACAATGAACCTAAGAACTATGGAGAAGCTATGATGGGCGCGGAAACCAACAAATGGTTAGAGGCCATGAAATCCGAGAAAGGATCCATGTATGAAAACCAAGTATAGAATTTCGTGGACTTTCTCATTGGACAACAGGTCGTTAAGTACAAATGGATCTTTAAAATGAAGACAAACGCTGATGGTAAATGTCACCATTTGTAAAGCTCGACTTGTTGCAAAGAAGTTTACGACAAGTTCAAGGAGTTGACTGTGATGAGACTTTCTCACTCGTAGTGATGCTAAAGTCTGTTGAAATTATGTTAGCAGTTGCTGCACTTTCAATTATGAAATCTGGGAGATGGATGTCAAAACATCGTTTCCTTAACGGTTTACTTGAGGAAAGGTTGTATGTGATACAACCAGAAAGTTTTGTCAGTCCTAAGGATGCTAAAAGGTGTGCAAGCTTTAGTGATCCTTTTATAGACTGAATCAAGCATCTCAGAGTTGGAATGTACACTTTGATGAGATGATCAAAGTTTTTGAGTCTATACAAAGTTTATGAGAAACTTGTATTTGCAATAAAGTGAGTGGGAGCACCATAGAGTTTCTGATAATTATATGTGGATGACACATTGCTATTCAGAAATAATGTGGAATTTCTGGAAAGCATAAACGGTTGTTTGAAAAGTGATTTTCAAAGGAAGACCTGAATAAAGCTACCTAATTGTTGAGCATCAATATCTATAAAGATAGATCAAGATGTTTGATAAGACTTTCAATGAGTACATACCTTGTCAAGATTTTGAAAGAGTTCAAAATGGATTAGTCAGAGAGAAGTGTTCTCGCCTGCTTTGTAAGGTGTGAAGTTGAGTGAGACTCAAAGCTCGACCATGGCAAAAGAAAGAGAAAGGACGAATGTTGAGGCTCTGTATAGTATGCCATGCTATGTACCGCACCTGTGTGTGCCTTGCCATGAGTCCGTCAAGGGGTACAAGAGTGATCCAGGAGTGGATCACTGGACAGCGGTCAAGATTATCCTTAGTAACTAAAAGACTAAGGAGATGTTTCTCGATTATGGAGGTGATAAAGAGTTCGTCGTAAAGAGTTACGTCGAGGCAAGCTTTAACACCAATCCAAATGACCCGTAGTAGCAATCTGGATACATATAGTGGAGCAGCCATTTGGAATAGTACCAAGTGGAGTGTGGTAGCAGTGTTTACGGTTTGACATAGAGATTTTCAAAGTACACACGGATCTGAATGTCGCAGACCCGTTGACTATAAGACCTCTCTCACATGCAAAGCATGATCGAGCCCCAGAACTCATTGGGTGTTAGGTTCATAACAATGCGAATCACATGGTGATGTGAACTAGATTATTGACTCTAGTGCAAGTGGGAGACTGTTGGAAATATGCCCTAGAGGCAATAATAAATTAGTTATTATCATATTTCCTTGTTCATGATAATCGTTTATTATCCATGCTATAATTGTATTGATCGGAGACTTAGATGCATGTGTGGATACATAGACAAAACCATGTCCCTAGTATGCCTCTAATAGACTAGCTCGTTGATCAAAGATGGTTAAGGTTTCCTAGCCATGGACATGAGATGTCCTTTAATAAACAGGATCACATCATTAGGAGAATGGTGTGATAGACAAGACCCAAACTACAAACGTAGCAGTTTATTGCTACTGTTTTCTACGTGTCAAGTATATGTTCCTATGACCATGAGATCATGCAACTCACGGATACCGGAGGAGTGCCTTGTGTGTATCAAACTTCGCAACGTAACTGGGTGACTATAAAGGTGCTCTATAGGTATCTCCGAGTGGTGTCTGTTGAGTTGGCATGGATCAAGACTGGAATTTGTTACTCCGTGTGATGGAGAGGTATCTCAAGGCCCACTCGGTAATACAACATCACAATAAGCCTTGCAAGCAATGTGACTAAGTGTTAGTAACGGGATCTTGTATTACGGAATGAGTAAAGATACTTGCCGGTAACGAGGTTGAACTAGGTATGGAGATATCGACGATCGAATCTCGGGAAAGTAACATATCGAAGAACAAAGGGAACATCATACGGGATTAATTGAATCCTTGACATAGAGGTTCGACCGATAAAGATCTTCGTAGAATATGTAGGAACCAATATGGGCATCCAGGTCCCGCTATTGGTTATTGACCGTAGAGGTGTCTCGGTCATGTCTACATAGTTCCCAAACCCGCAGGGTCTGCACACTGAAGGTTCGATGACGTTTCGGTAGTATAGAGTTATGCATGGTGGTGACCAAAGGTTGTTTGGAGTCCCGGATGAGATCCTGGACGTCACGAGGAGCTTCGGAATGGTCCGGAGGTAAGATTGATATATAGGAAGTCCTATTTTGGTCGCCGGAAAAGTTTCGGGCTCATCGGTAGTGTAATGGGAGTGCCGGTAGTATATCGGGAGACCATCGGGAGGGGTATTTCGACCCAAGAGGCTACATGGGCTGTGGGAGGATGAATACCAACCCTTAGTGGGCTGGTGGAAGTCCCACACAAGGCCCATGCGGCTAGGAAGAAAAGCCCAAAAGGAAAAAGGTGGAAAAGGCAAAAAGGGCTAAATTAGGAAGGAGTCCTGCCCCGCCGGCCCTCGCGTCGTTGAGCGCCGGTGTCGCTGCCTCCGCTTGAGCGGGACGAGAACGAGAAGCGACGCCTCGCTCGCTCCCTGCCTCGCCCCTGTGGGCCGTTGCCTTGCCAAGGCCCAGCCGGCGCCGATCTGTCCAGCCAGACCGAATGGGCCAAGTCCATGGTGAGCAACCAGTGTGCGTTTTCTTCTCTCTTCTCCTGTTAGGCTTGGCCCGTATGTTCATGCTGCTGCGATTCGCCCGTAGCATGAATTAGTTATCCTGCGCCCATTGTCCCTATCAGGTTTGCTAGATTCGGCCCAACTCTGTTTTTTTTTACGTTTTGCGAATTTCGTAATTATCCAGTGATTAATAAAATTGTAGGAAACCCCCTAGATTCATGCATCTAATAACTTTTCACCCGTGCATCACATGTAAAAACTTTATATATGAAACTTGACTAGAATTTTATGTAATTTTACAATATACAATTTTCACATGTGATAAAAAAGTTTAAAATTGCTGTTTGCATCGATTTGCGTAATTGCCATGATAAAATGATTTCCTTCATAACTCATTAACCGTAGCTCCGATAAAAATGTTCCACATATGTAACTTGGCTAGACAAAAGTGTAGAATCACATGGTGACATTTATTTTGCTGTTTAACAACTCTAAAATTGTGTTAGGACAGATCTCTACCAATCTCATAATATGCATATGGGGTTGTTTTGGAAATGATATTTATTGCTTCCGGCCTCATTTAAAATGCCTAGATGATATAGTTGTTATTCCTTCACCTCTTGCCATGTTTAACAACATTTAATATTGACAAGTACCTAACGTGAGTGAACTAAATAATTCAAATATGGAGTTTCGTCAATATGCAACTTGTTGCATATTGAACTTCACTTAATGTGTAGTAGCTGTTGTTGTTCTTGCCTTGCCATGCCTTGCATATTTAAACCAGACATCATCATATTTGTTTGCGCATCATGTCATGCATTTGTTGTGGTGTTTCTCTTGTGTTGACTGTTTGTTTCGGATTGCTTCTTCTCGATAGAGTTCCGAAAGCGTTCGGAGTGTGAGGATTCGTTCGACTACGGTCGCTCGTCTTCTTCATGGACTCGTTCTTCTTCCGAGCGGGATCTCAGGCAAGATGACACATTTCCCTGTATACCATTACTATCGTTGCCATGCTAGATGTCTCGTTTGCTATCGCTATGTCTTGCTACCTACCACTTGTTTGACAAGCCTCCCAACATTGCCATGAAAAGCCTCTAACCCTTCCACATCCCAGCAAACCGTTGTTTGGCTATGTTACCGCTTGCTCAGCCCTTCTTATAGCATTTCTAGCTGCAGGTGCAATTGCTTCCATGTGACAACATGGACATTCTTTTGTTATCACAATATTATTGCTATTTAATTTAATGCACTTATACACTTGGTAAAGGGTGGAAGGCTTGTCCTTTTGCTCGGTGTTTTGTTCCACTCTTGCCGCCCTAGTTACTTGTGAACCGGTGTTATGTTCCATAATTGAGCGCTCCTAACATGCTCGGGTTTTTTATGGGGACCCCCTTGATTTTCTTTTTAGGATAAAGCTTGTCTGGCAAGGCCCAACATTGGTACTACATTTGCCCAATAACTAATAAACCTGCATAGGGAGTAATTAAACCAAGGATTTTAATCAACAACCCGGGATAGTGCTCCTCATGAGTGTTGGTCCAAATCGGGCGATGTCGGCGCCCCCTGGTCACCCGGGGTCTCAGCCAACCCGACGTCTTGCCCATCCGGTCGTACCCTGAGAACAAGAGACGCAGATCCTATTGGGTTTTGTCGGTACGCCGGGCGGCCTTGCTGGATTTGTTTTACCTTTCTCGAACGTCTTGAGTGAGGAGTTCTGATTTTTCTTCGGGCTATTTCGAGGTGGCGGATTTCCTATGGAATTACCTAGGAAGATCACGAGATCCGTGGTCGAGGTTATTCCCGCTGCGTGTGGTTAATTTATGATGGATGAGTTGGAGCACCCCTGCAGGGTTAAATCTTTCGGAAAGCCGTGCCCGCGGTTATGTGGCAAACTTGGATACTTTGTTTAACACCCGGTCATAGCAAACTTGAAGTAAGCTCAAATAAAATACACCAACCGTGTGCGTAACCGTGACTGTCTCTTCTCATGAGTCCTTATCCGAAAGAGAACACGGTGGGGTTATGTTTGACGTAAGTAGGTGATCAGGATCAGTTAGTGATCATTACTAGTTCTCGTCCATTATGCATAGACCACCATACTTTACTTTCTGTACTTGTAAGTTAGCCACTCAAATAAATGCTTAGTCGCTTGTTGCAGCCTCACCACTTAACCATACCTCTCCCATTAAGATTTAATAGTCTTGATACCCTTGGAAATGAGATTGCTGAGTCCCCTATGGCTCACATATTACTACTACAATAGTTGCAGGTAGAGGTAATGCGATGATTGAACGTGAGCGCGATGTTTGTTTTGATTTGGAGTTTTGCTTCTTCATCAATCTAGGATGGGTTCCAGGCGGCAGCCTGGGATAGCAAGGATGGATGTCATTTTGTCGTTGGTTTTCATCCGTAGTCGGACCCCGCTCTTCTGTATGATGTTTGCATTTGTTGTTGTATTGATGTGACTCTGATGTAGCTTGTGGCGAGTGTAAGCCAATTCCATATACTCATCTCTTTTGTACATGTACTTGTTATGATCTCCATTCTTGCAACACGACGAGATGCGCTTCTATCCCTGTCGAGGCCCTCGTGC
The DNA here is from genome assembly GCA_022496015.1 of Hordeum marinum. Lineage (NCBI taxonomy): Eukaryota > Viridiplantae > Streptophyta > Magnoliopsida > Poales > Poaceae > Hordeum > Hordeum marinum. The sequence goes on from CM039678.1 coordinate 119,058,536, forward strand.
CGAAATAAGGACATGACCGCATCTTGGGCATTTCATTGACTACTTGGCAACGACAACCCTTGTAGCCAACAACGACAACCATATGCGTTGGAGTAGTTGCTGTAGGGGTGACTGGAGAAGATGCCCGAGGTGCTAGACGAGGACGAGGCACCGAAGGAGTTGCCTTCTTGATCTTCTTCTTTGTCGCCTCCTCGACGAGCGCCGACATGATGCCCGTCAGCTTCCTTGCCACGCTTGCCCGCGGTAGGAGTAGTGGGAGGGCGGGGAACACATTGGCCTTGCCACCGGCCAAGCTGCCAATGGTGGTTGCTCGTGACGTGGACCGGGTGTTTTTTTTGTGCCCAACCTTTTTTGGGTGCAGCGATGGTAGGGGTCGTTTCCGGTGGCACACGCCACCATCGGTAGCCAATAGGGTGGCAGATAGGTTTTGGCTATCCATCCCAGCCGGAATCGGGGCATCGACGGTGGATGCAGTGCCTAGGGGCGGCAACGGCAAGAAGGGGTAGCTGCTCGGGTGAGAGAGAGAAGGAAGAGGGTGAATTTTTTAACTCCACATGGCCGAGATAGAGTATATTTAGGAGGGTCGAGGAAACTTTTGGGCCGAAGGAGGATATTTTTTCTCACTAACAGTTTGGAAGTTTGGCTAGGTCAGATTAGCTATCTATTTCACTCCTTTAATTGATTATAAGGGAACAATTAGAGTTGCTCTAAATTGGGGAGTGTCATTGTGTATCCAGAGAGATGAGGATTTGGAGACGATTGCGATGCTCTAAGAAGCTCACGAATTAAGCATTCTGATTGATTCAAAAAAAGTCCGGTTGTAATCAATTACAAATGTCACCGACACCAACACGCTTACATCGGATGCTATGCTAAGGCATACTGCGCTATAGAGAAAATTACACATTTGGTCCTCCAAGTCTCTGGCACATAATGATTTTGTACCACAACTCGAGCAACACTCCAATACGATCCTTATACGTGAGAATACATAACAACTACAGTCCTTTCTATGCCCGCCTCGACAGTTGATTGTGTTGGTGCCGCCACGTACCCTGACGTGGGCCAGGCTCTTTTTGTGGCCACACCCCTACCGTTTCTATAAATAACCCATGCTCCAGCAGTCCGGCAATGGTATTTGATTTTGCTGTTAGGTCTGTTCTGACCGAGCACATTACTTTTATCGCCCCTACCTAGCTAATGATTTCATCTTGCTCTAAGACTACAATGTCACACAACGGTGATGTGATCATCGTTGCGGCTTGAAGCGGATGGGATCATGCATGGGTGATCTACCACGGCTTGAACTGCATTCTCACCGACCAATGACTCAATTCGTGCGATGGGGATACATCGGTCCGGGGACGCCCCCTCTTGAAGTACGGTGAGCTCCAATGAAGCTCAAACTCCGCCGATCTCGTTCATTTGGATCTCAATTTAGAGCATCTTGCCCTAGGTAGTTAAGTTTTATGAACATTCATGGCTGATTAGAGTCTGTATTGATAGGGTTTGCTCTGCTGCTTTGGGTTTCGGTCGACTGTGTTAACAATTTTTTACTTCTCTAATAGATGAAGGCAGTGATTTCTACACCATAGAGCTTGTTTATGGTGGATAGTTTTTCGAAACTGAAGTGAATAGGTCATATCTCAGTGAAAAGAATGCCTATTTTGATTTCTAGATGCTTCAGAGACTACATTTTCAATGTTGGAAGATTTGATAAGAGTAGTTGGGGTATGAGAGTGCAGGAAGAGTGAAAACATGTCTGTTGTTGTCGATAATGCAAATCAATGAGCAAGGACTGAAGCATATTAAAGATAACAATGACACCTCTTGTATTAGGGAATTTGTTAGAGATGGGCACAAATATGTTATGTATTATTTTGATCATGAGCACACCACGTGTGCTAGTGATTGGGAGAAGGATGATGTGGTTGACAACCCAGTTGCAAACCTGCCTCCTATTTTGAGTCCAATGAAGAACATAAGGGGTGCTGTAGAGGACAATAATTTAGGTTAGTGTGTTATGTGTCAGTGATGGCACAAGCAATTTAGTTGCAGCTGAAGAAGAACCAAGCAGTAGTGCAATGCCAACCACAAGAGCAAGTAGACAAGAAGAACAAAAAGGGGTGACCAATGATTCTGAGGCAGAGGATCTAGACTATGTTCCCATTGATAGTGAATATGATTTTGAGGATGTCAATGACAACCTAATATAGGAAGATTTCATAGTTATGAAGAAAAACAAGGTAGATTCTAAGGTAAAGGAAAGTAGCTAGTAGAAGAGATCAATTGAGATGATTAACTTTGTGGCTTTTGTGATTTAGATGATGAGGAAATGAAGTTCAACTTCCCACATTTAATAACATTTGAAAGCACCCAGTTTAAGGGTGGGGTAGATTTTTTCATAAATTAACATGTTCAAAAAAACTATTAGGAATTACAGTTGCAAGGAGCGATTGGGAATTATGTTTTCAAAAAAGGTGAGAAGAAGGGCAAGAGCACATTGCATTGATGAAAGCCCTTGGAATATTTATATATGCATCATATGATAACAGGAAAAAAACATTCAAAGTAAAGACTTTCAATGATATGCACACATGTCCCAAGCAGTGGTTAGTGAAACCATTCACTGCCAAATTCACAGCTGAGATGTATTTGGAGAAGATAAAAGCATATGACAAGATGTCATTAAAGAATTTAGGAGAACTTATTCAAGAAGAGTGGAACATGAAATGGGGAAGCAAAAGATTTAGAGAGCAAGGAGGCATGCATTCAACATAATATATGAAAATGAAATTCCTCAATACAACAAGTTATGGGACTATACTATGTGAGAAAGGCTAGGAACGTTGCTACCTTCTCAGGCCAATGGCTTCATGTTAATATAGCAGGGTCGCAACCTCCCTCATAGCATACAAGCTATTTAGATTACAATCTTGGATAGGAAGGGATAGACTAGAGAAAGATCTTTTAAGTTACATAGAATCTCCTAACTACCTTCTAGTCTATCTTCAATACAAGTCATGTACGTGAGGATGTATTGGACACGGTCACGTTGTCACGTTGTCTAACACCCTCCCTTAATCACAACTTCGCAAGTTGAGATTACGCTTGAACTCTTCAAGATTTTTGATGGGCGATGCTTTAGTGAAGCCATCTGCAACCTGATCTCTTGAGTGCACAAAACGAATTTCCAATTGCTTGTTCGCAACTCCTTCTCTGAAAAAATGAAAATCTATCTCAATGTGTTTTGTTCTTGCATGAAAGACATGGTTAGCATATAGGTAGGTAGCACCAAGATTGTCACAGGACAAACATGGGGCTTGAGTGCTTTTGACACCAAGTTCTTTCAACATGGGCTGAACCCAGATTATCTCTGCTATAGCATTTGCTAATGCCTTGTACTCAGCCTCTGTGCTTGACCTTGATACAATTGTCTATTTTCTTGCACACCATGATATAAGATTTGGACCAAAGAATACTGCAAATCCGCTAGTGGAGCGTCTGTCATCTAGGTACCCTGCCCAATCCGAATTAGAAAAAACACTCACAAGGGTAGATGAAGACTTACTAAAAGTTAGACCAAGTTTCATAGTATTTTCACATATCTCACTATACATTTTGAGGCAGTCCAAGAGAGACAGTTTTTCTATGCTAGACAAAGGAGTTGGTGAGGGCTTACATCCTTGCAAACCAACTCTTCTTACCAGATCAGCTACATACTTTTCCTGTGACAGATGAAGCCCATCTCCAAGTTTCCTCACTTCAATGCCCAGAAAGAAGTGTAGGTTACCCAAATCCTTAAGAGAAAATTCTGCACTCAAATCCTTTAATAATCCCGTCACAGCCTCATCATATGAACTTGTGACAATAATATCATCAACATAAATAAGCACAAATATAGAAATATTTGATTTTTTGTAAATGAACAATGATGTGTCAGACTTTGAAGGGATGAACCCAAGTGCTTGCAACTTTTGGCTCAAACGTGAGTACCATGCTTTGGGGGCTTTCTTGAGTCCATACATAGCTTTAACAAGTTTGCACACATGAAAGTGTGAGTTTTTGTTGATGAACCCAAGAGGTTGTTTCATGTAAACTTCCTCTTCCAGAACACCATGGAGAAATGCATTTTGTACATATAGATGTCTAAGACTCCATCCCCTGGAAACAGCAATAGGCAACACAAGACGAATAGTGGCAGCCTTAACAACATGACTGAAAGTGTCCTCATAATCTATGCCATATCTTTGTTTGAAACCTTTTGCAACAAGTCTAGCTTTTTAACGGTATATGGTTCCATTAGATTTCTTCTTAATTCTGTTGACCCACTTGCGATCAATTAATTTTTTACCTCGTGGGGGCGGAACCAAGTACCATGTTTTGTTTTTCTGAAGTGCTTCATACTCTTCCTCCATAGCCTTTTTCCACCTGCATCACCAAGTGCCTCATCAAGATTTCTTGGTTCACTCATGGAGCAAGCAAGACCAAATTTGGTTTTGTATTTATATGTGAAATTACCCCTTTTTGTAAACGTGTGCGTGGAGGCGGAGGAGCAGGAGTCAGCACAAAAGATCCGGTATCTGCACCAGCTAATCCCGATGTGGCTCCCCCTGATGCAGCATGAGATGAATCTACCTCGGCAGGATTTTCTATGGCTTCCGAAGGCATTAGGCTTGGTGCAGTTGGCGCAGAAGATCCCGCGCCGGTTGTCGTGTTCGCTATCGTGCCATCATGTGCGAGCCGAGGAGAATCGGCACCAACACGTGCGCCTGGGACCTAGATAGGCAAATCAATGTCGGATCGCGTTCCTGAGGCCCCGCCTGGCTCAGCATCGGTCCGTGCGCCAGTCGGTTGTCACCACAGGTACGTGCGAGGCCCACCTTCAGGCCAGTGAATCTCAGCCGGCCAAGTGGTCATCGCAAATTGACACGGGTCGGATGGACCATCTGAGCCAATGGAGGTGGCCCGCACGTCAGCTGTGGATTCGTTGCCGTGGCGCCTGGTGTGTGATGCGCTTTCTATAGTGCCAGCTCTATGGTGCTGACCCGACACAGATACCGCAGCAGGTACGCTGCCGTCCTTCTATAGTGCTGATCCCAAGGGGAATCTGTCCCCCAAATCTGGACACATAAAATGTTGGTTGTTTGGCATGATTTCTTCATCAATTTGCACCGTTTCGTCATCGGTTGCCATATCTACACCATCATAAGACTCATGCAGGCTATGAGGATTAGTCATTGAATGATCATTACATTTATTATCCTCCCCTTGATCAATGCCAGTGAGATGGGATGGAAGAAGTAGGATTTCTTGGCGGAGAAGAGCGTCGACGTTAGGGTGGAGATCAGCGAAAGGAAACCTAGTTTCATCAAAAATAACGTCACGGGAGAAGTATACTCGGCCGGTAGAAAGATCAAGGCACTTGACCCCTTTATGAAGGGGATTGTAGCCAATGAAGACACACTGTTTTTGAACGGAACATGAGCTTGCGATTTTTATATGGTCTAAGGTTAGGCCAGGAAGCACAACCAAACACACGAAGCGCGGTGTAGTCTGGTTTGGTGTGGAGGAGTTTTTCGGTGGGTGTTTCATGATTGATGACATGACTAGGCAATATGTTTATGAGATGAACTGTTGTAAGAAAGGCTTCGTACCAAAATTTTAGGGGCATGGAAGCACGAGCTAGAAGAGTGAGCCCAACTTCCACAATATGTCTGTGTTTGTGCTCGGCTGACCCATTCTGTTGATGGGCATGGGGACATGACACATGATGAGAAATGCCAAGGGTTTGGAAGAACGTGTTTAACTTATCATATTCACATCCCCAATCGGATTCGAGGGCTATAATTTTTGTGTCAAATTTTCATTCAACAAAAGCTTGAATTTTTTTGAACACTTGAAACACATCGGATCGTTTCTTAAGAAGATAGATCCAAGAATATTTGCTATAGTCATCAATAAAACTTACATAGTAAGTATGCCTACCAACAGAAGAGGGACCAGGTCCCCAAACATCAGAGAAAACAAGTTGCAAAGGTTTTGTAGAGATGCTAGTGGAAATTGGATAGGGCAATTGATGACTCATAGCTTTTTGACATGAATCACAGATTGTTTCAACATCATGCTCTCCAACATATGAGAGTTTATTTTCCTAAGCAAGCGTTCAACTAAAGAAAAAACTGCATGTCCTAATCGATCGTGCCGTCATGTAGAGGATAGCTTGGTGGCACTAAAAACTTGTTTATTGAATCTTCTAATCTCCAGAAGCAAAGGGTAAATCCCACGAACACATCTACCTCGATAGAGCACCTTCTTTGTTGCCTGATCCTTGATCAAAAAGAAAAAGGGTGAAATTCGAGAAGGACATGATAACAATAGCAATACGATAAACAGAGAGGAGATTTTTGGAGGCACTAGGAACATGCAGAATTTTTCTTAGATGAATTTTTTTGTGAGGGGTTTTAATAACTGAATGGTCAACGTGAAAAATCTTCATGCCTTCTCCACTAGCGGTGTGGATGTTGTCTTTGCCATGGTACTTTTCCCACATGGTCACCTTCTCAAGTTCATCGGTGATGTGGTTCGTGGCACCACTGTCCTGTTGGGGAACGTTGCATGGGAAACAAAAAATTTCCTATGCACACGCAGATCTATCCATGGTGATGAGCAACTACGAGAGGGAGAGTGGATCTACATACCCTTGTAGATCGCTAAGTGGGAAGCGTTAAGAAACGCGGTTGGTGTAGTTGAACATCTTCGCGATCCAAATCACCATGCGTCCCGCGATCCAATCACGATCCGTCCCGTGATACATGTTGGAAATATGCCCTAGAGGCAATAATAAATTAGTTATTATCATATTTCCTTGTTCATGATAATCGTTTATTATCCATGCTATAATTGTATTGATCGGAGACTTAAATGCATGTGTGGATACATAGACAAAACCATGTCCCTAGTATGCCTCTAATGGACTAGCTCGTTGACCAAAGGATGGTTAAGGTTTCCTAGCCATGGACATGAGATGTCATTTGATAACGGGATCACATCATTAGGAGAATGATGTGATGGATAAGACCCAAACTACAAACATAGCATATGATCGTGTCAGTTTATTGCTACTGTTTTCTGCATGTCAAGTATATGTTCCTATGACCATGAGATCATGCAACTCACGGATATCGGAGGAGTGCCTTGTGTGTATCAAACGTCGCAACGTAACTGGGTGACTATAAAGGTGCTCTACAGGTATCTCCGATGGTGTTTGTTGAGTTGGCATGGATCGAGACTGGGATTTGTTACTCCGTGTAACGGAGAGGTATCTCGGGGCCCACTCGGTAATGCAACATCACAATAAGCCTTGCAAGCAATGTGACTAATTGTTAGTTGCGGGATCTTGTATTACGGAACGAGTAAAGAGACTTGCCGGTAACGAGGTTGAACTAGGTATGGAGATACCGACGATCGAATCTCGGGCAAGTAACATACCGAAGAACAAAGGGAACGATATACGGGATTAACTGAATCCTTGACATAGAGGTTCGACCGATAAAGATCTTCGTAGAATATGTAGGAACCAATGTGGACGTCCAGGTCCCGCCATTGGTTATTGACCGTAGAGGTGTCTCGGTCATGTCTACATAGTTCTCGAACCCGCAGGGTCTGCACACTTAAGGTTCGGTGATGTTTCGGTAGTGTAGAGTTATGTATGGTGGTGACCGAAGGTTGTTCGGAGTCCCGGATGAGATCCCGGACGTCACGAGGAGCTCCGGAATGGTCCGGAGGTAAAGATTCATATATAGGAAGTCCCAGTTTGGTTTCCGGAAAAGTTTCGGGCTCATCGGTAGTGTACCGGGAGTATCGGTATTGTACCGGGAGTGCCGGTAGTGTACCGGAGGACCTCCGGGAGGGGTACTTCGACCCCAAGAGGTCCATGGGCTGTGGGAGAATAATAACCAGCCCTTATTGGGCTGGGAAAACAGCCACAAAGGCCCATGGCGCAGGAGAGAAAGTCCTAAAGCAAAAAGTGGAAAATCAGCCAATAGGAGGCAATCCTACTCCAACTAGGATTGGAGGTGAAGTAGGATTTCTTCCCACCTCCTATTTCGGCCGACCCAAAGGCCTTGGCTGCCTCTCCTCTCCTCTCCTCCTATATACTAGTGGATTGGGTGGTTTTTGGACAGAATTTCCGGCCACGTGCTACCCGTTTCACCGGTGCACAGTTTCTCCTCTAGATCGGATTTCTGCAGCGCTTAGGCGAAGCCCTGCCGGAATTGCTCCACCACCACCATCACCGGAGCGCCGTCACGCTGCCGGTGAACTCTCTCTCCTCTCCACCTCCTCTTGCTGGATCAAGATGGTGGAGATCGTCATCAAGCTGCACGTGTGCTGAACGCGGAGGTGCCGTCCGTTCGGCGCTAGATCGGAAGGACCGTGATCGAGATCGCGAGACGGTTCGTGATGTGATCACGGAACGGATCGTGATGAGTTCGCGGGACAGATCGTGATCAAGATCGTGAGACGGATCGTGATGAGTTCACGGGACGGATCATGATGTGTTCGCGGGACGGTTCGTGATTGGATCGCGGGACGCTCGGCGATTTGGATCGCGAAGAAGTTCGACTACACCAACCGCGTTTCTTAACGCTTCCCGCTTAGCGATCTACAAGGGTACGTAGATCCACTCTCCCTCTCGTAGATGCTCATCACCATGGATAGGTTTGCGTGTGCGTAGGAAAATTTTGTTTCCCATGCGACGTTCCCCAACAGTGGCATCATGAGCTAGGTTGATGGTTCGATGAGATCTCGAGTAGAACACAAAAGGTTTGTGGGCGTTGATGCTTAGATTGCTTCCTCCCTTGGTCGTATTTTGGTTCAGCGGGATTGTGAGATGAAGCGGCCCGGACCAACATTACTCGTACGCTTACGAGAGACCGGTTCCCTCGACGCAATTTGTTGCCTAGATGGCTTGCGGGTGACAGTTTCTCTCACTTTAGTTGGATCGGATTCGACAAAGGCGGTCCTTGAGAAGGTTGAAAAGCAAACTAGTGTATCACCGTTGTGGTTTATGCGTAGGTGAGAATCGTTCTTGCTAGATACCCATAGCAGCCACGTAAAACATGCAACAACAATTAGAGGACGTCTAACTTGTTTTTGCAGGGTATGTTGTGATGTGATATGGCCAATTACATGATGAGATATATGTGATGTATGAGATGATCATGTGATGTATAGAATTTCACGACTTGCATGTCGTTGAGTACGGCAACCGGCAGGAGCCATAGGGTTGTCTTTAATTATTGTATGACCTGCGTGTCAATCATTAAGCGCTATGTAATGCTTTACTTTATCGCTAAGCAGTAGCAATAGAAGTAGAAGCAGGGCTGGCGCCACAACCCCAATGGCAACACATTGATGGAGATCAAGATGATGGAGATCATGGTGTTGTGCCGGTGACGATGGAGATCATGCCGGTGTTTCGAAGATGGAGATCTTAAACACAAGTTCATGGCCATATCATGTCACTTATGAATTGCATGAGATGTTAATCCTTTTATGCACCTTGTTTTGCTTAGTACGGCGGTAGCATTATAAGGTGATCCCTCACTTGAATTTCAAGATGAACTGTGTTCTCCCCGAGTGTGCACCGTTGCGAAAGTTCGTCGTGTTGAGACACCACGTGATGATCGGGTGTGATAGACTCTACGTTCACATACAACGGGTGCAAGCCAGATTTGCACGCGCAGAACACTCGGGTTAAACTTGACGAGCCTAGCATGTACAGACATGGCCTCGGAACACGAGAGACCGAAAGGTCGAACATGAGTCATATAGTAGATATGATCAACATAATGATGTTCACCATTGCAGCCACCTCAACTCACGTGATGATCGGACTTGAGTTGGTGAATTTGGATCATGTATCACTCGAATGATCGGAGGGATGTCAATTTGAGTGGGAGTTCTTAAATAATATGATTAATTGAACTCATTATCATGAACATAGTCAAAGTGTCTTTGCAAATTATGTTGTAGATTACTAGCTCGCGCTGTAGCTCCCTTGTATTTTTATATGTTCCTAGAGAAATAGAATTGAAAGATGTTGGTAGCAAAATTGCGGACTGGGTCCGTGATCTGAGGATTGTCCTCATTGCTGCACAGAAGGCTTATGTCCTTAATGCACCGCTCGGTGCGCCACCCCCTCTAGCGTCGTCTATAGATGTTGTGAACATCTAACAGGCACGTTTCGATGACTACTTGATAGTTTAGTGCGTCATGCATTACGGCTTAGAATTGAGGCTCCAAAACGTTTTGAACGTCACGGAACATATGAGATGTTCTAGGAGCAGAGATTGTGATCTCAGGCTCGTGCCTTTGTTGCGAGATATGAGATCTCCAACAAGATTCTTTGCTTGTAAGACGAAGGAGAATAGCTCAATCGTTGAGCATGTACTCAGATTGTGTGGGTACTAAAATCGCTTGAATCAAGTGGGATTTGATCTTCCAGATAAGATAGTGATTGATATAGTTCTCCAAGTCACTGTCACTAAAGCTACTAGAACTTAGTGATGAACTATAATACACCAGGGATAGAAGTATTGATCCCTGAGCTGTTCGCGATGTTTGACACCGCGAAGGTAGAAATCAAGAAGGAGCGTCAAGTGTTGATGGTTAATCAAACCACTAGTTTCGAAAAGGGCAAGAGCAAGGAGGGAAACTTCATGGATAGCAAGTCAGTTGCTGCTCGAGTGAAGCAACCCAAAGTTGAACTCAAACCCGAGACTAAGTGCTTCTATTATGAGGTGAGCGGTCGCTGAAGCGGAACAACCCTAGATACTTGGTAGATAAGAAGGCTGGCAACATCGACAGAAGTATATTTGATATACGAGTTATTGATGTGTACCTTGCTAGTACTCCTAGTAGCACCTGGGTATTGGATACCGGTTCGGTTGCTAAATGTTAGTAACTCGAAATAAAAGCTACGGAATAAACGGAGAACTAGCTAAGGGTGAGGTGACGATGTGTGTTGGAAATGTTTCCAAGGTTGATGTGATCAACATCGCACGCTCTCTCTACCTTCAGGATTAGTGACGAACCTAAATAAATGTTATTTGGTGTTTTGCGTTGAGCATGAACATGATTAGATCATGTTTGTTGCAATACGGTTATTCATTTAAGTCAGAGAATAATAGTTATTCTGGTTACATGAATAATACCTTCAATGGTCATGCACCCAGTGAGAATGGTTTGTTGAAATCTTGATCGTAGTAGTACACATGTTCATAACATTGATGTCAAAAGATACAAAGTTAATAATGATAGTACCACATACTTGTGGCACTGCCGCTAAATGTCATATTGGTATAAAGCGCATGTAGAAACTCCATGCTGATGGATATTTGGACTCATTCGATTTCGAATCGGTTGAGACATGCGAACCATGCCTCTTGGGCAAGATGACTAAAGGACCCCGTTGGATGGAGCGGGCAAGTGATTCATTGGAAATGATACATGTTGATGTATGCAATCTAGTGAGTCTTGTAGTGTGCAGTGGATATCATTATTTTCTTACCTTCACTGATGATTTGAGTAGATATAGTGTATATTTACTTAATGAAACACAAGTCTGAATCGTTTGAAAGGTTCAAGCAAATTCAGAGTGAAGTTTAAAGATCATCGTGACAAGAAGATAAAAATGACTGCGATATGATCGTGGAGGTGAATATCTGAGTCACGAGTTTGGCATACAACTTAAGACAATGTGAAAGTTGTTTCACAACTAAACGCCACCTGGAACACCATAGTGTGATGGTGTGTCCGAACATCATAGTTATGCTCTATTGGACATGGTGCGTGCTATGATGTCTCTTGTCGTTTTACTACTATAATTTTGGGGTTATGCATTAGAGACAACTACATTCACTTTAAATAGGGCACCATCTAAATCCGTTGAGATGACACCATATGAATTATGGTTTGATAGAAACCTAAGCTGTCGTTTCTTAATACTTGGGGCTGCGGCACTTGTGTGAAAAATGTTTTCACCTAATGAGGTCGAACCCAAGGCGGACAAATGCATCTTCATAGAATACCCTAAGATCAGTTGGGTGAACCTTCTATCTCAGATCCGAGTGCAAAGTGGTTGTTACTAAAACGGATCCTTTCTCGAGGAAAGGTTTCTCTCGAAAGAATTGAGTGGGAGGAAGATAGAACTTGATGAGGTTGTTAAACCTTTGTTCAACCAGAGAGTAGCGCAGCGCAGAAAGATGTTTCTGTGAAGCCTACGTTAGTTGAAGAGGAAGTTAATGATGATGATCATGAAGCTTCAGGATCAAGTTACTATCGAACTTCGTGGGTCGACAAGGATGTGTACTGCTCCTAAGCGGTACGACAACCCTGTCTTCGAGGTCATGTTGTTGGACAGCGATGAACCTACGAGCTATGGAGAAGCGATGATGGGCCCGGATTCCGACAAATGGTTAGAGACCATGAAATCCGAGATAGGATCCATTTATGAAAACCAAGTATAGACTTTGGTAGACTTGCTCGTTAGACGGCAGGTCGTTGAGTACAAATGGACCTTTAGAATGAAGACAGACACTGATGGTAAATGTCACCATTTGTAAAGCTCGACTTGTTGCAAAGTTGTTTGTGACAAGTTCAAGGAGTTGACTGCGAGGAGGCTTTCTCACTCGTAGCGATGCTAAAAGTCTGTTGGAATTATGTTAGCAGTTGCTGCATTTTCAATTACGAAATCTGGCAGATGGATGTCAAAACGTCGTTTCCTTAACGGTTTACTTAAGGAAAGGTTGTATGTGATACAACCAGAAGGTTTTGTCAGTCCTAAGGATGCTAAAAGATGAGAGAGCTTCAGTGATCCTTCTATGGACTGAAGCAAGCATCTCGGAGTTGGAATATACACTTTGATGAGGTGATCAAAGTTTTTGTAGTTTATACAAAGTTTACGAGAAACTTGTATTTGCAATAAAGTGAATGGGAGCACTATAGAGTTTCTGATAAGTATATGTGGTTGACATATTGTTGATCGGAAATAATGTAGAATTTCTGGAAGGCATAAAAGGTTGTTTGAAAAGTGTTTTTCAAATGAAGACCTGGATAAAGCTACCTAATTGTTGAGCATCAAAATCTATAGAGATAGATCAAGATGCTTGATGAGACTTTCAATGAGTGCATACCTTGACAAGATTTTGAAAGAGTTCAAAATGGATCAGCCAGAGAAATAGTTCTCGTCTGATTTGTAAGGTGTGAAGTTGAGTAAGACTCAAAGCTCGACAACGGCAGAAGAAAGAGAAAGGATGAATGTCGTCCCCTATGCCTTAGCCATAGGCTCTATATTATGCCATGCTGTGTACCGCACCTATGTGTGCCTTGCCACGAGTCTGTCAGGGGGTACAAGAGTGGTCCAGGAGTGGATCACTGGACAGCGGTCGGAATTATCCTTAGTAACCAGAGGACTAAGGAAATGTTTCTTGATTATGGAGGTGATAAAGAGTTCGTCGTAAAGAGTTACGTCGATGCAAGCTTTAACACCTATCCAGATGACTAGTAGTAGCAATCTGGATACGTATAGTGGAGCAGCCATTTGGAAATAGTACCAAGTGGAGTGTGGTAGCAGTGTTTACGGTTTGACATAGAGATTTGCAAAGTACACACGGATCTGAATATCGCAGACCCGTTGACTATAAGACCTCTCTCACATGCAAAGCATGATCGAGCCCCAAAACTCATTGGGTGTTAGATTCATAACAATGCGAATCACATGGTGATGTGAACTAGATTATTGACTCTAGTGCAAGTGGGAGACTGTTGGAAATATGCCCTAGAGGCAATAATAAATTAGTTATTATCATATTTCCTTGTTCATGATAATCGTTTATTATCCATGCTATAATTGTATTGATCGGAGACTTAAATGCATGTGTGGATACATAGACAAAACCATGTCCCTAGTATGCCTCTAATGGACTAGCTCGTTGACCAAAGGATGGTTAAGGTTTCCTAGCCATGGACATGAGATGTCATTTGATAACGGGATCACATCATTAGGAGAATGATGTGATGGATAAGACCCAAACTACAAACATAGCATATGATCGTGTCAGTTTATTGCTACTGTTTTCTGCATGTCAAGTATATGTTCCTATGACCATGAGATCATGCAACTCACGGATATCGGAGGAGTGCCTTGTGTGTATCAAACGTCGCAACGTAACTGGGTGACTATAAAGGTGCTCTACAGGTATCTCCGATGGTGTTTGTTGAGTTGGCATGGATCGAGACTGGGATTTGTTACTCCGTGTAACGGAGAGGTATCTCGGGGCCCACTCGGTAATGCAACATCACAATAAGCCTTGCAAGCAATGTGACTAATTGTTAGTTGCGGGATCTTGTATTACGGAACGAGTAAAGAGACTTGCCGGTAACGAGGTTGAACTAGGTATGGAGATACCGACGATCGAATCTCGGGCAAGTAACATACCGAAGAACAAAGGGAACGATATACGGGATTAACTGAATCCTTGACATAGAGGTTCGACCGATAAAGATCTTCGTAGAATATGTAGGAACCAATGTGGACGTCCAGGTCCCGCCATTGGTTATTGACCGTAGAGGTGTCTCGGTCATGTCTACATAGTTCTCGAACCCGCAGGGTCTGCACACTTAAGGTTCGGTGATGTTTCGGTAGTGTAGAGTTATGTATGGTGGTGACCGAAGGTTGTTCGGAGTCCCGGATGAGATCCCGGACGTCACGAGGAGCTCCGGAATGGTCCGGAGGTAAAGATTCATATATAGGAAGTCCCAGTTTGGTTTCCGGAAAAGTTTCGGGCTCATCGGTAGTGTACCGGGAGTATCGGTATTGTACCGGGAGTGCCGGTAGTGTACCGGAGGACCTCCGGGAGGGGTACTTCGACCCCAAGAGGTCCATGGGCTGTGGGAGAATAATAACCAGCCCTTATTGGGCTGGGAAAACAGCCACAAAGGCCCATGGCGCAGGAGAGAAAGTCCTAAAGCAAAAAGTGGAAAATCAGCCAATAGGAGGCAATCCTACTCCAACTAGGATTGGAGGTGAAGTAGGATTTCTTCCCACCTCCTATTTCGGCCGACCCAAAGGCCTTGGCTGCCTCTCCTCTCCTCTCCTCCTATATATACTAGTGGATTGGGTGGTTTTTGGACAGAATTTCCGGCCACGTGCTACCCGTTTCACCGGTGCACAGTTTCTCCTCTAGATCGGATTTCTGCAGCGCTTAGGCGAAGCCCTGCCGGAATTGCTCCACCACCACCATCACCGGAGCGCCGTCACGCTGCCGGTGAACTCTCTCTCCTCTCCACCTCCTCTTGCTGGATCAAGATGGTGGAGATCGTCATCAAGCTGCACGTGTGCTGAACGCGGAGGTGCCGTCCGTTCGGCGCTAGATCGGAAGGACCGTGATCGAGATCGCGAGACGGTTCGTGATGTGATCACGGAACGGATCGTGATGAGTTCGCGGGACAGATCGTGATCAAGATCGTGAGACGGATCGTGATGAGTTCACGGGACGGATCATGATGTGTTCGCGGGACGGTTCGTGATTGGATCGCGGGACGCTCGGCGATTTGGATCGCGAAGAAGTTCGACTACACCAACCGCGTTTCTTAACGCTTCCCGCTTAGCGATCTACAAGGGTACGTAGATCCACTCTCCCTCTCGTAGATGCTCATCACCATGGATAGGTTTGCGTGTGCGTAGGAAAATTTTGTTTCCCATGCGACGTTCCCCAACAATACAATCACGATCCGTCCCACGATCCGAGCACGATCCGTCCCACGAACTTGATCACGATCCGTCCCATGAACTTGATCACGATCATTCCGATCTAGCACCGAACGGACATCACCTCCGCGTTTAGCACACGTACAGCTTGATGACGATCTCAACCGTCTTGATCTAGCAAGAGGGAGTGGAGAGGAAGAAGAGTTCTCCGGCAGCCTGACGGCGCTCCGGCGATGGTGGTGGTGCAATTCCGGCAGGGCTTCGCCTAAGCGCTGCAGAAAACCGATCTAGAGGAGAAACTATGCACTGGAGGAGCGGGTAGCACGTGGCTGAAAATCTAGTGAAAAACCCCTAAAACCTCCAGTATATATAAGAGTATAGGAGGAAAGGAGGCAGCCTTGGCCTCCAAGGCTAGCTGGTTTGGCCGAACCTACTAGGAGAGGAGGATTCCTCCTCCAATCCTAGTAGGACTAGGATTGCTCCTTTTTGCCTTTTTTCCACCTTTTCCTATTGGGTTTTCTTCCTCCAGCCACATGGGCCTCTTGTGGTTGTTCCACCAGCCCACTAAGGGCTGGTTTCCACTCTCCCACAGACCATGTAGCCTCTTGGGTCGAAATACCCCTCCCGGAGGTCTCCCGGTACACTACCGGCACTCCCGGTACACTACCGATGAGCCCGAAACTTTTCCGGCGACCAAAACAGGACTTCCTATATATGAATCTTTACCTCCAGACCATTCTGGAGCTCCTCGTGATGTCCGGGATCTCATATGGGACTCCGAACAAACTTCGGTCACCATCATACATAACTCTATACTACCGAAACGTCACCAAACCTTAAGTGTGCAGACCCTGCGGGTTCGAGAATTATGTAGACATGACCGAGACACCTCTACGGTCAATAACCAATGGTGGGACCTAGATGTCCACATTTGTTCCTACATATTCTACGAAGATCTTTATCGGTCGAACCTCTATGTCAAGGATTCAGTTAATCCCGTATGATGTTCCCTTTGTTCTTCGGTATGTTACTTGCCCGAGATTCGATCGTCGGTATCTCCATACCTAGTTCAACCTCATTACTGGCAAGTCTCTTTACTCATTCCGTAATACAAGATATCGCAACTAACACTTAGTCACATTGCTTGTAAGGCTTATTGTGATGTTGTATTATCGAGTGGGCCCTGAGATACCTCTCCGTCACATGGAGTAACAAATCCCAGTCTTGATCCATGCCAACTCAACAGACACCCTCGGAGACACCTGTAGAGCACCTTTATAGTCACCCAGTTACGTTGCGACGTTTGATACACACAAGGTACTCCTCCGATATCTGTGAGTTGCATGATCTCATGGTCATAGGAACATATACTTGACATGCAGAAAACAGTAGCAATAAACTGGCACAATCATAAGCTATGTTTGTAGTTTGGGTCATGTCCATCACATCATTCTCCTAATGATGTGATCCCATTATCAAATGACATCTCATATCCATGGCTAGGAAACCTTAACCATCTTTCGATCAACGAGCTAGTTCACTAGAGGCATACTAGGGACATTGTGTTTGTCTATGTATCCACACATGTATCCATGTTTCCAATTAATACAATTATAGCATGGATAATAAACGATTATCATGAACAAGGAAATACAATAATAAACACTTTATTTATTGCCTCTAGGGCATATTTCCAATAGTCTCCCACTTGCACTAGAGTCAATAATCTAGTTCACATCACTATGTGATTTACATTGTAATGAATCGAACACCCATGCAGTTCTGGTGTTGATCATGTTTAGACCTTGGAAGAGGTTTAGTCAATGGGTCTGCAACATTCAGATCCATGTGCACTTTGGAAATATTTATGTCTTTCTCCATGATGTAATCGCGGATGGAGTTGAAGCATCGCTTTATGTGTCTGGTCCTCTTGTGAAACCTTGGTTCCTTGGCCAGAGCAATGGCACTAGTGTTGTCACAGAACAGGTTCATTGGATTCAGTGCACTGGGCACTACTCCAAGATCTGTCATGAACTGCTTCATCCAGACACCTTCCTTCGCTGCCTCTGAGGCTGCGATGTATTCCACTTCGCACGTAGAATCAGCTGCCATGCTTTGCTTGGAATTGCACCAGCTTACTGCTCCCCCGTTAAGAATAAATACATATCCGGTTTGCGACTTGGAGTCGTCCGGATCAGTGTCAAAGCTTGCATCGACGTAACCCTTTACGACGAGCTCTTCATTAGCTCCATAAACGAGAAACATTTCCTTAGTCCTTTTCAGGTACTTATGGATATTCTTGACCGTTTGCTAGTGCTCCATTCCAGGATCACTTTGAAACCTTCCGGCCATACTTATGGCAAGGCTGATATCGGGTCTTGTGCATAGCATTGCATACATGATAGAGCCTATGGCTGAAGCATAGGGGATGACACTCATCTTTTCTCTATCTTCTGCAGTTACTGGGCATTGAGTCTTACTCAACTTTACACCTTGTAACATAGGCAAGAACCCGTTCTTGGACTATTCCATTTTGAACTTCTTCAAAACTTTATCAAGGTATGTGCTCTGTGAAAGTGCTATTAAGCGTCTCGATCTATCTCTATAGATCTTAATGCCTAATATGAAAGCAACTTCTCCTAGGTCCTTCATTGAAAAACTCTTGTTCAAATATTCCTTCACGCTTTCCAGCATTTCTATATTGTTTCCAATTAGCAATATGTCATCCACATATAATACTAGAAACGCTATAGAGCTCCCACTCACTTTCTTGTAGATACAAGCTTCTCCGTAAACTTGTATAAACTCAAACGCTTTGATCACCTCATCAAAGCGCTTATTCCAACTTCGAGATGCTTGCACCAGTCCATAAATGGATCGCTGGAGTTTGCAAACTTTGTTAGCATTCTCTGGATCGACTAAACCTTCGGGTTGCATCATATACAACTCTTCCTCAAGGAAACCGTTGAGGAATACTGTTTTGACATCCATCTGCCAAATTTCATAGTCGAAATAAGCAGCTATTGCTAACATGATTCTAACAGACTTAAGCATCGATACGGGTGAGAAAGTCTCATCGTAGTCAACTCCTTGAACTTGTGAAAAACCCTTTGCCACAAGTCGAGCTTTATATACGGTGACATTACCGTCTGCGTTTGTCTTCTTCTTAAAGATCCATTTGTTCTGAATGGCCTTCCGTCCTTCAGGTAATACTTCCAAAGTCCATACTTTGTTTTCATACATGGATCCCATCTCGGATTTCATGGCCTCTAACCATTTCTCGGAATCCGGGCCCATCACTGCTCCTCCATAGCTCATAGGTTCATTGTTGTCCAACAACATAACCTCCAAGACAGGGTTGCCGTACCACTCAGGGGTAGTACGCGGCCTTGTCGACCTACGAGGTTCAATAGCAGCTTGATCCGAAGCTTCATGATCATCATCATTAACTTCCTCTTCTACCATCGTAGGTCCCACAGAAACATCTTTCTGCGCTGCGCTAATTTTTGGTTGAAGTAAAGGTTCAATGACCTCATCAAGCTCTATTTTCCTCTGACTCAATTCTTTCGAGAGAAACTCTTTCTGAAGAAATGTTCCGTTCGTAGCGACAAACACTTTGCCTTCGGATCTGAGATAGAAGGTATACCCGACTGTCTCTTTCGGGTATCCTATGATGACGCATTTCTCCGCTTTGGGTTCCAGCTTTTTAGGCTGAAGCTTTTTGACATAAGCATCACATCCCCAAACTTTAAGAAACGACAACTTTGGCTTCTTGCCAAACCATAGTTCATATGGCATCGTCTCAACGGATTTTGATGGTGCCCTATTTAAAGTGAATGCAGCTGTCTCTAATGCATAACCCCAAAACGATAGTGGCAAATCAGCAAGAGACATCATAGAACGCACCATATCTAATAAGGTTCAATTACGACGTTCGGACACGCCATTACGCTGTGGTGTTCCGGGCGGTGTCAACTGTGAAACAATTCCACATTGTCTTAAGTGACTGCCAAACTCATAACTCAGATATTCACCTCCTCGATTAGATCGCAGGAACTTAATCTTCTTGTTACGATGATTCTCAACTTCACTCTGAAATTGCTTGAACTTTTCAAATGTTTCAGACTTGTGTTTCATTAAGTAAATATACCCATATCTACTTAAGTCATCAGTGAAGGTGAGAAAATAATGATATCCACCACGCACTGTAACATTCATTGGACCGCACACATCAGTACGTATGATTTCAAATAAGTCACTTGCCTATTCCATTCTTCCAGAGAACGTTGTTTTAGTCATCTAGCCCATGAGGCATGGTTCACATGTGTCAAGTGATTCAAAATCAAGTGACTCCAAAAGTCCATCAGCATGGAGCTTCCTCATGCATTTTACACCAATATGACCTAAACGGCAGTGCCATGAGAAAGTGGTACTATCATTATCAGCTCTACATCTTTTGGCATCAATGTTATGAACATGTGTATCATCACTATCAAGATTCAATATGAATAAACCCCTCACATTGGGTGCATGACCATAAAAGATATTACTCATATAAATAGAACAACCTTTATTCTCAGATTTAAATGAGTAACCGTCTCGCAATAAACAAGATCCAGATATAATGTTCATGCTTAACGCAGGCACTAAATAACAATTATTTAGGTTCATCACTAATCCCGATGGTAATCGAAGGGAGAGCGTGCCGACGGCGATCACATCAACCTTGGAACCATTTCCCACGCGCATCGTCACTTCGTCCTTTGCCAGCCTTCGTTTATTCCGTAGTTCCTGCTTTGAGTTGCAAATGTGAGCAACCGAACCGGTATCAAATACCCAGGCACTACTATGAGAGCTAGTAAGGTACACAGCAATAACATGTATATCATATATACCTTGTTTGTCGTTGGCCGCCTTGTCAGCCAGGTACTTGGGGCAGTTTCGCTTCCAGTGACCAGTTGTCTTACAATGAAAGCACTCAGTTTCTGGCTTGGGTCCATGCTTAGGCTTCTTTACAGGAGTAGCAACTGCTTTGCCATCCTTCTTGGTTTTACCCTTCTTGCCCTTGCCCTTGACTTTGCCATTTTTCTTGAAACTAGTGGTTTTATTGACCATAAACACTTGATGTTCTTTCTAGATTTCAGACTCAGCGACTTTTAGCATCGCAAACAGCTCGGCGTCTGACTTGTTCATCCCGTGCATGTTATAGTTCAGCACAAAGCTCTTGTAACTAGGTGGCAGTGATTGAAGAACTCTGTCAGTGATCGCCTCTGGCGGAAGAACAATTCCCAACTCCACTAGACGAGTCGAATACCCACACATTCTGAGTATATGCTCACTGATAGACCCGTTCTCCTCCATCTTGCAAGCATAGAACTTATCGGAGGTTTCATACCTCTCGATCCGGGCGTTCTTCTGAAAGATAAACTTCAACTCCTCGAACATCTCATATGCTCCATGACGTTCAAAACGTCTTTGAAGTCCCGGTTCTAAGCCATACAATATTGCACACTGAACTATTGAGTAATCTCCAGTACGTGCCTCCCAAGCGTTCTTAATGTCTTCGGAGGTCATGTCTTCTGGTTGGTCACCAAGCGGTGCATCAAGGACATATGATTTCTGGGAAGCCGTGAGGATAATCCTCAGATTTCGGGCCCAGTCAACAAAGTTACTTCCATCATCTTTCAACTTAGCTTTCTCTAGGAACGCATTAAAATTTAGGGGTGCTACTACGCGAACCATTGATCTACAACATAAATATGCAAAGTTTACTTAGACTATTGTTCAAGATAATGAGTTTAGTTAATCAAATTACTAAAGCTCCCACTCAAATTGAAATCCCTCAGGTCATTTGAGTGTCACATGATCCAAATCCATCAACTCAAGTCCGATCATCACGGGAGTTGAGGTGGCTTCAATGGTGAACATCATTATGTTGATCATATCTACTATATATGTTCAACCTTTTGGTCTCTTGTGTTCCGAGGCCATGTATGTGCATGCTAGGCTCGTCAAGTTTAACCCGAGTGTTTTGCGCGTGCAACACTGGCTTGCACCCGTTGTATGTGAACGTAGAGTCTATCACACCCGATCATCACGTGGTGTCTCAACACGACGACCTTTCGCAACGGTGCACACTCGGGAGAACACATTTTATCTTGAAATTGAAGTGAGGGATCACCTTATAATGCTACCGTCGTACTAAGCAAAACAAGGTGCATAAAAGGACTAACATCACATGCAATTCATAAGTGACATGATATGGCCATGAACTTGTGCTTTAGATCTCCATCTTGAAAGCACCGACATGATCTCCATTGTCACCGGCAAGACACCGTGATCTTCATCATCTTGATCTCCATCAACATGTCGCCATCGGGGTTGTCGCGCCCAACATGCTTCTACTACTATTGCTACCATTTAGCGATAAAGTAAAGCATTACATAGCGCTTAATGATTGACACGCATGTCATACAATAATTAAAGACAACCCTGCGGGTTCGAGAACTATGTAGACATGACCGGGACACCTCTACGGTCAATAACCAATAGCGGGACCTGGATGCCCATATTGGTTCCTACATATTCTACGAAGATCTTTATCGGTTGAACCTCTATGTCAAGGATTCAGTTAATCTCGTATGTTGTTCCCTTTGCTCATTGGTATATTACTTGCCCGAGATTTGATCGTCGATATCTGTATACCTAGTTCAATCCCGTTACTGGCAAATCTCTTTACTCGTTCTGTAGTACAAGATCCTGTGGCTAACACTTTAGTCACATTGATTGCAAGGCTTGTTTGTGATGTTGTATTACCGAGTGGGCCCTGAGATACCTCTACGTCACACGGAGTAACAAATCTTAGTCTTGATCCATGCCTACTCAATGGACACCCTCAGAGATACCTGTAGAGCACCTTTATAGTCACCCAGTTACATTGCGACATTTGATACACACAAGGTACTCCTCCGATGTCTGTGAGTTGCATGATCTCGTGGTCATAGGAGCAAATACTTGACATGCAGAAAACTATAGCAATAAACTGACAAGATCAAATGCTATGTTTATAGTTTGGGTCTTGTCCATCACATCATTCTCCCAATGATGTGATCCTGTTATCAAATGACATCTCATGTCAATGGCTAGGAAACCTTGACCATCCTTGATCAATGAGTGATACGTCTCCAACATATCTATAATTTATGAAGTATTCATGCCATGTTTACAATAATTCTATATGATTTTGGTACGATTTTATTTGAACTAACCTGGACTCATGCTGTTTTCAGCAAAACTACCATGGTGTCATTTTTTGTGTGCAGAAATAAAAGTTCTCGGAATGGGAAGCGAAAATTTATGGAGAATATTTTTGGAAAATATAAAAAAATAGTTTATTATTTATTCACTATTTTGGTTTTATAAAAGAAAACTACAAAAAATGGAATTGAGGTTGCCTCATATACTTCATCGTTATAATGTCTTTCGTGAAAATGATGGTTTGGAAAATTGTGCTCAATTGGTAAAGGAAGAATTGATGAAAATACTTAATGAGAATTCCTTGAATGATGAGCATGATTGCAATATTGCTAGTATGAATTATCTAAATATCCATGATGCTAATGATATGCAAAGCCACAAGCTTGGGGATGCTATGTTTGATGAAGATGATATTTTTAGTCCCCCAAGTTTTGATGAGCGAATTTGTTATGATAATGACATGCCTACTATTTATGATGATTATGATGATGGAATTTATGCTATAAAGAGTGATAGTAAACATGAAACTTGTCATCATGATTTTAATATTCAATGTGGTTATGTCAATCAAGTATCTCATGATAGTTATTTTGTTGAATTTTGTTGAGTTTGCTCCCACTATTATGAATGAAAAGAAAATTGCTTATGTGGAGAGTGACAAAATTTCTATGCTTGTGGATCATGAATATAATGCTTTATGTGATATTTATATTGTGGAATTCCTTCATGTTGCTACTGAAAATTATTATGAGTGAGGAACTTATGCTTTTAGGAATTTCAGTAATATCAAGTTTCCTCTTTATGTGTTCAAAGTTTTGAAGTTATGCTTGTGTTTGCCTTCCTATGCTAGATGATTCTTGTTACCATAAATTGTTTGCTCGCAAAATCCCTATGCATATTAAGTGGGTTATACTTAAATATGCTTGTCATGATATTCATGATGCTCTCTTACATGTTTCAAATACTATTCTTATATGAGCATCATTGAAATCATCATGCCTAGCTAAAAGGCATTAAAGAAAAGCGCTTGTTGGGAGACAAGCCAACACTTTTGCTTTCTGTTTTTGTGAGTTCACATGATTAAGCTACGGTATTAATCATGTTTTGTGTCTTTTATTTCAATAAAGTGTCAAGTAAAGCCTTTGGGATGACTCACAAGATGAGTAGAATTGATGCCGAACCAAAACAGAAACTTTTGACTCCAGTACAGGAATTTTCGTTTTTTACAGGAGTGTGATAATGATCTGAAATTTTTACACAGTCTTTATATACAAATTATTCAGGTTTTCCCAAGTTTTCAGAATGTTTAGAGAGAGAGAAGTATGGTTATACTACAGATCCTCATAGACTATTCTGTTTTTGACAGATTCTGTTTTGCATGCATAGTTTGCTTGTTTTAGTGTTCCCATAGCTTATATTCAGTGATATAAATTATGAGAATGATAGAATACAGTAGATATTATGTGAGAATAATTATGTATCTTTTCTTGACAGTACCTAAGTGAATGATTTATCTTTATCACACTAACCCTTCTCACGAAGTTCCGTTAAGTTTTGTGTGATTGAAGTTTTCAAGTTTTGGGTGAGACACCGATATGAGGAGAATAAGGAGTGACAATAACCTAAGCTTGGGTATTCGCAAGGCACCCCCAAGGTAATATTCATGTAAGGCTCAAGCGTCTAAGCTTGGGGATGCCTCGGAAGGTGTCCCCTCTTTCGTCTTCAGCACTATCGGTATATCTTACTTGGAGCTATATTTTTATTCGTCACATAATATGAGTTTTGCTTGGATCATCATTATATTTTTTTATTTTCTGTTATGTGTTATTTGTAATATTGTTTTTAAATAAAAAGATCCAAGAATTGCCTTTAGGATGCTTGAATTGCATGTTTGATGTGTGCTGTGTAAAAACAGAAACTTTTGCTGTAGTGTTTGAATTTTCATATTTTACAGGAACGTGGTAAGTTTTTGAAATTTATACAAAGTGTTTTCATATAATTTTTTTAGCGTGTCCTAAATTTTTATAATTTTTGAGTTACATAAGTACACTGGTTTAATAGATTTCTACAGACTGTTCTGTTTGGACAGATTGTTGTCATAGTTTTGTTATCTATTTATTCTATAGTTTCCATATCCTATATTGGTAGATATAAATTGTGGAAATGATATTAAACAGTATATGATGTGAAACTTGTCTTGGCAGTACATAAAGTGTTGATTTATTCTTATGTGTACTAACCTATCTCATGAGTTCTTCTTGAGTTTGTGTGGATGAAGTTTATAAGAATTAGGGAAACCATGATATGAGAGGAATTAAGGAGACACAAGAGCTCAAACTTGGGGATGACCAAGGCACCCCAAGTAAATATTTCAAGAAGTATCAAACATCTAAGCTTGGGGATGCTACACATCCCACCTCTCTTCATCAACAATTATCGGTTAGCCTATGTTGAGCCTAAATTTTTATTCGTTCACATGATATGTGGTATCCTTGGAATATCATTTTATTTTGTTTTGCTGTTTGAATAAAAACATTGGATCTGAAATTTTGAATAAGAGAGAGAGTGCTCACATGGATATTTAACCAATTGACTATGCATTGATCTTCACTTTTATCCTTTTGGAGTAGTTTGTCATTCACTCGCGTGCTTCACTTATATCCTATGAGTAAATGGTTGAATGAATTGAATATCATAAATCTGGAATTAAATATGCTTCATATACTTATCCCATGGGAAGTAATGACTTCACACATAATAAGTATAAGTGGTAAAATGTATTGAAAGTTAGCAAACACCGCACTGGTCACTTGAACAATTCATGAACGAATATTGAAGGAAGAAAGATTCCACATATAAATATACTATCTTGGACATCTTCTATGATTGTGAGATCATTAATTATTTTCAAACTCGAACAAATCAGTTAAAATTGGACAAGGAAGACAATTTAATGAGTTATGTTTGGATATATTTGTGTAGAAGTTATATTGTTATGGATCCTCCAACATGTGGTGCTTGCTTCCACCTCATACTAGCTAAAACTTCCACACCAAGTAGAAATACTACTTGTGCATCAAAACACCCTTAAACCAGTTGAGGGTGTCCTGAACTAGGGGGTACTTACCACGTCGTCTCCCGACCAGTGGGTCGGGCCAAGAACCCCTAGGGTGATTCACTAATGAGCCACTTCGGGGAGTCCATGATGCATATAAGGGAGATTCCACAAGACTTGGCGCACAAGACAATGACTCCTCTAAACCCTAGGCCTACGATGCATTATATAAATTGAGGCCAGGCTAGTCAATAGACAATTTCTCAATCTCATATTCATTACTACAATCTCGTGGTAGATACTTGTACTATGTACTATCTCTCATATCAATACAATTAAAAGCAGGACGTAAGGTGTTATCTCCTTGAGAGAGCCAAACCTGTATAAAATTCCGTGCCCATGTTACCATCACTCCAAGACGTCTAGATTAGGACCCCTACTATGAGATATGCCAAATTGGACACCGACATTAGTGCTTTCATTGAAAGCCTGCTGGGTGATCGCCGCGGATCGATGGATGATCAGGTGATATTTTCCGATTAAGATCTATTATACACAAATTAAATTCTTTGAAAATTATTTGTTTTTGGTTCGCTATCTTACTCCCAGGTTCGAGCATAGATCAGATCAGGAATTTCTTTTGCGTCCCCCACGGCTAACATTGAAAATCTGCATGACCGAGAAACCGTCTCGCGGCGGTGTACGAACAACGACAATGCTGATCGCTTGCTGAGGCGTGCGCACACAGGTAGTAACCTAGGGTTGTGAATTCGCTGCAGGGGTCAGCGTGATAATTAAAGAAAAAGGAAAACATAGTCTGGCCAGCAGCTACCCAACTGAGGAGACGATGTCAGCAGTGCACATCGGCCGATCAAATTCAGCTCGGGAAATTCATACATCAAGGGAGATTCATTCCTTTTCTCTTTTTAATTCATCTCTTGCTCTACGGCTGGACTTCTCCAACTTGTTGCTAAAAAGTGCATGGACCTAGTACCACTTCACGTAATTGATTGTTAGTACTACTAACCGAATTGACTAGTAATTTTGCATCACAGTGCCCTAGAGGTGGCTGGATTCTTGTAATCCAAAATACTACTTCACCTAAAGATCAAATCGAATCTTTTCATGAAACTAGTTCGTACTTGTTTTGTACGGATTGTGTTCTTTTATTTGCTTTGGCATGCTGCAGCTGTCTTCTCAAACAGAATTATTTTACCGGCGCTTGACACCTGGCCAGCCTCTTGCCGTCACCTCGACCATCTGACTCGTGTTGACATCTCCGTCATGAAACTTTAAACCTACGCGTTGGAGCTTCGTCGAACCAACCTTGATGCCAAGGCCATATTTACTTGATTATTCACTTTGCATAAATTAATTATGCAAACTTTTTTCTCAGTTATTATTATCGGTTTGCACTATTTGTGTGCACATGTAAACCAGTGTTAGCTGGCCTCCATCGCCACCTCGGCAATCCGAGGTCGTCGTCCCTCTAACATTGGGCAAGCCGTGTCGTCACCACGACTTCACCGGAGGCTTCACCATTGTTTCACTTAAATTAACTAAGTAGAAGGATTATTATTTGTTATTACTTTTGGCTTGTACTATATTATGTGCGCAGGTAATTGATTTCGACTGTGTAAGACGGTCACCTCAGCGAGCTGTCATCTTTGTCTCGCCTCAGTTGACCGACTTGTGTCGTCACCTTGGTGCGATGTGCTGTGTCGGCATCCCCACGCCATCTCTTTATCAAACTACTCTGGGGACTTCAGCGTCACCAACGACCAACTTCATCACCTCGGCTAGGCTGGGGGTTTCGCCTCGCCACATCAACCGTGTTGCGTCCCCACTTCATCAAGCCGAGATCCTTGCTTGGGCACCTCGGGACCGACTTGAGGGTTGAGACCTTGATCCGCTATAAGCTCGGTCCACGTCATCAACACCGAGCACATTAACCAGCTAAGTCGCTTTCATGCTCAAATTTTTAAATTTTGTTCGGTTCGACCAAGCATTATACTTTTTTGACAAAAAGTTGTTTGCGAAAAAATTTCTTAGTCAAAACTTGAATTTGTTACAAACAAATTCAAATACCCCGTTTACTTGGGGGCTTCCTTTATGAAGCCATTCCTCTTGCATATGATTATTAATGTATCGTACCCTTCCTTGTTCGTGTTTACGCCAATTATGCATCATGTTAACTTAAGTGTTCTGCAAAGCTGGCTTGCTTTGCTCCTGTGCTTACCCCTACATTCTCGATTGTTCGGCTAGGGAGTAAAGGGAGCAGCTTTGCGATTGTTATGATCGGGTCATCCGAGCTCATACCTCAGACGGATGAAGCCGAAAGCTAGCACTCTTACTGTTTTCAACTATGGTTGGCCACAAAGGAAGACAAGCATACACAAATCTAGTGCACACCCCTCATGGTAATCATGAGAACCCAAAGAAAGGAACCGTTGGCGGAACTATTTTCTTTGAAGATGCTTCTTACATTAAATAGTAATATAACATAAGTTCCCTGGGCGCGCTTTATCTGTCATAGCCTAATGGCCTGATTGCCTGGTTATTCAAAACACCTTCGATATCCTCGGATGGCGTAGTAGATAACACTGTTCGGCCCTTGGCCGAAGAGGGAGAAGTTGACGGTCGGTTAAGACGTGTTTAAAGTTCGGGCGAACACATATATGATATAAGTACTTTGGTACATACCATCATTATACATAAAATTCTTTTACCCAAGTCACTTGGGGGCTCTTAGATTTGTATGAGCCGTTTTATAATAAATGTTTTGTTCTTAGTCGTTGAGGAGGATATGTACTTGGGGTAGGGTCCTAGGAATGACCTACACACCAAACCTAAGGACACTGTATTGGAGGACTTAAAGATTACAGGGAGGACTCCGACTGACGTCACCTTAGTGCATGAGTCACTCAACAGATAATCCACTCGGAGGTTCCCCCTCCACTCGACAGTAGCTTTTCACTCGGAAGAACCAATGGCCAGTCGACAGCTGAAGACCAGAAGGCACCCCAGGGAGGCCAACAGGCAGGCATTCGACTAGTCATCATTAGTACCATTTATTACATACGTTATCAGTAACATAAACCTTTATTGCCACGATCGAACCCTTGGTTGCTGCTACCTCTTGAGCTTGCGTTGGTTTTCCCTTGAAGAGGAAAGGATGATGCAACGAAGTAGATAAGTATTTCCCTCAGTTGTTGAGAACCAAGGTATCAATCTAGTAGGAGGAACAAGCAAGTCACCAACGGATGCACCTACACAAACAATCAAACTCTTGGACCCAACGCTATAAAGGGCTTGTCAATCCCTTCAAGGTTATTTGCAAGGATTAGATCTGAAAGAGATAGATGTAAACAAGAACGGAAACTAAAAGGTAAATAAAGTGCAGCAAAGTGTTTTTGGTATTTTGGTTTATAGATCTGAAAGTATATGATGGAAAGTAGACCCCGGGGCCATAGGTTTCACTAGAGGCTTCTCTCTTGAAGGCAAATATCATGGTGGATAAACAAATTACTGTCAAGCAATTGATAGAAAAGCGAATAATCATGTAGTTATCCAAGGTAATGATCATGCATATAGGCATCACGTCCGTGTCAAGTAGACCGAAACGATTCTGCATGTACTACTATTACTCTACACATCGACCGACTCCTACCTGCATCTAGAGTATTAAGTTGATGAAGAACAGAGTAAGGCATTAAGAAAGATGACATGATGTAGAGGGATAAAATCAAGCAATATGATGAAAACCCCATCTTGTTACCCTTGATGGCAACAATACAATACATGCCTCGCTACCCTTACTATGTCACTAGGTGAGGACACCACAAGATTGAACCCAAACCAAGCACTTCTCCCATTACAAGAATTACCAATCTACTTGGCCAAACCAAACCAATAACTCGAAGAGAATTGCAAGGATATGAAAGCATGCAAATAAGAATTCAGAGGAGATTCAAATAAGATTCATGGATAATCTGAACATAAACTCACAATTCATCGGATCTTGACAAACACACCACAAAGAGGATTACATCGGATAGATCTCCATGAAGATCATGAAGAACTTTGTATTGAAGATCAAAGGGAGAGAAGAAGCCATCTAGATACTAGCTATGGACCCGTAGATCTATGGTGAACTACTCACGCATCATCGAAGGGGCAATGGAGTTGATGTAGATGCCCTTCGTGATCGAAACCCCCTCCGGCAGATTACCGGAAAAGGCTCCAAGATTGGATCTCTCAGGAACGGAGGCTTCCGGCGGCGGAAAGTATTTTTGTGGCTCTTTTTGGTGTTGGGGGAATATTTGGGAATTTATAGGCTGAAGATTAGGGTTAGGAGACCTGTCGAGAGGCGATAAGCTTGCTAGGCGTGACCCGGGGGGGGGGGGGGCTAACAGGATTGTGGCTCCCCGGCACCTCCCCTGCTGTGCACTCCAAGCTTGATTGATTTGTTTCCTTCCCAAAAAATTCCTTCCGAAGGTTTTATTCCGTTTGGACTCCGTTTAATATTCCATATCTACAAAACTCAAAAACAAGGAAAAAACAGAAACTGGCACTAGGCTCTAGATTAATAGGTTAGTCCCAAAAATAATATGAAATAGCGTAATAATGCATATAAAACATCCAAAACAGATAATATAATAGATTGCCATCATCAAAAATTATAGATACGTTGGAGACGTATCGGCATCCCCAAGCTTAATTCCTACTCGTTCTCGAGTAGGTAAATGATAAAACAGAGTTTTTGATGTGGAGTGCTACCTAACATTTTATCCATGTAATATTCTTTATTGTGGCATGAATATTTAGATCCGTAAGAATCAAAAGAAAAGCTTAATATTGATATAAAAACAATAACATTTCAAGCATACTAGCAAAGCAATTGTATCTCTTCAAAATATAATGGCAAAAGAAAGTTATCCTGACAATATCATATGGTCTGGCTATGCTCCATCTTCCCCACACAAAGTATTTATATCATGCACAACCCCGATGAGAAGTCAAGCAAGTGTTTTCACACCTTTATTTTCTCAAACTTTTTCAACTCTCATGCAATACATGAGCGTGAGCCATGGATATAACACTATAGGTGAAATAGAATATGATAGAGGTTGTCAAGGAAAGTGAGAAGATAGTCTCACATCAGCTAGGCATATCAACGGGCTATGGAGATGCACATTACTAGATATCAATGTGAGTGAGTAGGGATTTCCATGCAACAGATGCACTAGAGCTATAAGTGTATGAAAGCTCAAAAAGGAACTAAGTGGACGTGCATCGTGAAGAAAAATTCCACTAGCTATATGAAAGTGACAAAATAGGAGACTCTCTATCATGAAGATCATGGTGCTACTTTGAAGCACAAGTGTGGGAAAAGGTAGTAGCAGTGTCCCTTCTCTCTTTTCTCTCATTTTTTTTATTTTGTTGTGGGCATGTAAGGCCTCTTTTATTCATTTTTATTTGGGCTTTGCTGGCTTCATTTTTTTTCATAAAGTTCGGACTCTCATCCCTACTTGTAAGGGAATCATAGCTTCCATCATCCTTTCCTCACATGGGACATGCTCTATTAATGATAATCATCACACTTTTATTTACTTACAACTCAAAAGAAAATTACAACTCGATAACTATGACAAAATATGACTCTATATGCAATATGGAAGTGATGGTGCATGTCATAAATGGAAACGGTGGAAGTTGCATAGAAATATATCTCGAAATGGCTATGGAAATGCCATAATAGGTAGGTATGGTGGCTGTTTTGAGGAAAGATATATGGTGGTTGTTAAGAGGAAGGTATATGGTGGCTGTATTGAGGAAGGTAGATGGTGGCTGTTTTGGGGAAGGTGTTTGATATACCGGCGAAAGTTGCGCGGTAATAGAGAGTCTAGCAAAGGTGGAAGGGTGAGAGTGCGTATAATCCATGGACTCAACATTAGTCATAAAGAACTCACATACTTATTGCAAAAATCTATTAGTCATTGAAGCAAAGTATTAAACACATGCTCCTAGGGGGGAGGTTGGTAGGAGTTAACCATCGCGCGCCCCCGACCCTCACACAAAGGTCAACAATCTATAAACAATTCATGTTCCGACTTTCTTACATAATGGTTCACCATACGTGCATGCTACGGGAATCACAAACCTTTACACAAGTATTTTTTACCAAATCACAATTACTTCCTGACATGTCTCTTAACATTACCATCTTTATATCTCAAAACTTTATGCAAGGAATCAAACTTCTCATAAATACCCAATGCACTTAATATGGAAGTTTTTATTATATCCCTTCTGGATGCCTATCATATTAGGACTAAATTCATAACCTAGATCAATTACCATGTTGTTTAGAGACTCTCAAAATAATATAAGTGATGTACCAGAGTTCAGTTATTTCTATAAAACGCAAACACCTTCGTGCTCTAAAAGAGGGGATGCCTTCCGGGGCATCCCCAAGCTTAGGCTCTTTGTAATCCTTGAATATGACTTGGGGTGCCTTGGGCATCCCCAAGATTTGGCTCTTGCCACTCCTTATTTCATAGTCCATCAAATCTTTACCCAAAACTTGAGAACTTCACAACACAAAACTTAACAGAAAACTCGTGAGATCCATTAGTGTATGAAAATAAATCACCACTTTAGGTACTTTTGTGAACTCATTCTTTATTTATATTGGTGTTATACCTACTGTATTCTAACTTATACAAGGTTCATATCCCATGATACAACCCAAAGATTCATCAAAATACGCAAACACCTCAAAGAAACAGAATCTGTCAAAAAACAGAACAGTCTATAGCAATCTGGAAATTTCGTATACTTATTTAGCTCAGAAAATTATGTAAAATTAGGAAAACCTGGGAAATTTATATATCAATATTGTGTAAAATTTTCAGACTCATTATGCGCTCTTAAAAAATTAGAAAATGCTTGGACTGAGCGCAAAAGTTTGTGTTTTTCAGCAAGATCAAATCAACAACTATCATAGATCACTCCAAAGGTTTTACTTGGCTCAAACACTAATTAAAACACCATTTTTTACTACAGAAGTAACAATGTGGGAAACACTTAAAAACAGAATCAAAAAGAAAAACAGAACACAAAAATAAAATTGGGTTGCCTCCCAACAAGCACTATTGTTTAATGCCCTAGCTAGGCATAACGATTTCAATGATGCTCACATAAAAAGTAGTAATTGAGATATGCAAAAGAGGCATCACGAATAGCATGAAAAACACTTTTAAGTCTAACCCACTTACTATGCATTGGGATTTTGTGAACAAATAATTTATAGGAACAAAAATCAACTAGTATAGGAAGGCAAAACAAGCATGACTTCAAAACTTTAAACACATAGAGAGAAAACTTGATATTATTATGTGTAACAGCCCGGGACCGACGCTCGAGAAGATTCCCGTTTTATTCCATTGTCATCATGCGATTCGTTTGGTTGTCGCATTCATCATTGCATCATTCACATCATCTGCATAGCATCATCACTCATTTTTGGAAACTTGCATCCATCCGTAGTTGTCGGTTCTCCCCGTTGAGCGTTTCAAGACCAACCACACACCCATGCGCCCGTGGCATCGGAAAAAATCGTTTTTAAAGTGCGCGGAAAATTATTCTCGGATTAGGTCGAAAATTGACATGTGCTCTTGTTATTTTATAGGTAGACCGCCTGCCAAGTTTCGTCGCAATCAGAGGTCGTTTGATACCCAAACGGTTAAACCTATAGCGGCACTATAGCCGGTCAAATCGTCGGATGTTTTCGTTTTATAAAACATGTTGCCGGGCTGCCCGCTTTCCCTCTCTTCTGTACCCAGCCCCTCTACATAGTGCATAGACCCCTCGCGCGCCCGATAGCTTCCCGAACATAAATAGTCAACTCATGACCATTGGATCCGGATCAACCCCGTAATACCCCAAACCATCATCGGTTTTTTAACTGGACACCCTAACCTATTTTTTTTTCTCGATCGTTCGATCTAAATCGAAAGGTCCAAACCCAGTCTGTTTCTTATATATATAGACCACCTAAACCTAAACAAATCCCTAAAAATCCTACCATTGTCCAATCGCCGCTGCCACCCGCACCCTGGTCATCTCACACCTCGGGATCCTCTCGATCCACCCAGCCCCCTCTTGATTTCCTCGCCGAGCCAACCAACGCCCGGTTCGGCCACCGAGCTCCCAGCCACCCGCAAACCTAGTTCGCGGACGCGTCCAGCGCCCGAAGGCTCAGCCGCGCGTCCTCCTCTGCTCGCGGGTCTAGCTCGCCTCTGGTCGTGCGTCCGCAAGCAGCAACAGCAGCCAGCCGCCGCCTTGCGCCGCTCGCTGGAGGAACCAGCGACAAACAGCAGGAACCGTCCGCAGGAGCTTCCGTCTCCGCCGATGCCCGTTGCCATCTCGCCGACGACCTCGACCACCAGCAGCTCGTCACCGGGGAGCCCAGTAGGTGCAGGAGCCCAGCCATGGCACCCAAGCTCGCGACTGCCGGAGCTTCACCTGACGGCCCCAACGCCGGGAACGGGATCCCCTCGCCCAAATCCATGCCTCCTAGAGCTCGCCCCGTCCCTCCTCTGCATCTTCTCGCCGTGACCGCCCGCATCTGTTTTCCCCGATGTGAGCAGCTTTTGTTCAAACTGAACTTCGTTTCTTTTTCTTAGATCCGTCCTAGCATGTAGAGGTTAGATAGCGCGATCACGTTGATTCTGCATGAGCGCATCTGTTACCGAAGTGGCTAGCTCCATTGTTTTCCATCAGGAGATCGCGGGATAAAATCCCAGGGCATTCTCTTTTTTTCAGTTATTATTCTCGTTTTGTACTCCTTTTGTGTACCTATTCATGTTTGCCCCGCGCTCATCTATAGGGCCAACTCAAAATCAGGGGAGTTGGTAGTCGTTGCGCGCCTAAACCAAGGGGTCTGCGGTTCGATTCCAGGCGTCCCTATTTTCTTTTGCCCATTTCTTTTAGTAATGTTAGTGGTCCAGGTACACCTGTTATTCGGTAAAATCCATCTTGTTGCACAATTCAGTTGAACCCCAACTGGTAAGCATGTTTGGTGGCAATCGAGAGGTCCTCGGTTCAAATCCTAGGTACCCCAATATTTTGTGCCCTGTTTTTTTTTTCTTTTGCACACACTTAGTCGATTTGTACCGGATTTATTGCTGGGCTTGCCAAGTGCACTGTGTTCAGCCTGTGCGTTTTTCCCCTTCCTCGGTCTAATTTAGAAATTAGAGAGCGCATTGCATAAATTCAGAAAAAGTCATGTTTTTTAAATGCTAATAACTTAATAACCGTGCAACGTATTAAAATGTTTTATATATGAAAACCTTGTGGAATTTCGTGTAGATTCGTAATATGCAATTTTCATCCATGCTTAAATTGTTTAACTTGCTGTTTTATTTTTATTTGTACCAATGCCATGCTAAAATGGTTTCTTTCATAACTAATTGACCGTAGCCCCGATAAAAATGTTTCACATATGTAACTTGACTAGAAAAATGTATAGAATCTCGTGCCACTCTTTATTTTCATGTTTAATAAATATAAAATATGTTTAGTACAGATCTGGACCTAAATCATAATATGCATATGAGGTTGTTCCGGAATTGTTATTCGTTGCCTCCGGCCTCATTTAAAGTGCCTAGGTGATAAACTTTACTTATGCTTCAACTCTTGCCATAATAAACAAAATTAACCACTTTTCTCATAATATGGAGAGTTATTATTTTATTATATGTATGTTGTCCCTCTCCATTTAAAATTGGTTAATTCCATCTTCGCCTTATGCCATGACCACCCATGTTAAACAACATTTAATATTGATGAGTACCTAAACGGGAGTGAACTAAATAATTTGAACGTTGAGTTTCGTCAATATGCAACTATGCAACTCGTTGTTGCATATTGAACTTCACTTAACGTGTATTAGTTGGTTGTTGTTCTTGCTATGCCATGCGTTGCATATAAAACCGGACATGCATCATATTGATTTGTGCATCATGTCATGCATATGTTGTGGTGTTCCCATGTGTTGATTGTTGTTTTCGGATTGTTCCTTCTCAATAGAGTTCCGAAAGCGTTCGGAGTGTGAGGATTTGTTCGTCTACTTCATGGATCGTCTTCTTCACGGACTCATTCTTCTTCCAAGCGGGATCTCAGGCACGATGACACATTTCCCTGGATACCACTATTATCATTGCCATGCTAGTTGTCTCGTTTTCTATCGCTATGTCTTGCTTCCTACCACTTGTTTGTCAAGCCTCCCAAATATGCCAGGATAAGCCTCTAACCCCTCCACATCCAGCAAACCTTTGTTTGGCTTTGTTACCGTTTGCTTAGCCCTTCTTATAGCGTTTCTAGCTGCAGGTGCAATTGCTCCCATGTGTCAACATGGACATTATTTTGTTATCATAATATTTTTGCTATTTAATTTAATGCACATATACACTTCGTAAAGGGTGGAAGGCTTGGCCTTTTGCTCGGTGTTTTGTTCCACCTTTGCTGCCATAGTTACTTGTGTACCGGTGTTATGTTCCATAATTGAGCGCTCCTAACACACTTGAAGTTGTTATGGGGACCCCCTTGATAATTCGTTTTGGGATAAAACTCTTCTGGCAAGGCCCAACATTGATACTACATTTGCCAAACATAATAATACTGATAATTAATTTGACGCGTAGGGAGTTAGAGCTACCCAAGGTTTGTTATTCTACATAATACAGGGGGATCAGTGCTGCTGGTGCTGGTCCAAACTAGAGCACCATGCGGGCTACCTGGGGCAACTCGAGACGTCAGTTACTGTATGCTTAACTCATTTGTCGTGTCCTGAGAACGAGATATACGGATCCTATCGG
The DNA here is from genome assembly GCA_022496015.1 of Hordeum marinum. Taxonomy (NCBI): domain Eukaryota; kingdom Viridiplantae; phylum Streptophyta; class Magnoliopsida; order Poales; family Poaceae; genus Hordeum; species Hordeum marinum. The sequence goes on from CM039678.1 coordinate 119,095,506, forward strand.
GATTGTCGACACGTCGGGCGGCCTTGCTGGATTTGTTTTACCTTTCTCGAATGCGTTTTGTACCGACTCTAAGGATATCTTGGGCTATCTCAAGGTAGAGGTTTTCGGTGCAGCTTGTGGTAATTTGTGATGGACTAGTTGGAGCACCCCCGCAGGGTTAAATCTTTTCGAGAAGTCGTGCCCGCGGTTATGTGGCAAACTTGGAAACTTTGTTTAACACCCGGTCATAGCAAACTTGAAGTAAACTCAAGTAAAATACACAAACTGTGTGCGTAACCATGACTGTCTCTTCGCGTGAGTCCTCATCCGAGAGAGAACACGGTGGGGTTATGTTTGACATAAGTAGGTATTCAGGATCAGTTAGTGATCATTACTAGTTCACGTCCGTTATGCGTAGACCACCATACTCTACTTTTTGTATTCGTAAGTTAGCCACTCAAATAAATGCTTAGTCGCTTGTTGCAGCCTCACCACTTAGCCCTACCTCACCCATTAAGCTTTATTAGTCTTGATACCCTTGGAAATGAGATTGCTGAGTCCCCGTGGCTCACAGATTACTACAACAACAATTGTAGGTACAAGTAATGCGGTGCTTTCACGTGAGAGCGATGCTTGTTTGATTTGGAGTTCTTCTTTTTCTTCATCAATCTAGGATGGGTTCCAGGCGGCAGTCTGGGATAGCAAGGATGGATGTCATTTTATTGTTTGATTTCGTCCGTAGTCGGACCCTGCTCTTCTGTATGATGTTTCAATATGTGGTTGTATTGATGTGATCTTGACGTATCTTGTGGCGAGTGTAAGCGAATTCCATATACTCATCTCTTCTGTAAATGTACTTGTAATGATATCCACTCTTGCAACACGACGAGATGCGCTTCTATCCCTGTCGAGGCCCTCGTGCCAAAATAAGGATATGATCGCATCTTGGGCGTGACAATATGTTCCTCCATCATAATAATTTTTAGTAGCATCATGAAGGAATCTCACAATATAACTATCACACAAAGGATTCTTTTCATGATCAACTATAGCATAGGTGTCATCACCAAAACTTAGGGAACACAAAATTTCATCTTCATCAAGCATAGCATCCTCAAGCTTGTCGTTTTGCATATCATTAGCATCATTGATATTCAGAGAATTCATACTAACAACATGGCAATCATGCTTTTCATTCAAGGAGATATCATGAATCACCTTATAATTTTCTTCCTTCAACACTTCATCAAAAATTTCATGATTTTCAAGCAAAACTTCATAGAGATAATCAAGTGCACTCAACTCATTAGCAATTGGTTCATCATAATTTGGCCTTTTGAAAAGATTAGCAAGTGGATGAGGATCCATATCAATAGATTTTTAGCAAGCGAAGATGCAAGCAAATAGAAGGCACATGACAACACAAGAAAACATAGCAAACAAGAGATCTGATGAGAAAAAGGCAAACAAAAAAGAGAGGGCAAATAAAACGGAAAAATTGTGAAGTGGGGGAGAGGAAAACTAGAGGAAAAAAGAAAATAATGTAAATGCAAGAGATGAGTTTGTGATGGGTACTTGGTAGGCTTGATGTAGATCTCCTTGGCAACGAAACCAAAATTGGCAAGTTGATAGGAGATATCTTGTCTTGACTTGCTATGTATCCTCCCCAGCAACGGTGCCAGAAATCCTTCATGCTACCTCTTGAGCTTGTGTTGGTTTTCTCTTGAAGGGGAAAGGGTGATGGATAAAAGTAGATACATATTTCCCTTAGTTGTTGAGAACCAAGGTATCAATCCAGTAGGAGGAACAAGGAAGTCACTAATAAGTACAACAAAGTATTTTTTTGTATTTTTGGTTTATAGATCTAAAAGTATATGATGGAAAGTACACCCGGGGGCCGTAGGTTTCACTAGAGGCTTCTCTCTTGAAGGCAAATATCATGGTGGGTAAACAAATTACTGTCAAGCAATTGATAGAAAAGCGAATAATCATGTAGTTATCCAAGGCAATGATCATGCCTATAGGCATCACGTCTGTGTCAAGTAGACAGAAATGATTCTGCATCTACTACTATTACTCCACACATCGACCGACTCCTGCCTGCATCTAGAGTATTAAGTTCATGAAGAACAAAGTAACACATTAAGTAAGATGACATGATGTAGAGGGATAAACTCAAGCAATATGATGAAAACCCCATCTTGTTACCCTTGATGGCAACAATACAATACGTGCCTCACTACCCCTACTATGTCACTAGGTAAGAACACCGCAAGATTGAACCCAAAACCAAGCACTTCTCCCATTGCAAGAATTACCAATCTAGTTTGCCACACCAAACCAATAACTCGAAGAGACTTGCAAGGATACGGAATCATGCAAATAAGAATTCAGAGAAGATTCAAATAAGATTCATGGATAATCTGAACATAAACTCACAATTCATCGGATCTTGACAAACACACCACAAAAGAGGATTACATCGGATAGATCTCCGTGAAGATCATGAAGAACATGGTATTGAAGAGCAAAGACAGAGAAGAAGCCATCTAGCTACTAGCTATGGACCCGTAGGTCTGTGGTGGACTACTCACGCACCATCTAAGGGGCAATGGAGTTGATGTAGATGCCCTCCGTGATCGAAACCCCCTCCGACAGATTACCGGAAAAGGCTCCAAGATTGGATCTCTCGGGAACGGAGGCTTCCGGCGGCGGAAAAGTATTTTCGTGGCTCTTTTTGGTGTTGGGGGAATATTTGGGAATTTATAGGCCGAAGATTAGGGTTACGAGACCTACCGGGAGGCGGCAAGCCTGCTAGGCGCGGCCAGGGGGCGCCTAGCAGGCTTGTGGCTCCCTGGCACCTCCCCTGCTGTGCACTGCAAGCTTGATTGATTTGTTTCCTTCGGAAAAAATTCCTTCCGAAGGTTTTATTCCGTTTGGACTCCGTTTAATATTCCATATCTGCAAAACTCAAAAACAAGGAAAAAACAGAAACTGGCACTAGGCTCTAGATTAATAGTTTAGTCCCAAAAATAATATAAAATAGCATAATAATGCATATAAAACATCCAAAACAGATAATGTAATAGCATGCCATCATCAAAAATTATAGATACGTTGGAGATGTATCAGTTGCCGGGTATTCATGAGGGGCAGCGCACTCCATATAAGCTGCCCCTCCCCTTTGGCACAAGGGTTCACACCCCCTATAACTCTTATATTCCGCACGACAGAAAGCTCCTAAGCACTGAGACGTAGTGCTGTTACCTCCATGAGAGGGGCCTGAACTCATACATCTGTGTGTACACTCTCGTCGTAGCTAGGACTCTGCCCTCTCCCTATGTACCCCTATCTTCTACTGTCAGGCTCGTTCCCACGACAGTTGGCACCCATCATGGAGCAGGCGTCTAAGCGACTTCTGACGAGTTTGCGATTTTCTTCTTCGTCATCTCTTGCGGTGGTGGTTTGTTTTTGGGCCGCGAGGTCCGTCTCGGTGCGCTCACCTTCGTCACCGACGATTCAACATGGCTTCAGGAAGCGCCCCTAGACGTTGAGGCACTCCCGATCCGCGGGGCGGCACACTTACGTGCAAGCTCCTGTGACGTTCTTCTTCGGCAGCCGTCGACTCCGTACCTGTCGGCCCTCCCCGCTGTTCGTCGCTGCAAGCGATCCGGTCGTTCACGGCTCCAACGTTGGGTAAGGCATGCGACGGCTCGCCAGGATGCATCTCCGTAGATCGTGGCTATCAAGCCCTCAGAATCACTTCACGGCGTGTTTGACTCGACGTCGGATCAGTCTGACGTCCCATCCGAGTGCGAGAGTTGTGATCCAGCAGCTAAGCTACTTATGGCCGGTTCACATCAAAGCCCGCCGCCTGGCTTCGGCCGCGGCAGACGCGAGACTGGAGGTCCGTCGAGTGAGAAGCAACGCCGGGATGAGGAGATCCTTCATACGCCCATCGTTGGTGCGACTGCCAAGGCCCGGGCCTTGGAGGCCACGCACCTTCGACTCGAAGAGATGCAGAGAGATCTCGACGAGCGTGCGTGCTAGCGTCCACCCGTTCCCAATCGATGTCAGCGACAGTTATTTCCGAGTGGATCTCAAAACAACGTCGAGGTATTCCGTACCACTGCTCTAAATGTTGCAGCTGGTGCTAGGATTGCAGACTCCATTAAACCATCGCGTTCGAAGGCTGCCAGAGGTTTGCAGCAGATCCGAGCCTTGCTTGATGCTACACAATGGCAAATTTTGGTTGTTTCTCAATCATGCAATGGGATACGCAACAATTCACCCAAGGCAGATACAATTCAGTTGGCACATAGCCCTGGATCACCTCTGCATCGCAGGGGCGGAGGTTTCCGTGATGATCAGTTTCGAGATCACGGGCGTGATTAGCTTGCTCTTCGTTATCACCGTGACGACCACCGTCGAGGGCCTACTCCTCCGCGGAGTGGTTCGTATGTGCCCCGGCACTACGATGATAGGCGCCCGTTCGGCAATGAGCGGAATCCTGGATTCGACGCAAGAGATATCCTTGCCCAAAAGCGGATTGACAGAGGTAGGTCCCACATGGATGGTTATGGTAGGGACTTTCTGAGTGGAAGTGGTGCCGTCATCTCTGGCCCCGAGTGTTTCAGCAGAGCCATTCGGTCTGCTGAGATTCCCCCCCAACTTCAGGTTGACGGCTGGAATTAGCAAGTTCACGAGAGAGTCGAAGCCCGAAACGTGGCTAGACGATTACCAAGTAGCAGTGCATATTGGTGGAGGAAATGATAACATAGGCATTAAGCATTTGTCCTTGATGTTGGATGGTTTGGTCCGAGCATGGTTGAACGGTTTGGCTCCTTCCAGCATCTACTGCTGGGAGGATCTGGCCCGAGTGTTCATCATAACTTTTGAGGGCACATGTAAGCGTCCAACTGGTTTGATCGATCTGCAACACTGTGTTCAGAAGCCCAATGAAACCTTGAGGGATTATATTCAGCGTTGGTCCACCCTGCACCACACCGTGGAAAATGTTTCCGAGCACCAGGCTGTCTGCGCATTCAAGGCCGGTGTTAGGTACAGAGAGATTTACTTCAAGTTTGATCGGACGGGAGATATTTCCATGGGCAAGATGATGGAGACTGCAACTCGATATGCCAATGGCGAAGAGGAAGGCCGCTGCTACCTCTTGAGCTTGCGTTGGTTTTCATTTGAAGAGGATAGGGTGATGCAGCAAAGTAGATAAGTATTTCCCTCAGTTGTTGAGAACCAAGGTATCAATCCAGTAGGAGGAACAAGCAAGTCACTAATGGATGCACCTGCACAAACAATCAAACTCTTGCACCCAACACTATAAAGGGGTTATCAATCCCTTCACGGTTATTTGCAAGGATAAGATCTAAAGAGATAGATGTAAACGAGAACGGAAAGTAAAAGGTAAATAAAGTGCAGCAAAGTATTTTTGGTATTTTTGGTTTATACATCTAAAAGTATATGATGGCAAGTAGACCTGGGGGCCATAGGTTTCACTAGAGGCTTCACTCTTGAAGGCAAATATCATGGTGGGTAAACAAATTACTGTCAAGCAATTAATAGAAAAGCGAATAATCATGTAGGTATCCAAGGCAATGATCATGCATATAGGCATCACGTCCGTGTCAAGTAGACAGAAACGTAACTGCATCTACTACTATTACTCCACACATCGACCGACTCCTGCCTGCATCTAGGGTATTAAGTTCATGAAGGACAAAGTAACGCATTAAGAAAGATGACATAATGTAGAGGGATAAACTCAAGTAATATGATGAAAATCCCATCTTGTTACCCTTGATGGCAACAATACAATACGTGCCTCACTAGCCCTACTATGTCACTAGGTAAGGACATCGCAAGATTGAACCCAAAACCAAGCACTTCTCCCATTGCAAGAAATACCAATCTAGTTTGCCAAACCAAACCAATAACTCGAAGAGACTTGCAAGGATATGAAATCATGCAATAAGAATTCAGAGGAGATTCAAATAAGATTCATGGATAATCTGAGCATAAACTCACAATTCATCGGATCTTGACAAACACACCACAAAAGAGGATTACATCTGATAGATCTCCGTGAAGATCATGAAGAACATGGTATTGAAGATCAAATAGAGAGAAGAAGCCATCTAGCTACTAGCTATGGACCCGTAGCTCTGTGGTGGAATACTCACGCATCATCGGAGGGGCAATGGAGTTGATGTAGATTCCCTCCATGATAGAAACCCACTCCGACAGATTACCGGAAAAGGCTCCAAGATTGGATCTCTCGGGAACAGAGGCTTCCGATGGAGGAAAAGTATTTTCGTGGCTCTTTTTGGTTTTGGGGAAATATTTGGGAATTTATAGGCTGAAGATTAGGGTTAGGAGACCTGCTGGGAGGCGACAAGCCTGCCAGGCGTGGCCAAGGGGTGGCCGCGCATACCAGGCTTGTGATCTCCTGGTAGATCCCCTGGCGTGCACTCCAAGTCTCGTGGATCTCTTTCCTTCCAGAAAAAATGATTCTGATGGTTTTATTCCGTTTGGACTCCGTTTAATATTCCATATCTACAAAACTCAAAGATAAGGAAAAAACAGAAACTGGCACTAGGCTCTAGATTAATAGGTTAGTCCCAAAAATAATATAAAATAGCATATTGATGTATAAAAAACATCCAAAACAGATAATATGATAGGATGACATCATCAAAAATTATAGATACGTTGGAGATGTATCAGCACCCACAAGCTTAATTCCTGCTCATCCTCGAGTAGGTAAATGATAAAAATGATGTGGAGTGCTACCTAACATTTTATCCATGTAATATTCTCTATTGTGGCATGAATATTCAGATCCATAAGACTCAAAACAAAAGCTTAATATTGATATAAAAATGATAACATTTCAAGCATACTAGCAAAGCAATTGCATCTCTTCAAAATATAATGGCAAAAGAAAGTTATCCCTACAATATCATAGGGTCTGGCTATGCTCCATCTTTTCCATACAAAGTATTTATATCATGCACAACCCCGATGACAATTCAAGCAATTTATTTCTCACTTTTTTTTCTCAAACTTTTTCTACTCTCACGCAATACATGAGCGTGGGCCATGGATATAACACTATAGGTGGAATGTAATATGGTGGAGGTTGTCAAGGAAAGGGAGAAGATAGTCTCATATCAACTAGGCGTATAAACGGGCTATGGAGATGCCCATCAATAGATATCGATGTGAGTGAGTAGGTATTGCCATGCAACGGATGCACTAGAGCTATAAGTGCATGAAAGCTCGAGAAGAAACTAAGTGGGTGTGCATCCAACTTGCTTGCTCATGAAGACCTAGGGATATTTGAGGAGGCCCATTATTGGAACATACAATCCAAGTTATATAAAGAAAATTCCCACTAGTATATGAAAGTGAAAAAATAGGAGACTCTCTATCATGAAGATCATGGTGCAACTTTGAAGCACAAGTGTGGAAAAAGATAGTACCAATGTCCCTTCTCTCTTTTCTCTCATTTTTTCCTTTTCCTGTTTTTGGTGGGAATCTAAGGCCTCTTTTTTTATTTGGGCTTCACTGGCCTCTTTTATTTTTCATAAAGTCCGGAATGTCATACCCACTAGTGAGGGAATCATAGCTTCCATCATCCTTTCCTCACATGGGACATGCTCTAATAATGAGAATAATCACACTTTTATTTACTTACAACTCAAAAGAAAGTTACAACTTGAAATATGACTCTATATGCCATATGGAAGTGATGGTGCATGTCATAAAAGGAAACGGTGGAAGTTGCATGTCAATATATCTTGGAATGGCTATGAAAATGCCATAATAGGTAGGTATGGTGGCTGTTTTGAGGAAGGTATATGGTGTCTGTTTTGAGGAAGGTGGATTTGTTGTACCGACGAGAGTTGCACGGTATTAGAGAGGCTAGCAAAGGTGGAAGGGTGAGAGTGCGTATAATCCATGGACCCAACATTAGTCATAAAGAACTCACATACTTATTGCAAAAGTCTATTATTCATTGAAGCCAAGTATTAAACGCATGCTCCTAGGGGAGAGGTTGGTAGGAGTTAACCATCGACAATCTATAAACAAATCATGCTCCGACTTCCTTACATAACGGTTGACCATATGTGCATGCTACGGGAATCACAAACCTTTACACAAGTATTTTTTACCAAATCACAATTACTTCCTAATACGACTCTTAAAATTACCATCTTTATATCTCAAAACTTTATGCAAGGAATCAAACTTCTCATAGTATTCAATGCACTTAATATGGAAGTTTTTATTATATCATTCTTGGATGCTTATAATATCAGGACTATATTCATAACCTAGAACAATTACCATGCTGTTTAGAGACTCTCAAAATAATATAAGTGAGGTACGAGAGTTCAGTTATTTCTATAAAATGCAAACACCACCGTGCTCTAAAAAATATAAGTGAAGCAGATAGAGGAAAATTGCCTATGTCAAAAGATATAAGTGAAGCACATAGAGTATTCTAATAAATTCACGATTCAGCGTGTGTATCTCAAAAGTTGTGTGAAGCAAGGATGATTGTGTAAAACTAAGAAGCAAAGACTCATATCATACAAGACGCTCCAAGCAAAATACATATCATGTGGTGAATAAAAATATAGCCTCAAGTAAATTTACCAATGGATTGAAGACGAAAGAGGGGATGCCTTCCGGGGCATCCCCAATCTTAGGACCTTTGGAATCCTTGAATATGACTTGGGGTGCCTTGGGCATCCCCAAGCTTATGCTTTTTCCAGTCCTTATTCCATAGTCCATCAAATCTTTACCCAAAACATGAAAACTTCACAACACAAAACTTAACAGAAAACTCGTGAGATCCATTACTATAAGAAAATAAATCACCATTTTAGGTACTGTTAGGAACTCATTGTTTTTTATATTGGTGTAATACCTACTGTATTCTAACTTCTCCATAGTTCATACCCCATGATACAACCCATAGATTCATCAAAATAGGCAAACAACTCAAAGAAAACAGAATCTGTCAAAAATAGAACAGTCTGTAGAAATCCGAAAACTTCATATACTTATTTAATTCAAACAATTCTTAAAAATTAGTTAAACCTGGAAACTTTATATATAAATCTAGTGAAAAAAATTCAAATCCATTCGACGCTCTAAATTTTTTATAAAATTCCTGGACTAAGTGCAAAAGTTTCTCTTTTTAAGCAAGATCAAATAAACAACCACCATAGATCATGTGACACCCCCAATTTCGACCGTACGCTAAACATACACGCAATGCGTATGACCAAGATTAGGGACTCACTAATCAATATCACAACACAACTCTAAACAGAAATTAAATTGATAAAACTTCATATTACAAGCCAAGGGCCTCGAGGGCTCGAATATAAAGCTCGACAAGCACGAGTCAGCGGAAGCAAATAATATCTGAGTATAGACATAAGTTAAACAAGTCTTGCCTTAATAAGGCTAGTACAAACATAACACGGATCGAAAGAGGCAAGGCCTCCTGCGTGGGAACCTCCTATCCTACTACTGGTCGGGGCCGGCCTCCACGTAGTAGTAGGCTCCTGCGGTAGTGCAGTAGTCGTCTGCGGCGTACTCCATCTCCTGGGCTCCATCGTCTGAATGCAGAATTATATCGAAGGGGAAATTAGAAGCAAAGCAACGGTGAGTACTCATCCAAAGTACTCGCAAGAGTGACATTAGAACTATACTAAGTATGCATCATTATCAATGGGAGGGCTTGTATCTGGGCTGACTGTAGAAAGCAAGAATAGGGGGGAAGGCCTAGTCCTATCAAAGACTAGCATCTTGCAGCATTAGAACAGAGTAGACTGGTATCTCACATATAGTCATATTATTGAAGCAACTTTATTAAGTAACCACGCCCAGGGATTCTTCCTCGACTCCCTGCGAGGAAGCAATCCCGGAGCCAACATTCATTTCAATTTAGAGTCACAATTGTAGTTGTATAAGGTCAAGGTACAACTCCAAGTCGCCCTGTTACCGTGGACACGGCTATTCGAATAGATGAATTCATCCCCGCAAGGGTGCATCGCATTTCCAACACGCTTGATCACCTTCGGCCGGACACACTTTCCTGGGTAATGCCCGGCCTTGGGATCCAAAACGTCATCGCCCCACCTAGGCTCAACGAAGAGGCCATCCCGCCGGTCTAAATCCTAAGCATGCAGGTTCATGGTCCCACTTTCCCTTGCACTCCTGCATGATGCGAACGTGACCGGAAGTAGACCTAGTACACTCAGTCCGGGAGCTATACCTTCCAGCCCAATCCGGCGCGCGCCGCTCCATTACCGTCGTCCGAAGAGCTTCGGCTGATACAACGATGCTAAGTACCCGTAACTTCTCCCACATGAAGGTTTGGTGCGTAAAAGGTCAAACGACCAACTCAGATCAAATACCCAACCCTTCAACATTTTATTAATGCGGGGCAAGCGCAACCCATAAAGTGCGGTCCTCTCGCCCCGTCTCGAGGATGTGTGGCAAAGCCCTCTCTCGCCAGTCCACGCCTCATCATCACCCTTTTGGATGCTTTACTGGCGCATCCCACCACATCTTACACACGGGTACCCTTGGGGCCGACCCATCTCAAGACTGTCGGGAACTCAGGTCCACCTCAACCAGGGTGGTACCGCCTGTCCCTCCAGTCCCGCCTTTGACATGTAAACAAGGTCAAGTGGATATATACCAAGTGGATATGCGAGGAATCACCCTCGATTCCACTCGGGATATATGTATGAAAAGAGTCGCTATCGATAAATGGGAAGGAGGAATCACCCTCGATACCCATGGTCGATTAGCTACGCTACAGAATTAACATCGAGAGTGCTAAGTGACGTATCACCCTCAGCACTCGGTAGTAGCTCTGCAGTGCCATACTAAAGGGGTGTGCGGTGATGTGAGGGGCATGGCTCGTCAGTTGGTTGATCGAGTCTTCGGGTCTTCGAGTCATCAAGTCGTCGAGTCGTCGATGAAGAAGCAGGGGCAACTAGGACTAAGGGGTCACTGGGGGTTCATTGATCAACCTATACTAAGAAGTTGATATGATTGCAGGTATAGTAACAGTTTATCAAAAACAGGCTATGCATCAGAATAGGAGCTAACTAATTCAGTAGAAAAAGCCTAATGCAAGTATAAGAGGGAAGGGAATAGGTGATATCGGAATGCTTAAGGGGGGGTTGCTTGCCTTGTTGCTCTGCTGCAAAAGATTGGTCGTCAGGGGCGTAGTCGTACTCGGCAGTAGCGTCAGTCTCGGAGGCTATCAGATAGAAGAGGGGGAAGAAACAATAAATACAAGCAAACAGATGCAACGCGGTGCATGACATGGAAATACGCAGTGCTAGGGCGAGTCTAACGCAGTACTACACGTATCAGACGGAATGAGAGAATATCTCACGATATTTCTTGGGTCTTTGGATTTATCGGACAAACGATCCGGAGGGGAAAAGATCCATGTCTGCTATGTTAGGAGCATGTGATAGATAACCGGATAGCGTATTCGGATTCGTGGAATTTTTTGATCCACTTTCATGTATAAAACTTTTTCATATGAGCTATGGATTATTTTATACGATTTTTGGAAGTTTTAATCATTTTCTGAAATTTCTTTTAATAATAATTTCGAATTATCCAGAACTGAAAATGCTAAATGCACCTAGATTTGTACCCAGTCTGCACACAGAGTGGCTGACTGGTGGGCCACATTGACCTGGGCCAACACCCAGTCAGCAGAGGCTGGCAGGTGGGCCAGCTGCCCAGTCAGCAGGCTGACTGGACCGGCCCGATCCATTTGCACACTGGTCGGCCCCACCTGTCAGCCTCTGCACTAATCAGAGGGTTATTTTTAATCCTGAGTTTGATTAACGAGGTGGGACCCGGTCATCAGTTACTTATTAGTGGATTTAATTAGCGCTAATTACGTTTAAGTTGCACGGGCCCCACTTGTCAGTGAGTGACCCGAGGGGTTGAAACGCCCGCGCGTGCATTGGGACATGCCTACGACGAGCCAGGAGTGACAGGGGCTTGCCAGAGTTGCCCTTCGATGACCAAAACGAGCGGCGGCTGGCAGGAACCGGCCCAGCGCGAAGCGCCGCATCAAGTGGTGCCAGAGAGGGGGTCGGGGACCGACCAGAATGATGGCGGCTTGGACGCCCAACGACAACCGGAGCTCGCGAGCTCAAACACGACATCTACGGCCTCGAATAGCTACGAGGAGAGGGGGGCTGCTTGCGGTGCTCACAGTGGTGTCGAGGAGAGGTCTAGGAAGGTCAGAGGCAGTCGGAGGCACGCAAGAGCTCGGCAATGGCGATGACGGCCGAGGAACATGACCCGATCGATGGCGACGATTTGGTGCTGCTCCGATCCGATCCAAAGCTTGGGAGGGACGAGGCATACGATGCGGGGCCTCTGGACTCAAGGGAGAGGATCAAGGCGGGTGGTGGCCGCGCATTGCACGGAGCTGCATCCATGACGGCGCTCGGGTGAGGAAGGGAACTGAGGGAGAGAGAAAGAGCGAGATGAGCATGGGGGAAGGGGGGATCTAGATGCGTTAGGGTTTGCAGGGGGGGTAGGCGCCATGGCGTCGGTCTTATCCCCTCGACAGTGAGGACGGCGAGATGGGGTTCGGTAGTGACGTGAGCGCGCGCCCCCGGGGTCGGAGGAGTAGTGGGGAGGAAGACGACCCGGGACGCTGGGCCGGGCCGCACTGTGGCTCTTTAGAGCATAGTAGCACAGTGCCCGTTTCCCCTTTTCCTTTTCTTTCACTATTTCCTTTCTATTCTTTTCCATTTTATTTTAGTTGCATGACTATAGCACTTTTGTAAAATGTGATACTTGGTCCAATAAAACACATGAAATATTCTGCACCGCCTCAATTTATTTGGGATTTGTTTGCATTTTCTATTTGAATTTTAATAGCACTTTAAATTGCTTTAAGCTGCTGTTATTGATGGTGGGGTCCACACCAACATCAAGGTGATGTTGTTTTACTTAACATCATTTGTTTTGTGAATTTGAGCAAATGTGCAACATTTTTCTTATGCTATTTGCCAACTTATTTTATCACAATAAAACTCAAGGCCCTTTTGAAGTGGAATTTGAGATGAGATATGAAATTCAAAGTGATCATATCTTATTTCGCAAAATGATTTGTTGCTGATCATGGTCATCATTGTAGCTTAATTACATGGATCACTGTAGCACTGATCCAGGGGTGTTACAATTCTCCCCTACTAAAAGGAATTCTCGTCCCGAGAATTAAGAAGTAGGAGGAAAGAGCCCAGGGTATTCTGCACGATGATGATCTTCGCGTTCCCAAGTGGCTTCATCTTCAGAATGATTTGCCCACTGCACTTGAAGAACTTAGTAACCTTCTGACGAGTCCAACGTTCAGTTTCAACAAGATTGCGGACTGGTTGCTCTTTATAAGAAAGGTCTTGTTACAGCTCCAACATATCATGATCCACTGCTCGGATAGGATCCTTGAAGCAGTGATGAAGCTGTGACACATGGAACACATCGTGAACCTGAGAAAGGTTTGGCGGTAGTTCCAGTTGATATTCCACTTAACCACGCCTTTCGAGAACAATGAAAGGACTGATATAACGAGGAGCCAGCTTGCCATTGATCCCAAAATGGTGTACACCTCTCATTGGCGTGACTCGAAGATTAGCCTTTTCGCCAGGTTGATAGATCACTTTGTGATGACGGTCATTCTGACTCCTCTAACTAGATTGAGCAGCCTTCAAATTTGCATGAATAATGCAGACTTGATCGTCGGCATGTTGGATAATATCCGGACAGATAAGTGTACGTTCCCTAGTTTCTGACCAATTCAGAGGAGTCTGACACTTACCTCCCATACAATACTTCAAAGGGAGCCATCTTTAGACTAGCTTGATAGCTATTGTTGTAGGAGAACTCAGCATACGGGAGAGATTCCTCCCATTTCTTGCCGAAAGAAATGATACAAGCCTGAAGCATGTCTTCAAGAATCTGATTAACTCTTTCAACTTGTCCCTGGGATTGAGGGTGAAAAGCGGTGCTGAATGACAAATGAGTTCCCATAGCTTCCTGGAAACTTGCCTAGAATCTTGAAGTGAATAAGCTGCCACGGTCTGAACTGATAACCAGTGGAATACCGTGAAGTGAAACAATTCTCGACATGTAGAGAGTTGCCAGCTGACTAGCAGTGATCGTTTCCTTCACGGCTAGAAAATGTGCAACCTTGGAAAGTTGGTCAATGACAACAAGAATAGTGTCATTACCTGGGATGGTGGCTCGTGATTTACATACAAAGCCAAGTGCAACAAAACTTTGGATTTAAGGATGTACAAGAGAGTCAAGTTTTGATCCTGTGGAACTTTGGGTTATGGGCCCGCCATGCGGGTTTAAGAGTAGGAAGAGCGGCGACATCTTGCACGGTCATGGTAACAAGACACGTTGGAGGAAAACCTGTCAATTATGTCGTCAACAAATTCGGTACCAAGGGCGAGGGACGAAGAGAACCATCTTCCTGCTCGTTGAGACGAGGCGGTCCAATAGGAAAAGTTCTTGTCCACCGGCGGTTACTGGAATGTTAACAACAATAGTAACATGGTCTTACTAACAAGTTGTACACCAAGGTGTTTTCCTAAGCAGGGAATTACCACTGCTCAGATCAAATAAATCTCAAGAAAGGTTAAACAGAACAATGGAAAGGAAAATGTGATTATTAGATCAACAAGACCAATGGAAAGGAAAATGTGTTCATCACATTAAACAGACCAATGGAAAGGAAAATGTGTTTATCGCATTGAACAGATCAATGGAAAGGAAAATGTGTTTATCACATTAAATAGACAAATGGAAAGGAAAATGTGGTTATACTCAAGTTTTAGGATTATATCTTTCTCAAGGAAAAACGGAGCATGATATACATGACAGAATTAGCAAGTAGATAACTATTTAGGTAAAAGGGGCGAGGAAAATCCATGACATGCCCATAAAATGGGGGTCTGAATAATTGATGAAGAAACAATAGTATTGAGCTTACATTATTCCTTTTGATGATCAACATACCACATCCATGCTTCGGGATAGCAATGATATGGTGTTTCGAGTAAAGGATGGAGTATGGATACACAAAAGATCCAGTAGGAACAACTTATAAAATAAGTCTTATAATTCCCCCGTGGAAGAATGGCAACCCTAGCTGAACAAAGCATTATAACAATTAGTCATCCGGCCAGGTGTGCTAGCTAAAACATCACCTTACTGAGTAATAAAGACCAAAGTTATAATTCTTGGTAATGTGCCAACCATCATATATGTCCGAGATTCAGATATGGTTGGTGTGAGGATACTTCAGACAAAGAAGGCATGAGGAGAAAAGGATGCAACACAGACCTACGAGATGGTGTTGCAAGAATCTCGGAATGAACGACAGAAGCAAGACTTTAATCATTAGCCAGACTACAAGACATCTGAACACAAGGTCAAGACATTCGTGCCCACATGGAAGTTTCTAGAATGGAGGGCAATCAAGTCTTTATTGTGGACCATCATAGAGGATATCAAATTTCCATGTGTAAGTCTGGATTAGCTCTTACGAGGAACTTATTTTCCCCGACCAAAACAATCAGTGAGTTGGCGTGCTAGGAAATACATATGGGGTGAAGGCAGCAAACCTATCAAACCATAGAATACTTCGCACGTGCCTGAATGAATTGGAACGATTCCAGAGGAAGCGAGACAGAAATTTCCCATAAGCATAGTGGCAAAAATGCACGTGAACTTATAGAAAATCACTTCTTCTATCAAACATATTCTTCATGAACTAGGCACAAAGATAATGTTTTCAAGGTTTCCAACACTTGCTTAAATGTTCATCATGAACCACGAGGGAGAAGAGGATGTGGCTGATGGGCTCAGCAACAATTTGTCAAGATTCCCACAAAGAAGGATCTCCACTATTGAGTGAACAAAACCAGATGATATATTGAGGTATGCCCGAAGGAAACATCCACAATTAATCATTAATCGAAAAGTGCACCCGAAATACAGACTAAGTAGCACGACCAATGTTAGTGTGTTGACTCAATAGCCAATACACTAAGAATGGACTTATTGTTCATTAACTCCAAGGTGATAGAGTTGGGATGCCATAATTGTTGAACTTACGCACGACATTCCATTTGTCAGTATTCCGGTTAGATACAACATGGGAACAAAGAAATGAAAGGTGATGGCAAGGATGTTGCCAAGGACAACACCAATTACCACGGACAAGGATGCTACTCTCATCATGAATTTAATTGATATCCTGGAAGAGTCCAGAATGCTGACGAGGATCATAACGCAATTGCCGAGAAGTCTCTTGAAGATGAAATCGATCAACGACGACATCAAGCAAAGAAATGATGAAGCGAAGGGTGGTCGAAACCACAGTTTAGAGTGCTAGCTCAGAGTCGAAATTGCCTTCAAGACAACCAACATGACATTGCAAACTCGATGTAAGCTTAGAGCACTGTTGGAATTGTGTTCTGGGATGAAGGATATAAATAGCAAGGTCAAGCCTTAGCATGACGATGATGATGTAGCCAAATAGCTTGGAAAGACATGATCGAGCACAAATTCATAAGCAAAGAAGATTACTAAGAGTTGTTGAATTGCAATGTATACTCGATTCAATTATTGGTGTCCTTGAGTGTCCAACAACTCAGAACACGAGGAAACTGGAATCAGTGAAGGAAAACATAGCTGATGAGGAGCTTATAAGAAGCTATGTAGCTCCATGATTTTCTCGAGATACCAGGGGTAATACTCGGATGTAGATCACAATTAAAGCTTGGACCGATGTATTGATCCACAGAAGACATGTGCTTAAACTGGTCTAAAAATGGGATCGAAGAAGAACAGTCATGGTCGGAACCACGGTTGTAAAGTACCAAATCAGGTTGTAGCTTTAATAGATTATCCGACAAAACACCAGAAGAGTAGGAATCGTGAAAACTCTTGAGTTCACACGAATTAAGGAAGGCATAGGTTTAACCCTTTGAGGCATCTTAGGAACATATACCACAACTTTCAAGATTAATTAACACACGCTTGACAAAGGAGCATGGCTGACAAAAGCATAGGATACAACTTACCAGAGGGAGAAGACACAATTTACCAATGGCATCATGTATCAGGGGAAGAACTCACAAGGATTTTGAATGCGAAGGATGCTGTCGGATAATAACCCAACAATGGTTTGACATCCCACAAAGGACCTGATGTGAATGGTACTCAATCAAAGGGAGTAGAATGCAAAGCATCGGATTAGAGTTTATCTGAAAGTTATAGATGCTTAAATACCAAAGGAATTATGATTTCCAGGTTGGTGTATCAAAATCATATGCTCCAATCACATACAAGTAAGTTGAATGGACTTAGATGGATATTCAATCAAAGTTGATTTGTCTAGAACCAACTCAAGTTTGGAAAGATGTCTAAGCCGGACAGAAAATTTATGCGTAACAAGTGAGGATTGTGTGCATTCACACACGAGTTGAATCAATAAGGTCGAATGATGATCATAGAGGATTTTAATGAATATTGCTAGACATGTGGAATTAACCACAATGTAAGCAGGTAAGAAAGTTCAAGAGCAAAATGCTACTGAGGATTACGGAAGATTGAATAGCGTATGAAAGAATTCTGTGAAACACATGATCAACCAAGGAAGAACGAATCTCTGGGAAGATAACTCGATGTACCATGTAATAACAAGAGCAACTGGATATGAACGTATGAGCAATAGTTGCATGTAGTCATCCATAGGGGTTGAAGGTGGACGGGAAGTGCAAAAGCGATGAGCACAAGTTCTCGAGAGAACATCAGAGAGTATCTTCGGAGTCCTCCGGAGGAAGTAGTTATGAGAACCTAGAGTTAGAGTTAGCAAAATCTTTAACCCAAAATAGGAGAGAGATTAGAACCCAGAGTATAGACGAGGAATAAAAGATCCTAATACCACCCGATTGAGATGTGGGCCCGTAAGCCACACAACAATGTTAGTAAAAGTTTTTCAAGTATTAGACTCAACTTCTCCCAAGGAGTTGGAAAGGGGGTTACCTACAGGCAGTCGGCTCTGATACCAACTTGTGACGCCCCCAATTTCAACCGTACACTAAACATACACGCAATGTGTACGACCAAGATTAGGGACTCACTAATCAATATCACAACACAACTCTAAACACAAATTAAAGTCATGCAGCTTCATATTACAAGCCAGGGGCCTCAAGGGCTTGAATACAAAGCTCGACAAGCACGAGTCAGCGAAAGCAAATAATATCTAAGTATAGACATAAGTTAAACAAGTCTTGCCTTAAGAAGGCTAGCACAAACATAACATAGATCGAAAGAGGCAAGGCCTCCTGCGTGGGAACCTCCTATCCTACTACTGGTCGGGGCCAGCCTCCATGTGGTAGTAGGCTCCTACGGTGGTGCAGTAGTCGTCTCCGGCATACTCCATCTCCTGGGCTCCATCGCCTGAACGCATAATCGTATGGAAGTGGAAAGAGGAAGCAAAGCAGCGGTGAGTACTCATCCAAAGTACTCGCAAGATTGACATCAGAACTATACTAAGTATGCATCATTATCAAGGGGACATGTTATATCTGGGCTGACTGCAGAAAGCAAGAATAGGGGGAAGGCCTAGTCCTATCGAAGACTAGCATCTTCAGCATCTTGCAGCATTAGAAGAGAGTAGACTGGTATCTCACATATAGTCATATTATTGAAGCATCTTTATTAAGTAACCATGCCTAGAGATTCTTCCTCGTCTCCATGCGAGGAAGCAATCCCGGAGCCAACATTCATTTCAATTTAGAGTCACAATTGTAGTTGTATAAGGTCAAGGTACAACTCCAAGTCGTCCTGTTACCGTGGACACAGCTATTAGAATAGATGAATTCATCCCTGCAGGGGTGCACCGCATTTCCAACACGCTTGATCACCTCCAACTGGACACACTTTCGTGGGTAATGCCCAACCTCGGGATCCAAGACATCGTCGCCCCACCTAGGCTCAACGAAGAGGCCAGCCTGCCGGTCTAAATCCTAAGTGCACAGGTTCGCGGGCCCACTTTCCCTTAGACTCAGATCAAATGACCAACTCAGATCAAATACCCAACCCATTAACATTTTATTAATGCGGGCCAAGCGCGACCCATAAAGTGCGGTCCCATCGCCCCGTCTCGAGGATGTGTGGCAAAGGCCTCTCTCGCCAGTCCACGCCTCATCATCACCCTTTTGGATGCCTTACCGGCGCATCCCACCACATCTTACACACGGGTACCTTTGGGGCCGAGCTATATCAAGACTGTTGGGAACTCTGGTCCACCTCAACTTGGGTGGTACCGCCTGTCCCTCCAGTCCCGTCTTTCACATGTAAACAAGGTCAAGTTGAAGTAACTGTGTGTTTAGACCCCAAGTGGATATCCAAGGAATCACCCTCGATGGATCCCACTCGATATATATGTATGACAAGAGTATCTATCGATAAATGGGAAGGAGGAATCAACCTCAATACCCACGATCGATTAGCTACACTACAGAATTAACACCGGGAGTGCTAAGTGATGTATCACCCTCGGCACTCGGTAGTAGATCTGTAGTGCCATACTAAAGGGGTGTGTGGTGATGTGAGGGGCATGGCTCGTCGGTCGGTTGACCGATTCTTCAGGTCTTCGAGTCGTCGATGAAGAAGCAGGGGCAACTGGGACTAAGGGTAAGCAGTTGATATGATTACAGGTATAGTCATAGTTTATCAAAAACAGGCTATGCATCAGAATAGGAGCTAACTAATTCAGTAGCAAAAATCTAATGCAAGAATAAGAGGGAAGGGAATAGGCGATATCGGAATGCTCAAGGGGGGTTGCTTGCCTTGCTGCTCTGCTGCAAAAGACTGGTCGTCAGGGGCGTAGTCGTACTCGGTAGCAGCGTCAGTCTCGGGGGCTACCGGATAGAAGAGGGGGAATAAACAATAAATACAAGCAAACATATGCAACACGATGCATGCCATGGAAATACGCAGTGCTAGGGGGAGTCTAACGCAGTACTACATGTATTAGACATAACTTGAGAATATCTGACGATATTGTTGGGGAACGTTGCATGGGAAACAAAAAAATCCTATGCTTCACCAAGATCAATATAGGAGATGAGCATCTATGAGAGGGTAGAGTGGATCTACATACCCTTGTAGATCACTAAGCGGGAAGCGCTAAGAAACGCGGTTGATGTAGTCGAACGTCTTCGCGATCCAAATCATCAAGCGTCCCGCGATCCAATCACGATCCGTCCCGATCTAGCACCGAACGTACGGCACCTCCGTGCTCAGCACACGTACGGCTTGATGATGATATGCACCTTTTTGATCCAACAAGAGGGAGCAGAGAGGTAGACGAGTTCTCTGGCAGCGCGACGGCGTAGCGGCGATGGTGGTGGAGTAATTCCAGCAGGGCTTCGCCTAACCAAAACAGGACTTCCTATATATCAATCTTTACCTCCGAACCATTCCGGAGCTCCTCGTGATGTCCAGGATCTCATCCGAGACTCCAAACAACCTTCAGTCACCACCATGCATAACTCTATACTATCGAAACGTCACCAAACCTTAAGTGTGCAGACCCTACGGGTTCGAGAACTATGTAGACAGGACCGAGACTCCTCTACGGTCAATAACCAATAGCGGGACCTGGATACCCATATTGATTCCTACATATTCTACGAAGATCTTTATTGGTCGAACCTCCATGTCAAGGATTCAGTTAATCCTGTATGATGTTCCCTTTGTTTCGATATGTTACTTGCCCGAGATTCGATGGTCGGTATCTCCATACCTAGTTCAACCTCGTTACCAACAAGTCTCTTTACTCATTTCCGTAATACAAGATCCTGTGACTAACACTTATTCACATTGCTTGCAAGGTTGTGATGTTGTATTACCGAGCGGGCCCTGAGATACCTCTCCGTCACATGGAGTAACAAATCCCAGTGTTGATCCATGCCAACCCAACAGACACCCCCGGAGATACCTGTAGAGCTCCTTTATAGTCACCCAGTTACGTTGTGATGTTTGATACACACAAGGAACTCCTCTGATGTCCGTGAGTTGCATGTTCTCATGGTCGTAGGAACATATACTTGCAGAAAACTGTAGCAATAAACTGACACGATCATATGCTATGTTTGTGGTTGGGTCTTGTCCATCACATCATTCTCCTAATGATGTGATCCCGTTATCAAATGACATCTCATGTCCATGGCTAGGAAACCTTAACCATCTTTGATCAACAAGCTATTCTATTAGAGGCATACTAGGGATATGGTGTTGTCTATGTATCCACACATGTATCTGGGTTTCCGATCAATACAATTCTAGCATGGATAATAAACGATTACCATGAACAAGGAAATGTGATAATAAATAATTTATTATTGCCTCTAGGGCATATTTCCAATAGTCTCCCACTTGCACTAGAGTCAATAATCTAGTTCACATCACCATGTGATTCACATTGTTATGAATCTAACACCCAATGAGTTCTGGGGCTTGATCATGCTTTGCATGTGAAATGGGTCTTTTAGTTAACGGGTCTGCAACATTCAGATCCGTGTGTCCTTTGAAAATCTCCATGTCATACTGTAGACACTGCTACCACACTCCACTTGGAGCTATTCCAAATGGTTGCTCCACTATACGTATCCAGATTGCTACTTAGAGTCATCTTGATTAGTGTTAAAGCTTGCATCGACGTAACCCTTTACGATGAACTCTTTATTACCTCCATAATCGAGAAACATTTCCTTAGTCTTTTAGTTAGTAAGGATAATGTTGACCGCTGTCCAATGATCCACTCCTGGATCACTCTTTTACCCCTTGACAGACTCATGGCAAGGCACACATAGGTGCGATACACAACATGGCATATTATATAGAGCCTATGGCTAAGACATAGGGGACGACGTTCGTCCTTTCTCTTTCTTCTGCCATGGTCGAGCTTTGAGTCTCACTCAACTTCACACCTTACAAATCAGGCAAGAACTTTTTCTTTAACTGATCCATTTTGAACTCTTTCAAAATCTTGTCAAGCTATGTACTCATTGAAAGTCTTATCATACGTCTTGATCTATCTCTATAGATCTCGATGCCCAACAATTAAGTAGCTTTATCCAGGTCTTCCTTTGAAAAACTCTTTTCAAATACCCCTTTATGCTTTCCAGAAATTCTACATCATTTCCGATCAACAATATGTCATCCACATATGCTTATCAGAAACTATATAATGCTCCCACTCACTTTATTGTAAATACAAGTTTCTCATAAACTTTGTATAGACTCTCAAAAACTTTGATCACCTCATCAAAGGGTATATTCCAACTCCGAGATGCTTGCTTCAGTCTATAGAAGGATCACTAAAGCTTGCACACCTTTTAGCATCCTTAGGACTAACAAAACCTTCTGGTTGTATCTCATACAACCTTTCCTCAAGGAAGGAAACGGTGTTTTGACATCCATCTGCCAGATTTCATTATTAAAAAACGCAGCAACTGCTAACGTAATTCCAACAGACTTTGGCATCGCTACGAGTAATAAAGTCTCATCGTAGTCAACTTGAACTTGGCGGAAACTTCTTTGCGACAAGTCGAGCTTTATAAATGGTGACATTCACCATCACCGTCTGTCTTCATCTTAAAGGTCCATTTGTACTCAATGACCATCCGTCCAACGAGCAAGTCTACCAAAGTCTATACTTGGTTTTCATACATGGATCCTTTCTCGGATTTCATGGCCTCTAACCATTTGTCGGAATCCGGGCCCATCGTCGCTTCTCCATAGCTCGTTGGTTCATCATTGTCTAACAACATGACCTCCAAGACAGGGTTGTCGTACCACTCAGGAGCAGTACGCATCCTTGTCAACCTACGAGGTTTGATGGTAACTAGATCAGAAGCTTCATGATCATCATCATTAACTTCCTCTTCATCTTACGTAAGCTCCACAGAAACATCTTTCTGCGTTGCGCTACTCTCTGGTTGAATAAAGGTTCAACAATCTAATTAAGTTCTATCTTCCTCCTACTCAATTCTTTCGAGAGAAACTCTTTCTCGAGAAAGGACCCGTTTTAGCAATAAACACTTTGTGCTCGGATCTGAGATGGAAGGTATACCCAACTGCTCTTAGGGTATTCCATGAAGATGCATTTGTCCGCTTTGGGTTCGACATCATTAGGTGAACACATTTTTTCACATAAGTGTCGCAGCCCCAAACATTTAGAAATGACAGCTTAGGTTTCTATCAAATCATAATTCATACGGTGTCATCTCAACAGATTTAGATGGTTCCCTATTTAAAGTGAATGTAGTTGTCTCTAATGCATAACCCCAAAACGAAAGTGGCAAAACGATAAGAGTCATCATAGTATGCACCACATCCAATAGAGCACGACTATGACGTTCGAACACACCATCACACTATGGTGTTCCAGGTGGCGTGAGTTGTGAAACAACTTTCACATTGTCTAAAGTTGTATGCCAAACTCGTAACTCAGATATTCACCTCCACGATCATATCGCAAACATTTTTATCTTCTTGTCATGATGATCTTAAACTTCACTGTAAATTTGCTTGAACTTTTAAAATGATTCAGACTTGTGTTTCATTAAGTAAATATACACTATATCTACTCAAATCATTAGTGAAGGTAAGAAAATAACGATATCCACCGCACGCTACATGACTCATTGGATTGCATACATCAACATGTATCATTTTCAATAAATCACTTGCCCGCTCCATCAAACCAGAAAACGGAGTCCTTATTCATCTTAACCAAGAGGCATGGTTCACATGTCTCAACCGATTCGAAATCGAATGAGTCCAAAGATCTATCAGCATGGAGTTTCTTCATGTGATTTATACCGATATGACATTTAGCGGCAGTGCCACAAGTATGTGGTACTATCATTATTAACTTTGTATCTTTTGGCATCAATGTTATGAACATGTGTATTAGTACGAGCAAGATTCAATAAACCATCCTCATTGGGTGCATGACCATTGAAGGTATTATTCATGTAAACAGAATAACCATTATTCTCTAACTTAAATGAATAACCGTATTGCAATAAACACGATCTAATCACGTTCATGCTCAACGCAAACACCAAATAACATTTATTTAGGTTCATTACCAATCCCGAAGGTAGAGAAAGTGTGCGATGTTGATCACATCAACCTTGGAAACATTTCCAACACACATCGCCACCTCACCCTTAGCTAGTCTCCGTTTATTCCGTAGCTTTTATTTCGAGTTACTAATATTTAGCAACCGAACTGGTATCCAATACCCAGGTGCTACTAGGAATACTAGCAAGGTACACATTAATAACACGTATATCAAATATTCTTCTGTCGACGTTGCCAGCCTTCTTATCTACCAAGTATCTAGGGTCATTCCGCTTCAGCGACCACTCTCCTCATAATAGAAGCACTTAGTCACGGGTTTGGTTTCATCTTTGGGTTGCTTCACTAGAGCGGCAACTGGCTTGCCATCCATGAAGTTTTCCTCCTTGCCCTTGCCCTTCTCAAAACTAGTGGTTTTACTAACCATCAACACTTGATGCTCCTTCTTGATTTCTACCATCGCGGTGTCAAACATCGCGAACAGCTCAGGGATCATCATTTCCATCCCTGGCATAATTATAGTTCATCACGAAGTTCTAGTATCTTAGTGATAGTGACTCAGAGAACTATATCAATCACTATCTTATCTGGAAGATCAACTCCCACTCGATTCAAGCAATTGTAGCACCCAGACAAAAACATGATCATCTCATACATTACATATATCACATCATGAAATTGGCCATATCACATCACAACATACCCTGCAAAAAACAAGTTAGACATCCTCTAATTGTTGTTGCATGTTTTACGTGGCTGCTATGGGTATCTAGCAAGAACAATTCTCACCTACGCAAAACCACAATGGTGATACATAAGTTGCTTTTCAACCTTCTCAAGGACCACCTTTGTCGAATCCGATCCAACTAAAGTAGGAGAAACAGACACCCGCCAGCCTTCTTTGTGCAATGAAGTTACACGTCAGTCGATGGAACCGGTCTCTCGTAAGCGTACGAGTATGGTTGGTATGGGCCGCTTCATCCCACAATACTGCTGAACCAAAACGTGACCAAGGGAGGAAGCAATCTAAGCATCAACGCCCACAAACTCTTTGTGTTCTACTCGAGATCTCATCTACACATAAACCTGGCTCTGAGACCACTATTGGGGAACGTTGCATGGGAAACAAAAAATTTCCTACGCTTCACCAAGATCAATCTAGGAGATGAGCATCTATGAGAGGGGAGAGTGGATCTACATACCCTTGTAGATCGCTAAGAGGGAAGCGTTAAGAAACACGGTTGATGTAGTCGAACGTCTTCGCGATCCAAATCGCCGAGCGTCCCGCGATCCAATCATGATCCGTCCCGATCTAGCACCGAACGGACGACACCTCCGCGTTCAACACACGTATGTCTTGATGACGATCTCCACCTTCTTGATCCAACAAGAGGGAGAGGAGAGGTAGACGAGTTCTCTGGCAGCGCGACGGCGTAGCGGCAATGGTGGTGGAGTAATTCCAGCAGGGCTTCGCCTAAGCACTGCTGAAACCGATCTAGAGGAGAAACTACGGACTAGAGGAGAGGATACCACGTGGCTGAAAATCTGTGTGAAAAAACCCTAAAACCTCTAGTATATATAGGAGGAGGCGAGGAGGAGGATTGGCTGCAAGGGCAAGCCCTCTTGGCTTCGGCCGAAGTAGAGGGAGGAGTCCTACTCCTCCACTCCTAGTCGGTTTAGGACTCCTTCCTCATATTAGCCTTTTTTCCCACCTTTTCCACTTTGGATTCCCTTCCCAGCCGCATGGGACCTATGTGGGACTTTGGACAGCCCACTAAGGGCTGGTATTCATCCTCCCACAGCCCATGTAGCCTCTTGGGTCGAAATACCCCTCCCGATGGTCCCCCGGTACCCTCCCGGCACTCCCGGTACACTACCGATGAGCCCGGAACTTTTTCGCTGACCAAAATAGGACTTTCTATATATCAATCTTTACCTCTGGACCATTCTGGAGCTCCTCGTGGTGTCCAGGATCTCATCCAGGACTCCGAACAACCTTCGGTCACCACCATGGATAACTCTATACTACCGAAACGTCACCAAACCTTAAGTGTTCAGACCCTGCGGGTTCAAGAACTATGTAGACATGACCGAGACTCCTCTACGGTCAATAACCAATAGCGGGACCTGGATGCCCATATTTATTCCTACATATTCTACGAAGATCTTTATTGGTCGAACCTCTATGTCAAGGATTCAGTTAATCCCGTATGACGTTCCCTTTGTTCTTCGGTATGTTACTTGCCCGAGATTCGATTGTCGGTATCTCCATACCTAGTTCAACCTCATTACCGACAAGTCTCTTTACTCGTTTCTGTAATACAAGATCACGTGACTAACACTTAGTCACATTGCTTGCAAGGCTTGTTGTGATGTTGTATGACCGAGTGGGCCCTGAGATACCTCTCTGTCACACGGAGTAACAAATCCTAGTGTTGATCCATGCCAACCCAACAGACACCCTCGGAGATACCTGTAGAGCACCTTTATAGTCACCCAGTTACGTTGTGACATTTGATACACACAAGGAAATCCTCCGATGTTCGTGAGTTGCATGATCTAATGGTCGTAGGAACATATACTTGACATGTAGAAAACTGTAGCAATAAACTGACACGATCATATGCTACGTTTGTGGTTGGGTCTTGTCCATCACATCATTCTCCTAGTGATGTGATCCCGTTATCAAATGACATCTCATGTCCATGGCTAGGAAACCTTAACCATCTTTGATCAACGAGCTAGTCTATTAGAGGCATACTAGGGACATGGTGTTGTCTATGTATCCACATATGTATTTGGGTTTCCGATCAATACAATTCTAGCATGGATAATAAACGATTATCATGAACAAGGAAATATGATAATAACTAATTTATTGTTGCTTCTAGGGCATATTTCCAACAGATATTTCCCGAGGCTTTGGATTAATCGGACAAAC
Organism: Hordeum marinum; assembly: GCA_022496015.1. Classification (NCBI taxonomy): domain Eukaryota; kingdom Viridiplantae; phylum Streptophyta; class Magnoliopsida; order Poales; family Poaceae; genus Hordeum; species Hordeum marinum. The sequence continues at coordinate 119,122,693 of CM039678.1, forward strand.
GATCCGTAGGGGAAAAGTTCCATGTGTGCTATGCTAGCAACATGTGACAGATGAAGGGATAGCGTATTCGGATTCGTGGGTTTTTTATGATCAACTTTCATGTATAACACTTTTTCATCTGAGCTACGGATTATTTTATACGATTTTTGGAAGTTTTAACCATTTTCTGAAATTTCTTTTAATAATAATTTCGAATTATCCTGAACTGAAAATGCTAAATGCACCCAGATTTGTACCCAGTCAGCAGACAAAGTGGCTGATTGGTGGGCCATATTCACCTGGGTCAACACCCAGTCAGCAGAGGCTGGCTGGTGGGCCAGCTGCCCAGTCAGCCGCTGACTGGGCCGGCCTGATCCATTTGCACAGTGTCCGACCCCACCCGTCAGCCTGTGTAATAATGAGAGGGTTATTTTTAATCTTGAGTTTGATTAACGGGGTGGGACCCAGTCGTCAATGACTTATTGGTGGATTTATTTAGCGCTGGCCCTACTTGTCAGTGATTGACCCGGGGGGTTGAAACGCCCGCGCGCGCACTGGGACACGCCTACGACGAGCCAGGAGCAGCGGGGGCTCGCCGGAGTTGCCCTCCGGTGACCAAAACGAGCGGTGGCTGGCGGGAACCGACCCAGCACGAAGTGCCGCATCCTGTGGTGCCAGAGAGGGGGTCGGGGACCGACCAGAATGACGGCGGCGTGGACGCCCAACGGCAACTGGAGCTCGCGAACTCGGACATAGCGTCTACGGCCTCAAATAGCTACCAGGAGAAGGGGGCGGTTGCTTGCGGTGCTCACAGAGGTGTCGAGGAGAGGTCTAGGAAGGTCAGAGGCGGTCGGATGTGTGCATGAGCTCGGCAATGCGACGACGGCCGAGGAAGAAGACCCGGTCGATGGGGACGATTTGGTGCCACTCCGGTCCGATCCATAGCTCGGGAGGAACGAGGCATACGATGCGGGGCCTCTGGACTCGACGAAGAGTAGCAAGGCGGGCGTGGCCGCGCGTTGCACCGAGCTGCATCCACGGGGGCGCTCGGGTGAGGAAGAGAACCGAGGGAGAGAGAGAGCGATATGAGCACGGGGGAAGGGGGGATCTGGATGCGTTAGAGTTCGCGGGGGGGGGGGGGGGGGGGGGGGGGGGGGGAGGAGCCACGACGTCGGTCTTATCCCCTCGACAGCGAGGACGGCGAGACGGGGTTCGGTAGCGACGCGAGCGCGCGCCCCCGGGGTCGGAGGAGCAGCGGGGAGGAAGACGACCCGGGGCGCTGGGCCGTGCCGCACTGTGGCTCTTTAGAGCCTAGTAGCACAGTGCCCGTTTCCCCTTTTCCTTTTCTTTTATTATTTCCTTTCTATTATTTTGCTTTTTATTTTAATTGCATCACTATAGCACTTTTTTAAAATGTGATACTTGGTCCAAGAAAACACATGCAATATTTTGCACTGCCTCAATTTATTTGGGACTTGTTTGCAATTTTATTTGAATTTTAATAGCACTTTAAATTGCTTTAAGCTGATGTTATTGATGGTGGGGTCCACACCAACATCAAGGTGATGTTTTTTTCCTTAAAATCATTTGTTTTATGAATTTTAACAAATGCGCAACATTTTTCTTATGCTGTTTGCCAACTTATTTTATCACAATAAAACTCAAGGCCCTTTTGAAGTGGAATTTGAGATGAGATATGAAATTCAAAGTGATCATATCCTAGTTAGCAAAATGATTTGTTGCTGATCATGGTCATCATTGTATCTTAATTACATTGATCACTGTACCACTGATCCAGGGGTGTTACAGATCACCCCAAAGGTTTTACTTGGCTCAAACACTACTTAAAACACCAAAACACACTTACTACAGAAGTAATAACGTGGGAAACACTCAAAACAGAAGCAAAAAACAGAACACAAAAATAAAATTGGGTTGCCTCCCAACAAGAGCTATTGTTTAACGCCCCTAGCTAGGGAAAACACAATAGATCTAGGTATTGTCATCTTTGGTATGCAATCCAAAAATAGCTATCATAATAGATTCATAAGGCAATCTTATATTCATTCTAGGAAAGTGTTCCATGCCTTTCCTTAATGGAAATTGGAATCTAATGTTTCCTTCTTTCATGTCAATAATTGCACCAATCGTTCTAAGGAAAGGTCCATCAAGAATAATAGGACATGCAGGATTGCAATCTATATCAAGAACAATGAAATCTACGCGCACATAATTCCTATTTGCAACAATAAGAACATCATTAATCCTTCTCATAGGTTTCTTAATAGTGGAATCCGCAAGGTGCAAATTGAGCAATCATCAAGATCATGGTAACCTAGCACATCACATAAAGTTTTTGGAATCGTGGAAACACTAGCACTCAAATCACACAAAGCATGGCACTCATAATCTTTTATTTTAATCTTAATAGTAGGTTCCCACTCATCATGAAACATTCTAGGGATAGAAACTTCTAACTCAAGTTTTTCTTCAAAAGATTTCATCATAGCATCAATGATATGTTTAGTAAAAGTCTTATTGTGATTATAAGCATGTGGAGAATTCATCATGGATTGCAACAAGGAAATACAATAAATCAAAGAGCAGCTATCATAATTAAAGTTCTTGAAATCCAAAAGAGTGGGTTCATTGTGACGGGGTTATTACCCCTAGGTAGGCCAAATCTACGGGGTTCTCCCCCCCTCGCTTCAAGAAAAATCATGTCGCCGGCTCGTCCTTAGCCGACGGGCACGTTGCTGGCTGCCTCACGACCGGCCGGCGCGCGGCCGACAGGCATGCTACCGGCTAGCTTTTGGCCGGCTGACCAAGGAGCTGGTTCGGCCCTGGCCGGCTGCCTCTAGGCCGGCTCTTCCATTGACCCTCGAGCGAACAGGCCCCCGTCCCATCTCTCTGCACGCGGGTATGGCGACAAGACAAGACCCCCCCACGACGAGCCACGGCGTGGCAATAGCGATCGCTGACACGCGGGCGCTCATGGCTATAGTGCAGCCGGTCGTACCGCCGACGTCGGCTGACCATGACCGAGTGGGGTAACAGTGCCAACACGCTCCAACCTACTCCATTGCCTACCTTCGCGTGGCTACAGTGCTGTCGGCGTACCGGAGACCTCGGTCAGTTGGCGATAGGCGACGCCACTTGGGGCAGCCCGTGCCATGGCAGGTGAGCTTGGGCCAATCACGGAGCTGGCTGGCGGCCCCCAAAGGGCGACGGGACCGTGTTGCCGGCGGGCCCTACTGACGACAAGACAACTCGGCGGGTAGACCCCCTGGACGGCCGGAGAGGCTGCCAGCCAGGTCCCCACAACAGGTACTTTAGCAATATTGTCAGCCGGGGGGTTGGCCTATAAACCCCCCCGCCCCCCATGCAAAGGGGAGACACATGGGAACACACACACGGGACCTCTTCCCCCACATCCACTCACGTAGCAAAGGAGAAGGAGCCGGCTGCTCCTTCCCCCACCTCTAGACAACAGCTCCAGGAGCACCATTGTAACCACCCTCGTCTATCAACCTAGACCAAGCAGGACTAGGGGTATTACCTCCCACGGAGGGCCCTGAACCTGGGTACATCATGCGTCCGCCGCCGCTTGTGCCTAATCCCGCTCCAGGAGCCTGTCGGCGTCCTTCGGCCCCAACCACCTTCGATCAGCCTACCCATGGCATCTGTCATGAGAAAACGACGACAGTTGGCGCCCACCGTGGGGCCGTACGCGGCGCCAGACGGAGTCACGCTCCGGGCGGGACCCTTCACCATCTCCTCCGGCTGCTCCGCGTCCATATGGAACCACAAGCGCATGGGGCTTGCTCTGGCAAGCCCTGCGGGCAACAATGTCGGCTTCGCCGACAAACGTCTCGGTGGCGACCTCGCGCGTGACATTGCCGCGCTCACCTAGCGTTGCGGCAAGCCGAGTCTCGTCGAAGAGCCAGCAGCCGACGAGTACCCTAGCCAGGTTCTCTGCTACACTGATACGCCCTCGTCCGTCGGGGCTCTCCTCTCGGCCAAGTCCAACGACTCCCACATCCGCGTGGGAGTGATGGTCACTGCTTCATCCACCTCCTTCGGCTGAGCGTGGGCCGAGGCCCATGTGGACACTGCCCGCACCGGCACCTCGGATCCGTTTGGCGCTACCCTTAGGGGGCTGAGCATTCCCATTGCCCCAACGGTGAACTAGACACCGTCGCGGTCGAGCAGGAGGCGGCTTGCCGCCTGCTGTTCGAGGACGCCAGCACCCTCGTGGCTGAGCGGCGCCGTATGGAGGCCCCTTAGTGGGAGTACGCCTCCGCTTACGGTCTCACCCCGACAGGCACCGAGCCCAGCCGGCGTGGGGCTGTGCGCGACCGTGGTCCCGTGGTCGCAGAAATCCTCGGCGGCAACTTGCCCGTCTACGGCACCCCTGCGGCCAACCTACGGGCCGCAAAGGTAGCCTACGAGTACTTGGCTACCTTGGTAGGCAACGAGCGCGCCTCGCGCATGCCACACATCAAAGATCTCATCGACACTGCCAATGAGCAGCAGCTTCTGCTCATCCCCGATGGAGACGCCTCCTAAGGTCCCCGTCCCGAGGGCGAGGGCATTGGGTCTGCGGGCCGTCAGTCGGCTCAGCACTCCTGCTCCCCTTGCGTCTCTGGCCGGCGGAACGAGCAGCCGACTGTGAACGGCCGGCACAACAACAATCCGGCTCGCAGCAATCACTGCAACGAGGCGTCGGCTGGCGTTAGCCGGCGCAGCCGCGGGCACATGCCGCCTCCGCGGCACGAGCCGGCGCGGTCAGTCCTGTCGGCCATCTGCCTAGAGCTCGTGGCCCGGCTCGGACCACGTGCCCCCCACAGCGACAACGATGCATGCCTCTGTCTCGAGCGGCTGGCACAGTCGGCCGTTCCCGACCAGCTTCACTCTTCCCCGGGATACCCCAAAGTACAACGGGGCCGCCAAGCCCGAGGACTGGCTGATCGACTACACCATCACAGTCGGCATCGCCAGGGGGAACAAGGGCGTAGCCGTCTGCTACATTCCCCTCATGTTGATCGGCTCGGCTCACACCTGGCTCAAGAGCCTGGCAGCCGGAAGCATCAACACCTGGACCGACTTCGAAGAATCGTTCGTCCACAACTTCACCGGTACCTACAAGTGGCCAGGCCATCCCCGCGAACTAGCCATGTGCGTTTAGGTGCCGGAAGAGGCCCTCCGCGACTACCTCACCCGATGGACCGAGCTCCGCAACTCCTACGAAGGGGTGCACGAGGTGCAGGCCATCCAGTACTTCATCGAAGGGTGCTGCGACGACACCTACCTCAAGCACAAGCTCCTGTGCTCCGAGCCGGCTACGCTGGCGGAACTCATGGACAAGTCAGACAAGTACACCACGGCCGACTTCGCAATTCGGGTCAAGACGAGCACACCCGCCAAGGCGGCATCGACGCCGGCTACGCCGTGACAGGCTGTCGACAACCTGCAGCCGTAGAAAAACAAGTGCAAGACCGACCAGACTGACTCCCGCTATGGGCGCCGGTAGGTTGCCTCCATCGAGGAAGAGGAGCCGGCTACCCAGCCTTCGGGGCAGTGTCAGCGCACCGGCAAGGCTGCCTGGTAGCCCAAGCTCACGTTCGACCAAATGCTCGACCTCCCTTGCAAGAACCATTCTGGAGCCAAGCCCTCCACGCACACGCTCCGACAGTGTAGCTTCTCACAGCAACTAGCCTGGGGGACGGCCTTTTGGCTCCCCCCGTGCTGCCTTCCCGAGCCCTGGCCCCGGTTTCGGCTCTCGCTCCGGCCCACAACGACGGTCGCCTGCTCGACCAGTTCCCCAACCGAGACGGTTCCTACGTCGTCTTCACCAGTGAAGAGATAGACAAGCACGCTCAACACCGGCTCCACCGCGAGGTGAATGCCATGATGCCCGTGACTCCCCAGTTCATGCACTGGTCCGAGAAGCCGGTTACCTGGAGCCGGGCAGACCACCCGCCCGTGATGCCAAATACCGGCAGCTACGCCTTGGTCCTCGACCCCACCATCACCTTCGAGAGGTGCACCTGCCGCTTCTCGCAAGAGTTAATCGATGGCGGCAGCATCAACATCCTCTACCTCGACACGATGCAAAAGCTGGGGCTCAAGGCAGAAGACATGCAAACCATCCGGACCGTTTTCCACGGCATCGTGCCGGGAAAGTCCTGCACCCCCATTGGCAAGATCAAGCTCGACGTCCTCTTCGGGGGTCCCAGCCATTTCCATCGCTAGCCGATATGGTTCGAGGTGGTGGACCTCGACAATCCCTACCAAGCGCTGTTGGGTCGGCCGGCTTTCATCAAGTTCATGGTGGTCCCCCACTACGCCTACCTCAAGCTCAAGATGCCGGGTCCCAAGGGGATTATCACCGTCGCCGACGACTACAAGATGTCCATCGCGTGCGCGCGAGACGGCAGCCGGGTGGCCGAGGCCCTGGAGATAGCAGAGGAGAAGCGGCAGCTCGACCGGCTCGTGGCCCTCGCTGCGAGCCAGCTGGCCGTGCCGGCTCCTCCCTCGCAGTCGGTCGGCGAGGCTTCATTCCAGCCATCTAAGGACACCAGGAAGGTCCCGCTTGACCCAGCCAACCCCGAGCAGTGCATGACCATCGGCTCCCGCCTCGACAACAAATAGGAAAGCGAGCTCGTCGACTTCCTCCATGAGAATTGACACATGTTTGCGTGGTCCCCCAAGGACATGCTGGGTGTTCCGAGGAAGTTTGCTAAGCACAAGCTTCACGTATGACCGGGCGCGAAACCGGTCAAGCAACCCCTACGCCGTTTCTCCAAGGAGAAGTGGCATACTATAGGAGAAGAGATCGCTCGACTGCTCGCAACCGGCTTCATCATGGAGCTTTTCCACCCGGACTAGCTGGCCAACCCAGTCTTGGTGCTGAAGAAGAACAAGACCTGGCGCATGTGCATTGAATACACCATCCTGAACAAGGCGTTCCCCAAGGACCCGTTCGCCCAGCCACGGATCGATCAAGTCATCGAGTCCATGGCCGGCTATGACCTATTGTCTTTCTTGGACGCCTACCCTGGCTACCACCAGATCAAGCTGGACTCGAACGACCGGCTCAAAACCTCCTTCATCACTCCCTTCGGGGCCTACTGCTACATCACCATGTCCTTCGTCCTGAAGAGTGCAAGCGCTACCTTCCAGCGCTCCATGGAGAAGTGTCTCCTGCCTCAGATAGGCAGGAACATCCACGTCTATGTTGATGACATCGTCATCAAGACCAAGAAGCACTTCAACCTCCTCGATGATCTCCGGGAGACGTTCACGAACCTATGCGAGTACAAGATCAAGCTCAACCCGGAGAAGTGCGTCTTCCGCATCCCAACCGGCTAGCTCCTGGGTTTCTTCGTGTTTGCTTGTGGCATCAAAGCTAACCCCGAGAAGATCAGGGCGATCGAGCATATGCCCAAGCCTACCCGTCTCCGCGACGTCCAGAAGTTCACTGGCTGCCTCGCCTCGCTTAGCCGGTTCATCAGCCGGGTGGGAGAGAAGGCTCTGTCCCTCTACGGACTCATATGGAAGACGGCTCTGCTCGAGCCGAGCCTCACCCCCCTAAAGAAGCCGACCATGTTCGATTGGCCCGATGAGGCGGAAGAGGCTTTCCGTGACCTCAAACGGGCCCTCACCAGCAAGTCCATCCTGGCCGGGCCGACTGGGAAGGAGCCCTTGCTCGCCTACATCACGGCGACCACATGCGTCATCAGCGTTGTCCTGGTGGTCGAGCGGCCAGAGGAGGGCAAGACGTTGCCGATCCAGCACCCCGTCTACTACGTCAGCGAGGTCCTCTCCACATACCAAGAAAAACTACCCCCACTACCAGAAGATGTGCCACGACATATACTTTGCCGCCAAGAAGGTCAAGTAGTACTTCCAAGAGCACACCATCACCATGGTGAGCACGGCCCCACTCGGCAAGATCATGAGCGGTCGGGACTTCACCGATCGGATCGCCAAATGGGTCATCGCCCTCGCCGACCACGAGATCCAGTACGAACCATGCACCGCCATCAAGTCACATGCAATGGCCGACTTCCTCGTCGACTGGGCGGAGACTAAGTTTGTGTCGCTTCCCCTAGACTCTACTCATTGGCTCATGCACTTCGACGGCTCGAAGATGAGGACCGGCCTAGGAGCCGGCATAGTCCTCTCCTCCCCGAAGGGAGACCAACTAAAGTACGCTCTTTAGATCCACTTCGCCGCCTCCAACAACATGGCCGAGTACGAGGCGCTCGCCCACGACGTCCGGCTCGCCAAGGAGATTGGCATCAGGCGCATCCTATGCTTTGGCAACTCCGACCTCGTGGTACAGCTGGTCTCTGGAGAATGGGACGCCAGAGACGCCAACTTGGCCAGCTACCGCTTCCTCGTCCAGCAGCTCACATGATCCTTTGAAGGCTGTGAGTTCCACCACGTCCCCCGGGCGGACAACAAGGCGGCCGATACTGTGGCAAAAATCGGCTCCACCCGCAGGCCATACCAGCCTACATCTCCCTTGAACGGCTGCTCAAGGCGTCGATCAAGCCCTCTCCCGAATCGGAGTTCATCTTCATGCCATCTAACACTACCGGCCCATCAGCGGCTCCGGCTGCTCCACCGACGCCATCGCTGCTGGCCGCATCGTCGGCCCCACCGGCTCCGACTGGCACGCCGGCACCTTCGGCACAGGCTGCCCAGCCGGTATCACCTGCTCCAACCGTCGAGCCGACCGCGTACGACACGGCCGGCTCCGACGCCGGTCATGATGGCAATTGACACCCCTCCCGCCGCCTTAACCCCGGGGACTGCCGAGCCGGTCCTAGGGGCTGATCACTTAGGCCCGGGGGCTCCCGAGCTGGCCCCTGTCTCGGCTCCCTCATGGGCCCAGCCCATCCTGGCGTTCCTATTACATGGTGAGCTCCCTCCTAACGAAGCCACAACAAGGCAGATCCAACGCCGAGCCCCGGCTTACAAAATCATGAACCGCGAGCTGGTTCATCATAGCACGACCGACATTTTTCAACGATGCGTCGAGCCGGAGAAGGGACAAGAGATCCTCCTCGAGATCCACCAAGGCGAGTGCGGGCACCATGCCGCCTCCAGGACCCTAGTGGCCAAGGCATTCTGCCATGGCTTCTACTAGCTGACGGCCTTGGAGGAGGCCAAGTGGCTGGTCGACAAGTGGGAAGGCTGCCAGACCTTCAACACACAGAGCCACCTGCCAGCTACGGCCCTCCAGACCATCCCCCTCTCATGGCCTTTGTCGTCTAGGGGCTGGACATGGTGGGTCCCTTCAAAACCACATGAGGCGGCATGACGCATTTGCTGGTAGCCGTCGACAAGTTCACCAAGTGGATCGAAGCCAGGCCGATCAAGAAGCTGGATGGCCCCATAGCTGTCCGGTTCATTGAAGACATCATGGTCCGCTATGGCGTCCCCCATAGCATCATCACCGACAACGACACAAACATTTCCAAGGGCGCGTTTCTGCGCCAAGCAGGGCATCTGGCTCGAACTGGCGTCCGTCGCTCATCCACAGTCGAACGGCCAGGTCGAGAGGGCGAATAGCCTGATCCTGTCCGGCATCAAGCCCTGGCTCGCGGCGCCACTGGTCAGGTCAGTCGGCTGCTGGATCAAAGAGCTGCCGGCTGTCCTCTGGAGCCTCAGGACCATGCCTAACTGGTCAACCGGCTACACCCCTTTCTTTCTCGTATATGGGTGCGAGACAATCATCCCCACCGACATCGAGTTCGATTCACCTTGGGTCGCTTTATACACGGAGAAGGATGCGAAGGAGGCAAGGGAAGACGATGTCGACCTACTCAAAGAAGCAAGTGAGCTGGCTCTAAGCCGGACGGCCATCTACCAGCAGAAGCTCCGACACTACCATAGCAAGTGGATCCGTCCAGTCTCTTTCCATGAAGGAGATTTGGTGCTGAAGCTGATCCAACGAACCGCCGTCCAGCACAAGCTATCCTCCCCATGGGAGGGCCCATTCATTATCAGCAGAGCGCTGCACAACAACATGTACTACTTTATAGACGCCTAGAAGCCGTAGAATCGCAAGAGAGACGCCTCCGGCGAGGAAACGGAGCGCCCATCAAACGCGGCGCTCCTCCGCCCGTTTTACTGCTGAAAAACTAGTGCATGTATGTATACTTCCCTTTTTGGGCTCATGAATGCAACGGGTGCCCCAAGCCAGCTCTTGGGACACGCCCCTTTCATTTCCTTCCAAAGTTTGCATGATCCACCGGCTCCTGGACCTGGCTCCCGGTCCCTGGGGCTCGCCGGCTAGTCCTAGGCATCCTCCCCAGAAACCGATCAAGTAATGTGAACTAAACAAGCCCTCCCACCACTCCCAGCTACATATCGGCTCCCGGCTGCCTGGCATATGGGTCCTCGGGGCGACGAAACTTAGCGCACACGAAAAATTGATCGCAAGGGGATCGTCGGCTAGGAGTAGGCATGGCATTTCTCGCCTCTGTCACTCACCTTACCCAAAAACTCTTGCGGTTCCCAAACTCAGAACCGACTCCCTCGAGGCGAACGCCCCGTCCCAGCTACATACCGGCTCCTGGCTGTCGGGCTGGCGGGGCCGAAACCAAGGGGAACACGGGTTTGAGAAGCCCGAACCAAGAGGGAAAAAAGGGGTAAGGACGAGACGACACGCATAAAACAACGTTGCAACAACCAAAAGCACAAGTTAAAATGATAAAGGCCACACGCCATAGGTTCATTACAATACACGCCAGCATCTTAAAAATAGTACTGCAGCGAAGGAAGAAACAATTAAAACGCGTGGGGCGGCTCAGGCTGCCGGCGCATCGCCAGTGGGCTCGACGTTTCGCCCAGAAGAAGTTGCGGCCTTTGGGCCCACCTCCGTGGTCTCCGTGGCCTCGGCGCCGCCACCGGTGCTGGAGGCGGTGCCCTCGTCAGCGACCTCCTCGTCCTCTAGGCCTTGGGGGTTGCCGAAGGATTCCTCGGCGACCGGCTCGCCATCCTCACCAAGAGCCGGCAGAAGTTCGTCCGGTTCAACATACGAGGCAAGCTTGTTGGTCCGGCGGACAAGGGCGCCTTCACGAGCCGCTCGTTCCTCCTCCGACACATCCCGCATGGTGGCCAGCCAGTCCAGGTTGACACCGCGATACCACGACGTGACGAACCGGAGCGCCATTTGCGCGCCGGCTTGAGCCGCCGACGCCTTCCAAGCTTCGAGCCGGGCCACGACGTTCTCCAGCCACAACGCCACGCGACTATCCAGGGCCCCACGATCCGGCCACAAGGCGGCGATCACCTCCTTGCCGGCTGTCTTCAGCCGCTCCACGCTACGCTGGAGGTGGATCAACCGGTTCTCCATGGCCAACCCATGCTCTGCTACGACCCAGCCGACGTTCTCTACAAGCTCACGCCCGCGCTCCCGTAGATACTCCCGATGTTCCGCCATGGCTCGCTCAGCGCGGCACTGGGTTTCCGGGAGGTGCTCTAGAGAAGAGAAAGGAGAATTAAAAAACATACCATGGGCAAGAAAAACACGACCGGCTAAAAAGAAAACCGAGACTCATGTTGGAAGGAATCGTCCAGTTCAAGGGCGAAATGCAGCGACGAGTCATGCTCCCTCTCCAGCATCGCCTCCGCCTGGACTAGCTCAGCCCCGCGCGCCTCAAGCGCCTTCTCGAGGCGGGTCACCTTGCCTTGGAGAGCGGCGGTCCGCTGGGCGACGTCAGCCGCTTGCTTGGTGGCGTCCTCCCTGCCCGCCACCTCTCACTGCAAGTCCGCCCTTAGGCGCTCTTGGGCCGCGTGACCATCCACCAGCAGGGTGCCCAGCCAGTCCCTCTCTGAGGTGATCGCCTGGACACTCTGTGCCAGCCGGTCCCGCTCGGAGACCACCCCGTCCTTCTCCCCCCGGAGGGCGTTCAACTCCTCTGCAAAATAAAACCAGTGACGGTTACTAAAAATGCAAAAGACCCGGCCCGACTGCCGAGCAGCCGACCCGACTCTCGAGGGCTACCCCTACTGAGTGCGCTAGCGCCCCCCCATTGGATCAAGCGTACCTTGGGTCCTTTTCAGTTCCTCCTCCAGCCTGTAGAAGCCATGCTTGCCGCGGTTATGGATGGCGACTGCTTCATCAAAAAGCTCCTGCCGTCGGGCGCTCCCTGCCTGCTCTAGGAGGCCAAAGTTAAAAGAATGCAAAAGGAGATCCGGCCCGACTGCCCCACAGCCGGTCAGCCGGCCCGCATCTCGGGGGCTACACCCAGTGGGTGCGCTCGTGAGCCCCCACTAAAAAACAAAAGCAAGCAAAAGCATGCAAAAGGAGATCCGGCCCGGCTGCCCCGCAGCCGGTCAGCCGGCCTGCATCTCGGGGGCTACACCCAGTGGGTGCGCTCGCGCGCCCCCACTAAAAAATTCGACGAAGACAAACAAGGCTTACCTCGATACGCTGCAGGGCGTTGTCGGCCGCCTCCGCAAACCTCGCCAACTCCTCGCGGCACCGCACCAAGACACGACCTAGCTCCCCAAGTGTTGCGACCGGGCCGCCGGCCGGCGGAGGCGGGACGACGGGGACGCGAGCCATCGCCTCCTAGTCCTGGATCACGTCCAGCATGGTCCTCCGGACCGGCTCCCCCCGCCTCCCGTCCCGACGTCCGCCACGACATCGGCTGCCGGGTGACGGTTGAGAACGACAAGGGCGCGAGAATCGGCTCTCGGCAGCCCCGCGTCCGGTGCCGTCACTGCCTCCCACCCCAACCAGCTCGACGCGATGATCGCGGCAACTAGCACCTCTGGTGCCGCCGGGGTCGCCGGCACGTCTACCGAGGCCGGCTCGGCATTGGGCGGCGCCATCGCCAGCTCCACCTGCCCGGGCTCCTTAGGGGCCACGCTCGGGGGCCGCTCCCCCCGGCCAGGCCGCCTCTGCCCCGGATGGAGACAAGACCTTTCCCGTGGCCGGTCCTTGCGGCTCACTCGACGGAGGTCTCGACGTACGAGTTGAGTCCGCCGCCGAGTCCGACGCCCACGCGGGATCCGCAGACCTCCTCCGCCACCCGCAGCTCAAAGCCTCAGAGCGTGAGGGTCTGCCCTGGGCTCCTGACTTCGAGGCTTGCAGTTCTGCGAGCCTCCTCTTCTCCTCATGCAGCGTGGCTGCGTTCTCTTGAGCCAGCCAGCTGGCCGCCTCCATCGGGCCGGCTGCCGACTCCACATCGTGGAGCATAACTGTGACAGCCGAGACCGACGTTCCAGAAGATTCTACAAGATTCCCCTTTTATTTCCGTTCTCGTCATGTGTTCGTCTGGTTGTCGCATTCATCATCGCATCATTCGCATCATCTGCATCGCATCGTCCCGTTTTCAAACTTGCATCCGTTGTTAGTTGCCGGTTCTCTTTCGTTCTTGCCATAGCCCGTCTTGAGACCAGCCACACACGCACGTGCCCGCGGCACCTTTAAATAGAACCGTTTTTAAGCGCATGCAAAAATATTCTCGGTTCGAGTTGAAACTTGCCGTGCGGTCTTGTTATAGTCTAGGTAGACCGCCCGTCGATTTTCGTCGCGTTCTGAGTCCGTTAGATGCCCTGTCGGTCGTCCGTAGCAGTGCGGTCATCGGTTATCGTCGGACGTTTCACGCTGTTTTAAATCGTCGTGTCGTGCCGCACCGCTTCCCTCTCATCCCCTCCTAGCCCGTCTACACAGCCACGTAACCCCCTCTCCGCTTCCGGACGTCGGATCATCATCCGGCATTCCGAAAACGGACAATGCCAGCTAACCCTAGCTCGGAAAACCTATATATAGCCCCCCTAGCCCCACCTCGTTCCCCGTGCAACCCTAGCAGCCCTTCTCCCTCCTCCAGCTAGCCAGCCCGAGCCCATCCGGGCCCGAATCGCTGTTCCGGAGCTCTCCCGAGCTTGCCTAAGCTCGTCCATGGTGGATCCTCCCGATCCCACAGCTCCCCGCCGCCGCAGCTCCACCAGCCCTCACCGGAGCCGCCCCTGGCCGGAGCTGCCGTCGCCGGACCTTGCCGGACCGCCGCCCTCTTCCTTCCTCCCTCTTCCTTCTCCTTCCCCTCACCTCCGGCTCTCTCTTCTTCGCAGGTCCGCTGTCCCCGCAGCTCTGCCGCCGAGCACCGCCGCCGCCGCTTGCCTCCCGCCGCCGGAGAAGGACCGGCCGCCGCCGGATCTGCCCGGTCCCGGTCCCCCAGCGCCGCCCCGCGCCCTCGTCTGCCCCGCCGCCATGTGAGCCGCCGCCGCCGCTCTGTGCGAGGACGAGTGCTGCGCCCCCGAGCCGTTGACCCGCCTCGCTCGCCCGCTCGTGGGCCGGCCTGCCCCGAGCGGCCCAGTTGCCCCAGCCTTTGCCTCCTCGCATGGGCCCAGATCCGGCCCAAAGTGAGCCAGCCCATCCCCTTTTGTTTTTTCTTATATATTTATATTGCGTGTTTAAAACGATTTATATAATTAACCGTGCTTTGGATTTAAATGATTTCAACATGAAAAGTGTTTAGAAAATTATATAGATTAATATTATGCAATTTGCATCCCTGTTTAAAATATTGAACTCGACATTTTGCATTATAGCCATTTATTTGCATTATCATAATTAATTACCCATGCATCGAAATTAACAAAATCATATATTAAAAATGTTCATCCCATTCACACCACATTGTCATGCATGATAAAAATGTTGGAATGTTGGTTGCATTTTATTTTGCATGAATGTATTGCTTTAACATGAATAGGCCTATTACCCGCATATTTCATTGTGATTTATTTTCTACATGAACATATGCATATTATATATGTTTTCGGAGTAGAAAAACTCATAGGATTTATCTGTGCATTTAGTTTCTCCATTGGAACATGTTTGTGTGAATGTCATTTATGCCGTGATGCCCTTTTGACATTTTCGTGTGATTTAATCCGGGCATGATATGCATTAAGTTTCAACATGAAAGTTGCTCTTTGATATGTGTCCTAGCCCATGGACATTTTGCTTGTCATAGATATGCATGTTTAGGTGTTGTTTTGTTGTGGTCAACTTGCTATAAAATTCTGTTATTTTGAGGGTTCAAAATATTTCTAAGTCTGGAATCTGTTATATTTTGTTGTTGTCTTGCCATGTGATTTGCTAGTGATCTAGAACTCTTTTGTGGTGGGTGTAATGGAGTTATTTGTAGTTGATATTGTCCTCTAGCATGCTGTTAAGTTTCATGCCATTTCTTGATCTGTAGCATATAGTTTCACTGTTGTCAATATGCCTTCGTGATAAAAACTGCATTGTCTAAAACTGCTATTTTCACTAAGTCTGAAACTGTTTTCAAGTAGCCTTCTTGTGAGCTTCCTACCATGTGGTCCATGCTTGTTTTGCTTATGATATGTGAAGATGAAATGAAGTGGATATTGTTTGCTATTGCCCCACGCTTAGTTTGTGCATTTTAGATTATTGTAACTTGTTGTTTTCATATGTTCAAAATGCCATGTTGCTGTTTTTGGCAGATTTCATCAAAAACTTGCTTTGATGATTGTGGTTTAACCGTAGCTCCGTTTTGGATATTCCATATATGAAACTTGCTTAGAATCTCATGTAGTTTCATAATAACTTGTTGCATTCATTATTTGAGATGATTATCGTGGTTTTTCCTATGCATTTGCATTCATGCCATGTGCATCCTATGTTGCTCATATCTTTTGAACCGTAGCTCCGTTTGAGATGTTCTATATATGTAAATCGACTAGAATGACGTGTAGAATAACATGGTATGCTTTATTCTGATGTATAACCAATATAAAATATGTTTAGATCAGATCTGGACCAAATTCATAATTAACACATGCGGTCATTTCGGAAATACTATAAGTTGTTTCCGACCTCATTTAAGATGCCTAGATAGATAGTTTACTTATGCTTCACCTCTTGCCATGTTTAACAACATTTAATATTGTCATGTACCTAAATGGGGTGAACTAAATAATTTGAATGTGGAGTTTCGTCAATATGCAACTCGTTGCATATTGAGCTTCACTTAATGTGTAGTATCGGATTGTTGTGAATTGTCATGCCTTGCATATTAAACCGGACATGCATCATATTTGTTGTGCATCGTGTTTTGCATATGTTGTGGTGTATCTTGTGTTGATTGTTTGTTTCGGATTGCTTCTTCTCGATAGAGTTCCGAAAGCGTTCAGAGTGTGAGGATTCATTCGACTACGTTGGTTCATCTTCTTCATGGACTCGTTCTTCTTCCGAGCGGGATCTCAGGCAAGATGACACATTTCCCTGGATACCATTACTATCATTGCCATGCTAGTTGTCTCGTCTTTTTACCGTTATGTCTCGCTACCTACAACTTGTTTGATAAGCCTCCCAACATTGCCATGATAAGCCTCAAACGTTTGAGTGGCTATGTTACCGCTTGCTCAGCCCTTCTTATAGCGTTGCTAGTTGCAAGTGCAGTTGCTTCCATGTGTTAACATGGATCTTCTTTTGTTATATCACAATATTGCTGCTATTTAATTTAATGCACATATACACTTGGTAAAGGGTGGAAGGCTTGGCCTTTTGCTTGGTGATTTGTTCCACTCTTGCCGCCCCTAGTTACTTGTGAACCGGTGTTATGTTCCATAAAAGAGTGCTCCTAACATGCTCGGGGTTGTTATGGGGACCCCCTTGATTTTCGGGTTAGATTAAAACTTGTCTGGCAAGGCCCAACCTTGGTACTACATTTGCCCATCATAATAAAACTGATCACCTTTTAAATGCATAGAGGTTCGCCCCCTCGTGGATTAATTTAACATAATATAGGGGGCCCAGTGCTGCTGGTGCTGGTCCAAACTAGAGCACCATGCGGGCTACCTGGGGCAACCCGGGACTTCAGTTACTATACGCTTAGCTCATCCGCCGTGTCCTGAGAACGAGATACGCGGCTCCTATCAGGATTGTCGACACATCGGGAGGCCTTGCTAGACTTGTTTTACCTTTCTCGAACGTCTTGAGTGAGGAACTCTGATTTTCTTCGGGCTAACTCGAGGTGTCGGATTTCCTTTGGAATTTCCTAGGAAGATCACGAGATCCGTGGTTGAGGTGATTCCCCCTGCGTGTGGTTAATTTATGATGGATGAGTTGGAGCACCCCTGCAGGGTTAAATCTTTTCGAGAAGCCGTGCCCGCGGTTATTAGGCAAACTTGGATACTTTGTTTAACACCCGGTCATAGCAAACTTGAAGTAAACTCTAATAAAATACACCAACCATGTGAGTAACCGTGACTGTCTCTTCTCGTGAGTCCTTGTCCGGAAGAGAACACGGTGGGGTTATGACTGACGTAAGTAGGTGTTTAGGATCAGTTAGTGATCCCTACTAGTTCACGTCCGTTATGCGTAGACCACCATACTTTAATTTCTGTACACGTAAGTTAGCCACTCAAATAAATGCTTAGACGCTTGCTGCAGCCTCACCACTTAACCTTACCTCACCTATTAAAGCTTTAATAGTCTTGATACCCTTGGAAATGAGATTGCTGAGTCCCTATGGCTCACAGATTACTACAACACCAGTTGCAGGTACAGGTAAGGTGATGATTCGACGTGAGCGTGTTGCTTGATTTGATTTGGAGTTCTTCTCCTTCTTCAATCTTGGATGGGTTCCAGGCGACAGCCTGGGATAGCAAGGGTGGATGTCATTTTATCGTTTGATTTCGTCCGTAGCCGGACCCTACTCTTATGTATGATTGCTGTGATGTTATTGTACTGTTGTGACCCGATGTAGCTTGTGGCGAGTGTAAGCCAATTCCATATACTCTTCTCTTCTATACATGTACTTGTAATGATATCCATTCTTGCGAACGCATCGAGATGCGCTTCTATCCCTGTCGAGGCCCTCGTGCCAAAATAAGGATAGGACCGCATCTTGGGTGTGACAATAATGGGGTCCCTCGAGCAAGAAAATAATCAAACACCTGCCGGCACATGACTCACAGAGAAAGACCCACACAAGGAATGAAACACTTACCCGGCAAAGGGCCCGCTTGGCGCGTGCCCGCGGCTTCGACGCGACCGTCTTCGCTCGCTTGCGAGCCAGCGGTTGGGCCACCGGCTCCACCCGAGCCTGCCTCTTCCCTCGGATTAAGGTCCCGACAGCCGGGGCGCACTGGCTGCTCCTCGCTCGTCCCGTGCGAGCCCTGCCGAGCTGGGGGGGGGGGCGTTCAGGATCCGGACGTCATCGACGCCATCATTGGTCCAATCTTTGATCGTTGGGCCGAAGGGGAACTCACCAGCCACTCTGGACCCACCGGCTCCCAGGTCATCTGCTGCCTCGGCCGCCTTGGCCCCTCCCAAGGAGTCGACCCCCTCTTTGGCTCTGCCTCCCAGTTCGTAGTCCTCGGAGTCGGACTCGGCGCGCTCTGCCTCAAAGATCTGGGGGTGTGGACCGTCTGGCATGTTCTGTCGAACGAAAATCTACGGTCAGCACGACAAGTGAGATCGGGAGCCATCCATAAGAATTCAGAGAAAAAAGAAAAACCACCTTGACGGTGCGTACCAGGGGTGTCGGGCTGTGCCGGTCGTACGACTCATTGCCGAAGGACCAAGTCCTTGGCGCCAGCTTGAAGGTCGTGATGGCGTTCACCAGCGCCGCCACTCGAGCCGGCATGAGCTCAACGGTCGCCAGCCGGCAGGGGTCCTGACGGACGGACATATCAAAGATCTAGTGCGGCCTTAGCTGGAGAGGTAGCACCCGGTGTGCAATGAAGGCATCCACCAGGTCGGAGGTGACCAACCCTTCCCCGCTCCTCATGACTTGGAGCCGGCCCAACTCTTCAAGCACGACCCCACGCGGGGCGGACCCCGACCAATTCACTTCGGTGGACGGGGCATTGACAAACGCCAGGAGACGGATGTAGTCCTGCTGCGGGTTGGCGTTCTTCACGTAGAAGAATGTCCGGTTCCACCCCTTGACGGATTCAATGAGGTTGAAGTGGGGAAAACGTGAGCTGCAGCAGCACACCACTATGCCCCCGCAGGCGTACGGCTCCTCGCCCTTCTTCAGAGCCTTGAGATAGAAGAGCTTCTTGAAGAGCTCCACGTAGGGAAGCATCCCAAGATAGGGCTCACATAGGGTCATGAAGCCCGTGATGTAGAGAATGGCATTGGGGCCGAGGTGGTGTGGTTGGAGATCAAAGGTATCCATCAAAAGACGGAAGAAGAGGCTGACCTGCAGACCGAAGCCACACGAGAAGTGGCAGTCGAAGACGACGTGCTCCCTCGCCCGCGGCTTGGGCACCACCTCGTCGCCCGACGCGTGGGAGACCATGTGCTCCTCCGACGGCAGCATACGGGCGCGGCGGAGCTCTGCGATGCTATCCTCCGTGACAATGGAGCCAGCCCAGCTACCGGAGGGGCCGTCAGCCATCGCTGTGTTGGGACGGCGTGGGGTGACGAGCGGACGAAGTGGCGAGCGAAATGGGTGGAGACACAAGGAGTGGAGAAGGCAAAGAGGAAGAAGACGAAGGGGGCAAGTGGAGCAGGACTGCCTCCACCTCTTGCCCTTCCCCTTTAAGTAAGGGGGCGACACCCAGGGGAGGCGGGGATTAACTACGCCCACTCCCCCGTTATATCCGCGCGTTCATGGGTGCTTTAGGCTGCAACCGCCGCGATCTGGGCGCAGAGGATGTCGGCATGCGGCACGAGGCCTACTGGGCTACGCCCGCGGCCTAGCGGGCTAGGCCTAGGGCGACGTCCTGTCTGCCCACGGGTGCAGGCCCCGTGGCATCATTACACTCCACGTGGCATGCCATGGGCCGGCACGGGACCCGGAGCGGCGCGATGGAACCTGAGACGCCAGGGGCAGCCGCTGGCTCGATCGGTCGTTCGGCTCCATGCAGGAGGTGAGCACCTCATGAGGGAAGCCACCAGCTCCCTCTCGTGTGACAAATGTGGGCCCCCGCTGGCTTTGGGGACTACTGACGGGGTTATTACCCCTAGGTAGGCCAAAGCTATGTGGTTCTTCCCCCCTCTTCAAGAAAAATCACGTCGCCGGCTAGTCCTTGGCCAGCTGGCATGTTGCCGGCTGCCTCACGTCCAGTCGGCACATGTCCGGTAGGTACGCTGCTGGCTAGCTCATGGCCTGCTAACCAATGAGCCGGTTCGGCCCTGGCCGGCTGGGCCACGGCCGGCTGCCTCCAGGCCGACTCTTCCGTTGACCCTTGAGTGAATAGGCCCCCATCCCATCTCTCTGCATGCGGGTACGACGACAAGACAAGACCCTCACAACGAGCCCCGACGTGACCATAGCGACCGCTGGCATGCGGACGTGCATGGCTACAGTGCAGCCGGTCGTACCGCTGACCTCGGTAGACCACGAGTGAGCGGGGCAACAGTGCTAGCACGCTCCAACCTACTCCATTACCTACCTCTTCGTGGCTACAGTGCTACCGGCCGTACCGGAGACCTCGGCCGGTTGGCGCTAGGTGACGCCACTTGGGGCAACCCGTGCTATGGCAGGTGAGCTTGGGCCAATCATGGAGCCGTTTGGCAGGCCCCAGAGGGTGACAGGACCGCGCTGCCGGCGGGCCCTACCGACGACAAGACGGCTCGGCGGGCAGACCCCCTGGCTGGCCAGAGAGGTTGCCAGCTGGGTCCCCATGACTGGTACTTTAGCAATATTGTAAGCGCGCAGGGGGGGGGGTTGCCTATAAAACCCCCCGAGCCCCCCATGCAAAGGGGATACACATTGAGAACACACACACGGAACCTCTTCCCCCCACATCCACTCACGTAGGAAAGGAGAAGGAGCCGGCTACTCCTTCCCCCACCTCTAGACAACAACTCTAGTAGCACCATTGTAACCACCCTCGTCTATCAACCTAGACCAAGTAGGACTAGGGTTATTACCTCCCACAGAGGGCCCTGAATCTGGATACATCGTGCGTCCACCACCGCTTGTGCCTAATCCCGCTCTTGGAGCCTGTCGGCGTCCTTCGGCCCCAACCACCTTCGATAAGCCTACCCATGGCATCTGCCGTGAGAAAATGACGACACATTTCTATTTAAATTTTTGACCTCTTCTATCCCACTTTTATCAATCTTAGCATTAAGATCTATAGACTCCGAATCATTGGGATGCCTTTTAACTAAAGTTGACTTATCTCCAGTCCCATCTTTATCAATATTCACCTTAGAAAACAAAGATTCAGTAGGAGTCACATCGATCACTTTGAGATCTTCATCATTATTATCACGAGAACACACTTTCAAGCCATTCACGCTTAGCACAAATTCTAGCGGTTCTTTCCTTACTTTCGTCAATAGAAATTCTCATAGCTTTTAAAGACTCATTAATATGATGCTTGGGTGGAGTAGATCTAACTTTCAAAGAATCAATCTCAAGCAAAATTCTATCAACATTCCTAGCCACATCATCAATCTTGAACACTTTTTCTTCAATAGTAGCATTAAAACCTTTTGTGAACCAATAAATTCCTTAATAATATTTTCAAGATCAGAGCGCATCTTATTATAATTTCCATAAGAATTGTTGTAGGAATTACCATAATTATTAGAGGAATTACTAGGAAATGGCCTAGGGTTGAAATTACCTCTATAAGCGTTATTACCAAAATTGTTCCTACCAACAAAATTCATATCCATAGATTCATTATTATTTCCAATCAAAGAAGAGAATGGCATATCATTGGGATCAATAGGAGCATTCTTACTAGCAAACAATTTCATCAATTCATCCATCTTTTCACTCAAAGTATTTATTTCTTCAATAGCATGCACTTTTTTACTAGTAGGAGATCTTTCGGTATGCCATTAAGAGTAGTTTTCCATAATATTATCTAGGAGTTTAGTAGCCTCTCCTAATGTGATTTCCATAAAAGTACCACCCGTGGTGGAATCTAAAAGATTCCTAGATGCAAAATTCAGTCCCGCATAAAAAAATTGTATAATCATCCATAAACTCAAACCATGCACGGGACAATTCCTAATCATTAATTTCATCCTCTCCTAAGATTGTGCAACATGCTCATGATCAAGTTGCTTAAAATTCATTATATCATTCCTAAGCGAAATGATCTTAGCGGGCGGAAAGTACTTGGAAATAAAAGCATCTTTACACTTATTCCATGAATCAATATTATTTTTAGGCAAAGATGAAAACCAAGTTTTAGCACAACCTCGTAGCGAGAATGGAAATAGCTTCAATTTAATAATATCGTCCACATATGTCTTCTTCTGCGCATCACACAACTCAATGAAAGTATTTAGATGGATGCATCATCTTCACTAGGAAGGCCAGAAAATTGTTCTTTCATAACTAGATTAAGCAAGACAGTATTGATTTCATAGGATTCCGCACTAGTGGCGGGAGCAATCGGAGTACTAATAAAATCATTATTATTAGTATTGGAAAAGTCACACAACTTGGTATTCTCAGGCATCGTGACGAAGCAAGCAATCAAGCACACAAGCAAACGAAAGGCAAACGAAAGAAGGGCGAATAGAAGGCAAATCTTTTTGGTATTTTATGAAAATCGTTTTAGAAGTGGGGGTGAGGAAAATGAGAGGCAAATGGCAAATTATGTAAATGCAAGAGATGAGTTTGTGATGGGTACTTGGTAGGCTTGGTGTGTATCCTCCCCGGCAATGGCGCCAGAAATCCTTCTTGCTACCTCTTGTGATTGCGTTGGTTTCCCCTTGAATAGGAAAGGGTGATGCAGCGAAGTAGATAAGTATTTCCCTCAGTGGATGAGAACCAAGGTATCAATCCAGTAGGAGGAACAAGAAAGTCACCAATGGATTCACCTACACAAACAATCAAACTCTTGCACCCAACGCTATAAAGGGGTTGTCAATCCCTTCACGGTTATTTCCAAGCATTAGATCCGATAGAGATAGATGTAAACAAAAATGGAAAGTAAAAGATAAGTAAATTGCAGCAAGGTATTTTTGGTATTTTTGGTTTATAGATCTGAAAATATATTATGGAAAGTAGACCCAGGGGCCATAGGTTTCATTAGAGGCTTCTCTCTTTAAGGAAAATATCATGGTGGGTAAACAAATTATCGTCAAGCAATTGATAGAAAAGCGAATAATCATGTAGATATCCAAGGAAATGATCATGCATATAGGCAACACGTCCGTGTCAAGTAGACCGAAATGATTTTGCATCTACTACTATTACTCCACACATCGACCGACTCCTGCCTACATCTAGAGTATTAAGTTCATGAAGAACAGAGTAACACGTTAGGTAATATGACATGATGTAGAGGGATAAACTCAAACAATATGATGAAAACCCCTTCATGTTACCCTTGATGGCAACAATACAATACGTGCCTCGCTACCCCTACTATTTCACTAGGTGAGGACACCGCAAGATTGAACCCAAAACCAAGCACTTCTCCCATTGCAAGAATTACCAATCTAGTTGGCCAAACCAAACCAATAACTCGAAGAGACTTTCAAGGATATGAAATCATGCATATAAGAATTCAGAGAAGATTCAAATAAGATTCATGGATAATCTGAACATAAACCCACAATTCATCGGATCTTGACAAACACACCACAAAAGAGTATTACATCCGATAGATCTCCATGAATATCATGAAGAACATAGTATTGAAGATCAAAGAGAGAGAAGAAGCCATCTAGCTACTAGCTATGGACTCGTAGGTCTGTGGTGGACTACTCATGCATCATTGGAGGGGCAATGGAGTTGATGTAGATGCCCTCTATGATCGTAACCCCCTCCGGCAGATTACCGGAAAAGGCTCCAAGATCGGATCTCTCGGGAACGGAGGCTTGTGTTGGCAGAAAAGTATTTGCATGGCTCCTTTTGGTGTTGGGGGAATATTTGGATATTTATAGGAGAAAGAATAGGGTTAGGAGACCTGCCAGGAGACGGCAAGCCTGCGAGGCGCGGCCAGGGGGTGGCCGCGCCTACCAGGCTTGTGATCTCCTGGTAGATCCCCTGGCGTGCACTCCAAGTCTCGTGGATCTCTTTCCTTCGAGAAAAAATCATTCCGAAGGTTTTATTCCGTTTGGACTCCATTTAATTTTCCATATCTGCAAAACTCAGAAACAAGGAAAAACATAAACTGGCACTAGGCTCTAGATTAATAGGTTAGTCCCAAAAATAATATAAAATAGCATATTAATGCATATAAAACATCCAAAATAGATAATATAATAGCATGACATCATCAAAAATTGTAGATACATTGGAGACGTATCAACCGCCTCCGCAGCGGCAAGGGAAATGCAGTTGACAATGATGCCGACGGCAATTCCAGCCGGAAACAAAAGCGCAAAGCTAATGGCACTGCTTAGGCACAGGCAGCCGCTCTGGCGGTGCAAGGAAGGAATAAGGGGAAACCCAAAGGGCAGTTTACCCTGAAGAAAGTAAAGAATCTATCGGGAACTCATGTTATGGATTTACCGTGTGCAATCCACATGAAGAAAGATGGGGAAGGCAACTTGATATTGCCGAAACATACAACTTGACAGTGCAGATTACTGATCCAGCAGTTCAAGGAAGGTCAGTCGAGTGAGAAATCTCCTAAAAAGGAGGATGATGAAGACAAACTGGAATTCCCTGAGGTCAATGCCACTTTGATGATTTGTGCTGATGTAGAAAGCAAGAGTCGACTCAAAGTTATCAACAGAGAAGTCAACATGGCTGTTCCTGCCACCCCCACATACCTCAAATGGTCCCAGACTGCTATCACATTTGACCAGTCAGACCACCCTGCTCATGTCGCTACCCCTGGTCGGCAAGCTCTGGTGGTGGACCCTATTGTGGGAGGTACTCGACTCCGCAAGGTTCTCATGGACGGAGGCAGTGGTTTGAACATCCTGTATGCGGATACCCTTAAGGGGATGTGCATTCCGATGTCCCGTCTCAGCGAAAGCAACATGAAGTTCCACGAAGCCATTCCCTGGAAGAAGGCCAAGTCACTCGGCCAGATTGCATTGGATGTGGTGTTTGGCACCGATAAGAATTTTCGTAAGGAGAAACTGGCGTTTGAAGTTGTAGACTTCCAAAGCCAGTATTATGCCATCCTTGGCCATCCGGCTTATGCCAGTTTCATGGCCCGTCCATGTTATGTGTACGTGAAGTTGAAGATGCCCGGACCCAAAGGTGTGATCACAGTCATAGGGAATCGACAGAGGGCTGAGGAGTGCCTCCAGCAGGGCTCCAAAATTGTCGACCATCAAATGGTTGTGGTCGAATTGGAAGAATACAAGAAGAGCGCTGATCCTGCCAACCTGCTGCGTGCCAAGAAGCCCGCCTCGGAGTCTTCTTTTCAGTCGGTAGGGGAAGTGAAGAAAGTACACATTCACCCGACAGATCCTAATGCTGCCCCGACCAACATTTCGACGACACTCGACAACAAATAGGAAGCCGAGCTCATCCAGTTCCTCGGTGAGAACTGGGACATCTTCACATGGAAGCCTACTGACATGCCGGGTGTACCCATGGAGTTGGTTGAGCACCGACTGAGAGTTGACCCGAAGGACAAGCCTGTGAAAGAGCACTTGCGTCGGTCGGCAGCGAAAAAGCAGGAGGCAATCGGTGAGAAGGTGGCTCGACTCTTGGCGGCAAAGTTAATTCAAGAGATTTACCACTCTGAGTGGCTCTAGGACGTCGTCATGGTCCCCAATAAAGATAACTCACTCCGCATGTGTATCAATTTCAAACATGTCAATCGGGTCTGCCCGAAAGATCATTTTCTGCTCCCCCGCATCGATCAAATTGTTGACTCGACTGCAGGATGCGAGCGTTTATCCTTTCTTGATGCTTACTCTGGCTATTATCAGATACGTCTGTATGGTCCAGATGAAATAAAGACAACCTTCATCACCCCTTTCAGGTGTTTTTGTTATATCACCATGCCTTTTGGTTTGAAAAATGTTGGCGCTACTTTCATGTGCATGATTCAGAAATGCTTGCTCGACCAAATCCCTCGGAATGTTGAGGCCTATATGGATAATATTGTTGTCAAGTCTCGCAAAGGTTCTGACTTGCTGACTGACTTGGCAGAAACATTCGCCAATCTGAGGAAGTATGATATCAAGTTAAACCCATCCAAGTGCACTTTTGGCGTTCCTGGTGGCAATTTGCTGGGTTTTATCGTTTTCGAATAGGGAATCAACGTTAATCCTGAGAAGATCAGCGCCATCACCCGAATGAAAAGCCCTAAGCATGTGCATGATGTCCAGAAGTTCACGGGTTTTCTGGTGGCATTGAGTAGATTTATTTCTCATCTCGGTGAGAAGGCATTACCTTTATACCAATTGATGAAGAAGTTTGATATGTTTGAGTGGACCCCTGAAGCTGAAGCAACATTTGTCGAGCTCAAAGCCCTGCTTTCCACCTAGCTAGTGCTTGCTGCTCCGCACAGTAAAGAACCATTACTCCTGTACATTGCAGCCACTAATCAAGTCATCAGTACAGTTCTCACTGTCGAGCGAGAAGAAGAGGGCAAATCTTACAAAGTCCAGTGCCCAGTTTACCATATTTCTTAAGTGTTGACTCCTTCCAAGCAAAGGTACCCTCGTTACCAGAAGCTCGTGTATGGTATTTATCTGTCAATGAGAAAGGTGGCGCACTACTTCCAAGATCACTCGGTCTCAGTCGTCAGTGACACTCCATTGTCTGAGATTCTCAACAATCGAGATGCGACTGGTCGAGTGGCTAAATGGGCTATTGATCTCCTCCATTTTGATATCAAGTTTGAAGCAAAGAAGGCCATCAAATCTCAAGCGCTTGCTGACTTCATGGTCGAGTGGATGGAATAGCAACAGCCGACTCAAATCCACTCAGCGCACTAGACCATGTTCTTTGATGGCTCTAAGATGATGAATGGGTATGTGCTGGTGTAGTATTGGTATTTCCAAAGGGCGACAAACTCAGTTATGTCGTATAGATTCACTTTGATTCGTCCAATAATGAAGCTGAATACGAGGCTCTCCTCTACGGGTTGCGTATGGCCTTTTCACTCGGCGTCCGGCACCTGATTGTATACGGTGACTCATATTTGGTGGTTAATCAGGTAATGAAGGAGTGGGACATTAGAAACCCCACCATGACTGGATACTGCCACATAGTAAAAAGCTTGAGAAGAAGTTTTAAGGTTTGGAACTCCACCAGATTCCCCAGGTGAAGAATCAAGCAGCTGATGATTTATCAAAGATTGGATCCACTCGGAAGCCCATACCAGGCAATGTATTTCTAGAGCACCTACACTCTCCTTCGGTGAAGGAAGATCCCTTCATAGAAGAGCCCCCGCAAGCAATTAGTGCCTCCAATCCGACTGAGGTTGATGTCCCAACAATCATTGATATGGTCAACGAGATTCTGGTGATCATTCCCGATTGGATGGTGCCATATATTGCATACATACTGAGGCAAGAACTCCCAGAAGACGAGGTTGAAGCCCGACAGATTGTCCGGAGATCCAAGGCCTTTATAGTGATGTATGATCAATTTTACAGAGAAAGCATAACTCGCCCGACTAAGTAGTGTATTTCCCCCGAGGAAGGTCGACTGATTCTGGAGGAAATTCACTCCAGAACCTATGGTCATCATGCGTCCTCTCGAACTATTGTCGCCAAAGCATACCGAGCTGGTTTCTTCTGGCCGCGCACCAACGAAATGGCTAAGGAGACTGTTGATCACTGTGAAGGATGTTAGTTCTACTCAAACTTGTCGCACAAGCCTGCATCTGCCTTTAAAACTATTCCACTCATCTGGCCGTTCGCTATATGGGGCTTGGATATGGTCGGCCCTTTCCGAACGGGTCAGATTGGATTTACTCACCTGCTTGTAGGAGTCGAGAAGTTCACTAAGTGGATTGAAGCTAAGCCCATAAAGAAGCTGAACTCGCGCACTGCAATAAAATTCATGAGAGAGATTATAATCCGATATGGAGTTCCCCATAGCATCATTATAGACAATGGCTCAAACTTCGACTCGGAAGAGTTCAGACACTTTTGCTTCACCCAAGGCACTCGGGTGGATTACGCATCCGTTACGCACCCTCAGACTAATGGTCAAGGTGAGCGAGCAAATGGCCCTATCCTGCAAGTATTGAAGCCTCGATTCATGCGGGGTCTTGAACATGCAGCTGGAGCTTGGGTGACTGAATTGTCGTCTATACTGTGGGGCCTGAGGACGACTCCTAATCGGTCGACTCGGCGCACTCCTTTCTTCTTGGTGTATGGAGCTGAAGCTATTTTGCTGAGTGATCTCCTTCACAATTCTCCTCGTGTAGAATTTTACTCTGAGGCTGAGGCTGAAGAAGCACGACAAGACGGTGTGGATATCCTGGAAGAAGAGCGTGAAATGGCTCTGATTCGGTCGACTGTGTATCGACAAGATTTGTGTCGCTTCCATGCAAGGCACGTCAAGAGTCGGTCGTTCCTTGAGGGTGATTTGGTGCTCCGGCTGGATCAACAGCGGCCACACAAGCTCGTCCACACGTGGGAAGGTCCTTTCATCGTCACCAAAGTACTGAACAATGGAGCCTACCACCTCTACAACCTCGAGAAGAAGATCGATGAGACGGGTGCCTAGAACGCAGATTTACTTCGACATTTTTATACTTGACGACTAAGTTGTTTTGATGTAATACGAGTACTCCAGACAATGTCGTATATCAAAGTTATGACTCCCATAGTCCATTATCGATTCTGATCGCGCAATCACACATTCAGAAACACTCTGAGTGACGAGAGATCCTCTCACTCAGGGGCTTAGCTGCGAACCAGCTTATGCCTAAGTTAAAAAACCTTCCGAGTGGATTACATCCTATTCACTTGAAAACTTAGCTGCGAACCAGTCTTCGTCTAAGTTCAAAAACACTTAGAGTGACGAGCAATCCTCTCACTCGGGGGCTTAGCTGTGATTCAGTTCTCACCTAAGTTAAAACCCCTGCCTAGTGGATAACATTCCATTCAATCGGAAACTTAGTTGCAAATCAGTCTTTCTCTAAGTTCAAAAACACTCCAAGTGATGAGCAATACTCTCACTCGGGGGCTTAGCTGCGAACTAGCTTTTGCCTATTTAAAAAACCCTTCCGAGTGGATTACATCCTATTCACTCAGAAACTTAGCGGCGAACCAGTCTTTGTCTAAGTTCAAAAACACTCCGAGTGATGAGCGATCCTCTCACTCCGGGGCTTAGCTACGAACCAGCTTTCGCCTAAGTTCAAAAAAAAAACTTCTGAGTGGATTACATCCTATTCACTCAGAAACTTAGTTGCGAACCAATCTTCGTCTAAGTTCAAAAACCTCTCCGAGTGACGAGCGATCCTCTCACTTAGGGGCTTAGCTACGAACCAGCTTTCGCCTAAGTTAAAAAAACCTTCCGAGTGGATTACATTCTATTCACTCGGAAACTTAGCTGCGAACCAGTCTTCATCTAAGTTCAAAAGCACTTCGAGTGATGAGCGATCCTCTCACTCGGGGGCTTAGGTACGAACTAGCTTTTGCCTAAGTTAGAAAACCCTTCCGAGTGCATAACATAATGTTCACTCAGAAACTTAGCTACGAATCAGTCTTCGTCTAAGTTAAAAACACTCAGAGT
The DNA here is from genome assembly GCA_022496015.1 of Hordeum marinum. Classification (NCBI taxonomy): domain Eukaryota; kingdom Viridiplantae; phylum Streptophyta; class Magnoliopsida; order Poales; family Poaceae; genus Hordeum; species Hordeum marinum. The sequence goes on from CM039678.1 coordinate 119,152,272, forward strand.
GACTAGCAGTCCTCTCACTCGGGGGCTTAGCTGCGAACCAGCTTTCACCTAAGTTTGAAAACCCTTTTGAGTGCATAACATAATGTTCACTCGGAAACTTAGCTGTGGATCAGTCTTCGCCTAAGTTAAAAACTCTCTCGAGTGACGAACATTCTTCTCACTTGGGGACTTAGCTGCGAACCAGTTTTTTGCCTAAGTTCGAAATTCTTCCGAGTGATGAACATCCATTCCATTTGGAAACAAAAAAAAATCAGCCAAGCAAAGGATTGAAAGCAAAATGCAGAAAAATCCAGAATTCCAAGCGCGGATAAAAGTCGTTCACATAAACGGAAGTACTCAGGCCTAAGGCCTGAATGAAGTTTTGAAACGGTTACACCATCACTCGGCATACCGAGGTAAATAAATTTTTAACTGCGATCAAAGTTTCATCAAGCTCCTATGGGACTCGCAGGCTCGACAAAAGTGTCTAGATCATCCCATCAGCAATCCGAGTGGCAGCATCGATGAAGGTCTTCATGAAGTCCTCGAATTGAAGTTTCTTCGTGTTGATCACCTAGAGTGTCTTTAGCTTGTCCTCCTTTGCCTCCTTGTAATGGACTCGGACGAGTGAAAGCGCCACGTCGGCTTCGCAGTGACCAGTAGATTTTTTCCATGCTTGCACTCGATTGGGAATCTTATTGAGGTGGGTCATCATCGACTCAAGGTTAGTCTGGAGGGTGTATTCTGGCCAAAGTTCTTTGTCAATCTTCTCCAGTGCAACCCTCAGCATAGTGATATACTCCTGAACCTTTTTGAGACGGACATCAAGCCGAAACATGTTCATGGCCACTGTGTCCCCAGCGGGTGACTTGATGGGGTCCAAATTTGACTCGATTTCTTCAGTCTCCTTATCGACGTCTTGGCAGAACTCTATGCGAAGGGAGAATGGAAAGATGGTCATGCTACTATCCTACGGGAATTAAGGAAATTCACTCGATGAAAGAAAGTTACCTTCGAGCATGCTGAACATCTTCTTCGCGAAGTCTCCCAAGTATTTCTCCAGACCATTGCTCCTCTTGCTTAGCTGTTCGGTCTTCTTGATCCAGTCGGCCCACTCCTGCTTGAGCTTGTTGTTTTCATCTTCCAACTTTTTGGCTGCAACAAGTTTCTTCTCAACAGCCTCGGTTTTCTCTCTCGCCACCTTTCGAGCGTCAGTGAGTGCTTTGTCCTTGTCTCCAAGTGCCTTGTTCATTGTATCTAAAGAAATAGCATTGTTTAGTCACACTTGGAGTCGGCGGTTCTCATCACGCACGTCTGTTCGAGTGAGAACACTCAGTTCAAAGGATGGAAGATGAGAGGGATAGTGCAGTTGGTCGACTAAGATTACCTCTCAGGGTCCTTAGCTCGGTCTATGCGCGGTCCAGATTGTTCTTGGACACCTCCAAATCCAGTTGAAGCTAATTCTTCTCCTTCTCCAGGTCGACGTACCGAGTTCCAAGTTCACAGGCTTTATGAAAGCAACAAATAAATAATTGAGTCGACATTAATATTTCTCCACTCCCGAGTGGAAAGGTGCAAGTGAAGTCGATAGGACGGCGGCCCACCGCCCCACCCCACTCTCCTGCAAAGCGTCATATCATGGTTGATGGAAATGATGTCCATGAAACCTGCGTCATATCATGGTTGATAGAAATGATGCCCATGAAACCTGCATCATATCATGGTTGATGGCAATGATATCCATGAAACTTGCAGGATAGGTTCTGACCTCTCCATCTCTAAGATAAGCATTCAGAAGCACTCGACAAACTGAGTGACAAGCGTACTCCACGTACGAAAAAGGATCCCGAGTCCAAGTTCTTAATACTACTGCCCATCGCAAACGATCGACAGTAGTCTCAGGGACTACACCCAGTGGGTGCACTCAACGTGCCCCCACTGGATACAACTCCAATCGAACAGGTCTGGCCTGTCTAAAAAAACTTTCTCTCTATCAGACTCCCGCCGATGCAAGCACTTGACGGCAGTCTCGGGGACTACACCCAATGGGTGGACTCAGCATGCCCCCATTGGACCTACTAACACTCGACCAGATCTAGCCTATCGAATGTGAAGAGATTATCAAAACAATTCTAAGACCCCTGCCGATGTCATCACCATTCAAGAGCGGTCTCGGGGACTACACCCAGTGGGTGCACTCAGCGTGCCCCCACTGGACCAGAAACCACTCGACTAAGACCTGATCTACTGGAGAGGAAAACAAGCAAATGTGCATAAAAAACACCTAGTGGGTGTAGAATTAAGATGGACAAGAATTCAATCGGAAATGAACTTACAATCACACTTACTCGGACATTGGCACGAAGCGCTAAGCTAGCATCATAGGCCAATTTGCTGGTCTCGTACGCCTCCTTCATTTGCAGTATCATGTGCTCAGCCTGGATCATGGCTTCTTTGCCAGCTCCAGTCTGATCTTCTGGGACGCGATACAGAGGGAAGGCGGGCATCAGGTGAGTTGGTGCTACAGCTAGAGTAACGAGAGTTGCTTGAGGTTGCCTGATTGGCGTCGAGGCCACAACAATTGAAGTGGCTGGTGGAGCACTCGACAGTGGGGCCGCAAGTTTAGTCCTTGCTCGAGACGAATCGCCGAGTCCTTCAGACAATGCCGTAGTCAACTTATGAGGCGTCTACCCTGATGGTGTTCGCCGAGCGCGTATGCGCGCGGTACCCAAGGTCATACCTTCACCCCCGCATCATCCTCCTACTCGACAACATCTACAACTACCAATCGACAACGCTGGCTAAGTCAATCGACGAACCATTTTCAAGGAAAAAGCATAGCAGAGTGAAGGTTTGTTATACCTCGTTGAGAGGTGGCCGTGTCACCAGTATCCACATCCATATGTTCCTCTTCATCTTGTGGAGGCGACGTCACCAAAGTAGCAGCTCTGACAGACAAGTCCCACTCAGTCAGAAAAGATATGAAGTTCTACAACAGCAAAAGCAAAAGGAAAATGAACACTCATGTTGAGGCGACAGGTACAACAATCTTCATGTGGGGCAGAGCCTTTCGAGGATTTGGTGCGTTAGTCTTGGGCTGTTTCACGACTCGTCCAGTCGACTTGATTGGTGTAGCCCGGTCGCACTTTGGGTTCCTGGTGTTTGACGTCACGGTTTTGCTTGGGCAGCCGTTGGGTCTTGGCACTGCTTAGATCGATGCTCAGTACACGGAGGATACTCGGCCTCTTCTTTGATCTCCTCTCCATCATCGGGCTGATCCCCATTTGGCATGGGCGAGTACATGTTCATAAACTCCTACGAGATACAGACAATAAAGTCAGTGAATGGATGACCCAATCACTCGACGACACATGAAATCATTCGACAAAGATATCACTTACCAGATTCGGTGGTGGATTCTCGGCAGAGAAGGGCAAGATTCGCTTGGCTCCCAGGGGGTTGTCGCAGGCACCAGTGATCCTTCGAAGCCACTTTGTGATAGTCTTCTCAGAGACTTCCTCTAGATGTGTCCGAGTGGTGTCCTCAGGGCCTGAGTAGTGCCCCATAGTGTGATCCCTCGCTTGAAGGGGATGGATTCATCGACTAAGAAATGTGTCGAGCAGATCCATACCAGTCACTCCGCCACGAATCAGATTTACAACCGTGTTCACTAAAATTCCTACCTGAACTTTCTCTCCCTTGGGCACTAACAGTGATTTGGGACTAGTGGGTCGCTCTGGTGTGAAGGGGCGAAGGCCAGTCGACATGTTGGGAGATGCAACATTGTTATAGTAAACCCAAGTCGACTGCCAGCCCCGAACAGATTCAGGAAAAGTCATCGACGGAAATGCACTCCTGGCTCTCTTTTGGAGTCCCAGACCACCACATTACTGTACGACATGGGTGTTACTATCATGTGGGTTGGCTTTTTTGACCGACCGGGATCGAATAGTAATGATGTGTTTGAGTAATCCCCAATGAGGGGAACAACCCAAGAAGCATTCACACGAGGTTATGAAAGCGGCAAGGTACGAGATGGCATTCAGAGGAAAGTGGTGAAGTTGAGCTCAAAAAAAGTTTAAGAACCCGCGGATGAAAAACCTCACTTGACGTGGGTGAGGAGGAGGACTCGCTCCCCTTTGCGCGGCTTCAGATCGATCGCCCCTCCGATAGCCTCCACGAGCCATCAGCTACCAGCCCGTCGGCAACAAGGTTCTAGACATCCTCCGCCCTGACTATCGATGGGAGAAAATCTCCATAGGTCCACCCTGGCGGCACCGTGAATCGGGCGCCCGACGACTTCTTCGCCTTGGCCCCTCCCTTCTCGGGGCGCTCAAGCTTATCCGTCTTGCTCTTCGTCATCGCGGCGGCGGTCGTCAAGGCAGAGCTGACCGGCGTGCGTGGAGCAGAGGAGGCGGAGGAAAAGAGGTGATTTGGGGGAGAAGTACTATGCCTTCCTCTCCGCGGCCTTATCTTATATGCACCCGAGTGAGTCGCTGACCTCCGGGCCCGTTGGATCCCTGTGAATCCTGGCCGCAGAGGAAGCGTTGTACGTGGCATAAAAGTCGGCACGGAGATCGAGGCGTCATGCCCCCACTTTCCCTAGTCGTTGTGTTGTTATCGCGTGGTGCGCGCTTCCCAAATTTTCGAATCTCATGGAATCCGAGCCTGACAAAGTGATCTGTCGCATCAAGAGGTCTTGGTCGTTCACTCGGAACTGGTTCTATGCTCAAGTTCACTTGGATATTCATCAAGGCAGAATCGATCATGGCAAATGATAAAGACTCCAGTCGACGCAGATTTCCATAAAGCCCTGAGATGCATTCAGAATTTCTATGCCTTATCAGAACCAGCATCGATCCCTTTTTCACTCGAACCCCGCTCCATTCGGGGGCTAATTACGAGGATATGTACCTGGGGTAGGTTCCTAAGCCTGACCTACATACCCTACCTAAGGACACTGTATCGGAGGACTTAAAGATTACAAGGAGGACTCCGACTGAAGTCACCTTAGTGCATGAGTCACTCGGCAGATAATCCACTCGAAATTTTCTCCCTCCACTCGATAATAGCTTTTCACTCGGAAGAACCAATGGACAGTCGACATCTGAACACCAAAAGGCACCCTAGGGAGGCCAACAGGCACGCGTTCGAGTAGTCATCATTAGTACCATTTATTACATACCTTATCAGGAACGTAAACCTTTATTGCTATGATTGAACCCTTGGTTGCCGGGTATTCATGAGGGGTAGCGCACTCTATATAAGCCGCCCTCCCCTTTGGCACAAGGGTTCGCACCCCCTGTAACTATCATATTCCACACGACAGAAAGCTCCCGAGCACTGAGACGTAGGATTGTTACCTCCACAAGAGGGGCCTTAACTCATACATCTGTGTGTACACTCTCGCCGTAGCTAGGACTCTGACCTCTCCTTACGTACCCCTATCTTCTACTGTCAGGCTCATTCCCACAGTAGTCGTTGCAAAGTCTTTTTCTACCACTGCTTTCTCAACTCGAGTGCTTGGTCAATAGCTGCTCGCCTAAGAAACTGGCATGAGAAACACTCCGCCTTCGGGATAGGGAGATTGAAGCTGAAGGCTGACCCACCTGAAGTCCAGAGATAGGATGTGTCATGTTAAAGCACGACAGAAGCACAATTTTAAGACCAATTTCCTATTGGCACCAAAAACTTGATTCAATTGAGACGTACAATTTTCACATAAATATTTTGGTTTTTTGTGCTTATAACTTATTTAACCTATTTTATGTTTTCCTATTTAGGAAGCGGGACATCCTCTTGGTTGAGGTGTTCGGCGCGATGGTCTTGCCTGGAAACTCTTTTTTGAACTACGGTTCGGCATCTTTCCTGTCGATCTCCACCTCGGCATTGTCAAAACGTACATGACGGTTGAACTAGTTCCTGAGGAGATATGATCCTAGGGTCGGCCATATTGCCCAACCCAAGTCTCGGGGGCTACTTCATTGACAATTCAACGCAGAAAATTTCAGTGCAATACATTTTTTGAGGATATTATGATCCTTGGGTTTGTCGGCCGTACCCAACCTGAGTCTCGAGCTAGGATTTGATCCTCATGCCGATTTTGTGTTCCGAAGTATGCTGTCGAGCTAGGATTTGATCCTCATGCCGATTTTGCGAATCGACCCGAGTCTCAGGGGCTACTGGGATCGGCGGTTTTTTGTCATCCTTTAGGTGCATCTCGGGTTTTAGACCGATAGACTCCTTGAGGGCTACAGGATATATATCTCGGTAGAGAATAAATTGCACCAATCAAAAAAATCCACAAAAAATTAGCCCACGATCGGGGTGGTGCACCACCTTGAAAGCAGTCCGGTATAAAGCTCGGGCGCAAGTGGCTGGCTCCATAGAGAGCATTTCCGACATTAAGCTCGGATGAATTCCTTCAATTTTTTAAGGTCCTAGTTAGATTATGATACCTCGGACGCCAACCATCGTAAGAGCTCGGATGCAGCTGGCGTTGGAGCTCGGAAGCTGTCTGACATAAAGCTTAGATTCAAATGGTTCGTTCCATAGAAGACCATTCCAGCATTTATGCTCGGATGGACTCATTCAAATTTTCAAAGGCCAAGGTAATCTATGATACCTCGGATGCGGATCATCATCGGAGCTCAGTTGCAAAAGACACCTCGGATGCAGACCAACGTTGGAGCTCGGACGCAAGAGGATACCTTGAACGCCGAATAGTGTTGGAGATCGGTTGTGAAAAGACGCCTCAGATGTAGTTTAGTGTTGGAGCTCGGCTGTGAAAAGACGCCTCAGATGTAGTTCGGTGTTCGAGCTCGGACGAAAGAGAATGTTGTCGCACGGGAAACACTTCAAACCCCAGGTGTGGCGTAAAAATTACAAGGCACTGAGAAAGGCCGATTTCTTAAAGGGGCTCCTTGGATGCCCAACATGTAAAATCTTTGGATTTAGATCGACAATCCTCAAGGTCGGACATGGGAAGATTTGTTGAACCAGTTTTCAAGACCGACGATCTAGGATGAAGAATTATTCGGAAGAACCAAGGAGCGTCCTCAACTTGAAGACCGGTTCAGGGGGCTGTTGACGGTGTCCTATACTAGGGGGTACTCACCACATCGTCTCCCGACCAGTGGGTCGGGCCGAGGACCCACAGGACGATTCACGAATGGGCCACTTCTGGCAGCCCATGATGCATATAAGGGAGATTCCACAAGACTTGGCACACAAGACAAGGACTCCTCTAAACCCTAGGCCTACGATGCATTATATAAACCGAGGTCAGGCTAGTCAATAGACAATCTCTCAATCTCATATTCATTACTACAATCTCGTGGTAGATAATTGTACTATGTACTATCCCCCATATGAATACAATAAAAAGGAGGACGTAGGGTATTATCTCTGACAAGGATATGTACCTAGGGTAGGGTCCTAGTCCTAACCTATATACCCTACCTAAGGACACTGCATTGGAAGGCTTAAGGACCACAAGAGAGATTCCGACTGGATTCACCATGGCGTTCAAGTCACTCAACAATCAATCCATTTGGTAGCTCCTTCCTCCACTCGACAGTCACCTGTCACTTGGACGACCTCCTAGTCTACACCAGAAGACCAGAAGTCGCCCCCGAGAGACCAACAGGCAGGCATTAGGCCAGTCGTCATTAATAGCAATTACGTTGTACGTTACCAGTAACATTAGTCTTTATACCCATGATCGGACCCTTGGATGCCTGGCAATTATGAGGGGAAGCAAACTCTATATAAGCCACCCCTCCCCTCTAGCACAAGGGTTCACAACCTTTGTAATCCCTATTCTCCACAGGAGAAAGCTCGAGAGCACTGAGACGTAGGGTTGTTACCTCCATGAGAGGGGCCTAAACTCATACATCCGTGTGTACATCCTCGCCGTAGCTAGGACTCTGCCCTCTCCTTTCGTACCCCTACCTTCTACTATCAAGCTCATTCCCACGACAGTTGGCGCCCACCGTGGGGTAGGCATCTAAGCGACTTCTGGCGAGGTTGCATTTTCTCCCTTCGTCATGTCTTCTGGCAGTGTTTTCTCTCTAGGCCACGAGATCCATTTCGGAGCGCTCACCTTCATCGCCGACGATTCGTCATGGCTACAAGAAGCGCCTCTTGACGTTGAGGCACTCCCAGTTTGCGGGGCTGCGCACTTCCGCGTGAGTTCCTGTGGCGTGCTTCTACATTAGCCGTTGACTCCGTACTCATCGGCTTTCCCCGTTGTTCGTCGTTGCAAGCGATCCGGTCACTCACTACTCCAGCGCTGGGTCAGGCATGCAGCGGCCCGCCAAATTTTATCTCCGCAGATTGCGGTGATCGAGCCCGCCGAGTCCCTTCACGGTGTGTTCGAGTCGGACTCCGATCAGTTTGACGTTCCTTCCAAGTGCGAGAGCTGCGATCCTGCAGCAGAGGTTCTTATGGCTGGTTCCCATCAAAGACCGCCGCTGGGCTTCGGCCGTGGCAAGAAGGAAGCTGGAGGACCATCGAGTGAACAGCCACGCCGCGATGGGGAGGTCCTTCATACTCCCATCGTTGGTACGACTGCTAAGGCCCAGTCCTTAGAGGCCACACGCATACATCTTGAAGAGCTCCAGAGAGAACTCGATGAGCGTGCTCGCCAGCACCTACCAGTTTCTAGTCGACGTCAGCAATAGATGTCTCCGTCTGGATCTCACAACATTGTTGAGGTATACCGTACTCCTGTGTTAAACGTTGCAGCTGCAGCTAGGATAGCAGATTCCATTCAACCGTCATGGTCAGAGGCTGGTAGAGGGTTCATGCAGATTAGAGCATTGTTGGATGCAGCGTAGCATCAGAATTCGGTTGTTTCGCAGTCGCGCAATAGGATTCATAGTAATTCACCAAAGGTAGAGACTGTTCAGTCGGCGCATAGTCCTGGATCACCCTTGCGCCGAAGGGGCGGAGGTTTTCGTGAAGATCAGTTCAGAGATCAGTTTCATCGTGATGACCACCGTCGAGTGCCCACTCCTCCATAGGGTGGTCCGAAGAGTGCCCACTCCTCCGTAGGGTGGTCCAAATGTACCCCGGCACCAGGACAAAAGGCGCTCGTTGGGTGATGAGAAGAATGCGGGGTTTGTTGCTCGTGATATCCTCACTCAGAGGCGGATCGACAGAGGCAGAGCCCACAGAGATGGGTATGACAAAGATTTTCTGAGTGGTAGTACAACTGTTATTTCTGGCCCGAGTGCTTTAGCAGGGCCATATGTTCTACGGAGATTCCTCCCAACTTTAGGTTGGCGGTTGGGATCGAGAAGTTTCCTGGCGAGTCAAAGCCAGAGACTTGGTTGGACGACTACCAAGTGGCAATTCAGATTGGTGGTGGCAATGATAACGTCGCAATGAAACATTTTTCCTTGATGTTGGATGGTTCGGCTCGTACATGGCTGAATCGCTTGGCTCCATCTAGCATACACTGTTGGAGGATCTCGCGTGAGTGTTCATCAAAACATTCGAGGGCACTTGCAAGCTTCCTGCCAGGCTGATTGACTTGCAGCATTGTGTTCAGAAGCTCAATGAGACCTTGAGGGATTACATACAGAGTTGGTACACTTTGCATCATACAGTGGAAAATGTTTCTGAACATCAGGCTGTTTGTGCTTTCAAGGCTGGAGTGAAATACATAGAGCTCTATTTGAAGTTTGGTCGAACAGGTGACATCTCACTAAGTAAAATGATGGAAATTGCCACTCAGTACGCCAATGGCAAAGAAGAAGACCGCCTCCATAGTGGCAAGGAAAAGCAGTCGACAACGATGCTGGCGACAATTCCAGACGGAAGCAGATGTGGAAGGCTGATGGCCCTGTCCAGGCAGAGGCAGCCGCTCTGGCGGCCCAAGGAAAGAACAAGGGGTAGTCCAAAGGACAGTTTAACCCCAAGGAAGGAAAGAATCACTCAGGGACTGATGTGATGGATCTACCGTGTGCAATCCACACGAGGAAAGACGAAGAAGGCAACTTGATATTGCCCAAGCATACCACTCGGAAGTGTCGACTGCTCATTCAGCAGTTCAAAGAGACTCCGTCGAGTGAGAAAACTCCTGAGAAGGATGATGAAGACAAAGAAATGTTCCCTGATGTCACCGCTATACTGATAATTTTTGCTGATGTTGAAAGCAAGAGTCGATTGAAGGTCATCAACAGGGAGGTTAACATGGCCGTACCTACCACCCCACCTACCTCAAGTGGTCTCAGACTGCCATCACACTTGATTAGTTAGATCATCCCGCTCACGTGGCCACTCCCGATCGACAGGCTTTGGTGGTTGATCCGGTTGTGGGGGGCACTCGACTCCGCAAGGTCCTCATGGACGGTGGGAGTGGCCTGAACATCCTTTACGTAGATACCCTTAAAGGGATGGGCATTCCGATGTCCCGACTCAGTGAGAGCAACATGCAATTCCACAGAGTCATCCCAGGGAAGAAGGCCAAGTCACTCGGCCAGATTGCATTGGATGTGACATTCGGGACATATAGAAATTTTCGAAAGGAAAGATTAACGTTTGAAGTCGTGGATTTCCAGAGCGCTTATCATGCCATTCTGGGTCGGCCCGCGTATGCTCGTTTCATGGCCCGTCCATGTTACGTGTATCTCAAGTTGAAGATGCCAGGGCCCAAAGGTGTGATCACGGTCACTTGCAATCGACAGCAAGCTGAGGAGTGCCTCCAGCAAGGCTCCAAAATCGCCGATCACCAGATGGCTATGGTTCAGGTGGAAGAATACAAGAAGAGTGATGACCCTGCTGATTTGCTGCGCGCTAAGAAGCCTGCTTCTGAGTCAGCATTCCACTCGGCAAGGGAAGAGAAGAAAGTACACATCCACCCAACAAATTCAACTGCCGCTCCGACCAATATATCATCAACACTCGACAACAAATAGGAAGCCGAGCTCATCCAGTTCCTCCGTGAGAACTAGGATATCTTCGCATGGAAGCCTGCTGACATGCCGGGGGTTCCCAGGGAGCTGGCTGAGCACTGACTAAGAGTTGACCCAAAGGCCAAGCCCGTAAAGGAGCATTTGCGACGATCAGCGGCAGAGAAGCATAAAGAAATCGGCGAAGAGGTGGCTCGTATCTTGCAAGCCAAGTTCATTCGGGAGATTTACCACTCCGAGTGGCTCTCAAATGTTGTCATGGTTCTCAAGAAGGACAAGTCACTACGCATGTGTATTGACTTCAAACATATCAATCGGGCATAGATCAGATTGTTGACTCGATCGGGGGATGCAAGCATTTATTGTTTCTAGATGCTTACTCCGGGTACCATTAGATCCATCTGTTTGGCCCGGATATAATAAAAACAACCTTCATCACCCCATTCGGGTGTTTTTGCTACATCACCATGCCATTCGATTTGAAAAATGTCGGCGCTACTTTCATGTGCATGATTCAGAAGTGTTTACTCGACCAGATCCGTCGGAATGTTGAGGCATACATGGATGATATCATCGTCAAGTCCCACAAAGGTTCCGACTGCTAACTGACTTGGCCGAAACTTTCGCCAATCTGAGGAGGTACGATATAAAGCTAAATCCGGCTAAGTGTACTTTCGGTGTCCCCAGCGGCAAGTTACTCGGTTTTGTCATTTCCGAACGAGGGATCAACGTCAACCCTGAGAAAATCAGCACCATTACCCGAATGAAGACTCCCGTGCGAGTGCACGATGTTCAGAAGCTCACAGGTTGCTTGGCAGCATTGAGTCGATTCATTTCTCGTCTCGGTGAGAAGGCATTGCCTTTGTACCGACTGATGAAGAAGTCAGACACGTTCGAGTGGACTCCAGAGGCTGAAGCAGCGTTTGTCGAGCTTAAAGCCCTGCTCCCCACCCAGCCGGTGCTTGCTGCTCCTCGCAGCAAAGAACCCTTGCTCCTATACATCATGGCCACTAATCAGGTCATCAGTATAGTGTTAACTGTCGAGCGGGAAGAGGAGGGCAAGGCTTACAAAGTCCAACGTCCAGTCTATTACGTGTCTGAAGTATTGACTCATTCGAAACAAAGATATAGTCACTACCAGAAGTTGGTTTATGGTATTTATCTGTCAGCAAAGAAGGTGGCGCATTATTTTCAGGACCACTCGGTTTTAGTCATCAGTGATTCTCTGTTATCCGAGATTCTCAAGAATCGGGACGCAACTGGTCGAGTGGCTAAGTGGGCAATCGACCTCCTATACTTTGACATCAAGTATGAATCCAAGAAAGCGATCAAGTCTTAGGCACTTGCAAAATTTATGGCTGAGTGGATTCAATAGCAACAGCCAATCCAGGTTCACTCAGCACACCGGACCATGTTCTTCGATGGCTGTAAAATGTTGAATGGGTCCGGTACTGGCGTTGTCTTAGTATATCCGAAAGGCAACAAACTGAATTATGTCTTACAAATCCACTTTGATTCCTCCAACAAACCAACAGAATATGAAGCACTTTTATATGGGTTGCACATGGCTATCTCACTCGGCGTCAAGCACCTAATGTTTTATGGCGACTCTGATTTGGTGGTCAATCAAGTGATGAAAGAGTGGGACGTTCGAAACCCCGCTATGAGTGAATACTTGAGTGTTGTTAGAAAGCTCGAGCAGAAATTTGAAGGTCTGGAACTTCATCATGTTCCCCAAGTGAAGAATCAAGCAGCTGATGAGCTGGCAACAATTGGATCCACTAGATGACTTGTCCCCAGAAATGTGTTTTTAGAACACCTCCATGCTCCTTCAGTATAGGAAGATCCTTTCACCAAAGAGCCCCGCAAGCTATGAGCTCCACCGATCCGACTAACGTCGATGTCCCTGTAGTTATTGATTTAGTCATGGAGGTTCTGGTCGTCATTCCCGATTGGACGGTGCCCTATATTGCATATATCCTTAGAAAATAACTCCCTGAAGACGAGACAGAAGCTCGGCAGATTGTGCGCAGGTCGAAAGCTTTTACTGTGATCGGGGATCAGCTGTTTAGAGAAAGCGCGACCGGCGTGATGCAGCGTTGCATTTCCCCTGAAGAAGGTCGAGTGGTCCTAGATGAAATCCACTCGGGAACTTGCGGCCATCATGCATCCTCACGGGAAATCATCGCTAAAGCGTAGCGAGCTGGTTTCTTCTCGCATGGGCCAATGAGATGGCCAAAGACATTGTCGATCATTGTGAAGGGTGACAGTTCTATGCAAGCTTATCTCACAAGCTGGCGTCTGCTCTGAAGACAATCCCCCTTGCCTGGCCGTTTGCTGTCTGGGGCCTAGACATGGTTGGTCCCTTTCGGACTGGAAAAGGCGGATTCACTCATTTGCTTGTTGCGGTCGACAAATTTATAAAGTGGATTGAGGCCAAGACGATAAATAAATTGAACTCTCGTACGACGGCCACATTCATGAGGGAAATAATTTTCCGATATGATGTTCCCTAGAGCATCATCACGGATAAAGGCACCAACTTCGACTCGGAAGAATTTAGACACTTCTGCACCTCCCAAGGCACTCGGGTGGATTATGCTTCCATTGCACACCCCCAAACCAACGGTCAAGTTGAGCGAGCTAACGGCCTCATCCTGCAAAGTTTGAAGCCTCATCTCATGCGCGACTTGGATCATGCTGCCGGAGCCTGGGTGTCAGAATTGCCATCTGTTTTATGGGGCCTGAGAACAACGCCTAATTTGTCGACTGGACGAACTCCTCTTTTCCTGGTCTATAGTTCCGAAGCTGTCCTACCGAGTGATTTGTTTCACAACTCTCCCCGAGTGGAACTTTATTCTGAATCTGAAGCTGAACAAGCAAGACAGGATGGCGTAGACCTCCGGAAGGAAGAGCGAGAGATGGCTCTGATCCGGACCACAACTTATCAGCAAGATCTGCCACGCTTCCATGCAATTTTTTTTAAGAGTCGGTCATTTCATGAGGGAGATTTGGTGCTCCGAGTGGATCAACATCGACCCCACAAGCTCGCTCCTGTGTGGGAGGGTCCCTTCGTCATCACCAAGGTGTTGAATGACGAAGCTTATCACCTGTACAACCTTAAGAAGCAGATTGACGAGCCGCGAGCCTGGAACGCAGATTTGCTCCGGCGTTTCTATACTTAGGAACAGAGTGGTTTTGATGTAATAAAAATATTTCAAAACATGTCATATATGCAAGTTTGACTTCTACAGTCTTTTCGTCGATTCCGATCAAGTAATTTCTTGCTTGGGACCACTACGAATGTTGAGCAATCCTCACACTCAGGGGCTTAGCTGCAAACATGCTTTCGCCTAAGTTAAAAAACCTGCCAGGTGGATACCAGTCCATTCACTCGATGACTTAGCTATGAACCAGTCTTCGCCTAAGTTCGAAACTATTCCGAGTGTTGAGCAATCCTCACACTCGGGGGCTTAGCTGTGAACATGCCTTTGCCTAAGATTAAAAGCTTGCTGAGTGTATAGAGTTCCATTCACTCGATGTCTTAGCTGCAAACCAGTCTTCGTCTACGTTCAAAACTATTCCGAGTGTTGAGCAATCCTCACACTCGAGGGCTTAGCTGCGGACATGCCTTCTCCTAAGATTAAAACCTTCCGAGTGGATAGCGTTCCATTCACTCAATGACTTAGCAGCGAACCAGCCTTCGCCTAAGTTTGAAACTATTCCGAGTGTTGAGCAATCCTCACACTCGGGGGCTTAGCTGCAAACGAGCTTTCGTCTAAAGAGAAAAATGAATTCCAAGTGGTTTACTATATACTCACTCGGAAACTTAGGTGCGAACCAGTTTTTGCTCAAGATTAAAACTTCTCCGAGTGTTGAGCAATCCTCACACTCGGGGGCTTAGCTGCGAACCAGTTTTCGCCTAAGTCAAAAACAAATTTAGTCGAACAAACGATTGAAAGCCAAATACGGATAAATTCAGAGGTTTCTTCGCGGATAAGTGTTTCGCGCGCAAGTAAACATGCTCAGGCTTAAGGCCTGAATAAATTTTTTAGGTTGATCCATTTCAACTCGGCATACCGAGGAAAATAAAATTTTCCAATGAATCAAGTTTTTCAAGCACCTGACGGGCTTGCTGGCTCGACGAATGTGTCCAAGTCGATCCCATCTACAATCCTCGTGGCTGCGTCAATGAAGGTCTCCATGAAGACTTCAAACTGAAGCTTCTTCGTATTGATTACTCGGAGCTCCTTCAACTTGTCCTCCCTTGCCTCCTTGCAATGGACTCTTACGAGGGAGAGCGCCACATCGGCTCCGCGGGCGGCAGATTTCTTCCAAGCCTGCACTCGACTGGGAAGGTCATTAAGGCATGCCATCATGGATGTAAGATCAAGCTGAAGGGTGTCTTCGGGCCACAGTTCTTTGTCGATCTTCTCCATCACAGCTTTCAGTCGGAGGATATATGCTTGAATGCCCTGGAGTCTGACGTTGAGTCGGAACATGTTCATGGACACTCCATCACCAACAGGTGACTTGGTGGGATCCAAATTGGGCTCGGTTTCTTCGGTTTCCTTTTCAAAGTCTTGGCAGAATTCTGTTGAGAAGAAGGAATGGGAGGAGGTTTAATGAAATACAGTCGTCAAGGATTTTATGAAGCTTAGTGGACAATGATGGTTACCGCCGAGCATGATGTACATCTTTCTCGTGAACTCCCCCAAGTGCTTCTCCAAGCCATTGCTCCTCTTGGTCAGCTGCTCAGTCTTCTTGATGAGTTCCACCCTTTCCAGCTTCATCTTGGAGTTTTCCACCTCCATCTTCTTGGCGGCAGCCAGTTTCTGCTCAGCAGCTTTAGCCTTTTCCCTTGCCGCCCATTGGGCATCGGCAAGCGCCTTGTCTTTGTCCTCTAGTACCTTCTTCATGGTATCTAAAGAAATAACATTGTTGAGTCATGCTTGGAGTCGACGATTTTCATCACATACGTCTGTTCGAGCGAAAGCACTCGGTTCAAAGCGTGGAAAGTGAGGATAAGAATGCATTGGGTCGAGAGAGGTTACCTCCCAGAGTTTCCATTTCAGTCCGCATTCGCTCCAAACAGCTGTTGGAGACCTCCAAGTCCACTCGTAGCTGGTTCCTTTCCTCCTCGAGGTCCTTGTACTGTGTGCGAAGTTTGCAAGCTCTCTGAAATCAACAAAGAAAAAATTTAGTCGACAGGAAACACGTTCACTTCCGAGTGCAGAATGTCAAAAACAGTCGACTGGATGGCGCTCCCCGCCCCACCCCACTACCCTGAAATAGCGTCATATCATGGTTGATGAAAATAACATCCATGAAACCTGCGTTCAGGAGAGCAAGAATTCAAGCAAAAAGACCACCCGACATGTCGAGTGGCACGTGTACTCCGCGTATCGTAAACAACCATCTGTTCAAGATGGTCTCTATCAGACCCCCGCCAGTGCAAGCACTCGACGGCGGTCTCGGGGACTACACCAAGTGGGTGCACTCAGAGTGCCCCCACTGGAACTATTAACACTCGATCTATCGAGTGATCCATCAACCCACTCTGCACCTTTGAAGTAGCGTCATATCATGGTTGATGAAATGATGTCCATGAAACCTACAAGGTAGCTTCGTGTTGGAAATATGCCCTAGAGGCAATAATAAATTAGTTATTATCATATTTCCTTGTTCATGATAATCGTTTATTATCCATGCTATAATTGTATTGATCGGAGACTTAAATGCATGTGTGGATACACAGACAAAACCGTGTCCCTAGTATGCCTCTAATGGACTAGCTCGTTGATCAAAGGATGGTTAAGGTTTCCTAGCCATGGACATGAGATGTCATTTGATAACGGGATCACATCATTAGGAGAATGATGTGATGGATAAGACCCAAACTACAAACATAGCATATGATCGTGTCAGTTTATTGCTACTGTTTTCTGCATGTCAAGTATATGTTCCTATGACCATGAGATCATGCAACTCACGGATATCGAAGGAGTGCCTTGTGTGTATCAAACGTCGCAACGTAACTGAGTGACTATAAAGGTGCTCTATAGGTATCTCCGATGGTGTCTGTTGAGTTGGCATGGATCGAGACTGGGATTTGTTACTCCGTGTGACGGAGAGGTATCTCAGGGCCCACTCGGTAATACAACATCACAACAAGCCTTGCAAGCAATGTGGCTAAGTGTTAGTCACGGGATCTTGTACTACAGAACGAGTAAAGAGACTTGCCAGTAACGAGGTTGAACTAGGTATGGAGATACCGACGATCGAATCTCGGGCAAGTAACATACCGAAGAACAAAGGGAACGTTATACCGGATTAACTGAATCCATGACATAGAGGTTCGACCGATAAAGATCTTCGTAGAATATGTAGGAACCAATGTGGACGTCCAGGTCCCGCCATTGGTTATTGACCGTAGAGGTGTCTCGGTCATGTCTAAATAGTTCTCGAACCCGCCGGGTCTGCACACTTAAGGTTTGGTGATGTTTCGGTAGTGTAGAGTTATGTATGGTGGTGACCGAAGGTTGTTCAGAGTCCCGGATGAGATCCCGGACGTCACAAGGAGCTCTGGAATGGTCCGGAGGTAAAGATTCATATATAGGAAGTCCCAGTTTGGTCGTCGGAAAAGTTTTGGGCTCATCGGTAGTGTACCGGGAGTGCCGGTAGTGTACCGGGGGACCTCCGGGAGGGGTATTTCGACCCCAAGAGGTCCATGGGCTCTGGGAGAATAATAACAGGAAAAACAGCCACACCAAGGCCCATGGCGCAGGAGGCAAAAGTCCTAAAGGAAAAGGTGGAAAAAGGCTAAAAAGGAAGAGTCCTACTCCTACTAGGAGTGGAGGAGGAGTAGGACTCCTCCCCCTCTAGTTTGGCCGACTCCTATTGGAGTTTTTCCTTGCGCCAGCCCACCTCTCTCTCCCTTCTTTATATACTAGTGGATTGGGTGCTGTTTGGACACAGTTTACGGCCACGTGCTACCCGTTTCACCGGTGCTCCTCTAGATCGGTTTTCTGCAGCGCTTAGGCGAAGCCCTGCCGGAATTGCTCCACCACCATCACCGGAGCGCCTTCACGCTGCCGGTGAACTATCTCTCCTATCCACCTCCTCTTGCTGGATCAAGATGGTGGAGATCGTCATCAAGCTGCACGTGTGCTGAACGCGGAGGTGTTGTCCGTTCGGCGCTAGATCGGAAGGACCGTGATCGAGATCGCGAGACGGTTCGTGATGTGATCACGGAACGGATCATGATGAGTTCGCGGGACAGATCGTGATCAAGATCGTGAGACGTATCGTGATGAATTCGCGGGACGGATCATGATGTGTTCGTGGGATGCATCGTGATTGGATCACGGGACGGATCGTGATGAGATCGCGAGACGCTCGGCGATTTGGATCGCGAACATGTTCGACTACACCAACCGCGTTTCTTAACGCTTCCCGCTTAGCGATCTACAAGGGTACGTAGATCCACTCTCCCTCTCGTAGATGCTCATCACCATGGATAGGTTTGCGTGTGCATAGGAATTTTTTTGTTTCCCATGCGACGTTCCCCAACAATGCCATCAGAGCCAGGTTGATGGTTCGATGAGATCTCGAGTAGAACACAAAAGGTTTGTGGGCGTTGATGCTTAGATTGCTTCCTCCCTTGGTCGTATTTGGTTCAGCGGGATTGTGAGATGAAGCGGCCTGGACCAACATTACTCGTACGCTTACGAGAGACCGGTTCCCTCAACGCAACTTGTTGCCTAGATGGCTTGCGGGTGACAGTTTCTCTCACTTTAGTTGGATCGGATTCGACAAAGGCGGTCCTTGAGAAGGTTGAAAAGCAAACTAGTGTATCACCATTGTGGTTTATGCGTAGGTGAGAATTGTTCTTGCGAGATACCCGTAGCAGCCACGTAAAACATGCAACAACAATTAGAGGACGTCTAACTTGTTTTTGCAGGGTATGTTGTGATATGATATGGCCAATTACATGATGTGATATATGTGATGTATGAGATGATCATGTGATGTATAGATTATCACGACTTGCATGTGGATGAATACGGCAACCGGCAGGAGCCATAGGGTTGTCTTTAATTATTGTATGACCTGCGTGTCAATCATTAAGCGCTATGTAATGCTTTACTTTATCGCTAAACGGTAGCAATAGTAGTAGAAGCATGCGGGGCGTCACAACCCCGATGGCAACACGTTGATGGAGATCAAGATGATGGAGATCATAGTGTCATGCCGGTGACGATGGAGATCGTGCCGGTGCTTTTTAGATGGTGATCAAAATCACAAGTTCATGGCCATATCATCTCACTTATGATTTGCATGTGATGTTAATCCTTTTTATGCACCTTGTTTTGCTTAGGACGACGGTAGCATTACAAGGTGATCCCTCACTTAATTTCAAGATAAATTGTGTTCTCCCCGAGTGTGCACCGTTGCGAAAGTTCGTCGTGTTGAGACACCACGTGATGATTGGGTGTGATAGACTCTACGTTCACATACAACGGGTGCAAGCCAGTGTTGCACATGCAGAACACTCGGGTTAAACTTGACGAGCCTAGCATGTACAGACATGGCCTCGGAACACAAGAGACCGAAAGGTCGAACATGAGTCATATAGTAGATATGATCAACATGATGATGTTCACCATTGCAGCCACCTCAACTCACGTGATGATCGGACTTGAGTTGGTGAATTTGGATCATGTATCACTCGAATGATCGGAGGGATGTCAATTTGAGTGGGAGTTCTTAAGTAATATGATTAATTGAACTCATTATCATGAACATAGTCAAAGTGTCTTTGCAAATTATGTTGTAGATTACTAGCATGTGCTGTAGCTCCCCTGTATTTTTATATGTTCCTAGAGAAATAGAATTGAAAGATGTTGGTAGCAAAATTGCGGACCTGGTCCGTGATCTGAGGATTGTCCTCATTGCTGCACAGAAGGCTTATGTCCTTAATGCACTGCTCGGTGCGCCACCCCATCTAGCGTCGTCTGTAGATGTTGTGAACATCTGACAGACACGTTTCGATGACTACTTGTTAGTTTAGTGCGTCATGCATTATGGCTTAGAATTGAGGCTCCGAAACGTTTTGAACATCACGGAACATATGAGATGTTCTAAGAGCTGAGATTGTGATCTCAGGCTCGTGCCCGAGTTGCGAGATATAGGATCTCCAACGAGATTCTTTGCCTGCAAGATGAAAGAGAATAGCTCAATAGTTGAGCATGTGCTCAAACTGTCTGGGTACTACAATCGCTTGAATCGAGTGGGAGTTGATCTTCCAGATAAGATAGTGATTGATGTAGTTCTCCAAGTCACTGTCACTGAGCTACTAGAACTTGGTGATGAACTATAAAATGCCAGGGAAAGAAATGTTGATCCCTGAGCTGTTCGCGATGTTTGACACCACGAAGGTAGAAATCAAGAAGGAGCGTCAAGTGTTGATGGTTAATCAAACCACTAGTTTCGAGAAGGGCAAGAGCAAGGAGGGAAACTTCGTGGATAGCAAGTCAGTTGCTGCTCCAGTGAAGCAACCCAAAGTTGAACTCAAACCCGAGACTAAGTGCTTCTGTTATGAGGTGAGCGGTCGTTGAAGCGGACCAACCCTAGATACTTGGTAGATAAGAAGGCTGGCAACATTGATAGAAGTATATTTGATATACGAGTTATTAATGTGTACCTTGCTAGTACTCTCAGTAGCAACTGGGTATTGGATACCGGTTCGGTTGCTAAATGTATTTAACTCGAAATAAAAGCTACGGAATAAAAGGAGAACTAGCTAAGGGTGAGGTGACGGTATGTGTTGGAAGTGTTTCCAAGGTTGATGTGATCAACATCGCATGCTCTCTCTACCTTCAGGATTAGTGACGAACCTAAATAAATGTTATTTGGTGTTTTGTGTTGAGCATGAACATGATTAGATCATGTTTATTGCAATACGGTTATTCATTTAAGTTAGAGAATAATGATTATTCTGTTTACATGAATAACACCTTCAATGGTCATGCACCCAGTGAGAATGGTTTGTTGAAATCTTGATCGTAGTAGTACACATGTTCATAACATTGATGTCAAAAGATACAAAGTTAATAATGATAGTACCACATACTTGTGGCACTCCACTAAATGTCATATTGGTATAAAGCGCATGTAGAAACTCCATGCCGATGGATATTTGGACTCATTCGATTTCGAATCGGTTGAGACATGCGAACCATGCCTCTTGGGCAACATGACTAAAGGACCCCGGTGGATGGAGCGGGCAAGTGATTCATTGGAAATGATACATGTTGATGTATGCAATCTAGTGAGTCTTGTACGTGCAGTGGATATCGTTATTTTCTTACCTTCACTGATGATTTGAGTAGATATAGTGTATATTTACTTAATGAAACACAAGTCTGAATCGTTTGAAGGGTTCAAGAAAATTCAGAGTGAAGTTTAAAGATCATTGTGACAAGAAGATAAAAATGACCGCGATATGATCGTGGAGGTGAATATCTGAGTTACGAGTTTGGCATACAACTTAAGACAATGTGAAATTTCTTTCACAACTAACGCCATCTGGAACACCATGGCGTGATGGTGTGTCCGAACATCATAGTCATGCTCTATTGATATAGTGCATACTGTGATGTCTCTTATCGTTTTACTACTATAATTTTTGGGGTTATGCGCTAGAGACAACTACATTCACTTTAAATAGGGCATCATCTAAATCCGTTGAGATGACACCGTGTGAATTATGGTTTGATAGAAACCTAAGATGTCATTTCTTAATATTTGGGGCTGTGACACTTGTGTGGAAAATGTTTTCACCTAATGAGGTCGAACCCAAGGCGGACAAATGCAAGTTCATAGAATACCCTAAGATCAGTTGGTTGAACCTTCAATCTCAGATCCTAGTGCAAAGTGTTTGTTGCTTAAACGGATCCTTTCTCGAGGAAATCTTTCTCTCGAAAGAATTGAGTGGGAGGAAGATAGAACTTGATGAGGTTGTTAAACCTTTGTTCAACCAGAGAGTAGCGCAGCGCAGAAATATGTTTCTGTGAAGCCTACGTTAGTTGAAGAGGAAGTTAATGATGATGATCATGAAGCTTCAGGATCAAGTTACTATCGAACTTCATAGGTCGACAAGGATGTGTACTACTCCTAAGTGGTACGACAACTCTGTCTTGGAGATCATGTTGTTGGACAACGATGAACCTACGAGCTATGGAGAAGCGATGATGGGCCCGGATTCTGACAAATGGTTAGAGGCCATGAAATCCGAGATAGGATCCATGTATGAAAACCAAGTATAGACTTTGGTAGACTTGCTCGTTAGACGGCAGGTTGTTGAGTACAAATGGACCTTTAGAATGAAGACAGACACTGATGGTGAATGTCACCATTTGTAAAGCTCGACTTGTTGCAAAGTTGTTTGTGACAAGTTCAAGGAGTTGACTGCGATGAGGCTTTCTCACTCGTAGCGATGCTAAAAGTCTGTTGGAATTATGTTAGCAGTTGCTGCATTTTCAATTATGAAATCTGGCAGATGGATGTCAAAACATCGTTTCCTTAACGGTTTACTTAAAGAAAGGTTGTATGTGATACAACCAGAAGGTTTTGTCAGTCCTAAGGATGCTAAAAGATGAGCAAGATTCAGTGATCCTTCTATGGACTGAAGCAAGCATCTCGGAGTTGGAATATACATTTTGATGAGGTGATCAAAGTTTTTGTTGTTTATACAAAGTTTACGAGAAACTTGTATTAGCAATAAAGTGAGTGGGAGCACTATAGAGTTTCTGATAAGTATATGTGGTTGACATATTGTTGATCGGAAATAATGTAGAATTTCTGGAAGGCATAAAAGGTTGTTTGAAAAGTGTTTTTCAAAGGAAGACCTGGATAAAGCTACCTAATTGTTGAGCATCAAAATCTATAGAGATAGATCAAGATGCTTGATGAGACTTTCAATGAGTGCACACCTTGACAAGATTTTGAAAGAGTTCAAAATGGATCAGCCAGAGAAATAGTTCTTGTCTGATTTGTAAGGTGTGAAGCTAAGTGAGACTCAAAGCTCGACAACGGTAGAAGAAAGAGAAAGGACGAACGTCGTCCCCTATGCCTTAGCCATAGGCTCTATATCATGCCATGCTGTGTACCGCACCTGTGTGTGCCTTGCCATGAGTCTGTCAAGGGGTACAAGAGTGGTCCAGGAGTGGATCATTGGACAGCGGTCGGAATTATCCTTAGTAACCAGAGGACTAAGGAAATGTTTCTTGATTATGGAGGTGATAAAGAGTTCGTCGTAAAGAGTTACGTCGATGCAAGCTTTAACACCTATCCGGATGACTAGTAGTAGCAATCTGGATACGTATAGTGGAGCAGCCATTTGGAAATAGTACCAAGTGGAGTGTGGTAGCAGTGTTTACGGTTTGACATAGAGATTTGCAAAGTCCACACAGATCTGAATATCGCAGACCCGTTGACTATAAGACCTCTCTAACATGCAAAGCATGATCGAGCCCCAGAACTCATTGGGTGTTAGATTCATAACAATGTGAATCACATGGTGATGTGAACTAGATTATTGACTCTAGTGCAAGTGGGAGACTGTTGGAAATATGCCCTAGAGGCAATAATAAATTAGTTATTATCATATTTACTTGTTCATGATAATCGTTTATTATCCATGCTATAATTGTATTTATCGGAGACTTAAATGCATGTGTGGATACATAGACAAAACCGTGTCCCTAGTATGCCTCTAATGATCTAGCTCGTTGATCAAAGGATGGTTAAGCTTTCCTAGCCATGGACATGAGATGTCATTTGATAACGGGATCACATCATTAGGAGAATGATGTGATGGATAAGACCCAAACTACAAACATAGCATATGATCGTGTCAGTTTATTGCTACTGTTTTCTGCATGTCAAGTATATGTTCCTATGACCATGAGATCATGCAACTCACGGATATCGGAGGAGTGCCTTGTGTGTATCAAATGTCGCAACGTAACTAGGTGACTATAAAGGTGCTCTACAGGTATCTCCGATGGTGTCTGTTGGGTTGGCATGGATCGAGACTGGGATTTGTTATTCCGTGTGACGGAGAGGTATCTTAGGGCCCACTTGGTAATACAACATCACAACAAGCCTTGCAAGCAATGTGGCTAAGTGTTAGTCACGGGATCTTGTATTACGGAACGAGTAAAGAGACTTGCCAGTAACGAGGTTGAACTAGGTATGGAGATACCGACGATCGAATCTCGGGCAAGTAACATACCGAAGAACAAAGGGAACGTTATACGAGATTAACTGAATCCTTGACATAGAGGTTCGACCGATAAAGATCTTCATAGAATATGTAGGAACCAATGTGGACGTCCAGGTCCCGCCATTTGTTATTGACCGTAGAGGTGTCTCGGTCATGTCTACATAGTTCTCGAACCCGCAGGGTCTGCACACTTAAGGTTTGGTGATGTTTCGGTAGTGTAGAGTTATGTATGGTGGTGACCGAAGGTTGTTCGGAGTCCCGGATGAGATCCCGGACGTCACGAGGAGCTCCGGAATGGTCCGGAGGTAAAGATTCATATATAGGAAGTCCCAGTTTGGTCGTCGGAAAAGTTTCGGGCTCATCGGTAGTGTACCGGGAGTGCCGGTAGTGTACCGGGGGACCTCCGGGAGGGGTATTTCGACCCCAAGAGGTCCATGGGATGTGGGAGAATAATAACCAGCCCTTAGTGGGATGGAAAAACAGCCACACCAAGGCCCATGGTGCAGGAGGCAAAAGTCCTAAAGGAAAAGGTGGAAAAAAGGCTAAAAAGGAAGAGTCCTACTCCTACTAGGAGTGGAGGAGTAGGACTCCTCCCCCTCTAGTTTGGCCGACTCCTATTGGAGTTTTTCCTTGCGCCAGCCCTCCTCTCTCTCCCTCCTTTATATACTGGTGGATTGGGTGCTGTTTGGACACAGTTTACGGCCACGTGCTACCCGTTTCACCGGTGCTCCTCTAGATCGGTTTTCTGCAGCGCTTAGGCGAAGCCCTGCCGGAATTGCTCCACCACCATCACCGGAGCGCCGTCACGCTGCCGGTGAACTCTCTCTCCTCTCCACCTCCTCTTGATGGATCAAGATGGTGGAGATCGTCATCAAGCTGCACGTGTGCTGAACGCGGAGGTGCCGTCCGTTCGGCGCTAGATCGGAAGGACCGTGATCGAGATCGCGAGACGGTTCGTGATGTGATCACGGAATGGATCGTGATGAGTTCGCGGGACAGATCGTGATCAAGATCGTGAGACGGATCGTGATGAGTTCGCGGGATGGATCATGATGTGTTCGCGGGACGGATCGTGATTGGATCACGGGATGGATCGTGATGAGATCGCGGGACGCTCGGCGATTTGGATCGCGAAGATGTTCGACTAAACCAACCGTGTTTCTTAACGCTTCCCGCTTAGCGATCTACAAGGGTACGTAGATCCACTCTCCCTCTCGTAGATGCTCATCACCATGGATAGGTTTGCGTGTGTGTAGGAATTTTTTTGTTTCCCATGCGACGTTCCCCAACACTTCAGTGTGGGACGACTAAGAAAAAAAGTACACTCGACATGTTGGGTGGTAGGCGTACTCCGTGTATGACAAAAGTCTTGAGTTGAAGTTTTTAAGACTACTTCTCATCATCTACGATCAACAGTAGCCTCGGGGACTACACCCAGTGGGTGCACTCAGCGTGTCCCTACTGGTTCCGAAAACATTCGACAAGGTCTACCTTGTCCGAGCATTTGACGGTCTCTATGAGACCCCCGCCAGTGCAAGCCCTCGACGGTGGTCTTGGGGACTACACCTAGCGGGTGCACTTAGCGTGCCCCCACTGGATCTGCTAACTCTCGATGTGTCGAGTGGCAGAGAAAAAAAATGTGCACAAGCATATGAATATCGTCTCTTCTAAGACCCTTGCCAGTGCAAGCACTCGACAGCAGTCTCGGGGGCTACACCCAATGGGTTCACTTAGAGAGCCCCCACTGGACCTGCTAACACTCGATCTGTCGAGTGATCCGCCACCCCACCCCGCACCTTTGAAGTAGCATAATATCATGGTTGATGAAATGATATCCATGAAACCTACAAGGAAGCTTCAGAGTGGTGCGGCTAGGACAAGAACTTTGCTCGACATGTCGATAGCAAACGTATTACGCATATGACAAACTCTTTGCCATTGCAAGCACTCGACAGCGGTCTCGGGGCCTACACCCAGTGGATGCACTCAGCGTGCCCCCACTGGACCGAAATCTACTCGATTAAGACCTGATCTATTCGAGTGGAGAACTGACAAATATCATACAAGTGGAAAACACCCAGTGGGCGTACAATCAAAGAAGACAGGAATTCAATTGGAAATATACTTACAATTGAACTTACTCGGACATTGGTGCGAAGCGCTGTGTTGGCATCGTAAGCCAACTTGCTGGCCTTGTACGCCTCCTTGGTGCGCAGCATCATCTGCTCCGCCTGGATCATGGCCTCCTTTGCGGCTCCGGTCTGATCTTCCGAAACGCGGTGCAGAGGAAAGGCAGTCACCGGCGGGATCGACGTTGCAACTGGGACAGTCGAGGTAGTCTGAGGTGGTCCAGTTGGAGTCGACGTCACAATGGTTGAAAAAGCTGGTGGAGCACTCGATAGCGGTACCGCAAGATCGGTTCTAACCCGTGTTGAGTCGCTTATCCCCTGGGAAGATCTAACAGTCGATCGCTGAAGCGTCTGTGCCGACTGAGTTCTTCGGGCGCGTATGCGCGGGGCGCCTAAGGTCTCACCTTCACCCCCTGTACCCCGAGGTTGTTCTTCATCATCCTCCAGTTGAATGATTTCTGCAAATACCAATAAGCAATATTGACTCTTGCAATCGACGAATTTCAAGAATCAGAGCTGAGTAAGGATTTGTTTACCTCTCTGAGAAGTGGCCGCATCAACAATATCCACATCCATTTGCTCCTCTCCGTCCTATGGAGGTGACGTCATTGAGGTAGCGGCACTAGTAAATCAAATCCCACTCGGTCAACAAGAATTAGAAGTTGCAATCGACAGCGAAAGATGTAAGCAAACACTTTTGTTGAGACGATAGGCACAACCATCTTCATGCGAGGCAGAGCTTTGCGAGGTTTTCCTGTATTGCGCTTGGGCTGCTTCGCCGATCTTTCACCCGAGTCGACGGTCGAGGGTCGGTCCCGCTTCGGGTTCCTTTCACTCGGAATTGGGGCCTTGTTCGTAGTAGTTGTAGGGTCCTGACATGACTTGGATCGACGTTCGGCGCCTGGTGGAGACTCGACTTCATCCTTATTCTCGCCCAAGTCCTCATATTCATCTTCACTGTCATAAACACAATCGACGTCCACACTGCCACCCTTGCTTTCCCCACCATCTTCAGGCTGGCTCCTGTTGGGTACAGGCGAGTGCATGTGCGTCCACTCCTGCATGATTCAATCAGTGAATTCAGTCAATAGATCAATCAATCACTCGACAGAATAGAACGATAGTCGACAAGACAAGAGTTACCAGATTCTTTGGCGGATTTGTAGCAGAGTAGGGTTCGATCCTCTTGGCACCCAGGGGGTTGTCACAAGCTCCGGTGAAGCTGTGAAGCCACTGCTTGACATTTTTTTGTGAAACCTCCTCCGGGTGTGTCCTGGTCGAGTCCTGAGGACCGGCATAATGGCACATAGTGTGATCCCTTGCTTGGAGAGGCTGGATCCATCGAGTGAGGAATGTCTCCAAGAGATCCATACCAGTGACTCCACCACGGATAAGGCCCCCTACAGCATCCACCAAGATCTCGACCTGGACTTTTTCCCCCTCCAACACCTTCAAAGATTTGGGAACGGCTAGACGATCTAACGTGAAGGGAGAAAGGCCAGTTGACATATTGGGAGAAGCCACATCCTTGCAATAAAACCAGGTCGACTGCCAACCTATAACCGATTCGGGAAAAGTAATGGAAGGAAAAGAACTACGATCTCTCAATTGGATTCCTCAACCCCCACATAGCTGGACTATATAGAGTCTTTCCATCCTCAGGGTGGGCCTTTTTTACCGTCTAAGATTTGACGATGAATATGTGCTTGAACAGTCCCTAGTGGGGAGAGCAGCCCAAGAAACATTCACATAGAGTGATGAAGACAGACAAGTAGGAAATTGCATTTGGAGGAAAGTAATGGAGCTGAGCTCTGAAGAAGTTCAAAAATCCTCTAAAGAACGGATGGGGAGGCACGGAGAAACCTTTTTCGACGCAGGAGAGGAGAAGAACCCGCTCTCCCTCGCGCGGCTCCATCTCGTGCTCCCCCTCCGATAGCCTCCAAGCACCGTCCGCCACGAGCCCGTCGACGACAAGGTTCTTGACATTCGCGATGGTGACTGTCGATGGGACAAAGTCCCCCTGGATCCACCCTGTCGGCACGGTGAACCGGGCGGTCGAGGGCTTCTTGGCCTTGCCCTTCGCGGCTCCCTTCTTTGCGTGCTCTAGCTTCTCCATGGCTCCCTTCATCACCGCAGCGGTGGAGTTCGTTGCAGCAGAGCAGAGTGGGGTGCTGGAGACAAGAGAGGCGGAGGGAGAGAGGATATTTGGAGGAAAACACTATGCGAGCTGTGGCGCTTCGGGATTTATACCCTTCCGAGTGCCTCAGTGGCATGTGGGCCCACGAGACCCCCGCATATCCCAACCGTAGACGGCGCCCTGTATGTGGCAAAATGAGCGGCACACAAATCGAGGCATCATGATCCCACTTGCCCCGATCGTGGCGTCATCATCGCGGACGCGCGCGCTTCCGAAATTTTCGTATCCCGCAAGATCCGGGCCTGACAAAGCGACCCATCACTTCCCAAGATCCCTTCAGGTCACTCGGAATTAAATTGGCATTGAACATTCACTCGGACACTTTCAAGACATAATCGATCCGGGCGAATGATGAAGAATTTAGTCGATGCAAGTTTCGTTGAAGCCCCAAAAATCATTCGGAAGATTTGGTGCTCTGTTTTGAACTGGCATTGATACCTCCCTTCGCCACTCAAACCCTGATCCATTCGGGGGCTTATGACGAGGATATGTACCTAGGGTAGGGTCCTAGGCCTGACCTATATACCCTACCTAAGGACACTGCATTGGAAGGCTTAAGGACCACAAAAGATATTCCGACTGGATTCACCATGGTGTTCAAGTCACTCGACAATCAATCCATTCGGTTGCTCCTTCCTTCACTCGACAGTCACCTGTCACTCGGACGACATTGCTTCTAGTCGACACCAGAAGACCAAAAGTCACCCCGGAGAGACCAACAGGCAGGTGTTAGGCCAGTCGTCATTAATAGCAATTATGTTGTACGTTACCAGTAACGCTAGTCTTTATACCCACGATTGGACCCTTGGATGCCTGGCAATTATGAGGGGCAGCGAACTCTATATAAGCCGCCCCTCCCCTCTGGCACAAGGGTTCAAAACCTTTGTAATCCCTATTCTCCGCACGACAAAGCTCCAGAGCACTGAGACGTAGGGCTATTACCTCCACGAGAGGGGCCTGAACTCATACATCCGTGTGTACATCCTCGTCGTAGCTAAGACTTTGCCCTCTCCTTTCATACCCCTACCTTCTACTGTCAGGCTCGTTCCCACAAAAATCTCCTTGAGAGATCCCAAACTTGGGTAAAATCCTACGTCCATGTTACCATCTCTCAAAGACGCCTAGCTAAGGACCCCTACGAGATATGCCAGATTTGACACCGACACCAGTTTTGCCATGAGAGTCCACTATACCTACCTATGGATTGAGTAAGATCCTTCAAGTAAGTTGTCATCGGTGCAAAAAGCAATAAAAATTTCTCCTAAATATGTATGATATTTTATTTTAAGGGAAAATAAGAGTTGTACGAACTTGTGATGGTAAAGAAATAAAAGCGATGGACTGCATAATAAAGGTTGCTATCACAGAGGGCAATACAACATGACGTTCCTTTGCATTAAGGGTTTGCACATTCAAAAACACAAAACGCATGACAACTTCTGCTTCTCTATGCGAAGGGCCTACCTTTTACTTTCTAGTACTTACCTTTATGCAGGAGTCATGGTGATCTTCACCACTTCCTATATTTCGCCTTTTTCTCTTGGCAAGCATCATGTGGTGGGGAAAGATCCAAGCATATATGGCCATTCAAATATATTTGATCATGAATTATTATTGTTAACAATTATCTATATGATAAATAAGTTGGGAGGATAAATTTTAAGCCCTATCTTTCTCTAGGTTTGACGGATGCCATTTGCTCTAAAAATATGCTTTGAGTGTTAGCAATCATGGAAGACTATATGACAGTTGAGTATGTGGAATTTGTTAAATCAAAGCTCTTACATAGAGCCTTCCTGAAAATAAGATGAATTGCAATTTTTTGGTGACTGAAAGCATAGTTTGTTAGTTTTCAAGAAACTTTATGGTCTAGACTTTAACAGGTGAATAGCTTGTTACTTCATCATGAGAAGTTTTATGAGATGAGCTACTGTTTATGATATATAATGATGCTAGAGAAAGTGTTTGGAACTATCATTGATCAAATTTATGCACTATGCTAGCATTCACACTTCATAAATTATTTCTTTTATCATTTACCTACTCGAGGATGAGCAGGAAATAAGCTTGGGGATGCTGATACATCTCCGACGTATCTATAATTTATGAAGTATTCATGCCATGTTTACGATAATTCTATATGATTTTGGTATGATTTTATTAGAACTAACACGGACTGACGCTGTTTTCAGCAGAACTACCATGGTATCATTTTTTGGTGCAGAAATAAAAGTTCTCGAAATGGGCTAAAAATGTACGGAGAATATTTTTGGAAAATATAAAAAATACTCAAGCAAAAAGATATCGGAGAGGAGTCTCGAGGCAGTCACAAGCCACCAGGGCGTGACCCCCCTAGGGCGTGACCCTGGCTTGTGGGCCCCTCGGGAGTCCCCTTGGTGTGATTCCAATGCCAAGTACTCCTATAAATCCAGTAACCCCTAGAAAGAAACCTAGATCGGGAGTTCCGCCGCCGCAAGCCTCTGTAGCCATGAAAAACCAATCGGGAGCCCGTTATGGCACCCTGCCGAGGGGGAAACCATCACCGGAGGCCATCTTCATCATCCCGATGGTCTCCATGACGAGGAGGGAGTAGTTCACCCTCGGGGCTGAGGGTATGTACCAGTAGCTACGTGTTTGATCTCTCTCTCTCGTGTTCTTGAGATGACACAATCTTGATGTACTGTGAGCTTTATTAGTATACATGAATCGTATAGAGTTTTCCCCTCTTTATCTTCTGTGTTGAATTAAATTTTCCCTTTGAAGTTTTCTTATCGGATTGAGTCTTTAAAGGATTTTAGAACACTTGATGTATGTCTTGCGATGGGATATCCATGGTGACAATGGGATGTTCTATTGATCCACTTGATGTATGTTTTGGTGATCAACTTGCGGGTTCCGTGACCTTGGGAATATATGCATAGGGTTGGCACACGTTTTCATCTTGACTCTCCGATATGAACTTTGGAGCACTCTTTGAAGCTCGTTGTGTTGGATTGAACATGATGAATTTGAAATTCTGATGCATATCGTATAATCAAGCCCATGGGTATCCGTGGTGACATTGGAGTATCTAGGTGACATTAGGGTTTTGGTTGATGTGTATCTTAAGGTGTTATTTTAGTACGAACTCTAAGGATGTTCATGACACTTATAGGGATAGCTCATAAGATTGATCGGAAAAGATAACTTTGAGGTGGTTTCGTACCCTACAACAATTTGTTTGTTTGTTCTCCGCTACTTGTGACTTTGGAGTGAATTCTTTGTCGCACGAGAGGGATTTACATATGATTCAACTATGTCATTATTGTTGAGAGAACTTGCACTAGTGAAAGTATGAACCCTAAGCCTTGTTTCTAAGCATTACAATACCATTTGTGCTCACTTTTATCATTAGTTACCTTGCTATTTTTATATTTTTAGATTACAAAAACCTATATCTACCGTCCATATTACACTGGTATCACCATCGCTTCACCGAACTAGTGCACCTACACAATGTACCATTGTACTGGGTGTGTTGGGGACACAAGAGACTCTTTGTTATTTGGTTGCAGGGTTGTTTGAGATAGACCATCTTTATCCTACGCCTCCCACAGATTGATAAACCTTAGGTCATCCACTTGAGGGAAATTTGCTACTGTCCTAAAAAAACTCTGCACTTGGAGGCCCAACACGAGTCTACAAGTAGAAGGTTGTGTAGTAGACATCAATGAGCCAGTCTACTAGAGGCATACTAGGGACACAGTGTTGTCTATATATCCATACATGCAATGTGTTTCCAATCAATACAATTATACCATGGACAATAAATGATTATCATGAACAAGGAAATATAATAATAACCATTTTATTATTGCCTCTATGGCATATTTCCAACAGTCTCCCACTTGCACTAGAGTCAATAATCTAGCTCACATGACTATGTGGTTTACATTGTAATGAATCGAACACCCATACAGTTCTAGTGTTGATCATGTTTATCCCTTGGAAGAGGTTTAGTCAACCGATCTGTAGCATCCAGATCTGTGTGCACTTTGCAAATATTTATGTCCTCCTCCTTTATGTGTCTGGTCCTCTTGAGAAACGTTGGTTCCTTGTCCAGAGCAATGGCTCGAGTGTTGTCACAAAACAAATCCACTTGATTCACTACACTAGGCACTACTCCAAGATTTGTTATGAACTCCTTCATCCAGACACCTTCCTTCGCTGCCTCCGAGCTTGCAATGTACTCTGCTTCGCATGTAGAATCAGCTACCGCGCTCTGCTTGGAACTCCACCAGCTTACCGCTCCCCCATTGAGAATAAATACGTATCCAATTTGCAACTTTGAGTCATCCGGATCAGTTTTAAGGCTTGCATCGATGTAACCCTTTACGACGAGCTCTTGATCACCTCCATAAATGAGAAATATTTCCTTAGTCCTTTTCAGGTACTTAAGGATATTCTTGACCGCATTTGTCTTCCTCTTAAAGATCCATTTGTTCTGAATGGCCTTTCGCCCTTCAGGTAATACTTCCAAAGTCCATACTTTGTTTTCATACATGGATCCTGAGGGAGTCCTGGTTTAAGGGGACCTCGGATGGCCGACCTATTTCTCATGGGCCGGTCTATGTGGGCCGCTAGCTGAGAATTGGATGATCAAAGGCCCCATTGACAGGATGGAAGCTTCAAGGAGTCGTGGCGTGTCTTCCATGTTTTCGATAGTAGATAGGCATGTATTTCCTTTGTTGTGCAACCGACCATGTGTAAACCCTAGTACCCCCCGGTATCTATATAAACAAGGAGGGTTTTAGATCGTAGGGCAGAGAAACTCGTCTAATGTTTTAGCTATTCGATCTTGTGGTAGATCAACTCTGTAACCTTCATATCATCAATACAATCAAGCAGGACGTAGAGTTTTACCTTCATAGGAGGGCCCGAACCTGGGTAAACATCGTCTCCTTTGTCCTTTGTTACCATCGATCCAAGTCTCACAGCTTGGGACCCCCTACCCGAGATCCGCCGGTTTTGACACCGACATTGGTGCTTTCATTGAGAGTTCCGCTATGATCGTGAACGGAATCGATGGCTCGCCTTGTCACAAGCAACGAGATCTGCAGCCAGGATATTCTCATCCCTGATCAGATCTTCACAGACGGTGACATCTTGTCACATGCCGACCCGACTAGCTAGCTTGGCCCGATCGGAAGCTTTTCCCCCGATCAAGGAATCAGATTTGAAACCCTAGAGTTCGTCGCTGATTCACAAGGAGAACTCGTCTTCATAGGACCCTCAACTCCCATGGAGGAGCCCGCAGATCCCGACGCCTCGACGCCAAAGACATCGGGCCCCACCTCTGAGGTGACCGTCACCCTCGGGCTGTCTAGAATGCCCAATCCAGTCCTTGTTACCGGATCCGCTATGGCCGAAAAGGACCCGAATCCACTCTCAAGCAATTCCGGAACTACGACGCCATAGATCGACCCCACTCTCTTTAGTGACACGCATCCCACTGTTGCTTGTTTCTAAACGAGTTGTTTAATCAGATTTAGACCATGCATATGACTAACAACGAGACCCCGGTCTATGACCGGTTCGGGCTTAAACCCGACGATAGGGAGATTCTCATCCCCACGATCACTCACTTAGTCGCCACCGTCGAGTGTCTGACTGGGGGCTCGACCCCCCAATGATCGGAATTAAAAATGATTTATACCCCAATCTCCAATCATCGAGACCTCGCTTGCAACCCGGGCCCTGGAGTTTGCTCCGGAGATAGATCGGCATCGGTCCCTGATCTAGCACGCAATTCCAAACCCATAATTCTGGACTCACATCATGGCGTCCAGTCCAAAAAATTCCCAGCCAACACCCAAGCCAAGCACTCAAGCATCGTAGCAGAGTCCAAGTCTTCGAACTTATGGGATGTTAAATAGTTACCAGGAGAGTCAGTTCATCATTTTTGGGCTAGACTCCTCCTTGCTAAAGTACGAGGTCTTAGTGAACAGGAGATAATGGCAACCTTCAATCGCAATTGCCATGATGAAGGGATTCTAAA
This sequence comes from Hordeum marinum, assembly GCA_022496015.1. Taxonomy (NCBI): domain Eukaryota; kingdom Viridiplantae; phylum Streptophyta; class Magnoliopsida; order Poales; family Poaceae; genus Hordeum; species Hordeum marinum. The sequence continues at coordinate 119,186,824 of CM039678.1, forward strand.
AGCCCTAGCTCGCTGGCACATTCGTGACTTCACCGAGTTGTCGGACTTGGTACAAAAATATTGTGCCATGGAGAACACCTAGCAAGCCGAACGGCTATTTTCAAAACCAACCTTTACCGAGTACCCTAGACGAGATCGGAAAAAGAGGATACCTCCGAACCGGCTAGCCAAACTCGAACCCGCCGAAAAGAGAAATAGACCCCTTACATGGGTCAGAACTGTCCTTGACGGGCTCTTACATAAACCATGCCCTATACATTCTGTATTGCTGAACACAAGCCCTACTCATAGCCTTAGAGCCTGCTGGGTCGTCAAGCAGGTCGCAAAAAGCGGTGAAGTTATCCTTGAGGCACTACCGCCGAACAGACACTCCAGATTGCCACCAGAATACAATGCCAAAGTCCTGATGGTCTACGAAACGTTCCCCTCAAGGAACAGGAGGAAAAGAGCTCTTAGGGAACTCAAACGGTCTATCATGTGGGAGCAACAAGTGCATGGGTAGACATACCCATCACCTTCAGAGATACTGACCAACCAACCATTCATCCCGGTCATACACCAGCCACACTGGTCCTAAACCCCATCGTCGATGGCTTCATACTACACAAAGTGCTGATGGATGGAGGCAGCGGTTTAAACCTTATCTACGAAGATACCCTGGAAAAATGCAGTTCGACCGATCTCGCATCGAGCATAGCAATATGACACTCCGGGGGATCATTCCTAGGAAAGAGGCGCATTGTTCAGGTCGTATCGCCCTCGCCGTAGTGTTCAGCACGCCCGAAAACTACCGATCCGAAAAATTCTCTTCCATATCGTACCCTTCCCCAGCGGCTACCATGCCCTGCTGGGGCGTAACGCCTTCACAAAATTCCAGGCTATACCACGTTACGGGTATATGAAGCTCACGATGCCAGGCCCAAATGGGGTAATGATCTGAATATAGCCCCGAGCTGAAAACAAAACAACATCGCTCGCCCTCGAGGCACTAGCTAAGACCTTTGCAGCAGAAGAACAGACCGCACTTCGGTCAACATAGACAAGGACGATGCGATCCTTAGAAAAAGGCCCAAACCCACTATGGGATCACTAGAAGTGTATGTCTAGAGGGGGCGAATAGACTATTTGCAGGAATTTAAAACTACCTCAAGCATAAATCAAGTGTTGGCAGTTTTTAGCATACATAGTAAATCTAAAACACCCTACACATAAAATTCGTCAAGTAGAGCAGCGGAAAGTAAAGACATTGCACATGGAAGTAAGGAGTAGAGATAGAGAGATCAAACGCGTGAGGGACCCAAGATTTTTCCCGTGGTTCCGATAGGTGGCACTACCGTACATCCATGTTTACGGAGTCTTCAACCCACGGAGGGTAACGGCCGCGAGAGTCCATGGAGGGCTCTACCCATGAAGGGTTCCACGAAGAAGCAACCTTGACTATACCATGATGGCCTACGTCCACAGAGGACTAGCCTAACTCGGGGTAGATCTTCACGAAGTAGGCGGTCTCCTTGCCCTTACAAACTTCTTGGTTCACTCCACAACACGAAGTAGGAGGCTCAAAAGCGACACCTAACCAATCTAGGAGGCACCACCCTCCAAAAGGTAATAGGCTCGATAATGTTGATGAACTCCTTGCTCTTGTACTTCAAGATGATAAAATCCTCAGCACACAATCACTCTCTCAGAGATTTGGCTATGGTGAAAGAGATTGATTAGGTGGAAAGGAACTTGGGGAGGTTAAAGATCAAGATTCATATGGTAGGAATGGAATGGCATGATCTCAACACATGAGTAGGTGGCTCTCTCTCAGAAAATCTGATAGGATTGGTAGGGATCTGTTCTGACTGCTTCACTTGCGAGTGAATGGTGGTGGAGAGGTATATATAGGCATCTCCAAAAATCCAACCGTTACACACAAAATGACCAACTTGGTGACACCGATGTGTTAATCTCGGTGGTACCGAAGTGACCAAAAGGTGGCAACTTTTGAATCTCGGTGAGACCGATATAGGAAACTCGGTTGCACCGATAAGGTGACCAATGGTCATACTGCCCAATCTCGGTGACGCTGATCCAACAATCTCGATGGGACCGATATTGTGAATTTGTGTAACAGAAAGTTGGCAACCTAAACTCGGTGGCACCGAAGCAGAATGGGTTGCAACGAAGTGGCTAGGGTTTGGCTGAATCTGTCTAGGTTCTGGAATCGGTGGCACCGAGTGGAAAGTGTTGGTTGCATCGATTTTGAGTGTTTGGCTTTGGACGGACTTTTGTGGAAGAGCTTGTGGGTGTATGTGGTGACTATCAATTGTGCACGTAGGAGTATTTTGTTCACCAACAAAACCTTACCCCCTTTTAATAGTATTGGCTTTCCTATGGACTCAAAGTGATTTCACAAATGTAAAATGTATAGTCCTCTTCCTTGAAGCTTGGCCAAAGTTATTCCTTCTTCTTCTTCTCTTTGGGGATACTCTTCACACTCTTTTTGCCAACCCATCACTCTCTATGGACTTTATATGAAATACACTAGGTAAAAGTATTAGTCCAAGAGACAATGTATGTTGTCATGAACTATCAAAACCACCAAGGGAGCATGTTGTGCTTTAATTCTCCCCCTTTTTGGTAATTGATGACAACATACAATCAACGCTTCAAATAAAGATATGCATGTATATAATGAAGACTTTGAGAGACGCGTGACTTAGACTTGCTACCCATAAATGTGTGCAATCCATTTAAAGGATGGTTTCTTTGGAATGCATGGACACACATATAGTCGAAGGGATATGATAAGTCATGTGTATCTGCTATATGCATCAAGTATATGTGAATGAGTTGTATCCTTGTTCAAGACTTAACTCTTGCGAACAATATGTGCAAGAAGCAAGAGATCATCTTGATCAAAGATATGATGCATATACTTACCTTGAGTTCTTCAGAATTCTAGTAGTAGAAACACACTTGAGAAAACAATGTTAGGAAACACAAAAGTATTCTACCAATCAAAAAGGCTATAGAACTCAAAAGTACCAAGATATGGAGAACATATATTAGGTAGTAAATCCTCAAGATTGATAAGTCTCCAAGATCATTTAGAACTTTCTCCCCTTGGATATGGAAATAGTGGATCATCCTCTCCCCCTGAATCTTAGTATGTAGATATCGGGATTGGATAGGATGAGAAAAGATCTAAGATGAAATAAGCATATTTTCCTCCAAACATATTTTTCTCCCCCTTACTTTGATATTCTCACCTTGTAAATTTAAATTAGATGTTTTTCTCTCCCCCTTTGCATAAGCATGTATCTCCCTTTAGCATGAAGCTTTGTATATTTCTCCCCCTTTGGCATTAATTTCTGAAAAGGTCATACAGAGGGTAGGATACATCTATCATTGACTAAGAAGGTATCCTTGAGTACAAGGGTCATAGAATGTAGGGTTCACAGAAATGAAAATTTTAGGGAATCATGGAAAATGATTTCTATCCAATTAGCTAAGCTTATGGCTTGTAAGACTTCTCCGCCCTTGAGTTAGGGATCCTTGAATAATGTTTCTCCCCCTAAGTTAAGTTTTTTTAATAATAAGGGATCATTGAAGTAACAAGGACATCACTAGAAAGATACCAATTAAAAATCACTAAAGAAACACAGACTAAGAGAAGAAATAAAATCGGTGACTCCGGGACAAATAAATCGGTGGAACCGAGATGAAGTTTTGTAGCTCATCTCCTAAATCGGTAGAACCAAGATATTTGTATCGGCGACTCCGAGACAGAAACAGAAACTTGACAATGGGATTTTGACATCGGAGACTTCTCAATCTCTGCCAATAACACAGTGTCAAAAGAAATTTTCAAGAAAATGCGAAAGGGTATCAACTAGAGAAGAATTGAGTGGTTCCAAGAAATTCTATGAAATAGAGAATGAACCAATCAAAAACTTAACTAGATGATGGGCAGTGACTAGGTCACCTATATTAGAGTATATTGACTTAGGAGCCAAGAAAGACTACTTGATTATGGGTCATACTCATCATTAAGCTCAAAATGGGTTACCATTTTTCAATTAAGCATTTTAATGTCTTCATATCACTTGAGTTGCTTTATATCATGACTTGGAGTAAAGCTATATCAAGTATATGAGTACATACCTTTGAGTGATGTTTTTGACGTAACTTGTAGGTTAACTTGAGGAGGATCCTCGAAGTTGATGAATATCATCTTGAGTTGGGAGCAATCATTGTTGTTTTCATTCACTTTTCATCTACATAGGTTAGTTGCGCAAGGAAAACATGATATATCCAAATGACATGATACCAATTTGTGAGTTGATACCAAATGAGAAATATATGTCAAGGATATGTTTTGCTGTCTTCTTCCTTTCGTCATCAAAGCGAGGTTGTGGATACTTGGTCATGACAAGATTGCTTAAGATATGAGTTGTTGGCAATCTTGTGGAGTGTTGTTCTTCCAAGTACCAACAGAGGGTTAGATGCAAGCCAAGGGAGCATAGAATTCCAAGATATAGGATATTCAAGGTAATAGCATGGAATGGACATTGAAGCTCATCCCTTTGCATGCATCCGAGTGAGCTTAGCTCAAGTTTGAAGCATCAATGATGTTCAACTCACTCCTCAAATGACAAAACACTTTTTCATCAAGTGGCTTAGTAAAGATATCGGCCAATTGCTTGTTAGTATGAACATGCTTAATATTAATATCTCCTTTGGCAACATGATCACGAATGAAATGATGTCAAACTTGAATATGCTTGGTTCGAGAATGTTGCACAGGATTATGACCAATCTTAATAGAACTCTCATTGTCACAAAGTAATGGCACATTTTAAACATAGATTCCATAATCTTTAAGCATTTGTCTCAACCATAACAATTGCGCAAAACATGATCCAGCAGCAATATATTCAACTTCAGTGGTAGATAGAGATACCGAGTTTTGTTTCTTGCAGGACAAAGACATAAGAGATCTACCAACAAATTGACATGTACCCGAGGTGGATTTTCTATCAACCTTGTCATCGGCATAGTGCGAGTCAGAGTAGCCAACAAGATTAAAAGAAGATCCCTTGGGATACCAAATGCCAAAGTTTGGTGTATGAATCAAGTATCTCACAATATGTTTTAGAGCCTTAAGATGAAATTCTTTAGGTGCATCTTGATATCTAGCACACGTGCAAACACTAAGCATAATATCAGGATGGGAGGCACATAGATAAAGCAATGAACCAATCATTGATCGATAAACCTTTTGATTAACCGGTTCACCCTCCTCAGTGAGATCATTGTGACCGCTAGTGGGCATGGGAGTTTTCATACCTTTGCACTCCTCCATGTTGAAATTATTGATTAAGTCCTTGGTGTACTTAGTTTGAGATATGAAAGTTCCTTATCTTGATTGCTTAATTTGCAAGCCAAGAAAGAATTTCAGCTCACACATCATAGACATCTCATCTTCTCTGACATCAACCTTCCAAACTTCTCGCTAAATTGTGGGTTAGTAGATCCAAAGATAATATCATCCACACAGTTTTGACACACAAATAAATCACCATTAACCCTCTTTGTGAATAAGGTTGCGTAAATTTTACCAATTTCAAATCCTTTTTCAATAAGAAACTTCATTAGGCATTTATACCAAGAACGATGAGCTTGCTTAAGTCCATATAAAGCTTTGCGAAGTTTGTAAACATGGTCAGGTTTCTTAGGATTTACAAAAATAGGTGGTTGCTTAACATAGACCTCTTCTTCAATATCACCATTTAAGAAAGCACTTTTAATGTCCATTTGATATAGCATGATATCATGGTGATTAGCATAGGCAAGAAGAATTCGAATAGCTTCTAATCTAGAAACGGGGGTGTAGGTCGCACCATAGTCCATACCTTCGACTTGCGTATATCCTTGGGCTACGAGACGTGCCTTGTTGCGTACGACTTGACCGTCATCATCTTGCTTGTTTCTAAACACCCATTTGGTTCTGATGATGTTTTGCTCATCCTCGGGCTTGTCCACGAGTGTCCACACTTCATTCCTCTCGAAGTTTTGAAGCTCTTCATGCATAGCGTTCACCCAATCCGCATCTTCAAGAGCTTTTTCTACCTTCAAGGGTTCATTTCTAGAGATGAAAGAAAAAATCTCACAAAAGTTAGCTAGACGAGTTTTAGAGCGAGTGATTCTCCCAGTTTGTAGGTCACCAAAAAATTGGTTTAGGGATGATTCTTGGTCACTTGTGCTCGACCTCGGGTCGGCTTCCGATTGTTGGATGGTGGAGCTTCTTCTTCATCATCATCTCCTTCGTCTTTGTTGTTGTTGAAGGTGTTGTTACCTTGAGAAGGTGGTGAAGGAGGTTGTGGTGGATCTTCATGATGCACTTCCTCCTCTTCATCATCTCGTCGTGCCGCTTGTGGATGCCTCCATGTCATGTTGTGGTCCACCTTGATGTGAAGTAGGGGCTTCCACTTGAGTTGATGAAGTACTTTCCATCACCTCCATGGGAAGAATCTTGCTAACAGACAAGTCCTGGATAGCTTCCGAAGGGTCCTTATCACCTACATCATTTGGCAATTGTTCGACTTGTGAACCATTAGACTCATCAAACTTCACATCTACCGTCTCCTCATCTATTCGAGTGTAGTTGTTGTAGACACGGTAAGTGTGAGAGTTCGATCCATAACCATGTAGGAATCCTTCATGAGATTTAGGGGCAAATTTAGTACGACAATGCTTATCAAGAATGTAGCACTTTGAGTCAAATACCCGAAAGTATCCAACTTGGGGATTGTTACCGGTGAGAAGCTCGTATGTCATTTTACCGAGAAGCTTGTGCAAGTAAAGTTGGTTTGTGGCATGACATGCTATTTCCACAGCTTCTGCCCAAAAGTGTTTTGGCGTCTTGTATTCTTCAAGCAGCGTTATTGCCATCTCAATGAGTGTCCGGTTCTTCCTCTCAACAACTCCATTTTGTTGATGTCTGTACGTAGCCGAGAACTCATGTGAGACACCTTATTCATCAAGAAAGGTATCCACATGGGTGTTCTTGAACTCCGATCCGTTATCGCTCTGAACCTTCTTAATCTTCACTTCAAACTGATTTTTCGCTTTGCAAGCGAAGTTCTTGAAGATATTTTGTACCTGCGACTTATCATCAAGAAATAATAACCACGTAAATCTGGAAAAATCGTCAACTATAACTAGACCATAAGAGTTTCCATCGAGACTCTTGTAAGCATTGGTACCAAAGAGATCCATATGAAGTAACTCGAGTGGTCTCCTAGTAGTCATCATATTCTTGACCAGATGACTTCCACCTACTTTGTTTCCTTCTTGACAAGCACTACAAAGTCTATCTTTGTCAAAGATAACATCCTTAACACCTAGAATGTGATCGCCCTTGATAAGATTATCTAGATTGCGCATGCCTACATGTCCAAGACTTCAATGCCACAACCAACCTTTAGATGATTTTGCAATGAGACAAGTACAAGGTTGGGCCTTTTTAGTGAAATCAACAATGTATAGATCACCTCTACGAATACCGGTAAAGATAATTTTATGATTATCAAATCAAAATACTTGGCAATCTACTTTAGTAAATAGCACATTGAAATTGATGTCTGCTAGTCTAGATACGAAAAGAAGATTGTAGCGAAGGGATTCAACAAGCATGACATTTTGAACTGAGCTATCATGAGATATAGCCACCTTGCCAAGGCCAAGTACCTTACCCTTGGAGTTATCTCCAAAGGTCACGTACCTCCGTGGACCTTGATTAGGCGTGATCTCTTGGAACATGTCTTTATCACCAGTCATGTGATCCGTGCATCCACTGTCGATAATCCACTCTTTTGCGCCGGACATGTAATCCTTGAAGTTAGACATTAGACTTAGATTCCTCATGATCTTTTCATGCTCGGTGTCAAACACCACGTCTTCATCATACTAGCCATGTTCTTCATTGTCATCATTTGGTGAAATCTCCTCGTCATAGAAACCAATAGACTCATTAGAATCATAACCATGACAATGTTCAAGTTTATGAATGCGAATGTCTTCAATAATAATTTTGTTGATAGTTGTGACATCTCCTTTAGCACGCATAAGATCAAGAAACTCAAATAGGCATTTATCAAAGTTTGGATCACTAGGCTTCATTTTGTGAAAAGCAATAGTTTTTTGAAGAATTTCATCAATATTACCTAATGAAAGATTCGAATATCGTTTCTCCAAATCAGTCCACAAACTATAAGCACATGCAAAGTTCTTCAATTGAGAAAGCACGAATCTTGGTAAACCTCTAACAATAAGATTCACAGTTCTTAGGTTACCAAGCATGTTAATTTTCTATTTGTGTGTGGGATGCAATCCATCAATGGGGAGAACATAGGGGTTTTCAATATATCCTCTCAAATGGAATTTATCAAATTGATCAATCATGGCATTCTTCCATCGACTATAGTATTCACCATCAAGAATGGGCACTCTACAATACAAACTCTCCACACTAGACACATCCATCTTCCTCCACGGTGTTGAAACCGAAGCAATGAAGACCAATGTTCTGATACCAATTGCGGGATCACTAGAAGTGTATGTCTAGAGGGGGGTGAATAGACTATTTGTAGGAATTTAAAACTACCTCAAGCATAAATCAAGTGTTGGCAATTTTTAGCATACATAATAAATCTAGAACACCCTACACATGCAAGTCATCAAGTATAGCAGCGAAAAGTAAAGACATTGCACATGGAAGTAAGGAGTAGAGATACAGAGATCAAACGCATGAGGAACCCAAGATTTTTCCCGTGGTTCTGATAGGTGGCGCTATCGTACATCCACGTTTATGGAGTCTTCAACCCATGGAGGGTAACGGTCGCGAGAGTCGACGAAGGGGTCTACCCACGGAGGGTTCCACAAAAAAGCAACCTTGACTATATCATGATGGCCTACATCCACGGAGGAATAGCCTAACTTGGGGTAGATCTTCACGAAGTAGGCGATCTCCTTGCCATTACAAACTTGTTGGTTCACTCCACAACACGAAGTAGGAGGCTCCCAAGCGACACCTAACCTATCTAGGAGGCACCACCCTCCAAAAGGTAATAGGCTCGATAATGTCGATGAACTCCTTGCTGTTGTGCTTCAAGATGATAGACTCCTCAACACACAATCACTCTCTCACAGATTTGGCTTTGGTGGAAGAGATTGATTGGGTGGAAAGCATCTCGAGGTGGCTAGAGATCAAGATTCATATGGTAGGAATGGAATGGCATGATCTCAACACATGAGCTGGTGGCTCACTCTCAGAAAATCTGATAGGATAGGTAGGGATCTGTTCTGAGTGCTTCTCTTGCGAGTGATTGGTTTGGAGGGGTATATATAGGCATCTCCAAAATGACCTTACAAAATGACCAACTCGGTGACACCGATTTGTTAATCTCGGTGGTACCAAAGTGACCAAAAGGTGGCAGCTTTTGAATCTCGGTGAGACCGATATAGGAAACTTGGTTGCACCGACAAGGTGACCAAGGTTAGATTACCCAATCTTGGTGATGCCGATCCAACAATCTCGGTGGGACCGATATTGTGAATTTGTGTAACAGAAAGTTGGCACCCTAAACTCGGTGGCACCGAAGCAGAATCGGTTGCACCAATGTGGCTAGGGTTTGGTTAGGTCTATCTAGGTTCTGGAATCGATGGCACCAAGTGGAAAGTGTTGGTTGCACTGATTTTGAGTGTTTGGTTTGGACAGACTTTTGTGGAAGAGCTTGTGAGTGTATGTGGTGATTATCACTTGTGCACGTATGAGCATTTTGTTCACCAACAAAACCTTACCCCCTTTTAATAGTATTGGCTTTCCTATGGACTCAAAGTGATTTCTCACAAATGTAAAATGTAGAGTCCTCTTCCTTGAAGATTGGCCAAATTTATTCCTTCTTCTTCTTCTCTTTGGGGATACTCTTCACACTCCTTTTGCCAATCTATCACTCTCTATGGACTTTATCTGAAATACACTATGTAAAAGTATTCTTCCAAGAGACAATGTATGTTGTCATGAATTATCCAAACCACCAAGGGAGCATGTTGTGCTTTCACCCATGTCCTTTAAACCTGCAGATGAAATCATTAAATTTCAGGTACACCCGATGGACCCAAGTAAGACAACGTCCATTGGAGCTCAGGTGGACCCCATAGTGGATGAAGCACTGCGACCATTCTTACGAGAAAACTGGGACGTCTTCGCCTGGTATCCTTCCTATATGCCTGGAATCCCATGGCGGCTAGCAGAACATAGTATGTACATCATTGAGGTTTTAAGACCGTTAAGCAGACTCTGTGTTCCTTTTCCGAGCCCAAATGACAAGCTATGGGTGAAGAATTAGCCAAACTGCTAGAGGACGGATTCATTCGGGAGATTAAGCACCCAGAATGTTTGGGAAACCTGGTGATAGTACCAAATAAAGACACATCCTGGCGGCTATGCGTCGACTTTAAAGACCTCAACAAGGCCTGCCCTAAGGACCCTTTCCCCTTACCACGTATAGACCAGATTATTGACGCCACAGCTGGACATGACTCATTGTGTTTCCTCCATGCTTATTCCGGATACCATCAGATTAAAATGAAGGAATCCGATCAAGCTGCAACCACATTAATCACCCCTTATAGTCCATTCCGTTTCAACACGATACCTTTCGGGCTAAAAACGATGGGGCTACATACCAGCGAATGATCTAGACTTGTCTTGCAAAACAAGTTGGTAAAATAGATGAAGCATACGTGGACGATGTGGTAATCAAAACCAAACACGTCAGCCAGCTAATTGACAACCTAAGGCAAACCTTTGCCAGCCTACGTGAGTACGCTATACGAATCAATTTGGAGAAATGTGTATTCCGAGTTCCCGCTAGTAAACTGCTCGAATTCAACATTTACCATAGAGAAATAGAAGCAAATCCGGCTCAGATCCGCGCCCTATAAGAACTTGAAGTTCCCACAGAGCTAAAACACATGGTTGCGTGGCGGTGTTAAGCCGCTTTATCTCCCACCTCAGTGAAAAGGCTTTACCGCTCTATAGATTGCTGAAACAGACCAACAATTTCAAATAGGCCGATGAAGCAGCGGCTACGTTAGAAGAAATTAAAACACTACTGGAAAGTAATCCCATTCTCACAGCACCAGACGCTGGTGAACCCATGTTATTATACATATCGTCCACCAACCAAGTCGTTAGTGCAGTGCTCGTCGTCGAACGAGAGGAGGAGGGACACAAATTCCAAATTTAGAAGCTGGTCTATTACGTGTCAAAAGTACTAACGCAATGCAAGTCCAGATACATACACTACCAGAAGATAGACTATATAGTATTTATGGCATCACGGAAACTAAGATACTACTTTCAAGGGTGTTCGGTTATGATGGCATCCGAAGTACCTCTGAATGATATAATAAACAACAGGGACGCCACCGGCCCTCATAGCCAAATGGGCCATTGAGCTCCTTCCTTTTGAAATTGCCTACAAGCCACGACGAGCTATTAAATCCTAGGTGATGGCAGATTTCCTCGCCGAATGGACAGAGGCCGAGCTCCCCAGGGAATACAGCACATACTCCCATTGGACGATGTACTTTGATGGATCCAAAACTTTGGCCAGACTGGGGGCTGGAGTTATTCTCACATCCCCCGTGGGCGACAATGTTCGATACATATTGCAGATCATGTATGCCGATTCCAACAATGCAGGCGAGTACGAAGCACTCCTGCACGGTCTTCGAATGGCAGCATCAATGGGCATACAACGGCTAGAGTTGTGGGGAGACTCCAACCCAACCATCTCCCAAATCAATGGCAAATTCGATGCCAAAAACCCGAAGATGGCGACATACAAAAAAGTTGTCCTCAAGATATCCACACAGTTCGAGGCGCTAGAATTCCACCATGTCGCTACAGATAACAACCAAGCTGCCAACACACTGGCCCGCATGGGGGCCAAACGCGACCCTGTCCCAAAAAACACTTTCCTGGAACGACTCTTTAAGCCATGAGTTGTTTGGTAGGATGATAATAAGCATGTCGGTCTCACCAGCGTGGAAGAGGTTGTTCCCCCTGTAAATGAACCAGACGGCCAAATCATCGGCGGTTCTGTAATGGACGAAACGCCTTCGGCTCATGAAGTCATGGCAGTAATCACACCATGGACCAAGCCCTTCCTTGCCTACCTTCTTCACAAAGAACTCCCTGAAAATCAGATGAAGGTGCGACGCATAATTCTGAGATCCAAAGCCTATAAGGTCCACGAGGGTGAGTTATACAAGAAAAGCACCACCGGAGTACTACAGCGGTGCATATCTGAGGAAGAAGGATGACAGCTCCTAGCCGAAGTCCATGCGGGGATGGGCGGCCATCACGCCGTGGCAAGGGCCTTGGTTAGCAAGGCCTTTCGGGGCAGTTTCTTTTGGCTCACTGCTCGAGCGGACACCCAATCACTTGTCAAGCACTGCATGGGATGTCAATTTTTTGCAAATCAAAGTCACATGCCCCTAACAGCTCTTCGGACTATTCTGATTACCTGGCCCTTTGCGGTCTGGGGATGGATATGGTGGGACCACTTAAAGGGGGGACCAAGAAGAATAAATACCTACTGGTCATGGTTGACAAATTCACCAAATGGATAGAGGTGAAACCTGTCAAATCAGCCAAGTCTGGACCAGTAATCGACTTTATATCCTGCATGGTACACCATTATGGCGTCCTGCATAGTATAATAACGGACAATGGATCCAACTTGACAACCCAAGAGGTGAAAGACTGGTGCACAAAAATGGGCATCAAGCTTGATTACGCATCGGTGTATCACCCACAGACCAATGGACAAGTTGAACGGGCAAACGGCCTCATCATGAGTGGTATTAAGCCATGTCTCGTCCGATCTCTACATGAGTCCGATGGCCATTGGGTAGAGGATCTTGACTCTGTTCTGTGGGGCCTGCGCACCACCCCAAATAGATCAACGGGATACACACCATTCTTCATGGTCTCCGTGGCAGAACCAATCCTCCCTTGTAACATTATTCACGATGCACCAAGGGTGCGCATGTATGAGGAAAAGGAGGCCGAGTTAGATCGGCGGGACGATCTAGACACCTTAGAAGGAGAGCGTGACATAGCCCGGGCTCATTCTACCTTTTATCAACAGCAGGCCCGACGTTACTAGAGTAGGGAGGTCAGGGCAAAAGCGTATAACGTGGGTGAACTCGTCTTACGGCTCCCGGAGAAGCAGAAGCATAAACTCAACCCCAAATGGGAGGGCCCCTTCATAATTGACAAAGTACTCGTGGGAGGATCTTACCGTCTTCGAAACCCGATGGATAACCGCCTTGAACCAAACCCAGGGAACGCAGCTCGTCTTTGGCGCTTCTACGGATAAGCCGGTACCGTCATACTCTTTACTCTTTACCTCCTTTTCTTTCCTTTTTTTATTCTTTCCTTTTCCCTCCCACCTTGATTTTGGGGAGGTTTGGTTTTCTTCTTTTCTTCCCAAGTTTATGTTTGGTTAAATGGATCTTGTATTAAGATTTTCGGCTTACACCTTTAACTTTTAAATCCGAACACAACACCTGGGGGCTTCTTCCCAAAGACAATGATTTTATATTCTAAGAATCTATTCACACTCATCGTGGATGCATGTTTTCCTTGTCAATTTTAAGCCATTTTGTGCATCAATTCGAACTAAGATTTTTGCCAAGCTAGGTTGCCTCGCTACTATGTTTACTCTCTACGTTCCCGATTGTTCGACTAGAGAATAAAGGGAGCACCTCTGCGATTGTTACGACCGGCTTATCCAAATACTTACCTCAGACGGGTGAATCCAAAAGGTAGCTATCTTCAACAGATAATTGGTTGGCTATGACGAAAACAACACAAATTATGGTTATCATCGCTATTCCTCAGGTTTGTTTTTTCCAAAAAGGGCAATTAGTCGCGTACTAGCAGTATACGGCCTTACTATTTACGATTTACGTAGCACCCTAAAGAAAGGTATCGATAGAGGTACTATTTTCTTCGGAAGATGTTTCTTACGCTAAGCAGTAATATAACATATCTCCCTATGTGCTTTCTGTATGTTCGCATCAAATGTCCGGATTGCCTGGTTCCCCGAACATAATTCACTCTTCTCGAGTGATATTTTATAAGGAACATTCCCAAGCTCTTAGCCAGGAGGTCGAAGCCGATGGCCGGTTAAGACAAAGTTTACAACACAGACAGAGCAACTTCTTGATTATCAGTACATAGTTACATATAAGCATACATCTGACTACTGGTCAAGATTGTCTATTAAGGCGTCAAGGGAGCAATCTTCTTGCGAGAGATGGGCGGCGGGCATCACTTGGTCGTACACCAAATGAAGCGCACTTCTTGCCCATCCGGCCCTACCGGCCGAACCCGAGCCATATGCTCAAGGTTAAGGCTGGTATAATGGGTCTTGATCATCGCCCACGCCTCTCGTGCTCCCTATCGACAGGCCGATGTCTTCCATAGCTCAAACTGACTTCGGGCTCCCTTGAATAGATCAACTAGTTCGGTCATCTCCACCGGAGGTTGCTTGGCAGGCCATAACGCTTTTATCATGCTCTTCATGGCCTTCCGAGCACGCTCATGAAGGGCGGACAGTTCCATAAGAAGTCTTCCCTGGTAGGATCCGATCTCTTCTTGGGGCCGCCCGAATAGGAGACCTACACATGAGTCAAGGCATGTTCATTACACTTCATATATAAGAAGTATCGTCTAATGTTAGAATCACACTTACCAAACATGCCCCTCTGTAATTTTCGGTTCTCTTCTTGGGCCTGGGCCAATTGAGTCTTTAAGCTCTCAATTTCTTCGGCCTGCTATTTGTTTCCGCCTGGAGGCGGTTCTTCTCATCAAGGTTTCGTTGCAATAAACGACAGCCGGCCTCATGCTAGGACTCAGCATACCTCTGAGATTCTCATGTTGCATCTGAATCCTTTTGTAATTTCCCTATTGATTCAGCTGCTACAAAGTACCCTTGCATCAGCATGGGATTATATACTAAGATCAGCGGTACAGATATACTCACCATGCGCCTCTCGGGTAAAACTCTTCACCTTCTCAAGTTCGGCCTTCATGGTCTCCACCTGTGTTCGGCTTGCCACCAATTCCTTGGATAGTTGCTCGTTCTGCTGTCTGGAGGCCTGCATCATCAGTAAAGCATTACACGAACCCTTAAATTCAGTCGTTCTGACTAATTCATGTCTCGGGGGATACTGGGTTTACAGGTGTGTTTGGATTCTTATAAACGATCACTCACCTACAGGCTGGACAATATCGGTTTCATGGCCTCCCTGAACCCAGGTCGGGCAGCTCTAGTGTATGCGTTAGCCAAGCATAGAGCATTGAACTCTTGTTCGAAGAACGCTGGGTGGTACAGGGCTTCTCGTTGCTGTCGGTGACCCATCGCGCTCTCTGCCTCCGATTTACTAACTGATACCGCGTCCCCAGAGTCTTCAGGGGCCTGATTGACCACAGGGACCTCCGCTGTGGGTTCAGCATGAGCCGAAGATCTGGAGTCGTGAGCATTGTCGGACACCCTGACAACGTCCTCGGCATGAGATGGCTGAACTCGTTGCCTAATTATTTCGACATGATATCTCCTATGAGACCCTATCTATTGTAATGATAAATTAAGCAGCCGAACAAAGTACCTTTGAGCTGAGCGAGTGGTCAGGCCTGTCCCTACTGGCCCATTTGACGGATCCCTATCATTTTCCAGTCCAGGCATTGCCGTCGTAGCCAATGTATGTTGCATGGACCGACGACACTTGGGAGCAGGAGCCGGTGCGTTTGGGTCGTTGGAGGATACTTGCCTTTTGCGGGACAATTTTCCTTCTTCTTGCCCATAGTAGGGGAAGGGAATGATCCAAGGTAATCGGCTATGATAGCCACCTTGGAGCGGTCGAGGCTCTCTTGGTAGAAGACCCTGTCTTTAAACTCAACTAACAAATCCGGGTCATCATGAAATCCCGGATCATCGTCACGAGAATAGTTCTCTGGTTGGGGGCGGACAGATAACTGTCTCGACAAAGCTCCTCCATTCCTGTATACACAGATTAAAGGCTTCGATCAGAAAGGGATAAATGTAAAATAGGAAGTCGGGTCACAGAGTTGAAAGGCTCACTTGTTCGATGGGATTTTGACTGGAGTAGCCCTCCTTGGTCGGTAGTCGAACAAAGTCTTCTTTCTTCCGTTTGTATAGGGCGGCAAGTGCGGCTGCTAATGCTGCTTGATTGGCGGGGCCCAACCGTCGGGAGCGAGTGGAGTCACTTGTCCCATTGTAACACCACAAAGGGTGTATTCTTTGCTAAAGTGGATGGACACATCGGGTGATGGTGGCGGACATCACATCTATCATGGTCAACTTATGATGATCTAACAGCCTCACGTGGGCAGCCAAGCGTTGCACTTTGGCGTTGTCCTCTTGGGATGAGCTTTTTGGTTGCCAGTTGTGCCTTTTGTTCAAGGGGGCATCGAAGTATTTGGGCAAACCCCTCCGAGCTGGACAGAATAGGGGAACGTCCTCGATATAGAACCATTCCGAAGACCATTCTTCGGACTCCTTTGGTGTTCCAATTGGATAGCCGTCCCCGCTATGTGGCATATTTTGGCTCCTTCGACCTCTAAAATTGTCTTGTCCCGAGTGTGAGGGACGAGGCAAAAGTACTTCCTCCACAATTCAAAGTGTGCCTTGCAGCCCAGGAACATCTCACAAAGGGCGACGAAGCCCGAGATATGAAGAATGGACCCTAGGGTGAGATGATGGAGCTGGATCCCATAGAATTCCAATAATCCCCTCAGGAATGGATGAATGGGGAACCTGAGACCCCACAAGAGGAAGGGCATGAAACATACACGCTTTCCCTTTTGAGGATTGGGGAAGTTTTCCGTGAAGGCTTCGCCATTGAATGAAGTCAAACCGCCACATGTAACCGCTAGATCCGAGGAAGGAAGATACCCTTAGGTCTCGAGGTTGCGTAGTCGAAGGAGGGATACAGAGTGGCTTGTCTCGATAAGGGGGTGCCGTAAGGGAGCAAGGAAGAGATGAGGGTGATAACCCACAAGTATAGGGGATCAATTGTAGCCTTTCTCAATAAGTAAGAGTGTCGAACCCAATGAGGAGCTAAAGGTAGAACAAATATTCCCTAAAGTTATATCGACCACTGATACAACTCTATGCACACTTAACGTTCTCTTTACCTAGAACAAGTATGACACTAGAAGTACTTTGTAGGTGTGATAGGATAGGTTTGCAAGATAATAAAGAGCACGCAAATAAAATCTAGGGGCTGCTACGATAAAGTAACAATTAATTTAGTTTAACGAGGGTGGAAAAGTGGTGGTAGGAGTTGCGGAATTGTCCCTAGGCAATCGATAACTAGACGGTAATCATTATTGCAATTTTATATGAGGGAGAGGCATAAGCTAACATACTTTATATACTTGGCTCATATGCACTTATGATTGGAACTCTAGCAAGCATCTGCAACTACTAAAGATCATTAAGGTAAAACCCAACAATAGCATTATAAGGTATCAAGTCCTCTTTACTCCCATATGCAACAACCCACCTACTCGGGTTTATGCTTCTGTCACTCAAGCAACCCACCATAGGCGAATCATGAACACATTGCAACACCCTACAGCGAGGATCCCTCACGCTTGTGCGACATGGAGAGCACCATAGGACAGCACCAATAATAAAACATGCAACTCAAACAAATCATGATCATCAATCAACCATAGGACAACAAAAATCTACCCAGAAATCATAGGATGGCAACACATCATTGGATAATAATATGAAGCATAAATCACCATGTTCAAGTAGGGGGTACAGAGGGTTGCGGGAGAGTGGACCGCTATAGATAGATGAGGGAAGGTGATGGAGGTGTTGGTGAAGATGACGGAGTTGTTGGAGTAGATCGCCGTCACGATGATAGCCCCGAACGCATTTCGACGCCATCGGGAGAGAGGGGGAGAGAGCCCCCCTCCTTCTTCTTATTCCTTGACCTTCCCCTTAGATGGGAGAAGGGTTTCCCCTCTGGTCCATGGCCTCCATGATGGTGGAGGGGCAAGAGCCCCTCCGAGATTGGATCCCTCTCTCTGTTTCCTTCTGTTTCTGCGCTCCCAGATTATGGCCTTTCACCGTTTCTTAAATATCCGGAGATCCGTAACTCCGATCGGGCTGAAATTTTGAGGGGATTTTTATCCGGATATTAGCTTTCTTGCGACGAAAGGAGACTTCGGGGTAGGCCGTGCCTGGCAGGCTTGTGACCTCCTCGGGCATCGTCTCATGTTGATTCTTTTTCCCAAAAATCACATATATTCCAAAAAAAATCTCCATAATTTTTTATTGCATTTGGACTTTGTTTGATATGGATTTTCTGCGAAACAAAAAACATGTAACAAACTGGCACTGGCACTGGGCACTGGATCAATATGTTAGTCCCAAAAATAGTATAAGTTGCCAAAATATATGAAAGTTGTAGAAAATTGGCATGAAACAATCAAAAATTGTAGATACGATGGAGACGTATCAGCATCCCCAAGCTTAATTCCTGCTCGTCCACGAGTAGGTAAATGATAAAAAAGATAATTTTTGATGTGGAATGCTACCTAGCATAATCTTGTTGATATAATCTCATCATGGCATGATATTAAGACACGAGTGATTCAAAGCAATAGTCTATCATTTGATATTAAGACAATAATACTTCAAGCATACTAATAAAGCCATTGTATCTCTTCAAAATATAATGGCAAAAGAAACTTATCCCTACAATATCATATAGTCTGGCTATGCTCCATCTTCCCCACACAAAGTATTTATATCATGCACAACCCCGATGACAAGTCAAGCAATTGTTTCACACCTTTTATGTTCTCAAACTTTTTCAACTCTCACGCAATACATGAGCGTCAGCCATGGATATAGCACTATAGGTGGAATAGAATATGGCGAAGGTTGTGAAGAAAAAGGAGAAGATAGTCTCACATCAACTAGGCGTATTAACGGCCTATGGAGATGCCCATTAATAGATATTAATGTGAGTGAGTAGGGATTATCATGCAATGGATGCACTAGAGCTATAAGTGCATGAAAGCACAAAAAGAAACCGAGTGGGTATGCATCCAACTAGCTTGCTCATGAAGACCTAGGGCAAGCCCATCATTGGAATATACAAGCCAATATATATAATGAAAAATTCCCACTAGTATATGAAAGTGACAAAATAGGAGACTCTCTATCATGAAGATCATGGTGCTACTTTGAGTCACAAGTGTATAAAAAGGATAGTAGCATTGTCCCTTCTCTCTTTTCTCTTTTTTTGGTGGGCATCTAAGGACTCTTTTTTTTATTTGGGCTTCGCTGGCCTCTTTTATTTTCCATAAATTCCGGAGTCTCATCCCAACTTGCGAGGGAATCATATCTTCCATCATCCTTTCCTCACATGGGACAATGCTCTAATAATGATGGTCATCACACTTTTATTTACTTACAACTCAATAATTACAACTCGATATCTAGAACAAAATATGACTCTATATGAATGCATCTGGCAGTGCACCGGGATATGCAAAGATCTAGCATAGGAAATGACATCAAAAAATAGACAAGCCATGAAAACATCATGCTAGCTATCTTACGATCATGCAAAGCAATATGAAAATGATGGTGCGTGTCATAATAAATGGAACGGTGGAAGTTGCATGGCAATATATCTCGGAATGGCTATGGAAATACCATAATAGGTAGGTATGGTGACTATTTAGAGGGAGGATATATGGTGGGTTTAATGCACCGTCGAAAGTTGCGCGGTACTAGAAAGGCTAGCAAAGGTGGAAGGGTGAGAGTGTGTATAATCCATGGACTAACATTAGTCATAAAGAACTCACATACTTATTGCAAAAGTATATTAGTCATAGAAGCAAAGTATTAGACGCATGCTCCAAGGGGAGAAGTTGGTAGGAGTTAACCATCGCGCGCTCCCGACCCTCACACAAAGGTTGACAATCAATAAACAAATCATGCTCCGATTTCCTTACATAACGGTTCACCATACGTGCAAGCTACGGGAATCACGAACCTTTACACAACTATTTCTACTAATCCACATTTACCCACTAGCATGACTCTCATATCACCATCTTTATATCGCAAAACTATTGCAAGGAATCAAAGACATCATATTCAGTGATCGACGAGTTTTATGTAGGATTTTATGACTAACCATGTGAATGGTCAACTCATGTTAACTCTCTAAATAGATATAAGTGAAGCATGATAGTTTAATTCTTTCTGCGAAAGATATGCCCACGCTCTGACAAATATAAGTGAAGCAGAAGAACACTCTACAAATGGCGGTTTTCTATGTGTGAGAACAGGCAATCCAAACTTCGAATGATATAAGTGAAGCACATGAAGCATTCTATAAAGCCATACTCAAAAGATATAAGTGAGGTGCAAAGAACATTCTATAAATCAACCAAGGACTTTCTCATACCATCATGGTGCATTATTAAAAGAGAAATAAAAATGCACATGACACTCCAAGATTTACGCATATCATGTGACGAATAAAAATATAGCTCCAAGTAAAATTACTGATGGTTGTTAGAAGAAAGAGGGGATCCCTCACGGGGCATCCCCAAGCTTAGTTTCTTGGTAGTCCTTGAATATTACCTTGGGGTGCCTCATGCATCCCCAAGCTTAGTCTCTTTCCACTTCTTATTCCTTCATCCATCGTGATCTCACCCAAAACTTGAAAACTTCAATCACAAAAAACTTAACAAAACCCTCATGAGATCCGTTAGTATAATAAACAAAATTACCAATTTAAGTACTGTTGAAAACCCATTAATATTTTTTTGAATTTTAGATACTGTATTATAACTTTTTTATGTCTTATACCACCGATAAAATCGATAGTTTCATCGACACTTAGCAAAACAATGCATTAAAAACAGAATATGTCTTAAACAGGATAGTCCGTAGCAATCTGAACATTCACCACACTTATGTAACTCCAAAAATTCTGAAAAAATAGAAAAAATAAAAACTTTTCTTATAAGTACTTTGTAAAAATTTCAGAAATGTTTGACATTCCAGTCAAAAATGTAAATTCACGCACTACAGCCAAAGTTTCTGTTTTCGCACTTCACACACCAAACAAGCAATCTAATCATCCTAAAGGCAAATCTTGGCACATTATTTTTATAATACAATGGATTTGTAAAAAGGGATAATTATTTTTGTTGAAAATTTTCTATAATCAATATTCACAAAGTTTCCATGGGCATGAACAAAGTTCAAGGCTAGCCCCACTTCAATGTTGCTCGTCTTTCTCACTTTCACTTTTCTTTTTGAAAAAGTTTTACATTCCCCACTTTATTTTTTTGTTTTTAAACTATATAAAAGCACACAACAGAATAAAATGACTCTATAAAATTTTTGGGTTGTCTCCCTGGTAGCGCTTTCTTTAAATCCATTAAGCTAGGCATAAAGTGCTCAAGTAATGGATCCACCCGGATCCCAAGGTATATCAAAGCCAATTTTAATTAACAATGATTTGTAATTCAGTAGTGAGCACAAAGTAACATATATCATGCAACAACGAAGTCTAACTCTCTTCCTATGCATCGGCATGTCATAAAAGAACAATTCATGCACACAAAGTAAAGGCCAATGCATAGTACAAACAGTTTCTTGCAATTTTATCATATTGGAAACATAGAGAGGCGGAGATGTAGTTCCTCTCTCATAATAATTGCAAGTAGGAGAAGAAAGCACATGCATATTATATTTATCAAAATTATCATGTGCAATAGTAGAAGGACACCCATCTATATAATCCTTAATAAGTGCAAACTTCTCCGATATAGTGTAGTTGGGAGAATTCAAAAGGATAATAGGACTATCATGTGTGGGTGTGAAAGGATCGATATGGTTGACTAGAGGGGAGTGAATAGGAAACTAGCACTTTTAAATTTTTCTTTAACAATTTAGGGTAAGCAACAAATAGGTTGGCTAGATGTGCAACTAGGTGAGCAACCTATATGATTCTAATCACAACAAGCACACAAGCAAGTAAGGGATACAACACAATAATAGCTTGCAAGAAGTAAAGGTAAGAGATAACCAAAAGTGGAGCCGGTGGAGGCGAGGATGTGTTACCGGAGTTCCTTCCCTTGTGGGGAAGTACGTCTCCATTAGAGCGGTGTGGAGGCACAATGCTCCCCAAGAAGCCACTAGGACCACCGTATTCTCCTCACGCCCTCACACAATGCGAGATGTCGTGATTCCATTATTGGTTCCCTTGAAGGCGGCGACCGAACCTTTACAAACAAGGTCGGGTCTATCTCCACAACTTAATTGGAGGCTCCCAATGACCCCACGAAGCTTCACCACAATGGAATGTGGCTCCGAGGTGGCCTCAACCGTCTAGGGTGCTCAAACACCCAAGAGTAACAAGATCCATAAGGGATTAGTGGGGGAATCAAATTTCTCTTGGTGAAAGTCTAGATCGGGGCCTTCTTAACCAATCCCTAGAAAATCAACAAGTTTGATTGGCTAGGGAGGGAGATCGGGCTAAAATGGAGCTTTGAGCAACAATGGAGCTTGGGGAGGGAAGAGGTGATCTTCTTGGGGAAGAAGAACCCCTTTATATAGTGGGGGGAAGGATCCAACCGTTATCCCCGAACTCAGCCCGCGCATTGCGGTACTATCGCATAAGAGCCACAGTACTACCGCAAGGGGTTGTGGTACTACCGCTGTAGGATGCGCCGCTTGCACAGTAGTGACCAGACATAGGCCGATTACATAAGGCAACGAGAGGTAGAACTACCGGAGATATACTACCGCGAGACCATACGGTACTACCGCATGGTCGGTAACAACTGCCACAGGAGATGCATGGAAGTAAAAAATTACTTCCGTACCTACCTCCGCTGAGGGCGGAGCTGCGCAAAAGTCCGGCATGGTAGTACCGAAAATACATCATGGTACTACCGCACGAGGGCGGATGTAAAAAATTACATCTGCGCCTACTACCGCAGGCGCACGCACCAGGGCTAGGGACAGCGGTACTACCGCTCCTTCGAGCGGTACTACCGCTAGCCACTGAAAACTAGTACAATGTAGCCTTCACTTTGCGCAGACAAGGAAAAGGGACTGGAGCTCCATTGAAGCAAAGGAAAGGCGGTGCAATAGAACAGATGTGTATGTGTTGATTCCACCCAAACCTTTCTGAAGCGGACCCCCTCTTAATAGTACGGCTTTCCTACGACTCAAATCCACCGAAAGGAAACGTGGAGAAAAACTGTCTTTGATAAGCTCCGAGGGGCACTGAATCATCCTATGCCTAGACATGAGATATCTGAAAGTCTCAATGCACATGATTAGTCCGCATAAGCATTAGTATCAATCACCAAAACCACTTAGGGAGAAATATGCCCTTACAATCTCCCCCTTTTTGGTGGATTGATGACAATACGGGATTTGCGCATGAAGATATATAATGAGCATATGCAAACCCAAAATCTATAAAATATAGACAGGCTCCCCCTAGATGTGTGCACTCTATTGATATGCTTTGGACTACAAAGCACACACACTAGGATCAACACTCCCCCTATATTTTATAGACAAGGCAATCCTTGTAAAAAATGAATAACACTAAGCACGGAAACAAGGAATAACATGTGAGCATGAACATAAGGGCACATATCAGATAAACTCACAAGCTACTAATCAT
This sequence comes from Hordeum marinum, assembly GCA_022496015.1. Lineage (NCBI taxonomy): Eukaryota > Viridiplantae > Streptophyta > Magnoliopsida > Poales > Poaceae > Hordeum > Hordeum marinum. Next base: position 119,210,671 of record CM039678.1, read on the forward strand.
ACTAGACAAGAATAAGATAAGAGTGATAGCATATGTCTCACACCATATGATAGAAGAAGTCTCCTGGTCTCACACACAAATAACATAAACCAAGGTTCAACGAAAGCAAGGAGATGACGAAAAACAAACACAAACACTCGCAAATCCTACACTCTCTCCCCCTTTGGCATCGAGACACCAAAAAGGCAGAGAGGACACCTAAGACACAGGTGGTAGCTCCCATGCAGAAAGATCATTCATCAAGCTCCTCCTCTGATGTAGTTGGAATAGACTCCTCATCTAAATTGGCCCACTGGTAGCTCTGATTCTCCATCCAAGTAGCCTCAGGAGTGATGTCCTTCTCAAACCTACTCGAGATGGTCTTGCCAAGCTTTCTCAGAATCCGCTTGTCACGCTGACGACTCTCCTTCTGAGCAACGTGAGTCTGACACTATCCCTTGGCCTACATGCAGAACAATGTCTTCATCTTGTGTTTGAGCTTCTTGGCCCAAGATGGCTCAGTAGAGGGTGGCTCATACATCTCTGAACTGTCCTCCTCCTCCTCTTCGATCTCATCCTCATCAACATCCATGTGAGCAGCAGCAGGCCTAGTCCTAGTGGTAGTGTTAGCCCACTTGTCCTTCTGACGCAGACGAATGGGCTCATGACGGATCCAGTTGCGAGCATCAAGGCCCCCACCCAGAAAGGTCTTCTCCCACATTGTTCGAATCAAGAGGAACAAGTAGGGTCCATAAATGGGGACCTTACAATGGAACACAGTAGTCCGAAGCTCACTCCACATAATGTGATAAACATCAAGTGGGCCAAGAATTTGAAGCTGCCCTTTCTCACAGAGGAGCAACATATCCACTAGATAGGAATGCACCTTGTCCTTGTCTCCCATGTGAGGAAAGAGAGTGTTGCGAAAGATCCGGTGCATGACATCAAGGAACGGGTTGAGCAACAAAGTTTTCTCACCAGAGGGTAAAGACTTCTCTACATAGTAGGGTATAAGCTTCTCCTTGCATTCAGAATGTGCGTTGGCATGCGGGTGCAAACCAACGGGCTCATCAAGCCCCTCATCACGAACATGCAATAGATCCATGAACTCTTTCCAGTCAGCAGTCATCCTATATCCATTGGTCATCCAAGTTATGGTCTGCTTCACATCCGAGTGGAAGTGGACGGAAGCAAGGAACTGAGCCACATTCTCGGGATCATAGTCAAGATGGAACAAGATGATATTCTCGATAGCAAACTGCCCCACCATATTTAGAGGCTCACCAAAATATCCCTCATTCTTCCTCAGATGAGCCATGTCAATCCACTGGATAGGAACATAGATATTCTTCTTTCCCTTGATTACCTCAATATGGATGAGATTTTGTTGCTTGGTCCAAAACAAGTCATTGCCCTTGGAATGTTCCCTAAGTTTGATATAGGGGTCGATCATCCGGCGAGACTGAAACTCTGCTTGAGGCACATCTTCCCAGTTGTTAACTGGCTCCTTGAACTTGGTTGCGGTTCTCTTGAAGCAGCGATGCGGGGCATTGGACCCCTCAGATGCTTTGAAGTTGTGTCACGAGAGGGATTCGAGCGTCTTGAACCGGAACCAGAGCCACCACCTATGACACACAATGCAAACAGACGAGAAGAACGAAAAGAAGTCATTGCAAAGACCAAGGCAAACAAGAAAGCCATATAGAAGTGAGAATTGGCAGGACAAAACAGGGTTGTTTGAGATCGAGCACTAGTACCGTAGGTTTTGTGGTAGTAAAATTTTACTATATCAACGACCGCGGTAGTACCGCTGTGGGTGGTAGTACCGGGGCAGACCACCGAAGAAATTTTTTACATCCGCCCGACAAGTGGTAGTACCGTACCAGGAGGTGCGGTAGTACCACACGGGGCGAATTTCACAAGAACAGTGGATCTAAAAACAGATTGGTACTACCATGGATCAAAGCTACCACGTTGTATCCTACCAATTAGCAATTCTATCACACACACACTCTCCAACCATCACCTCATGCACAGATTTGGGCAAAAATCACAAGACCAACTCATATTCCCCCCTAAACCTAGATTCAAAAATAGAGAGGCAAAGAGAGAAGAACTAGGGGAAACTGTTGGAAATATGCCCTAGAGGCAATAATAAATTGGTTGTTATCATAGTTCCTTGTTCATGATAATCGTTTATTATACATGCTATAATTGTGTTGATCGGAAACTCATATACATGTGTGGATGCATAGACAACACCATGTCCCTAGTATGCCTCTAATAGACTAGCTCGTTGATCAAAGATGGCTATGGTTTCCTAGTCATGGACATGAGATGTTATTTGATAAAGGGATCACATCATTAGGAGAATGATGTGATGGACAAGACCCAAACTACAAACGTAGCATATGATCGTGTCAGTTTATTGCTACTGTTTTTTGCATGTCAAGTATTTGTTCCTATGACCATGAGATCATGCAACTCACTGAGACCGGAGGAGTACCTTGTGTTTATCAAACGTCACAATGTAACTGGGTGACTATAAAGGTGCTCTACAGGTATCTCCGACGGTGCCTGTTGGGTTGGCATGGATCAAGGCTGGGATTTGTTACTCCGTGTGACGGAGCGGTATCTCAGGGCCCACTCGGTAATACAACATCATAATAAGCCTTGCAAGCAAAGTGACTAAGTTTTAGTCATAGGATCTTGTATTACAGAACGAGTAAAGAGACTTTCCGATAACGAGGTTGAACTATGTATGGAGATACCGACGATCGAATCTCGGGCAAGTAACATACCGAAGAACAAAGGGAACATCATATAGGATTAACTGAATCCTTGACATAGAGGTTCGACCGATAAATATCTTTGTAGAATATGTAGGAACCAATATGGGCATCCAGGTCCCGCTATTGGTTATTAACCGTAGAGGTGTCTCGGTCATGTCTACATAGTTCTCGAACCCGCAGGGTCTTCACACTTAAGGTTCAGTGATGTTTTGGTAGTATAGAGTTATGTATGGTGGTGATCGAAGGTTGTTCGGAGTCCCGGATGAGATCCCGGATGTCACGAGGAGATCCGGAATGGTCTATAGGTAAAGATTGATATATAGGAAGTCCTGTTTTGTTCGGCGGAAAAGTTTCGGGCTCATCGGAAGTGTACCGGGAGTGCCGGTAGTGTACGGAGGGACCATCGGGCGAGGTATTTCGACCCAAGAGGCTACATGGGCCGTGGGAGGAGTTAAACCAGCCCCTTGTGGGCTGGCTAAAGCCTCCTCTAAGGGCCCATGCGTCTGGAGTGGTTTGAGAAGGAAAATTCCAAAGGTGGAGAGGTGGAAAGAGTTTCCAAGTGGAAAGGAGGAATCCTACTCCTAATAGGATTGGAGTAGGACTCCTCCACCTCCAATTTCGACCAAACCTTGAGGGTTTGATGCTGCCTCCTACCCTCCCTCCCTCGTATATATACTAGAGGATTTAGAGGAAAAAGCTAACCCTAATAGCCACGTGCTACCTCTCCTCTAGATCGCAGTTTCTCCTCTAGATCGGTTTTCAACGATGCTTAGGAGAAGCCCTTCTCGAATAGCTCCACCACCATCGCCGCAACGCCATCGCGCTGCCGGAGAACTCATCTACCTCTCTGCTCCCTCTTGCTAGATCAAGAAGGCGGAGATCATCATCGAGCTGTACGTGTGCTGAACACGGAGGTGTCATCCATTCGGCGCTAGATCAGATGGACCGTGATCAAGATCGTGAGACGGATCATGATGAGATCGTAGGATGGATCGTGATGGGTTCGTAGGAAGGATCGTGATTGGATCGCGGGACGGATCGCGATGAGATCGCGGGATGCTCGGCGATTTGGATCGCGAAGACGTTCGACTACACCAACCGCATTTCTTAACGCTTCCCGCTTAGCCATCTACAAGGGTATGTAGATCCACTCTCCCTCTCGTAGATGCTCATCACCATGGATAGATCTTGTGTGTGCGTCGCAAAATTTTTGTTTCCCATGCAACGTTCCCCAATAGTGGCATCATGAGATAGGTCTATGTGTAGATGAGATCTCGAGTAGAACACAAAGAGTTTGTGGGCACTGATGCTTAGATTGCTTCCTCCCTTGGTCGTGTTTTGGTTCAACGGTATTGTGGGATGAAGCGGCCCGGACCAACCTTACTTGTACGCTTATGAGAGACCAGTTCCATCAACTAACGTGTAACTTCGTTGCACAAAGATGGTTGGCGGGTGTCTGTTTCTCCTACTTTAGTTGGATCGGATTCGACTAAGGCGGTCCTTGAGAAGGTTAAAAAGCAACTTATGTATCATCGTTGTGGTTTATACGTAGGTTAGAATTGTTCTTGCTAGATACCCGTAGCAGCCACGTAAAACATGCAACAATTAGAGGACGTCTAACTTGTTTTTGCAGGGTATGTTGTGATGTGATATGGCTAATTACATGATGAGATATATGTGATGTATGAGATGATCATGTGTTGTATAGAATATCACGACTTGCATGTTGATGAGTATGGCAACCGGTAGGAGCCATAGTGTTGTCTTTAATTATTGTATGACCTACGTGTCAATCATTAAGTGCTATGTAATGCTTTACTTTATCGCTAAACGGTAGCAATAGTAGTAGAAGCATGGTGGGTGTGACAACCCAGATGGCGACACGTTGATGGAGATCATGGTGTCATGCCAGTGACGATGGAGATCATGCCAGTGCTTTAAGGATGGAGATCAAAAGCACACGCTCATGGCCATATCATGTCACTTATGATTTGCATGTGATGTTATTCCTTTTATGCACCTTGTTTTGCTTAGGACGACGATAGCATTATAAGGTGATCCCTCACTTAAATTTCAAGATAAATTGTGTTCTCCCCGAGTATGCACCATTGCGAAAGTTTGTCGTGTGTAATGCATTACGGCTTAGAATTGAGGCTCCAAAACGTTTTGAACGTCACAGAACATATGAGATGTTTGAAGTGCTAAAATTGGGATCTCAGGCTCGTGCCCATGTTGTGAGATATGAGATCTCCAACAAGATTGTTTGCCTGCAAGATGAAGGAGAATAGATCAATCGTTAAGCATGTGCTCAGATTGTCTGGGTGCTACAATCGCTTGCATCGAGTGGGAGTTGATCTTCCAGATAATATAGTGATTGATATAGTTCTCCAAGTCACTGTCACTGAGATACTAGAACTTGGTGATGAACTATAAAATGCCAGGGATAGAAATAATGATCCCTGAGCTGTTCGCGATGTTTGACACCGCGAAGGTAGAAATCAAGAAGGAGCATCAAGTGTTGATGGTTAGTAAAACCACTAGTTTCGAGAAGGGCAAGGGCAAGGAGGGAAACTTCATGGATGGAAAGTCAGTTGCTGCTCCAGTGAAGCAACCCAAAGTTGAACCAAACCCGAGACTAAGTGCTTCTATTATGAGGTGAGCGGTCGCTAAAGCGGAACAACCCTAGATACTTGGTAGATAAGAAGGCTGGCAACGTCGACACAAGTGTATTTGATATATGTGTTATTGATGTGTACCTTGCTAGTACTCCTAATAGCACCTGGGTATTGGATACCAGTTCAGTTGCTAAATGTTAGTAACTCGAAGTAAAAGCTATGGAATAAATGAAGACTAGCTAAGGGTGAGGTGACGATGTGTGTTGGAAATGTTTCCAAGGTTGATGTGATCGACATCGCACGCTCTCTCTACCTTCGGGATTAGTGACGAACCTAAATAAATGTTATTTGGTGTTTTGCATTGAGCATGAACGTGATTAGATCATGTTTATTGCAACACGGTTATTCATTTAAGTTAGAGAATAACTGTTATTCTGTTTACATGAATAATACCTTCAATGGTCATGCACCCAGTGAGAATGGTTTGTTGAATCTTGATCATAGTAATACACATGTTCATAACATTGATGCCAAAAGATACAAAGTTAATAATGATAGTACCACATACTTGTGGCACTGCCGCTAAATGTCATATTGGTATAAAGTGCATGAAGAAACTCCATGTTGATGGATCTTTGGACTCATTCGATTTCGAATCGGTTGAGACATGCGAATCATGCCTCTTGGGCAAGATGACTAAGGACCCTGTTTTCCGGATTGATGGAGCGGGCAAGTGATTTATTGCAAATGATACATGTTGATGTATGCAATCCAATGAGTCTTGTAGTGTGTGGTGGATATCGTTATTTTCTTACCTTCACTAATGATTTGAGTAGATATAGTGTATGTTTACTTAATGAAACACAAGTCTGAATCGTTTGAAAAGTTCAAGCAAATTCAGAGTGAAGTTTAAGATCATCGTGACAAGAAGATAAAAATGTCTGCGATATGATCATGGAGGTGAATATCTGATTCACGAGTTTGGCATACAAATTTAGACAATGTGAAAGTCGTTTCACAACTCACGCCACCTGGAACACCATAGTGTGATGGTGTGTCCGAACGTCATAGTCGTGCTCTATTGGATATGGTGCGGGCTATGATGTCTCTTATCGTTTTGCTACTATAGTTTTGGGGTTATGCATTAGAGACAACTACATTCACTTTAAATAGGGCACCATCTAAATCCGTTGAGATGACACCGTCTGAATTATGGTTTGATAGAAACCTAAGCCGTCATTTCTTAATGTTTGGGGCTGCGACACTTGTGTGGAAAAATGTTTTCACCTAATGAGCTCGAACCCAAAGCGGACAAATGCATCTTCATAGATTACCCTAAGAATAGTTGGGTGAACCTTTTATATCAGATCCAAGCATAAAGTGTTTGTTGCTAAAACAGATCATTTCCCGAGAAAAAGTTTCTCTCGAAAGAATTGAGTGGGAGGAAGATAGAACTTGATGGGGTTGTTGAACCTTTGTTTCAACCGGAGAGTAGCGCAGCACAGAAAGATGTTTCTGTGGAACCTACGTCAGTTGAAGAGGAAGTAAATGATGATGATCATGAAGCTTCGGATCAAGTTACTATCGAACCTCGTAGGTCGACAAGGATGTGTACTGCTCCTGAGTGGTATGACAACCCTGTCTTGGAGATCATGTTGTTGGACAACGATGAACCTACGACATATGGAGAAGCGATGATGGGCCCGGATTCCGACAAATGGTTAGATGCCATGAAATCCGAGAAAGGATCCATGTATGAAAACCAAGTATAGACTTTGGTAGACTTGCTCGTTGGACGGTAGGTCATCGAGTACAAATGGACCTTTGAGATGAAGACAAACACTGATGGTAAATGTGACCATTTACAAAGCTCGACTTGTCACAAAAAAGTTTCCGACAAGTTCAAAGAGTTGACTGCAGTGAGACTTTCTCACTCGTAGTGATGCTAAAGTCTGTTGGAATTATGTTAGCAGCTGCTGCATTTTCAATTATGAAATCTGGCAGATGGATGACAAAACATTGTTTCCTTAACAGTTTACTTGAGGAAAAGTTGTATGTGATACAACCAAAAGGTTTGTCAGTCCTAAGGATGCTAAAAGGTGAGCAAGCTTCAGTGATCCTTCTATGGACTAAAAGGTTTACTTGAGGAATAGACCTAAGTTTTTGAGTCTATACAAAGTTTATGAGAAACTTGTATTTACAATAAAGTGAGTGGGAGCACTATAGAGTTTCTGATAAGCATATGTGGTTGACATATTGTTGATCGAAAATGATGTAGAATATCTGGAAAGCATAAAGGGTTGTTTGAGAGGATTTTTTCAAAGAAAAACCTGGATAAAGCTACCTAATTGTTGAGCATCAAGATCTATAGAGATAGATCAAGATGGTTGATGAGACTTTGAATGAGTACATACCTTGACAAGATTTTGAAAGAGTTCAAAATGGATTAGTCAGAGAGAAGTGTTCTCGCCTGCTTTGTAAGGTGTGAAGTTGAGTGAGATTCAAAGCTCGACCACGACAGAAGAAAGAGAAAGGACGAATGTCGTCCCCTATGCCTTAGCCATAGGCTCTGTATAGTATGCCATGCTGTGTACCGCACCTGTGTGTGCCTTGCCATGAGTCCGTCAAGGGGTACAAGAGCGATCCAGGAGTGGATCACTGGACATCAGTCAAGATCATCCTTAGTCACTAAAAGCCTAAGGAAATGTTTCTCGATTAGGGAGGTAAGAAAGTGTTCGTCGTAAAGAGTTATGTCGATGCAAGCTTTGACACCAATCCGGATGACTCCTAGTAGCAATCCGGATACGTATAGTAGAGCAGCCATTTGGAATAGCTCCAAGTGGAGTGTGGTAGCAGTGTTTACAGTTTGACATAGAGATTTGTAAAGTACACATGGATGTAAATGTCGCAGACCCGTTGACTATAAGACCTCTCTCACATGCAAAGCATGATCGAGCCCCAAAACTCATTGGGTGTTAGATTCATAACAATGCGAATCACATGGTGACGTGAACTAGATTATTGACTCTAGTGCAAGTGGGAGACTGTTGGAAATATACCCTGGAGGCAATAATAAATTGGTTATTATCATATTTCCTTGTTCATGATAATCGTTTATTATACATGCTATAATTGTGTTGATCGGAAACTCAGATACATGTATGGATACATAGACAACACCATGTCCCTAGTATGCCTCTAATAGACTAGCTCGTTGATCAAAGATGGCTATGGTTTCCTATTCATGAACATGAGATGTTATTTGATAATGGGATCATGTCATTAGGAGAATGATGTGATGGATAAGACCCAAACTACAAACGTAGCATATGATCGTGTCAGTTTATTGCTACTGTTTTCTGCATGTCAAGTATTTGTTGCTATGACCATGAGGTCATGCAACTCACTGATACCGGAGGAGTACCTCGTGTGTATCAAACGTCACAACGTAATTGGGTGACTATAAAGGTGCTCTACAGGTATCTTCGAGGGTGTCTTTTGGGTTGGCATGGATCAAGGCTGGGATTTGTTACTCCGTGTGATGGAGAGGTATCTCAGGGCCCACTCGGTAATACAACATCATAATAAGCCTTGCAAGCAATGTGACTAAGTGTTAGTCACGGGATCTTGTATTATGGAACGAGTAAATAGACTTGCCGATAACAAGGTTGAACTAGGTATGGAGATACCGACGATCGAATCTCGGGCAAGTAACATAGAGAAGAACAAAGGGAACATCATACGGGATTAACTGAATCCTTGACATAGAGGTTTGACCGTTAAAGATATTTGTAGAATATGTAGGAACCAATATGGGCATTCAGGTCCCGCTATTGGTTATTGACCGTAGAGGCGTCTCGTTCATGTCTACATAATTCTCGAACCCGCAGGGTCTGCACACTTAAGGTTCGGTGACGTTTCGGTAGTATAGAGTTATGTATGGTGGTGACCTAAGGTTGTTTGGATTCCCGGATGAGATCCCGGACGTCACGAGGAGCTCCGGAATGGTCCGGAGGTAAAGATTGATATATTGGAAGTCCTGTTTTGGTCACCGGAAAAGTTTCGGGCTCATCGGTAGTGTACCGGGAGTGCCGGTAGTGTACCGGGGGACCATCTGGAGAGGTATTTCGACCCAAGAGGCTACATGGGTTGTGGGAGGAGGTAAACCAGCCCCTGGTGGGCTGTCAAAAGCCTCCTCTAAGGGCCCATGAGGCTGGAGTGGTTTGAGAAGGAAAAGTCCAAAGGTGGAGAGGTGGAAAGAGTTTCCAAGTGGAAAGGAGGAATCCTACTCCTAATAGGATTGGAGTAGGACACCTCCACCTCCAATTTCGACAAAACCTTGAGGGTTTGAGGCTTCCTACTCCCCTCCCTCCCTCCTATATATACTAGAGGATTTAGAGGAAAAAGCTAACCCTAATAGCCACGTGCTACCTCTCCTCTAGATCGCAGTTTCTCCTCTAGATCGGTTTCTCAGCGGTGCTTAGGCGAAGCCCTACTCGAATAGCTCCACCACCATCGCCGCAACGCCTTCGTGCTGCCGGAGAACTCATCTACCCCTCCGCTCCCTATTTCTAGATCAAGAAGGCGGATATCATCATCGAGTTGTACGTGTGCTGAACGCGGAGGTGTCGTTCGTTCGGCGCTAGATCGGATGGACTGTGATCGAGATTGCGAGACGGATCGTGATGAGGTCGCGGGACGGATCATGATGGGTTCGCGGGAAGGATCATGATTGGATCGCGGGACGGATCATGATGAGATCGCGGGATGCTCCGCGATTTGGACCGCGAAGATGTTCGACTACACCAACCGCATTTCTTAACGCTTCCCGCTTAGCCATCTACAAGGGTATGTAGATCCACTCTCCCTCTCATAGATGCTCATCACCATGGATAGATCTTGCGTGTGCATAGGAAATTTTTTGTTTCCCATGCAACGTTCCCCAACAGAAATACCGGGGTCCATGGCTTGAGGACGAGGTGGGGAACGATCCCACCGGTTGGAATGAGAGGAGAGTGGCCAAAGGCGGAGATCCGGCGAGGTCCTCCGGCACCGTTTGTGGGGAGGAGAGAGAGAGACGTGAGGGGAAGAGATGAATGAGTATGGGGGAGTTTGAACTCCCCTTGCCTGCTCTTGACCCCCACGCGGAACTGACGACACGGTAGTACCATAGGTCATTGTGGTAGTACCGCTCCTCTAGCGGAAGTAATTTTTTTGCTTCCGTGCTGGAGGTAGTAGTACCGTGCCAGGGCTGCTACTTTGCGAGCACAGGAGCAACCCAACTCCAATGGTAGTACCGTCGCATACCACGGTAGTACCGTGCTGCCCACAAAATGCAGGTTTTGCAAGAAAAAGCCTTGTCGAACAAATTCGAAGGAAATATGACAGACAAAAAGGCACAAAGATAAGTCAATAGGCTTCATGCAACAAGGACACATACGAAAAAGCACAAAAAGAAGCGAATCAAAACAAGAACATGGTCCAAAATATTAGAGAGGAGAAACGAGGACCAAACATCGAACCACTACCTCTCATGAAGAGAGGGCGGTGGCCGGAGCCACCTATGTTTGAGTCAATTGGTATGGCACCGCGAAGAATTATCCTTGGCCCATGACAAAGACTCGTCTTTGAAGCACAGTAACCATCAGAAAAATGGCGGATGTTAAAGAATTTGATTAGTTTATGCATAATAAGGGGACGGATAATTCATTAAGAGAACTAGACTCCCCCTAAATCCATGCTTACACCTAGACAAGACATAATGATGAGTGTGGTGGGGTGTGCACTAAGTCAAATCACATTGCTCAAATCAATGATATTTAGCTCATGCCTTAACTCGCGAAATCTTGCTTCACCCAATGGCTTCGTAAAAATATATGCAAGTTGCTCATTAGTGTTGAGATGGATAAGATTGATATCTCCTCGCTTGACGTGTTCCCGGAGGAACTGATGACGAATTTCAATGCGCTTCATCTTGCAATGTTGAACCGGGTTGCTGGAGATCATAATGGCACTTTCATTATCATAGTAAAGAGGCACTTTGTCACAATTGACACCATAGTCCTTTAAAGTTTGCCTCATCCAAAGAATCTATGCACAACAACGGGTATCAGCTACATACTTGGCCTTAGTGGATGAGAGAGAAACACAGTTTTGTTTCTTTGAAGACCAACTTACCAAAGACCAACCAAGAAATTGGCAGCCTCCGGAAGTCGACTTCCTATCCACACGGTCTCCCGCCCAATCCGAGTCAGTATATCCAATGAGATCAAACGAAGCACCCTTGGGATACCATAAGCCAAAGTTTGGGGTATGAGCCAAATATCGAAAGATTCGCTTGACAGCCACATGGTGACTCTCCTTAGGTACGGATTAAAATCATGCACAAATTCCCACACTTAACATGATATCTGGTCTATATGCACAAAGGTAAAGCAAGGATCAAATCATGGAGTGATATACCTTTTGATCCACCGCTTTACCATTGGAATCACTGTCAAGATGGCATTTGAGTGGCATAGGAGTGTTGGCCTTGGGAGGATTGAGCTCATCCATCTTGAACCTCTTGAGCATGTCTTGAGTGTATTTAGCTTGATTGATGAAGGTACCTTGACTTTGTTGCTTGAATTCAAAACCAAGGAAGAACTTCAACTCTCCCATCATAGACATCTCAAACTTATTTGTCATCAGAGTGGCAAATTCTTCATTGAAGGCTTTGTTAGGAGGACCAAAAATAATATCATCAATATATAGTTGGCATATGAACAAGTTCTCGTTGACCCTCTTTGTGGAAAGAGTGGGATTGATTTTCCCTATTTCAAACCCACGGTCTTGCAACATCTCGGTAAGGTGCTCATACCCCGCTCGTGGGGCTTGTTTAAGGCCATAGAGAGCCTTATCGAGAACGTATACATGATTGGAGAACTTGGGATCCTCGAACCCCGGGGGTTGCTTAACATATACCAACTCCTTAAGAGGACCATTAAGAAATTCACTTTTAACATCCATTTGATATAATTTAAAGTTATGATGAGAAGCATATGCAAGCAACATGCGAATAGATTCAAGGCGAGCAACAGGAGCAAAGGTTTCACGGTAGTCGATACCCTCAACTTGGGAGTAGCCTTGTGCCACCAATCTTGCCTTGTTGTGAATGATGACACCATTCGCATCTTGCTTATTTTTGAAGATCCATTTAGTTCCAATAACATTGTGGTTCTTCTTAGGTCTTGGCACCAAACGCCACACTTGGTTGCGCTTGAAGTTGTTGAGTTCATCTTGCATGGCTTCAACCCACTCCATGTCCTCAAGCACATCTTGTACCTTGAGGGGCTCAATGCAAGAAACAAACGTGTGATGTTCACAAAAGTTTGTTAATTCTCTATGAGTGGTTACCCCTCTTTTCAAGCTACCGCAGACGTTTTCCATCAAATGTTGTTTATGTTCAATCTTGGCAGCATTCTTAGTTCGACTAATTTTAGTTCGAGAATGTTGCACAGGATTATGACCAATTTTAATAGCACTTTCATTGTCACAAAGTAATGGAACATTTTTAACATGAATTCCATAATCCTTAAGTGTTTGTGTCATCCAAAGAAGTTGTGCACAACAAGATCCAGCAGCAATATACTCAGCTTCGGCAGTCGATAGAGATAGCGAGTTTTGTTTCTTAGAGGACCAAGATACAAGAGATTTGCCCAAAAATTGACAGGTACCCGAGGTGAATTTTCTATCAACCTTGTCATCGGCATAGTCCAAATCAGAATAGCCAACAAGGTCAAAAGAAGATCCCTTGGGATACCAACTGCCAAAATTTGACGTTTGTATCAAGTATCTCACAATGAGTTTAACAGCTGAAAGATGACATTCTTTTGGTGCAGCTTGATATCTAGCGCACATGCAAACACTTAGCATAATATCGGGACGAGATGCACATAGATATAACAATGAACCAATCATAGATCGATAAACTTTCTGATCAACCGGCTCATCCTCTCTGGTAAGACCAACATGTCCACTAGTAGGCATAGGGGTTTTCATACCTTTGCATTCCTGCATGCTGAACTTTTTGATCAAGTCCTTGGTATACTTAGTTTGAGAGATGAAAGTTCCTTCTTTTGATTGTTTGATTTGCAACCCAAGAACGAATTTCAGCTCACACATCATAGACATCTCATACTTCTCAGACATCAACCTTCCAAACCTTTCACTAAATTGAGGGTTAGTGGAACCAAAGATAATATCATCCACATAAATTTGGCACACAGATAGTTCACCATCAACTCTCTTAGTGAATAAGGTTGCATCAATTTTACCAATTTCAAAACCTTTTTCGATAAGAAACTTCGTTAAACATTTGTGCCAAGCACGAGGGGCATGCTTAAGTCCATAAAGAGCTTTACGAAGATTGTAAACATGATTTGGTTTCATAGGATTAACAAAGCCGGGTGGTTGCTTAACATAAACCTCTTCTTCAATCTCACCATTTAAAAATGCACTTTTAATATCCATTTGATAAAGCCTGATATCATGGTGGTTGGCATAAGCAAGAAGAATGCGAATAGCTTCAAGTCTAGCGACAGGGGTGTAGGTCCCACCGTAGTCCATACCTTCGACTTGCGTATATCCTTGAGCTACAAGGCGAGCCTTGTTGCGCACGACTTAACCTTCTTCGTCTTGCTTGTTTCGAAAAACCCATTTGGTTCCGATGATGTTGTGTTCATCCTCGGGCTTCTCCACGAGTGTCCACACTTCGTTCCTTTCGAAGTTGTAAAGCTCTTCATGCATAGCGTTCACCCAATCCGCGTCTTCAAGAGCTTTTTCTACCTTCAAAGTCTCAATGCTAGAAATGAAAGAATAATGCTCACAGAAGTTTGCTAGACGAGTTTTAGAGCGAGTGATTCTCCCTGTTTGTATATCACCAAAGATTTGATTTAGGGGATGGTTCTTGGTCACTTGTGCTCGAACTCGGGTCAGCTTCCGATTATTGGTTGATGGAGCTTCTTCTTCATCATCATCTCCTTCATCTTCGTTGTTGTTGAAGGTGTCGTTCCCTTGAGGTGGTGGTGAAGGAGGTTGTGGTGGATCTTCATGATGTACTTCCTCCTCTTCATCATCTTGTCGTGTACCGCTTGTGGATGCCTCCATGTCATGTTGTGGTTCACCTTGTCGTGAGGTAAGGGCTTCCACTTGAGTTGATGAAGTACTTTCCTTCACCTCCATGGGACGAATCTTGCTGATGGGTAAATCTAGGATAGCTTCGGAAGTGTTCTGATCACCTACATCATTTGGCAATTGTTCAACTTGCGAACCATTAGATTCATCGAACTTCACATCTACCGTCTCTTCAACTTTTGGAGTGAAGTTGTTGTAGACACGGTAAGTGTGAGAGTTCGATCCATAACCAAGTAGGAAACCTTCATGAGATTTAGGAGCAAATTTAGTACGATGATGCTTATCAAGAATGTAGCACTTAGAGCCGAATACCCGAAAGTATCCAACTTGGGGTTTGTTACCGATGAGTAGCTCATATGTCGTTTTACCGAGAAGCTTGTGCAAGTAGAGTCCGTTTGCGGCATGACATGCTGTTGTAGCGACCCGACCTGAAAGGCCAAGTCTCCGGTGTTTCCGTACCATCCCAAGATCATGCTGGTACACACACGGTACATCAATGTATATATCAAAGGGAAATCACACAGCATTATATTAATCGCAATCTCATATAGAGTCCTTTATTACAATATAAATTACAATAAAGTGGCTAAAAGCCAACTCATGAGAATATCTAAATCTTGCGGAAGCGTCGAAGGTAGATGAGTCCATCTGATTCCAAGGGCATCTCACTGAGCATAGAACGCGTCCTCACTCCTGGTCGGAAAAATACTCTGCAACATGATACGTTGCAGCCGTGTAGGTCAGCATATGGAATATGCCGGCAAAGTCACAAGAGAGGGGTGAAAATAATCAACTAGTCTATATGCTTATATGGCAGGTGGTGGTGTAAGTTTTGCGTAAAGCCAATTTTTCCTACATCAAGAAAAGGGGCTAAGCAAAACATTACTAAGTTGGTTGATTAATGAGATGGTTCCACCAACCAATTCTCATACCCAAAATTATTAAATTCCCACATCATCATATTATTTGTGTTGAGAGTTCCGGAAGTTCCAATTCCTTTGGCTCAAGTCGTCCATGACCGTGGACACGGCTAATCGATTAGGTTTGAAATACTCTGCAGAGTTTTGCACACGTTCCCCACAAGATTTGGTCGCCTCCGTCTGATTTCTCGCACTTCAGGGTGTTTGAGAAACGGATGACCAAAACATGGTCTTCCAAAGGGTTTCCCTGCGACTCTGACGGTGCCCATCCTTTCCTACCGTTCTTCTACCTCTCGTAGCACCGCCTGTCCAGAGTTACCATGATATCCAACCAAGCCAGAGCCCATAATGACTTGTGGCCGTGCAGGTAAGCCTTGGGTTTTAAAGCATCCATCCATCTCTTTGTGCCTGGGTGGACCTTTCCGCGTGAATACTGGCCATCTCCAGCATCACCTAGGCTAACCACTGGTTTCTCCAGGGCGCCGTTCAACCATCATCCACCCAGAGGTATGTTGAAAACTTGGAGTATTGAAATCTTGATCATTATGTAGGTCTTGAAATTATTAACTCTCTCAACTCTCATGAATCACACAACCAACCCCGTCTACTAATAGCATAGCAAAAGGTAAAACAACGTTTCCCGGGGCCAATGTTGTCAAAGGGTGTTGAGAGAGGTATCTACCACATGATACTACTACAATGTAACCAAGTTTCCAACTAACCTATCTTGCCTGCAACTGGGGAGATGGTAGAACTAATGCATATAAAACATGAGTAAAACATGATCAAAGTGACTTGCCTGATTGATGATCTTCGTACGTGAGTGACTCTAAGTAACAAGTTTCGCACTCCGGATAATCTAACGAAACAAACAATGCACTCAAATAAGCATACAACCAAAATAAGTACTCATACATTCAGCAAAGAAGTACTAAACAAACAAGGCAAACAATGCACAAAAGTCTCTAGCAAGTAAAACACACAAAGTTTTGTTTTTCCAAAGGGGATGATGAAACACTTCTACATAATAAAACTTATTTTGAAATAACAAGACAATTGTTGACAGCAAGGCAACAATAGAATATTTTACTATTAAAGTAAACAAAGTCAATTTAAGTTTGTTGGGAAAACTCTAGTAAAGTTTATAAAAGGTTTTGATAAACACTATATGGATCAACTAGAGTTATACTAACAAAAGAATGAAAACTAAACTTATTATTTATTAGAAAACATGTACTTAACATAAAGGAATTTACAAATAAACTTGTTTTAGGAAAACATAATTAAACTATATAAAACTTTGTTTGAAGCAAAACCATTAGTCAGTTGTGATTCCTATGTTAGATAAATTTAATCTAAGCAAAATTATATTTTTATTAACAGTGAGTAAAAACACTAAATGCTTGCTAACAGAACCTAATAAACAATTAAAACCTAATTCTAAATCAAATTAATTAAAGTTAAGTTTATAAAACTATATTATAATAATAAGCAGATTCTGTTTTTGGTTAGAACACTAATCAAATATATCATGAAAATCCTCAAACTAAACATGAAGGTAGTCCTAACTAATACCAAACAGTAGCAAAAAGATTCATATCAAAATCTATTTTTAAACTCTAGTTATTCAGATTTGAAGATTTTAAGCAAATTTGATTCAATTCAAATTTTATAGTTCAAATTTGAAATTTAAAAGTACAGGGTGAAACTAAATGAAAAATGTGAGCTATTGCAAAAAGAATCAACTCAAAACTCTATATAGTTTAAAAGATATAGCTAAAACAAATTTGTAAAACATTCTGTTAATTTAAAACTAAACCGAAAAAAGAAAAAATACTACCGGACGGTCAGGGGTGACGTGGCACTATCCGGTTGGCTAGTCGGGGTGAGCGTTAGCTGGTTACGGGCGGTCGTCCGATGTAAGGAGAATACCGTTTCGGTTTTTAAGTGACTTCTAATCGGGACCGTTGGATCTGAAACGGAGGGAGGAGGTGTGACGACGGCGAGTTACCGGTGGGGAGGCGGAACTCCGGCGATGGAGGCGGCGGCCGGAAGCTGAGGTCGTCGACGGAGATGGCTCCGGTGGTCGAAATGGAGCGCAGAGAGGTTCAAACGGAGGCGGTAGTCGTCCTACGCCGATTGGTGATGTCGGAGTGGGGAGGGGAAGTCGAAATCGACGGCAACGGTGATGGGAAGATCCGGTGATGGTGGCAACTCCGGCGAGTGATGCTGCGACGGTCTGGTGACGGGACGAGGGGCTCGGGGGTGAAATGGATTGCGGGGAGTGGCGCGCTTATATAGTCCAGGGAGGGGGCGAGGGGAGTGATGGGGAGGCGGGATTCTCGGGGGGTGTTTATCGCCGGCGACGGTCGTGGGAGAGAGGGGAAAGAGATGACCGCGCGGGAGGAACGGTCGGTCGGGGTGGGGTCCGCCTGTCGGTGAGGGAAAAGAAGTAATGGCGCAGCGGGTGACCGGTTCGTAGTAAATGCGTGAAATAAACAGGTGGGCCGGTCGGTTTAATTGAAAAGTCCGTTACCGATTTTCTTTAATATTTTTACAGAGACATTCAAAAGCTTTTAAAGCATTCAAAACGTCTCCAAAAAATATGGGTATTATATATTAAAATTAACAGAATAATAAATGCTATTTAATGAACATTTTTATTCTGTCATTTGAACAATTTGAAAAAAATAATATTTTCAGAAATTGCCTAATTGTTTTTAAACCCTTTTTGCAAATATTTTCAAAATAACTCCTGGTTATTTTTGTTCAAATAATTCACCAATTTGACCCTGGTGTGGAGTGTCATGTTCCTCCTCTCTTATTTTGAACATTTAACCAAAATTTCAAATAGGTGAAAGCAACTTAGGGAAAAGTAGAAAGAGCTTTCAGAAAGTCAGAAAAGACATTTCAACTATCACATACAATCAAGCAATGGTGATGATAGATGCATAACTATATTCATAACATTCCAAAATAAAATTTTGGGATGTTACAAACCTACCCACCTTAAGATGAATCTCGCCCTCGAGATTCGGGTTGGCTAAAAAAGTAGGTGCGGATGGTCTCTACGAAGATCTTCTTCGCGTTCCCAGGTGGCTTCTTCTTCGGTATGGTGACTCCACAAAACTTTGCAGAACTTGATAATCTTGCTGCGGGTAACTCTGTTGGATGTCTCGAGGATCTTGACAGGCTTCTCCTCATAAGTCAGATCACTTTCAAGCTGTATGGCCTCTAGGGGCACGGTGTCTCGCAAAGGGATGTCAGCCATCTCAGCATGACATTTCTTGAGCTGGGAAACATGAAACACATCATGAACTCCGGACAATCCTTCCGGCAATTCTAGTTTGTATGCAACTTCACCTCTACGTTCAAGAATTTTGTAGGGGCCTATGAATCTGGGTGCTAATTTTCCTTTAACACCAAACCTCTTGATTCCTCGAAGCGGGGATATACGAAGATATGCTCGGTCTCCCACTTCATACATCACTTCTTTACATTTGCTGTCAGCATAACTCTTCTGTCGAGATTGAGCTATCTTGAGTTTGTCACGAATCAACTTGACTTTCTCTTCAGAATCTCGGATAAGGTCGGGACCAAAAAGTTGTCGGTCTCCAACACCATCCCACGTCAATGGTGTTCTGCACCTCCTTCCGTATAAAGCTTCGAAAGGGGCCATCTTTAGACTAGTCTGGTAACTGTTGTTGTACGAGAATTCTGCGTAAGGCAAGTTATCATCCCAACTAGATCCATAATCTAGCGCACAAGCTCTCAACATGTCTTCCAGAATCTGGTTGACTCTCTCAGTCTGTCCATCTGTCTGCGGATGAAAAGCTGTACTAAACTCTAGCCTTGTACCCAAAGTTTCATGTAACTGATGCCAAAACTTTGAGGTAAATTGTGTTCCTCTATCTGACACGATACTCCTCGGAACTCCATGCAGACATACGATCCTGGTCATATATATCTTGGCTAGCTTAGCACTGGTATAGGTGGTTTTCACTGGAATGAAATGAGCTACCTTGGTCAAGCGATCTACCACTACCCAGATGGAATCATAACCTGAACGGGTCTTGGGCAATCCTGTGATGAAATCCATACCAAGCTTTTCCCATTTCCACTCGGGTATCGGCAAAGGTTGGAGTAACCCTGCTGGTTTCTGATGTTCTGCCTTTACTCGCTGACAAACATCACATATCGCAACATGCTCTGCAATATCTTTCTTCATACCTGTCCACCAATAACCTTCCTTTAAATCCAGATACATCTTGGTGTTGCCTGGGTGTATCGAGTAAGGTGAATCGTGGGCTTCCTGAAGTATCAACTTCCTGAGCTCTGGTTCATTGGGCACATAGATTCGGTTCTCAAACCACAAAGTTCCGTGTTCATCCTCACGAAAACCTTTAGTTTTACCATCTTTCATTCTCTGTTTAATCTCAGCTATCTCCTTGTCCGATTTCTGGGCTTCTCGAATTCTTTCGGTCAAGGTGGACTGAATTTCCAGTGTAGCAACATATCCTCTTGGAACTATCTCTAGCTTGAGCTCTCTGAGATCATCAATTAACTCTTGGGGTAATCCTCCAGCTGTGAGTGTGTTCACATAAGTTTTCCGACTCAAGGCATCGGCTACAACATTAGCCTTACCTGGATGGTAGTGTAATCTCATGTCATAGTCCTTGATTAACTCTAACCATCTCCTCTGTCTAAGGTTCAACTCTTTCTGCGTGAAGATATACTTCAGGCTCTTATGGTCGGTGTAAACATCACAACTATTTCCGATAAGGAAATGTCTCCAAGTCTTAAGTGCGTGCACTACGGCTGCTAACTCCAAGTCATGGGTGGCATAATTTAACTCATGAGGTCGTAGCTGTCTGGAAGCATAGGCTACAACTTTACCATCCTGCATAAGTACTCCTCCAAGTCCTTGTCGTGAAGCATCACAATAAACCTGGAAATCCTTCCGAATATCGGGCAAGATCAACACTGGGGCTGTGACCAAACGTTCCTTTAACTCCTGGAAACTGGCTTCACATTCCACAGTCCAAACATACTTGGATTCTTTCTTCAACAACTCTGTCATGGGCTTGGCAACCTTTGAGAAATTCTCAATGAACCTCCGGTAATAACCGGCAAGTCCGAGGAAACTGCGGATCTCCTTAACTGAGGTGGGTGACTTCCACTCGGTGACGGCTTCAACCTTAGCGGGGTCTACGGCTATTCCTTCTCCGGAAATAACATGTCCAAGGAATCCGACTTCCGTCAACCAAAATTCACATTTGCTGAACTTGGCATATAACTGATGCTCTCTTAGCTTCTCCAGAACTAAACGCAAATGTTCCTTATGCTCTTCCTCGTTCTTGGAGAATATCAGAATGTCATCGATGAACACCACAACAAACTTGTCTAGGTATTCCATGAATACTTTGATCATCAAATTCATGAAGTAGGCAGGAGCATTAGTCAATCCAAAAGACATGACCGTATACTCATACAAGCCATACCTCGTGGTGAAAGCTGTTTTGGGTATATCCTGTTCACGAATCTTCAACTGGTGATACCCTGATCGAAGATCGATCTTGGAGAATACTTTGGCTCCTATGAGCTGATCAAACAAATCATTAATCATCGGTAGAGGGTACTTGTTCTTGATAGTCACCTCGTTCAAGGCATGATAGTCCACTACCATTCTCAAAGATTTATCCTTCTTCTCCACCAAAAGTACTGGGGCTCCCCAAGGTGAAGAACTTGGGCGAATATACCCCTTGTCCAATAACTCCTTGATTTGCTTCTTGATTTCCAACAGATCATTTGCGGGCATCCGATAGGGTCTCTTGGAAATTGGGGCTGTCCCTGGCTGTAGCTCTATTAAGAACTCAATCTCCCTATCTGGTGGCATTCCTGGTAATTCTTCCGGAAATACATCTGGAAATTCTTTTACCACAGGTACTTCCTCCTGAACAACTCCTGTGAGAGAATTTAACCGAGCACTCATACGTGTGCGTCGGGATACATACTTAATCCTCTTGTTCTCCGGGGTGGTGAGTGAAACAGACTTGCTAGGGCAATCAAGATTTCCTTCATACTTGGTCATCCAATCCATGCCTAGGATTACATCCAATCCTTGTGACTCTAAGACGATGAGGTCGGTGGGAAAAACATGGTTCCCTATATTGAGTTTCAAGGCATGGCATCCTATCCCTGCCATCATCATACCTCCTGGAGAACTAACCTTAATGGACTGACTAAGGGTTTTGGTGGGCAAACCATACTTATCCACAACTACCCTTGATATGAATGAATGAGTTGCACCAGAATCAAAAAGTACTGTAACAGGACGTGAATGCAATAAAAACTTACCAACCACAGTCTCGGGCTGATCATAGACTTCTTCCACATCGATGTGATTCACTTGAGCACGGGGAAACGGATTGGGCTTCTTGGCTGCGGAGTTGCCGTTGTTAGTGCCGTTTCCATTGCCTTGCTTGCTCTGGGGACACTCAGTAGCATAGTGCCCTGTCTTCTGGCACTTGAAACAGGTAATGTGACTCAGATCCTTCTGAGCAGGAACTTGACGGTGCTGGTTGTTGTTCCCATTCCCATTGTCACTCTTGAAGTTACCATGGTTGGAACGGTTGTTCCCATTTCCTCCAGGATGGTGACCTCCATGGTTGTGCACAGCATGAGTGTGCTTTCCAAACTTACTGTTTCCTGATCCGGTATTCCCGGAGTACGGGGAGTAACGAGGCTTCTGATGAGCTCCAGAGTTGAACTTCCCCTGAGTGTACTTCCGCTTGCGGTTCTCAATCTGCTGCTGTTTACCTTCCAGAATAAGTGCCTTATCCACCAGCTCTTGGTAGTTGTTGAAATTAGCCACTACCAGCTGTATGCTCAACTCATCATTGAGTCCTTCCAGAAACTTTTCTTGCTTGGCCGCATCATCGGCCACATCTCCTGGGGCATAACGTGACAATGTGTTGAAATCGTCCACATATTGGGCCACAGAGCGATTACCCTGGCGCAAGTTGCGAAACTCGCGCTTCTTTAGACTCATGGCTCCAGCTGAAACATGAGCTGTGCGGAAAGCAAGCTTGAATTGCTCCCAAGTCACATCTGCAATAGGATAAGTGGTGGTGTAATTCTCCCACCATGATGCTGCTGGTCCTTCCAGTTGATGTGCGGCAAATCGCACTTTCTCAGCGTCAGTGCATCCAGCGGTGACAAGTTCTCTCTCCATCTTGCGGAGCCAGTCATCTGCCACAATGGGCTCAGTGCTGCTGGAGAAAGTTGGAGGGTTCAACCTCAGAAAACGGGTGAGATTGTCAGTCTGGGGTGGATGGTGGTTGTTGTTGTTGTTCTGGTTGTTGGTCTGATTCTGAATCAATAGTTGCATCAGTGCATTCTGCTGCTGAAGGAGTTGAGTGAGTTCCGGCGGAAAAGTGAAATCGGTCTCACGTCGTGGAGGCATCTTGCTGTTTTTAGAGGGATGAGAATTAGAATAGAACAAGGGTCTAGAAGAAATTCACTACCCATATGCAATGCAACAAACATATCACACCAAACACTCATTCATTTATTCAATCAATGTCAAACATCGGAAATACAATCTCAGACAACTAAGCATCGACCTACGCTTTAACGACTAAAATAAAAGATACATGGAGGGCATAACTAATGTTTTTCCTCAGAAGTGCATAGTCGTAGGTCCTCCGGTGGTGCTTTCCTCATAGTCTTCATCGTCGCTGATGAAGGGTGCCATGTCTCCTTCGGGGTGAAGGTTTTCCCCCATGTCTAGCTGCTCCTCCAGAGTTGCGATGCGTGCATTATGCTCATCAATCCTCTCTAGGAAGTCATTCACTTCATGCTCGTGTTCATAGTTGGCCTCTCGCAGATCAACTTGAAGGTCCAGCTCGCGGTTCATCAGATTCTTGATTGTCTTCATATCAGCACGAACTCGAAGCTCCAGAGTCCTGATGTGAGTCTCCAAGGTCTGGATATAGGAGATAGTGGTGTCTGAAGTGGAATTGGTGATGATGTTGCCATGGGCATCTCTGCGGCAAACCATGCTGAGTCCTGGTGAAATGGTTCCACCTCTGTATTCCTCCTGAATACGTCCAAGGGCACGATGAATGGCCATGTCTCTTCCAAGTATCCAACTGGGTGCCACGAACTTGAGATCTATGGGTTCCTTCCGATTCCCAAAGGTCTTCCCTGGAATATGCACCTCGATCCTGTAGCGTCCATCTTGGGGAAATGACATGATAGGAATCCCGGTGATGCTCGGCAAAGCAATCCTTATGTCCTTGACGATCCTCATCAGCTCCTTACCAAAGGGCATCGTTGCGTCAGGCTGGCAAAACTCTGTGATCAACACTGGGATGAAGGTGGCCATCTATAAATTTTTGAAATAATCGGAGAGGAGTCAGAAACGAATAGATGAGAGTATAAGATATTTAAAGACAAAGAGAAACAATCCTAAGGCTTTCCAATCCTAGAGGTTACGTCCTACGGTCAACGTGTGCTCTGATACCATTTCTGTAGCGACCCGACCTGAAAGGCCAAGTCTCCGGTGTTTCCGTACCATCCCAAGATCATGCTGGTACACACACGGTACATCAATGTATATATCAAAGGGAAATCACACAGCATTATATTAATCGCAATCTCATATAGAGTCCTTTATTACAATATAAATTACAATAAAGTGGCTAAAAGCCAACTCATGAGAATATCTAAATCTTGCGGAAGCGTCGAAGGTAGATGAGTCCATCTGATTCCAAGGGCATCTCACTGAGCATAGAACGCGTCCTCACTCCTGGTCGGAAAAATACTCTGCAACATGATACGTTGCAGCCGTGTAGGTCAGCATATGGAATATGCCGGCAAAGTCACAAGAGAGGGGTGAAAATAATCAACTAGTCTATATGCTTATATGGCAGGTGGTGGTGTAAGTTTTGCGTAAAGCCAATTTTTCCTACATCAAGAAAAGGGGCTAAGCAAAACATTACTAAGTTGGTTGATTAATGAGATGGTTCCACCAACCAATTCTCATACCCAAAATTATTAAATTCCCACATCATCATATTATTTGTGTTGAGAGTTCCGGAAGTTCCAATTCCTTTGGCTCAAGTCGTCCATGACCGTGGACACGGCTAATCGATTAGGTTTGAAATACTCTGCAGAGTTTTGCACACGTTCCCCACAAGATTTGGTCGCCTCCGTCTGATTTCTCGCACTTCAGGGTGTTTGAGAAACGGATGACCAAAACATGGTCTTCCAAAGGGTTTCCCTGCGACTCTGACGGTGCCCATCCTTTCCTACCGTTCTTCTACCTCTCGTAGCACCGCCTGTCCAGAGTTACCACGATATCCAACCAAGCCAGAGCCCATAATGACTTGTGGCTGTGCAGGTAAGCCTTGGGTTTTAAAGCATCCATCCATCTCTTTGTGCCTGGGTGGACCTTTCCGCGTGAATACTGGCCATCTCCAGCATCACCTAGGCTAACCACTGGTTTCTCCAGGGCGCCGTTCAACCATCATCCACCCAGAGGTATGTTGAAAACTTGGAGTATTGAAATCTTGATCATTATGTAGGTCTTGAAATTATTAACTCTCTCAACTCTCATGAATCACACAACCAACCCCGTCTACTAATAGCATAGCAAAAGGTAAAACAACGTTTCCCGGGGCCAATGTTGTCAAAGGGTGTTGAGAGAGGTATCTACCACATGATACTACTACAATGTAACCAAGTTTCCAACTAACCTATCTTGCCTGCAACTGGGGAGATGGTAGAACTAATGCATATAAAACATGAGTAAAACATGATCAAAGTGACTTGCCTGATTGATGATCTTCGTACGTGAGTGACTCTAAGTAACAAGTTTCGCACTCCGGATAATCTAACGAAACAAACAATGCACTCAAATAAGCATACAACCAAAATAAGTACTCATACATTCAGCAAAGAAGTACTAAACAAACAAGGCAAACAATGCACAAAAGTCTCTAGCAAGTAAAACACACAAAGTTTTGTTTTTCCAAAGGGGATGATGAAACACTTCTACATAATAAAACTTATTTTGAAATAACAAGACAATTGTTGACAGCAAGGCAACAATAGAATATTTTACTATTAAAGTAAACAAAGTCAATTTAAGTTTGTTGGGAAAACTCTAGTAAAGTTTATAAAAGGTTTTGATAAACACTATATGGATCAACTAGAGTTATACTAACAAAAGAATGAAAACTAAACTTATTATTTATTAGAAAACATGTACTTAACATAAAGGAATTTACAAATAAACTTGTTTTAGGAAAACATAATTAAACTATATAAAACTTTGTTTGAAGCAAAACCATTAGTCAGTTGTGATTCCTATGTTAGATAAATTTAATCTAAGCAAAATTATATTTTTATTAACAGTGAGTAAAAACACTAAATGCTTGCTAACAGAACCTAATAAACAATTAAAACCTAATTCTAAATCAAATTAATTAAAGTTAAGTTTATAAAACTATATTATAATAATAAGCAGATTCTGTTTTTGGTTAGAACACTAATCAAATATATCATGAAAATCCTCAAACTAAACATGAAGGTAGTCCTAACTAATACCAAACAGTAGCAAAAAGATTCATATCAAAATCTATTTTTAAACTCTAGTTATTCAGATTTGAAGATTTTAAGCAAATTTGATTCAATTCAAATTTTATAGTTCAAATTTGAAATTTAAAAGTACAGGGTGAAACTAAATGAAAAATGTGAGCTATTGCAAAAAGAATCAACTCAAAACTCTATATAGTTTAAAAGATATAGCTAAAACAAATTTGTAAAACATTCTGTTAATTTAAAACTAAACCGAAAAAAGAAAAAATACTACCGGACGGTCAGGGGTGACGTGGCACTATCCGGTTGGCTAGTCGGGGTGAGCGTTAGCTGGTTACGGGCGGTCGTCCGATGTAAGGAGAATACCGTTTCGGTTTTTAAGTGACTTCTAATCGGGACCGTTGGATCTGAAACGGAGGGAGGAGGTGTGACGACGGCGAGTTACCGGTGGGGAGGCGGAACTCCGGCGATGGAGGCGGCGGCCGGAAGCTGAGGTCGTCGACGGAGATGGCTCCGGTGGTCGAAATGGAGCGCAGAGAGGTTCAAATGGAGGCGGTAGTCGTCCTGCGCCGATTGGTGATGTCGGAGTGGGGAGGGGAAGTCGAAATCGACGGCAACGGTGATGGGAAGATCCGGTGATGGTGGCAACTCCGGCGAGTGATGCTGCGACGGTCTGGTGACGGGACGAGGGGCTCGGGGGTGAAATGGATTGCGGGGAGTGGCGCGCTTATATAGTCCAGGGAGGGGGCGAGGGGAGTGATGGGGAGGCGGGATTCTCGGGGGGTGTTTATCGCCGGCGACGGTCGTGGGAGAGAGGGGAAAGAGATGACCGCGCGGGAGGAACGGTCGGTCGGGGTGGGGTCCGCCTGTCGGTGAGGGAAAAGAAGTAATGGCGCAGCGGGTGACCGGTTCGTAGTAAATGCGTGAAATAAACAGGTGGGCCGGTCGGTTTAATTGAAAAGTCCGTTACCGATTTTCTTTAATATTTTTACAGAGACATTCAAAAGCTTTTAAAGCATTCAAAACGTCTCCAAAAAATATGGGTATTATATATCAAAATTAACAGAATAATAAATGCTATTTAATGAACATTTTTATTCTGTCATTTGAACAATTTGAAAAAAATAATATTTTCAGAAATTTCCTAATTGTTTTTAAACCCTTTTTGCAAATATTTTCAAAATAACTCCTGGTTATTTTTGTTCAAATAATTCACCAATTTGACCCTGGTGTGGAGTGTCATGTTCCTCCTCTCTTATTTTGAACATTTAACCAAAATTTCAAATAGGTGAAAGCAACTTAGGGAAAAGTAGAAAGAGCTTTCAGAAAGTCAGAAAAGACATTTCAACTATCACAGACAATCAAGCAATGGTGATGATAGATGCATAACTATATTCATAACATTCCAAAATAAAATTTTGGGATGTTACAGCTGTTTCCACGGCTTCTGCCCAAAAGTGCTTTGGCGTCTTGTATTCGTCAAGCATCGTTCTTGCCATCTCAATGAGTGTCTCTTTCTTCCTCTCAACAACTCCATTTTGTTGAGGTGTGTACGTAGCCAAGAACTCATGTGAGACACCTTCTTCGTCAAGAAAGGTATCCACATGGGTGTTCTTGAACTCAGATCCATTATCGCTCCGAACCTTCTTGATCTTCACTTCAAACTGATTTTGCGCTTTGCTATGAAGTTCTTGAAGATCTTTTGAACCTGCAACTTATCATCAAGAAAGAATACCCACGTAAATCTTGAAAAATCATCAACTATAACTAGACCATAGGAATTTCCACCGAGACTCTTGTAAGCATTGGGACCGAAGAGATCCATGTGAAGTAACTCGAGTGGTCTCCTAGTAGTCATGATATTCTTAACAGGATGACTTCCACCTACTTGCTTTCCAGCTTGACAAGCACTACAAAGTCTATCTTTGTCAAAGATAACATCTTTAACACCAAGTATATGATCACCTTTGATAAGTTTGTCTAAACTACGCATACCAACATGTCCTCATCTTCTATGCCAAAGCCACCCTTTAGAATATTTAGCAATTAAACAAGTGCGAGGTTTGGATCTTTTAGTGAAATCAACAATGCATAGATCACCTATACGGATACCGGTAAAGACAATTTTATGATTATCTTGACAAAACACTTGGCAATCTACTTTTCTGAATAGAACATTGAAACCGAAATCAACAAGTCTAGACACAGAAAGAAGATTGTAACCAAGAGATTCGACAAGCATAACATTTTGAATAGAACTATCATGGGATATGACCACCTTACCAAGGCCAAGTACCTTACCCTTAGAGTTGTCTCCAAAAGTCATGTACGGTCGAGGACCTTGATTAGGCATGATCTCTTGGAACATGTCTTTATCACGAGTCATATGATCCGTACATCCGCTGTCGAGAATCCACTCTTTTCCTCCGGACATGTAATCCTTAAGGTTTTACATAAGACTCAGATTCTTCATGATCTTCTCAGACTCGATCTCAAACAACTCATCTTCTTCATAATAGCCATGTTCCACATTGTCATCATCAAGTGGGAAATCCTCGTCATAAAGAACAAGAGATTCATTAGAATAGTGATCATGACAATGTTCAAGTTTATGAGTGCGAATGGCTTCAAAGATAATGTTGTTGATAGTGGTGACATCTCCTTTAGCATGCATAAGATCACGGAGTTGAAATAGGCATTTATCAAAGTTTGGATCACTAGGCTTCATTTTGTGAAACGCAATGGCTTTATGTAGAATTTCATCTAGATTCCCTAAGGAAAGATTTGGATATCGTTTCTCCAAATCAGTCCATAAGGTATATGCACATGCAAAGTTCTTAATTTGAGAAATCATGAATCTTGGTAAACCTCTAACGATAAGATTGACAGTTCTTAGGTTACCAAGCATGTTGATTTCCTCTTCGTGTGTGGGATGCAATTCATCAATAGGAGGCTCATAGGGGCGCATAACATATTTTCTCAACTGAAATTCATTAAACAGCTCAAGCATCAAAGACTTCCATTGGTTATAGTATTCTCCATCAAGAATGGACACTCTACAACTCAAACTCCCTATACTAGACACGTCCATCTTCCTCCTTGGTGATTAAATCAAAGCAATGGAGACCAATGCTCTCATACCAATTGCGGGATCACTAGAAGAGTGTCTAGAGGGGGGTGAATAGACTACTAGCAGAAATTTAAAACCTAACCTTTTCCCAAGTTAATTGGTTGGCAGATTTTAACAGTTTTAGCAAAGCTAGCAAGTCTAACAGCCCTACACATGCATGTCAACAAATATGGCAGTGGAAAGTAAAGACAGTGCATATGAAGTAAAGAGTTGGGATAGGTAGATCAAACGCAGTTGAAGACACGATGATTTTTCCCGTGGTTCCGATAGGTGGCGCTATCGTACATCCACGTTTATGGAGTCTTCAACCCACGGAGGGTAACGGTCGCGAGAGTCCACGGAGGGCTCCACCCAAAAGGGTCCACGAAGTAGCAACCTTGACTATTCCATACGGCTTCCGTCCACGAAGGACTAGCCTCACTATGGGGTAGATCTTCACGAAGTAGGCGATCTCTATGCCCTTACAAACTTCTTGGTTCACTCCACAACACGAAGTAGGAGTCTCCCAAGCGACACCTAACCAATCTAGGAGGCACCACCCTCCAAAAGGTAATAGGCTCGATAATGATGATGAACTCCTTGCTCTTGTGCTTCAAGATGATAGACTCCTAAACACACAATCTCTCTCTCACGAGTTAGGCTTGGTAGAAGAGATAGGATTGGTGGAAAGCAACTTGGGGAGGCTAGAAATCAATATCCATATGATTGAAGTGGAAGATCTTGACCTCAACACAAGGGTAGGTTGTTCTCTCTCAGAAAATCTGATAGGATAGGTATGGAATACTTCTGAGTGCTTCTCTTTCGAGTGAGTGGTGGTGAAGGGGTATATACATAGGCATCCCCAAAAATCCAACCGTTACACACAAAATGACCAACTCGGTGACACCGATGTGTTAATATCGGTGGTACCGAAGTGACCAAAAGGTGGCACTTTTGAATCTCGGAGGGACCGATATACAATTCTCGGTTGCACCGATAAGGTGACCAACGGTCAGATTTCCAATCTCGGTGATGCCGATACAACATTCTCGGTGGAACCAAAAATGCGAATTTGCGTAACAGAAAGTTGGCAACCTAAACTCGGTGGCACCGGTATGGAATCGGTTGCACCGAAGTGGCTAGGGTTTGGCAGAGTCTGTCTAGGTACTAGAATCGGTGGCATCGAAGTGGGATAGTTGGTTGCACCGATTTCGAGTGTTGGGTATAGAACCGACTTTGGTGGGAGAGTTTTATGGATGTTTTTGGCAACTACCACTTGTGCACGTTTGAGCATATTGTTCACCAACAAAACCTTACCCCCTTTTAATAGTATTGGCTTTCCTATGGACTCAAAGTGATTCTCACAAATATAAAATGTAGAGTACTCTTGCTTGAAGCTTGGCCAACCTATTTCCTTGCATCTTGGGGTTTCTCCACAATCTCCTTTTTGCCAATCCTCTCATAGAACATTTCCTGAAATATACTTAGTGGAAACATTAGTTCAAGAGACGATGTATGTTGTCATGAATTATCAAAACCAGCAAGGGAGCATGTTGTGCTTTCAACTCACCGTCGAGCATGATGTACATATTTCTCGCGAACTCCCCCAAGTGCTTCTCCAAGCCATTGCTCCTCTTGGTCAGCTGCTCAGTTTTCTTGACGGGGTCCACACACTCCTGCTTCAGCTTTGAGTTCTCCACCTCCATCTTCTTGGCAGCAGCCAGCTTCTAATTGGTAGTTTCAGTCTTTTCCTATGCTACCCGTTGGGCGTCAGCAAGCTCTTTGTCCTTGTCCTCCAGCATCGTCTTCATGGTATCTAAAGAAATAGCATTGTTGAGTCGTGCTTGGAGTCGACGATTTTCATCGTGTACGTCTGTTCGAGTGAAAGCACTCAGTTCACAGCATGGAAAGTCAGGATAAGAATGCATTGGGTTGACAGAAATTACCTCCCAGAGTTTTCAGTTCGGTCCGCACTCGCTCCAAAGCATTGTTGGAGGCTTCCAAGTCCACACGCAGCCGGTTCCTTTCATCTTCAAGGTCCTTGTACTGCGTGCCAAGTTCACAAGCCCTCTAAAACCAACAAAGAAAGAAATTCAATCGACAAAAAATACCAGCACTCCGAAGTGTAGAAGACCAAAGACGGTCGACTGGGCGGTGCGCACCGCCCCACCCTACCCTGAAGTAGCATCATATCATGGTTGATTAAATGATATCCATGAAACCTACGTTTGGGAGAGGAAGAATCCAACCAAAAGTTCACCTGACATGTCAAGTGGCTCGTGTACTCCGTGTATCATAAACAACTTCAAGATGGTCTCTATCAGACCCCCGCCAGTGCAAGCACTCGACGGTGGTCTCGGGGACTACACCTAGTGGGTGCACTCAGAGTGCCCCCACTGGAAAGTTTAAAACTCGATCTGTGGAGTGATCCATCGGCCCCACTCCGCACCTTTGAAGCAACCTCATATCATGGTTGATCAAATGATGTCCATAAAACCTACAAGGTAGCTTTGGTGCGGGATGGCAAAGAAAAATAAAATACACTCGACATGTCAAGTGACGACCGTACTCCGCGTACGACAAAAATTCTGATTTCAAGTTTTCAAGACTACCGCTTATCATCTGCGATCGACGGTAGCCTCGGGGACTACACCCAGTGGACGCACTCCACGTGCCTCGACTGGTTACTAAAATAGTCGACAAGGTCTGCCCTGTCCGAGCATTCAATGGTCTCTATTAGACCCCCGCCGATGCAAGCACCCGACGGGGTTCTCGGGGACTACACCCAGTGGGTGCACTTAGCGTGCCCCCACTAGATCTGCCAACTCTTGACCTGTCGAGTGGCAGAGAATATCCATAACTGGAACATCCATCACTCGATCTGTCGAGTAAAATGCCACCCCACTCCGCACCCTTGGAATAGCGTCATATCATGGTTGATCAATGGTATCCATGAAACCTACAAGGTAACCTCGGAGTGGTGCGATCAACGGCAAATGTATCCTGCATATGACAAACTCTAAGACCTCTGCCGGTGCAAGCACTCGACAGCAGTCTCGGGGGCAACACCATGTGGGTGCACTCGGAGTGCCCCCACTGGACCAAAACCTACTTGATTAAAGACTTGATCTATTCGAGTGGATAACCTTCAAACATTCTACAAGCGGAACACAAACACCCAGTGGGTGTACAACCAAAGAAGACAGGAATTCAATCGGAAATATACTTACAATCGAACTTACTCGGACATTGGTGCGTAGTGATGTGCTAGCATCGTAAGCCAGCTTGCTGGCCTCGTACGCCTCCTTGGTGCGCAGCATCATCTGCTTTGCTTGGATCATGACCTCCTTTGCGGCTCCGGTCTGATCTTTCGGAACGCGGTGAAGAGGAAAAGCCGTCATTGGCGGGATTGGCGCAATGGCTGGGGCAGTCAAGGTAGTCTGAGCAGGGTCAGTTGGAGTGGACATCACGATAGTTGAAACAGCTGGTGGGGCACTCCATAGAGGCACTGTGGGGTCAGCTCTGAACCGTGTCGAGTCGCCTTCACTAAGTTGAAGTCATCATCCTTAGTGGCCCAGACATTTTTTTCATCTACCGGGGCGGTTGCCGCTGGCTTAGGTGGAAGAGGTCCGTCAAGCATGTACACTTTCTTGGCACTCCTGAGGACAATCCTCAAGGTAAGGACCCAGTCCGCATAGTTGTTTCCATTCGCAGCTAACTTCTCTTTCTCTAACACCGGGCCTAAGTTGAACGCATTGTTGCGAGCCATTTGATCTACAACGGTAAACACAAGTATCACTTAGACTTTGTTCATAAAGAATTTGCACTAGTGAATAAACAATTTTATTCTAAAGTGTGCTCCCACTCAAATCAATATCTCTCAAAATTGATTATGAGCGATTCAAGATCCACATTTCAATTCAACACCATTGATGTGGACATCATTGATGACGGTAATTATCATCGGTAGGCAAACTTGCCAATCACATCTTTATGCGACTCTTGTTCATCTTTTGATGGGTGTGTTCTGAGCTCAGGACTATCCTGCCTGAACGTGATAGACAACCAAGTGATCTTCCTGCAAGGTCTGACCTCACCCGCATCATTCCTCTCGATTTGTTCGTACCCATGTGTACATGGCGCACCCCGAAAAGATACAAATTTCAGACGGTGCTACACTTGGGTGAACACTAACTACTATGATATTTTTAAAATGAGAGATCACCCTAATAAAAAGCGACTACCAAGCAATCAAGAAGGATGCATTATAAGGGATAAACATCTCAGGCAATTCATAATTAGCATGACATGATATAGCCCCTTCTGACGGAGAAGTCAAACATTTCTTCGTCTTCGGCATTTGCGTCGGTGTTCACCTTCGCGAAGATAGCCACCACCTTGTTTATGCACCAGATAATATTGCTATCTCTATAGCTAATAAAATAAGTGCATTACATAAGGTTGACACGCAAGTCATTAAAGAGACAAACATATGGCTCCAGCCATCATGTCAAATCATGACTCGTAGGTCATGTTAATTTACATTATATAGTTATCTCATACATAATCAAATTGAATATGAGCATTGCTATACCACATCTCATGCATGTCCTGCAAAACCAAGTTAGATGCCTCTAATCGGTTTGTGCAAAATTTCATTTTACGTGGCTTCTAAGGTTTTGACTTAAACCGCAACTACCAATGTTCATAATCAAGTATGATTATTCAAGGTGCTAGATTAACTTTCTAGGGTGTATGAAGCATGAGATAATAAAATCTCGATCCCCATACTAAACTTTGTCATACGCATGACCCCCGTGCAAATCACAGCTACATTGCCCTTTCGTCTGCGAAACATCCATCTTTCTCAACTATGGTGGAACCCAAAGACACTGAGCTCTTCATTGATCTATCAATCAACATACTCAAGAGCAGCACGAAAGGATCGCGGAGAACTTTGTCAGATTCCACCATGCCATCAAGATCAGGACTACGCAAATTCACGGGAAGCAACAAGAATATCGGGTAATAGATTTCATCTACTATCCACACAAATAATTTTCAGCAATAGATCTTATCTACTACAAAATTATACTATGCAATACCCATACATCTCATGTATTCTAGATCGTAACCTACATCTACACATAGCCTGGATCATGATGCCACTATTGGGGAACGCGACAGGAAAAAAATGCCGATACTGCGAGCATGCCCAGGATCACTATGGAGATGCATACAAGGTTTGATCTGATCTATACCGACTTGTAGCGCAGCGGAAGTAGACTCGATGAAGATCGGTGGTGTAGATCCTGCAGCTAGGATTTACAACCTCCCAACTACGAGGATGTTCTCCCTTGTTAGATAGCCCTTTGGGAGGCGTTCGGACAGTCCCTCGAACAATGTCACGGATAACCCTTCGGGAAGACCCTTGAAGCCCGAACAAAAACTCGGGCAGCCCTCCAGGAGGACCTTTGAATAGCCCCTCGGGCAAAAGATTGAAACTACGACCTCTCTACAGGGTTGCACACATATGGTGTCAGCTATCAGACAGCGCTTCGCCATCCAGTACTAGTTCCTGCTCGAACCCAGACAACCTTTCGGCTCTACGAAACTATTTCACGGGGAGGGAGAGAGAAGGCCAGATCATGCATGGCATTTGTATATTGAGAAAGAGTGTGTCCATGGAGAGCACCTCTCCACCTCTATATATAGGCCAAGCCCAAGGGGTAGAGGTCACATGAAATACCAAAATGCTCTTAAGGTGGCTTCTCCAAGACAATAAGCGAAAATACCAAAAAGCCCTCAAGGTGGCTTCTCCAAGAAGCCACCAAAAAGTGCTTTTCACTATTCATGAAACAAAATTTTCGCGACCGACAAATCCGAAAGTATTTCTATGGGTCTTAGAATAATTCTAGTACCCACTAAAACAATTCTGGACATGTTCCAAAACATTTTCAGATCAGTGATTTTCATCTGTGAAAAGCAACCAAAGCGGTTCCGGCAGTCCGGAACATTTCCGGTTTTTGTCTTCGAAAAATCTGAGAAGTTACCGGAACAATTATGGTACCCTCCAATAATTTCCAGGCTTATGCCGAAACCAATTTGACGCAATGGTATAATCCGAAACAACTTTTTGGTTTTACCAAAACTCTTCCGGTGTTCTCTCTCCAGAACTCTTCCATTGTCCCCGAAACTTTTCCGATGATTTTCTCTCAGACTCACTGTCTAGTATTCAACAGATAGATGACCATTAAGCGTGTGACCCTATAGGTTCGGTGAAGTATAGACATGAGGGGAACACTTTCCGACCAATGGTCAACATCGGAGCCGTGGACACCCATATTGACCCCTATACCCACACGGATAAATATTCGAGTGAACCTCCAGTTGTTGTGCTCTATTCCTGTTGCTTCGTGATATGTTACAAACACCCAAGGTGAGATTGCATCCCCATGGATCAACAACTTGTCCACTATGCAAGTTACCTCGTTACCGGTTTTGTTCTCTTTTCTCGTTTTCGTGTTCCGACATCCCTGTGATCAAATCACACTGTGTGTGGCCAGACGATGATGGATACCGTAACACTGAGAGGTCTCGAGATTATCTCTCCATCATCGGAGGAGAAAATCCCAATCCTGAGCTATCTTGGTACTTGTCATACTTTCTCGTGAACCGGTATGCCACCGTAATAGTCAGCCAGTAACGGATGACGCTTAAAAAAAACCCAAAGTTTACGAAGCAAGCATGAAGGAACTCGATACTCTCATTGTCTAAGGAATTATGCAAACATTAACTATCTCTATGTTATTAACCATTAACTTGTCATGAATGTATCTCAT
The DNA here is from genome assembly GCA_022496015.1 of Hordeum marinum. Lineage (NCBI taxonomy): Eukaryota > Viridiplantae > Streptophyta > Magnoliopsida > Poales > Poaceae > Hordeum > Hordeum marinum. The sequence goes on from CM039678.1 coordinate 119,246,707, forward strand.
AGCATAACACCAATTCGGGTTGATTCAACACAAGTGTTCTACCAACATTGTTCCCTCAAAATTGCTGGCATAGCCATGCCCATGATTAGGAAAAAAGGATCATCATGCAATACTTTAGGTAGTATTAGAGGCAAGACTAGCAATACATTTTACCGTTTATTATACCACAAGTGGAAATGAGTTTCCCTCCGAGCCTCGTGGATATTGCAGAATCGAGAATCATTGCAATTATAGCATGGATCATAAACATCCATTACAAACTCGGAGATACAAAATAATTGTTTTACTGCCTCTAGGGCATATCTCCTACAACATCGTGTAACCGAGTTGGTCACTAAAGGTGTAACGGTTCGATTTTTGGAGATGCCTATATATACCCCTCCACCACCACTCACTCGCAAGAGAAGCACTCAGAACAGATACCAACCTATCCTATCAGATTTTCTGAGAGAGATCCACCTACTCATGTGTTGCGATCATGCCATTCCATTCCAACCATATGAATCTTGATCTCTAGCCTCCCCAAGTTTCTTTCTACCCAATCAATCTCTTCCACCAAAGCCAAATCTGCAAGAGAGTGATTGAGTGTTGAGGAGTCTATCATCTTGAAGCACAAGAGCAAGGAGTTCGTCGACATTATCGAGCCTATTACCTTTTGGAGGGTGGTGCCTCCTAGATTGGTTAGATGTCGCTTGGGAGCCTCCTACTTCATGTTGTGGAGTGAACCAAGAAGTTTTTAAGGGCAAGGAGATCGCCTACTTTGTGAAGATCTACCCTGAGTTAGGATAGTCCTCTGATGATGTAGGCCATCATGGTATTGTCAAGTTTGCTTCTTCGTGGAACCCTCCGTGGGTAGAGCCATCTATGGACTCTCGCGACCGTTACCCTTCGTTGGTTGAAGATTCCATAAACATGGACGTATGATACCACCACCTATCAAAACCATGGGAAAAATCTCCGTGTCTCCAAATTGTGTTTGATCTTCCTACCCTTCCTTTACTACGTATGCTTGTCTTTACTTTCCACTGCTATACTCGTAAACATGCATGTGTAGGGTGTGCTTGACTTGTTATCAATGCTAAAATCTGCCAACACTTAAAATTGGGAAAAGGTAAAAATAATATTTAGTCAACTAGTCTAATCGCCCCCCCTCTAGACCTACTTTCGATACTACAAAAACACTCGAGGCTCCAAGTCTTCAAGGAAGCGTCTACTTTCTACAAGTTATCCTAAGTGGACTTGAGAGAGACCTCACCATTCCTGCCATTGGCCCAAGCTTGCTCCAGTGTGTTTCTATAATCGGTTGCTCATAGCTATACCTGTTCATGGACTACCGGACCCAAAGGCCCAAGCCCGAAGCCCGGTATCCGGGCTGGGTTTGGGCTTCAATTTCTCACCCGAAAGCCCGAAATAAGTCTGAAATGGCATTAAATATATACTTTATTCAAAATACAGGTATAATATATTATTTCACAGCTCGGATATAATTATTTTAATAAAAAAGACAATGTTCACGTGCTTCGGTCCGGGCCGGGCTTGGGCTTGGAATTTTGACATCGGGCTTTGTCAAGCCCGGCCCGAACCCAACCCGGCCCTGAGGATGATCAGGTTTACTCGCAGCCACATGGCCTCAAACTTGAACCCTTGTTTCCAATGATATTTTCCACATAACGGATTTGAAAAAAAATATGTAAAGCCACAGTTCACAACTGCCCTATCAAGACGGACTTTGGCATGGTTGTTTGGATCCTGATGATTGCACCAAGTATATCTAGGACCCGAGAAGTCCAAGTCCCTCACCTCACAGTCCTGCAAGCAATCATGGAATGCATTGATTTTTTGCTCTGAGCGGTCGTGAGGTCCAAGGTGCTCATCTTGAGAAAGAACCTCGTTGAAGTCCCCACACATAATCCACGAGCCATTCAATATCGGTTTCAACCACCGAAGAAGGCCCAAAAACTGAGCTCTGTCTTCTCTGTTTGGTACCCTATAAACAAAGGTAGCTCTGTCAACTCTTTGCTTATTGAGGGAGTCTTGGCTTAAGGGGTCCTCGGGCAGCCGACCTGTTTCCCACGGGTCGGACTATATGGGTCGCAAAGTGACAATTGGGTGATCAAGGGCCCCGTCGCCAGGGTGGAAGCTTCGAGGAGCCGTGGCATGTTCTCCAAGATTGTCAACCGTAGATAGGCATGTTTATCTCTTCGACATGTAACTGATAACCCACAAGTATAGGGGATCACAACAGTTTTTGAGGGTAGAGTATTCAACCCAAATTTATTGATTCGACACAAGGGGAGCCAAAGAATATTCTTGAGTATTAGCAGCTGAGTTGTCAATTCAACCACACCTGAAATACTTAATATCTGCAGCAAAGTATTTAGTAGTAAAGTAGTACAGAAGTAACAGTAACAGCGGCTAAAGTGATAGTAGCAGTTTTGAAGTGTTTGTAACAATAGCAACAGAAAAGTAACTTAGCAAAGATCAATATATGGAAAGCTCATAGGCAATGGATTAGTGATGGATAATTATGTCGGATGGCATTCATCATGCAACAGTTAAAGCATAGGGTGACACAGAACTAGCTCCAATTCATCAATGTAATGTAGGCATGTATTCCATATATAGTCATACGTGCTTATGGAAAAGAACTTGCATGACATCTTTTGTCCTACCCTCCCGTGGCAGCGGGGTCCTATTGGAAACTAAGGGATACTAAGGTCTCCTTTTAATATATAACCGGACCAAAGCACTAGCACTTAGTGAATACATGATCTCCTCAAACTACGGTAATCACCGGAAAGAATCCCAATTATTGTCACCCTGGGGTATGCGGATCATAACTCGTAATAGGTGTCTACAACTTGCAAGATAGGATCAAGAACACATATATATTCATGAAAACATAATAGGTTCAGATCTGAAATCATGGCACTCGGGCCCTAGTGACAAGCATTGGGCATAGCAAAGTCATAGCAACATCAATCTCAGAACATAGTGGATACTAGGGATCAAATCCTAACAAAACTAACTCGATTACATGATAAATCTCATCCAATCCCATCACCATCCAGCAAGCCTACGATGAGATTACTCACGAACGGTGGAGAGCATCATGGAATTGGTGATGAAGGATGGTTGGTGATGACAAAGGCGTTGATTTCCCCTCTCCGGAGCCCAAAACGGACTCCAGATCTTGTCTCCCGAGGAAGAACAGGAGATGGCGGCGGCTCCGTATCGTGAAATGCAATGAACTCTTCTCCTTTATTTTTCTTCCCGGATAGGAATATATAGAAGTGGAAACAAGGTCGGAGGAGCGTCAGGGGGCCTACAAGCCACAGGGCCGCGCCCTAGGGGGGTGGGCGCGCCCACCAGGCTTGTGGCGAGGTGGTGGGCCCCCTACAGTTGATTCTTTCACCAATATTTTTTATTAATTCCAAAAATATTCTCTGTAAATTTTGAGGTTAATCCGAGAAATTTTATTTCTGCACAAAAATAACACCAAGGTAATTCTGCTAAAAACAACGTCAGTCCGGGTTAGTTCTATTCAAATCATGCAAATTAGAGTCCAAAACAAGGGCAAAAGAGTTTGGAAAAGTAGATACGTTAGAGACGTATCAACTCCCCCAAGCTTAAACCTTTGATTGTCCTCAAGCAATTCAGTTGATAAACTGAAAGTGATAAAGAAAAACTTTTACAAACTCTGTTTGATCTTGCCGTTGTAAATATGTCTACCTTATGTTCAGATTTTCAGCAAAGATTATAGACTAACCACATTCACAATAACATTTAGGTCTCACAGTTACTCATATCAATAGAATAATGAACTAGCGAGCAATAATAATAAGTCTCGGATGACAACAATTTTATAAAAACAATCATGATACAATATGACATAATGGTATCTCGCTAGCCCTTTCTGAGACCACAAAACATAAATGCAGAGCACCTCTGGAGAACAAGGACTGACTAAACATTGTAATTCATGGTGAGAGAGATCCACTCATGCTCATACTCAATATCAATTAACAACTAGCATACAAATGACGGTGGTGCTCTCTAACTGGTGCCTTTTATTAGAAGATGATGACTCAACAATAAAGTAAATGGAAAGGCCCTTCCCAAAGGGAATCATTGTTTTGCAGAGGTGCTAGAGCTCGAGTTTTTAAAACAGAGATAAGTAATGATTTTTTGAGTGGTATGATTTCATTGCTCACATAACGACCAATAGGTTTTCAATATCTTCCATGCTAGATACATTATAGGCGGTTCCCAAACAGAATAGTAAAGTTTTAACTCCCCCTCCACCAATCAGTCACACTCCACGACGAGCCGAATCCACGGGTACCGTCCATACAAACACAGTCCTAGGGGAGTTTTGTTTAATTATACTTTGATTTTTTTATTTCGAGCGTGGAACTGGCCATCCCGATACCAGCCACTTTCTCGTGAATGATAGTGAATCAACACATATCGTGAGAGTAACCCACCTAGCATGGAAGATACTGACAGCCCCTAGTCGCCACATGAGCGATTTGGGCATACAAAACATAATGTTTATTTGAAGATTTAAAGTTTCGCACATGCAAATTTACTTGGAACAGCAGATAAATACCGCATCTAGGTAGATATGGTGGAATCATATGAAACAACTTTGGGTTTGATAGATTGGATGCACAAACAGTATTCCCGCTTAGTACAAGTGAAGGCTAGCAAAGGACTGGGGAGCGACCAACTAGAGAGCGACACAATCATTAACATGCTTTGAGATTAACCAACATTGAATGCAAGCATGAGTAGGATATAATTCACTATGAACATAAATATCGTGGAGGCTATGTTGATTTGTTTCAACTACATGCATGAACATGTGCCAAGTCAAGCCACTCGAATCATTTAGAGGAGGATACCATTCTATCATACTACATCACAACCATTTTAATATGCATGTTGGCACTCAAGACAAACCATTATCCACTCTTAGCCAATTAAGCATGGTATGAGCAACTATAATCCCTAATTATCATTGCAAACATGTTTCATCTATAATGGTCTGAATTAAGAACGATGAGCTAATCATATTTACAAAGGTAAGATAGGTCGAGTTCATACCAGCTTTTCTCCATCTCAGTCAGTTCATCATATATCGTCATTATTGCCTTTCACTTGCACAACCGAACGATGTGAATAATAATAAGAGTGCATGTGCATTGGACTAAGCTGGAATCTGCAAACAATAACTCAAAAGGGAAGGCAAAGAAATATGGGCTCTATATGAAAAAAACAATAATGCATATGAGAGCCACTCAGCATGTCATCGTGGTCTTCTCCCTACGACCCAAAGAAAAGAAAGGAAAATTATTTACACGGGAAAGCTCCCAACAAGCAAAAGAAGAACGAGAAATCTTTTGGGTTTTCTTTTAATGCTACGACTAAAACAAACTAGAAGGTAAAGCTAGAACTAATTTTGTTTTGGATTTTCTTGAAGATTACTCAAACACACAAGAAGAAAGCATAAAGAAGAAATAAACTACCATGGATTGTACAATGAAAAAGTATGAACACCGACAACTAAAATGAGTGTGTGAACATGAATGTAATGTCGGTGAGAAATACGTACTCCCCCAAGCTTAGGCTTTTGGACTGAGTTGGTCTAGGGCCATGGCTGGAAATAACCTTCTCCGGGATACTTCGGAGGACACTGAGGGTTCCACTAATTAGCGACCTCCTGTGGCTCCCACTAAAAAACCGGGGCCTGATATGGATCAAGGGACGATGCCGGCTCAGGTGCTGGGGGTTGCGACAAACCCCAATATCGTTAGATGTCATCGGGCATAACAATGTTGTAAAGCAGCCTCCTATCATCATTCTTCTTAATAACATCATCGTCTGCCATATGGTCATAATCTAAAAACTTCGCAAGTAGCAACCTCTCATCTTTATCGTGAAGCCTAATGGCTATCTCAAAATGTTTAGCTAAACAAGATGCATAGATACCTCCGAATATGGGACCCTTCGAACGGTTCGTGTTCAACCGTTGGGCCACCATAGAGCCCAAACTAAAGGTTCTATTAGCAAATATAGCATGGCACAAAATAGCAAGGTTAGGGGCACTAAGGCTTCCACTCTCCCAGCAACCAACTAAACATGTTCCTGCAAATAATGAATAACAACATAGCACAGGAAAATGTAAACTAGCTGCTCTTGCCTTTGACACTCCTCTCTCTTCCTCTACAGTGACTGTGGCAATAAAATCTTCCATGTCTTGAGGACGTGGTTCCGTGATGCTGCCCTCATAGGCTATCTTGCAAACTTTGGAAAAATCATTAAGGTTCATTTTCTTAGGCACATCATATAAGTGAAATTCTACTATAGGAGGGTATTCCCTAGGATGAAAGTGAAATTTTTGCACAAAGGTATTCATGAGCAATAGGTACTGATCACACTTATCGTTGAGGAAATCGGTGATGCCTGACTTCTCGAGCAAATAATAGAAATCTTCATAAATTTCGGCCATCCTCAAGAATGTGTCACATGGCCATTCACATGGTCGAACTTCTGCGACGCGAGGAAGATTATATTTGGGTTTCTCCTTCATTTCATTTTCATCTTCCTTAGAACCCCGGCTTGAAGAACCTCTTAATAATCTTCTCAACATTTCTGAAAAATTCTAAAATTTTAGTGACCTAAAATAAAGGTGAACAAAACTCAACAAAGCTCATAGCAAGTACTCCCTCAAGGGCCTAGAGACTATATCATGCATCAAAACTACTTGGGACCATATAAATTTGACATTCAAGCTCAGAAACTAGGTCACCACAATAGCAAAACTTTGCAATATATAAGGCACTAGAACAAAAACTAATTGGACCATTGGAGGAGTCACATACCGATGAGTAATCCCCTAAAACAATTTTGCAAATGGAGCTTTGAGCAAGGAGATCGAAAATGGCAGCAAGATGAGCTAGAACACGGGTTTGAGCAATGGTGAGATTTTTTCTGGAGGAATATGAAGTGAATGGGTGCTGGAATAAGTGGAGGAGGGCCACATGGGACCCACAAGCCACCAGGGCGCACCCAGGGGGGCGCGCCCTGCAGGCTTGTAGCCCACTGGTGCAGCCCCTGATGCATACTCAATGCCAAAAATTCTTAAATATTCCAGAACAAATCATACTCCATTTTCAGGACATTTGAAGAACTTTTATTTTCAGGTCACTTTTTTATTGCACGAGAAACTCAGAAAACAGAAAAATAATAGCATCTTTACTTAATTTCATCTAGGTAACAGAAAGTAAAAGTTAGGTATAGGAAGTTGTGCTTTCTAAATTCATCCATCTCATGCTCATCAAAAGGAATCCATCAATAAGGTTGATCAAGTCTTATTAACAAACTTCTTTTGAATAACATGAAGCCAAAGAATTTTTGAATAACACTAAGTTACCTCAATGGGGATATGCATTTCCCCAACAATAAGTATATCGTATTTCTTCTTGATAGTAGGAAGAGGGAACTCAAAGTCTCCAATAATAATCGTTGGAATTTTTTCAATAGAGTTGATACTATAAACTTGAGGTTGTTTCTTCGGAAATTGTATCGTATGCTCATTACCATTAATATGAAAAGTGACACTACCCTTGTTGCAATCAATAACAGCCCCTGCAGTATTCAAAAAGGGTCTACCAAGGATGATCGACATACTATCGTGCTCGGGAATATCAAGAATAACAAAGTCCGTCAAGATAGTAGCATTTGCAACTACGACAGGTACATCCTCACAAATACCGATAGGCAGAGCAGTTGATTTATCATCCATTTGCAAAAATATTTCAGTAGGTGTCAACTTATTCAAATCAAGTCTATGGTATAAAGAGAAAGGCATAACACTAACACCAGCTCCAAGATCACATAAAGCGGTTTTAACATAATTTCCGTTAATAGAACATGGTATAGTAGGTACTCCGGGATCTCCTAGTTTCTTAGGCATTCCACCTTTGAAAGTATAATTAGCAATCATGGTGGAAATCTCAGCTTCCAGTATATTCCTTTATTTTTCACAATATCTTTCATATACTTAGCATAAGGAGACATGTTCAAAATGTCAGTCAAGCGCATACGCAAAAAGACAGGTCTAAGCATTTCAGCAAAGTGCTCAAAATCCTCATCATCCTTTTTCTTGGATGGTTTAGGAGGAAAGGGCATGGGTTTCTAAACCCATGGTTCTCTTTCTCTACCATGTTTCCTAGCAATGAAGTCTATTTTATCGTATCTTTTATTCTTAGGTTGTGGGTTATCAAGATCATCATAAGGATCAATCTCCACATCTTTATCATTACTGGGTTGAGTATCAACATGAACATCATTATTAATGTTATCACTAGGCTCATGTTCATCACCAGATTGTGTCTCAGCATCAGAAATAGAAATATCATTTGGATTCTCAAATGTATATATAACAGGTTCACTAGCAGCATGCAAAGTACTATCATCATTCTTTTTCCTTCTCTTATTGGAATGAATAGGTGTGTCAGTATTAACTCTCTGGGAATCTTGCTCAATTCTCTTAGGATGGCCCTTAGGATACAAAGGTTCCCGGGTCATTCTACCTCCTCTAGTCAAAACTTTAACATAATGATCATTGTCTTTACTATTCATCTCATTAAGCAAATCATTTTGAGCCTTAAGTACTTGTTCTACTTGAGTGGTTACCATGGAAGCATGTTTACTAATAAGCTTAAGATCATTGACAGTTCTACTCAAATAATCACCCAAGCGATCAAGCATATAAGCATTATGTTTCAATTGTCTACTAACATAAGCATTGAAATTTTCTTGCTTCACAATAAAATTATCAAATTCATCCAAGCATTGGCTAGCAGGCTTATTATAAGGAATATCTCTTTCATCAAATCTACAGAGAGAATTAACCTCTACTACCTATGTCGGGTTATCAAGACCATGTATTTCTTCAATAGGTGGTAGATTCTTAACATCTTCAGCTTTAATACCCTTTTCTTTCATAGATTTCTTTGCCTCTTGCATATCTTCAAGACTAAGGAATAGAATATCTCTTTTCTTCTGAGTTTGCTTTGAAGGTGGTTTGGGAATAGTCCAATCATTATCATTGCTCAATATATTATTCAATAGTAATTCAACTTGTTCAATAGTTCGTTCCCTGAAAACACAACCATCACAACTATCTAGGTGGTCCCTAGGAGCATCGGTTAGTCCATTATAAAAGATATCAACTATTTCATTTTTCTTGAGAGGATGATCAGGCAAAGCATTAAGTAATTGGAGAAGCCTCCCCAAGCTTGTGGGAGACTCTCTTCTTCAATTTGCACAAAGTTAAATATTTCCTTCAAGGCAGCTTGTTTCTTATGGGCAGGAAAATATTTTCCAGAGAAGTAATAAATCATGTCCTGGGGACTACACACAACCAGGAGCAAGAGAATTAAACCATATCTTAGCATCACCCTTTAATGAGAAAAGAAAGAACTTAATAATATAGTAATAGCGGATTTTTTTCCTCATGAGTAAATACGTTGGCTATATCATTCAATTTGGTAAGATGTGCCACAACAGTTTCAGATTCATAACCATGGAAAGGATCAGATTCAACCAAGGTCATTAACTCAAGATCGACAGAGAATTCATAATCCTTATCAGTAACAAAGATAGGTGAAGTAGAAAACTTAGGATCATATTGCATTCTAGCATTCAAATATTTTTCCTTCCACTTGCGAAGCAATTTCTTAAGATCATCTCTATCCTTACAAGCAAGAAAGTCCCTAGCTACCTCTCCTTCCATAACATAACCCTTAGGTATATCAGGTAATTCATATCTAGGAGAGCTAGGTCTAGTAGGTGTATCATAGTGTTTAATTTCAATAATTTCATCAGATTCAGAAATATTATCAGATTTAGCATTGGCTCTAGCAATTTGTTCATCAAGAAATTCACCCAGTGGCACAGTATCATCAAGCAAAGTATCATCATAAGCATCATGCATAGCAGAAGTAGCATCATCAATTACTTGCGACATATCAGAATTACTAGCAGGTGGTGGTGTCGCAAATTTACTCATAATAGAAGGTGAATCAAGTGTAGAGCTAGATGGCGGTTCCTTACATGTCCTCATAGTTGAGGGGTTGATCTTGGTTTTTGGATCTTTAAGATTCCTCATAGTGATCAACAGATATATATATCCCAAGTGACTCGGAGAATAGAGCTATGCTCCCTGGCAACGGTGCCAGAAAAAGGTCTTGATAACCCACAAGTATAGGGGATCGCAACAGTTTTTTAGGGCTTATTGGTTCGACACAAGGGGGGCCAAAGAATATTCTCGAGTATTAGCAGCTGAGTTGTCAATTCAACCACACCTGAAAGACTTAACATCTGCAGCAAAGTATTCTGTAGCAAAGTAGTACGGAAGTAACGGTAAGAATGGCTAAAGTGATAGTAGCAGTTTTGAAGTGTTTGTAACAATAGCAACAAAAAAGTAACTTAGCAAAGATCAATATATGGAAAGCTCGTAGGCAATGGATTAGTGATGGATAATTATGTCGGATGGCATTCATCATGCAACAGTTATAACATAGGGTGACACAAAACTAGCTCCAATTCATCAATGTAATGTAGGCATGCATTCCATATATAGTCATACGTGCTTATGGAAAAGAACTTGCATGACATCTTTTATCCTACCCTCCTGTGGCAGCGGGGTCCTATTGGAAACTAAGGGATATTAAGGCCTCCTTTTAATAGAGAACTGCATTAGCACTTAGTGAATACATGATCTCCTCAAACTATGGTAATCACCGGAAAGAATCCCAGTTATTGTCACCCTGGGGGATGCGGATCATAACTCGTAATAGGTGTCTACAACTTACAAGATAGGATCAAGAACACATATATATTCATGAAAACATAATAGGTTCAGATCTGAAATCATGGCACTCGGGCCCTAGTGACAAGCATTAAGCATAGCAAAGTCATAGCAACATCAATCTCAAAACATAGTGGGTACTAGGGATCAAACCCTAACAAAACTAACTCGATTACATGATAAATCTCATCCAATCCCATCAGTGTCCAGCAATCCTATGATGATATTACTCACGAATGGTGTAGAGCATCATGGAACTGGTGATGATGGATGGTTAGTGATGACGAAGGCATCGATTTCCCCTCTCCGGAGCCCAAACGGACTCCAGATCTGGTCTCCTGGGGAAGAACACGAGGTGGCGGCGGCTCCATATCACGAAACGCGATAAACTCTTCTCCTTGATTTTTTTCTCCCCGAATAGGAATATATAGAAGTGGAAACAAGGTCGGAGGAGCGTCAGGGGGCCCACAAGCCACAGGGGCACGCCCTAGGGGGGTGGGCACACCCACCACGCTTGTGCCCAGGTGGTGGGCCCCCTATAGTTGATTCTTTCGCCAATATTTTTTATTAATTCCAAAAATATTCTCCCTAAATTTTTAGGTCAATCCGAGAACTTTTATTTCTGCACAAAAATAACACCAAGGCAATTCTGCTAAAAGCAGCGTCAGTCCGGGTTAGTTCCATTCAAATCATGCAAATTAGAGTCCAAAACAAGGGCAAAAGAGTTTGGAAAAGTAGATACGTTGGAGACGTATCATTAACCGACCATGTGTAAACTCTAGGTACCCCCGCGTCTATATAAGCCAGAGGATTTTAGGTTATAGGGACAGAACAACTCATCTAGGGTTAGCTATTCAATCTCTAGGTAGATCAACTCTATAACCCCCATATCATCAATACAATCAAGCAGGACGTAGGGTATTACCTCCATAGGAGGGCCTGCACCTGGGTAAATCCTTGTCCCCTTCGTCTCTTGTTACCATCAATTCTAGTCTCACAGCTCGGAACCCCCTACCCAAGATCCGCCGGTTTTGACACCGACATTGGTTCTTTTATTGAGATTTCCGCTGTGAACAACAAAGGAATCGATGGCTCACCTCATCGCGAGCAATGAGATCTGCATCTAGGGAATCCTTACCCCCGATCAAACTCTCACAGGTGGCGACATCTTGTCAGACGCTGACCCGATCAACCACATTGGCCAGATCGAAAACTCTCCCCCCCCCCCGATCTTAGAATCGGGTTCAAAACCTTAGAGTTCGTCGCCGATTCACGGGGATTACTCGTCCTTATGGAACCTTCGACCCTCGAGGAGGAGCATGTAAGTCCTGATGCTTCGATGCGGAAGACATCAGGCTTCACCCCCAACGGACTCGTCACCCCGGGCAATCTAAAACGCCCAATCCAACCGATGTGACCAGATCCGCCATGGCTAGGCGGAACACGGAGCCGCCTTCGTGCAGCTCTGGAGCCGCCATGTCGCATATTGACTCCACTCAGCTCAGCGGCACGCATCCTACCATCTCCTCGTTCTTAAATGGCTTGTTCGATCGGGTTGAAGCTATGCGTATGACAGATGACCAGATTCCGGTCTATGACTGGCTCAGGATTAGGCCCGAAGACACAGAGATTAATGTCCCCCCTGGTCACCCACCTTGTCGCTACCATCGAGTGTCCGGCTAAGGACTCGTCCTGACAGCCAAAATTGAAAACAGTCTATAGCCCAGTCTCTGATCACCAAGACTTCATCGGCGATCCAGATGCCGGAATTTATTCTAAATCCGGACCATCATCGGTCCAAGATCTATCACACAATTCAGAGTCCTTGATTCTGAACACCCATTGTGGTGTGGGGTCAGATTTTTTTCCACCCACCACCCAAGAGGATGATTCCATTATCGCACCAAAGCCCGCGTCTTCGGACTTTCGGGACACTAAACAATTACCAGGAGAATCAGTCCATAACTTTTGGGCTAGACTCCTACTCGCTAGAAGCAGAGAAAAAGGTGGTAGTGAACCAAGAGATCATGACAACTTTTGGTAACAATTGCCATGATGAAGGGATTCTTAACGCCCTTGCTCATTTACACATTCGTGACTTTTCCGAGCTATCCGATTTGGTACAAATATACTATGCCATGGAAAGCGCTTGGCAATCCGAGCGGTTATTTTCGGAACCAACTTTCCCCGAACACCCTGGTGGTGATCGGAAAAAGAGGATACCTCCAAAGCGGCAAGCCAGATTCGAACCCGCCGAAAAAAGAAACAGGTCCCTTTCAAGGGTCGGCACTTTCCTTGACGGACTATTGGATAAACCTTGCCCCATACATTCCGTCCTGCTGAACACGAGCCCGACTCACAGCCTTAGAGCTTGCTGGGTCGTCAGGCAGGTCGCAAAGAGCAGCGAAGCCATCCTTGAGGCACTTCCGCCGAATAGACGCTCTTCATCATCACCCGAATACAATACCTAAGTTTTGACGGTCTACGAAATGTTCCCCTCGAGGAACAGAAGGAAAAGAGCTCTTAGAGAACTCGAACATGTCTACCATGTGGCAGCATCAAGCGCACGGGCAGACGTACTGATCACTTTCAAAGATACTGACCAACCAGCCATTCTTTCCAGTCATTCACCAGTCGCACTAGTCCTAGAGCTCATCATTGATGGCTACAGGTTACATAAGGTGCTAATGGACGGTGGCAGTGGTTTAAACCTAATCTACGAAGGCGCCCTAGAAAAAATGTAGTTCGACCGGTCTCGCATCGAACATAGCAACATGACTTTCCGGGGAATTATTCAAGGGGAAGAGGCATGCTATTCAGGATGTATCACCCTAGACGTACTGTTTGGCACGCCCGAAAACTACCGATCCAAAGAGCTTCTCTTCGACATCGTGCCTTTCCCAAATGGCTACCACGCCCTATTGGGACGTGACGCCTTCACAAAGTTCCAGGCTATACCCCATTATGGGTACATGAAACTCAAAATGCCAAGACCAAATGGAGCGATCACAATCGCCAGTGATCCGAGCATAGCCCTTCGGGCTGAAAACAAGACGACAGCGCTCGCCCTCGAGGCATTAGTTGAGACTTCCGCTTCCGAAGAAATTACCGCACTACGGTCAACAGTTTACAAGGACAACGTGATCCTTAGCAAAAGGCCCAAGCCCACGTCTTTCAAACCCGCAGAGGAAATCGCCCAAGTTTCAAGTGCATCCGACGGACCCCAATAAGACAGCGTCCATTGGAGCTCAGCTCGATCCCCTTGTCGATGAGGCCCTACGGAACTTTCTTCGGGAAATTTGGGACATCTTCGCCTGGCACCCTTCCGATATGCCCGGAATCCCACGACGGCTTGCAGAGCACAGTCTGAACATCATTGTAGGCTTCAAGCCCGCCAAGAAGACTATGCACCGCTTCTCCGAACGCAAACGACAAGCTATGGGTGAAGAATTAGGCAAACTACTAGAGGCCGGATTCATTCGGGAAGTTAAGGACCCCGAATGGTTGGCAAATCTGGTGATGGTACCAAAGAAAGATAAGTCCTAGCGGCTATGTGTCGATTTTAAAGACCTTAATAAAACATGCCCTAAGGACCCTTTCCCCTTACCACGCATAGACCAGATCATTGATGCCATAGCCGAACACTGTGTTTCCTCGACGCTTATTCTGGATACCATCAAACCAAAATGAAGGAATCCGACCAAGCGGCAACCGCATTCATCACCCCCTACGGCCCATTTTGCTTTAACACGATGCCCTTCGGGATAAAGAACGCTGGGGCCACATACCAGCGCATGATCCAGTCTTGTATCACAACACACGTCAGTAAGAAAGTCGAGGCATATGTGGACGATGTGGTAATCAAAATCAAACACGTCAGCCAGTTGATCGATGACCTACGACAAACCTTTGCCAGCCTACGTGAGTATGACATACGACTCAATCCAGAAAAATGTGTATTTGGAGTTCCTTCTGGTAAACTGCTCGGATTCATCGTCTCCCATAGAGGAATAGATGCGAATCCGGCTAAGATCCGCGCTCTGCCAGAACTTGTAGTTCCTATAGAGCTAAAGCACGTCCAGAGGCTGGCTGGCTGTGTCGTGGTGTTAAGCCACTTTATATCCCACCTTGGAGAGAAGGCTTTACCGCTCTATAAGCTGCTGAAATGGACCAACAATTTCGAATGGGCCAATGAAGCAACAACTGCGTTAGAAGATGTTAAAGTGCTATTGGCAACCAGCCCCATACCCACAGCACCAGGCACCGGTGAGCCCATGTTATTATACATATCATCCGCCAACCAAGTCGTTAGTGCAGTGCTCGTCATTGAACGAGGTGAGGAGGGACATAAATTCCGGACTCATAAACCGGTCTATTACGTGTCAAAAGTACTAACGCAATGCAAGTCCATATACTTGCATTACCAGAAGATAGCCTACACAGTGTTTATGGCATCAAGGAAACTCAAACACTATTTCTAGGAGTGTGCGGTAACGGTGGCATACGAAGTACCCCTGAACGATATAATCAACAACAGGGATGCCACCGGCCGCATAGACAAGTGGGCCGTTGAGATCCTTCCCTTTGAAATAACCTACAAGCCACGCCGTGCCATAAAATCTCAGGTATTGGCAGACTTCCTGGCTGAATGGACAGAGGCTGAGCTCCCCAAGGAATACAGTGCATACTCCCATTGGACAATGTACTTTGATGGATCCAAAACCTTGGCCGGACTGGGGGCTGGAGTTATCCTCACATCCCCCACAGGCAACACCGTGTGATATGTGTTGCAGATTATGTTTGCCGACTCCAACAATGCAGCCGAATACGAAGCCCTTTTGCATGGTCTTCGGATGGCGGTATCAATGGGCATATGACGGCTGGAGGTACGGGGAGACTCCAACCTGGCCATCTCCCAAATCAATGGCGAATTCGACGCCAAAAATCTGAAGATGGCAGCGTACAGGAACGTCATCTTAAAAATATCCACACAGTTCGAGGGGTTGGAATTCCACCACATCGCTCGCAACAATAACCAAGCCGCCAACGTACTGGCTCGTAGGGGGGCTAAGCATGACCCTGTTCCAAGAAATACCTTCCGGGAGCAGCTGTTCAAACCATCCGTGGTCTGGCAGGACAATCACAAGGGCTGACCTAGATACGGCGGAAGAGGTTGTTCCCCCTATAAATGAACTAGACAATCAAATCATCAGCGACTCCGTATTGGATGAAACACCTTCGTCCCATGAAGTCATGGCGGTAATCGCGCCATGAACAGAGCCCTTCCTCGCCTACTTTCTTTGCAAGGAACTCCCTGACGACCAGACAGAGGCGCGACACATAGTTCGGCGATCCAAGGCCTACAAAGTACATGAGGGTGAGTTGTACAAGAAAAGCACCACCATAATATTACAGCGGTGCATATCGGAGGAAGAAGGACGGGAGCTCCTAGCCGAAGTCCACACAGGTATGGGCAGCCACCACGCTGTGGTAAGAGCCTTAGTTAGCAAGGCCTTCCGAGCTGGTTTCTTTTCGCCTACAGCTCGAGCGGATGCCCAGTTTCTTGTCAAACACTGGGTGGGTTGTCATCTTTTTGCAAATCAAAGTCACATCCCCCCAACAGCTCTTCGGACTATTCCGATAAGATGGCCTTTCGCGGTCTAGGGGCTAGACATGGTCGGACCCCTTAAAGGGGGGGACCAAGAAAAATAAATACATGTTGGTCATGGTTGACAAGTTCACCAAATGGATAGAGGCAAAGCATGTTAAATCGGCCAAGTCCGGACCAGTAACCGACTTTATCTCCGGTGTGGTACACCGTTACGGTGTCCCTCACATTATAATAACGGACAATGGATCCAACTTCACGGCCCAAGAGGTCAAGGACTTGTGCGCAAAAAATGGGCATAAAGCTGGAGTACGCATCAGTATATCATCCACAGACCAATGGACAAGTCGAACGAGTAAACGGCCTCATTATGAGCGGTATTAAGCCACGTTTGGTCTGATGTCTTCATGAGTCCGACTGTCATTGGGTGGAGGAGCTCGACTCTGTTTTATGGGGCCTGTGCACCATCCCGAACAGATCAACGGGATACACACCGTTCTTCATGGTCTACGGGGCAGAATCAGTCCTCCCCTGCGACATTATTCATGATGCACCAAGGGTGCGCATGTACGAGGAAAGGAAGGCCAAACTAGACCGGCAGGACGACTTGGACGCCTTAGAAGGAGAGCGCGACATAGCTCGGGCTCGCTCTACTTTTTACCAACAGCAGGCCAGACGTTACCAGAGTCGGGAGGCCAGGACGAAGGCATATAACATAGGCAAACTCGTCCTACGGCTCCCGGAGAAGCAAAAGCATAAACTCAAGCCCGAAGGCCCCTTCATTATTGACGAAGTACTCGTGGGAGGAGCTTACCGTCTTCGGAGCCCGTCGAGCAACCGCCTTGAACCAAACCAGTGGAACGCAGCTCGTCTTCGGTGCTTCTATGGATAAACCGGTGTTGTCACATTCTCTAACCCCTTTTCTTTATTTTTTCTTCCCCCTCCCACTTTGCTATTTGGTAGGATTGAATTTTCCCCTTTTCTCCTCGTGTTCGGTTTCAACCGACCTTGTACCAAAATACTCAGCTCACACCTTTAAGTGTTGAGTCCGAACATTATACCTAGGGGCTTCTTCTAGAAGCCAATGCTTTTATATTACAAGCATTTGCCCACACTTATTGTTTTACACGCATTTCCTTCGCCGCGTTCGAGCCATCATATGCATCAATTTGAACTAAGACTTTGCCAAGCTGGGTTGCCTCGCTCCTGTGATTGCCCTCTACGTTTCCGATTGTTCAGCTAGAGGGTAAAGGGAGCACCTCTGCGATTGTTATGACCGGGTCATCCAGATACGTACCTTAGACGGGTGAAGCCAAAAGCTAGCTATCTTACATAGACAATTGGTCGGTTGCGACGGAAACACTTAATACGGTGATGGTAACTATCACCATTGCTTGGGCTTCCTCCGTCTTAAAGGCCCTTAGCCGCATACTAGTAGTATGCGGACTTATACCTATGATCTTCGTAGAACCCCGAAGAAAGGTATCGATAGGGGTACTATTTTCCTTGGAAGATGTTCCTTATGCTAAGCAGTAATATAGCATACCTCTCGGTGTGCTTTCTGTCCGTTTGCACCACATGACTGGATTGCCTGGTTCCCCGAACACAATTCGCCCTTTTAGGGTGACAAATTACGAGGAACACTCCCGAGCTCTTCCCCCGGGAGGGAGAAGCCGATGACCGGTTAAGACAAACTTTACAACACAGATGGAGTAACAACTCGATTGTTCATACAAAAGTATACAAAATTACACATTCGGCTGCTGGTCGATATTGTCGATTATCGTATCTAGGGAGCAGTCTTCTTGTGACAGACGGGCGGCAGGCATCACCTGGTCATACACCAGGTGGAGTGGCACTTCTTGCCCATCCGATCCCATCGGACCAACCCGAGCCATACACTCGGGATTAAGTCCGATCTAACAGGTCTTGATCATTGCCCATGCTTCCCGTGCTCCCTCCCGGCAAGCCGATGTCTTCCACTGCTCGAACCTACTTCGGGCTCCCTTGAATCGATCGACTAATTCAGTCATTCCTTCCGGAGGCTGTTCGGTAGGCCATAGCGTCTTTACCATGATTTTTAGCGCTTTCCAAGCACGCTCGTGAAGAGCAGAAAGCTCTTTTAATAGATTCCCGCAGAAGGACCTGGTCTCTTCTTCAGGATGCCCGGACAGGAGGCCTATATACGAGGCAAAGGCATGCTTATTTAAATTCCTTTATAAGAAGTACTTACTAAACATCGGAATCAAACTTACCGAACATGTCCCTTTGTAGCTTCTGGTTTTCTTCTTGCGCCTAGGCCAATTGAGCTTTTAAATTCTCAATTTCTTCGACCTATTGCTTCTTTTCTTCCTGGAGGCGGTTCAAAACACGACAGCGAGCCTCGTGCTAGGACTCGGCGTACCGCTGAGCTTCTCGGGCTTCATCTAGCTCCTTTTGCATATGCCCTATTGATTCAGCTACTAAATAGAATCCTTGCGTTAGCATGGACATTTGCTAGAAATTAGCAGCATTGGTATACTCACCATGGGCCTCCGGGGTGAAGCTCTTCACTTGCGCCAGCTCTGCCTTCACAGATTGCACTTGTGATCGGCTATCCTCCAGCTCCTTGGCCAGTTGTTTGTTCTGTTGCTTTGTAGCATGCATAAGCAGTAAAATAGCATAAAGACCCTTAATTCGGTTGTTCCGAACAAATTTAAGGCTCGGGGGCTACTGGGTTTGCATGAGTGTTCGGGCTCTTGAAAACCGATTACTTACCTGCAAGCTGGCCGATATTAACTTTATGGCCTCGCCGAACCCAGCTCTGGCGGCACCAATGTGCGTGTCCGCCGTATGAAGGGCTCCGAACTCTTGTTCAGAGAATACTGGGTGGCGCAGGGCCTACCGTCATCACCGATGATTCATGGCACTTCCCACTTCCGAATTGGTGACAGGCACGGCATCAGCAGAATCGGCGAGGGCCGGATAGGCTATGGGGGCCTCGGTGGCGGGTTTGACATAAGCTATAGCTCTGGAATTTTGAGCATCATCGGGCACCTTGCAACCTCTTTGGCGGGAGAATACTGGGTGTTTCGCCTAAGTATATCGGTGTAGTCATTGCCGTAAGGCTCTATTGGTTGTAATAATAAACGGATAGCCGGACAAAGTACCTTTGGGTTGAGCGAGCAGATGAATTCGTCCTCGCAGCTGGCTCGTGGGCTGGGTCCCCGTTGGCTTCCAATCCGGGCACTTCTTCGTTTGCCGGTGTATGGCATGTGGATGACGGTGCTTGGGAGCAGGGACCGGCACATTCGGGGCGCTGTTGGACGCCTGCCTCTTGTGGGACGAACTCTTTTTATTCTTGTTTGTTGCGGGGATAGAGAATGACCCAGGGTAATCGGCTATGATAGCTACCTGAGATCGGTCAAGGCTCTCCCGATAAAAGACTTCGTCTTCAAACTCAATTAGAAGATCCGGGTCCTCGTGAAAACCCGGATCATCATCATGTGAATAGTCTTCAGGCTAGGGAGACAGAGAGTTGATTGTCTTGATGAAACTCCTCCCTCCCTATTCACGTAAATTTAAAAGGCTTTGGTCAAATAGAGGACGAAACGGAAACCCCGAACTATGTTCGTAGAGGGGAAAGGCTTACCCATTCGATAGGGTTGTGGCTTGAGTATGCCTCCTTGGTTTTTCACTGAATGAAATCCTCTTGCTCTCCTTTATACAGGTTGGCAAGGGCGACAGCCAATGCTGTCTGATTAGCCGGTCCCAATCTTCGGGAGCGCGTGGTGTCACTTGTACCATTGTAGCGCCACAGGGGATGTATCCTCTGTTGGAGAGGCAGCACGCACCGGGTGATGGCGGCGGCCATGACATCGGGCATGGTTAGGTTGTGATGGGTAAGCATCCGCACCTGAGCCACCAAGTGTTGTACTTCAATGTTGTCCTCTTGGGACGAACTCTTTGGCCGCCAGTTGTACCTTTTCTTTAAAGGGGCGTCTATGTATTCAGCCAGACCTCTCTAAGCTGGTTCGAATAGGGGGATGTCTTCAATGTAAAACCACTCCGAAGTCCACTCTTCGGATTCCTTTGGTGTACCCACTGGATACCCCGTCCCCGCTATATGGCATACTTCTGGTCCATTGACCTCCAAGATTGCCTTGTCCCAAGTTCGAGGGACAAGACAGAAGTACTTCCTCCATAGCTCAAAATGCGCCTCGCAGCCCAGGAACATCTCGCAAAGGGCCACGAAGCCTGAGATATGTAGGATAGCCCCCGGGGTGAGATGGTGGAGTTGGATCCCATAGAATTCCAACAATCCCCTCAGGAACGGATGGGTAGGAAACCCGAGGCCTCACAGGAGGAAGGGTACGAAGCATACGTGTTCCCCCCTTTGAGGGTTGGGGGAATGCTCCGTGAAGACCTCATTGTTGTAAGTAGTTAAGCATGTGTGGGTCATCGCCAGATTCGAAGAAGGGAGATACCCCTGGGTCTCTAGATTGCGCAGCCGCAGAAGCGATACGGAGCAGCTGGTCCAGTCCCCTGGACGTGAGCCGTAGGGGCGCGTGGAAGATCTGGGGGAGCTTGCCATGTTTTTTGTGGTTCTTCCCCTAGGAGTTTTTCCATTGGGGAGGAGGAGGAGGATGTGGTCTAAACCACGATTCTATTTACTTAAATGGGTGTAGCCTCCGTTACGGAAGGGCGGCACCGTAAAAAATCGCTGAACCGCTCGCCTCCCCATGATGCGCGAGAATCGAGGAATGCTGGCGGTTATTATAATGGACCTGGAGAGCCCGTGACGCTTGGGATTTCACCGATAACTGGTCGGTTGCCGGATAAGAAGGAGTACAGGACTCGCCTTGCAAGCCGAAGATTATGAAGATCATCCGGATATACATCGGCATTGAAGACTAGTCCGGGGGCGACTGAGGGAGTCCTTGATTAAGTGGTCCTTGGGCAGCTGACCTGTTTCCCACGGGCCGGACTGTGTGGGCCGCAAAGTGACCATTGGGTGATCAAGGGCCCCATCACCAGGGTGGAAGCTTCGAGGAGCCGTGGCTTGTTCTCTAAGATTGTCATCCATAGATAAGCATGTTTATCTCTTCGGCATGTAACCGGCCATGTGTAAACTCTAGGTACTCCCGGCGCCTATATAAGCCGCAGGATTTTAGGTTATAGGGACAGAACAACTCATCTAAGGTTAGCTATTCGATCTCGAGGTACATCAACTTTGTAACCCCCATATCATCAATACAATCAAGTAGGACGTAGGGTATTACCTCCATAGGAGGGTTTGAACCTGGATAAATCCTTGTTCCCTTCGTCTCCTGTTATCATCGATTCTAGTCTCACAGCTCGGGACCCCCTACCCGAGATCCGCCGGTTTTGATACCGACACTTACCAAGTGATTGTTGTGTATCGTCTTCCCTTTTAGTTTATGTGACAAACTTACAATAGAACTGACTTATCAACCACTTTGCATGTCCCCCGACGAGG
This sequence comes from Hordeum marinum, assembly GCA_022496015.1. Taxonomy (NCBI): domain Eukaryota; kingdom Viridiplantae; phylum Streptophyta; class Magnoliopsida; order Poales; family Poaceae; genus Hordeum; species Hordeum marinum. The sequence continues at coordinate 119,268,676 of CM039678.1, forward strand.
TGCGTTGGAAGTGGACCGCCTATGGGAAATATCATGCCAGCTCCTGCCACCGGGCCCTCTTTCCCGGGTCAACAATGGACCCCCACTAGAAGCTCATTTTGCCGCACGTGGACTCCATTGCGCATCAAGGTTTTCCTATGGTTGGCGTTGCCCAGCCGCTGTTGGTGGCAGATCGCTTCGCGCGTTGCGGGCTATCCCATGCTTTTGCGTGTGTCCTTTGTGACCAACTGTCCAAAACCATGGATCATCTTCTCATGCAGTGCCCTTTCACGCGTCATGTTGGCATGAGGTGCTTGCCTGGTGCCAATTCATAGTCGACGCTCCGAACCATGATTCCTCCTTTGGCTCTTGGTGGTTGTAGGCGCACTCTAGCGCTCCTCACAGCATGAGCAAGGATTTCGTCTCTCTCCGTGCTGACTGCATGGTGGTTATGGACGCACCATAACGACATCATCTTCAATGCCCATCGGCCTTCTACGTGCCACATCATGCTCACCATCTAGGAGGAGGCCCGGACTTGGGCGCATGCGGACACCACAAGACTAGCAACTGTTTGTCGGCGGGCTAAAACTCATATATTAGTGGGATGAGCACCCCCTAGGTCTTAATGCCCCCGCAGTTGCTTCACGCCACTAGGGTGTACCGTGTACGTGTCCTAGCAATTCGCCTATCCATAATTTTTACAAACTCTCTTATGCGACATTGATTTCAATCGCAAACTTTGTGTATTCACGAAAAAAAATATGAGCCCGCTAGAGTTGCTCTAATTTGTCTGCCCGGTTGTCGTGGACAACACTGACGGAGCTACTCACGGGCAAAACCGTGGCGTGGCCCGCCCAGCAATATTGCAAAAAAAAGGTTATATACGTATGTAACGGCCGAACACATCCACATGGTCACGTATTTGGCAGCCCATGCTTAGAAAGCAAAACAGAGCAACAAACACATCCATCCCTGCAGCCAGCCTCGCATCCATCCTCTCTGTTCGTGGACTCCGCTAGCTAGGTCACGGCCACTACTGGTCACGGCACCGGCGAACGACGGAGGTGGCGGCAGCCACGGCGGCGAGCCGACCGGTGGCGACCCAGTACCGATCTATCCTGGCTCCTCCATCAGTCCATCTAATGTGGCGGCGCTAACCCGGGCCGCACAGCGGCGAGCCGGCCGGTGGCAACCCAGCAGCGGTGCAAGCAGAACAACGAGCGGCAGCTGCAGCTGATCTACCGGCCGCTGTTGTACCGGCCGCTGTGACGCACAGGTCAATTTCTCTCTTGACTCTTCACTCTTGTATTCAGTTTGTATTGTTTCCCCAATTTCAGCTGTATGGGTCAGGGTCAAAGCAAATCTGAAATTCACATAGTTAGCATTTTTCAGTCACTTGATCTTCACAAATTGTAATTTAGGTGTCTTCTGCGTCATGGGCAAAGCTAGTCAGCAAAGAATTGATTTGGTTTTAAAAGGAAAAGAGATGACTTGAATGGAGTTGAGGAGAATCATTCATCACTAGAAGACCATCCTATTCCTCCACCCTTGGTTGAATTGGAACAACAGCAACAGCGGAACCAAAATGGGCTTCAACAATGTCAACAAGTTCTATTTAGAGGTATCGAATTCTTGCAGCGAGACCCAGGATTGCACCCACAAATTTGGCAATATCCACCAGAGCAAAGAGATAGCGTGCGGCAAGCATATTTGCTGTTGACTGCTATGCGACCCCGTCTACAGAATTACGAACCTTCGGGTGAAATAGGGCATCAGCGCCGCTTCAAGTACAATTGGTTTGCCCAATTCCCATCATGGCTAGAGTATTCTGAGGATAAACATCGTGCGTATTGTCTATATTGCTTTGTCGCCAGCAAAAACGAAAGTACACGAGGTGGTTCTCATGTATTATAGGTCGATGGCTTTGATAGTTGGAAGAGGGTTAATTGTGGAAAGCATTGTGCATTTTTAACCCTCATAGGTTCTGGGCCATGCTCATCACACAACAATGCAGTCACAGAATGTCATGCCTTACTCAATCAACCATGCCACATAGGAAATGTGATAGTAGCGAAAGACAAGGAGAAAGTAAAAAAGAAACCGTTTGCGTCTGAAAGTCTCAATTGCAATTGTCAAGTGGCTCACACGTCAAGCTTGTGCTTTTAGAGGGCATGATGAAAGACCTCAGTCAAAGAACAAAGGAAAATTTCTTGAAATGGTGGAGGTTCTTGCAGAATTCAACCCCGAGGTTGCCAAAGTAGTGATGGGGAATGCTCTGTATAATTCAAAGTACACATCACCTGATATTCAGAAGGAGATATTGAGTATATTTGCATGTAAAATCAAGAAACATATCGGCGAGGAAATTGGAGATTCTAAGTTCTACATTTTGGTGGATCAAACATGTGATGTAGCAGAGAGAGAGCAAATGGCGTTGATTCTCAGGTTTGCTGATAAAGGTGGTGTTTTGCAAGAGAGATTCTTTGATTTGATACATGTAGCAAACACAAAGTCTTTGACACTTAAAAATAAGCTGACCTATGTTTTATCAAACCATGGTTTTGACATTCAGAACCTTCGGGGACAAGGTTATGACGGGGCTAGCAATATGAGAAGTGATTTGAACGGACTACAAGCTCTATTTCTCCAAGAATGCTCATATGATTATTATGTCCATTGTTATGCCCATCGCCTGCAGCTTGCTCTTGTTAATGCATCCAAAGAAGTGGTTCCTATTTCCCAATTCTTTTAGAAATTGGTCTATATCATAAACACGGTTGACTCCTCTTCAAAGCGCCATGGTGAGCTCCATCATGGGCAGCTAGTTGAACTAGAAAATGCAATCACTAATTCTAGCATCGAGACAGGGCAAGGTTTAAATCAGATCCGCAACCTTAAGAGGCCAGGAGACACAAGGTGGGGTTTTCATTTTGGTTCCGTTTACAGTCTTTTGAAGATGTTTGATGCCGTTATTTCTGTTATCCAAGATATAGCTGCTGATAGATCCATTGGCTCAATTCGTGCGGATGCAGACACTTGTTTTGACTACTTGTCCTCCTTTGAGTTCATATTTATCTTATGTTTGATGAAAGAAATATTTGAGATAACTGAACTACTTGGCCAAGCCTTACAGAAGAAGTCACAAGATATTGTGAATGTTGTTCGTCTAGTGTCCTCGACAAAAGAGCGTCTTCAGCAGCTGAGATCAGATGATGGATATGAAGAATCTATTGTCATGGTTATTGAATTTTGTACAAACCATTCCATCGACATTCCTAACTTTGAGGAAACTTACATATTGCGTGGTGGTCGTGCCCGTCATCAGCCTAATCAGTTCATCAAGGAGCATTACTTTCGAGTGGAAAAATTCTTTGCAACGATGGATACCCAATTATTTGAATTAAATCGGAGGTTCAATGAAAAGGTAACGGATCTTCTATCTACTAGTGCCACCTTGATTCCTAGAAACAGATTTAGAGACTTCAAAGCTAGTGACATATGTGAGATGGTGAAAAAATACTACCCAGCTGACTTCTCGCAGCAAGATATCTATGGATTAGAACTGCAACTAAAGCATTATGTTTTGGATGTTTCTAAGGATGAATATATGAAACATATATCAACCTTAATTGATCTTTGTTGATGCCTTGTGGAGACAGGAAGACATAATATCTTCAATTTGATTGAAAGGCTACTTGGTTTGCTCATTACCCTCCCAGTTTCTACAGCGAGTGCTGAACGTGCATTTTCTAGTATGAAGATCATTAAAACAAGATTGCGAAATAAGATGGAAGATGATCATCTTGCCAACAACTTGCTAGTTAACATAGAGGGTGAGATTCCGAAGAAATACAGCTATGAAGATATCATTGATGTTTTTAAAATCATGGTGGATCGGAAAGCTGATTTGTAGTATATGTGACTGGTGGTAAACTACTGTGGCTTCTTTTGTGTAGTAAGTATATATGTACATAAATATATTTGTGCGTCTTGTAATGAATATGAACAAGTATGCAGCTCCATACAGACCATGCCTACTAAAATAGTATATGGTTCAAATTTTAAAGAAATCGTGTGCTCTTTATTAGTTTGGCCCGCCCAGTATTTTTGTAGCTCCTCCACTGGTGGACAGGACACGCACCTGTGGGCGATGACATGCGTGGCCAATGCGCATGCTACGCTGGCCGCCACTAGATTTCTAACGCGGATCCGCGTGATCAGAACTCCACAAATTGCGACACCTCTTCGTTGCCTAGGTGAAGTTAGGTCGGAATCCACCGGTACGCGCTGTTGTTTTTCTGCCCCTGATCGAGACACAACGAGATCTTCCTGCACACGTTGACCGCTCGTCCGTCACTGGCCTAAGTGGCCTTCCCACAGCGCACGGCCCTGTGTCTTGCACGCCAGCCAAACCCGCGCGTCGCCGACGAGACTCCAAAGTCCAAACCGCTCTCCTCTCCATGAGCAGGTAAAAGAGGTCGATTTCGCCTCCTGCCTCGTCGCCACGGGCAAATTAGTCGTACCACGGTACAGTAAAATAAGATTGTCAGGGCACAGGGAACAGAGAGAGAGAGACGGACCGGCCGACGCCGTTCGCCGTGTGTACGCGGCCTCCGGCGAGTGCGCTCCACTAGTACGTGGTAATTAAGGTTGAAACACGCCTGAAGAGGGAGACACGTGAGCAGGATGGACTAGTTTTTCAATTGCCGGGGTGCGGCGAACCTTCTCGCTGGCCGCCTACCTGGCCGGCCCAAGTTGCTGCGCCCAAGCCACGCACCACATGCCGCGAGGAGAGCAAAGCGAGAGCAACAGCGATGTGCCGTACGCGGCGCAGGAATGCAGCTATTCCATCTGGGTGTGTTCCCACCTTTTGCGTTGTTTATTGGCAGCCGGCCGTGAGAAGAGCTGTCACGGTCCAGAATCCAGAAGCCTATATAGACGCGCGCACAGCTCACCTGAGCTGAGCAGAGCAAAGGCGCCGCATTATTCATCCATCGGTCGACAGCCGACGCAGAGCGAGCGAGCAAGCAAGAAGATCGGGAGGAGGGTCGGCGTTTGATCGCCATCTGATCGATGGCGCCGGAGCTCGGGTGGTGGCCGATGGCGCCGTGGCTGAGCCCGGGCGCGGCGTCCTTCATCTTCTTCAACCTCCTCGTCGGCGCCATCGCGGTCATGTCGTCGTCCCGGGGGCCGGAACCGGCCGCCCGGCGCAAGCTCGTCCGCACGGCCTCGACCGTTGTGCTGGAGAGCCTGCGCTCCGTCTCCAACTTCCCCTTCCACTCGCTGGGCGACTACGGCGTCGCGGGCTCTGCGCCGGCGCCGTCGCAGCTCCACCACGCGCAGGAGCAGTACGACGGTACGTTCCAAGAACAAGACGCGCGGGAGGTGAGCCGGATGGAGCCCGAGCCGGCATCGGTGGCGCAAGAAGAAATTCTAGTGGCGGCCGCAACGACCACCTCGCCGCGGAGCGCGCCTGCCGCAACACCGGCGGCACGGGAGGTGAACAGAATGGTGGAGCCCGAGCCAGCGTCAGTCGCCCAAGAAGAGACTGACGCAGCGGCGGCCAAAACAGCCACCTCGCCGCAGAGCGCGGCGCCGGCAGCACCCCACGCGTCCGCGACGGCGACGGAGGGCGAGGTCAAAGACGAGGAGTCCATCAGCTTGGACGAGGCATACGCGCTGGCGCGCGCGGGGCGGCAGTCTGCCGCAGATACGGTGGCCACGGTGCCGAAGAAGGTCAAGGGGCGAGGAGCCTACGGGTGTGGGCGGAGAGCGGAGGACGTCGATGGGAAAGCGGAGGTGGACGCGCGGGCGGAGCAGTTCATCCGGCAGTTCCGGGAGGAGCTCAAGCTGGAGCGCATCAACTCCATCCTCAACTACACCCACGCGCTGCGCCGCACCGCCGGGGCACGGTAGCCGCCGCCGCCGCCGCTCGGCCGGTCGCCTCGTTCGATTGTGTAGAGAGAAGAGAATATTTCATTTGGTTTGTACATACACCATTCATGGGGGTGGGTCATTCCCGCAGATGATGGTGCGACAGCACACAATTTTGGATTGCTTACTGTAAACCACATATTGTCAGAGAGAACTGCCAAAACATCGCATATTAGCAGATCGCACATCTCAACCTGCAGAAGGGACGGACCGACGACGGCATATACTGTTCCTTCGGTTTCATAACGTATCGTGACCGTGTTTTTAAAGATTTATAAGTTTAAACACAAATTTAACCAATGCGAACTATTACGATAGGAGTAAAAAATTATATCATTTATTTTGAATACGAATTCAATGGTACTCTCTCCATCTCTGTTTACAAGTCTTACACGTATATTTAGATTGTCAATTTGATCAACTTAATAAAAAAATATTACAAAATATATATCATTAAAAGAATTAGATGTTCTATTTTTTATTCGTATAATTTGTATGTTAAACAATCTATTTTATATTAATCAAATAGACGATCTAGATACACGTACAAGACTTATAAATTGAGACGGATGGAGTATAATTTTTGCTCCCGTCGCGATCGTCGACATTGATTAAATTAATGGTCAAACATAAATCTCGAGAAATATGAACACACTACATTATGGAACGGAGAGAGTATATCACTAAGCTCCCTAGAATTAAATGCCTCTCGTTTCAATTTAGGTCATCAATTTGAAATTAGGTTACCAATTTTAACCGAGTCAACAATCTCTCACTCAACTCTTTTAGTTTACTACTCCCTTCGTTTCTAAATATTTGTTTTTTTTAGAGATTCAGCTATGAACTACATACGAAACAAAATGAATGAATCTACACTTTAAATTATGTCTATATACATCCATATGTAGTTTATAGTAAAATCTTTAAAAAGACAAATATTAAGAAACGGAGGGAATATATGCTTCCTAATTTTAGAGCTCTCTCATTCCATTGAGAAATTCAATACTAGATTTGGTTCATGATTTTTACTAGGTGAACAATTTTTCAAATCAATCAAAAGCAACCGGCTAAAAAACCAATACCAATTCCGCGCATGCTCTCATCACCTAGAAAAAAAAAAGCATCACCATGTGACAATATAGCACCAATATAGTGGGTTGCAAGATCTATGTTGTCATTGCCCTTCCAGCTAAACCGATGCGCGCTGTCGTTGCCCTTTCAGCTAAGTAGATGCGCGTCGGTGGACGAAGCTGTGCGAACCCACACTAATGGGATAGGAGGAAGTTCATGCAGGAGGTGTGCAGCGCGGGGAGCCAAAACTCCGTCGGGATTCCGACTATGTTCTCCTCCAGCGCACACCTAGGATGGATGCGTTGGAGGCTCGCTAAGACGGTTGGGTATTGTTGGCCGTCACTGTTGGAGGCCACATCAGTGAGCTGACGACGGAGGCCATGCTTGACATCCTGGATAAGAAAGCTTTGATCATTGCCCTCGCATGTGTGCATCAAGGAGGCCACCCCTCCGCATGACGTTTGGCTCACTTTCAAGGAGGAGGTGACATGCACACGCATGCTCGAATCGCCAATGCAGGTGAAGTGGGTTGGCCCTGGATCTGGTTCACTCACTGGTACCATGACGTGCATCGTGCATGGTACTCTAGACGAGCTGTAGTACAAGAACACAGTGAGCTTGAAGAGGCTACCCAAGGAGGCTTGGGAGCCAGAGGTCGTGAACGCCCTCCCGAACAAGCTAGGCGGCGAACTCATCAACATCCAGCCGCGAGAGGACAAGCGCGAGCTGGTCGTGGACGCGTGGTTCTGCAACCCAAGCAAGGTTCCCAAGGTGCTAAAACTCGAGATCCCCGAGCCAAAGCCAAAGATGTGCAAGCTACCTTCCTCCGACAACGAATGTGATTCGCCGATCCCCCATGTGTTGCCGACGACGAGGCACACCCACTCATCCACGCTGTCATCGTCCATGTCATGTCCATGATAGATCATGGCGAGCTTATGACTGAAGATTTACCGGACGAGTACCTCCCTGATGAAGGTGAATGTCGCAGCCGTGAGCATGAGTTTGTGTGTTGGCGTGGGAAGGTTGACAACACTAGACCTGGAGTCGACGATGGCACCATTAGTTGATGCAGTTAAATGCAGTAGCTTTATTTTGTTTTAGTTGTAATCTTAGTGTATGTTGTTGGTGTTATGTTTAATTTGGTACGAATAATATGGTTTCAGTTGTGATGCCTGACAATTTGAGTTTAATTTAGTTGTGATTTCAATGTGTGCTCTCGGTGATGAGATGCATGTGTGAGATCTAAGAATTTTAGGCATGAACATTTGATCAGTTCAGTTATTAACAGAATGGGTTTGTGATGTGCAAAGTTTAATACAAAATTTAGCCCTGAGATGCCAATATTTGTTTGTTTCATACAAACATGAGTGAACCATGTTCACAAAAAACATCAAATTCACCGTAAGATTAATTTTACAGAAATAGAACTACCGATACATTAACCAGTTTCACTAAAATGTCTTTTGCCTTGATCTTTCAACTACCTGAACACGTCAAACATGCGTGTATGCTGGAGATTTTTAAAACCCCCAAAACCCCTCATGGGATCACTGACATATCTATAGGAATGTTACTTGACTAGCTGGATGAGCTCCCACTCTGTTGGCAAAATGAAGCATCATTATGATCCTTAATAAGCAACTCCGCCTCCATTTTTCTTTATTCCTCTACTCTGTTTTTCTCTACCTGTTGCATTGTTTTGTAATTCAGGATTTTCCTTGTTCCCTTGCCTTAATTACACCTATACCTCACATGCATATTGTCTGTTTTGCTCATCCATTTGGAAATACTCATCAAACCCTCTATGCCTCTCTTCCCCATCATGTTGGTACAACAAAACAATTCACATCTTTCTCTATCTTGTGGTTCTTCTCCCAACCTCTTCTTCTCTTGTGCTTTTATTTTTATTTTTCCGGCTGTATATTTCTTTTCTCTTCTGCTTCTTTCTTTCTAGTAGCCATAATATGCCTCTTGGCTTCTGTAAGGGCAAAATTGGTTTGTTCAACCTGCTTCTTTTCTCCTCATTTTCCTTCTTCCTTTCCTCAACAACTCTCTTTCTTTCTTCTTTTACAGCTTTCTTTATCTCCTCATTTGCTTGGTTCCTTTGTTCAGCCTCTTCCTACCTCTGTTGAGATATTTATAGAATCTTTTGTTCTTTCGGATGACTTAAAGTCGCAAATCAAATACGTATTTATTCTCAATGGGGGAGCGGTAAGCTGACGGAGTTCCAAGCAGAGCGTGGTAGCCGATTCTACATGCGAAGCAGAGTACATCACAGCCTCGAAGGCAGCGAAGGAAGGTGTTTGGATGAAGGAGTTCATGTCAGATCTTGGAGTAGTGCCTAGTGCACTGAATCCAGTGGATCTGTTCTATGATAACACTGGTGCCATTGCTCTGGCCAAGGAACCAACGTTTCACAAGAGGACCAGACACATAAAGGAGGAGGACATAAATATTTGCAAAGTGCACATGGATTTGAATGTTGCAGACCCGTTGACTAAACCTCTTCCAAGGGCTAAACATGATCAACACCATAACTGTATGTGTTCGATTCATTACAATGTAAATCACAAAGTGATGTGATCTAGATTATTGACTCTAGTGCAAGTAGGAGACTGTTGGAAATATGACCTAGAGGCAATAATAAAATAGTTATTATTATATTTCCTTGTTCATGATAATCGTTTATTATCCATGCTATAATTGTATTGATTGGAAACACATTGCATGTGTGGATATATAAACAACACTGTGTCCCTATTATGCCTCTAGTAGACTGGCTTATTGATCAAAGATGGTCAAGGTTTCGTAGCCATTGACATGAGATGTCAATTGATAATGGGATCACATCATTGGGAGAATGATGTGATGGACAAGACCCAAACTATAAACATAGCATTTGATCGTGTTAGTTTATTGCTATAGTTTTCTGCATGTCAAGTATCTGTTCCTATGACCATGAGATCATGCAACTCACTAACACTGGAGGAGTACCTTGTGTGTATCAAACGTCACAATGTAACTGGGTGACTATAAAGGTGCTCTACAGGTATCTCCGAGGGTGTCCGTTGAGTGGGCATGGATCAAGACTAGGATTTGTTACTCCGTGTGACGGAGAGTTATCTCAGGGCCCACTCGGTAATACAACATCACAAACAAGCCTTGCAATCAATGTGACTAAAGTGTTCACCATGGGATCTTGTAATACGGAATGAGTAAAGAGACTTTCTAGTAACGAGATTGAACTAGGTATACAGATACTGACGATCGAGTCTCGGGCAAGTTACATACCGATGAACAAAGGGAACAACATACGGGATTAACTGAATCCTTGACATAGAGGTTCAACATATAAAGATCTTCGTAGAATATGTAGGAACAAATATGGACATCCAGGTCCTGCTATTGGTTATTGACCATAGAGGTGTCTCCGTCATGTCTACATAGTTCTTGAACCCGCAGGGTTTGCACACTTAAGGTTCGGTGACGTTTCAGTAGTATAGAGTTATGTATGGTGGTGACCGAATGTTGTTCAGAGTCCTGGATAAGATCTTGGACGTCACGAGGAGCTCCATAATGGTCTGGAGGTAAAGATTGATATATAGGAAGTTCGGGATTGGTCACCGAAAAAGTTTCGGGCTCATCGGTAGTGTACTGGGAGTGTCGGGAGGGTACCGGGGGACCATCAGGAGGTGTGTCTTGACCCAAAGGGCCTCATGGGCTGTGGGAGGAGCCAGACCAGCCCCTGGTGGGCTAGCCTAAGCCCCCCTAAGGGCCCATGCGGCTGAGGAGGAGGGAAAAGACTAAAGCCCAAAAGGGGGAAGAGTTTCCAAGTGAGGGAGGAGTCCTACTAGGAGTAGGATTGGAGTCCAACTCCCTCTCCTGCCCACTTCGGCCGCAACAAGGGGCTGCCCTAGGGCTCAAGCCTCCCTCCCCTCCCTCCTATATACTAGAGGGAGAGAGGGCAAAAGCACTTCAACCGAATAGGCCATAGTGCAGCCCTCTCTGCCGATAGATTTGTTCCTCTAGTTTTCGGCGGTGCTTAGGCGAAGCCCTGCCGGAATAGTTCCACCACCATCGCCGCCACGCTGTCGTGCTGCCGGAGAACTCATCTGCCTCTCTGCTCCCTCTTGTTGGATCAAGATGGCGGAGATCATCATCAAGTTGTACGTGTGTTGAACACGGAGGTGCCGTCCGTTCGGCGCTATATCGGGACGGATCGTGATTGGATCGCGAGACGCTCAGAGATTTAGATCACGAAGACGTTCGACTACATCAACCGTGTTTCTTAACGCTTCCTGCTTAGCGATCTACAAGAATATGTAGATCCACTCTCCCTCTCGTAGATGATCATCATCATGGATAGATCTTGCGTGTGCGTAGGAACTTTTTTGTTTCCCATGCAACGTTCCCCAACAGTGATATCAGAGCTAGGTCTATGTGTAGATGAGATCATGAGTAGAACACAAACGAGTTTGTGGGCATTGATGCTCAGATTGCTTCCTCCCTTGGCCGTGTATTCATTCAGTGGTATTATGGGATGAAGCGGCCTAGACCAACCTTACTCTAACGCTTACGAGAGACCGGTTCCATTGACTAACATGTAACCTTGTTGCACAAAGATGGTTGGCGGGTGTCTATCTCTCCTACTCTAGTTGGATCGGATTCGACAAAGGTGGTCCTTGAGAAGGATGAATAGCAATTTGTGTATCACCGTTGTGGTTTTTTGCATAGGTGAGAATTGTTCTTACTAGATACCCGTAGCAGCCACATAAAACTTGCAACAACAATTAGAGGACGTCTAACTTGTTTTTGCAGGGTATGTTGTGATGTGATATGGCCAATCACATGATGAGATATATGTGATGTATGAGATGATTATGTTTTGTATAGAATATCACGACTTGCATGTCGATGAGTACGACAACCGACAGGATCCATAGGGTTGTCTTTAATTATTTTGCCGTTTTTGCTTTACTTTATCGCTATGAGTTAGCAATAGTCATGGAAGCAATAGTCAGCGCAGCAACCCCGATGGCGACACGTTGATGGAGATCATGCCGTTGCTTTGAAGATGGAGATCAAAAGCACAAGTTCATGGCCATATCATGTCACTTGTGATTTGCATGTGTTGTTAATCCTTTTATGCATCTTATTTTTGTTAGGACGACGGTAGCATTATAAGGTGATCCCTCACTTAAATTTCGAGATAAATTATGTTCTCCTCGAGTGTGCACAGTTGCGAAAGTTCGTCGTGTCGAGAGACCACGTGATGATCGGTTGTGATAGACTCTACGTTCAGATACAACGGGTGCAAGCCAGTTGTTGCACGTGCAAAGCACTCGATTTAAACTTGACGAGTCTAGCATGTACACACATGGCCTTGGAACACAAGAGACCGAAAGTTCGAACATGAGTCATATAGTAGATATGATCAACATGGTGATGTTCACCATTGAAACCACCTCAACTCACATGATGATCGGACTTGAGTTGGTGAATTTGGATCATGTATCACTCAAATGACCATAGGGATGTCAATTTGAGTGGGAGATTTAGTAATTTGATTAACTAAACTCATTATCTTGAACAATAGTCTTAGTAACCTTTGCATATGTATGTTGTAGATCAATGGCTCACAGAGTAGTTCCCCTGAATTTTAATGCATTCCTAGAGAAAGCCAAGTTGAAAGATGATGGATGTAACTTTGTGGACTGGGCCCGTAATCTGAGGATTATCCTCACAGCTTCCCGAAAGGCTTATGTCCTTGATGCACCACTTGGTGACCCACCCGCTCCCGTATCGTCCGAAGACGTTAAGAACGCCTGGGAGACACATTCCGAAGATCACTCAATAGTTCAGTGTGCAATGGTGTATGGCCTAGAACCGGGATTTCAAAGACGTTTTGAACGTCATGGAGCACATGAGATGTTCTAGGAGTTGAAGTTTATCTTTGAGAAGAATGCCCGGATTGAGAGGTATGAGACCTCCGATAAGTTCTATGCTTGCAAGATGGAGGAGAACGGGTCTGTAAGTGAACATATACTCAGAATCTCTGGGTATTTGAACCGTTTGGCTGAGTTAGGGATGCCCCTTCCGCCGGAGGCGATCACCGACAGAGTTCTTCAATCATTGCCACCTAGCTACAAGAGCTTCGTGATGAACTATAACATGCACGGGATGAACAAGTGAGTCGTCGAGCTGTTTTCGATGCTGAAAATCGTTGAGTCTGAAATCCAGAAAGAGCATCAAGTGTTGATGGTCAATAAAACCACTAGTTTCAAGAAGAATGGCAAGGACAAGGGTAACTCTAAGAAGGGTGGCAAAGCAGTTGCACCTCCCGTGAAGAAACCCAAGGCTGGACCCATGCCAGAAACTGAGTGCTTTCATTGCAAGGGAACTGGTCACTTGAAGCGGAACTGCCCCAAGTATCTGGTGACAAGAAGGCGGACAACACCAAACAAGGTATATATGATATACATGTTATTGATGTGTACCTTACCAACTCTCATAGTAGTGCGTGGGTATTTGATATCGGTTCGGTTTCTCACATTTGCAACTCAAAACATGTGCTATGAAATAGAAGAAGGCTGGCAAAGGACGAAGTGATGATGCGTGTGGGAAATGGTTCCAAGGTTGATGTGATCGCCATCGGCACGCTCGCTCATCGATTACCATCAGGATTAGTGATGAACCTGAATAATTGTTATTTAGTGCCCGCGTTAAGCATGAACATTGTATCTGGATGTTGTTTATTGCGAGACGGTTACTCATTTAAATTAGATAATAATGGTTGTTCTATTTATATGAGTAATATCTTTTATGGTCATGCACCCAATGTGAGGGGTTTATTCATATTGAATTTCGACAGTGATGATACACATGTTCATAACATTGATGCCAAAAGATGTAGAGTTGATAATGATAGTACCACTTTCTTGTGGCACTGCCGTTTAGGTCATATTGGTGTAAAACGCATGAAGAAGCTCCATGTTGATGGACTTTTGGAGTCACTTGATTTTGAATCACTTGACACATGTGAACCATGCCTCATGGGCAAGACGACTAAAACCCCGTTCTCTAGAACAATGGAACAGGCGAGTGACTTGGTGGAAATCATACATACTGATGTGTGTTGTCCGATGAGCATTGAGGCGCACGGTGGATATCGTTATTTTCTCACCTTCACTGATGACATAAGTAGATATGGGTATATTTGCTTAATGAAGCACAAGTCTGAAACGTTTGAAAAGTTCAAGCAATAGTGAAGATGAGAATCATCGTAACAAGAAGATTAAATTCCTACGATCTGATCAAGGAGGAGAATATCTAAGTGATGAGTTTGGCAGTCACTTAAGACAGTGTGGAATTGTTTCACAATTAACACCGCTTGGAACACCACAGCGTAATGGTGTGTTCGAACGTCGTAACCAAACCTTATTAGATATGGTGCGTTCTATGATGTCTCTTGCCGATTTGCCACTATCGTTTTGGGGTTATGCGTTAGAGACAGCTGCATTCACTTTAAATAGGGCACTACCGAAATCCGTTGAGACGACGCCATATGAACCGTGGTTTGGCAAGAAGCCAAAGTTGTCGTTTCTTAAAGTTTGGGGATGTGATGCTTATGTCAAAAAGCTTCAGCCTGAAAAGCTGGAACCCAAAGTGGAGAAATGCATCTTCAAAGGATACCCAAAAGAGACAGTTGGGTATACCTTCTATCTCAGATCCAAAGACAAAGTGTTTGTTGCTAAGAACGGAACATTTCTTGAGAAAGAGTTTCTCTCGAAAGAATTGAGTGGGAGGAAAATAGAACTTGATGAGGTTATTGAACCTTTACTTCAACCAGAGAGTAGCGCATCGCAGAAAGATGTTTCTATAGAGCCTGCATCGCTTGAAGAGGAAGTTAATGATGATGATCATGAAGCTTCAGATCAAGTTACTATCGAACCTCGTAGGTCGACAAGGGCGCGTACTGCTCCTGAGTGGTATGACAACCCTGTCTTAGAGGTCATGTTGTTAGAGAACGATGAACCTACGAGCTATGGAGAAGCGATGATGGGCCCAGATTCCAAGAAATGGTTAGAGGCAATGAAATCCGAGGTGGGATCTATCGGTGTCAAAATCGGCGGATCTCGAGCTGTGAGACTAGGATCAATGTAACAGGGGAAGAAGGAGACAATGTTTACCCAGGTTCAGGCCCTCCTATGGAGGTAAAACCCTACGTCCTGCTTGATTGTATTGATGATATGAAGGTTACAGTGTTGATCTACCTCCAAATCGAATAGCTAAAACCCTAGACGAGTTTCTTTGCGCTATGATCTAAAACCCTCCCAGTTTATTTAAGCACCGGGGGGTACTAGGGTTTACACATGGTCGGTTGCACAATGAAGGAAAGACATGCCTATCTATTGTCGAAAACTTGGAAGACATGCCACGACTCCCTAAAGCTTCCATCCTGTCAATGGGGCCTTTGATCATCCAATGCTCAGCCAGTGGCCCACATAGTCCGGCCCATGAGAAGTAGGTCAGCCATCCGAGGACCCCTCAAACTAGGACTCCCTCAGTAGTCCTCGGACTAGCCTCCAACGCTGAGGTATAATATCCGAACAATATTGCGCGTCGAAGTCTTTGGCTTGCGAGGCGAGTCCCTTTATCCCTTCTTGTTCGACAATCGTCCTGTCATCGGCGAAATCCCAAGCGTCACGAACTTGTAGGGTCCATTTCAATAACTGTCAGCGCTTCTCGATCCTTGCGCGCCGAGGGGAGACAAGCGGTTCAGCAGCTTTTTACAAAACTGTCCCTCCCACAAAGGAGGCACCACCCATTTAAACAAACTGAATCGTGGTCTAGGCCACATCCTCTTCTTCCTGCCCATCAGAAGAAACCCTCAGTGAGAGATCACCATAAGAACATGGCGAGCGCCCCCTGATACATCTTCGTCGTATCTATAATTTCTGATTGTTTCATGCCAATTTTCTACAACTTTCATATATTTTTGGCAACTTCTTATACTATTTTTGGGGCTAACATATTGATCCAGTGCCCAGTGCCCGTTCATGTTTGTTACATGTTTTTTATTTCGTAGAAAATTCATATCAAATGAAGTCCAAACACAATAAAAACTTACGGAGATTTTTTTGGAATACATGTGATTTTTGGGAAAAAGAATCAACATGAAAAGATGCCCGAGGAGGTCACAAGCCTGCCAGGCGCGGCCTACCCCCTGTCCGTGCACTGGGCCCTTGTGACCAGCCCTTAGGTCGGTTGGATCTCTCCTTTCGCCGGAATAAAGCTAATATCTGACTAAAAATCCCCTCAAAATTCTAGACCGATCGGAATTATGGATCTCCAGATATTTAAGAAATGGTGAAAGTCCAGAATCTGGGAGCGCACAAACATAAGGAAACATAGAGAGAGACCCAATCTCGGAGGGGATCTTGCCCCTCCGCCGCCATGGAGGCCATGGACCAGAGGGGAAACCCTTCTCCCATCTAGGGGGGGTCAAGGAATAATAAGAAGGAGGGGGCTCTCTTCCCCTCTCTCCCGATGGTGCCGGAACGCCGTCGGGGCCATCATCGTGATGGCGATCTACTCCAACAACTCCGTCATCTTCACCAACACCCCCATCACCTTCCCCCATCTATCTACAATGGTCCACTCTCCCGCAACCCACTATACTCTCTACTTGAACATGGTGCTTTATGCTTCATATTATTATCCAATGATGTGTTGCTATCCTATGATGTCTGAGTAGATTTTTGTTGTCCTATGGGTTGATTGATGATCATGATTGGTTTGAGATGCATGTTTTATTATTGGTGCCATCCTATGGTGCTCTCCGTGTCGCGCAAGCGTGAGGGATCCTCGCTGTAGGGTGTTTCAATGTGTTCATGATTCGCCTATGGTGGGTTGCTTGAATGACAGAAGCATAAACCCGAGTAGGTGGGTTGTTGCATATGGGAGTAAAGAGGACTTGATACCTTATAATGCTATGGTTGGGTTTTACCTTAAGGACCTTTAATAGTTGCGGATGCTTGCTAGAGTTTCAATCATAAGTGCATATGATCCAAGTAGAGAATGTATGTTAGCTTATGCCTCTCCCTCATATAAAATTGCAATAATGATTACCGATCTAGTTATCGATTGCCTAGAGACAATTCCGCAACTCCTACCACCACTTTTCCACACTCGTTAAACTAACTTAATTGTTACTTTATATTAGCATCCCCTAGATTTTATTTACATGCTCTTTATTATCTTGGAAACCTATCCTATCACACCTACAAAGTACTTCTAGTTTCATACTTGTTCTAGGTAAAGCGAACGTTAAGCGTGCGTAGAGTTGTATCCGTAGTCGATATAACTTGAGGGAATATTTGTTCTACCTTTAGCTCCTCATTGGGTTCGACACTCTTACTTATCGAGAAAGGCTACAATTGATCCCCTATACTTGTGGGTTATCAAGACATTTTTCTGGCGCCGTTGCCGAGGAGCAATAGCGTGGGGTGAATATTCTCGTGTGTGCTTGTTTGATTTATCACTAAGTAATTTTTTTCTGTTATTAACTTGTTTTGTATCTTTAAATATGGGTAGGAAATGCAAAATACCAAAAAAATAGATGTACTTGCTGCTCCAGAAGTTGAGGAACCACTAGTGTTTCGTACCACCGAAGAATATTACTTGGGTCATCTTCGATCCACTTGTGCTCATGCTGAAAACCCAGCTAGCTTAGTTGAGGGAAAGTCATTAAATGAGCATGCTCATTATGTGTGACACCGAATATCTCAAAAAGGGAAACTCTTGTGGCATCAAATTAATACTTTGTGTTGTTATGCTTGGAACTTGTGTGAATTGCATGATTTAACTTGTTGTTCTAAAGAATCTAAAAAACACCTTCCCTTCCAATGTGTGTTTAATGATAATGAAATATTATCCTCTTATGCCAAGGAGGCCTATTTCTATAATGATTTTGAACAAATTGAAGAATTTGTTGCTTTTTATGGGTGCCTATGAAATTGCTTCTTCATTGAAAAGTATGATGCTACTCTTTACAAATCTGAAAATTTTGCCATACTTAAATATTGCTATGAAAACTATGCTTCTAATGCTTATGTTAAAGAGTTTACTGAAAGAATGACCGATGCCTTGGAAGATATTAATATTTTTCATGAATCTATGGAAGAAGAAATTGCTGAAAGTGTGAGCTCTTTAGATGAAAAAGATGAGGAGGAGAGTGAAGAACAAAAGGAGGAAGAGCGGATTAGCTACCCGTGCCCACCTTCTAATGAGAGTAACTCTTCAACTCATACATTGTATAATTTCCCTTCGTGCTTACCGAAGGATGAGTGCTATGTTGATTGCTATGATCCCTTGGATTCTTTTGAAATATCCCTTTTTGATGAACTTGATGCTTGCTATTCTTGTGGCCATGATACCAATATGAATGATGCTTATGGAGATGAACTTGCTATAGTTCCTTATGTTAAACGTGAAATTGTTGCTATTGCACCCTGTAAGGGCATATTTCTCCCTAAGTGGTTTTGGTGATTGATGACAATGCTTATGCGGACTAATCGTGTGCATTGAGCATTTCAGATATCTCATGTCTAGGCACAAGACAATTCGGTGACCCTCGGAGTTTATCAAAGACAGTTGTTCTCTACGTTTCCTTTCGACAGATTTGAGTTGTAGGAAATCCGTACTATTAAGAGGGGACCACTTTGGAAAAGGTTTGGGTGGAATCAACATGTACACATCTATTCTATTGCACCACCTTTCCTTCGCTTCAATGGAGCTTGATACGTCTCCAACTTATCTATAATTTTGCTTGTTTCATGCTGCTATATTATCATTCTTGGATGTTTTACAATCATTTTACCACAACTTTATATTATTTTTGGGACTAACCTATTAACCTAGAGCCCAGTGCCAGTTCTTGTTTTTTCCTTGTTTTTGATTTTTACAGAAAAGGAATATCCAACGGAGTCCAAACGGAATAAAACTTTACGGTGATTTTTTTTCGACCAGAAGAGACCTACAGAGCATCAGAGTTGGGCCAGAAGGTTCCCGAGGAGGCCACAAGCCTCAGGGGCGCGGCCACCCCCTGGCCATGGCCACCAGGCTTGTGGGCCCCTCGGGAGTCCACTGACCTCCCTCTCAGCTCTATAAATCGTCAAATATTCCACAAACCCCAACGCAGAACCTAGATAGGGAGTTCCGCTGCCACAAACCTCCAGAGCCAAGAAAAACAAATCGAGAGCCCGTTTCGGCACCCTGCCGGAGGGGGAAACCATCATCAAAGGTCATCTTCATCATCCCGGCGCTCTCCATGACGAGGAGGGAGTAATTCACCCTCGGGGATGAGGGTATGTACCTATAGCTATGTGTTTGATCTCTCTCTCTCTCTCGTGTTCTTGAGATGGAACGATATTGATGTACCATGAGCTTTGTTGATATAGATTGAATCATATGGAGTGTTTCCCCTCTCTATATAGTTGTGATGAATAGAGTTTTCCCTTTGAAGTTTACTTATCGGATTGAGTCTTTAAGGGTTTGAGAACACTTGATGTATGTCTTGCGATGGGATATCTATGGTGACAATGGGATGTTCTATTGATTCACTTGATGTATGTTTTGGTGATCAACTTGCGGGTTCCATGACCTTGGGAATCTATGCATAGGGGTTGGCACACGTTCTTATCTTGATGTTCCGGTAGAAACTTTGGGGCACTCTTTGAAGTTCTTTGTGTTGGATGAATAAATCTGAAATTGTGTGATGCATATCGTATAATTAAGTCCATGGATACTTTTGGTGACATTGGAGTATCTAGGTGACATTAGGTTTTGGTTGATGTGTATCTTAAGGTGTTATCTTAGTACGAACCCTAGGGCTGTTCGTGACACTTATAGGGATAGCTCATAAGATTCATCAGAAAAGAAAACTTTGAGGTGGTTTCGTACCCTACAATAATTTCTACGTTTGTTCTCCGCTATTTGTAACTTTGGAGTGAACTCTTTATCGCACATGAGGGATTTACTTATGATTCAACTATGCCAATATTGTTGAGAGAAATTGTACTAGTGAAAGTATGGACCCTAGGCCTTGTTTCCAAGCATTTATACAACATTTTACTCGCTATTTACTATTTGTTACCTTGCTGTTTTTATATTTTCAGATTACAAAAAACTATATCTACCATCCATATTGCACTTGTATC
The DNA here is from genome assembly GCA_022496015.1 of Hordeum marinum. Taxonomy (NCBI): domain Eukaryota; kingdom Viridiplantae; phylum Streptophyta; class Magnoliopsida; order Poales; family Poaceae; genus Hordeum; species Hordeum marinum. The sequence continues at coordinate 119,288,886 of CM039678.1, forward strand.
ACCATCTCTTCGCTGAACTAGTGCACCTATACAATTTACCATTGTATTGGGTGTGTTGAGGACGCAAGAGACTCTTTGCTATTTGATTGCAGGGTTGCTTGAGAGACACCATCTTCATCCTACACCTCTCACAGATTGATAAACCTTAGGTCATCCACTTGAGGGAAAATTGCTACTGTCCTACAAAACTCTGTGCTTGGAGGCCCAACACGAGTCTACAAGAAGAAGGTTGTGTAGTAGACATCAAGCTCTTTTTTGGCGCCGTTGCCGGGGAGGTGAGTGCTTGAAGGTATATCTTTAGATCTTGCAATAAAATCTTTATTTTCTTGTTTTTCACTAGTTTGGTTTTATAAAAGAAAATACAAAAAATGGAATTGAGGTTGCCTCATATGCTTCATCTTTTTAATGTATTTCGTGAAAATGATGGAAAGGAAAATTGTGCTCAAGTGTTAGAAGAAGAAGTTATTAAAATGTTTGGCACTAAATATTTGAGTGATGAGCATGATAGTGATATTGTTAGTATGAATTATCTGAATATTCATGATGCTAATGATATGCAAAGCCACAAGCTTGGGGATGCTATTTTTGATGAAGATGATATTTTTAGCCCCCCAAGTTTTGATGAGCAAAACTATTATGATTATGACATGCCTCCTATCTATGATAATTATTGTGATGACACGTACGCTATAAAGAGTAATGGTAACCATGAAACTTTCCATCATGATTTTAATATTCAAAGTGGTTATGTCAATCAAGTGTGTCATGATAGTTACTCTCTTGAGTTTTCTCCCACTATTTTGAATGAAAAGAAAATTGCTTATGTGGAGAGTGAAAAAAATTCTATGCTTGTGCATCATCAAAATAATGATTTATGTGCTGGTTATATTGTGGAATTTATTCATGATGCTACTGAAAATTATTATGAGGGGGGACATATGCTTGTAGGAATTGCAATAATATCAAGTTTCCTCTCTATGTGTTCAAAGTTTTGAAGTTATGCTTGTCTTGCCTTCCTATGCAAGTTGATTCTTGTTCCCATAAATTGTTTGCTCACAAAATCTCTATGAATAGGAAGTGGGTTAGACTTAAATGTGCTTTTCATGAGATTTATGATGCTCTTTTGCATGTTTCAATTACTATTCCTATATGAGCATCATTCAAATCATCATGCCTAGCTAGAAGGCATTAAAGAAAAGCGCTTGTTGGGAGACAACCCAACACTTTTACTTTCTGTTTTTTTGTGTTCACATGATTAATCTACTGTATTAATAATGTTTTGTGTCTTTTATTTCAATAAAGTGTCAAGTAAAGCCTTTGGGATAGTGTGGATACTTGCTTGTTTGATTCTGTGCAAAAATAGAAAGTTTTGGGTTCACTATATGAATTATCTGATTTTACTGGAGCGTCAAAAAATTCTGAATTTTAAAAAAAAATTATATGCAAATTCCTTGAGACTTCCTAATTTTTTAGAATTTTTAGTGATAGGTAAGTCTGGTGATCATTCAGATCTTTACATATTGTTCTGTTTTTGACAGATTTTGTTTCATGCATAGTTTGCTTGTTTCAAGTGTTCCTATAGCTTATATTGAGCTATATAAATTGTGGGAATGATGTAATACATTAGGTGTCATGTAGGAACAATTATGAATCTTGTCTTGACAGTACCTAAGTGAATGATCTATATTTACTACACTAATCGATCTCACGAAGTTCCGTTAAGTTTTGTGTTATTGAAGTTTTCAAGTTTTGGGTGAGAGACTGATATGAGGAGAATAATGAGTAACAAGAACCTAATATTGGGTATGCCCAAGGCACTCCCAAGGTAATATCCAAGGACGACTCAAGTGCCTAAGCTTGGGAATGCCCCGGAAGGCATCCCCTCTTTCGTCTTCAACACTATCCGTATATCTTACTTGGAGCTATATTTTTATTCGTCACACGATATATGCTTTGCTTGGATCATCATTATATTTTTTTTAATTTCTGTTAGGTGTTATTTATAGTCTTGTTTTTCAGTAAAAAGTTCCAAGAATTGCCTTAGGATGCTTGCATTGCATGTTCTGATATGTGCTGGGTAAAAACAGAAACTTCTGCTATAGTGTTTGAATTTCCATATTTTACTGGACGTGAAAAGTTTCTGAAATTTTTACACAGTGTTTTAATATAAATTTTATAGCATTTAATAATTTTTCATAATTGTTTGAGTTACATAAGTACACTGTTTTAATAAATTTGAACAGACTGCTCTGTTTAGACAGATTGCTGTCATAGTTTCGTTATCCGCTTATCCTATAGTTTCCATAGACTATATTGGTAGATATAAATTATGGAAATGATAGTATACAGTACCTAATGTTTGAAAATTATTATACAACTCGTATTGGCAGTACATAAAGAGTTGATTTATTATTGTGTGTACTAACCTATCTCATGAGTTCTTTTGGAGTTTTGTGTGGATGAAGTTTTTGAGAATAGGTGAAACCGGGATATGAGAGAATTGAACGAGATACACAAGCTCAATCTTGGGGATGCCCAAGGAACCCCAAGTAAATATTTCAAGAAGTCTCAAGCATCTAAGCTTGGGGATGCTACGCATCCCACCTCTCTTCATCAACAATTATCGGTTAGCCTATGTTGAGCCTAAATTTTTATTCGTTCACATGATGCGTGCTATTCTTGGAGTTCTATTTTTCTTTTGCTTGCTAAAGTACTTAAGATCTGAAAATATTTATCAAGGGAGAGAGAGCTTCACATAGCCACTTAATTGTTTGACTACTCATTGATCTTCACTTATATCTTTTGAGCTAGGCAATATTGCTCTAGTGCTTCACTTATATCTTTATAGAGCATGGTGGTGTTATATTTTATAGAAATTATTGAACTCTCGTACCTCACTTATATTATTTTGAGAGTTTATTAAAACAGCATGGTAATTTGTTTTGGTTATGAATTTAGTCCTAATATAATGGGCATCCAAGAGGGATATAATAAAAACTTTCATATTAAGTGCATTAAAAACTATGAGAAGTTTGATTCCTTGCATATAGTTTTGAGATAATAGAGATGGTAATATGAGAGTTATGCTAGTGAGTAGTTGTGAATTTAAGAGATACGTGTGTTAAAGCTTGTGATTCCCATATCATGCACGTATGGTGAACCGTTATGTAACAAAGTCGGAGCATGATTTGTTTAATGATTGTCGACCTTTGTGTGAGCCTCGGGAGCGCGCGATGGTTAACTCCTAGCAACCTCTCCCCTAGGAGCATGCGCTTAATGCTTTGTTTGATAATTAATAGACTTTTGAAATAAGTATCTGAGTTCTTTATGACTAATGTGAGTCCATGGATTATACGCACTCTCGCCCTTCCATCTTTGCTAGCCTCTCTAGTAACGTGCAACTTTCACTGGTACATCAAACCCTCCTTCCTCAAAACAGCCACCATACCTACCTATTATGGAATTTCAATAGCCATTCCGAGATATATTGCCATGCAACTTCCACCATGTAGTTTTTCTATGACTTGCATCATCACTTCATATTGCATATAGAGTTATATTTTGTCATAGGAATCGAGTTGTAATTTCTTTATATTTGAGTTATAGGTAAATAAAAGTGTGATGATTTTTCATTAATAAAGCATTGTCCCATGAGAGAAAAGGATGATGGAGGCTATGACTCCCTCACAAGTTGGGACGAGTATCCGGACTTTACAAAAATAAAATAAAAGAGGCCAAAGAAGCCCACCAAAAATTAAAAAAAAGAAAAAAAAAAGAAAAAATGAGAGAAAGAGAGAAGGGACAATTGCTACTACCTTTTTCCACACTTGTGCTTCAAAGTAGCACCATGATCTTCATGATAAGAGTCTCCTATTTTGTCACTTTCATATAACTAGTGGATATTCATTATGCATGACCACTTAGTTCTCTTTTTGAGCTTTCATACACTTATATCTCTAAGTGCATTTCTTGCATGGCAATGCCTACTCACTCACATTGATATCTATTGACGGGCATCTCCATAGCCCGTTGATACGCCTAGTTGATGTGAGACTATCTTCTCCTTTTTCCCCTTGCACCTCCTCCATATTCTATTCCACCTATAATGCTATATCCATGGCTCACGCTCGTGTATTGAGTGAGAGTTGAAAAGGTTTGAGAACACCAACAGTGTGAAACAATTGCTTGACTTGTTCAGCGGGGTTGTGCATGATTTAGATACTTTGTGTGGGGAAGATGGAGCATAGCCAGACCATATGATTTTGTAGGGATAACTTTATAAGGCCATGCTATTTCGAAAGGACACGATTGCCTTGTTGGTGTGCTCGAAGTATTGCCGTTTTTATGTCAATATTAGACTATTGTTTTGAATCTTACGGATCTGAATATTTATGCCACAATAAATAATATTACATGGATAAATATGTTAGGTAGCATTCCACATCAAAAATTCTGTTTTTATCATTTACATACTCGAGGATGAGTAGGAATTAAGCTTGGGGATGCTGATACGTCTCCAACGTATCTATAATTTTTGCTTGTTTCATGCTGCTATATTATCATTCTTGGATGTTTTACAATCATTTTACCACAACTATATATTATTTTTGAGACTAACCTATTAACCTAGAGCCCAGTGCCAGTTCCTGTTTTTTCCTTGTTTTTGAGTTTGACAGAAAAGGAATATCAAACGGAGTCCAAACGGAATAAAACTTTATGATGATTTTTTTGAAACAGAAGAGACCTACGGAGCATCAGAGTTAGGCCAGAAGGTTCCCGAGGAGGCCACAAGCCTCAGGGACGTGGCCACCCCCCTGGCCGTAGCCACCAGGCTTGTGGGCCCCTTGGGAGTCCACCGACCTCCCTCTCAGCTCTATAAATCATCAAATATTCCAGAAACCCCAACGCAGAACCTAGATCGGGTGTTCTGCCACCACAAACCTCCAGAGCCACGAAAAACCAATCGGGAGCCCGTTCTGGCACCCTGTCGGAGGGGAAAACCATCACCGGAGGTCATCTTCATCATCCTATCACTCTCCATGACAAGGAGGGAGTAGTTCACCCTCGGGGCTGAGGGTATGTACCTGTAGCTATGTGTTTGATCTCTCTCTCTCTCTCGTGTTCTTGAGATGGCACGATCTTGATGTACCGCGAGCTTTGTTGATATAGATTGAATCATATAGAGTGTTTCCCCTCTCTATCTAGTTGTGATGAATAGAGTTTTCCCTTTGAAGTTTACTTATCGGATTGAATCTTTAAGGATTTGAGAACACTTGATGTATGTCTTGCGATGGGATATCTGTGGTGACAATGGGATGTTCTATTGATTCACTTGATCTATGTTTTGGTGATCAACTTGCGGGTTCCATGACCTTGGGAATCTATGCATAGGGGTTTGCACACGTTCTTATCTTGATGTTCCGGTAGAAACTTTGGGGCACTCTTTGAAGTTCTTTGTGTTGGATGAATAAATCTGAAATTGTGTGATGCATATCATATAATCAAGCCCACAGGGTACTTGTGGTGACATTGGAGTATCTAGGTGACATTAGGGTTTTGGTTGATGTGTATCTTAAGGTGTTATCTTAGTACGAACTCTAGGGCTGTTCGTGACACTTATAAGGATAGCTCATAAGATTGATCAGAAAATATAACTTTGAGGTGGTTTCGTACCCTACAATAATTTCTATGTTTGTTCTCCGCTATTTGTAACTTTGGAGTGAACTCTTTGTCGCACATGAGGGATTTACTTATGATTCAACTATGTCAATATTGTTGAGAGAAATTACACTAGTGAAAGTATGGACCCTAGGCCTTGTTTCCAAACATTTATACAACGTTTTGCTCGCTATTTACTATTTGTTACCTTGCTGTTTTTATATTTTCAGATTACAAAAAACTATATCTACCATCCATATTGCACTTGTATCACCATCTCTTCGCCGAACTTGTGCACCTATACAATTTACCATTGTATTGGGTGTGTTGAGGACACAAGAGACTCTTTGCTATTTGATTGCAGGGTTGCTTGAGAGACACTATCTTCATCCTACACCTCTCACAGATTGATAAACCTTAGGTCATCCACTTGAGGGAAAATTGCTACTACCCTACAAAACTCTGCGCTTGGAGGCCCAACACGAGTCTACAAGAAGAAGATTGTGTAGTAGACATCAGAGGTCCAGTCCGTTTTCCTTATATGTGCAAAGTGAAGGCTGGATGGTGCTAGTTTTCAGTGGCTAGCGGTAGTACTGCTCAAGGGAGCAGTAGTACCGCAGGTGCCCGCGGTAGTAACGCTCGAAGGAGCGGTAGTACCGTTGTCCCCAACCCTGGTGCGTGCGCCTACGGTAGTAGGCGCGGATGTAATTTTTTGCATCCGCCCTCATGCGGTAGTACAGTGATGTATTTCCGGTACTACCATGCCATACTTTTGCGCAGCTCCGTCCTCAGCGGAGGTAGGCACGGAAGTAAATTTTTACTTCCATGCATCTCCTGTGTCAATCGTTACCGACCATGTGGTAGTACCGTATGGGCTCGCGGTAGTACCGCTCCAGTGGTTCTACCGCTCATTTCCTTGTGCAATCGGCTTGCGTCTGGTCACTACCATGCAAGCGGTAGTACCGCATCCTACAACCGTAGTACCGCAACCCCTTGCAGTAGTACCGTGGCTCTTATGCGGTAGTACCGCAATGCACGGGCTGAGTGTGGGGATAACGGTTGGATCCTTCCTCCCCACGATATAAAGGGGGTCTTCTTCCCCAAGAAGATCACCTCTTCTATCCCCAAGCTCTATTGTTTCTCAAAGCTCCATTTTAGCCCAATCTCTCTCCCTAGCCAATCAAACTTGTTGATTTTCTAGGGATTGGTTGAGAAGGCCCCGATCTACACTTCCACCAAGAGAAATTTGATTCCCCCCACTAATTCCTTGTGGATCTTGTTACTCTTGGGTGTTTCAGCACCCTAGACGATTGAGGTCACCTCGGAGCCACATTCCATTGTGGTGAATCTTCGTGGTGTCGTTGGGAGCCTCCAATTAAGTTGTGTACATAGCCCCAACCTTGTTTTTAAAGGTTCGGTCGCCGCCTTCAAGGGCACCAATAGTGGAATCACGGCATATCGTAGTGTGTGAGGGTGTGAGGAGAATACTGTGGCCCTAGTGGCTTCTTGGAGAGCATTGTGCCTCCACACAGCTCTAATGGAGATGTACTTCCTCACAAGGGAAGGAACTCCGGTAACACATCCTCGCCTCCACCGGCTCCACTTTTGGTTATCTCTTACCTTTACTTCTTGCAAGCTATTATTGTGTTGTATCCTTTGTTTGCTTGTATTCTTGTTGTGATTAGCATCATATAGGTTGCTCACCTAGTTGCACAGCTTGCCAACCTATTTGTTGCTTAGCCTAAATTGTTAAAGAAAAGTTAAAAAGTGCTAGTTGCCTATTCACGTCCCCTCTAGTCAACCATATCAATCCTTTCAATTGGTATTAGAGGCACGTCTCTTTATTAAGGGTTTCACCACCCGAAGAGTATGGCTGGCGAAGAGGAGCGTGTGGGAGAACTTCTTGAGGCCGTGGGAGTGAACGCGGTCTCTCATGAGGATTTGAATGAGGCCATGTCCTCTCTCAAATCTTCCATTACGACCGAGGTCAAATCCATGTTCAAAGAATTCCTTGATACTCTTAAACTTTCCACCGATGTGGTGCAAGTGGTTAATCCCACTAACTCGTCATCGGATGTCATCTCTGGTAAGGAGGGGGCTAGTGCTGATAAGGGTAATCGTTCTCAAGGAAATAATGTGTCGGGGAGCTTTGCCTCGGTTCCCCCTCCCGTGGTCTATGGAGGACCGGTGCATCCACCTCATATAGTTAATCATGATCCTCCTCCTAAACTTGTTAAGAATGATTTTGCTAACTGGGTTTTCAGTATCAAGTCTCATTTAGATCACAGCTCAATTCATATCATGAGAGTCATTGAAGAAGGATACTATCCTCGTGATCCACGCAACCTTACTCCAAGAGAACAAGCGGATAAACAGCTAAATTCTCCCGCCTTGTTCATACTCCAAGCTGTTGTTCCTACTGAAGACCTACCTCACCTGCGTCCCTTCACTGTTTCTAAAGAGTGTTGGGAACACATTGTCTCCATGTACAAGGGCAGATCAAGCATTCAACGGTCAAACTATGAAGTTGTCCTTGATCAGTCAGATGAGTTTGTAATGGTAGAGGATGAGGAACCGCGTGAGCTCTATAGAAGGGTGACCGCTCTCGCCGTTGCCCTCAAAGATCATGGCACCAAGGATGTGGATGATACTTGGATCAAGAGTAAGTTTCTAAAGGCCATCATGCCCTACAACAAGGCCATGTCCGTTGTCATCCGTCAAAGGCCGGACTTTCACACCTTGTCTTCTGGTGATGTGTTGGATGAATTTATTGCAATGAACATCTTGAACACGACAGCTGACATTGCTCTCGCTCGCGTGCAACGGTCAAAGAAATCATCCCCCAACCATGCTTTGAAGGCTAAGGTCAGTCAAGAGGAAGAAGAAGAAGAATAAGGGGAAGGTTTCCCTGAGGACACCAAATATGCTCACCATGAGCATATGGCTCTTGCGTCCAGGCAATTTTGGGGGCAACAAGAGAATCACAAAGCTCAACTTCTCCAAGAACAACTCAAACGGGTCAAATGGCAAGCAACGTGTGAGAACCTGCTACAACTGTGGTAATTTGAGTCACTTTGTGGTGGTTGCCCATATGATAAGCGGGAAGACAATGGTGGCAAGCTCATTCGCAAAGATAAGGCCAAGTCCTTCCCCAACAATACCAACTTCACCAAGAAAGCTCCTCACAAAGTATTGGTGGTTCAAGAAGAGTATGCCTCGGATGATGATGTTGAAGACAAAGACACAAGCGATGAAGGAATGACAATGGCACCTGTGGCAATTGCTTCCTCCACCACAACAAAGGTGTCACTCTTCGATGCCCCCAATGAGAAACACATCTCTAGGTGCCTCATGGCAAAAGGTATCACCAAGGTAACCTCCAATGCCAAAACCTCAAACATTAATATTCTATTTCTTACACTCCATCTTTGTTAGATTGTGTGGATGGAAATAAGGAGGAGAAAGAGGGTAAAAATGAGTTTGAAAAGTTCTTGTGTAAACTAAAGGGAGAATCCAAGAAGCACTTTTTTGCTCTCTTGGAACAACTTGGTGAGGCCAATGACACTATTGATACTCAAGAAGAATATCTCGAGGAGTTGAGAGGCCATAGTCGTGATTATGCCAACAAGATAGTGGATCTATCTATTGCTCTTGAGGAAGAGCAAGGTCTTTGTATGACTCTTGAGGAGTCACTAAATGATGAACTTGCTAAAATTACGTAAAGATTATGATCATGCTATTGTTCTTAACCGTGTGCTCAAGTCTGAAAAGGTTGCACTTGGGTTTGGCCATGACCGAGTCAAGGTTGAGCTTGACACACTTGAAAATGCTCACAAGGCATTGAAATGTGCTCATGCCTCTCTTAAGAAGTCGCATGATCAACTCCAAGTAAAACTCACTAAGGAAATTGCCACATGTCCTCCTTTTGTTCTAATTGATAATGCTTCTGCTACTAACCCGTGTAGTGAGCATGCACATCTTGTGGAGGAAAATGCTAAGCTAAAAGAGAAGCTTGAAAAGGGTTTGGTGACGTTTATCCAAGGTGAGAAGACTCTCAATGACCTTTTGAGTAATCAAAAGGAAGTTGTTGCAAAACAAGGGGTTGGGTTTGCACCCAAAAACAACAACAAGAAGAAGGTGAAAACCAAGGAAGTTCCACCACTCAAGGAAACTTTTGTAGGGAAGGAGATGGTCCTCATGAGAAGAAGAAAGATAAAGTTGTGGTTGGTAATTTCAAGAAGGGAAAGACCACCCACCCCAACAAGACCGGCAACTTCAACCCCTTTTATGTTTTATGTCGTGCTAGTGATGGGCATGTTTATGCCAAATATGTTGGTTCTTCTTATGAGTACATTGAATGGTGTGTTTGGGTTCCTAAGACCCTTGTTGCTAACATGAAAGGACCCATTAAATGATGGTTACCTAAAACCAAACATTGATCTCTTGTAGGGGTTTGCTTCCGGAGGAGTGTCTTGGTTGCTTGATAGTGGAGCGACAAATCATATGACCGGAAGCAAGGACTTGGTGGTGGACGTTCATCCTGACCCATCTATGGCCACCCAAGTCTCATTTGGTGATGATGCAATTTCAAAGGTATTGGGTCTTGGCAAGGTGATAATCTCTCCGAAACTCTCCATAGAGAATGTTATGCTTGTTGAGACCCTCACATACAATTTACTTTCTGTTCATCAACTCGCACTCAGGGGTTTTAGTACCTTCTTTGGTATTCACTCTGTGGACCTTTTGTGGAGCAAGACTCTTAAAGTAGCTTTTGTTGGGCATGTCGAGAACGGTCTCTATGTGGTTAACTTCTCAGAGCGACCCACTAAGACCGTGACTTGCCGATTGGCTAAAGTAGATGTGGGATGGCTCTGGCATCACCGGCTAGCTGCTACCTCTTGAGCTTGCGTTGGTTTTCCCTTGAAGAGGAAAGGGTGATGCACAAAAGTATATAAGTATTTCCCTCACTTGTTGAGAACCAAGGTATCAATCCAGTAGGAGGAACAAGCAAGTTACCAATGCATGCACCTACACAAACAATCAAACTCTTGCACCCAACGCTATAAAGGGGTTGTCAATCCCTTCACGGTTATTTGCAAGGATTAGATCTTATAGAGATAGATGTAAACGAGAACAAAAAGTAAAAGGTAAATAAATTGCAGCAAAGTATTTTTGGTATTTTTGGTTTATAGATCTAAAAATATATTATGGAAAGTAGACCCGGGGGACATAGGTTTCACTAGAGGCTTCTCTCATGATGGCAAGTATTACGGGGGTGAACAAATTACTGTCGAGCAATCGATAGAAAAGCGACTAATTATGGAGATATCCACGGAAATGATTATGCATATAGGAATCATGTCCGTGTCAAGTAGACCGAAACGATTCTGCATCTACTACTATTACTCCACACATCGACCGACTCCTGCCTCCATCTAGAGTATTAAGTTCATGAAGAACAGAGTAATGCATTAGGTAAGATGACATGATGTAGAGGGATACACTCAAGCAATATGATGAAAACCCCATCTTTTTATCTTTGATGGAAACACTACAATACGTGCCTCGCTACCCCTACTATGTCACTGGGTGAGGACACCGCAAGATTGAACCCAAAACTAAGCACTTCTTCCATTGCAAGAATTACCAATCTAGTTGGCCAAACCAAACCAATAACTCGAAGAGACTTGCAAAGATATAAAATCATGCATATAAGAATTCAGAAAAGACTCAAATAATATTCATAGATAATCTGAACATAAACCCACAATTCATCGGATCTCGACAAACACATCGCAAAAGAGTACTACATCGGATAGATCTCCATGAAGATCATGAAGAACATGGTATTGAAGAGCAAAGAGAGAGATGAAGCCATCTAGCTACTAGCTATGGACCCGAAGGTCTGTGGTGAACTACTCACGCATCATCGGAGGGGCAATGGAGTTGATGTAGATGCCCTCCGTTATCGAATCCCCCTCTCGCAGATTACCGGAAAAGCCTCCAAGATTGGATCTCACGGGAACTGAGGCTCCTTGCGGCGTCAAAGTGTTTTCGTGGCTCCCTCTGGTATACGGGGAATATTTGTGAATTTATAGGCTGAGAAATAGGGTTAGGGGAGCTGTCGTGGGCGCAAAAGCCAAGGGGGCGCGCCCCTGTGGCTTGTGGCCACACTGTGGCTCTCCCAACTTCATCTGAAAGTCTTCTGGGTTGCTTCTGGTCCAAGAAAAATTATTCCGAAGATTTTATTCCGATTGGACTCCGTTTGATATTCCTTATCTAAAATACTCAAAAACAAGGAAAAAATAGAAACTGACACTAGGCTCTAGATTAATAGGTTAGTCCCAAAAATAATATAAAATAGCATATTAATGCATATAAAACATCCAAAACAGATAATATAATAGCATGGAACAATCAAAAATTATAGATACGATGGAGACGTATCAAGCATCCCCAAGCTTAATTCCTGCTCGTCCTCGAGTAGGTAAATGATAAAAACAGATTTTTTTATGTGGAATGCTACCTAACACATTTATCCATGTAATATTCTTTATTGTGGCATGAATATTCAGATCCATAAGATTCAAAGCAATAGTCTAATATTGACATAAAAACAGTAATACTTCGAGCACACCAACAAGGCAATCGTGTCCTTTCGAAATAACATGGCCTTAGAAAGTTATCCCTACAAAATCATATGGTCTAGCTATGCTCCATCTTCCCCACACAAAGTATCTAAATCATGCACAACCCCGATGAACAAGTCAAGCAATTGTTTCACACTTTTGGTGTTCTCAAACCTTTTCAACTCTCGCGCAATACATGAGCATGAGCCATGGATATAGCACTATAGGTGGAATAGAATATGGTGGAGGTTGCAAGGAAAAAGGGAGAAGATAGTCTCACATCAACTAGGCATGTCAACGGGCTATGGAGATGCCCATCGATAGGTATTAATGTGAGTGCGTAGGGATTGCCATGCAACAAATGCACTTAGAGCTATAAGTGTATGAAAGCTCAAAAAGAAAACTAAGTGGTCATGCAAGAAGAAATTCCACTAGTTATATGAAAGTGACAAAATAGAAGACTCTCTATCATGAAGATCATGGTGCTACTTTGAAGCACAAGTGTGGAAAAAGATAGTAGCAATTGTCCCTTCTCTCTTTCTCTCATTTTTTTTATTTTTTTGCATTTTTTGGTGGGCATCTTTGGCCTCTTTTTTATTTATTTGGGCTTCGCTGGCCTCTTTTATTTTTTTGTAAAGTCCGGATAGTCATCCCAACTTGTGAGGAAGTCATGGTTTCCATCATTCTTGTCTCACACGGGACAATGCTCTAATAATGAAAATCATCACACTTTTATTTACTTACAACTCAAAAATAAAATTACAACTTGATACCTAGAACAAAATATGACTCTATATGCAGGCTGAAAGTGATGTTGCATGTCATGAAAAACGGAACGGTGGAACTTGCATGGCAATATATCTTAGAATGGCTATGGAAATTCCATAATATATAGGTATGGTGGCCGTTTTGAGGAAAAATATATGGTGACTGTTTTGAGGAAGGTGGGTTTGATGTACCAGCGAAAGCTGTGCGGTACTAGAGAGGCTAGCAAAGGTGGAAGGGTGAGAGTGTGTATAATCTATGGACTCAACATTAGTCATAAAGAACTCACATACTTATTTCAAAAGTCAATTAGTTATCAAACAAAACATTAGACGCATGCTCCTAGGGGAGAGGTTGGTAGGAGTTAACCATCACGCACCCCCGACCCTCACACAAAGGTCGACAATCATTAAACAAATCATGCTCCGACTTCGTAACATAACGGTTCACCACACGTGCATGCTACGGGAATCACAAACTTCAACACAATTACCTCTTCCAATTCACAACTACTCACTAGCATGACTCTCATATTACCATCCCTATTATCTCAAAACTATATGCAAGGAATCAAACTTCTCATAGTATTTAATGCACTTAATATGAAAGTTTTTATTATATCCCTCTTGGATGCCCATTATATTAGGACTAAAATCATAATCTAAATAAATTACCATGATGTTTTCAATAAACTCTCAAAATAATATATGTGAGGTATGAGAGTTCAACAATTTCTATAAAATATAACACCATCATGCTCTGAAAAGATATAAGTGAAGCACTAGAGCAACATTGCCTAGCTCAAAAGATATAAGTGAAGCATATAGAGTGTTCTAATAAATTCACGATTCACCATGTCCCTCTCAAAAAGATGTGTGCATAAAGGATGATTGTGGCAAACTAAAAAGCAAATACTAATATAATACAAGACGCTCCAAGAAAAACACATATCATGTGGTGAATAAAAATAGAGCCTCAATTAAATTTACTGATGGATTGAAGAAGAAAGAGGGGATGCCTTCCGGGGCATCCCCAAGCTTAGGATTTTTGCTATCCTTCAATATGGCTTGGGGTGCCTTGGTCATCCCCAATCTTAGGATCTTTCCACTCTTTATTACATAGTCCATCAAATCTTCACCCAAAACATGAAAACTTCACAACAGAAAACTCAACAGAAAACTCATGAGATTCGTTAGTATAAGAAAAATAAATCACCACTTTGGTACTGTTGTGAACTCATTCTTTATTTATATTTTTGTAAGACCTACTGTATTATAACTTCTCCATGGTTCATACCCCCCCGATACAACCCATAGATACATCAAATTAAGCAAACAACACAAAGAAAACAGAATCTATCGAAAACAGAACAGTCTATAGAAATCTGTAGACTTCGAATACTTATAAAACTCTAAAAATTCTTAAAAATGAGGAAAATCAGGGGAATTTTTATAAAGCTTTTGTAAAAATTTTAGATCAAAATCACGTTCCAGTGAATTTACAAAATTCTTGGACTGAGAGCAAAAGTTTCTGTTTTCAGCAAAATCAAATTGCAAACACCATAGACCATCCCAAAGGTCTTACTTGGCTCAAACACTAATTTAAACAAGGAAACACAATTATTATAGACGTAATAATGTGCAAAACACACCAAAACATAAACAAAAAACAAAAAGCAAAATAAAATTGGGTTGCCTCCCAACAAGCGCTATTGTTTAACGCCCCTAGCTAGGCAAAACACAATAGATCTAGGTATTGTCATCTTTGGTATGCAATCCATAAGTAGCTCTCATAATTAATTCATAAGGTAGTTTTATTTTCTTTCTAGGAAAGTGTTCCATGCCTTTCCTTAATGGTAATTGGAATCTAATATTTCCTTCCTTCATATCAATAATTGCACCAATCGTTCTAAGGAAAGGTCTACCAAGAATAATAGGACATGTAGGATTGCAATCTATATCAAGAAAAATGAAATCTACGGCACATAATTCCTATTTGCAGCAATAAGAACATCATTAATCCTTCCCACAGGTTTCTTTATAGTGTAATCTACAAGATGCAAATTTAAGGAACAATCATCAAATTCACGGAAACCTAGCACATCACATAGAGTTTTTGGAATCATGGAAACACTAGCACCCAAATCACACAAAGCATGGAAATCATAATATTTAATTTTAATGTTAATAGTAGGTTCCCACTCATCATAAAGCTTTCTAGGTATAGAAACTTCCAACTCAAGTTTTTCTTCAAAAGATTTCATCATAGCATCAACAATATGTTTAGTAAAAGCTTTGTTTTGGTTATAAGCATGAGGAGAATTCAACATGGATTGCAACAAGGAAATACAATCAATCAAAGAGCAACTTTAATTAAAGTCCTTGAAATCCAAAAGAGTGGGTTCATTGCTATTTAAAGTTTTGACATCTTCAATCCCACTTTTATCATTCTTAGCATTAAGATTTATAAACTCCGAATCATTGGGACGCTTTTTAACTAAATTTGACTCATCTCCAGTCCCATATTTATCAAGATTTACATTATAAAACAAAGATTCAATAGGAGTCACATCAATCACTTTAAGATCTTCATCAATATTATCACGAGAACACACTTTTTCAAGTCATTCACGCTTAGCACGTATTCTAGCGGTTCTTTCCTTACACTCATCAATAGAAATTATCATAGATTTTAAACACTCATTAATATCATTCTTGGGTGGAATAGATCTAATTTTCAAAGAATCAATCTCAAGAGAAAATCAACGTTCCTAGCCAAATCATCAATCTTGAGCAATTTTTCTTCAATCATAGCATTGAAACCCTTTTGCGAACTAATAAATTATTTAATATTATTATCAAGATTAGAGGACATATTATTATAATTTCCATAAGATTTCTTTAGGAATTACCATAATTATTAGAGGAATTACTAGGAAACGGCCTAGCATTGAAATTACCTCTATACGCGTTATTACCAAAATTGTTCCTACCAACAAAGTTCACATCCATAGATTCACTATTATTTCCAATCAAAGAAGACAAAGGCATATCATTAGTATCAATAGGATAACTCTTACTAGCAAATAATTTCATCAATTCATCCATATTTTCACTCAAGGTATTAATTTCTTCAATAGCATGCACCTTTTTACTAGTAGGAGATCTTTCGGTATGCCATATGAGAGTAATTTGCCATCATATTATCTAGGAGTTTAGTATCTTCTCCTAATGTGATTTCCATAAAAGTACCACCCGCGATGGAATCTAAGAGATTCCTAGAAGCAAAATTCAATCCAGCATAAAAAAATGTATAATCATCCATAAACTCAAACCATGTGTGGGGCAATTTCTGATCATTATTTTCATCCTCTCCCAAGATTGTGCAACATGCTCATGATCAAGTTGCTTAAAATTTATTATATATTTCCTAAGGGAGATGATCTTAGCAGGCGGAAAGTACTTGGAAATAAAAGCGTCTTTACACTTATTCCATGAATCAATACTATTTTTAGGCAAAGATGAAAACCAAGTTTTAGCACGATCTTATAGTGAGAACGGGAATAGCTTCAATTTAACAATATCATTATCCACATCTTTCTTCTTTTTCATATCACACAACTCAACGAAAGTATTTAGATGGGATGCGACATCTTCATTAGCAAGGCCGGAAAATTGTTCTTTCATAACAAGATTTAGCAAAGCAGCATTAATTTCATAAGATTTCGCACTAGTGGCAGCAGCAATCGGAGTACTAATAAAATCATTATTATTAGTATTGGAAAAGTCACAAAACTTGGTATTTCCAGACATCGTGACAAAGCAAGCAATCAAGCACACAAGCAAACAAAAGGCAAATGAAAAGATGAACGGAAGAAGGGCAAATAAAAAGGCAAATTTTTTTGGTATTTTATGAAAAACAATTTAGAAGTGGGGGAGAGGAAAACGAGAGGCAAATGACAAATAATGTAAATGCAAGAGATGAGTTTGTGATGGTTACTTGGTAGGCTTGATGTAGATCTTGTCTTGACTTGTTATGTTTCCTCCCCGGCAACGGCGCTAGAAATCCTTCTTGCTACCTCTTGAGCTTGCGTTGGTTTTCCCTTGAAGAGGAAAGGGTGATGCACCGAAGTAGATAAGTATTTCCCTCAGTTGTTGAGAACCAAGGTATCAATCCAGTAGGAGGAACAAGCAAGTTACCAATGGATGCACCTACACAAACAATCAAACTCTTGCACCCAACGCTATAAAGGGGTTGTCAAACCCTTCACGGTTATTTGCAAGGATTAGATCCGATAGAGATAGATGTAAACGAGAACGGAAAGTAAAAGGTAAATAAATTGCAGCAAAGTATTTTTGGTATTTTTGGTTTATAGATCTGAAAATATATTCTGGAAAGTAGACCCGGGGGCCAAGGTTTCACTAGAGGATTCTCTCGTGATGGCAAGTATTACGGTGGGTGAACAAATTACTGTCGAGCAATTGATAGAAAAGCGAATAATTATGGAGATATCCAAGGCAAATGATTATGCATATAGGCATCACGTCTGTTTCAAGTAGACCGAAACGATTTTGCATCTACTACTGTTACTCCACGCATTGACCGACTCCTGCCTGCATCTAGAGTATTAAGTTCATGAAGAACAGAGTAACGCATTAGGTAAGATGACATGATGTAGAGGGATAAACTCAAGCAATATGATGAAAACCCCATCTTTTTATCCTTGATGGCAACAATACAATACGTGCCTCTCTGCCTGTCGTGGGAATGAGCCTGGCAGTAGAAGGTAGGGGTACGAAGGGAGAGGGCAGAGTCCTAGCTACGGCGAGGATGTACACACGGATATATGAGTTCAGGCCCCTCTCGTGGAGGTAACAGCCCTACGTCTCAGTGCTCTGGTGCTTTGTCGCGTGGAATGTAGAGATTACAGTGGTTGCGAACCCTTGTGCCAGAGGAGAGGGGCGGCTTATATAGAGTTCAGTGCCCCTCATAATTACCAGCCAACCAAGGGTCCAATCGTGGGTTTAAAGACTAGCGTTACTGGTAACATACATCATAATTACTACTAAAGACGACCAGCCTACCGCCTGCTTGATGGTCTCCTGGTGGTGGCTTCTGGCCTTCTGATGTCGACTGGAAGTGAAGTCCTCCGAGTGACAGGCGACCGTCGAGTGGAGGAAGAAGTTTCCGAGTGGATTGCTTGTCGAGTGACTTGAGATCCATGAGGAACTCAGTCAGAATCTTTCCTGTGGTCTTTAAGTCCTCCAATGCAGTGTCCTTAGGTAGGGTATCCAGGTCAGGCCTAAGACCCTACCCTAGGTACATATCCTCGTCATTAGCACCCGAATGGATCAGGGTTCGAGTGGTGAATGAGGGTATCGATGCCAGTTCAGAATAAGCCACCAAATCTTTCGAATGAAATTCAGGGCTTCAACGAAACTTGCGTCGACTAAACTCTTCGCCATTCGCCCGGATCGATTCAGTCTTGAAAATGCCCGAGTGAAGGTTCAGTGTCGATTTTATTCCGAGTGATCTGAAGGAATATTTGGAAGTGAAGGGTCGGTCTGTCAGATCCAGATTTCACGAGATATGAAAATTTGGGAAGTGCGCGCCCACAACGATGACGCCATGATCAGATCAAGTGGGGGCATGACGCCTCGATTCTCGCGCCGGTCATTTCGCCATGTACACGGTGTTGTCTCCAATTGAGATGTGCGGTGATCTCGTGGGTCCACCCGTCAGTGAGGCACTCGGTGGGATATAAATCCTGAAGCGCCGCGGATTGCACAATACTCTTCCCACTAATTTGCTCTCCTCCTCCGCCCCCTCCATCTCCAGTGCCACACTTTGCTACACTCTGGCGAGCCCAGCCACCGTGATGACGAAAGGGGTCATGGAGAAGTTAGACCGCACCAAGAAGGGGGCGGCAAAGAGCAAGGGCAAGAAGCCCTTGACCGCTCAGTTCATCGTGCCGCCAGTTTGGATCTAGGAGGATTTTCTCCCCTCGGTGGTCACCCACGCGGACATTGACAACTTGGTCGTCGACGGGCTTGTAGCGGACGGCGCCTGGAGGTTGTCGGATGGGGAGCTTAAGTCGGAGCCGCGCGAAGGAGAACGGGTTCTCCTCCTCTCCCACATTGAAAGAGGTTTTTCTATGCCTCCCCATCCATTCATCAAAGGGTTTCTGAACTTCTTTGGAGGTCAGCTCCACCACTTTCCGCCGAATGCCATCTCCTATTTGTCTCCTTTCATTACCTTGTGTGAATGCTTCCTGGGCTGTCCCCCTCACTAGGGACTGTTCAAGCATATTTTCACGGTTAGTTCTCAGACTGTGAAGAATGCTCTCCGTGAGGATGGAAAAACTCATGTAGTGCAGCTTTGTGGAGGCCTAGGAATTCAAAAGAGAGCTTGTAGTTCTTTTCCTTCCATGACCTTTCCTGAATCTGTTAGAGGTTGGCAGTCGACATGGTTTTACTACAAAGACATAGCTTCTCCCAACATGTCGACTGGTCTTTTCCCATTCACATCTGATCATCTAGCTATCCCCAAGTCCCTAAAGGTGTCAGAAGGAGAAAAAGTCCAAGTGGAAATCTTGGTGGACATTGTAGTGAAACTTGTTCAGGGCGGAGTGACAGGTATGGATCTCCTGGAGACCTTTGTCAGTCGACGGATCCAGTCGCTCCAGGGCAGGGACCACACCATGTGGCACTATTCAGGACCCGAGGACTCGACCCAGACGCATCCAGAAAAGGTTTCGCAGGCAACTGTCGAGCAGTGGCTTCGCAGCATCACTGGAGCCTATGACAATCCATTGGGAGCCAAGAGAATCCATCCTTACTTAGTTGAGAATCCGCCTAAGAATGTGGTAAATAACATCTTGTCGACTAAAATGCTTTACTGTCAAGTGATTGATTGATTTGCTGACTGACTTCATTGTTTGAACCATGCAGGAGTGGACGCACATGTACTCGCCTGTGCCCAATGGGAATCAGCCTGAAGATGGAGGGGAAAGCGAGGGCGGCAGTGTGGACGTCGTCGGCTCCTATGACTCTGAAGATGAATATGAAGACTCGGGTGAGAATGAGGAGGAAGTTGAGTCTCCTCCTCGCGTCGAATGTCATTCTAAGTCCTGCCAAGACCTTGTGACTGCCGTGGAGAAGGCTCCAGTCTCGAGTGAAAAGAACCCGAAATAGATTCGACCCTCGACCGTCGAGTCGAGTGAGCAGTCGGCGAAGCAACCCAAGCCGAATGTAACCAAACCTCGCAAATCTCTGCCTTGCATGAGGATGGTTGTGCCTGTCGTCTCCACATAAGTATTTACTTTCGAATTCTCGCTGTCGATTGTGACTTTGAACTCTTGTTGACTGAGTGTCGTTTGATCTATCAGAGCTGCTACTTCAGTGGCGTCGCCTCAATGTGACGGAGGGGAAGCAATGGACGTAGACACTGCTGATGCAGCCAGTTTCCATAGAGGTAATCGAATCTTCAGTTCTGCTTCTCGAATACGGTTTGTCGATTGCCAAAGTTAATATTGCCGATTGGTAACTACAGAAATCATCCAGCTGGAAGATGACGAGGAACACCCTGGGGGCACGGGAGGCGGAGGTGAGACCCTAGGCACCCCGCACATACGTACTCGAAGAACTTCGTCCATGCAGACGCCTCAACGGTCGACCGCCGGATCTTCCCAAGGGATAAGTGCCTCATGTTGTCTTGCATGAGTTCAGAGCTTCAAAGACGTTTTGAATTCCATAACTCCTTTGATATGATCAAGGAACTGGATGCTCTGTACAAGTTTAATGCACGGTCTGAACATTTTTATATCATGAATATGATGACGGAGACCAAGATGACTGAGGGCAGTTCAGTTGACGAGCACGTAGTCAATATGATTGGCTACGCTGAAAGGCTTAAAACCCTGGAATTCCCACTTCTGCCAGAGCATGTTATGGAAATGTTGCTCGGTTCACTCCCCCCGTCTTACGACGGTTTTATCATGAACTACAACATGAATGGGATGGACAAAACAGCCAATGAGGTGCTTGCCATGCTAAAAATTGTTGAAGGAGGAATGCGGAAAAATCGCAAGCAAGTGTTGCTTGTGAATAAAACTGTCAGTTTCAAAAAGAAAGGCAAGCCAAAGAAGGGTAAGGGCGCCGTAAGACCGTATTCCAAAGAAAATCTAAGGGCGGAGCCAAGAATGAAACTGAGTGCTTCCACAGCAAGGGCACGGGACACTGGAAGAGAAACTGCAAGAAGTATCTGGAAGATAAGAAGTCTGGGAAAACCGGAAAAGGTATAATTGTTATACAAGTTAATGTCATTGACATTTTTCTTGCTAGCGAAAATTCAAAGTCTTGGGTATTTGATACCGGATCGGTTGCTCACATTTGCAACTCGATACAGGGGCTTTAGAAGGTGCGCAAGCTGGCAAAGAATGAAGTCTGAAGCGTGTCGGGAAAGGCGCTGGTGTCGCCGCTCAAGCCGTCGGCATTATCCCTCTACGTCTCCCTTCAGGATTTATTTTGGAACTAAGTAACTGTTATTTTGTTCCGTTGTTGTGTAGAAACATTATCTCTGGATCATGTTTAGTACATGATGGGTATTCGTACAAGTCTGAGAACAGTGGTTGTTCACTTTATTATAAGGATATATTATGGATGTGCACCCATTATTGGGGGCCTTTTCATACTAAATCTTGAATGTGGAAATGATGTCTTTAACATGAATGTTGAACACCTTAAGAAGGCTGATACCACCACCACTTACGTGTGTCACTATTGGCTTGGCCACATCGGAAAGAAACGCATGCAAAGACTCCAGAGAGATGGAGTTCTACCGTCCTTTGATTTTGAATCATTTGACACATGTGAAGCTTGTCTGATGGGAAAAATGACCAAGACACCATTCGCGGGTCATCCTGAACGGGTGGGTGAATTATTGTAAATAATACATGGTGATGTATGTGATCCAATGAGCACAGTCGCACGAGGTGGGTATTTCTACTTCGTGATTTTTACTGATGATTTAAGTAGGTATGGATATATCTACTTGATGAAGCATAAGTCAAAAACCTTCGAAAAGTTAAAAGATTTTCATAATGAGGTAGAAAATCATTGTAACAAAAGGATTAAGTTTCTGCGATCTGATCGCAGGGGTGAATACCTTAGTCATGAATTTGGCCAACATCTGAGTCACCGTGGAATCGTTTCACAGCTTACACCTCCTGGAAATCCATAGTGAAACGGAGTTTCAGAATGACGTAACCGAACCTTGTTAGACATGGTAAGGTCGATTATGTCTCTTATAGATCCGCCAATATATTTTTGGGGTCACACACTAGAAACTATTGCTCACACATTAAACAGAGCACCGTCTAAGTCTGTTGAAACAACACCATATGATATATGGCATGGAAAGAAACCCAATTTGTCACATCTCAAAATCTGGGGTTGTGAAACTTATGTAAAACGTTTACAACCAAGCAAACTCGATCACAGATCAGACAAATGCTACTTTGTAGGTTATCCAAAAGAAACAGTTGGGTATTCTTTCTACCAACCCTCTGAGTGCAAAGTGTTTGTCGCTAAAAATGGTGTCTTTCTTAAGAAAGAGTTTCTCGCTAAAGAATTGAGTGGGAGGACAGTACAACTTGATGGGATTAGTGAATCTTCGGCAACCATTGATATGGCTAAGGAACCGGAAGTAATTCCACAAATTGTCCCTACAGCCGAGCCAGAAGTTGTCGCATGTGATGCGGAAACTTCAGACAATGTTGTAACTAAACTGTGCAGATCAGGTAGAGCTATCTAGCCACCTGAGTGGTTTCGTAACGAAATCTTCATTCTTGAAGACGATTAACCTGCGCACTACAAGGAAGCGATGGCAGGGCCTATCTCAAGGGAATGGCACAAGGCCATGAAATCCGAAATGGAATCCATGTACGAAAACCAAGTTTGGAACTTGGAAGAACTTCCAGATGGCGTAAAAACCATTGGTTGTTAATGGATTTTCAAAAGAAAGACAGACGCGGATGGTAACATTACTATCCACAAAGCTAGACTTGTCGCGAAAGGGTTCACGCAAGTTCCAAGGGTGGACTACGACGAGACTTTCTCGCCCGTAGCTATGCTTAGGTCTGTTCGGATATTACTAGCAATTGCTACTTATTTCGATTATGAAATATGGCAGATGGATGTCAAAACGGCTTTCCTAAATGGAAACCTTGAAAAGGATGTATACATGATATAGCCAAAAGGTTGTATCGATCCTAAGAATGCTAGAAAGGTATGTAAGCTTTAGAAAGCCATTTATGGTCTGAAGCAAGCAACAAGGAGCTGGAACATTCATTTTGATGAAGTGGTCAAAGAGTTTGGCTTCATCAAGAACGACGAAGAATCTTGCGTTTACAAGAAGTTTAGTGGGAGCGCAAAAGCATTTCTAATCTTGTATGTGGTTGACATATTGTTGATTGGAAATGACGTGAATTTTCTTAGCGAAATAAAAGACTCATTGAAGAAGAATTTTTCAATGAAAGACTTAGGCGAAGCGGCATATGTATTGGGCATCAGAATCTATAGAGATAGATCAATACGCCTGATAGCGCTTAGCCAAACGCACGTACATTGACAAGGTGTTGAAAAGGTTCGACATGGAAAAATCCAAGAAAGGCCTACTCCCCATGTCACCTAGCATAGTGCTTTGCAAGAATCAGAGTCCTCGGACCCTTGATGAGTGAGTACAAATGATTGATGTTCCATATGCTTCGGCAGTTGGTTCTATTATGTATGCCATGCTATGTACAAGACCGGACGTTTCCTATGCACTAAGTGTTAGCAGCCGGTACCAAAGTACTGGGCCACAGTCAAGGATATTCTTAAGTACCTTAGAAGGACCAAGGATTTACTCCTTGTGTACGGAGGTGATTAAGAGCTCATTGTAAGTTGTTACACTGATGCAGGCTTCATGACTGACCCAGATGACTTCAAATCTCAATCAGGCTATGTTTTCATATTGAACGACAGTGCAGTTGATTGAAAAAGTTCCAAACAAAAGACTGTGGCGGATTCTACGATGGAGGCTGAATATGTTGCAGCTTCAGAAGCCTCTAAGAAGGCGGTCTGGTTCAAGCAGTTTCTTGAAGACCTTGGTGTGGTCCCAAGTGCGCTGGACCCCGGTGGAGATCTATTGTGATAATAGTGGCGCCGTGGCTCAGGCAAGGGAGCCAAGTTCACACCATAAGACAATGCATATTCAACGCAAATATAAACTCATTCGACATCATGTCAAAGAAGGTTTAGTGAAAGTACGCAATGTTCACACGGATCTGAACATGTAAGACCCGATGACAAAGCCTCTACCACGAGAAAAGCATGAGTAACACCGGATAGCCATTGGTGTTAGGGAAGCCATGTAACTGGATTATGACTCTAGTGCAAGTGGGAGTCTGTAGGAGATATGTCCTAGAGGAAGTAATAATAGTTATTTTATATCTCCAAGTTTGTAATGAATGTTTATGATCCATGCTATAATTGCAATGATTCTCAAGTCTGCAATATCCACGAGGCCCGGAGGGAAACTCATTTGCACATGTGGTATAATAAACAGTGAAATGTATTCCTAGTCTTGCCTCTAAGACTGCCTCAAGTATTACATGATGATCCTGTTTTCCTTATCATGGGCATGGCTATGCCGGCAATTTTGAGGGCACAATGTTGGTAGAACACTTGTGTTGAATCACCCCGAATTGATGTTATGCTATGAGATACATTCGTCACAAGTTAATGGTTAATAACATAGAGATAGTTAATGTTTGCATAATTCCTTAGACCATGAGAGTATCGAGTTCCTTCGTGCTTGCTTCATGAACTTTGGGGTTTGTTAAACGTCATCCGTTACTGGGTGGCTATTATGGCGGCTTACGGGTTCACGGGAAAGTATGACAACTAACAAGATAGCTCAAGATTGGGATTTGCTCCTCCGACGATGGAGAGATATTCTCGGGACCTCTCAGTGTTATGGTATCCATCATCGTCTGGCCAGACATAGTGTGATTTGATCACAGTGATGCCGGAACATGAAAACGAGAAAAGAGAACAAAAACGGTAACAAGGTAACTTGCATAGTGGACAAGTTGTTGATCCACGGGGATGCAAAAAATCTCACCTCAGGTGTTTGTAACATATCGTGAAGCAACAGGAATAGCGCACAACAACTAGAGGTTCACTCGAATATTTATTCGTGTGGGTATAGGGGTCAATATGGGTGTCCACGACTCCGATGTTGATCACTGATCGGAAAGTGTTCCCCTCATGTTTATACTTCACTGAACCTGTAGGGTCACATGCTTAAGGGTCATCTATCTGTTGAATACTAGACACGAAGTCTAAGAGAAAATCACCGGAAAAGTTTCGGCGACAAGGGAAGAGTTCCGAAGAGAGAACACCAGAAGAGTTTCGGTAAAACCGAAAAGTTGTTTCGGATTATACCATTGATTCAAATTGGTTTTGACATAAGCCTGGAAATTATTGGAGGGTACCAGAATTGTTCCGGTAACTTCTGAGATTTTTCGGAGACAAAAACCGGAAATGTTCCGGACTACCGAACCCGCTTTGGTTGCTTTTCACACATGAAAATCACTGATCTGAAAATGTTTTGGAACGTGTCTAGAATTGTTTTAGTGGATACTGGAATTATTCTAAGACCCATAGAAATATTTTCGGATTTATCGGTCGTGAAAAATTGGTTTCATGAATAGTGAAAAGCACTTTTTGGTGGCTTCTTGGAGAAGCCACCTTGAGGGCTTTTTGGTATTTTCCCTTATTGGCTTCTTGGAGAAGCCACCTTAAGGGCATTTTGGTATTTCCATGTGACCTCTACCCCTTGGGCTTGGCCTGTATATAGAGGTGGAGAGGTGCTCTCCATGGACACACTCTTTCTCAACATACAAATGCCATGCATGATCTGGCCTTCTCTCTCCCTCCCCGCAAAAATAGTTTTGTAGAGCCGAAAGGTTGTCTGGGTTCCGGCAGGAACTAGTTCTGGACGGCGAAGCCCTGCCGAATAGCTGACACCGTATGTTTGCAACCCTGTAGAGAGGTCATAGTTTCGATCTTTTGCCCAAGGGGCTGTTCAAAGGTCCTCCCGGAGGGCTGTCCGAGTTTTTGTTTGGGCTTCGAGGGTCTTCCCGAAGGGCTGTCCGTGACATTATCCGAGGGACTGTCTGACCGCCTCCCAAAGGGATGTCCGACGAGGGAGAACATCCTCACAGTTGGGAGGTTGTAAATCCTAGCTGCAGGGATCTGCACCACCGATCTTCATCGACTCTACTTCCGCTGTGCTACGAGTCAGTACGGATCAGATCAAACCTTTTATGCATCTCCATAGTGATCCTAGGCATGCTCGCGGTACTGAATTTTTTTGTTTTCTATCGCGTCCCCCAACAGATGTGTGAATCTCGGTGGTACCGAGTTGCTCCAAAGGTAGCAACTTTCGAATCTCGATGAGACCGATATATAAATCTTGATGGTACCAATCACGTGTCCAACGGTCAGAATCTACATCTCGGTGACACCGATCCAAAAACTCGGAAATTCCGATTTTATGAATCGAGGCAACCAAAAGTTGGCAGCCTGAATTCGGTGGCACCGATGTGGGATCGGTTGTACTGATGTGCTAGGGTTTAGCATGGGTCTGTCTGAGTATAGGAATCGGTGGGACCGAGTGGAAATAGTTGGTTGCATCAATTTTGGATATTTGGCTTTGGGCAGACTTTTGTGGAAGAGTTGTGGGCATTTTTGGTGACTATACTTGTGCACGTTTGAGCATCTTGTTCACCAACAGTACCGTGCCCCTTTTAATAGTATTGGCTTTCCTATGGATTTGAAGTGATTTCTCACAAATTAAAATGTAGAGTACCTCTTCCTTGAAACTTTACCAATCCATTTCTTTGCATCTTGGGGTTTCTCCACAATCCTTTTGCCATCCCTATCATTGATTTTTTCCTGAAATATACTTAGTGGAAACATTAGTTCAGTGACATATATGTTGCTATTAATTACCAAAACCACCAAGGGAGCAAATGTGCTTTCAATTTTGGTTCAGTTCGAAAGCAAATTTACAAACTGAAACGTCGGTTTTTGTATGTTCGGTCTACCCCGGTCTCGGCTCCCTCTGTAGCTGATCTTGAAAAAAAGTTATGTGAACTTTTCAAACAAGAAGAGATCATGGAGCATAAACGCCCTCGAGTTGACTGGCTCAAGGAAGGGGGTCGGGACACAGATATTTCCAAAAGCACGGGAGACACAAACATAATTCTTTCTCTTCATCTGGATGATGGTCCAATGCGTGAGTCACAAGAAGAGATGGAAAATATGGTTCCCTACCCTTAGTGTCTTGTTGTGTGGTCTTCTCAATCTTGGAGCTACATAGGGTCCGTTGGTTCTGACGGGTGGTAAATTATCACGGTATATGTCAGTTTTTGTTCCTATCTCTAGTTGCCTTATGAACAGGTATGCTCTTGCATTATGTTTCTTTTGAAAAATCAACGGGGGGGAGCTCCCCACCTGAATATATTTCTCAAGTTTTGTAATCCATCGTAGGAGTGATTACAAAGAGGTGAATTACATAAGCACGTGTAAACATGAGGATAGGTAAGAACGCCACGAGGAGGCGGCCTATTTTTCTTCTGGCTTCTTCATCCGGTGAATCCAAAGAATAAGATCTTGTAAGATGTTCTTGAGGGTGATGATGCTCTGGTGATTCTGCTGCCTAAAGGTCATGGCATTCCTAGAGTCCCATATATTCCATAAAATGATGAGTAGCATGGAGTTCCATATTCAGTGATCAGTGTTGGCGGGGATGTGGTAGCCCCAGAGATCCTCAATGCAACTGGTGGGAGAGAAGCCCAGTCTTAACCACAGCCGTTGCACCATGGGGGCATTCAATGAATATGTGAGGGATATCCTAGCCATCGAACCCACATCTTGGGCATAGAGCGTCGGTAACTATATGCTTGCGCGGCAGATTGTCCTTCCAGTTTAGCCAACTATGGAATAGGAGCCAAGCGAAGATCTTGACCCTGCTGGGTACTCAAGACGACCAGATAGGTGTGGCGTGGGGGTCTACCAAGTCCTCCCGCAGGGTGATCTCGTATGCCGCACGAGTGGACAAGGTATGCTGCCAATGAGAAAGCGCTCATCTGGTTCCTGGGATGGTTGAAAATCCTGCAACAAAGACACCAAAGACGACAACTCGGACACAACATTAGGGGTTAGGAGAGTCCGCAGGAAAAATTCCATACCAACAAAGACACCAAAGTGATCTTGCATTATGTTGCTCCCTCCCTATGCTCTTGTTGTAGTGTCGGAGACTTGATCTGCTCTATATCTCCCTTAACTGGTTGTTTCAAGGCATTTTGTGATCCAAAAGATTGCAAGGTATGGAGGATAGTACTCGTAGAAACTACTAGTTGTTTACCCAATTTCCTGAACACCTCGTTGTCCATCTCCTACTGCTTGTTTAGAAATTTCACCTTGGAACGAACAGATGGAAACGACATCCACCTCGAGTGAATTCACTTCTGAGCGCAGATCTGACATTGTGTGTTGTTGCGCGATGAACTCGTCCTTCATGGTCAAAACTTATATATAGGCTGGGTTTAACCCAATGGTAAAATACATACACAATAATACTCCCTCCGTTCCGGTGTATAAGTCATTCGTGTAGTTCTAGGTCATCGATTTGAGGAATTAAATATGTGTTGTATGTCATGAAAATTATATCACTAGATTCCTACGCTGATGTAGTTTCTATATATATATATATATATATATATATATATATATATATATATATACACACACATGTAATACATTTTTTTAAAGAGAGGGGTCTCCCCCGAGCCCTAACTTTTATTAAAAGCCAAGGTAAAGACTGGCCAGGCAAGTTCAGTGGTAGCTCTCGGTGGCAGCCAGAGTAGCAACCATAGCAACATAAAGGGTCCAAACGTCTACCCTATTGCAAAATAAACTTCCACTATAGGCAGAGAGAGGGGACTAAAAGATAGAGCAGGAGGAACACCAAAACATCCACCTCAATTGCCAACTCCTACCATCTACCAAGCTATCCTAAGCAATTCCCCTCTTCGATGATCCAAAAGCCTTAAGCATTAGAGAAGTAGAGCACCCTAGGCGTCTGAACACAGAATCTTCCATTGTCTGATTAAGCCCCCCCACCAGATCAAAGATGCAGTGCATATTCCTCCATCTCCTCCCTTGAAAGACAAATTCATTGCGCAAAAGCCATAAGCCCCATTAGGTGGCAGAAGAAACAATATTAACAGCCTCTCTATGCTTTTTCTTTTTCCATTGAACAATCAAGTCAACAAAAGAAGATGGATCATGTATATTCCAAGCCTCGGATCAAACTGACCAAATTTCTCTAGCAACAATGCAATCAAAAAATAGGTGTTGAATAGATTCTTCTTCACAGTAGAAGACACAAGTCGGATCATCAACATGTCTCCTTTTAGCCAAATTATCTCTAGTTAAACATTTGTTATAATATGCAAGCCATAGAAATACATGAATGTTAAGTGGAACTTTGATTTTCCAAATACAGTCTTTAATGTCAAAAGACACTCACCAAAGTTAATCATTTTATAGAAGGATTCCACGGTATATTTACCAGAAGGTTCTAAGGTCCACACAGGAACATCAAAAACATCTGAAGGATTGAAGGATTTCACCAGATCTAATAAATTGTACCAGCAATTCATCAAGAGAGTATCCACACATCTCCTAAATGTAAGTTTCAGCTGCTCTCCATCCCAGACTTGGGCAAGAGAGGCATCTTATTGATGGCAGATCTCAAACAGGTCCCAAAAACCTAGTTTTTGGGGAGCATTCCCCAATCCAAATATCATGCCACGAGGCAACATGGGCTCCATCCCCAGGGACCCATCTATAAAATGATTAGCAGCCCCTAGAGCCCAGGTAACACTCTTCCAGAAAGGGTAACCTAAGATGCTTTTGGCCCAGAAAATGTTAGGTTTATCCACCCCATATTTGTGGCAAATCATTTTTTCGAGTCTTTACCAGATCCATCATAGTACCTTTTACCCCATGAAGCTAGCAGTGCCATGTTAAATTCTTTGAGATTGGGTACCCCCAAGCCACCAAATTCTTTCCTCCTAGAGATCATACCCTAATTGGCCAGATGATATTTGTAGGTGTCCCCAACATTACCCCAAAAGAAATGAGACATTTGAGAAGTAATGACATCAATAGCCCACTAGGGAAATTTCATGATAGACATCAAATAAGTAGGTATGCTTGCAATACAAGTAGTGAGCAGAATCAACTTGCCCCTATAGGATAAATTCCTACCCATCCACACAGCAATATTCTTAATAATCATATCAATGATAGGTTGAAGATCTTCCCTTCTAAGTTTTTTGAAATGAAGGGGAACTCCCAAGTATTTAAAGGGGAACTCCCCAAATTGGCAACAAAAAATTTGGGCAAATTCCTTGGATAACTCATCATCCACATTTAGAGTATGAAGATCACTCTTGTGAAAATTGATTTTTAAGCCAGAAAGCTTTTCAAACTGGGTAAGAATCCATTTTAAGTTCCTAGCATATTCTAAGGAGTTTTTTAAAAACAGAATAGTGTCATCGGCATATTGCAAGCTAATGACACCCCCCCCCCCTAGGGATTGCCTGTGGGAGGAGCCCATCAATGAGCCCATGGTTAGCAGCTTTGGTAAGCATTTTGGGAAAAACATCAACCACTAGGTTAAACAGCAAGGGGGAGTGAGGATCTCCTTGCTTAAGTCCCTTACCTCCCAAGAAGTGAGGATCATTAATATTATTCAGCCTAACTTGAAAAGTCCCTTGAAATTAATTACTATAAATCCATCCAACCCACTTCTCACCAAAACCCC
The DNA here is from genome assembly GCA_022496015.1 of Hordeum marinum. Lineage (NCBI taxonomy): Eukaryota > Viridiplantae > Streptophyta > Magnoliopsida > Poales > Poaceae > Hordeum > Hordeum marinum. The sequence goes on from CM039678.1 coordinate 119,319,884, forward strand.
TAGAAAGGATCATCTCTTTAAGAAAGTCCTAGTTAACTCTATCATAGGCTTTCTCATAATCCAGTTTCAAAATAAGCCCACTATCAACAGTTCTATGAACTTCATGAATGACTTCATGGGCCATCACCACACTCTCTAAGATAAACCTCCCTTTAATAAAGGTGGTTAGATTGGAAGAATTGAGTACAAAGAGGGAAGGCCCTGGTAGTCCTGGCCTTGGAAAGAATCTTAACAACACAATTGCTAAGGCTAATGGGTGTGAAGTTTTTCATATCCCTAGCTTGGGGAACTTTTGGGATAAGGGTGGTAATAGCAAAACTGAGTCTGTGAATGTCAAGGGAGCCATTCTCAAAGTCGCTAACTATCCACATAAAATCACTTTTAATTAGGTCCCAAAATTTATGATAAAAAAGAAAAGGTAAACCATCAGGGCCAGGAGCACCACAAGCATAATAGCTCATAATGGCATGCTTGATTTCCTCCTCAGAAAAGGATCTCTCTAGGTGACATCTGTTTGAGTTAGATACCAGATCAGCCTCCTCCCAAAAGTTAGAATCAAGGTGGATGACAGGCTTAGGTTCATATGCAAAAAGGTCTTTATGAAAATTGGTGGCAACCTTCAGCATATCCTGAGTATCAGTCACTACACCATCAGGTTCATTCAATTCAGACAAATGGTTCTTCCTATGTCTGTGATTGGCCAGAGCATAGAAGTAAGCATTGTTGTGATCCCTTTCTAAAATCTTCCTATCCCTGGGTCTTCCTATCCCTGGGTCTATGCCACAAGACAGACTCTTCTTTCTTCTTTTTTCCAAATCTCATTGAGGTCTTTTTAATCTCTTTCATTTTATCAAACTCAACAACAGACAAATGTTGAGATTCAACTAAAACACATGTAATACATACTTAGATACTTAAATTGTCGATCTAAAACTATGCGAATGACTTATACACCGGGACGGAGGTAGTAATTACGACAACCAGATAGCCAATAATGTCTGAACGATCGCAGCCGTCCACGGACGCTAACAGCTGATGGACCGATGACGGCCGTCCGATAGCCGCGAAGCGTGAACCGAAGATGCCGAGGTACCTGACCTGACAGCAACGCACCGCCGCCGCGAGCTGCCGGCGGAAAGCAGCCCAGATGAAAGCGAGCTGCTTTGCCTGCCGGTGTGGCGCGGCGAGGCGGTGCTCGTCAGTCGTTTGCGTCTCCACCATTGCTTGGGATGAACTTGGCGATAAGGAAGGTATAGCAGCACTGCGCAAAAGGCGAGATTCGCTGCCTCCCCAGCCATGCCACAGGCACAGGCACACCCCTCTCGGTGTCCGCCCCCGGTGGGCTTGGAATCTCCAGTCCCTTTCGCTCTACACAAGCCACGCTTCCTCCTCCCCCGCCCCAGCCCCCGCGCACACCATCTGTTCGACGTATTGCCGACATGGGGCTCCCTCGCGCCGCCGCCCTGATCTTCGGCCTTCTATGCGTGCTCCAACTGTCGCATTCGTCATCAGGTCAGAACTGCTCAGTAGGAACTGCTTAAATGGATGCCGCTGTTCCTGCCGTCTTGGGTGTTGCTTAGCCTTAGGTTGTGCGCTTGTCTATGCAGACAATGACTTCGCCAAGGTCAGGTCGGTGAGCCTGGGTGGCTGGCTGGTGGTGGAGGGGTGGATCAAGCCTTCCTTGTTTGATGCCATCCCGAACGGGGACATGCTGGTAGGGTTGTCTCTCTTGTTCTCGGAGCCCATGTCTGTGTAGCGCTGCGCATTTTGCTTTCTGTTGATGTGGATATCGGATTCGCTTCAGGATGGCGTGCAGGTGCAGCTCAAGTCCGTTGCTCTCCAGAAGTACGTGAGTGCAGTTGGTGGTGGCGGCGGAAACGTGGCCGTGGACCAGGATGCTGCTTCGACATGGGAGACTTTCAAGGTAAACTGTCAAATGCACTTTGGTGCCTGTTTGGGAGGCAGAACGGTTGATCATCTTGTCTTTTGGGATATCTTGGAGAAAACAACATTGAATAGATGCATTCGCCTCGACATTTAGGCCCTCGCAATTTTTTGGGGCTCTCCATTTTTCTTCTTTTCTAAAGAATTGAGATGAAAATGCACTACAGGGTAGCATTTTCCTCAACCCTTCAAAGGCAATATTTTGATTCATGAAGTTCTTTGGGTCTTTAACTCACCAATGTGACTCGGGAAGACCTAGTTAACTTAGAACTGCAACGAAGTTTAAGGACCAGTATAGTACCTGAGGGCTTAAGGGAAAACTGAACTCTTTTTACACAGGTCAGAGAAAAAAATGGCGCTTAATAATAGACAGGTGGCTGAATTGTACCATGTGTGTGTTTCCCAATGGCAGAAGGTACACTTTTAGTGAACTGCACGAGTTCACTATTTTTTTCATTTGTCTTATGGAGCTGTCTTCATCTTAATAATAAAGAAAAAAGGGCAGCCCGGTGTCTTCATCTTAATAATGTGAAATAAATTTATCTTACCTGAGGAAAAATAAGCATACTCAAATAAAGGAATAATATGTTAGTTTGTTCCTAATTGCATTTTTATTTCTGTTATTTTCAGCTGTGGAGAGTTTCTGATAGGGAATTTCAGTTCCGGTGCTTCAATGGTCAGTTCCTAACAGCAAGTAATCAAGATGTGATCTCAGCAACTACAAATTCACCAGGAGAGTCTGAAACCTTTTATGTTGAACGGAATAATACGATGCTTCATATTAAGCATTCAAATGGGGGCTATCTGCAGGTATTGATTATGCTGTCGATATCTTCAGATGTCAGCAAATTATGCACTCTCATCAGACTCCTTTCCATAGAAATGAAACTAATTAGCTAAAGCTTCAGCATTGCAACCAGGAAAGTTGATGTATACTCCATTATTCAGGTCACAAACAACAATCAGCTTACTTCAAATTATCGTTCCCAACCTGGATGGGGCGATGATATGGCAACCTTCCAGATGACAATAGCTGCCAACAATTTGCATGGAGATTACCAGCTTGCTAATGGGTATGGACCTGCGCAGGCAAAAGCTGTCTTGACTGTAAGTTTCATAATTTCAGAGCGGTGCCACCTCCTCAGTCTGTAGTGCAGAGTTTTATCCCATACAACGTTCATTTGCTATTTTACACAATTTGCAGGAACACCGAAAGAGCTTTGTTACTGGAAATGATTTCTTTACCCTCTCGCAAAACGGTATAAATGCAGTCAGGATTCCAGTTGGATGGTGGATTGCGTATGATCCTGATCCACCCGCTCCATTTATTGGTGGCTCCCTTGAGAACCTTGATAGAGCATTCTACTGGGCACAGTAGGTCTAGCCTCTAAACTGTTCTTGATTTAAACTCCCACAAAAGAAATTCTTGTAAATTTTGAGACTGCACCATATGGTGGATCTGATTTTGAGATCAGGGTTTATGGCTTGAAGTGCATCATCGATCTCCATGCGGCTCCTGGATCTCAAAATGGAATGGAGCACAGTGCTAGCAGGGATGGTTCAGTAGATTGGCCTTCAGAGGTTAACATACAGAAAACTCTGGATGTCATCAAATTTTTAGCTCAAAGGTAACATTAACTCCTTCACTCTCCCTAAAAAAATGAAACTCTTTCACTCTATTTCCTAGTTACGAAATTTTCCTTTGTGTGGACAAAATATTTCTTGACGATGCCATTGGTGACATCAGGCCACGAAAGTAAATAAAGGCATCACCAAGTTGGAAAATAGATTTTCAGTTCTCATTCTCAATAGATCTGTGAAGGATTAATTTCTCTCGTCCTTCAAAGATCTAACAAACAAAAGGTGGTGGACAGTGGGCAACCATAGGCATGTGCGCATCCTGGCATTGCTCCTTTTTCAACAATATGTACTCTTGGTCACTAGAATAATAAGCGAGGAAAGGCAACTTCAGAAAACATGCTAACAACTAACAATGTCTGATCTGTTCACTAATGAGGAGATACATGAAAGTGGAGAGCCATGTTTTGGATTCACCGACGTTATTTTTCACATGAAAAACGAGATTCTATCTATCACAACTTTCTCAGTTCTAACAAAGTTAACAAGCCGCATTGTGTTTTATGTGCAGGTATGGAGACGATCCCTCGCTTCTAGGTATTGAGCTTCTGAACGAGCCTTCTGCAGGAGCAGTCCCACTAGACACTCTGGTGTCATATTACAAAAGAGGCTACAAAATCGTACGAAGTTATTCAGAGACGGCTTATGTTATATTCTGCCAGAGGATAGGGAATGCAGACCCCATGGAGCTTTATCAGGCTGACCTGGGTCCAACTAACACTGTTGTTGACTTGCATTACTACAATCTGTTTGATCCTTATTATGAGAAGCTTAACGCAACGGAGAACATACGGTTCGTTTACGAAAAAAGACTGCCTCAAGTGCGGGCCTTGAACGGCGCAAATGGACCTCTTGTCTTTGTCGGTACGTCCTGCATACTGTTACAGCTTATGTAAAAATTCAGACATGTCGTTTGGATTTTGGTCTATCATTTAACTCTAGGTGTTTCTCAGTTTTTTACAAAGACTTCTCTATGTCATTACTCAGGAGAGTGGGTGAATGAATGGAATGTGGCGAACGCTTCGCAAAATCAATACCGATCTTTTGGAAAAGCTCAATTGGAGGTCTTCGGAGAAGCCTCCTTTGGCTGGTCTTATTGGACAGTCAGGTGCAACAGCGTGCACTGGGACTATGAATGGAATGTAAGGAATCGGTATCTTATTATTGGTAAGAAGTTTGTTCTTCAGTTGCCTTGGATACGAATGGGGCCGGTCGATTTACCACCTGAGTTTGTCCATCCTACGTACTCCCTCCATTACATATTAGTTGTCGCTGATGGAGTACTTCGTTTGCTTGACAAACATGCAAGCACATGTGTGAGTAAGCCATCGGTTGAACTCAAAACAAATTATTTGGCCCAGTTTGGAATGCAAGAACTCAAAACATAGGAATTAAAAACATAGTTTTTCTTTTAAAGCACTTGGGAAAACTTTAAAATTATCTATTGGGTGTCATGTGGGAAAAACGAGCGAGGTGTAGATACAAATAGAAGAATACACGTGGTAGGACCTCATGTTTGTTGTCCTCCAAAATTTTGACGTAATGGCATGTAAATAGGAATTTTAAAAGAGTGTAGGATACCAGTTAATTTATTCCAAAATGTATCAACGTAAAAAAAAAATCCATACAGGAATCATGTCCTTTTAAAATTTTAAGTTTTCCTTGTTTTAGGAGTCCTAAGTTTTTCCTTTGATCCAAACATAGCTACCGACCTACTTGCATCCAAGCTAGCAACTTAGATGAAGTGAAGCATCCCCTGCTATTGTTATTGACGCTCATATTGCTTACTGCTTTTATTATCTCCTTTTACAGTTTGATTCAATACATTTTCTATGTCACGTGAAGTGTTTAACATGATATATCTTTTCTTCTGTAGGGGGGTCGCCATTACAAAGAGCAAATTACATGATGCTTGTGGGAGGATGTCTTATGTATCTTTTGTTATTGACGTTGATACAATAAACATACAGCCAAAAAATAGTCCACCTGTGTAATGAAGATTTATTGAAGCACCAAAGACAACTCCACATGTCGAAGACCCAAAGGGTCATGAAACCATGTCAATCGAATGACCTAAATTGCTCTAATGTTGAGCATCAAGATGTTTAGCACACAATTAATATTACACATAATATTGACGTGCAACTAATATCCTATCTAACATCTACACGTGCACGATTACTGGTGTACTTTCAAGGAACACCTTAACAATAATTTAGCAATTTATTGCTGCGTCAAAAACAAACTTTGCACAACTTTTGTCATAATCACCTCCCCAAGAAAAAGGAGAACGCATGATCATTCCATATGACTTATCTATTCCACAGGAACCAGTAATCCTCCTCTCTGAGGCTCAAAAATTGTGAATTCTCGTGGCCAAACAAGAATCTTGACTGGGTACTAATGCCCTATTCAGTTTTTTTGGTGTCATCGCTGCTTTGATAGCACCGCACAGCTTCGAAGCTTTAACTCACAGTCTTGCTCAGCACCAGATAAATCAGTATGACAAAGCCAAGCGTGATCATGAAATTTTGGCTCTTCATATTTTCAACAATAGGCTCCAACCTGTAAGTATCAACCAGTAGATAGCTGCTCGTAAAGCCTGTTTGAAATTTCATCTTTATTACTACCATATGATGCAGGCTATAAAATAGAATGACGAATGTTGTGTGACATATGAAACTTTGCTTGCTGCTTGCACACCAGGCCTACCAGGCTACAGCGATCGGAATAAGGTAGAGTCAACACCAATCAGTGCATGAACATTAACTAAGCTTGCAGTTTTCATTTATATGTCATATACCTCCCATGACGGTCAAAGATAATCAAAATAAATGGTGAGGCAATTGATTACCAGTTTCCTTTTGCAAAAAAACTCTCTTCTTTCGTGGCTTCCTCTGCTGCAAAGTCTTCCAACAGTGCACGCTGACGTTCGTTAACCTTCCTGCAGATTAAAAGTTGATAATCATAAATCTAACGAAAGAGTGTGCCATGACGTATACTATAGCATAAAAATAATACAGAAGAAGCAAAAGGATTAAGGGTAAGACCCTGTGAGTGCGCCAAACTGCAAAATAAGGCCTTAGCGTAAACTAAACAGAAAAGCAAGAGCAAGTAAAGCCCTGGAGTGATTGAAAATGCACTAAGCAGAAACCAAATTGAAGCGTGAAGTGCTGATGAATGCTGTGTCTCGTCACTATTGTAGCTCAATAACCAGTGGTCTGCCTATAGAATGATAAAAGCTACTTCGTCCGTATGGAAATAAGTGACGCTGTTTCAGTTCAAATTTGAACTAAGACAGCGTCACTTATTTCCGAACGGAGGGAGTACAAATTAGCAGAGCGCTGGATTAATACTATCATGAGAACTTCAATCATCCCTTTTAAACATTGTTTACTGAAAGCCAGTAACTGAACCTCTCTAGTATTTCTACTTCCACCTAGGGCAGAGTTCAAGTTCTAATTGACCTTCATTTTCTTTAGTTTCTGCACCGACCAGATCACCAAAAGCATTAGGGAAATGTGAACAATCTACTCACACCAGTCACACTGACATTTTCACTTTAAATGTTCATATCCTGTCTGTCACAAAACCTAATACTCCCTCCGATCCATATTACTTGTCTTCGATTTGTCTAGATACGGATGTATGTAGATACGTTTTATCTAGACAAATCGAAGACAAGTAATATGGATCGGAGGGAGTACCATTAATGGTACGAAGAGTTGATACTAGGTTAGGCTCAGTAATGTCATGGCTCCTAAGTACTAGGAAGTTAAACTCGCTAATCTAACACAATATTCTTACTAGTTTGACTTCATGTTACCACAACCAGTCCTAAAGAATATCTATTGCACCCATGCTTTGCTTCATATAATGGAAGCCAAATGCATTAGCAATGCCATTCTCGTGGAATGCAAGTTGAAAGGGAATCGAATATAACCATTTTAACCTCATGGACAAATACATGAGCAAAGTAGAATAACACTGTACGAAACAGTGCAATGGGTGATGTCTGTAAAAAGGGCATCAAGGAAAATACAAGCAACTTACAATGGAAAATGTATTTTGAAACGGACATGTTGGTCTCCAAAATATCCTGCCCGGTTTGGCAATTCCAATCCTGATAACATTACTATCATTAGCACTCGACCAGAAGCAAACTGCCGGCTTAAATTTGTTTATTTGCATAACCTACCTTTCCCCCTTAAAACGACAACTTGCCCTTGTTGAACTCCTTTGGGTATCTGAAAAATAAATAACAACAAATGTCAACTAATCTAACAAATGGGGTGGGGGTGGGGGTGGGGGGGGGGTATTCTCTAGAACATAAAAGTGTCCACTCAACAAATAGATGGCTACATGCTTCTCAAAAGAAATATCTAGCCATACCAGACCCGGATGTTATAACTAGAAAAGGTCTGCTCTAGAAGCATTAAAATAGCAACAGGGAGGTTAACTGCCTAATTAAGCTATGAAAAATACAAGATATTATGATGACAGAAGTTTGAAGTGCTTTTGACATTTTCTCAGTAGGAATACATGCATGTCTTTTTCCCACCAAGTATTGTTACCTTAATTTCTGTTTTACCATCTAAAGTGGGTACTTCAATTTTTCCACCAAGCATTGCCTACACAAGAAAGGTAAATGATCAGCAAAAACCCAACACCAAGGCACCAATTAACAACAGAAATTCAAATGTCCACATACACCATCAAATGCACATTAATACAAGACTACCACATTAAAACTTTGACAGCTAATAGTCATGAACTAATGATAGTGATGTCTCCCAATTCCTAAAACTAACAAACTATCATTTCTTATTCCCCCGCCTCTCTAGGTTCACCTGTGCAGCATTTCTCAAAGGTCCAAAAATAATACCATGAATTGTTTTGCTGAACACACTAAATTTGTCCTGAATTAGAAAATATAATAAACTATAAGAACCAATCTTGGCATAAGCTATAAGCTACAGATGGAAATAAAGTCACACGATATAGAAGTAGGAAAGCAGTTCCTGAGAAATAGGGTAATTCTTCAAAAGCTTGACCTACAAAGGAGCAAAATAGTAATACAGCAGAACAAAAGAGTTCCTGAAAGATATTTGCTACTACCTGTGTGAAGCTTATCTTTTTGTCCACATGTACATCAGCACCATCTCGAACAAACACTGGATCACTTGCTACCTACGATATACATGGTTCATGAAAGAATAAAAAGCTAGATTGCTTAATATGAAAGAGCTGGTAGAGCAGAAACATTCTATGAGGTTATGACAGTGCAGGCTAATAGCCCCCAAGGCAGCACCACTGTTGTACAGATAATTTTAATTCATTGGTACATACACCAAACCAACTACTGTTAGTCATGACTTGTGAGAACGAGACCACACCTTATAGAGAGGCAGGCCAAGTTCAGTAGCATCAGACATGCATAAAGATGAGGAATCCCACAATGCAACGGAAATTCATTATACTGGTCACAAATGCCTCAGCATTCATATGACTGGATAAACTATAAGGGCGCCTTTGGTTACCCGCATATGCCTCAGCCAGGCCCGCACGGGAAGAAAATGGGCCGTTTGGTTACCCGCATTGACTGGTTGGCCTGCATAGCACGAACATTAAAGCACCTCTGGGCCTGCATCCACAGGAACGCTCAAATCGGCCGTTTTTGTGGAGCCAGGCCTGAGCAGTGCAACCCTAGGCACGTGGGTGTGGGCGGCTGCACGTGTGGATGCAGTCTCGAGACATCATGTTGTTTCCCGAAGCGGCGTCATAATTCACCCTCACATCCCTTCCTCACCACTCTCTCCCCTCTTCCCCACTCACACCGGCGACGGCAACCACCGGAGCGACGGCACCAGGATCTACGACGACGGCGACCACCGCAGCGACTTCAGACCTCCACCGGAGCGCATCGGCCATGGCGGTAAGTCCTTTCACCTCTCTATATTAACTCCGTCGACTCGGGCTAGATTTAATTGGAGCACGCGATAGGAGAGTGAGGGAGGGGATTGAACGCATTGAGGGTGGGGGGATTGGATTCAGCACCGATGGAATCTTGAGTTCATGCCTAATCGGTCAATTACATCGGGGGTGGGGATTAGGGTACTACCTATTTGTCTAGCCGTGGAGACCCTAGAGTCGCGTCGAGCGGCGGTGGGGCGTAGGCTTCTTCTTTTCTTCTTCATCGTTGCCTTCTTCCCCATCGTCTTCTTCCTCATTGTCACCGTCAAGAACGATGGGTTTTGCACGGTCACCTGCCGCCAGCGCCCTGGTCACCATCTGCACCTCGTCGTCTTCCTCCGCCAGATCCACCACGGTACTTGTCGTCCAGTACACCGCGGCACGATGGTCATTGGGACGTTTGTACTCCCTGTACTTGGCCCACTGTCGAGCGTCGCCGGAGTTGGCCTGATTCATGGCCCAGCGAAGGATGTCGATGACATAGCACCCTTCGTTGGGTCAGGAATCAGCGTCTTCAACTCCTTCACCGTCGCCTTCCTCACCACAGCATCGGCCTCCTTGTGCACTTCAGCCATGCTCGTGAAGTTCGAGCACACTTCCATTGTGTCCTCGAACTTCGCGTGGTCACCAAGCGAGCACCCGAGGAAGAATGCCTTCCATCCCATGCCCCAGGGGAAAGGGTTGGGGTTGGAGTTCATGGTGAGGGAGAGGTGGTGAAACAGAGAGGTTGAAGAAGAGAGGGGTTGAAAATGAGAGAGGGTTTGAGTGCGGTGTTGAGTAAGAAGTGTGGGTAAATATAGGAGCGTTAGGCTGATAGGAATGAATGCTGACCTTTGAACTGTGTGTTGTTGATAATGCAGATGGACAAGGGCAAGGAGCTGGTGCCACCATTGGAGAAGGGCAAGGAGGTCGTGCTGCCATTGGTGGACGTGCTGGTGCAGGATCACCCTAACGCCAAGCGGACGAACTACGGGCACTACCATGAGGAGGCAGGACCAACCCACTTCTGCAAGGTGATCTTTGCTCCGAAGCTGGAGGCTCTGCCTTTGCCTCTAGACTTCACGAAGCACTTCCCTGTCGTACCTACAGAGTTCAGTCTGAAGACGAACACCGGCTGCTCATGGAGGATCACGGTTAAGGTGGTCGACGGCAGGGTCACCCTTGATCAGGGTTGGGCCACCTTCGCCGCCGTTCACCAGGTTAGGACCGGGTACGTGCTGACTTTCAAGTTGCTCACCCCGAACACCATGAAGGTGATCGTCTTCAACGACGACAGTGCGAAGGTGGTCACCAAGTGCAAGAAGCACGATGAGGCCTTCGCCATGACCGCGTAAATGACCTCTTGTTCCTAGTTCCGTGTTGGTTGTTTGTTTAAGACTATGTGTAGCGGTATCGTTTAAAACTTACCGTACTATGTTAAACTTTTGTGTGTGGTTAAACTTTGATGTGTGCTTAAGTTTGTTCTAGTTGCTCTATTTTTATGCCTCTGGTAACCTCACCACATCGAGGAGGAGGTTACCACACTATTGTCCTGGATGTAACCAAACAACCGGACTTGTGTTTCGCCTCAAACCAGGCCACAACCAAACAACACACCTTCCATTTCGGCACATGCAGGATAGAGGGGACGCAGGCAACCAATCAACATGCAGATGTTGGGTTTTTGCCTACATATGCTCAGCCAGGCCCAACCATGCAAAGTGCCCAAAAACGATGCAGATAACCAAACGCGCCCTAAGCAGCTGGAGCTTATGGAGGTACCTTTTCTTTGATAAAGGACATTTCATTCAATCGATATATGAAGATGATACAACAGCCAGCACACCCAATATGACCAAAAGAAAATGTCATTTACAGCAAAATATATAATGCAAGCCTAAGATGGGGTAGATCACTTATATTAAGTAAAAGCCCCAGCGCTGCACTGTCACGTGCTTGGGTTCATCCCCACATGACATGCACATTGCAGCACCAGGCACCATGGTTTTCGAGTCGCGACTCATGCGAGTCGCTCAGGGGTAGCGACTCGGAAAGAGTCGAGCCTGAAGTTTCGACTAGTCGCGACTCGCTTTTCGAGTCGACACTAAGTTGAGTCGACCTTTGTGTTGCGACTCATCGACTAGTCGACGACTAGTCACGATTAGTCGAGCGACTCGAAATCCATGCCAGGCACACCTAGCAATATTAGCATTGAAGACAGCTAACTAGCGAGAAATCAACTGCTGCTATCTATGGTCCCCCAAGAGAAACCCTGTAAAAGTGGTTCGATTGAAATGCTGAAATTCCACTCCCTACACAACTACACCTACTGACCTACTGTTCATCTCAGCTAACACATACTTTCTGATGTTACAGAATGGGAAAATATTATGTCTTAATATCTTTAAACAAACAAAGGTAGCATAACTACAGTTCACAAATTCAATTAATTAAAAACCGATATGGTTCCAAATAGGTCAGAATGTCAAATATCACAGAACAATTTCATACGAAAATGGATTTGCTTCTAGAACCTTATTTTTTTATCATTCCAGATTAGCACTTTCAGTACTAAGTACCTAATTATATCTGAATGATTAACTAAAATGCAGAAACATGTGAAGTTGTGAACCACTGAACCTCAGTATTACAGAACAAATAAGTGGATATACGAAATAAAGAATTAAAAGCATGACAGTATTCTCACTCGAAGCTTAATGTATAGACTTCCAGGTATGGCTCCATGTCCACCGCTATTTCCAGCCTCCCGTACATGAATTGTATCACCAGAATCAACTCCTACGAAAACAAATCTTTGGTAAAGTCAAGAGAAAAACAACATTCACAGTGAAGTTAAGTGAAAGAGAACATGCAGTGGCTGCAAACAACTACGAAGCAGTATCCTTCTTACTGACGAAAAATAAAACCTAGGAACTAGGACAGCTACCAGCCTATGTAAGTTAACATGTTTGACGTTTCACATGCCGCATGAATAAGCCTGTATGCGTAAAGAAATGTACGAACTAACTATGCAAGTCAAGTTTCAGGAAGAACTAATGCGCGGGCAATGCAATGTCTATTAAACATGGTAGAAATATCAAGAATATAGCATGTGATGGGTCTGCCTCCAAAGGATATAACTCCAGAATGGTCTAAAATTATAACATTTTGGCAATTGTATTAGAATGTAAGACAGGCTCTAGAGCAAGTAACTCAAAAATAATCCAAAGGCATTTCTGTGAAAAGAAACTGACTGGCAGAAGACAATTGAACTATTGAAGCTTAGCTGCACAGCACCTGCTGGAATGATCACGTTTGCATATTTCATACCATCTAGCACCCCTGCACCTTTGCACATGAGGCAGTGATCCTGTGAAAATCATCATGTGTGAGATAGATTTAAAAAATCTGACAAACTTTACATGTTACTCAATACCTTAATCACTTTCCCGAAGCCTCTGCAAGTAGTACAAATGGATGTGAACGGATACATACTAACCTGCACAAACCACCGATGCAGAGCTTACAAACAATACCGTTCATTAATATTTGCAACAACAACAACAAAAATCATAAAAACAAATACTTACTTTTCCTGCACCTTTACAAGAAGGGCAAACATATTTTCTTGCATTGGCCGGGTATCCTCTCCCATCTACATTTGAACGTATATGAGGAGTTTTTCTCACAAAAGAAAAACAAGATAAGCATGGGATAAAGCAGGACAATAACTATAGTACTACATAAGAGTAAGATTGCAGCTTTAAGTCAAGCATTTATTGCCATTTTAATATTATGTGATTGTAATGTTACATCAAGCAAGTTATCACCAACATTAGCATTATATGTCCAATCTATGTCCAATAAAAAGATATACCGGCATACGGATTATATCACACCCACAGTAATAATATATGTTATTTTCCACACTAGGAAATGGTTTGAAAATGATTACTACTGAAAATTGAAGTATTAATTTGCATACCTCCGTAATAGTGTTCAGACGGCAGAACAGAAAACACAAATACAGACCTACCTATCTTGCAGATGATTTAACCTATCAGCTATTCATTTAGAATGTGTGGATGAATTCAGAGATAACTGACATCTAGACATGTTTTCGAAAGAGTAAGGGGGGAGATGAAACCATGATACCAATGGATGATGATGTTACCTAGTTTATATCATGTGAAATTGAACTGAATGCGAACGAGGACAATCTAAAGGAATTTGACCTTCATCGATTGAGCTAAAGAAAAAACTAAATGAATTACAGTAGCTCAATAATATGTACCTACAACAGACTACCCAGATACAAAATCCAGAGAGAAACAAATAAGTTCAGGAAAACATCAAAATATAATATAAGAAACTTCACATGGGGATATCGATGAAGATGTGAACCATCGAATTAAAGCCGGATGGATGAAGTGGCGCCAAGCTTCTGGCATTCTTTGTGACAAGCGGGTGCCACAGAAGCTAAAAGGCAAGTTCTATAGGACGGCGGTTCAACCCGCAATGTTGTATGGTGCTGAGTGTTGGCCGACTAAAAGGCAACATGTGCAACAGTTAGGTGTGGCGGAGATGCGCATGTTGAGATGGATGTGTAGCCACACAAGGAAGGACCGAATCCGAAATGATGACATACGAGATAGAGTTGGGGTAGCGCCAATTGAAGAGAAGCTTGTCCAACATCGTCTGAGATGGTTTGGGCGCAGGCCTCCAGAAGCCCCGGTGCATAGAGGACGGCTAAAGCATGCTGATAATGTCAAAAGAGGCCGGGGTAGACCAAACTTGACATGGGAAGAGTCCATAAAGAGAGATCTGAAGGATTGGAGCATCACCAAATAACTAGCCATGGACAGGGGTGCGTGGAAGCTTGCTATCCATGTGCCAGAACCATGAGTTGGTCACGAGATCTTATGGGTTTCACCTCTAGCCTACCCCAACTTGTTTGGGACTAAAGGCTTGGTTGTTGTTGTTGTTTGTTGTTGTTGTAAGTCTGCTGGCAAATTTATTTCCACATAAATGTCTAGATGTCTACAAAATTACTTCAAGCGATAGGTGTAATATAAATAAGAATAGCAATATATCTAAATGTGTACTAACCACATGAGTAGCAAAGATTCTTTGCACTGAAGGGAACTTGCTTCGTACATCCTTTAGCAGCTTCGCCAAAAGACAGATTCAGCTCTATCTACTTAAGTCAAGAGATAAAATTAGTTCATGACTAAAGGTGTTGTTACTTAGACATGCAACAAGAAGAATCTGAAGAATGAACCTCAATGTCACTGGCATGTACGTCTACATCATGCTGGAAAACCTGAAAACAAAGAGAATTAATGGTAGTCCCATGTGAAACGTTGAAGTAAAAAATAAAAGCGAAGAGTATGAATTACCTCTGAGAATACTTTGTAAAATTGATTAGAAAAAGGACCATCATTTTGTCTGTAGAATTCTGCAAAAGGGTCGCCGTTCTGTTTTTTGAATCCTGAAAATGGATCTTGGTAGGATCCATCAAACTCTCCCCTACCCCTTGTGGAATTTGCATCTGACCCTCTAGAAAATAGCTGCAGTGTTACAGCATGACATAAATTAATGTGTACCGGATCTCAGACTTCAAAATGTAGATTCAAAGAGCTTGAGAAGTAATGAACTGGGCCATTTACTTTTAATACTCCCTCCGTTCCTCTATATAAGGTGTATTTGTTTTTTGATAAAATTTCAGAATGTAAGGTGCATTTCTTTTGATTCTCCATAATTCCCTTGTTAGCCCTCCGAAAAAAGGAAAGAATCTATTTCCTGATTGTCTGTATCTCTTTTTATAGCAAAAGAAGGAAACTATCTCTTTGTCGATTGTATGTATCCTGCACTAATTGATTCACTTTCCACTGTCCAACAAATTTGCCAAGGGTAATTTAGTCTTTACATGTCTATAATTATGTGCCTTGGTCAACGTGCCGAAAATAATACACCTTACATAAAGGAACGGAGGGAGTAGTAGATAACAGAAATTGGAATGTTGCTGTTCCATAAATAAAATATAAAACTACCACTAAAAAAATCATGAAAGAGAGAGGATAAAGTGCTAGCAGCAGGTTGCAACTTATTACCATATCATATTGCTGTCTCTTTGAAGGATCCCGAAGAGTCTAGAGACCAACAAAACAGACATATGGCACTGTTAATTTATGCATAATAATCAACATCAAAGCTAAAGACATGGTGGTAACTTACTTGCCTCGTATGCGTCTCTTACTTCCTGAAACGTCCTTTTCGCAGCAGTATTTCCTCTATTTGTGTCTGGATGGTACTTCTTTGCAAGCTACAGAAAAAATGTTTTGAGCTTTAGAATCAGAAAACTGTACATATTTCAACCTAGTAGCCATATCGTGGGAATGCCTCTTAAAGTATATTTCTACTTACAAAATATGGATCAATATACTTAACAATGATTAAAAGATCAATTGTCTCCATTTAATCCATCAATGTAAACCTAACTACCAAGTTTACTGTTCAGTAAATCTAGTTCATCTTATCTGAATCCAAGATTGGTCTATATATTTGTAGCAGAGCAAAAATGGTTTACGATTGCTGCATAGAGTGTTGGCATTATCAACAGAATATAATCCAAAACGATTCATAATAATACTTCACACAAATAGGTGCAAACTCAGAGAAATACTGTCATTTGTTCGAAGTTAGCAGCATCACACAGGACTGAATGATAGAAAGTGGATGAGACTACCGCTTGATAAATGGATATTTACTTTCTGACATGCCCATGTTAAACAAATAGTGAGCGAGCCTAGTCAGGTTTCAAGATTTGCTGAACTGGAATGAGTGAGATACTCACAGATTGAAAAGCCTTCTTTATGTCATCTTGCGAGGCATCTTTAGTCACACCAAGAATCTTGTAATAGTCCTTCTCCATCGAATAACGTTGACCTTAAAGATGCACACAAAAAAGATTATCGGTGTATGCGTTCGCCACAATATAAGGATAATAACAGGATATTACCATATTAAGTTCAATTCATACAAGGACAAAAAAAACAACCTGTAGAATGAAAGAACCTGCTCGGTCCAGATGATGTAAACGTGGATCGACCATAGGATCTATCAGCAACATATGTGCCACTAGAGCTGCAAGCTGTGCGCATTCTCCACGAAAAAACAAATGGACAAGGAAATTGGTAAGAATCAAATAAAATAAATAAGAGCATCTATAGTATAAGTTATTAATATTGGAAATGATAAAAGTAGCTAGCAAATGGATGTGCTATTTAAATCTGCTTCCAACCACTGCATATATGAGCAGCTTGTTTTAGTTCGTGGAAGGGGGGCAATTAGTTTGGTATCTTTAGCTTATCAGATTTGCCTCGTGCTATTATCCGAACTACTACAAGTGGCGCACCAGTGGCAGCAGTTTACACACAGACCGAATTAACACGAAATCAGACAAGACAATACAGAAGGACATTACGTGTAGACGGCCGAATCCATGCGCTCCTCTGCGCAGACGCCTGCAGGAAGAACTCGGAAATCAAAATGAAGTGAACAACAGCAACTCTGCAGAAAATCCCTCGACCAAAATCGGGGAAATGGGAAAGGCGGCAAACGAACGCGAGCCGGCATTACCTCGCCGGAGCGTCGCGCGAGGGACCTCGACGCGAGCCGGAGCCACCCGAACCGGCCCATCCACCGACCTTCGGCGCACGCGGCGCGCGACGCCCCCTTTGCGTGAGGAAATTGAGAGCGGCAGGAGAGGAGGGGGCAAGGGTTTGGAGGGGAAGCCGTAGGACTAGGCTACGGGAGAGGGGGGCTGAGCAAGAGCCCGCCGGCAACCGTGGGCGGTGGGAGGGGCGAGAGCTTCCACCCGCGGGCCGCTGAGAGAGAGGAGAGGGCGGCGGTGGGAGGAGGAGGGGGAGGGCGTGGGCGGCGGCGACGGCTTGGGCGAGTGATTTGACCCTCTCTCCAAGCAACGAAGCCGGGGCCCACGGCAAAGGAGTGGCCCCGAGAATTCGACGGGCTCGGCCACAAGGCCCAACATGCGAGTTCGAATTCTGCCGCGAATGTGGTTCGGTCTTCGGTTTCTGATGAGGAAATTCAGTTCTGGGAAAATGAGGGAAGAACGGCTCTTTCTAAAACTATACTTAGCCAATAAAGAAAACTGGACCACAAATAAATAAATAAATAATCAGAGCGAATTTTGGTTTGGTTTTGGATTTTAATCTCACGGAACCGATGCACATGAAAAAATGCCTGCAGAGGTTGCAAATTGACAAGGAATCAACATGAAATATCACACACAAACAAGAAATTGAAGACAGCCTTTCGTGGTTTTGGTCCTTCTTGTACCTGCCGATTGTCGTCTCCTGAACCCATCACCCATCGGGTCACCCGTCATGGTTAGGCCCGCCATCGGTGGAACAACACAACTAGTGAGTGGTCGCTAGCCTTGAAGACGAGGGTTCAAGAGAGTCAAAGGGTGGGGGATGGTCTGACAGACAGTCATTGCTCGAGAAGTGGCGCAATGGCACACTACAGCGGGGCGGACGCTAGGGTTGGACTGGCCACTTCAAATCAAGAGAGAATGAGAGGAAGTGTGACATGCCTGCAATTGGCCTAACAGGCTAGAGTTTTTCTTCGATCGTGAATGGGCTGAGATGGTGATGTGCCGGTTTGAACGTATTTCTTACATATGTTCGTTTCTTTCACTTAAGGAATGTCCGAACCAAATTCCCCCATGTAATCTTGGTCCTTCAAAAATGAAAATCATATTAGGGTTTTGGTTCATCTGATTTCGATCTTGATTTTTTGATTCGATAAATTGGTTCTCGATTAGTATGCCCACACCTACTTTTTAGGTTTACAAGGCATGTACGTATTTTAAGAAGAAAAATGATCAAATTGTACTTTGGTGGTTGAGTACTTACAAGCCCTCCTACCAAATGGGCAATAGCACAGAAACAACACCCATGTACTTCACTCTACCCTCCCCTCCACGCCCATGTCACAAAGTTCTCGGCCCTGGCTTGCGGCATCGGCTTAGCTCACCGACTCACAACGTTGCCAACCCAACCAACTTGCAACTTCATCGTCGTTGTTAGCACCATTTTACCATTTCTAACTGATACCCTAAGGCCACACTCAGAAAGTCCTCGTGCACAGGCTATTTCTAAATGATCCCCTAAAAGGTAGTGGAGTATCCGGTGAAGTAAAGTTAGTGGAGTAAACTTTTACTCAACTAACGGTGGCCACATCTAGCCAATCCCCTATAGTTAGTGGAGTAAAAACCAAACTTTGTAGATTTTTGTCCTAGCCACATCAACTACGAACACTACACAATATACATCTTAAAAACATTAAAATGAAAACATGCATAGCATATCCATCATATCATAAAGTTGCATCATCGTGTTTTTCCAATTAAAACATGCGAAGTTCGCCCAAAAGACATCACTTCAAACACAATGTTTGATTCAAAATCACCACAAACATAGCATGTATATGTTGTGGATCGAGCCAACCAATGTCATGCACCCCCCCCCCTCGGCTACCACCACTCAAACGAGATCGTTGGGGAAGAACTAGACTCGACCATCCTCTCGGCCACCATCAACACCACCACCCCTTCGGCCACCACCATCAACACCACCACCCCTCTCGGCCACCAACAACATTTCGTAGATGGCCGAGGACTCCAAGGAGCGTGAGGAATTCGATCGTGTTCATCTCCGCACTACAATAAACAAAGCAAACACTATCAAAAATCACTATCGCCCACCAACAATCACTATCAGATACCAACAAGACGCGAGGTCGATCGTTTTACCTTGTAGACAATTCATCAACCACTTGGCGGACACGGTGCTTATTGCCGGCTGCGGCTGCAGCCCGCGTTGGAGCAGTGGCCATAGGGGCCGTCGGAGTTGCAGCATGAGGCGTCAGCCTACGACAATGCACCCCTTTGGCCTTCTTCTTCTTCTTATTTGTGGCCGCCTCGACGAGCGCCGCCATTGTCACCGTTAGCCTTCAAGCTTGTTTGGCTCTAACAGGTCCGAGGGGAGGGCGGCGGGCCGTTGCCGGATATGCAGTGGCCACCCAGAGGCCATTGGAGCGGTTGGAGGAGGAGCTTGTACGTTGTGTTTTTTTTCACCCCCAAACTCCTCTTCGGCGCGGGGCAGCGGCGCATGGGTGATTTCCGGCGGCGAAAAGACAATGGCGGTGGCTGACGGGTTGAGGGAAGGGGCAAGGGTATCCATTTCGACCGGCCAGACGATCATCAATGGCGGTAGCGGGGCGTGACAGCGGGAGACGGTGTGGCGCGTGAGGTGTGAGAGGGGGCGGCGTCGGATTTACTCAGCCGCGGCAAGAGAGAATAAATTTAGAAAGGTTTGAGGGGATATTGGGAGGTGGAATAAAAAAATTACTCCACTGTGACTTTTAAGGGATTGGTTAGGCGCGTTGTAAGGGAGTAAAACTGGTCTTTTACTCCCTCGTGGCTTTTTAGAGGATCGGTTAGAAATGGCCTAAGAGCATCTCTAGCAGATCCCGCAACCATCTCGCTGGCAAAAGGCATATAAGGGTGCCCGCAAAACATTTTTACAGGACCACGAGCGCTCCGACAAAACAGGTCCCACAAATGCTTCATGGGATGCGTTTGCAAGATTTGTTCCACAACTGAGGGCTCGCGGCACAGCAAATAAAACCCTAGTACAAATATGACCATCACTAGTTCATCATCATATATATACAACTGACATGGCTTGAGACTGCGTCGGTATTTTCCCAAAGAGGAAGGGATGATGTAGCACAACTACGGTAAGTATTTTCCTCAGTTATGAAATCAATGTATCGATCCAAGGAGGAAGACCATGCAACGCTATGCAAACGGTACCTACACACAAAGAACAAATACTTGCAACCAGACGCGTAAGAGAGGTTGTCAATCTCTCAACGGTGAAAAGATAGATTAGATTGTAATAGGTCTAGCAAAAAGATCTCACAAGAACACAAAAAAGTAAATAAAAAGTGCAGCAAGGTATTTTGGTTTTTTTTGGATTACTATATATGAAAACAAAAGGGGCAAACAAGATAGATCGGAAAGCAATATGTTGGAAAAGTAGACCCAAGGGCCGTAGGTTTCACTAGTGGCTTCTCTCATGAGTATAGCACATGGTGGGTAAACAAATTACTGTTGGTCAATTGATTGAAGATCAAATAATCATGATGATATCCAAGTCAATGATCATTATATAGGCATCACATCCAAGCTAAGTAGACCGAAACGATTTTGCATCTAATACTATTACTCGACCCATCGACCGCTATCCAACATGCATCTAGTGTATTAAGTTCATGGAAAAATGGAGTGATGAAATAAGAATGGTGACATGATGTAGACAAGATCTAGGAATAGACCCTATCTTGTTATCCTTAATAACAATGATACATGTGTGTCTTGTTGCCCCTTCTGTTACTGGGAAAGGACACCGCAAGATCGACCCCATCACAAAGCACCTCTTCCCATGACAAGAAAAATTGATCTAGTTGGCCTAACTAAACCAAAGATTCAAAGAAGAAATGCGAGGCTATAAGTAATCATGCATAAAAGAGGTCAAAGAAGAACTCAAAAAATACTAGAGCAATTCCATAGCTCAAAAAAAAATAAAGTGAAGCATATAGAGCAATTCTAACAAATCATAGCATAATTTTGGCTCTCTCAAATAGGTGTGTCCGGCAAGGATACTTGTGGCAAAATAAAAAGAAAATCAAGCAAAGACTCATATAATACAAGACGCTCCAAGCAAAACTCATGATATGTGATGAATAAAAATATAGCTCCAAGTAAAATACTGATGGTTGTTAGAAGAAAGAGGGGATGCCACTCGAGGCATCCCTAAGCTTAGTTGCTTGTTTCTATTTGGATATTATCTTGTGGTGCCATGGGAATCCCCGAGCTTAGGTTCTTCTTACTCCTTATTCCTTCATCCATTGTGATCTCACCCAAAACTTGAAAACTTCAATCACACAAAACTCAACAAAATCTTCGTGAGATCCATTAGTATAATAAAGCAAATCACCACTCTAAGTACTGTTGCAAACCCATTCATATTTTATCATTGCATTATATCTACTGTATGATAACTTTACCAAGACTTATACCCCCCCCAATCCAAGCCATAGATTCATCAAAATAAGCACACAATGCAACGAAAACAAAATCTGACCTCAAGCAGAACAGTTTGTAGTAATCTGTTCTCTAACCATACTTCTGTAACTCTTAAAATTCTGAAACATTAGGACAACGTAAAGACTTTGTATAGAAATAATGTGTTAAAATTGCAGCTCATTATAAATCTTTGGTAAAAAAATGAAAATTCACGTACTAGAGTCAAAGTTTTTGTTTCGGATTCAGCATTGTTTGTACTCATCTTATGAATCATCCTAAAGGCTTTACCTGGCACAAACACTAAATAAAACATAAAAAACATAATCATAACAGAGGCATAATTGTGTAAACACTCAAAAACAGAAATAAAAAGTTAAAATACATTTTATTTATTGGGTTGCCTCCCAACAAGCGCTATCGTTTTACGCCCCTAGCTAGGCATAATGCATAGATTCAAGTATCGTCATCTTTAGGTTTTACTCCATAGAAGGCCCTCATGGTTGATTCATATGGTGGCTTAACTCTTATTCCAGGGAAGTGTTCCATACCCTTTCTAAGTGTAAATTGAAATTTAATGTTTCCTTCTTTCATATCAATCACGACGCCTATAGTGCGTAAAAACGGTCTACCAAGTATGATGGGACAAGACGGATTGCAATCAATATCAAGAACGATAAAATCAATGGACACATAGTTCCTATTTGCAAGAATAAGAACATCATTAATTCTTCCCAAAGGCTTTTTAATAGTAGAATCCACCAAGTGCAAATTAAGAGAACATTCTTCAATATTGGTAAGACCCAGCACATCACATAGAGATTTCGGAATTGTGGAAACATTAGCACCCAAATCACATATAGAAAGGCACTCATAAATTTTAATCTTGACTTTAATGGTAGGTTACCACTCATCATGTAATTTTCTAGGAATTGAAATCTCTAATTCCAACTTTTCTTCTAAGGGTTTCATCATGGCATCAACAATATGTTTAGTGAAAGCTTTATTTTGTTCATAAGAATGGGATAAATTTATCATGGATTGCACCAAATAAACACACTCAACCAAAGAGCAACTATCATTATTAAATTCTTTGTAATCCAATATAGCGGGCACATCACTAGTTAAAGTTTTGACCTCTCCAAACCCACTTTCATCAATTTTTTCATTAAGATTTCCACCCTCCAAATTATTGGGACGCCCTATAGATAAAGTCGACTCTTCTTCAGACCCTTTATCATCATTTTTAATATTACTAAACAAGGAACCAATAGAACAAACACCAATCATTTCTAGATCTTCATCATTTTTATGAAGGTAATCGCTAGAAAACATTTTTTCTAAAAAAATATCTTTTAGCTCTAAGCATAGCGGTTATTTTCTTACTTTCATCCATAGAAACATATAAAGCTTTAATTGTTTCATTAATCTTAGGTGGAAAAGCATTCAACTTGAGATTCTCTACATCATGGGAAATTCTATCAATGCTTATAGACATATCATCAATCTTATTCAACTTTTATTCTATCATAGTATTGAAAGACTTTTGAGCATTGATAAATTTCATGATTTGAGTTCTAAAGGAAGTAATTTTCGCGAGCGGAAAATACTTAGTAATAAAAGCATCCTTGCACTTATCCCAAGAATCGATACTATTGCGAAGCAAAGAAGGAAACCAAATTTTTGCACAATCCCGCAAGGAAAAAGGGAATAATTTTAACTTCACATATCATTGTCCATATCTTTTTTTTCTCTTTTGCATATCACACATTCTACGAATGTGTTTAGATGGGACATGACATCCTCATTAGGAGTACCGGAAAATTGTTCTTTCATGACAATATTCAACAAAGTGGCATTAATATCACAAGACTCTTCACTAGTGGCGGGAGGAGCAATCGGAGTGCTAATAAAATAATAATTATTAGTATTGGAAAAATCGCACAATTAGGTATTTTCTTGAGTCATCGTGAGTTCATGACTACGCAAACAATATTGCAAGCAAACAAGAGATCTGGCAAGAAAAAGGCAAATGAAAAAGAAGGCGAATAAAACGGCAAATTATGTGAAGTGGGGGAGAGGAAAACGAGAGGCAAATGGAAAATAATGTAAATTGCAAGGATATGAGATTTGTGATTAAGAACCTGATAGATGTCGATGATGTCTCCCTGGCGCCAGAGATTGGCACGCTGAAGAGAGACTGCTTATGCACCGCCTCCCAGGCAACGGCGCTAGAAGTTCCTTCGAAGTGGCTTGAGACTGCGTCGGTATTTCCCCAAAGAGGAAGGGATGATGCAGCACAACTACGGTAAGTATTTCCCTCAGTTATGAAATCAAGGTATTGATCCAAGGAGGAATACCATGCAACGCTATGTAAACGGTACCTGCACACAAAGAACAAATACTTGCAACCCGACGCGTAAGAGAGGTTGTCAATCTCTCAATGGTAAAAAGATAGATTAGATTGTAATAGGTTGGGAAATAGATCTCACAAGAACACAAAATAAAAGAAGTGGATAAAAAGTGCAGCAAGGTATTTTTGGTTTTTTGGGATTAATAGATCTGAAAACAAAAGCGGCAAAAAAGATAGATTGGAAAGCAATATGTTTGAAAAGTAGACCCCGAGGTCGTAGGTTTCACTAGTGGCTTCTCTCATGAGTATAGCACACGGTGGATAAACAAATTATCGTTGGGCAACTGATAGAAGATCAAATAATCATGACGATATCCAAGGCAATGATCATTATATAGGCATCACGTCCAAGATAAGTAGACCGAAATGATTCTGCATCTACTACAATTACTCCACACATCGACCGCTTTCCAGCATGCATCTAGTGTATTAAGTTCATGGAAAAATGGAGTAATGCAATAAGAACGATGACATGATGTAGACAAGATCTATTCATGTAGGAATAGACCCATCTTGTTATCCTTAATAGCAACGATACATGTGTGCCTTGCTGCCCCTCCCGTCACTCGGAAAGGACACTGCAAGATCGAACCCATCACAAAGCAGCTCTTCCCATTGCAAGAAAAATCGATCTAGTTGGCCTAACTAAACCAAAGATTCAAAGAAGAAATACGAGGCTATAAGTAATCATGCATAAAAGATATCAAACAAGAACTCAAATAATATTCATGGATAGAAACTAATCATGAACTCAAAATTCATCGGATCCCAACAAACACATGGCAAAAAGTCATTACATCAAATAGATCTCCAAGAGACCATTCTATTGAGAATCAAAAGAAAGAGAGGAAGCCATGTAGCTACTTCCTATGGACTCGTAGATCTATGGTGGACTACTCACGCATCATCATAGAGGCACCCATGAAGAGGATGCACCCCTCTGTGATGGTGTTAGATTGGATCTCGCAGTTCTAAAACTTGCGGCGTTCGGAATTGTGTTTCACCGACTCCCCTAGGGTTTTTGGAATATTTGGGTATTTCTAGAGCTAATAGGCGGTGGAGAGGTCTCCAGAGGTGGGCACGATACACCAGGCTGTGCTAGGGGCCTTTGGCGCCTTGGTGTCTTGTGCCCTCCTCCGCCTTCCTCTTTGGCACTTCTTTAGCCCACTGGATGTCTTCTGGCCCCAAAAAATCTCCAAAAAGTTTCTTCGTTTGGTACTAATATTTCGCGAAGTAAAAAACAAACAAAAAACAGCAACTAGCACTTGGCACTATGTCAATAGGTTAGTCCAAGAAATGATATAGTTGCTATAAAATGATTGTAAAACATCCAAGATTGATAATATAACAACATGGAACAATCAAAAATTATGGATACGTTAGAGACGTATCAGCATCCCCAAGCTTAATTTCTACTCGTCCTCGAGTAGGTAAATGATAAAAACATAATTTTTGATGTGGAATGTGCTACCTCTTGAGCTTGCGTTGGTTTTCCCTTAAAGAGGAAAGGGTGATGCAGCAAAGTAGATAAGTATTTCCCTCAATTGTTGAGAACCAAGGTATCAATCCAGTAGGAGGAACAAGCAAGTTACCAGTGGATGCACCTACACAAACAATCAAACTCTTGGAACCAACACTATAAAGGGGTTGTCAATCCCTTCACGGTTATTTGCAAGGATTAGACCTGATAGAGATAGATGTAAACGAGAACGGAAAGTAAAAGGTAAATAAATTGCAACAAAGTATTTTTGGTATTATTGGTTTAGATCTAAAAATATATTATGGAAAGTAGACCCGGGGGCCATAGGTTTCACTAGAGGCTTCTCTCATGATGGCAAGTATTACAATGGGTGAACAAATTACTGCCGAGCAATTGATAGAAAATCGGATAATTATGGAGATATCCAAGGAAATGATTATGCATATAGGCATCACATCCGTGTCAAGTAGACTGAAACGATTATGGTGGTGCTTTCCTCATAGTCTTCATCGTCGCTGATGAAGGGTGCCATGTCTCCTTCGGGATGAAGGTTTTCCCCCATGTCTAGCTGCTCCTCCAGAGTTGCGATGCGTGCATTCTGCTCATCAATCCTCTCTAGGAAGTCCTTCACTTCATGCTCGTGTTCATAGTTGGCCTCTCGCAGATCAGCTTCAAGGTCCAGCTCGCGGTTCATCAGATTCTTGATTGTCTTTGTATCAGCACGAACTCGAAGCTCCAGAGTCCTGATGTGAGTCTCCAGGGTCTGGATATATGACATGATGGAGTCTCCAGTGGGAGGGGTTATGATGTTTCCATGAGCATCTCTGCGGCAAACCATGCTGCGTCCTGGTGAAATGGTTCCACCTCTGTATTCCTCCTGAATACGTCCAAGGGCACGATGAATGGCCATGTCTCTTCCAAGTATCCAGCTGGGTGCCACGAACTTGAAGTCGATGGGTTTCTTCCGATTCCCAAAGGTCTTCCCTGGGATGTGCACCTCGATCTTGTAGCGTCCATCTTGGGGAAATGACATGATAGGAGTCCCGGTGATGCTCGGCAAAGCAATCCTTACGTCCTTGACGATCCTCATCAGCTCCTTACCAAAGGGCATCGTTGCGTCAGGCTGGCAAAACTCCGTGATCAACACTGGGATGAAGGTGGCCATCTATAAATTTTGAAATAATCGGAGAGGAGTCAGAAACGAATAGATGAGAGTATAAGATATTTAAAGACAAAGAGAAACAATCCTAAGGCTTTCCAATCCTAGAGGTTACGTCCTACGGTCAGCGTGTGCTCTGATACCATTTCTGTAGCGACCCGACCTGAAAGGTCAAGTCTCCGGTGTTTCCGTACCATCCCAAGATCATGCTGGTACACACACGGTACATCCATGTATATATCAAAGGGAAATCACACAACATTATATTAATCGAAATCTCATATCAAGTCCTTTATTACAATAAAAATTACAATAAAGTGGCTAAAAGCCAACTCATGAGAATATCTAAATCTTGCGGAAGCGTCGAAGGTAGATGAGTCCATCTGACTCCAAGGGCATTTCACTGAGCATAGAACGTGTCCTCACTCTTGGTCGGAAAAGTACTCTGCAACATGATACGTTGCAGCCGTGTAGGTCAGCATATGGAATATGCCGGCAAAGTCACAGTAGAGGTGTGAAAATAATCAACTAGTCTATATGCATATATGGCAGGTGGGGTGGTAAGCTTTGCGTAAAGCCAATTTTTCCTACATCAAGAAAAGGGGCTAAGCAAAATATTACTAAGTTGGTTGATTAATGAGATGGTTCCACCAACCAATTCTCATTCCCAAAATTATTAATACCCACATCATCATTATTAATTGTGTTGAGAGTTCCGGAAGTTTCAATTCCTTTGGCTCAAGTCGTCCATGACCGTGGACACGGCTAATCGATTAGGTTTAAGTACTCTGCAGAGTTTTGCACACGTTCCCCACAAGATTTGGTCGCCTCCGTTTGATTTCTCGCACTTCAGGGTGTTTGAGAAACGGATGACCAAAACATGGTCTTCCAAAGGGTTTCCCTGCAACTCTGTCGGTGCCCATCCTTTCCTACCGTTCTTCTACCTCTCGTAGCACCGCTTGTCCAGGGTCACCACGATATCCAACCAAGCCAGAGCCCATAATGACTTGTGGCTGTGCAGGTAAGCCTTGGGTTTTAAAGCATCCATCCATCTCTTTGTGCCTGGGTGGACCTTTCCGCGTGAATACTGGCCATCTCCAGCATCACCTAGGCAAATCCACTGGTTTCTCCAGGGTGACGTTCAACCATCATCCACCCAGAGGTATGTTGAAAACTCGGAGTCTTAAATCTTGATCATTATGTAGGTCTTGAAATTATTAACTCTCTCAACTCTCATGAATCACACAACCAACCCCGTCTACTAATAGCATAGCAAAAGGTAAAACAACGTTTCCCGGGGCCAATGTGTCAAGAGGTTGAGGGGGGTACCTACCACATGATACTACTACAATGTAACCAAGTTTCCAACTAACCTATCTTGCATGCAATTGGGGAGATGGTAGAACTAATGCATATAAAACATGGGTAAACATGGTCAAAGTGACTTGCCTGATTGATGATCTTCGTACGTGAGTGACTCTAAGTAACAAGCTTCGCACTCCGGATAATCTAACGAAGCAAACAAGCACTCAATAAGCATACAACAGAATATTGTAACTCACAAACATCAACCAAGAACTAGTAAACAATCAAGACAAAACAATGCACAAATCTCAAGTAAGAAAACACACAAAGTTTCGTTTTCAAAAGGTGAGGAATGAAAACACTACTGACATAATGAAACCATTTGTAATAACAAAACAATTGTTGTCAGCAAGGAAACAATAGAATATTTTATTAATAAACAGAATATAATCAATTTAAGTTTGTTGGGAAAAGTTTAGTAAAGTTTATACAAGTTTGTGATAAACACTATATGAATCAACTATAGTTATATTAACAAAAGAATGAAAAACTAAACTTATTATTTATTTGTAAAACATGTTCTTAACAAAAAATAATTTACAATTAAATCTGTCTTAGAAAACAGAATTAAAATATACAAAACTTTGTTTGAAAACAAAACTATTACTAGTTAGTTGTTTTAATCAAATTATGCCTATTTGAAAAGAAGTTGTGATTCCTATGTTAAATAAAATTAAACTAAGCAAATTTATATTTTTATTATCAGTAAGTGAAAACACTAAATGTTTACTAACAGAACCTAATAAACAAATAAAATCAAATTCTAAAACAAACTAATTAAAATTGAGTTTATAAAACTATATTATAATACTAAGAAGATTCTGTTTATAGCTAAAACACTACTCAAATATATCCTAAAAATCTTCAAACTAAGCATGAAGGTAGTCCTAACTAATACCAAACAGTAGCAAAAAGATTCATATCAAAATCTATTTTCAAACTCTAGTTATTCAGATTTGAAGATTTTGAGAAAATTTGATTAAATTCAAATTTTATAGTTCAAATTTGAAATTTAAAAGTACAGGGTGAAACTACATGAAAAATGTGAGCTATTGCAAAAAGAACCAACTCAAAATGTTAAACAGGTTAAAAGATATTCACAAAACAAAATCATAATAGGTTCAATTTTCTAAACAAAAATCAGAAAAAAGTGAAATATCTATCGGACGGCCAGGGGGCTACGTGGCACTGTCCTAATGGCTAAGGGGTGTGTGCGCTCGGGGGTTACGGGCGGGCGACCGGTCTGTAAAGGAAAACGGTTCGGATTAAATCCGATCTAATCTGGGTCGTCGATTACAGATCGAACGAGTGGGGATGCTCACAGTGTTAAGAGGTCGCCGGCGTCGGGGTCTCCGGCGAGTCCGGAAGCGGCGAATGCGACGGCGAGGCGCTCCGGTGGTCGGGGAAGACGGGGAAGTGGTCCGGGCGACGGCGACGGTTCTCCGGAGTCGATTGGTGGCAACGGTGGGTGGAATGGTGGACGGAATCGGTGGCTACGGTCGACGGCGAGGTCCGGTGATGGTGGGAGCTCCGGCGAGCAATTGCGTAGCCTTCCGGCGAGGGACAGAGGGGGCTAGGGGGAGAATGAAGAGAGGGGCTGGCCGGTACTTATAGGGGTGCGGGGAGCGAGAGGGAGTTAAGAGAGGAGAGAGATCCGGCGAGGGGAGGAAATGGCCGGCGTCGGGTCCGGCGCGCGGGGGGGGGGGGGGGGGGGGGGGAAGGAGATTACCGTTCGGTCATTACGAGCGAACGAGGTGGGGGCCCGGTGTCAGCGAAAGGGGACGTGTCCGTTACGCGTGGTCGGCCGGTCGGTAGTAAAAGCGCGAATAACTGCCGTGGGCCGGCCCGTTTAATACCGAAAACGGTTACCATTTCTTTTTAATAATTTTCCAGAGACATTCAAAAGCTTTTAAAGCATTCAAATCATCTCTAAATATAGGGGTATTATATATCAAAATTAACAGAATAATAAATTCTATTTAATGAACATTTCTATTCTGTCATTTGAACACTTTGAAAAAATAATATTTTCAGAAATTGCCTAATTGTTTTTAAACCCTTTTTGCAAATATTTTCAAAATAACCCCTGGTTATTATTGTTCAAATAAACCACCAATTAGTCCCTGGCGTGGAGTGTCATGTTCCTCCTCTCTTATTTGAACTTTTAACCAAAATTTCAAATAGGTGAAAGCAACTTAGTGAAAAGTAGAAAGGACTTTCAGAAAGTCAGAAAAGGCATTTCAACTATTTCATAAAATCAAGCAATGATGATGATGGATGCATAGCTATATTCATAACATTCCAAAATGAAATTTTGGGATGTTACAAACCTACCCACCTTAAGATGAATCTCGCCCTCGAGATTCGGGTTGGCTAGAAAATAGGTGCGGATGGTCTCTACGAAGATCTTCTTCGCGTTCCCAGGTGGCTTCTTCCTCGGTGTGGTGACTCCACAAAACTTTGCAGAACTTGATGGTCTTGCTGCGGGTAACTCTGTTGGATGTCTCGAGGATCTTGACAGGCTTCTCCTCGTAAGTCATATCACTGTCAAGCTGTATGGCCTCTAGGGGCACGGTGTCTCGAAAAGGGATGTCAGCCATCTCAGCATGGCATTTCTTTAGCTGGGAAACATGGAACACATTATGAACTTCGGATAATCCTTCCGGCAATTCCAGTTTGTATGCAACTTCGCCTCTACGTTCAAGAATTTTGTAGGGGCCTATGAATCTGGGTGCTAATTTTCCTTTAACACCAAACCTCTTGATTCCACGAAGCGGGGACACACGAAGATAAGCTCGGTCTCCCACTTTATACGTCACTTCTTTGCGTTTGTTGTCAGCATAACTCTTCTGTCGAGATTGAGCTACCTTGAGTCTGTCACGAATCATCTTGACTTTCTCTTCAGAATCTCGGATAAGGTCGGGACCAAAAAGTTGTCGGTCTCCAACACCATCCCACGTCAGTGGTGTTCTGCATCTCCTTCCGTATAAAGCTTCGAAAGGGGCCATCTTTAGACTGGTCTGATAACTGTTGTTGTACGAAAATTCTGCGTAAGGTAAGTTGTCATCCCAACTAGATCCATAATCTAGCGCACAAGCTCTCAACATGTCTTCCAAAATCTGGTTGACTCTCTCAGTCTGTCCATCTATCTGCGGATGAAAGGCTGTACTGAACTCTAGCCTTGTACCCAAAGTTTCATGTAATTGATGCCAAAACTTTGAGGTAAACTGTGTTCCTCTATCTGACACGATACTCCTTGGAACTCCATGCAAACATACGATCCTGGTCATATATATCTTGGCTAGCTTAGCACTGGTATAAGTGGTTTTCACTAGAATGAAATGAGCTACCTTGGTCAAGCGATCTACCACTACCCAGATGGAATCATAACCTGAACGGGTCCTGGGCAATCCTGTGATGAAATCCATACCAAGCTTTTCCCATTTCCACTCGGGTATCTGCAAAGGTTGGAGTAACCCTGCTGGTTTCTGATGTTCTGCCTTTACTCTCTGACAAATATCACATATTGCAACATATTCCGCAATATCTTTCTTCATACCTGTCCACCAATAAGTTTCCTTTAAATCCAGATACATCTTGGTGTTGCCTGGGTGTATCGAGTAAGGTGAATCGTGGGCTTCCTGAAGTATCAACTTCCTGAGCTCTGGGTCATTGGGCACATAGATTCGGTTCTCAAACCACAAAGTTCCGTGTTCATCCTCACGAAAACCTTTAGCTTTACCATCTTCCATTCTCTGTTTAATCTCAGCTATCTCCTTGTCCGATTTCTGGGCTTCACGAATTCTTTCGGTCAAGGTGGACTGAATTTCCAGTGTAGCAAAAGTTTTCCGACTCAAGGCATCGGCTACAACATTAGCCTTACCTGGATGGTAGTGTAATCTGATGTCATAGTCCTTGATTAACTCTAACCATCTCCTCTGTCTGAGGTTCAACTCTTTTTGCGTGAAGATATACTTCAAGCTCTTATTGTCGGTGTAAACATCACAACTATTTCCGATAAGAAAATGTCTCCAAGTCTTGAGTGCGTGCACTACGGCTGCTAGTTCCAAATCATGCGTGGCATAATTCAACTCATGAGGTCGTAGTTGTTTGGATGCATAGGCTACCACTTTTCCATCCTGCATAAGTACTCCTCCAAGTCCTTGACGTGAAGCATCACAGTAAACCTGGAAGTCCTTCCGAATATTGGGCAAAATCAACACTGGGGCTGTGACCAAACGTTTCTTCAACTCCTGAAAACTGGCTTCACATTCCTCAGTCCAAACATACTTAGATTCTTTCTTCAACAACTCTGTCATGGGCTTGGCAATCTTTGAGAAATTCTCAATGAATCTCCGGTAATATCTGGCAAGTCCGAGGAAACTGCGGATCTCCTTAACTGAGGTAGGGGACTTCCACTCGATGACGGCTTCAACCTTAGTAGGGTCCACTGCTATTCCATCTCCGGAAATAACATGTCCAAGGAATCCGACTTCCGTCAGCCAAAATTCACATTTGCTGAACTTGGCATATAGTTGATGCTCTCTCAGCTTCTCCAGAACTAAACGCAAATGTTCCTTATGCTCTTCCTCGTTCTTGGAGAATATCAGAATGTCATCGATGAACACCACAACAAACTTGTCTAGGTATTCCATGAATACTTTGTTCATCAAATTCATGAAGTAGGCAGGAGCATTAGTCAATCCAAAAGACATGACCGTATACTCATACAAGCCATACCTCGTGGTGAAAGCTGTTTTGGGTATATCCTGTTCACGAATTTTCAACTGGTGATACCCTGATCGAAGATCGATCTTGGAGAATACTTTGGCTCCTACGAGCTGATCAAACAAATCATTAATCATCGGCAGAGGGTACTTGTTCTTGATAGTCACCTCGTTCAAGGCACGATAATCGACTACCATTCTCAAGGTTTTATCCTTCTTCTCCACCAAAAGAACTGGGGCTCCCCAAGGTGAAGAACTGGGGCGTATATAACCTTTGTCCAATAACTCCTTAATTTGCTTCTTGATTTCCAACAGATCATTTGCGGGCATCCGATAGGGTCTCTTGGAAATTGGGGCTGTCCCTGGCTGTAGCTCTATTAGGAACTCAATCTCCCTATCTGGTGGCATGCCTGGTAATTCTTCTGGAAATACATCTAGAAAGTCTTTTACCACAGGTACTTCCTCCTGAACAACTCCTGTGAGGGCATTTAACCTAGCACTCATACGTGTGCATCGGGATACATACTTAATCCTCTTGTTCTCCGGGGTGGTGAGTGAAACAGACTTGCTGAGGCAATCAAGATTTCCTTCATACTTGGTCATCCAATCCATGCCTAGGATTACATCCAATCCCTGGGATTCTAAGACGATGAGGTCGGTGGGAAAAACATGGTTTCCTATATTGAGTTTCAAGGCATGGCATCCTATCCCTGCCATCATCATACCTCCTGGGGAACTGACCTTAATGGGCTGACTAAGGGTTTTGGTGGGCAAGCCATACTTATCCACAACTACCCTTGATATGAATGAATGAGTTGCACCGAAATCAAAAAGTACTGTAACAGGACGTGAATGCAATAAAAACTTACCAACCACAGTCTCGGGTTGATCATAGACTTCTTCCACGTCGAGATGGTTCACCTGGGCACGAGGAAAAAGGTTTGGCTTCTTGGCTGCGGAATTGCCGTTGTTGTTGCCGTTTCCACTGCCTTGCTTGCTCTGGGAACACTCAGTAGCATAGTGCCCTGTCTTCTGACACTTGAAACGGGTAATGTGACTCAGATCCTTCTGAGCAGGAACTTGACGGTGCTGGTTGTTGTTCCCATTCCCATTGTCAGTCTTGAAATTGCCATGGTTGAGACGGTTGTTCCCATTTCCTCCATGATGGTGGCCTCCATGGTTGTGCACAGCATGAGTGTGTCTTCCAAACTTACCGGTCCCTGATCCGGTATTCCCTGAGTACGGGGAGTAGCGAAGCTTCTGATGAGCTCCAGAGTTGAACTTCCCCTGAGTGTACTTCCTCTTGCGGTTCTCAATCTGCTGCTGTTTACCTTCCAGAATAAGTGCCTTATCCACCAGCTCTTGGTAGTTGTTGAAATTAGCCACTACCAGCTGCATGCTCAACTCATCGTTGAGTCCTTCCAGAAATTTCTCTTGCTTGGCCGCATCATCGGCCACGTCTCCTGGTGTATAACGTGCCAATGTGTTGAAGTCGTCCACGTACTGGGCCACAGAGCGATTACTCTGGCGCAAGTTGCGAAACTCGCGCTTCTTCAGACTCATGGCTCCAGCTGAAACATGTGCGGTGCGGAAAGCTTGCTGGAACTGCTCCCAAGTCACATCTGCAATAGGATAAGTGGTGGTGTAGTTCTCCCACCATGAAGCTGCTGGTCCTTCAAGTTGATGTGCGGCAAATCGCACCTTCTCAGCATCAGTACATCCAGCGGTGACAAGTTCTCTCTCCATCTTACGGAGCCAGTCATCTGCCACAATGGGCTCAGTACTGCTGGAGAAAGTTGGAGGGTTCAACCTCAGAAAACGGGTGAGATTGTCAGTCTGGGGTGGATGGTGGTTGTTGTTGTTCTGGTTGTTGGTCTGATTCTGAATCAATAACTGCATCGGTGCATTCTGTTGCTGAAGGAGTTGAGTGAGTTCCGGCGGGAAAGTGAAGTCGGTCTCACGTCGTGGAGGCATCTTGCTGTTTTCAGAGGGATGAGAATTAGAATAGAACAAGGGTCTAGAAGAATTTCACTACCCATATGCAATGCAACAAACATATCACACCAAACACTCATTCATTTATTCAATCAATGTCAAACATCGAGAATACAAATCTCAAACAACTAAGCATCGACCTACGCTTTAATGATTAAAATAAAAGATACATTGGAGGGCATAACTAAGGTTCTCCTCAAAAGTGCATAGTCGTAGGTCCTCCGGTGGTGCTTTCCTCATAGTCTTCATCGTCGCTGATGAAGGGTGCCATGTCTCCTTCGGGATGAAGGTTTTCCCCCATGTCTAGCTGCTCCTCCAGAGTTGCGATGCGTGCATTCTGCTCATCAATCCTCTCTAGGAAGTCCTTCACTTCATGCTCGTGTTCATAGTTGGCCTCTCGCAGATCAGCTTCAAGGTCCAGCTCGCGGTTCATCAGATTCTTGATTGTCTTTGTATCAGCACGAACTCGAAGCTCCAGAGTCCTGATGTGAGTCTCCAGGGTCTGGATATATGACATGGTGGAGTCTCCAGTGGGAGGGGTTATGATGTTTCCATGAGCATCTCTGCGTCAAGCCATGCTGAGTCCTGGTGAAATGGTTCCACCTCTGTATTCCTCCTGAATACGTCCAAGGGCACGATGAATGGCCATGTCTCTTCCAAGTATCCAGCTGGGTGCCACGAACTTGAAGTCGATGGGTTTCTTCCGATTCCCAAAGGTCTTCCCTGGGATGTGCACCTCGATCTTGTAGCGTCCATCTTGGGGAAATGACATGATAGGTGTCCCGATGATGCTCGGCAAAGCAATCCTTACGTCCTTGACGATCCTCATCAGCTCCTTACCAAAGGGCATCGTTGCGTCAGGCTGGCAAAACTCCGTGATCAACACTGGGATGAAGGTGGCCATCTATAAATTTTGAAATAATCGGAGAGGAGTCAGAAACGAATAGATGAGAGTATAAGATATTTAAAGACAAAGAGAAACAATCCTAAGGCTTTCCAATCCTAGAGGTTACGTCCTACGGTCAGCGTGTGCTCTGATACCATTTCTGTAGCGACCCGACCTGAAAGGTCAAGTCTCCGGTGTTTCCGTACCATCCCAAGATCATGCTGGTACACACACGGTACATCCATGTATATATCAAAGGGAAATCACACAGCATTATATTAATCGAAATCTCATATCAAGTCCTTTATTACAATAAAAATTACAATAAAGTGGCTAAAAGCCAACTCATGAGAATATCTAAATCTTGCGGAAGCGTCGAAGGTAGATGAGTCCATCTGACTCCAAGGGCATCTCACTGAGCATAGAACGTGTCCTCACTCTTGGTCGGAAAAGTACTCTGCAACATGATACGTTGCAGCCGTGTAGGTCAGCATATGGAATATGCCGGCAAAGTCACAGTAGAGGTGTGAAAATAATCAACTAGTCTATATGCATATATGGCAGGTGGGGTGGTAAGCTTTGCGTAAAGCCAATTTTTCCTACATCAAGAAAAGGGGCTAAGCAAAATATTACTAAGTTGGTTGATTAATGAGATGGTTCCACCAACCAATTCTCATTCCCAAAATTATTAATACCCACATCATCATTATTAATTGTGTTGAGAGTTCCGGAAGTTTCAATTCCTTTGGCTCAAGTCGTCCATGACCGTGGACACGGCTAATCGATTAGGTTTAAGTACTCTGCAGAGTTTTGCACACGTTCCCCACAAGATTTGGTCGCCTCCGTTTGATTTCTCGCACTTCAGGGTGTTTGAGAAACGGATGACCAAAACATGGTCTTCCAAAGGGTTTCCCTGCGACTCTGTCGGTGCCCATCCTTTCCTACCGTTCTTCTACCTCTCGTAGCACCGCTTGTCCAGGGTCACCACGATATCCAACCAAGCCAGAGCCCATAATGACTTGTGGCTGTGCAGGTAAGCCTTGGGTTTTAAAGCATCCATCCATCTCTTTGTGCCTGGGTGGACCTTTCCGCGTGAATACTGGCCATCTCCAGCATCACCTAGGCAAATCCACTGGTTTCTCCAGGGTGACGTTCAACCATCATCCACCCAGAGGTATGTTGAAAACTCGGAGTCTTAAATCTTGATCATTATGTAGGTCTTGAAATTATTAACTCTCTCAACTCTCATGAATCACACAACCAACCCCGTCTACTAATAGCATAGCAAAAGGTAAAACAACGTTTCCCGGGGCCAATGTGTCAAGAGGTTGAGGGGGGTACCTACCACATGATACTACTACAATGTAACCAAGTTTCCAACTAACCTATCTTGCATGCAATTGGGGAGATGGTAGAACTAATGCATATAAAACATGGGTAAACATGGTCAAAGTGACTTGCCTGATTGATGATCTTCGTACGTGAGTGACTCTAAGTAACAAGCTTCGCACTCCGGATAATCTAACGAAGCAAACAAGCACTCAATAAGCATACAACAGAATATTGTAACTCACAAACATCAACCAAGAACTAGTAAACAATCAAGACAAAACAATGCACAAATCTCAAGTAAGAAAACACACAAAGTTTCGTTTTCAAAAGGTGAGGACTGAAAACACTACTGACATAATGAAACCATTTGTAATAACAAAACAATTGTTGTCAGCAAGGAAACAATAGAATATTTTATTAATAAACAGAATATAATCAATTTAAGTTTGTTGGGAAAAGTTTAGTAAAGTTTATACAAGTTTGTGATAAACACTATATGAATCAACTATAGTTATATTAACAAAAGAATGAAAAACTAAACTTATTATTTATTTGTAAAACATGTTCTTAACAAAAAATAATTTACAATTAAATCTGTCTTAGAAAACAGAATTAAAATATACAAAACTTTGTTTGAAAACAAAACTATTACTAGTTAGTTGTTTTAATCAAATTATGCCTATTTGAAAAGAAGTTGTGATTCCTATGTTAAATAAAATTAAACTAAGCAAATTTATATTTTTATTATCAGTAAGTGAAAACACTAAATGTTTACTAACAGAACCTAATAAACAAATAAAATCAAATTCTAAAACAAACTAATTAAAATTGAGTTTATAAAACTATATTATAATACTAAGAAGATTCTGTTTATAGCTAAAACACTACTCAAATATATCCTAAAAATCTTCAAACTAAGCATGAAGTTAGTCCTAACTAATACCAAACAGTAGCAAAAAGATTCATATCAAAATCTATTTTCAAACTCTAGTTATTCAGATTTGAAGATTTTGAGAAAATTTGATTAAATTCAAATTTTATAGTTCAAATTTGAAATTTAAAAGTACAGGGTGAAACTACATGAAAAATGTGAGCTATTGCAAAAAGAACCAACTCAAAATGTTAAACAGGTTAAAAGATATTCACAAAACAAAATCATAATAGGTTCAATTTTCTAAACAAAAATCAGAAAAAAGTGAAATATCTATCGGACGGCCAGGGGGCTACGTGGCACTGTCCTAATGGCTAAGGGGTGTGTGCGCTCGGGGGTTACGGGCGGGCGACCGGTCTGTAAAGGAAAACGGTTCGGATTAAATCCGATCTAATCTGGGTCGTCGATTACAGATCGAACGAGTGGGGATGCTCACAGTGTTAAGAGGTCGCCGGCGTCGGGGTCTCCGGCGAGTCCGGAAGCGGCGAATGCGACGGCGAGGCGCTCCGGTGGTCGGGGAAGACGGGGAAGTGGTCCGGGCGACGGCGACGGTTCTCCGGAGTCGATTGGTGGCAACGGTGGGTGGAATGGTGGACGGAATCGGTGGCTACGGTCGACGGCGAGGTCCGGTGATGGTGGGAGCTCCGGCGAGCAATTGCGTAGCCTTCCGGCGAGGGACAGAGGGGGCTAGGGGGAGAATGAAGAGAGGGGCTGGCCGGTACTTATAGGGGTGCGGGGAGCGAGAGGGAGTTAAGAGAGGAGAGAGATCCGGCGAGGGGAGGAAATGGCCGGCGTCGGGTCCGGCGCGCGGGGGGGGGGGGGGGGGGAAGGAGATGACCGTTCGGTCATTACGAGCGAACGAGGTGGGGCCCGGTGTCAGCGAAAGGGGACGTGTCCGTTACGCGTGGTCGGCCGGTCGGTAGTAAAAGCGCGAATAACTGCCGTGGGCCGGCCCGTTTAATACCGAAAACGGTTACCATTTCTTTTTAATAATTTTCCAGAGACATTCAAAAGCTTTTAAAGCATTCAAATCGTCTCTAAATATAGGGGTATTATATATCAAAATTAACAGAATAATAAATTCTATTTAATGAACATTTCTATTCTGTCATTTGAACACTTTGAAAAAATAATATTTTCAGAAATTGCCTAATTGTTTTTAAACCCTTTTTGCAAATATTTTCAAAATAACCCCTGGTTATTATTGTTCAAATAAACCACCAATTAGTCCCTGGCGTGGAGTGTCATGTTCCTCCTCTCTTATTTGAACTTTTAACCAAAATTTCAAATAGGTGAAAGCAACTTAGTGAAAAGTAGAAAGGACTTTCAGAAAGTCAGAAAAGGCATTTCAACTATTTCATAAAATCAAGCAATGATGATGATGGATGCATAGCTATATTCATAACATTCCAAAATGAAATTTTGGGATGTTACAAACCTACCCACCTTAAGATGAATCTCGCCCTCGAGATTCGGGTTGGCTAGAAAATAGGTGCGGATGGTCTCTACGAAGATCTTCTTCGCGTTCCCAGGTGGCTTCTTCCTCGGTGTGGTGACTCCACAAAACTTTGCAGAACTTGATGGTCTTGCTGCGGGTAACTCTGTTGGATGTCTCGAGGATCTTGACAGGCTTCTCCTCGTAAGTCATATCACTGTCAAGCTGTATGGCCTCTAGGGGCACGGTGTCTCGAAAAGGGATGTCAGCCATCTCAGCATGGCATTTCTTTAGCTGGGAAACATGGAACACATTATGAACTTCGGATAATCCTTCCGGCAATTCCAGTTTGTATGCAACTTCGCCTCTACGTTCAAGAATTTTGTAGGGGCCTATGAATCTGGGTGCTAATTTTCCTTTAACACCAAACCTCTTGATTCCACGAAGCGGGGACACACGAAGATAAGCTCGGTCTCCCACTTTATACGTCACTTCTTTGCGTTTGTTGTCAGCATAACTCTTCTGTCGAGATTGAGCTACCTTGAGTCTGTCACGAATCATCTTGACTTTCTCTTCAGAATCTCGGATAAGGTCGGGACCAAAAAGTTGTCGGTCTCCAACACCATCCCACGTCAGTGGTGTTCTGCATCTCCTTCCGTATAAAGCTTCGAAAGGGGCCATCTTTAGACTGGTCTGATAACTGTTGTTGTACGAAAATTCTGCGTAAGGTAAGTTGTCATCCCAACTAGATCCATAATCTAGCGCACAAGCTCTCAACATGTCTTCCAAAATCTGGTTGACTCTCTCAGTCTGTCCATCTATCTGCGGATGAAAGGCTGTACTGAACTCTAGCCTTGTACCCAAAGTTTCATGTAATTGATGCCAAAACTTTGAGGTAAACTGTGTTCCTCTATCTGACACGATACTCCTTGGAACTCCATGCAAACATACGATCCTGGTCATATATATCTTGGCTAGCTTAGCACTGGTATAAGTGGTTTTCACTAGAATGAAATGAGCTACCTTGGTCAAGCGATCTACCACTACCCAGATGGAATCATAACCTGAACGGGTCCTGGGCAATCCTGTGATGAAATCCATACCAAGCTTTTCCCATTTCCACTCGGGTATCTGCAAAGGTTGGAGTAACCCTGCTGGTTTCTGATGTTCTGCCTTTACTCTCTGACAAATATCACATATTGCAACATATTCCGCAATATCTTTCTTCATACCTGTCCACCAATAAGTTTCCTTTAAATCCAGATACATCTTGGTGTTGCCTGGGTGTATCGAGTAAGGTGAATCGTGGGCTTCCTGAAGTATCAACTTCCTGAGCTCTGGGTCATTGGGCACATAGATTCGGTTCTCAAACCACAAAGTTCCGTGTTCATCCTCACGAAAACCTTTAGCTTTACCATCTTCCATTCTCTGTTTAATCTCAGCTATCTCCTTGTCCGATTTCTGGGCTTCACGAATTCTTTCGGTCAAGGTGGACTGAATTTCCAGTGTAGCAAAAGTTTTCCGACT
Organism: Hordeum marinum; assembly: GCA_022496015.1. NCBI lineage: Eukaryota > Viridiplantae > Streptophyta > Magnoliopsida > Poales > Poaceae > Hordeum > Hordeum marinum. The sequence goes on from CM039678.1 coordinate 119,360,843, forward strand.
CAAGGCATCGGCTACAACATTAGCCTTACCTGGATGGTAGTGTAATCTGATGTCATAGTCCTTGATTAACTCTAACCATCTCCTCTGTCTGAGGTTCAACTCTTTTTGCGTGAAGATATACTTCAAGCTCTTATTGTCGGTGTAAACATCACAACTATTTCCGATAAGAAAATGTCTCCAAGTCTTGAGTGCGTGCACTACGGCTGCTAGTTCCAAATCATGCGTGGCATAATTCAACTCATGAGGTCGTAGTTGTTTGGATGCATAGGCTACCACTTTTCCATCCTGCATAAGTACTCCTCCAAGTCCTTGACGTGAAGCATCACAGTAAACCTGGAAGTCCTTCCGAATATTGGGCAAAATCAACACTGGGGCTGTGACCAAACGTTTCTTCAACTCCTGAAAACTGGCTTCACATTCCTCAGTCCAAACATACTTAGATTCTTTCTTCAACAACTCTGTCATGGGCTTGGCAATCTTTGAGAAATTCTCAATGAATCTCCGGTAATATCTGGCAAGTCCGAGGAAACTGCGGATCTCCTTAACTGAGGTAGGGGACTTCCACTCGATGACGGCTTCAACCTTAGTAGGGTCCACTGCTATTCCATCTCCGGAAATAACATGTCCAAGGAATCCGACTTCCGTCAGCCAAAATTCACATTTGCTGAACTTGGCATATAGTTGATGCTCTCTCAGCTTCTCCAGAACTAAACGCAAATGTTCCTTATGCTCTTCCTCGTTCTTGGAGAATATCAGAATGTCATCGATGAACACCACAACAAACTTGTCTAGGTATTCCATGAATACTTTGTTCATCAAATTCATGAAGTAGGCAGGAGCATTAGTCAATCCAAAAGACATGACCGTATACTCATACAAGCCATACCTCGTGGTGAAAGCTGTTTTGGGTATATCCTGTTCACGAATTTTCAACTGGTGATACCCTGATCGAAGATCGATCTTGGAGAATACTTTGGCTCCTACGAGCTGATCAAACAAATCATTAATCATCGGCAGAGGGTACTTGTTCTTGATAGTCACCTCGTTCAAGGCACGATAATCGACTACCATTCTCAAGGTTTTATCCTTCTTCTCCACCAAAAGAACTGGGGCTCCCCAAGGTGAAGAACTGGGGCGTATATAACCTTTGTCCAATAACTCCTTAATTTGCTTCTTGATTTCCAACAGATCATTTGCGGGCATCCGATAGGGTCTCTTGGAAATTGGGGCTGTCCCTGGCTGTAGCTCTATTAGGAACTCAATCTCCCTATCTGGTGGCATGCCTGGTAATTCTTCTGGAAATACATCTAGAAAGTCTTTTACCACAGGTACTTCCTCCTGAACAACTCCTGTGAGGGCATTTAACCTAGCACTCATACGTGTGCATCGGGATACATACTTAATCCTCTTGTTCTCCGGGGTGGTGAGTGAAACAGACTTGCTGAGGCAATCAAGATTTCCTTCATACTTGGTCATCCAATCCATGCCTAGGATTACATCCAATCCCTGGGATTCTAAGACGATGAGGTCGGTGGGAAAAACATGGTTTCCTATATTGAGTTTCAAGGCATGGCATCCTATCCCTGCCATCATCATACCTCCTGGGGAACTGACCTTAATGGGCTGACTAAGGGTTTTGGTGGGCAAGCCATACTTATCCACAACTACCCTTGATATGAATGAATGAGTTGCACCGAAATCAAAAAGTACTGTAACAGGACGTGAATGCAATAAAAACTTACCAACCACAGTCTCGGGTTGATCATAGACTTCTTCCACGTCGAGATGGTTCACCTGGGCACGAGGAAAAAGGTTTGGCTTCTTGGCTGCGGAATTGCCGTTGTTGTTGCCGTTTCCACTGCCTTGCTTGCTCTGGGAACACTCAGTAGCATAGTGCCCTGTCTTCTGACACTTGAAACGGGTAATGTGACTCAGATCCTTCTGAGCAGGAACTTGACGGTGCTGGTTGTTGTTCCCATTCCCATTGTCAGTCTTGAAATTGCCATGGTTGAGACGGTTGTTCCCATTTCCTCCATGATGGTGGCCTCCATGGTTGTGCACAGCATGAGTGTGTCTTCCAAACTTACCGGTCCCTGATCCGGTATTCCCTGAGTACGGGGAGTAGCGAAGCTTCTGATGAGCTCCAGAGTTGAACTTCCCCTGAGTGTACTTCCTCTTGCGGTTCTCAATCTGCTGCTGTTTACCTTCCAGAATAAGTGCCTTATCCACCAGCTCTTGGTAGTTGTTGAAATTAGCCACTACCAGCTGCATGCTCAACTCATCGTTGAGTCCTTCCAGAAATTTCTCTTGCTTGGCCGCATCATCGGCCACGTCTCCTGGTGTATAACGTGCCAATGTGTTGAAGTCGTCCACGTACTGGGCCACAGAGCGATTACTCTGGCGCAAGTTGCGAAACTCGCGCTTCTTCAGACTCATGGCTCCAGCTGAAACATGTGCGGTGCGGAAAGCTTGCTGGAACTGCTCCCAAGTCACATCTGCAATAGGATAAGTGGTGGTGTAGTTCTCCCACCATGAAGCTGCTGGTCCTTCAAGTTGATGTGCGGCAAATCGCACCTTCTCAGCATCAGTACATCCAGCGGTGACAAGTTCTCTCTCCATCTTACGGAGCCAGTCATCTGCCACAATGGGCTCAGTACTGCTGGAGAAAGTTGGAGGGTTCAACCTCAGAAAACGGGTGAGATTGTCAGTCTGGGGTGGATGGTGGTTGTTGTTGTTCTGGTTGTTGGTCTGATTCTGAATCAATAACTGCATCGGTGCATTCTGTTGCTGAAGGAGTTGAGTGAGTTCCGGCGGGAAAGTGAAGTCGGTCTCACGTCGTGGAGGCATCTTGCTGTTTTCAGAGGGATGAGAATTAGAATAGAACAAGGGTCTAGAAGAATTTCACTACCCATATGCAATGCAACAAACATATCACACCAAACACTCATTCATTTATTCAATCAATGTCAAACATCGAGAATACAAATCTCAAACAACTAAGCATCGACCTACGCTTTAATGATTAAAATAAAAGATACATTGGAGGGCATAACTAAGGTTCTCCTCAAAAGTGCATAGTCGTAGGTCCTCCGGTGGTGCTTTCCTCATAGTCTTCATCGTCGCTGATGAAGGGTGCCATGTCTCCTTCGGGATGAAGGTTTTCCCCCATGTCTAGCTGCTCCTCCAGAGTTGCGATGCGTGCATTCTGCTCATCAATCCTCTCTAGGAAGTCCTTCACTTCATGCTCGTGTTCATAGTTGGCCTCTCGCAGATCAGCTTCAAGGTCCAGCTCGCGGTTCATCAGATTCTTGATTGTCTTTGTATCAGCACGAACTCGAAGCTCCAGAGTCCTGATGTGAGTCTCCAGGGTCTGGATATATGACATGGTGGAGTCTCCAGTGGGAGGGGTTATGATGTTTCCATGAGCATCTCTGCGTCAAGCCATGCTGAGTCCTGGTGAAATGGTTCCACCTCTGTATTCCTCCTGAATACGTCCAAGGGCACGATGAATGGCCATGTCTCTTCCAAGTATCCAGCTGGGTGCCACGAACTTGAAGTCGATGGGTTTCTTCCGATTCCCAAAGGTCTTCCCTGGGATGTGCACCTCGATCTTGTAGCGTCCATCTTGGGGAAATGACATGATAGGTGTCCCGATGATGCTCGGCAAAGCAATCCTTACGTCCTTGACGATCCTCATCAGCTCCTTACCAAAGGGCATCGTTGCGTCAGGCTGGCAAAACTCCGTGATCAACACTGGGATGAAGGTGGCCATCTATAAATTTTGAAATAATCGGAGAGGAGTCAGAAACGAATAGATGAGAGTATAAGATATTTAAAGACAAAGAGAAACAATCCTAAGGCTTTCCAATCCTAGAGGTTACGTCCTACGGTCAGCGTGTGCTCTGATACCATTTCTGTAGCGACCCGACCTGAAAGGTCAAGTCTCCGGTGTTTCCGTACCATCCCAAGATCATGCTGGTACACACACGGTACATCCATGTATATATCAAAGGGAAATCACACAGCATTATATTAATCGAAATCTCATATCAAGTCCTTTATTACAATAAAAATTACAATAAAGTGGCTAAAAGCCAACTCATGAGAATATCTAAATCTTGCGGAAGCGTCGAAGGTAGATGAGTCCATCTGACTCCAAGGGCATCTCACTGAGCATAGAACGTGTCCTCACTCTTGGTCGGAAAAGTACTCTGCAACATGATACGTTGCAGCCGTGTAGGTCAGCATATGGAATATGCCGGCAAAGTCACAGTAGAGGTGTGAAAATAATCAACTAGTCTATATGCATATATGGCAGGTGGGGTGGTAAGCTTTGCGTAAAGCCAATTTTTCCTACATCAAGAAAAGGGGCTAAGCAAAATATTACTAAGTTGGTTGATTAATGAGATGGTTCCACCAACCAATTCTCATTCCCAAAATTATTAATACCCACATCATCATTATTAATTGTGTTGAGAGTTCCGGAAGTTTCAATTCCTTTGGCTCAAGTCGTCCATGACCGTGGACACGGCTAATCGATTAGGTTTAAGTACTCTGCAGAGTTTTGCACACGTTCCCCACAAGATTTGGTCGCCTCCGTTTGATTTCTCGCACTTCAGGGTGTTTGAGAAACGGATGACCAAAACATGGTCTTCCAAAGGGTTTCCCTGCGACTCTGTCGGTGCCCATCCTTTCCTACCGTTCTTCTACCTCTCGTAGCACCGCTTGTCCAGGGTCACCACGATATCCAACCAAGCCAGAGCCCATAATGACTTGTGGCTGTGCAGGTAAGCCTTGGGTTTTAAAGCATCCATCCATCTCTTTGTGCCTGGGTGGACCTTTCCGCGTGAATACTGGCCATCTCCAGCATCACCTAGGCAAATCCACTGGTTTCTCCAGGGTGACGTTCAACCATCATCCACCCAGAGGTATGTTGAAAACTCGGAGTCTTAAATCTTGATCATTATGTAGGTCTTGAAATTATTAACTCTCTCAACTCTCATGAATCACACAACCAACCCCGTCTACTAATAGCATAGCAAAAGGTAAAACAACGTTTCCCGGGGCCAATGTGTCAAGAGGTTGAGGGGGGTACCTACCACATGATACTACTACAATGTAACCAAGTTTCCAACTAACCTATCTTGCATGCAATTGGGGAGATGGTAGAACTAATGCATATAAAACATGGGTAAACATGGTCAAAGTGACTTGCCTGATTGATGATCTTCGTACGTGAGTGACTCTAAGTAACAAGCTTCGCACTCCGGATAATCTAACGAAGCAAACAAGCACTCAATAAGCATACAACAGAATATTGTAACTCACAAACATCAACCAAGAACTAGTAAACAATCAAGACAAAACAATGCACAAATCTCAAGTAAGAAAACACACAAAGTTTCGTTTTCAAAAGGTGAGGACTGAAAACACTACTGACATAATGAAACCATTTGTAATAACAAAACAATTGTTGTCAGCAAGGAAACAATAGAATATTTTATTAATAAACAGAATATAATCAATTTAAGTTTGTTGGGAAAAGTTTAGTAAAGTTTATACAAGTTTGTGATAAACACTATATGAATCAACTATAGTTATATTAACAAAAGAATGAAAAACTAAACTTATTATTTATTTGTAAAACATGTTCTTAACAAAAAATAATTTACAATTAAATCTGTCTTAGAAAACAGAATTAAAATATACAAAACTTTGTTTGAAAACAAAACTATTACTAGTTAGTTGTTTTAATCAAATTATGCCTATTTGAAAAGAAGTTGTGATTCCTATGTTAAATAAAATTAAACTAAGCAAATTTATATTTTTATTATCAGTAAGTGAAAACACTAAATGTTTACTAACAGAACCTAATAAACAAATAAAATCAAATTCTAAAACAAACTAATTAAAATTGAGTTTATAAAACTATATTATAATACTAAGAAGATTCTGTTTATAGCTAAAACACTACTCAAATATATCCTAAAAATCTTCAAACTAAGCATGAAGTTAGTCCTAACTAATACCAAACAGTAGCAAAAAGATTCATATCAAAATCTATTTTCAAACTCTAGTTATTCAGATTTGAAGATTTTGAGAAAATTTGATTAAATTCAAATTTTATAGTTCAAATTTGAAATTTAAAAGTACAGGGTGAAACTACATGAAAAATGTGAGCTATTGCAAAAAGAACCAACTCAAAATGTTAAACAGGTTAAAAGATATTCACAAAACAAAATCATAATAGGTTCAATTTTCTAAACAAAAATCAGAAAAAAGTGAAATATCTATCGGACGGCCAGGGGGCTACGTGGCACTGTCCTAATGGCTAAGGGGTGTGTGCGCTCGGGGGTTACGGGCGGGCGACCGGTCTGTAAAGGAAAACGGTTCGGATTAAATCCGATCTAATCTGGGTCGTCGATTACAGATCGAACGAGTGGGGATGCTCACAGTGTTAAGAGGTCGCCGGCGTCGGGGTCTCCGGCGAGTCCGGAAGCGGCGAATGCGACGGCGAGGCGCTCCGGTGGTCGGGGAAGACGGGGAAGTGGTCCGGGCGACGGCGACGGTTCTCCGGAGTCGATTGGTGGCAACGGTGGGTGGAATGGTGGACGGAATCGGTGGCTACGGTCGACGGCGAGGTCCGGTGATGGTGGGAGCTCCGGCGAGCAATTGCGTAGCCTTCCGGCGAGGGACAGAGGGGGCTAGGGGGAGAATGAAGAGAGGGGCTGGCCGGTACTTATAGGGGTGCGGGGAGCGAGAGGGAGTTAAGAGAGGAGAGAGATCCGGCGAGGGGAGGAAATGGCCGGCGTCGGGTCCGGCGCGCGGGGGGGGGGGGGGGAAGGAGATGACCGTTCGGTCATTACGAGCGAACGAGGTGGGGCCCGGTGTCAGCGAAAGGGGACGTGTCCGTTACGCGTGGTCGGCCGGTCGGTAGTAAAAGCGCGAATAACTGCCGTGGGCCGGCCCGTTTAATACCGAAAACGGTTACCATTTCTTTTTAATAATTTTCCAGAGACATTCAAAAGCTTTTAAAGCATTCAAATCGTCTCTAAATATAGGGGTATTATATATCAAAATTAACAGAATAATAAATTCTATTTAATGAACATTTCTATTCTGTCATTTGAACACTTTGAAAAAATAATATTTTCAGAAATTGCCTAATTGTTTTTAAACCCTTTTTGCAAATATTTTCAAAATAACCCCTGGTTATTATTGTTCAAATAAACCACCAATTAGTCCCTGGCGTGGAGTGTCATGTTCCTCCTCTCTTATTTGAACTTTTAACCAAAATTTCAAATAGGTGAAAGCAACTTAGTGAAAAGTAGAAAGGACTTTCAGAAAGTCAGAAAAGGCATTTCAACTATTTCATAAAATCAAGCAATGATGATGATGGATGCATAGCTATATTCATAACATTCCAAAATGAAATTTTGGGATGTTACAAACCTACCCACCTTAAGATGAATCTCGCCCTCGAGATTCGGGTTGGCTAGAAAATAGGTGCGGATGGTCTCTACGAAGATCTTCTTCGCGTTCCCAGGTGGCTTCTTCCTCGGTGTGGTGACTCCACAAAACTTTGCAGAACTTGATGGTCTTGCTGCGGGTAACTCTGTTGGATGTCTCGAGGATCTTGACAGGCTTCTCCTCGTAAGTCATATCACTGTCAAGCTGTATGGCCTCTAGGGGCACGGTGTCTCGAAAAGGGATGTCAGCCATCTCAGCATGGCATTTCTTTAGCTGGGAAACATGGAACACATTATGAACTTCGGATAATCCTTCCGGCAATTCCAGTTTGTATGCAACTTCGCCTCTACGTTCAAGAATTTTGTAGGGGCCTATGAATCTGGGTGCTAATTTTCCTTTAACACCAAACCTCTTGATTCCACGAAGCGGGGACACACGAAGATAAGCTCGGTCTCCCACTTTATACGTCACTTCTTTGCGTTTGTTGTCAGCATAACTCTTCTGTCGAGATTGAGCTACCTTGAGTCTGTCACGAATCATCTTGACTTTCTCTTCAGAATCTCGGATAAGGTCGGGACCAAAAAGTTGTCGGTCTCCAACACCATCCCACGTCAGTGGTGTTCTGCATCTCCTTCCGTATAAAGCTTCGAAAGGGGCCATCTTTAGACTGGTCTGATAACTGTTGTTGTACGAAAATTCTGCGTAAGGTAAGTTGTCATCCCAACTAGATCCATAATCTAGCGCACAAGCTCTCAACATGTCTTCCAAAATCTGGTTGACTCTCTCAGTCTGTCCATCTATCTGCGGATGAAAGGCTGTACTGAACTCTAGCCTTGTACCCAAAGTTTCATGTAATTGATGCCAAAACTTTGAGGTAAACTGTGTTCCTCTATCTGACACGATACTCCTTGGAACTCCATGCAAACATACGATCCTGGTCATATATATCTTGGCTAGCTTAGCACTGGTATAAGTGGTTTTCACTAGAATGAAATGAGCTACCTTGGTCAAGCGATCTACCACTACCCAGATGGAATCATAACCTGAACGGGTCCTGGGCAATCCTGTGATGAAATCCATACCAAGCTTTTCCCATTTCCACTCGGGTATCTGCAAAGGTTGGAGTAACCCTGCTGGTTTCTGATGTTCTGCCTTTACTCTCTGACAAATATCACATATTGCAACATATTCCGCAATATCTTTCTTCATACCTGTCCACCAATAAGTTTCCTTTAAATCCAGATACATCTTGGTGTTGCCTGGGTGTATCGAGTAAGGTGAATCGTGGGCTTCCTGAAGTATCAACTTCCTGAGCTCTGGGTCATTGGGCACATAGATTCGGTTCTCAAACCACAAAGTTCCGTGTTCATCCTCACGAAAACCTTTAGCTTTACCATCTTCCATTCTCTGTTTAATCTCAGCTATCTCCTTGTCCGATTTCTGGGCTTCACGAATTCTTTCGGTCAAGGTGGACTGAATTTCCAGTGTAGCAAAAGTTTTCCGACTCAAGGCATCGGCTACAACATTAGCCTTACCTGGATGGTAGTGTAATCTGATGTCATAGTCCTTGATTAACTCTAACCATCTCCTCTGTCTGAGGTTCAACTCTTTTTGCGTGAAGATATACTTCAAGCTCTTATTGTCGGTGTAAACATCACAACTATTTCCGATAAGAAAATGTCTCCAAGTCTTGAGTGCGTGCACTACGGCTGCTAGTTCCAAATCATGCGTGGCATAATTCAACTCATGAGGTCGTAGTTGTTTGGATGCATAGGCTACCACTTTTCCATCCTGCATAAGTACTCCTCCAAGTCCTTGACGTGAAGCATCACAGTAAACCTGGAAGTCCTTCCGAATATTGGGCAAAATCAACACTGGGGCTGTGACCAAACGTTTCTTCAACTCCTGAAAACTGGCTTCACATTCCTCAGTCCAAACATACTTAGATTCTTTCTTCAACAACTCTGTCATGGGCTTGGCAATCTTTGAGAAATTCTCAATGAATCTCCGGTAATATCTGGCAAGTCCGAGGAAACTGCGGATCTCCTTAACTGAGGTAGGGGACTTCCACTCGATGACGGCTTCAACCTTAGTAGGGTCCACTGCTATTCCATCTCCGGAAATAACATGTCCAAGGAATCCGACTTCCGTCAGCCAAAATTCACATTTGCTGAACTTGGCATATAGTTGATGCTCTCTCAGCTTCTCCAGAACTAAACGCAAATGTTCCTTATGCTCTTCCTCGTTCTTGGAGAATATCAGAATGTCATCGATGAACACCACAACAAACTTGTCTAGGTATTCCATGAATACTTTGTTCATCAAATTCATGAAGTAGGCAGGAGCATTAGTCAATCCAAAAGACATGACCGTATACTCATACAAGCCATACCTCGTGGTGAAAGCTGTTTTGGGTATATCCTGTTCACGAATTTTCAACTGGTGATACCCTGATCGAAGATCGATCTTGGAGAATACTTTGGCTCCTACGAGCTGATCAAACAAATCATTAATCATCGGCAGAGGGTACTTGTTCTTGATAGTCACCTCGTTCAAGGCACGATAATCGACTACCATTCTCAAGGTTTTATCCTTCTTCTCCACCAAAAGAACTGGGGCTCCCCAAGGTGAAGAACTGGGGCGTATATAACCTTTGTCCAATAACTCCTTAATTTGCTTCTTGATTTCCAACAGATCATTTGCGGGCATCCGATAGGGTCTCTTGGAAATTGGGGCTGTCCCTGGCTGTAGCTCTATTAGGAACTCAATCTCCCTATCTGGTGGCATGCCTGGTAATTCTTCTGGAAATACATCTAGAAAGTCTTTTACCACAGGTACTTCCTCCTGAACAACTCCTGTGAGGGCATTTAACCTAGCACTCATACGTGTGCATCGGGATACATACTTAATCCTCTTGTTCTCCGGGGTGGTGAGTGAAACAGACTTGCTGAGGCAATCAAGATTTCCTTCATACTTGGTCATCCAATCCATGCCTAGGATTACATCCAATCCCTGGGATTCTAAGACGATGAGGTCGGTGGGAAAAACATGGTTTCCTATATTGAGTTTCAAGGCATGGCATCCTATCCCTGCCATCATCATACCTCCTGGGGAACTGACCTTAATGGGCTGACTAAGGGTTTTGGTGGGCAAGCCATACTTATCCACAACTACCCTTGATATGAATGAATGAGTTGCACCGAAATCAAAAAGTACTGTAACAGGACGTGAATGCAATAAAAACTTACCAACCACAGTCTCGGGTTGATCATAGACTTCTTCCACGTCGAGATGGTTCACCTGGGCACGAGGAAAAAGGTTTGGCTTCTTGGCTGCGGAATTGCCGTTGTTGTTGCCGTTTCCACTGCCTTGCTTGCTCTGGGAACACTCAGTAGCATAGTGCCCTGTCTTCTGACACTTGAAACGGGTAATGTGACTCAGATCCTTCTGAGCAGGAACTTGACGGTGCTGGTTGTTGTTCCCATTCCCATTGTCAGTCTTGAAATTGCCATGGTTGAGACGGTTGTTCCCATTTCCTCCATGATGGTGGCCTCCATGGTTGTGCACAGCATGAGTGTGTCTTCCAAACTTACCGGTCCCTGATCCGGTATTCCCTGAGTACGGGGAGTAGCGAAGCTTCTGATGAGCTCCAGAGTTGAACTTCCCCTGAGTGTACTTCCTCTTGCGGTTCTCAATCTGCTGCTGTTTACCTTCCAGAATAAGTGCCTTATCCACCAGCTCTTGGTAGTTGTTGAAATTAGCCACTACCAGCTGCATGCTCAACTCATCGTTGAGTCCTTCCAGAAATTTCTCTTGCTTGGCCGCATCATCGGCCACGTCTCCTGGTGTATAACGTGCCAATGTGTTGAAGTCGTCCACGTACTGGGCCACAGAGCGATTACTCTGGCGCAAGTTGCGAAACTCGCGCTTCTTCAGACTCATGGCTCCAGCTGAAACATGTGCGGTGCGGAAAGCTTGCTGGAACTGCTCCCAAGTCACATCTGCAATAGGATAAGTGGTGGTGTAGTTCTCCCACCATGAAGCTGCTGGTCCTTCAAGTTGATGTGCGGCAAATCGCACCTTCTCAGCATCAGTACATCCAGCGGTGACAAGTTCTCTCTCCATCTTACGGAGCCAGTCATCTGCCACAATGGGCTCAGTACTGCTGGAGAAAGTTGGAGGGTTCAACCTCAGAAAACGGGTGAGATTGTCAGTCTGGGGTGGATGGTGGTTGTTGTTGTTCTGGTTGTTGGTCTGATTCTGAATCAATAACTGCATCGGTGCATTCTGTTGCTGAAGGAGTTGAGTGAGTTCCGGCGGGAAAGTGAAGTCGGTCTCACGTCGTGGAGGCATCTTGCTGTTTTCAGAGGGATGAGAATTAGAATAGAACAAGGGTCTAGAAGAATTTCACTACCCATATGCAATGCAACAAACATATCACACCAAACACTCATTCATTTATTCAATCAATGTCAAACATCGAGAATACAAATCTCAAACAACTAAGCATCGACCTACGCTTTAATGATTAAAATAAAAGATACATTGGAGGGCATAACTAAGGTTCTCCTCAAAAGTGCATAGTCGTAGGTCCTCCGGTGGTGCTTTCCTCATAGTCTTCATCGTCGCTGATGAAGGGTGCCATGTCTCCTTCGGGATGAAGGTTTTCCCCCATGTCTAGCTGCTCCTCCAGAGTTGCGATGCGTGCATTCTGCTCATCAATCCTCTCTAGGAAGTCCTTCACTTCATGCTCGTGTTCATAGTTGGCCTCTCGCAGATCAGCTTCAAGGTCCAGCTCGCGGTTCATCAGATTCTTGATTGTCTTTGTATCAGCACGAACTCGAAGCTCCAGAGTCCTGATGTGAGTCTCCAGGGTCTGGATATATGACATGGTGGAGTCTCCAGTGGGAGGGGTTATGATGTTTCCATGAGCATCTCTGCGTCAAGCCATGCTGAGTCCTGGTGAAATGGTTCCACCTCTGTATTCCTCCTGAATACGTCCAAGGGCACGATGAATGGCCATGTCTCTTCCAAGTATCCAGCTGGGTGCCACGAACTTGATGTCGATGGGTTTCTTCCGATTCCCAAAGGTCTTCCCTGGGATGTGCACCTCGATCTTGTAGCGTCCATCTTGGGGAAATGACATGATAGGTGTCCCGATGATGCTCGGCAAAGCAATCCTTACGTCCTTGACGATCCTCATCAGCTCCTTACCAAAGGGCATCGTTGCGTCAGGCTGGCAAAACTCCGTGATCAACACTGGGATGAAGGTGGCCATCTATAAATTTTGAAATAATCGGAGAGGAGTCAGAAACGAATAGATGAGAGTATAAGATATTTAAAGACAAAGAGAAACAATCCTAAGGCTTTCCAATCCTAGAGGTTACGTCCTACGGTCAGCGTGTGCTCTGATACCATTTCTGTAGCGACCCGACCTGAAAGGTCAAGTCTCCGGTGTTTCCGTACCATCCCAAGATCATGCTGGTACACACACGGTACATCCATGTATATATCAAAGGGAAATCACACAGCATTATATTAATCGAAATCTCATATCAAGTCCTTTATTACAATAAAAATTACAATAAAGTGGCTAAAAGCCAACTCATGAGAATATCTAAATCTTGCGGAAGCGTCGAAGGTAGATGAGTCCATCTGACTCCAAGGGCATCTCACTGAGCATAGAACGTGTCCTCACTCTTGGTCGGAAAAGTACTCTGCAACATGATACGTTGCAGCCGTGTAGGTCAGCATATGGAATATGCCGGCAAAGTCACAGTAGAGGTGTGAAAATAATCAACTAGTCTATATGCATATATGGCAGGTGGGGTGGTAAGCTTTGCGTAAAGCCAATTTTTCCTACATCAAGAAAAGGGGCTAAGCAAAATATTACTAAGTTGGTTGATTAATGAGATGGTTCCACCAACCAATTCTCATTCCCAAAATTATTAATACCCACATCATCATTATTAATTGTGTTGAGAGTTCCGGAAGTTTCAATTCCTTTGGCTCAAGTCGTCCATGACCGTGGACACGGCTAATCGATTAGGTTTAAGTACTCTGCAGAGTTTTGCACACGTTCCCCACAAGATTTGGTCGCCTCCGTTTGATTTCTCGCACTTCAGGGTGTTTGAGAAACGGATGACCAAAACATGGTCTTCCAAAGGGTTTCCCTGCGACTCTGTCGGTGCCCATCCTTTCCTACCGTTCTTCTACCTCTCGTAGCACCGCTTGTCCAGGGTCACCACGATATCCAACCAAGCCAGAGCCCATAATGACTTGTGGCTGTGCAGGTAAGCCTTGGGTTTTAAAGCATCCATCCATCTCTTTGTGCCTGGGTGGACCTTTCCGCGTGAATACTGGCCATCTCCAGCATCACCTAGGCAAATCCACTGGTTTCTCCAGGGTGACGTTCAACCATCATCCACCCAGAGGTATGTTGAAAACTCGGAGTCTTAAATCTTGATCATTATGTAGGTCTTGAAATTATTAACTCTCTCAACTCTCATGAATCACACAACCAACCCCGTCTACTAATAGCATAGCAAAAGGTAAAACAACGTTTCCCGGGGCCAATGTGTCAAGAGGTTGAGGGGGGTACCTACCACATGATACTACTACAATGTAACCAAGTTTCCAACTAACCTATCTTGCATGCAATTGGGGAGATGGTAGAACTAATGCATATAAAACATGGGTAAACATGGTCAAAGTGACTTGCCTGATTGATGATCTTCGTACGTGAGTGACTCTAAGTAACAAGCTTCGCACTCCGGATAATCTAACGAAGCAAACAAGCACTCAATAAGCATACAACAGAATATTGTAACTCACAAACATCAACCAAGAACTAGTAAACAATCAAGACAAAACAATGCACAAATCTCAAGTAAGAAAACACACAAAGTTTCGTTTTCAAAAGGTGAGGACTGAAAACACTACTGACATAATGAAACCATTTGTAATAACAAAACAATTGTTGTCAGCAAGGAAACAATAGAATATTTTATTAATAAACAGAATATAATCAATTTAAGTTTGTTGGGAAAAGTTTAGTAAAGTTTATACAAGTTTGTGATAAACACTATATGAATCAACTATAGTTATATTAACAAAAGAATGAAAAACTAAACTTATTATTTATTTGTAAAACATGTTCTTAACAAAAAATAATTTACAATTAAATCTGTCTTAGAAAACAGAATTAAAATATACAAAACTTTGTTTGAAAACAAAACTATTACTAGTTAGTTGTTTTAATCAAATTATGCCTATTTGAAAAGAAGTTGTGATTCCTATGTTAAATAAAATTAAACTAAGCAAATTTATATTTTTATTATCAGTAAGTGAAAACACTAAATGTTTACTAACAGAACCTAATAAACAAATAAAATCAAATTCTAAAACAAACTAATTAAAATTGAGTTTATAAAACTATATTATAATACTAAGAAGATTCTGTTTATAGCTAAAACACTACTCAAATATATCCTAAAAATCTTCAAACTAAGCATGAAGTTAGTCCTAACTAATACCAAACAGTAGCAAAAAGATTCATATCAAAATCTATTTTCAAACTCTAGTTATTCAGATTTGAAGATTTTGAGAAAATTTGATTAAATTCAAATTTTATAGTTCAAATTTGAAATTTAAAAGTACAGGGTGAAACTACATGAAAAATGTGAGCTATTGCAAAAAGAACCAACTCAAAATGTTAAACAGGTTAAAAGATATTCACAAAACAAAATCATAATAGGTTCTGTTTTCTAAACAAAAATCAGAAAAAAGTGAAATATCTATCGGACGGCCAGGGGGCTACGTGGCACTGTCCTAATGGCTAAGGGGTGTGTGCGCTCGGGGGTTACGGGCGGGCGACCGGTCTGTAAAGGAAAACGGTTCGGATTAAATCCGATCTAATCTGGGTCGTCGATTACAGATCGAACGAGTGGGGATGCTCACAGTGTTAAGAGGTCGCCGGCGTCGGGGTCTCCGGCGAGTCCGGAAGCGGCGAATGCGACGGCGAGGCGCTCCGGTGGTCGGGGAAGACGGGGAAGTGGTCCGGGCGACGGCGACGGTTCTCCGGAGTCGATTGGTGGCAACGGTGGGTGGAATGGTGGACGGAATCGGTGGCTACGGTCGACGGCGAGGTCCGATGATGGTGGGAGCTCTGGCGAGCAATTGCGTAGCCTTCCGGCGAGGGACAGAGGGGGATAGGGGGGAGAATGAAGAGAGGGGCTGGCCGGTACTTATAGGGGTGCGGGGAGCGAGAGGGAGTTAAGAGAGGAGAGAGATCCGGCGAGGGGAGGAAATGGCCGGCGTCGGGTCTGGCGCGCGCGGGGGGGGGGGGGGGGAGGAGATGACCGTTCGGTCATTACGAGCGAACGAGGTGGGGCCCGGTGTCAGCGAAAGGGGACGTGTCCGTTACGCGCGGTCGGCCGGTCGGTAGTAAAAGCGCGAATAACTGCCGTGGGCCGGCCCGTTTAATACCGGAAACGGTTACCGTTTCTTTTTAATAATTTTCCAGAGACATTCAAAAGCTTTTAAAGCATTCAAATCGTCTCTAAATATAGGGGTATTATATATCAAAATTAACAGAATAATAAATTCTATTTAATGAACATTTCTATTCTGTCATTTGTACACTCTGGAAAAATAATATTTTCAGAAATTGCCTAATTGTTTTTAAACCCTTTTTGCAAATATTTTCAAAATAACCCCTGGTTATTATTGTTCAAATAAACCACCAATTAGTCCCTGGTGTGGAGTGTCATGTTCCTCCTCTCTTATTTGAACTTTTAACCAAAATTTGAAATAGGTGAAAGCAACTTAGTGAAAAGTAGAAAGGACTTTCAGAAAGTCAGAAAAGGCATTTCAACTATTTCATAAAATCAAGCAATGATGATGATGGATGCATAGCTATATTCATAACATTCCAAAATGAAATTTTGGGATGTTACAGGGATAAACTCAAGCAATATCATGAAAACCCCATCTTTTTATCCTTGATGGCAACAATACAATACGTGCCTCTCTACCCCTACTATGTCAATGGGTGAGGACAGCGCAAGATTGAACCCAAAACCAAGCACTTCTCCCATTGCAAGAATTACCAATCTAGTTGGCCAAACCAAACCAATAATTCAAAGAGACTTGCAAAGATATTAAATCATGCATATAAGAATTCAGAAAAGACTCAAATAATATTCATAGATAATCTGAACATAAACCCACAATTCATGGATCTCGACAAACACACCACAAAATAGTATTACATCAGATAGATCTCCATGAAGATCATGAAGAACATGGTATTGAAGAGCAAAGAGAGAGAAGAAGCCATCTAGCTACTAGCTATGGACCCGAAGGTGTGTGGTGAACTACTCACGCATCATCGGAGGAGCAATGGAGTTGATGTAGATGCCCTCCGTGATCGAATCCCCCTCCAGCAGATTACCGGAAAAGGCTCCAAGATTGGATCTCACGGGAACCGAGGCTCCTGGCGGTGTAAAAGTGTTTTCGTGGTTCCCTCTGGTATACAAGGAATATTTGTGAATTTATAGGCCGAGAAATAGGGTTAGGGGAGCTTTCGTGGGCCCACAAGCCAGTGGGGCGTGCCCTACCCCCTAGGCGCGCGCCTATGGCTTGTGGCCACACGGCGGCTCTCCAGACTTCATCTCCAAGTCTTCCGGGTTGCTTCTGGTCCAAGAAAAATTATTCCGAATATTTTATTCTGTTTGGACTCCGTTTAATATTCCTTATCTGCAATACTCAAAAACAAGAAAAAAATAGAAACTGGCACTAGGCTCTAGATTAATAGGTTAGTCGAAAAAATAATATAAAATAGCATATTAATGCATATAAAACATCCAAAACAGATAATATAATAGCATGGAACAATCAAAAATTATAGATACGTTGGAGACGTATCAGAATGCTGCCTAACATGTTCATCACATATTCTTTTCTTTTGTACCATGGATATTTGGACTTTTAGATGGTTCAAAGCAATAGTCTAGTCTTGACATGAATACTTTAATACTCAAGCATATCAACATGCAACCATGTCTTTCAAAATATCAACACTAAAGAAAGCTATCCCTAGCACATCATGCCCAATCATTGATCCATTCATGAGACACTCAAATATTAGCTACACCTAATGCTAGAGTACGATCACAGTGCCCCCTAGTTGGTGCTTTATAAGAGAAGATGGAGACTCAAGTAAAAGTTAAAATTGCATAAAGTAAATAGATAGACCCTTCACAGAGGGAAGTAGGGATTTGTAGAGGTGCGAGAGCTCAAGGTTTAAAATGGTAGAGAAAACTATTTTGCGTGGCATGCCTTTCCTGTCAATGAAAATGACCGGAAGCTTTCAATACCTTTCCATGCTAGATATATCATAAGCGGTTCCCAAACGGAAAATAAAGTTTATTCCTTTTTCCACCATTCTTTCACAATCCATGGCTAGCCAAATCCACGGTTGCCTTCCATACCAACACTTTCCAAGGAATTTATTATTTCACAACATAAAGCAAAACTATTTTTCATTTCAGGAGTGGGCATCCCTATTACCACCATATTCTTGTGCAATGACAAGTGAATAAACACTCATATTGAGAATAACACATCTAGCATGAAAAAATATCGGTCACCCCTTTCCACTTCATGAGCGGTACGAGCACACAAAAAGGAAAATTCATTTTGAACATTAGAGATGGAACATACAAATTTGTTTGGAACGACATGAAAATACCGCATATAGGTAGGTATGGTGGACTCATATGGCAAATCTAGGTTTAAAGGTTTTGGATGCACAAGTAGTATCTCTACTTAGTACAAGTGAAGGCTAGCAAATAGACTGAGAAGCAACCAACCAAGAAACAAAAATTCACATAAGCGAGCATTGAGCATAACTAGAACTGAATAATGCACCATAAGTAGGAAGTAATTTCATTGCACAACTATTGACATTCGTGCTTGCATACCAATATTCTTACTAATCATAATTACTCACCAACATAACTCACATATTACTATCATCATGTCTCAAAACTATTACAAGGAATCAAGTTTAATTTGTCCAATGATCTTCATGAAAGTTTTTATTATATCCCTCTTGAATATATATCACTTTGTGACTAGTTTCATATATTGCCATTGCTTTTTGACAAGCTCAAATAGATTTAAGTGAAGAACATGGGCATAAAAAAATTCATCTCTTAAAATATTATAAGTGAAGCATGAGAGGATTTCTTCCAAATTTACTAACTCGCAAATTAATCTAAGTTAAGCATGAGAGTATTTCTTCAAAAGTGTGAAGCACGCCGTGCTCAAAAAGATATAAGTGAAGCACTAGAGCAATTCCATAGCTCAAAAAAATTAAGTGAAGCATATAGAGAAATTCTCACAAATCACAACATAATTTTGTCTCTCTCAAATAGGTGTGTCCAGCAAGGATACTTGTGGCAAAATAAAAGGCATATCAAGCAAAGACTCATATAATACAAGACGCTCCAAGCAAAACTCATGATATGTGATGAATAAAAATATAGCTCCAAGTAAAATACCGATGGTTGTTAGAAGAAAGAGGGGATGCCACTCGAGGCATCTGACATGGCTTGAGATTGCGTCACTCCCTAGAGAGGAAGGGATGATGCAGCACATCTACGATAAGTATTTCCCTCATTTATGAAACCAAGGTATCAACCCTAGAGGAAGATCATGCACCCAGGTAAGCAGCACCTGCACACAAATAACAAATACTTGCAACCCGATGCATAAGAGAGGTTGTCAAGCTCTCTACGGTAAAAAGATAGATTAGGCGATGATAGTTTTGGCAAATAGATCTCCCAAGAACACAAAATAAAATAAGTAAACAAAAAGTGCAGCAAGAACAATTGTTGGAAAAGTAGACCCGGGGGTTGTTGGTTTCACTAGTGGCTTCTCTCATGAGTATAGCACACGATGGGTGAACAAATTATGGTCGGAAAATTGATAGAAGGTCAAATAATCATGATGATATCTAGGCAATGATCATTATATAGGCATCACGTCCAATACAAGTAGACCGAAATGACTCTGCATCTACTTCTATTACTCGACACATCGACCGCTATCCAGCATGCATCTAGTGTATTAAGTTCATGGGAAAACGGAGTAATGCAATAAGAACGGTGACATGATGTAGACAAGATCTAGGAATAGACCCCATCTTGTTATCCTTAATAGCAACGATACATGTGTGTCTTGCTGCCCCTTCTGTCATTGGGAAAGAACACCGCAAGATCGAACCCATCACAAAGCACCTCTTCCCATGGCAAGAAAAATCGATCTAGTTGTCCTAACTAAACCAAAGATTCGAAGAAAACATATGAGGCTATAAGTAATCATGCAAATAAGAGATCAAAGAAGACTCAAATCATATTCATGGATAGAAATTGATCATGAACTCAAAATTCATCGGATCCCAACAAACACACCGCGAAAGTCATTACATCAAATATATCTCCAACAAACCATTGTATTGAGAATCATAGAGAGAGAGTAAGCCATCTAGCTACTGCCTATAGACCCATAGGTCTATGGTGGACTACTCACGTATCATCGGAGAGGCACCTATGATGAAGATGAACCCCTCCCTGATGGTGTTAGATTGGATCTCGAGGTTTTGGAACTTGCAGTGGCTGGAATTGTATTTCCTCGACTCCTGTAGGGTTTTATGAATATTTGGGAATTTATAGGGCGAATAGTCGGTTGAGGGGAGTCCCGAGGTGGGAACCCTCCACTAGGTCGTGCCAAGGGCCTCCAGCGCACCTTGGTGGAGGGTGGCCACCGTAGGGCCCCTCTCTTGTGCTTGTTTGGCCCATCCTGGTTCTTTTGGTCCACAAAAAATCTCCAAAAATTCTTGTAGCATTTGGGCTCCATTTGGTATGGATTTTCTGCAAATTAAAAAATAAGCAAAAACAACAACTAGCACTTTGGCACAATGTCATAGGTTAGTCCAAAAAATGATATAAATTTGCTATAAAATGATTGTAAAACATCCAAGATTGATAAGATAACAACGTGGAACAAGCAAAAGTTATAGATGTGTTGGAGACGTATCAACATCCCCAAGCTTACTTCCTACTCGTCCTCGAGTAGGTAAATAATAATAACAATTTTTTTTATGTAGAATGTTGTCTAACATGTTCATCATATAATCTTTTCTTTGTAGCATCGACATTTGGACTTTTAGATGGTTCAAAGCAATAGGCTAGTTCTGACATGAAAACTTTAATATTCAAGCATATCAACAAGCAACTAAGGCTTTCAATATCAACACTAAAGCAAGTTATCCCTAGCCCATCATGCTCAATCATTGATCCATTCACAATATACACTCAAATATTAGCTACACATAATGCTCAAGTACAATCAAAGTTCCTCCTAGTTGGTGCTTTATAAGAGAAGATGGACACTCAAATTGAATTTTTTTGCATAAAGTAAATAGATAGGCCCTTCGCAGAGGGAAGTAGGGATTTGTAGAGGTGCCAGAGCTCAAGTTTTTAAATTGATAGACAAAAGTTTTTTGAGTGGTATGCCTTTCGTATCAACGAAAACGACTAAGAGATTTCAATATCTTTCCATTCTAGATACACCATAGGCGGTTCCCAAACAGAAAATAAAGTTTATTCCTTTTTCCACCAAACTTTAACTTTCCATGGCTAGCCGAATCCACAGTTTCCTTCCATACTAACACTTTCCAAAGAATTTATTATTTGACAATAAAGTAATTTTTTTTTCATTTTGGGACCGGGCATCCCTATTACCGCCCTACTCTCGTATAATGACAAGTGAATAAACACTCATCTTGAGAATAACACATCTAGCAGGGAAAAATATCGGTCACCCCCTACCGTTTTATGAGCGGTACGAGCACACAAAAAGGAAATTTTATTTTGAAATTTAGAGATGGCACATACAAATTTGCTTGGAACAGCATGGAAATACCGTATATAGGTAGGTATGGTGGACTCATATGGCAAAACTGGTTTAAGGATTTTGGATGCACAAGTAGTATTTCTACTTAGTAGAAGTGAAGGCTAGCAAATAGGTTGAGAAGCATCCAACTAAGAAACGAGAAATCACATAAGCGACCATTAATCATAACTAACACCGATTAATGCACCATAAGTAGGATGTAATTTCGTAGCACAATTATTGACTTTCGTGCTTGCATAGGGAATCACAAACCTTAACATCAATATTCTTACTAAGCATAACTACTCAAGTTTAATTTGTCCAATGATCTTCATGAAAGTTTTTATTATATCCCTCTTGAATATCTATCACTTTGGGACTAGTATCATATATTGCAATTGCTTTTGATAAGCTCACATGGATATAAGTGAAGAACATGAGCATACAAGTTTCATCTCTCAAAATAATATAATTGAAGCATGAGAGGATTTCTTCAAAATTACTAACTCTCAAATTAATATAAATGAAGCATGAGAGCATTGCTTGAAACATGTAAAAGCACGTCATGCTTAAAAAGATATAAGTGAAACATTAGAGCAATTCCTTTACTCAATAGATTTAAGTGAAGCATAAAGAGTAATTATAGAAAATCATAGCATAATTTTGGATCTCTCAAATAGGTGTGTGTATCAAGGATAAAAAGTAAATAAAGTAAATATACAATACGTTCCAAGCAAAACTCATGATATGTGACGAATAAATATATAGTTCCAAGTAAAATACCGATGGCGTTTAGAAGAATCCCCAAGCTTAGTTGCTTGTTACTCTTTGGATATTACCTTGGGGCTCTATAGAATCCCCAAGCTTATGATCTTCTTACTCCTTATTCCTTCATCCATCGTGATCTCACCCAAAACTTGAAAACTTCAATCACACAAAACTTGACAAAATTCTCGTGAGATCCATTAGTATAATAAAGCAAATTACCACTTTAGGTACTGTTGTAAACCCATTCATATTTTATTATTCCACTATAACTATTGTATTTTAACTTTACGATGACTTATACCCCCCAATACAAGCCATAGATTTATCAAAATAAGCACACAATGCAACGAAAACAGAATTTGTTTCAGACAGAATAGTCTGTAGTAATATGTACTCTACCCATACACTGGAACTCTAAAAATTAGGAAAACTTAAAGCATTTGTATAGAAATATTTTGGTAAAATTACAGCTTAATATCACGTCCCAGTAAAAAATGAAAATTTGTGCACCGGGAACAAAGTTTCTATTTCAGATTCAACATTGCTTCTACTCATTTTATGGATCATCCTAAAGGCTTTACTTGGCACAAACACTAAATAAAACATAAAAACACAATAATAACATAATCATAATTGTGCAAACACTAAAAAACAAAAAGGAAAAGAGAAAAATATTTTATACATTGGGTTGCCTCCCAGCAAGCGCTATCGTTTTACGCCCCTAGCTAAGCATAACGCGTAGATTCAAGTATTGTCATCCTTAGTTTTCACTGCATAAAAGGCCCTCATGAGTGATTCATATGGTGGCTTAATTCTTGTTCTAGGGAAGTGTTCCATACCCTTTCTAAGAGTAAATTGAAACTTAATATTGCCTTCTTTCATATCAGTCATGACACTTATAGTGCGTAAAAACGGTCTACCAAGTATGATAGGACAAGACAGGTTGCAATCAATATCAAGAACAATAAAATCAATGGACACATAGTTCCTATTTGCAAGAATAAGAACATCATTAATTCTTCCCAAAGGCTTTTTAATAGTAGAATCTGCCAAGTGTGAATTAAGAGAACATTCTTCAATATTGGTAAGACCAAGCACATCACATAGAGATTTTGGAATTGTGGAAACACTAGCACCCAAATCACACAAAGCAAATCATTCATAATTTTTAATCTTCACTTTAATGGCAGGTTCCCACTCATCATGCAATTTTATCGGGATTGGAATCTCTAATTCCAACTTTTCTTCTAAGGATTTCATCATGGCATCAACAGTATGTTTAGTAAAAGCTTTATTTTGTTCATAAGAATGGGGTGAATTTATAATAGATTGCAGCAAATAAATACAATAAACCAAGGATCAACTCTCATAATTAAATTCTTTATAATAAAAAATAATGGGCACATCACTAGTTAAAGTTTTGACCTCTCCAAACCCACTTTTATCAAACTTTTCATCAAGATTTTCACCCTCCAAATCATTGGGACACCCTCTAACTAAAGTTGACTCCTCTTAAGTCCCTTTATAATCAATTTTAACATTACTAAACAAGGAATCAATAGAGCAAACACCAATCATTTTAAGATCTTCATCATTGTTATTAAAGTAAAAACGCTAGAAAATGATTTTTCTAAAAATTCTCTTTTAGCTCTAAGCATAACGGTTCTTTTCTTGCTTTCATCCATAGAAACATATAAAGCCTTAATTGATTCATTAATCTTGGGTGGAAAAGCATGTAACTTGAGATTTTCTATATCATTGGAAATTCTGTCAATGCTTGTAGACATATCATCAATCTTATTCAACTTTTCTTATATCATAGTATTGAAAATCTTTTGAGCGTTGATAAATTCTTTAAACATATTCTCAAGATCAGAGGTGTCCCTATTATTATTATTATTATTATTATTATTATTATTATTATTATTATTATTATAAGAATTACCATGGGAATTAGCATAATTATTAGAGGAATTTCTAGGAAAAGGCCTAGGAGTAAAATTACCTCTATAAACAATGTTATTGAAGTTATTTCGCGAGATGAAATTCACATCTACGAAATCAATATTTTGCTGAATCAAAGTAGACAAAGTCACATCATTAAGATCAATGGAGCATTTTTACTATCAACCAACTTCATAAGAGCATCAACTTTTTCACTCAGAGTACTAATTTCTTCCAGCGAATTAACCTTTTTACTAGTAGGTGCTCTTTCAGTATGCCATTGTGAATAATTTGCCATAATGTTATATAGCAATTTAGTAGCTTCACCCAATGTAATTTCCATGAAAGTACCACCAGCGGCGGAATCTAAAAGATTTCTAGAGACAAAATTCAACCCCGCATAAAAAATTGTATGATCATCCAAAGACTTAAACTATGAGTAGGACAATTTCTTAGCATCAATTTCATTTCCCCCAAGATTGTGCAGCATGTTCATGCTCAAGTTTCTTAAAATTCATGATTTGAGTTCTAAGGGAAATAATTTTCGCGTGCGGAAAATACTTAGTAATAAAAGCATCCTCGCACTTATCCCAAGAATCGATACTATTGTGAGGCAAAGAAGAAAATCAAAATTTTGCACGATCCCGCAAGGAGAAAGGAAACAATTTCAACTTCACAATATTATTGTCCACATCGTTTTTATTTTGCATATCGCATAATTCCACGAAGGTGTTTAGATGGGACGCTACATCCTCATCAGGAGTACCAAAAAATTGATCTTTCATGTCAAGATTCAACAAATCGACATTAATATCACAAGACTCCACACTAGTGGCGGGAGGAGCAATAGGAGTGTTAATAAAATCATTATTATTGGTATTGGAAAAATCATATAACTTGGTGTTTTCTTGAGTCATCATGACTATGAAAACAAGATTGCAAGCAAACAAGAGATCGTACGAGAAAAAAGGCAAACGAAAAAGAGAGGGAGAATACAACGGCAAATTTGTGTAGTGGGGGAGAGGAAAACGAGAGAAAAATGGAAAATAATGTAAATTGCAAGGAGATGATATTTGTGATTAGGAACCTGGTAGATGAGATTGCTTCCTCCCCGACAGTGGCGCCAGAAATTCCTTTGACATGGCTTGAGACTTCATCGGTATTTCCCCAAAGAGGAAGGGGTGATGCAGCACAACTACAGAAGTATTCCCTCAGTTATGAAACCAAGGTATCAATCTATAGAGGAAGATCACGCAACCACGTAAGCAACACGTGCACACAAATAACAAATACTTGCAACCCGACACGAAAGAGAGGTTGTCAAGCTCTCTACGGTAAAAAGATAGATTAGGTGATGATAATTTTGGCAAATAGACCTCGCAAGAACACAAAATAAAATAAGTAAACAAAAAGTGCAGCAAGGTATTTTTGTTTTTTGGTTAATAGATCTCAAAACATAAAGGCAAAAATAGTAGATTGGAAAGCAATATGTTGGAAAGGTAGACCCGGGGGGCGTAGATTTCACTAGCGACTTCTCTCATGAGTATAGCACACGATGGGTGAACAAATTACTGTTGGGCAATTGATAGAAGATCAAATAATCATGACGATATCCAGGCAATGATCGTTATATAGGCATCATGTCCAAGACAAGTAGACCAAAATGATTCGGCATCTACTTACATTACTCCACACATCGACCGCTATTCAACATGCATCTAGTGTATGAAGTTCATGGGAAAACGTAGTAATGCAATAAGAACGGTGACATGATGTAGACAAGAGCTATTCGTGTAGGAATAAACCCCATCTTGTTATACTTAATAGCAACGATACATGCGTGTCTTGCTTCCCCTTTTGTCACTATGAAAGAACACCGCAAGATCGAACCCATCACAAAGAACCTCTTCCCATGGCAAGAAAAATCAATCTAGTTGGCCTAACTAAACCAAAGATTCGAAGAAGAAATACGAGGCTATAAGTAATCATGCAAATAAGAAATCATATTCATGAATAGAAACTAATCATGAACTCAAAATTCATTGGATCCCAACAAACACACCTCAAAAGTCATTACATCAAATAGATCTCCAAGAGACCATTTTATTGAGAATCATAGAGAGAGAGAGGAAGCCATCTAGCTACTGCCTACGGACCCATAGGTCTATGGTGGACTACTCACGCATCATCGGAGAGGCACCTATTATCAAGATGAACCCCTCTATGATGGTGTAAGATTGCATCTCGAGGTTCTAGAACTTGCGGTGGCTGGAATTGTGTTTCGTCGACTCCTCCAGGGTTTTCTGAATATTTGGGAATTTATAGGGCGAATAGTCGGTTGAGGGGAGTCCCGAGGCGGGCACCTTATACGTCCATTTTGCATCATGTTTTTTACTGTTATTTATAATGTTTTATGCATAATAATGCTTTGGGGAGTAATTCTAATGCCTTTTCTCTCACAATTTACAAGGTTTACCTCAAGAGGGAGAATGCCGGCAACCAGAATTCAGCACCCCGGAAAACACGTCAGAGATACCTATTCTGCGCAACTCCAATGAAGCTAAAAATTCACGGGGATTATTTTTATAGTAAATAAGGATTTCTAGAGCCAAGAACTACCGGAGGGGGCCACCAAGTGTCCACCCTCCACCAGGGCGCGCCTGGCCCCTGTCCGCGCCCTGGTGGAGGGTAGGCACCCAGGCCCACCTCCGGAGCCGATCTTCTGGTATAAAGCTCCAATTAACCTAATAAAAATTAGAGGAGGACTTTTGGGACGAAGCGCCACCACCTCGAGGCGGAACTTGGGCAGGAGCACTTTTGCCCTCCGGCGGAGCGATTCCATCGGGGGAACTTCCCTCCCGGAGGGGGAAATTGAAGCCATCCAACAACCCTCTCATCTCAGGGAGGCCATTCTTCATCAATATATTCAACAACACCATCTCCTCTCAAACCCTAGTTCATCTCTTGTGTTCAATCTTTGTACCGAAACCTCAGATTGGTACCTATGGGTGACTAGTAGTGTTGATTACCTTGCGTAGTTGATTACTATATGGTTTATTTGGTGAAATATTATATGTTCAGATCCATTATGATATTCAATAAACCTATGATCTTAAGCATGCATATTATTTGTGAGTAGTTACTTTTATTCTTGAGGTCACGGGAGAAGTCATGTTGCTAGTACTCATGTGAACTTGATATGTGTTCAATATTTTGATGATGTGTATGTTGTGATTCCCTTAGTGGTGTCATGTGAACGTCGACTACATGAAACTTCACCATCCTTGGGCCTAAGGGAATGCATTGTGGAGTAGTTATTAGATGATGGGTTGCGAGAATGACAGAAACTTAACCCTAATTTATGCGCTATTCCGTAAGGGGCTGATTTGGGTCCACATGTTTAATGCTATGGTTAGACTTTGTCTTAATACTTTTCTCGTAATTGCGGATGCTTGCAAGGGGGTTAACCATAAGTAGGTTGTTAGTTCAAGTAAGAACAATATCTTAGCACCGGTCCACCCACATATCAAATTAGCAAAGTAGCAAACACAAATCAAACCAACATGACGAAAGTGGCTAGATAATATTCCTGTGTACCCTCAAGAACACTTTGCTCATCATAAGAAATACTTTTGGCTTGTCCTTTACCACAAAAGGATTGGGCTACCTTGCTAAACCTTACCTATTGTTGCCATTACTTTCTTGTTACAAATTGCCTTGCTATCAAACTACTTGCTACTTACAATTTCAGTGCCTGCAGAAATCACCTTGCTGAAAACCGCTTATCATATCCTTCTGCTCCTCATTGGGTTTGACACTCTTACTTATTGAAAGGACTATGATTGATCCCCTATACTTGTGGGTCATCAAGACTCTTTTCTGGAGCCGTTGCCGGGGAGTGAATCTCTCTTGGTAAGTGGAAATCGGTAAGGAAAAACTTATACTATGTGCTGAAATTTACTGTCACTTGTTACTATGGAAAGTAATCATTTGAGGAGTTTGTTCGAGGTATCTTCACCTCGACCGGAACCACAATTAGTTGCCCCTCAACCTACAACACCTATTGAAAATATTGGTTATGAAATTCCTTCGGGTATGTTAGAACAACTGCTAGCTAGTCCTTATGCATGAGATGGAACTGAGCATCCTGATATGCACTTAATCCATGTGGAAGAAATTTGTGGACTACTTCATCTTGCAGATTTATCCGAAGATGAAGTGAAGAATAAGGTTTTCCCTTTAGCTTTGAAGGTAATAGCATTGCCATGGTATAGGCTATGTGATGATATTGGATCATGGAACTGGAATCATTTGCAATTGGAATTCCACCAAAAGTTTTATCCTATGCATCTAGTTTACCGTGATCAGAATTATATATATGTATATATATATATAATTTGTGGCCTCATGAAGGAGAAACTATCTCTCTATCTTGGAGGAGGCTTAAGTCAATGTTATATTCATGTCCCAATCATGATATCTCGAGAGAAGTTACCATTTGAAATCTTTATGCTCGGCTTTCTCATAATTATCAAACCATGCTCGATACGTCATGTATTGGTTCTTTTATGGAGAAGACTATTGAATTCAAGTGGGATCTCTTGGAAAGAATTAAACGCAATTCTAAAGATTGGGAACTCGACGAAGGTAATGAGTCAGGTATAAAGCTTGAATTTGATTGTGTTAAATCTTTTATGAATACCGATGCTTTTCATAAGTTTAGCACTAAATATGGACTTGACTCTGAGATAGTAGCCTCTTTTTGTGAATCATTTGCTGCTCATGTTGAACTCCCTATACATAAGTGGTTTAAATATCATCCCACTATTAAATAAGAAATTAAAGAACTGATCATAGCTAAAGAAGAAACTATCATTTACAATGTTGATCCAGTTGTGCCTAGTGCTTATATTGAGAAACCACCTTTTCCTGTTAGGATAAAGGAACATGCTAAGGTATCAACTGTGGTTCGCAAAACCAATATTAGAACACCTAAGCCCTTTGAAAAAATTAAAGTAGAACCTAGTGTTGCTATGGTTAAATATCTCTTGGTAGAAAATGTTGATGGGCATGTCATTTACTTCTATGATGAAGCTGCTAGAATTGCTAAACCCGATGAAAAAGACAAACATAGACCCGTAGTTGGCTTGCCTGTTGTCTCAGTCAAAATAGGAGATCATTGTTTCATGGCTTATGTGATGTTGGTGCTAGTGTGAGTGCTATTCCTTTTACCTTATATCAAGAAATTATGAATGAAATAGGACCTGTTGAGATAGAAGATATTGATGTTACTATTAAACTTGCTAATAGAGACACCATCCAACCACTTGGGATTGTTAGAGATGTTGAAGTCTTGTGTGGGAAAATAAAATATCCTACGAATTTTCTAGTTCTTGGTTCCCCCCAAGATGAATTTTGTCCCATTATCTTTGGCAGACCTTTCTTGAACACTGTTAATGCTAAGATAAATTGCAAAAAGGAAACTGTCAGTGTTGAGTTTGGTGATGTGTCTCATGAGTTTAATTTTTCCAAGTTTAATAGACAACCTAGTGTTAGAGAATTACCTAATAAGGATGAAATAATTTGTCTTGCTTTTGTCTCCATTCCTCCTACCGACCCATTAGAACAATATTTGTTAGACCATGAAAATGATATGCACTTTCGTGAAAGAAATGAAATAGATAAAAAGTTTTTTGAACAACAAACTCTATTGAAACACATTTGCCTATTGAAACTCTTGGAGGTCCTCCTCCAACTAAAGGTGATCCTGTGTTTGAACTAAAACAATTGCTTGACACTCTGAAATATGCTTATCTTGATGAGAAAAAGATATATCCTGTAATTATTAGTCCTAACCTTTCAGAACATGAAGAAGAAAGATCAATGAAAATTCCGAGGAAGCATCGGGATCCTATTGGATATACTCTTGATGATCTTAAGGGCATTAGTCCCACTTTATGTCAGCACAAGATTAATATGGAACTTGATGCTAGACCCGTTGTTGATATTCAACGACGATTGAATCCCAAGATGAAAGAAGTGGTAAGAACTGAAATATTAAAGGTTCAAGAAGCATGTATAATCTATCCCATAGATGATAGTAGATGGGCGAGTCCCGTTCATTGTGTCCCTAAGAAACGAGGTATCACTATTGTTCCTAATGATAAAAATGAGCTTATTCCGCAAAGAATTGTTACTGGATATAGGATGGTAATTGATTTTAGAAAATTAAACAATGCCACTAGAAAAGATCATTACCCCTTTCCATTTATTGATCAAATGCTTGAAAGATTATCTAAGCACACACACTTTTGTTTCCTAGCTAGATGGATATTCTGGTTTCTCTCAAATACCTGTGTCACAATCTGATCGAGAGAAACCCACCTTTACTTGTCCTTTCGGAACCTATGCTTATAGACGTATGTCTTTTGGTCTATGCAATACACCTTCTACCTTTCAAAAATGTATGACTGCTATATTCTCTGGTTTTTGTGAAAAGGTTGTGGAGGTTTTCATGGATGATTTTTCCGTTTACGGAACTTCTTTTGATGATTTCTTAAGCAACCTTGATCGAGTTTTGCAGAGATGTGAACAAACTAATCTTATCTTGAATTGGGAGAAGTGCCACTTTATGGTTAATGAAGTTATTGTCTTGGGGCATAAGATCTCTGAACGAGGTACTGAGGTGGATCAAGCTAAAGTTGATGCAGTTGAGAAAATGCCATGTCATAAAGATATCAAAGGTATTCGAAGTTTCCTTGGTCATGTTGGTTTCTATAGGAGGTTTATTAAAGACTTCTCAAAAATTTCTAGGCCTCTTACTAATCTTTTACAAAAGGATATTCCCTTTGTTTTTTATGATGATTGCATGGAAGCCTTTGAAACACTAAAGAAAGCCTTAACCACTGCACCTATTATTCAACCACCTGATTGGAACTTGCCTTTTGAAATTATGTGTGATGCTAGTGATTATGATCTAGGTGTTGTTCTAGGACAAATAGTTGATAAGAAATTAAATGTTATCCATTATGCCAGCAAAACTCTAGACAGTGCCCAAAGAAATTATGCCACTACTGAAAAAGAATTTTTAGCAGTCGTGTTTGCTTGTGATAAATTTAGACCTTACACTGTGGATTCCAAAGTTACAGTCCACACTGATCATGCTGCTATAAAATATCTCATGGAAAAGAAAAATGCTAAACCTAGACTTATTAGGTGGGTTCTCTTGCTTCAGGAATTTGATTTACATATCGTTGATAGGAAGGGAGCTGAGAACCCCGTAGCTGATAACTTGTCTAGTTTAGAAAATATTCTTGATGACCCACTACCTATTGATCATAGTTTTCCTTATGAACAACTAACTGCTAATATGAGTTATGATCCGCATCCCCCAGGGTGACAATAACCAGGATTCTTTCTAGTGATTACCGTAGTTTGAGGAGTTCATGTATTCACTAAGTGCTAATGCTTTGGTTTGGTTCTCTATTACAAGGAGGCCTTAATATCCCTTAGTTTCCATTAGGACCCCGCTGCCGCAGGAGGGTAGGACAAAAGATGTCATGCAAGTTCATTTCCATAAGCACATATGACTATATATGGAATACATGCCTACATTACATTGATGAATTGGAGCTAGTTCTGTGTCACCCTATGTTATAACTGTTGCATGATGAATGCCATCCGACATAATTATCCATCACGGATCCGTTTCTTATGATGTTTTCCCATATTGATCCTTGATAAGTTACTTTTCCATTGCTACTGTTACAATCACTACAAAACTTCTACTGTCACTTTTTCCATCGTTACTGTTACTTCCATACTACTTTGCTACTAAATACTTTGCTGCAGATATTAAGTCTTTCAGGTGTGGTTGAATTGACAACTCAGTTGCTAATAGTTGAGAATATTCTTTGGCTCCCCTTGTGTCGAATCAATAAATTTGGGCTGAATACTCTACCCTCGAAAACTGTTGCGATCCCCTATACTTGTGGGTTATCAAGACCTTTTTCTGGCGCTGTTGCCGGGGAGCATAGCTCTATTCTTTGAGTCACTTGGGATTTATATCTATTGATCACTATGAAGAATCTGAAAGACCCAAAAACCAAGATCTATCCCTCTACTACGAGGGGAGGTAAGGAACTGCCATCTAGCTCTGCACTTGATTGAACTTCTGTTATGAGTAAATTTGCGATACCACCACCTGTTATTGATTCTGATATGTCGCCACTTCTGCTATGCATGATGCTTATGATAATACTTTTCTTGATAATACTGTGCCACTGGGTGAATTCCTTGATGAACAAATTGCTAGATTCAATGTTGAAACTGAACACTATGAGACACCTGCTAGACCTAGCTCTCCTAGATATGAATTGCCTAATATACCTAAGGGTTATGTTATGGAAGGAGAGGTAGCTAGGGACTTTCTTGCTTGTAAGGATAGAGATGATCTTAAGAAATTGCTATGCAAGTGGAAGGAAAAATATTTGAATGCTAGAATGCAATATGATCCCAAGTTCGCTACTTCACCTATCTTTGTTACTGATAAGGATTATGAATTCTTTTTTGATCCTGAGTTAATTACTTTGGTTGAATATGATCCTTTCCATTGTTATGAATCTGAAACTGTTGTGTCACATCTTACTAAATTTAATGATATAGCCATCCTATTTACTCATGAGGAAAAAAATTCATTGTTACTATATTCTTAAGTTGTTTCCTTTCTGATTAAAGGGTGATGCTAAGATATGGTTCAATTCTCTTGCTCCTGGTTGTGTGCGTAGTCCCTAGGATATGATATATTAGTTCTCTAAAAAAATCCCGCCCATAAGAAAAAAGCTGCCTTGCAGGAAATATTTAACTTCGTGCAAATTAAAGAAGAGAGTCTCCCACAAGCTTGGCGGAGGCTTCTCCAATTACTTAATGCATTGCCTGATCGCCCTCTCAAGAAAAACGAAATACTTGATATCTTTTATAATGGACTAACCAATGCTTCTAGGGACCACCTAGACAGTTGTGCTGGTTGTGTTTTCGGGGAACGAACTGTTGAACAAGCTGAACTACTATTGAATAATATATTGAGCAATGATAATGATTGGACTATTCCCAAACCACCTCCAAAGCCCACTCCGAAGAAAAGAGGTATTTTATTTCTCAGTCCTGAAGATATGCAAGAGGAAAAGAAATCTATGAAAGAAAAGGGCACTAAAGCTGAAGATGTTAATAATCTACCACCTATTGAACAAATACATGGTCTTGCTAACCCGACACAGGTAGTAGAGGTAAATTCTCTCCGTAGATTTGATGAAGGTGATATTCCTTGTAATAAGTTTGCTAGCCAATGCTTGGATGAGTTTGATAACTTTATTGTTAAGCAAGAAAATTTCAATGCTTATGTTAGTAGACAATTGAAACATCATGCTTACATGCTTGATCGCTTAGGTGATTATATGAGTATGACTATTAATGATCTTAAGCTTATTAGTAAACATGCTTCCATAGTAACTACTCAAGTAGAACAAGTACTTAAGGCACAAATTGATTTGCTTAATGAGATGAATAGTAAGAACAATGCTCATTCTGTTAGAGTTGTGACTAGAGGTGGTAAAACGACTCAGGAACCTTTGTATCCTGAGGGCCATCCTAAGAGAATTGAGCAAGATTCTCATGGAATTAATACTAATGCACCTAGTCATTCCAGTAATAAGAGGAAAAAGAATGATGATAGAACTTTGCATGCTGCTAGTGAACCTATTATAGATACACCTAAAAATCCAAATAATATTTCTATTTCTGATGCTGAAACACAATCTGGTGATGAACATGAGCCTAGTGATAATATTAATGATGATGTTCTTGTTGATGCTCAACCTAGTAATGATAATGATGTGGAGATTGAACCTGCTGTTGATCTTGATAACCCATAACCTAAGAATAAAAGATATGACAAAGGAGACTTTGTTGCTAGGAAGCATGGTAAAGAAAGAGAACCATGGGTTCAAAAACCCATGCCCTTTCCTCCTAAACCATCCAAAAAAAGGATGATGAGGACTTTGAGCATTTTGCTGAAATGCTTAGGCCTGTCTTTTTGCATATGCGCTTGACTGATATTCTGAAAATGTCTCCTTTTGCTAAGTATATGAAAGATATTGTGACTAATAAGAGAAAGATACCGGAAGCTGAGATTTCCACCATGCTTGCTAATTATACCTTTAAGGGTGGAATACCAAAGAAACTAGGAGACCCGGAGTACCTACTATACCATGCTCTATTAAAAGAAATTATGTTAAAACTTCTTTATGTGACTTTGGAGCTCATGTTAGTGTTATGCCTTTCTCCTTGTATCGTAGACTTGATTTGAATAAGTTGACACCGACTGAAATATGTTTGCAAATGGCTGATAAATCAACTACTTTACCTATCGGTATTTGTGAAGATGTGCCTGTCATAGTTGCAAATGTTACTATCCTAACGAACTTTGTTATTCTTGATATTCCCAAGGACGACAGTATGTCGATCATCCTTGGTAGACCCTTTTTGAATACTATAAGGGCTGTTATTGATTGCAACAAGGGCAATGTCACTTTTCGTGTTAATGGTAATGAGCATACGATACACTTTCCGAAGAAACAACCCCATGTTCATAGTACCAACTCCATTGAAAAAAATTCAACGATTATTATTGGAGATTTTGAATTCCCTCTCCCTACTATCAAGAAGAAATATGATATACTTATTGTTGCGGATATGCATATCCCCATTGAGGTAACTTAGTGTTATTCAAAAATTCTCCAGTTTCATGTTACTCGAAAGAAGTTTGTTAATAAGACTTGATCAACCTTGTTAATGAATTCCTTTTGATGAGCATGAGATGGATGAATCTAGAAAGCACAACCTGCTGCACCCAACTTTTACTTTTTGTTAGTTAGATTAAATAAAGTAAAAAATGCTATTATTTTTCTATTTTTTGAGTTTTTCGTGCAATAGAAAAATGACCTGAAAATAAAAGTTCTTCAAATGCCCTGAAAATGTAGTATGATTTTTTCTGGAATATTTAAGAATATCTGGCACTGAGTGTTGGGAAACGTTGCATGGGAAACAAAAAATTTCCTATGCACACACAAGATCTATCCATAGTGATCAACATCTACGAGAGGGAGAGTGGATCTACATACCCTTGTAGATCGCTAAGTGGGAAGCGTTAAGAAACGCGGTTGGTGTAGTCGAACGTCTTTGCGATCCAAATCGCCGAGCGTCCCGCGATCTCATCATGATCCGTCCCGCGATCCAATCACGATATGTCCTGCAAACTCATCATGATCTGTCCCACGATCTCATCGCGATCCGTCTCGCAATCTTGATCACGGTCCTTCCGATCTAGTGCCGAACGAATGACACCTCCGCATTCAGCACACATACGTCTCGATGACGATCTCCGCCTTCTTGATCCAGCAAGAGAGAGCAAAGAGGTAGACGAGTTCTCCGGCAGCGCGATGGCATTGTGGCAATGGTGGTGGAGGAATTCCAGCAGGGCTTCGCCTAAGCACCGCTGAAAACCGATCTAGAGGAGAAAACGATCTAGAGGAAGAAGAGGACACCACATGGAAATTAGGGTTATCTCTTCCATCTAAATCCTCTAGTATATATAGGAGAGAGGGAGGGGAGGAGGCAGCCTCAAACCTGGCCAAAATTGGAGGTGGATGAGTCCTACTCCAATCCTATTAGGAGTAGGATTCCTCCTTTCCACTTGGAAACTCTTTCCACCTCTCCACCTTTGGATTTTTTCCTTCTCAAACCACTCCAGCCACATGGGCCCTTAGAGGAGGCTTCGACCAGCCCACCAGGGGCTGGTTTACCTCCTCCCACAGCCCATGTAGCCTCTTGGGTCGAGACACCCCTCCCGATGGTCCCCTGGTACCCTCCCGGCACTCCCGATACACTACCGATGAGCCCAAAACTTTTCCGGCGACCAAAACAGGACTTCCTATATATCAATTTTTACCTCCGGACCATTCTGGAGCTCCTCGTAACATACGGGATCTCATCCGAGACTCCAAACAATCTTCGGTCACCACCATACATAACTCTATACTACCAAAACATCAACGAACCTTAAGTGTGCAGACCCTACGGGATCGAGAACTATGTAGACATGACCGAGACACCTCTACGGTCAATAACCAATAGCGGGACTTGGATGCCCATATTGGTTCCTACATATTCTACAAAGATCTTTATCGGTCGAACCTCTATGTCAAGGATTCAGTTAATCCCGTATGATGTTCCCTTTGTTCTTCGGTATGTTAGTTGCCTGAGATTCGATCGTCGGTATCTTCATACCTAGTTCAACCTCGTTATCGGCGAGTCTCTTTACTCGTTCTGTAATACAAGATCTCGTTACTAACACTTAGTCGCATTGCTTGCAAGGCTTATTGTGATGTTGTATTACTGAG
This sequence comes from Hordeum marinum, assembly GCA_022496015.1. Classification (NCBI taxonomy): domain Eukaryota; kingdom Viridiplantae; phylum Streptophyta; class Magnoliopsida; order Poales; family Poaceae; genus Hordeum; species Hordeum marinum. The sequence goes on from CM039678.1 coordinate 119,397,442, forward strand.
TGGGCCCTGAGATACCTCTCGGTCACACGGAGTAACAAATCCCAGTCTTGATCCATGCCAACCCAACAGACACCCTCGGAGATACCTGTAGAGCACCTTTATAGTCACCCAGTTACATTGCAACGTTTGATACACACAAGGTACTCCTCCGGCGTCAATGAGTTGCATGATCTCATGGTCATAGGAACATATACTTGACATGCAGAAAACAGTAGCAATAAACTGACACGATCATATGCTACGTTTGTGGTTTGGGTCTTGTCCATCACATCATTCTCCTAATGATGTGATCCCGTTATCAAATGACATCTCATGTCCATGACTAGGAAACCATAGCCATCTTTGATCAACGAGCTAGTCTATTAGAGGCATACTAGGGACATGGTGTTGTCTATGTATCCACACATGTATCTGAGTTTTTGATCAATACAATTATAGCATGGATAATAAACGATTATCATTAGCAAGGAAATATGATAATAACCAATTTATTATTGCCTCTAGGGCATATTTCCAATAGTGAGTACATACCAGGGGGCTGCACTAGTGGGTCACAAGCCCATAGGGCGCGGTCACCCCCTGGCCACGCCCAACTGGCTTGTGGGTCCCACGTAGGCCCCCTTCACTTATTCCAACAACCATCCACTTTTTCTTCCTCCAGAAAAAATCCCACCATTGTTCAAACCCATGTTCTATCTCATTTTTCTGCCATTTTAGATCTCCTTGTGCAAAGCTCCATTCGCAAAACTGCTTTGGGGGATTGATCTTCGGCATGTGACTCCTTCAATGGTCCAACTAGTTTTTGTTCTAGTGCTTTATACGTTGCAAATTTTTGCTGCTGTGGTGACCTTGTTCTTGAGCTTGCATGTTAAATCTGTATGGTCCCAAGTAGTATTGACGCATGATATAGCCTCTAGGCACTTGTGGGAGTAGTTGCTATAAGTTTTGTTGAGTTTTGTTCACCTTTATTTTGATTCACTAAAATTTTCAGAGAAAGGAAAAAATGTTGAGGCGAATATACAAAGGGGGTTCCTCGAGCAAGAAGGCCCTGAGACTCGCGATATGTGAGCCCGACCTTGAACCATCGAGGAAGCTCAAGTGCGGCCTTGTGAATGGCCATCCGATCAATTCATGGTTGATGCCGGTTTCAGGGAAGAATTTTACGCGTACACACAAAATGCAGGCCTTGAATATTTAATTTCAGACCAATGCAAGCAATATTATCAACTCACTAATTCTTTCGTGCGAAGGTTTGAATTTTCATCCAGGCGTAATAAGCATTCTATTTTACTAAATCTTTATGATGAATTTTATACTATGGACCTAGAGGATTTTAACCATGCATGCAAAATTCCACAATGGGGCAGCCATAGTGATCCGCACAAAAGTGAATATAATGATTTTCTTGCTAGCATCACTGTGGGAGAAACTAGAAATATCACACAGGCTACCTTGGGGAGCATTCACTTTCCTGCTATACATTATTTTGCTCTCTTCATAGGTAGATGTATTAACGGTAAAGTTGATCATAGCCACCTTTGTGCACCTGATCTTAGTATTCTTAAGAGTGCGGTAATGGGTGATAGACGATATAACTTGGGGGCTATTATTTCTAGGAGGCTGCTTTACAACTTAGTGTTAGTCAAGGTACTTGTGAGATTATTACTCTGCCTGCTTCTTCTTTGTTCGATATTCATTCAGGCAGGGACACTATTATGCCCGAGGACATCTATAGATATTGGGAGTCTGTCGCAACCCCCAGCAACTGAGATGGCACCAGCCCTTGATCTGTATCAGGATTAAATTTTTTAGTGGGAGCCACAGAAGCTCGCTAACCAGTGGAACCCTCAGGACCCTACGGAGTATCCAGGAGATGGTTATTTTCAGCCATGGCCCTAGACGAGCTTAGTCCAAAGGCCTAAGCTTTGGGGAGTACGTATTTCTCACCGACATTACATTCATGTTCACACACTCATCTTAGTAGTCAGTGTTCATACTTTTTAATTGTACCATCCATGGTAGTTTATTTTTTCTTGCTGCTTTCTTCTTGTGTGCTTAATTAACCTTAAGAAAATCCAAAAAAATTGTTATAGCTTTACCTTCTAGTCTGTTTAGTTGTAGCATTAAAAGAAAACCCAAAAAGATTTTCCGTTCTTCTTTTGCTTGTTGGGAGCTTTCCCGTGTAAATAGTTTTTCTCGTTCTTGTTTTGAATTTTCTTTCTTTGGGTCGTAAGGAGAAGACCACAATGAAAATGTTGAGTGGCTCTCATATGCATTATTGTTTATCTATCAGAGTGCCCATATTACCTTGCCTTCTCCTTTGAGTTATTGTTTGCAGATTCCAGCTTAGTCCAATGCACGTGCACTCTTATTATTATTCACACCGTTTGGTCATGCAAGTGAAAGGCAATAATGATGATATATGATGAGAACATTGAGATGGAGAAAAGATGGTACGAACTCGACCTATTTTGCTTTTGTAAATATGATTAGCTCATCATTTTGAATTCAGCTCATTATGGGTGAAACATATTTGCAATGACAATTAGAGATTATAGTTACTCGTGCCATGCTTAATTAGATAAGAGTGGATAATGGTTTATCTTGAGTGCCAACATGCATATTAAAATGGTTGTGATGTAGTATGATAGGATGGTATCCTCCTTTGAATGATTCAAGTGGCTTGACTTGGCACGTGTTCACGCATGTAGTTGAAACAAAAGCAACATAGCCCCCATGATATTAATGTTCATGGTGATTTATATCCTACTCATGCTTGCATTCAATGTTGGTTAATCTCAAAGCATGTTGATGTCTGTTGTCGCTCTCTAGTTGGCCTCTCCCTAGTCTTTTGCTAGCCTTCACTTGTACTAAGCGGGAATACTTCTTGTGCATCCACTTCCTTAGACCTAAAGTTGTTCCATCTGAGTCCACCATACCTACCTATATGCAGTATTCACCTGCCGTTCCAAGTAAATTTGCATGTGCCAAACTCTAAACCTTCAAATAATATTCTGTCTTGTATGCCCGAATCGCTCATGTAGCAACTACGGTAGTCAGTATCTTCCATGCTAGGTGGGTAATTCTCACGATATGTGTTAATTCACTATCATTCACGAGAAAGTCGCTGGTATTCGGGATGCCTAGTTCCATGCTCAAAATCAAATCAAAATATAATGAAACAAACTCCCCTAGGACCGTTGTTTGTATGGACGGTACACTTGGATTCGGTCAGCCGTGGAGTGTGTTTGATTGGTGGAGGGAGAGTAAAAACTTTATCAATCTGTTTGGGAACTACCTATAATATATCTAGCATGGAAGATGGTGAAATCTCTTTGTCATTATGATAACAATGAAAGCATACTGCTCAAAATTGTTATTCATCCATGTTTTAAAAGCTCGAGCTCTGGCACCTCTACAAATCAATGCTTCCCTCTGTGAAGGGCCTACCTATTTTACTTTACTATTGAGTCATCCTCCTCTTATAAAAAGCACCATTTGGAGAGCACCGCCATCATTTGTATGCTTTGCTATTAATTGATATTGAGTATGAGTGTGACTGGATCTCTTTTACCATGAATTACAATGTCTAGTCAGTCCTTGTTCTTCAGGGGTGCTCTGCATTTATGTTTTGCCGTCTCAGAAACGGCTAGCAAGATACCATTATATCATATTGTATCATGATTGTTTTGATAAAAGTGTTGTTATCCGAGAGTTATTATTATTGCTCGCTAGTTGATTATGCCATTGATATGAGTAAATGTGAGACCTAAATGTTATTGTGAATGTGGTTAGTCTATAATCTTTGCTGAAATATGAACATCAGTTAGACATATTTACAACAACAAGATCAAATAGAGTTTATAAGCTTGGGGAGTTGATACATCTCCATCGTATCCACTTTTCCATACACTTTTGCCCTTGTTTTGGACTCTAATTTGAATGATTTGAATGGAACTAACCTAGACTAACGCTGTTTTCAGCAGAATTGCCTTGGTGTTATTTTCGTGAAGAAATAAAAGTTCTCGTGTTGACATGAAAATTTATGGAGATTACTTTCGGAATTAATAAAAAATACTGGCAAAAGAATCAACCGGAGGTGAGCCACCAATTGGCCACAAGCCAGGGGGCACGACCACCCCCTGGTTGCGCCTAGCAGGCTTGTGGCCCCCCTGGAGATCCACTGACATCAATTCCAACTCCATATATTTGCATCCACGAAGAAAAAAAAAATTAGAGATAAGAGTTCATCGCGTTTCACGATACGGAACCGCCGCCACCTCCTGTTCTTCCTCGGGAGGCCAGATCTGGAGTCCGTTTTTGGCTCCGGCGAGGGGAAATTGACGCCATCGTCATCACCAACCATCCTTCATCACCAATTCCATGATGCCCTCCTTCGTTCGTGAGTAATTCCAACGTAGGCTTGCTGGACGGTGATGGGTTGGATGAGATTTACCATGTAATCGAGTTAGTTTTGTTAGGGTTTGATCCCTAGTATCCACTATGTTCTGAGATTGATGTTGCTATGACTTTGCTATCCTTAATGCTTGTCACTAGGGCCCGAGAGCCATGATTTCAAATCTTAAGCTATTATGTTTTCATGAATATATATGTGTTCTTGATTCTATCTTGCAAGTTGTAGACACCTATTACAAGTTATGATCCGCATCCCCCAGGGTGACAATAACTGGGATTCTTTCTGGTGATTACCGTAGTTTGAGGAGTTCATGTATTCACTAAGTGCTAATGCTTTTGTTCGGTTCTCTATTAAAAGGAGGCCTTAATATCCCTTAGTTTCCATTAGGACCCCGCTGCCACGGGAGGGTAGGACAAAAGATGTCACGCAAGTTCTTTTCCATAAGCACGTATGACTATATGTGGAATCCATGCCTACATTACATTGATGAATTGGAGCTAGTTCGGTGTCATCCTATGTTATAACTGTTGCATGATGAATGCCATCCGACATAATTATCCATCACTAATCCATTTCCTACGAGATTTTCCCATATTGATCCTTGCTAAGTTACTTTTGCGTTGCTACTGTTACGATCACTAGAAAACTTCTACTGTCACTTTTGCCATCGTTACCGTTACTTACATACTACTTTGCTACTAAATACTTTGCTATAGATATTAAGTCTTTCAGGTGTGGTTGAATTGACAACTCAGCTGCTAATACTCAAGAATATTCTTTGGCTCCCTTTGTGTCGAATCCATAAATTTGGGTTGAATACTCTACCCTCGAAAACTGTTGTGATCCCCTATACTTGTGGGTTATCAGCCCCGCGGTCCGATCACCGGCGAACAGAAGCAATTCCCTCTAGAGGTAAAAACCCTGAATATGATATACACCAGTCATATACCCAAAAAGGAGAGGAAGCATGCCCTTCGAGAGGTCTACGCCGTAGAGCCCGTAGCCCCAAAGTCATCCCATGGTCGGCGTGCCCAATCACCTTCGATCGACGCGACCACCCGACTAGTATCTATCATGGGGGTTCAGCCACCCTCGTCCTAGACCCCATCATAGATGGGTATCACCTCACTAAACTCCTAATGGTCAGACGAAGTAGCCTTAATCTGATTGACTCAGACACAGTGAAAAAGATGGGTATAGATCCGTCAAGGATCAAACCCAGCAACACTACCTTTAAAGGAGTGATCCCAAGCGTCGAAGCCCGGTGCACGGGTTCTGTAAGCCTGGAAGTAGTGTTATAACTTTCGAAGCAAAGACTTGATCTTCGACATTGTTCCTTTCCGCAGCGGCTATCATGCCCTGCTAGGCCGCACAACATTCGCTCGCTTTAACGGCGTCCCACACTAGCATACCTCAAGCTCAAGATGCCTGGGCCCAAGGGGGTCATTACTGTCAACGGCAACATAGAGCGCTCCCTCTGAACTGAGGAACATACATTGGCCCTGGCGGCCGAATTCCATTATAATGATGATCAACAAACGTCGACATTTGTCGTAAAGGCACGTAAGGTAGAGAAGCGAGCTCGATTTCAGCTCGAACTCACAGAACCTTCTCCTCCCCAGAAATAGGGACTCGTCCCCCATTGCACAAAACTAATGCCAACAAAACACGTGCCAAGAAGGCACAACTTTGCTCTTAAGATTCCATGGGCAGCAGCGGTGAACAACTATCAAAGCACAGGTGTTCGGCTAGACCGAACTACCAGCAACATAAGTCTTCGGGCATACAACAGGTACCATCAAGGACCTGATAAAGCGTAAAGCCCATCAATACTTCGACGACTTCTCAAGATCCTCTTCCCAAGGTCCGCTCCCGACAACATTACCCATAAAGGAATGCAACCCCCTATGAGGCACAGGAATGGACAGATGACAAGGCATATCGAGGACATCAGGCCACCCATCGAAGACCCCTGATACAACCCCTCCTATAAACTTTATATTTCATCTTTCAAGTACCTGTAAACAGTTGCTTCGACAATTTGAGCTATAAGAGTTATTGAGGAAAATATAAGACCATTATGCAAGGACACTTTGCTGTATTTTTTGGCACACACTCTATTTCCTCCCTCCTCAACGCTTCTTGCGAAACTGTTTGGTACACATTACAATGCAACCGGCTAATAAACCGGGGGACTTGAATTTAAAATATCACCCTATGCACAATCGATCATGTGTTCGGAGACTCGGAGTTCGCTTTATATGAATTGGTTCTGAACTATGTCTTGGGTCAATAGTTGGGTTGCCCGGCTCATGTACTTGCACCTTTATGTTCTGCTCGTTTGGCTATATGGGCAAAGGGAGAACCGCTGTGATTGTGTTTCCAGCTAGCCTGGTCAAGTACCGCAGGGGAGAAAGCCAAAAACTGACTGTCATAGTACGCGAGAACCAGTCTACGAATCCGAGCATAAGTGTTATACTAAAAACTTCGTTAGAGGTTATTCCCTGTCATACAATGGGTTTCGTATTCGTACAAACCATGTGATGCTAGCTTTAGCCGCGGTTCATCCGAACATCACAAACCAATGGGGGCTAGTCATCAGCCCCAACATTCCTTTTTCACACTCCTACGGCTAAGTGAAAGCAATAAAGCATTATGGTCTGATTGCCTTGTGTCGGTGTCAAAACAGGCGGATCTCGGGTAGGGTGTCCCGATCTGTGGGTATTGGATCAATGGGTAACAGGAGACAAGGGAGACGGTGTTTACCCAGGTACGGGCCCTGTTGATGGAGGTAAAACCCTACATCCTGCTTTGTTCGTATTGATGATGGTGTATCGAGTACAGAGTTGATCTACCTCGAGATCATATGTAGTGGTCTAAACCCTAAGAGCTATGCTCGTATGATGATATGATCTATGATGATCTGATTGTCCCTAATGACTAGCCTGGCCTCGGCTTATATAACACACCAGAGGCCTAGGATAACAAGAGTCCTAGTCGGCTACGTCGGTGGAGAGGAGTCCTTGTCTTGATCACTAAGTCTTGTGGAATCTTCCTCATATGCATCATGGGTTGTCCGAACTGGCCCATTAGTGAACTGCCCTGGGGGTCCTCGACCCGACCCACTGGTCGATAGACGACATGGTGAGTACCCCCTAGTCCAGGACACCGTTAGTAGCCCCTGAACCGGTCTTCAAGTTGGGGATGCTCCTCGGTTCTTCCAAACTATTCTCCATCTTCATCCATCGGTCTTGAAAACTGGTTCAAAAAATCTTCCCATCTCCGATCTTGAGGATCATCGAGGTGTATCTGAAGAGTTCACACGTCGGGCATCCAAGGAGCCCCTTTAAGTTCGGCCTTTATCAATGCCTTGTAATTTTTTATGCCACACCTTAGGTTTGAAGTGTTTCCCGTGTGGTGGTGTCCTCTTGTGCCCGAACTCCGACATCAAACTACATTCGAGGTGTCTTTTTGCAGCCAAGCTCCAACGCTGGTCAGCATCCAAGGTGTCATAGATTACCTTGGTCTCTAAAAATTTGAAGGAGTACATCCGAGCTTAAATGCCAGAATAGTCTTTTATGGAGCCAACCATTCGCATCCGAGCTTTATGCTGGCCTACTTCCGACGTGTTTTGCACAGTCGAGCTCCAACATTGGTCGGCATCCAAGGTGTCATATATTACTCCGGTCTTTGAAAAGGTTGAACGAGTTCGGCCGAGCTTAATGCCAACAATGCCCTCTATTGAGCCAACCACCTGCATCCGAGCATTACACCGGACTGCTTCATAAATAGTGCACCACCACAGTAGCGGGCTGATTTTTTGTGGAAATTATTTCCATTCGCTGGAATTTATTCTCTGCCAAGATATATAGCCAGTAGCCCTCAAGGTGTGTGTCAGTCTAAAACCTGAGATGCCCTCGAAGGAAAAAATAATAATCAAAATAAAAGCACTAATCCCAGTAGCCCCTGAGAGGTTAGGTCGATTTGCAAAATCGGCCCAAGGATCAAGTTCTTGCTTGGCGGCATTCGTTAGGGATGTAAACGCGGTATGCAGTAGTTTTCCGAGACTCGGGTTGGGTGCGGCCGACCAACCTAAGGATCAAATCTCCTCAAAAACCGTATTGCACTTTGAATTTGCTTCATTGAATAGGCAATGCAGTAGCCCCCGAGCCTTAATTTGGGCAGAGGTGTTCGAATTAAGTATCGATGTTTGTTTGACACAAACTTTGTTACGTTTGACACAATTTATGTGTAATGATTCTATGTATCCAAGTACTTTACATAATTAATCCTCAGATCTGCATTGTACAAGACTTTGTTGACCGACTACCGGCTTCAACCTCCTCGGCCAGTAGCTAAGGAGTGTTTGTCCTACTTTATAATGGCAAAGATTTACGACAAACAAGGCAATCCGGCGATACAGTTTTATAAACAAAGGTACACGGAGAGATATGTTATATTACTATGTAAGAAACATCTTCTGGGAGAAATAGTTCATTTATAAGTACCTTTTCCTAGGATATCATGTTGACCATGATCATGAAACCCCAACTCCGATCTATGCAGGAGGAAAAATATTGAGGATTTAGTGTGGCGAATGTCCCGAACTTTGTGGTCTTTAATGAACCAAAATTTTCACTTCCGTCATTGCCGACCAATTATTTAGGACAGTAAAACTGAACATAATGCGAAGTCTCTCACGCCCCCATTGATTTTGGCCGTCAGATCTTAGATACCACGTCTTAGTCGTTTTTGGCTCTTGGATGATTGCCCTATCCTGAATTTTCTCGCTAAGTGGGCCAACTGTCCGAGAGGTAGCTACTACGGTGGAAATTTCAGAGCAATGTGGTTAATCGGGCCTAACTACTGAAAAAAGCCCACTAAGAAATATAGACGCTCCTCGGTGAAGCCAATAATTCTATTCGGGAGAAAAGGGTTCGAGGCGATGTAGGTTCCTCTCGATAGGCACATTAAAGAAGTCCAATTGAGGTGCTTATTTTATTTTATGTTGTTTGGGTAAGCATGAATTCCATCTTATGATTTGCACTAATATAAAATGCACCAGCTCAGATTTTATCCATCTAAGAACCAATAAAGTAAAGATAGCCTATTGTTGGACAGAAATGTTAACATATATATGGATTCCTATAGCATGAAAAAGAGCAGGTGCATTTACCAATGCCATGTTGTTGTAGTTTTTTTGTTTAGATCTTGGAACGGTAAAGTCACTCTATACAACTGTCTTTGTTTTTGTACATCAATTGGAAGAAAAATCTAAAGTTACATCTCCTACTAAGACTGATATGGTGTTCTTGCCCAGTTTATAGGTCTTGGTTAGTTTTTGCATGTTTTGTTGATTATTTTACCTTCGAGATGCTTATTATGTTCAATGGTTTCATACTTCACATCTTCTGCTAAGACTGATATGGTGTTCTTGCCCACTTTATAGGTCTTCATCAGTTTTTGCATGTTTATTGATTGTTTTATCTTCGAGATGGCTATTATGTTCAGTATTTTCGTACTTCCTCTAAGATTGCAAAGGAGATTATACAATGACCACATGCAGAATGCAGATATAGCTCTCAAGATATTTTCTCTTTGTCATGCTGCCAATTATTTTGTGTGATAAAGAACCATTTTGAAAATCAGAAGTGCAGACATTGTCATAAAAGGATAACTACGAACCAGCACACTACGCAACCCGTGGTTCCACTTACCATTGTTTAATTAGGAAACTAACAGTTCATGTGTTGCTACTTGCTACCCACAAGATTATATCTACTTTTGAAAAATGTGTTGTTGCACTCCCATAATTTAGCATCTTTCTTTGGACTTGCATGATGTAGTAGTACCCTTTATTCTCTTATCTCGAATATATTCAACCGTTTATTCACAAGAGATTTTTCAACATTGTTTATTTTCCGTACATACTTATTTTCTGTTATATAGTGATTCAAGTTTTTCAACATAGTTTAGTTGCATGACATCTGTACATCAGGCTTGAGATCAAAACTGAGTTGAGTTTGTCTCTCCAATTTGCCTCTTGGTTACCATGCAAGATTATGCTATTTATTCATTATGACCTGAAATGCTATTGAATTCCAATCTATTTTAGATTTTAGATTTTCCTAAATGCCTGATGACTTATTATTTTAGGATGAATAAATTAAACCTACATATTTCATGCCTATATATGTATGTGTGTGGAAATTACTCTCTTTCTATCACAAATTAGATAGGTGCGACAACGCGCGCCATCAGTGATCTAGTATTCTTTAAGATGGCTAGCTTTCGGCTTCACCCAGTCTGAGGTACTAACCCGGATGACCCGGAAGTAATAATCACAGAGGTGCTCCCTTTACCCCCTAGCCGAACAATCGAGAATGTAGGGGATAAGCATAGGAGCCAGGCAATCCAGCTTGGCCAAAATCTTAAATCAAATTGATGCATATTTATGGGTTTATAATGATGAGTACGGAAGGAAGCACTCGCATATTGAATACACATGCTTTTATTCTATAAGCTATTTTGACTCCTTTGTGACCGTTTATCATTTGGTAGTGGCCCATCTTCGGCTTCTACCCCTTTGTAGATGCTACGCAGGGTGCTTCGCAATAACAAGACGATGCTTAGCCGGTGTCTAGGTGCCCGGTGGCTGTTGTGTTAGCGGAAACAAGGAAATTAGATATCTGGGCTTTATAACTTTCACTTAGTCATAGGAGCATATGTTTGGGGGCAACTTAATAGCCCCCAGTATACGTCGACTCCTTGGATTATTCGAGGTCGAACCACCCACAATTTGGCCTTTTCAAGAAAGAAAGGCCCTTCGTTTTACTCGGATAACCTCTCTCGGCTATATTTGATAGAACACTACCTACGGTTCGCTGACCAATTTACGCTTGTTGTGACAGTCATCTTTCGGCTTTCTCCTACCGAGGCACTTAACCGGTTAATCTGGAAGTGACAATCGCAGTGGTTATCCCTTTACCCCCTAGCCAAACAAAGCGGTAACATAAGGGGTAAGCACAGGAGCCGGGTAATCCAGCTATAGACCAAAGACACAACTCGAAATCAATGCATATAAATGCGAGATACCGAGGATTACACGGAGTACCTCGGTGTTTTGTGGGTTCGGTGCTAATTGTAGCCCCCCTTTAATATTGCTGATAAGTGAAATGCATTTGGCGTTGTACTGCAAGAGTTATGCTCGGAAATACCAAAAAACTTACGCAAAAAACTTTGTATTTAGATAAAAGAAAATTGTGCCAATCCAAATTTGGTCTAAAATTTAATTTATGCGTCGGTCGTGCTTTAACATGATACATCCGATCTTCGGGCTCCAAGCGAGTCAGCCTTTCCCTTCAACCTCCATATCTCGAAGGCGGGGTGTTTCTCTAAGACCTGTTTAGCAAACTAAACTCGAGTGGTTTTAGAAAGAAACCGGGCTATCTGGCTATTGACCACATGCTAGTATCGGAAAAAGGAGTAGTAGAAAAAGACTTTGCAACGACTAAGAAGAAAACACAGTTATTATAAAACGACTCATACAAATTTAAGAGCCCCCGGTTAAATTGGTTAAATATTTTTTTAACAAACAGAGTATTTTTTCTTAACAAAAAATATAATTTTTGGTTGCACCAAACAAAAAGTAAAATTTCAAAGAGAGCTGAGCACAAAAACAACTTAGCTTGTTAATGTGCTCGGTGTGGTTCGGGGTTGTGGCAAGACGAAGATGTAGTCCTTGGCCTAGCCGAGGTCAACCCCCAAGCCCGAGGTAATTGAGCGAAGAGCTCGGGTCGATAAGTGGCAACCCAACACGGTTGCTGTGGCAAGGCAGAGCCCTCGGTCCAGCCGAGGAGAGTAGTTCGGCAACATGATGACGAAGCCCCTAGTTATCATGGGAAAAGAAAGTGTTTTTAACAAACAAACTTTTTTATTTAACATAAATATAATGCTTGGTTAAACTGAACAAAAGTTAAAAATTGAAAAAATTTGAGCATGAAATCGACTTAGCTGGTTAATGTGCTTGTGACGTGTGTCGAGCTTGTAGTAGGTCAAGGTCCCAGCCCCCAAGCCGGTCACGAGGTAGCCGAAGAAGTGTCTGGCTTGATGAAATGACAACACAACACTTCCAAAGGGCCGAGGAGAAACCCCCAGTCCAGTCGAGCAGACAAAGTAGTTCGGCAGCATGACGACAAAGCCCCCACATCCGTCGACCATGTCGACGACACAGTTTGGTTGATGGAGGCGGGACGAAAATGTAGGCACACCAAGGTGACCGCATGACATAGCCAAAGTCGATTACCTGTGCACACAATATAGTGCAAGCCAAGAGTAATAACAAATAAAGGTAATAATATTTAAAAAAAATTCTTATACTTAGTTAATTTAAGTGAAGCAAATAATTAAGAGAATATGGCTTAGGCGCCGAGGTAGCTGAGCGAAGAGTTCGGCTTGATGAAGTGGCGACGCTGCACGGTCGATGTGGCGAGGCGAAGTGTCTGGTCTAGGTAACATGGCTAAGCTAGTCGGTCGGTGATGCCTAAGTCCCCATCGCAGGTTGATGAAGAGATGGCAAAGCCCCCGGTCTAGCCGAGGTGACGGAGCAGGTCGGCTGGTGACGCCGAAGTCTCATGCCAGCCGAGGTGTCGAAGCAGGTTGGTTGGTGACACCGAAGTCTTCGGCTAACCAAGGTGTCAAAGCATGTCAGCTGGTGACGCCAAAGTCTCATGCCAGCTGAGGTGTCGAAGCTGGTCAGCTGGTGACGCCGAAGTCCCCAGAGCAGGTTGATGAGGAGATGACGAAGCCCCCGGTCTAGCTAAGGTGACGGAGCAGGTCGGTAAGATGACGCTAGAGCCCCATGCCAGCCGACGTGTCAAAGCATGTCGGCATGGTGGGCGTCAGCTTGAAAAAGCAACAGTGTGGCAATGCCGATGCAGGTCAGAATTCATGACGCGGTGAATGCTGGATTGGTGAAGCAACGAAGCGCCCGACCCATACAACCTGCGGACGACGAGGTTCTCTTGATGATTATTCGGCACTTGCGATGCCAAACTCTTGGTCAGCTAACCGAGATGATGAGAAAATTTCCTTCAAAAAGGGCGTTTGACAACCCGTTCATGAAAAACATGTACTCGGGTTGGATTCGTTTTCGCGCAGAAAATAGATCGAAAATTCGTTGTACTCATCGGACATTTCCTGGAGTTTGGATGGTCGAATCAAGGTGAAATTTTGAGGGGTGATTGGTATAGGAATTCTGCAGCCGGTGAACGGTGGGATTTGCCAACGGCTTTCCGAGCTAGATACTAGACACCTCGCCATAAACTCATCCAGATTCCTGTCCAGATTTGACATGGCTCTGGTATATCGGAGATTGCTGTAGATTCTTCCATCGGAACACGACGAAATTTTGCAGGGATGTTGTAGATACAATTCTGCACAATTCCACCGAAGCAATCGTCAAAGTGACGCTTAAGGAAACGGGGACGACGAACACAAATTCGCTGTCCAGAAAAACCGCAATACGCAGACGAGCCATCGATCCTCCTAGCGATCCCGGAGCGGAACTCTCAATGAAAGCACCAATGTCGGTGTCAAAACCGACAGATCTCGGGTAGGGGGTCTCGATCTGTGGGTCTTGGATCGATGGGTAACAGGAGACAAGGGAGATGGTATTTACCCAGGTTCAGGCCCTCTTGATGGAGGTAAAACCCTACGTCCTGCTTTTTTTGTATTGATGATGGTGTATCGAGTACAGAGTTGATCTACCTTGAGATCGTATTTAGTGGTCTGAACCCTAAGAGCTATGCTCGTATGATGATATGATCTATGATTATCTAATTGTCCCTAATGACTAGCCTAACCTCGGCTTATATAACACACAAGAGGCTTGGATAACAAGAGTCCTAGTCGGCTACGTTGGTGGAGAGGAGTCCTTGTATTGATCACCAAGTCTTGTGGAATCTTCCTCGTATGCATCATGGGCGATCCGAACTGGCCCATTAGTGAACCGCCCTGGGTGTCCTAGACCTGACCCACTGGTCGAGAGACGACATGGTGAGTACCCTCTAGTCCAGGACACCATCACCTTGCCCCCTTCCCACTACCGCCTTCGGGTACCGATAGCTCGGCTAAGGGTCACGGTGCGGAGGTAGAGACACCTCGCGTAGTATCTACGTGGGGGTCGAAGCCAATGACTCGCAACTTTCAGTTTAAACGGCCACACGAGAGTTATAGCGAATGCAAAACATAAAGGACATGATAAACCATGCATCATAACCATAAAGCATTAAATTCGTAAATATTACAACACACTTACTCATAAAATTTATCTTTTGAGCACTAAGCCTCTATCGCTCGAGCACCCTCCATCACTAAGGAGAAGTATCGCTTAGGGAACCTATGCTCCTTTCTAGGGGCGGCAGAGCGGTAGCTATCTTCATCGGATCAAGCCTCGGCCAGTGCACCTTGTCCGTTGCGAAGGCCATCCGAGGTCCCTCGATGGAGGAAGAACGCCTTAGTGCGTCGATCCGAGGCAAAGCATCACTCAGTTTCCGCAGTAGGCCAAAGTAACTGTCTGACAATGGCTCGTCGGGCCATAGTCGGATGCAGAGATCCTTCATGGCCGGCTCCGCCATCTGGTGTAGCTCCATCAGCTGCTTCATCTGCTCGATGAGGAGAGGAGAGTGCTCGAAGGCTTCAAATTGCGCCCAAAAGAGCCGAGCCTCATCTCCCTCTTCTTGCGAAGCGTAGAACTGGTTCGCGTCCGCTGCACTCTTCAGGAGGTCGGAGCTGGCGCCTGAGGAATGCCACACCTGGGTGAGCAATGCGAACTTGCTATCACCGAAGGCACACTATAGTAAATACGGCTTACCATCTGTGATAGCCTTAACTTGGCGAATTTGTTCTTCAAAGAACCGCCTATCCACTCGCTCCTTCTGGAGGTCGGCTTTCAGCGTAGATAGCTCGATGGCTTGTTCCTTTCCCTTCTGCTCAAGGTCCTTGCACTTTTGGCAGGCGTCCTTGATCTCCTGCTGAACCTCCCCCACCTGAGCCTCATGCTTTTTGCTCGTGGTTTTTAAGGCGGAGAGCACGGCTACTGCCTGTTCGGCCGCTGCCTTCTCTTCCGCGGCCTCTTACTTCATTTGTCACAACTCGGCCTTGAGCTTCTCGACTTCCTTCGCCGAGGCCGTGTAAGCAATAAAACATATAATTATACTAAATCAATAGTGTGAATCACTAATGCTTAATAGCTTGGATATTCCAAGATGTCTTACCTTGCGCCTCGTCGAACCTCTTGTTCAGAGCATCAAGCTCCCCTTCGGAGCCCTTGAGCTTCCAATTAGCTCGTCAAGCTCCGCGGCATTAATGGCTGCCGCTGATGATGAAGCCTGCAAATAGCACACATTTACCAGTTTATATTAGTTCAAACACCTGAACTGTCAAGACCATGACCCTATGTTTGGTCCTCTTAAGGACTGTTAGAGCATTATAGGATGAATAATGTCTCATACATTGTTTGGTCGTTTCTTTGTATTTGACCCACGGGTGAGTTTTTTTCTAAACTCACCCAGGGCTCGGGGCTGCTATATATAACGATAGCACAAACTTAATAAATTAACATTTCAGGAAAAGAACATTACGTGGCTCACCTGGAAGCACGTCAAGAGACCGTTGAAGGCCTCCTTCAGTCCGCTATCAACGGACTGAATGATTTGCAAAACCGCACCCATAAGGGTGTGGTGATCCTCGGAGATGGAGGCGCTTGATAGAGCCTCCTCCATGACCGGCCACCCAGTCATCTGTAGCGCCGGTGGTGATCGGTTAGCCCGATTTCCAACTGGAGATTGAACCAGAGGCGTGGTGCGCTCCGGAGATGACCTCGGAGGGGACTGGACATCCCTTTGTCCAGTCTCCTTAGTGGCCGAGAGGGGCTCCTCCTCCCGATCTTCAGTGGCTGAGGCATTAACCTCGGACATGACATCGTCACACCCACCGCCTGTGTTCGGATCCAAAGGAGCCTGGTGGGATGACACCTCCGCAACATCCTTCGCGGTCCCTGGAGGTGTGGGATGCGACGCGGTCCCGCTCTCCGCCAGCTCGGCGGGTGGACTATCCCCATCTAAAACTAGGTCAATGGGGAGAATGCGTGGTGGGCTACGGACCAAGAGGCGCTCACACGTTAATAACATTAAAAACTTGGCATAAATAGCCCAGGGAGTCTTCGGATTCTTACCTTTGACCTGGGGGCTTGACCCTTAGGTTTCGTTGGGGAACCTTTTCGAAGTCCTCGAACTCGGTATTCGAGTCCGAATTGTCATCGGGCAGGACCAACATCGGCCGACATGCCCTTTTCGAGGCAAGAGGAGGTACCTCCATGGTGTCCGATGACACTGCCCTCTTTCTAGTGTGTGTGTGGGGGGAACCCCCTCCCCCTCGTCTTCAGGCTCTTCCTCATGGTTAGAGGAGGCATGGGTTTCCTCGGATGCAGTGTCCGGCTGGTCCTTTATGCGGGGACATCCTCTACCCTTCTTCTTCTCTTTCTTTTCTGGTGCCTTGTAAGGTGCCACGACGAGCATCTCCGACAATAGCTTTGATGTGGGGCCTTCGGGCTGTGGTGTTGGCCAGTTGATTCCTGTGGCTATGCTCAACTATTTCTGCAAAGATGAGGGGAAAAGTCTTTAGATCTTTTGTCGGAAAACAAAGCCGATCAATTGAAATTATATTGTACCTGGGTAGGAGGGTTATCGGCATGTAGGCCCCGATCCTCCTCCTCATCTGGCCAGCTCTTCCGAGGCTTGTACAACGCCTTCCATAGTTTCTTCGAAGTGGTGCAGAGGAGCTGACAAACGGTAGGCTCATCGTCAAGCTGATAAGCCCACATGAGGAGTCCCAGCACTGGGAGGGATGGATGCAGCGTCGAAGCATGATCTGGACCATGTTAACCAGCTCAATCTTGGCCTTGATCATCAAGATGATGCACTTCTGTAGCTTGTCCACCTCCACATCTGACCCCTAGTCGAGGCCCTTTCAGAGCCATGAGGTCAATCTTGTGGGGGGTCCAGATCTGAACTCGGTCGGGGAAACCCGCCCTTCTTCTCTTGGCTTGGTGATATAAAACCACTCTTTTTGCCAGATCTTGATGGTGTTGATGAAGGTGCCGGTCGGCCATCCGACGCGGGGGAGCTTGCTGATGACCTTCCCTCCGCAGTCCGCGTGCTCGCTTGAGACGGTCTTCGGCTTGACGTTGAAGACCTTGAGCCATAGGCTGAAGTGCGGTTCGACCCATAGAAAGGCCTCGCAGACGATGATAAATGCTGATATGTGCATAAAGCAGTTCAGGGGAGGTCATGCAAGTCTATTCCCTAGAAGAACATGAGCCCCCAAACAAAGGGATGTAGTGGAAAGCTTAGTCCCTAGATGAAGTGGGGGATGAATACCACCCTCTTGCTGGCTTGGGGGTAGGAACCACCTGGTTCTTCTTTGGGGCACGGTGATAGACGTTGGCGGGGAGATAGCCAGCTTCCTTTAGGTCCCGAATGTCTTGGTCGGTGATTGTGGAGGCCTCCCACTTTCCATTGGAACCCGAACTTTCCATGGCTACAACTTAGAGGAGAAGTCAAGGAAGAACTAGATCTGGGATCTCAAGGCTCAGGGAGATTGAGGAAGAGGAGGATGCGAATGAGGAGCGTGAATGGGCCTTGAGGTTTTTCCCCTTTTATGAGGCGTGATGACGATTAGCCTCCCTTACTGCGCCAAAAATCCCTTCTCTTCCCAAGACGTGCGTGTCGTTATATCCTGTGTGAAACGAAGCATGTTTTGTGCATTGATGAATCGTGAGGTAAAAATGGCCTCAAACCGCGAATCGAGTTTTCATAACTCGTTCAGTGGTCGTGGTAGGCCGCGACCCTTCGTCAGAAAGGTTGTTAGTATACACTATTTACACTTTGACGTTTGGCCTTCAGGACTAAACAATTCATGGTGTTTGGTCGATCATATGATCGGAAACATTACGCGTCATCGGAGGCCGAACTGATCTTGGCCGATCATTAAATGGGAAGAAGAACTCACCCCGCAAGCCGAATACTCTAGTCGCATGGAGAAGCAGAACCTATGACCCTTGGCATTGGGGGCTAGTTCGGGGGCTACTAAGGGAGTCCTGGACTAAGGGGTCTTCGGGCCGTCGGCCTATCTCTTAGTAGGCCGGCTTCGTGGGCCATTCTCTGATTCTCGTAGGAAGGGATGGATACATTGAGAGCCCACATTCCAGAAGGAAGTCCCGAAGGCATGTCATGCACTCCAAGTCAAGATGAGCAAATCGGCATCTCCATCCTTGGCAGGAGACCCACCATGGGTAAACCCTAGTACCCCCCGGTGTCTATATAAAGCGGGAGGGTTTTAGATCGTAGGGCAAGAAGACTCATCTAGGGTTTTAGTTATTTGATCTCGAGGTAGATCAACTCTGTAACCTTCATACCATCAATACAGTCAAGCAGGACGTAGGATTTTACCTCCATAGGAGGGCCGAACCTGGGTAAACATCGCCTCCTTCGTCCCCTTTTACCATCGATCCTAGTCTCACAGCTCGGGACCCCCTACCCGAGATCCACCGGTTTTGACACCGACAATCATACTTCCATTAGAATGCTTAAAGAAGTTATTTTCCCGAGGTTTGGAGTCCCTAGATACCTAATG
Source organism: Hordeum marinum (assembly GCA_022496015.1). Taxonomy (NCBI): domain Eukaryota; kingdom Viridiplantae; phylum Streptophyta; class Magnoliopsida; order Poales; family Poaceae; genus Hordeum; species Hordeum marinum. The sequence goes on from CM039678.1 coordinate 119,416,553, forward strand.
ACTGATGGTGGTTCACACTTATCCATGGTGCTTTTCGTAAGCTGCTTGCTAAATATGATGTTAACCATAGAATTGCATCACCCTATCATCCTCAATCTAGTGGTCAAGTTGAACTTAGCAATAGAGAAATAAAAATGATATTACAGAAAACTATTAATAGGCCTCGAAAGAATTGGTCTATGAAATTAGATGATGCACTTTGGGCATATAGAACTGCTTGTAAAAATCCTATGGGTATGTCTCCATACAAGATGATCTATGGGAAAGCTTTCATTTGCCTCTAGAATTAGAACATAAAGCATTTTGGGCAATCAAAGAACTAAACTATGATTTCAAACTTGCTGGTGAAAAGAGGTTATTTGATATTAGCTCATAAGATGAATGGAGAACCCAAGCTTATGAAAATGCCAAGTTATTCAAAGAAAAAGTTAAAAGATGTCATGACAAAAGAATCCAAAAGCGAGAATTCAAAGTTGGAGAATATGTTCTATTGTACAATTCTCGTTTCAGATTTTTTGTAGGAAAACTTCTCTCCAAATGGGAAGGACCCTATGTTATCGAAGAAGTTTATCGCTCTGGAGCTATTAAGATTAATAATGCTGAAGGTACCAACCCGACGGTGGTCAATGGACAAAGAATTAAACGCTATATCTCAGGTACGCATATTAACATTGATAGCAATGTTATCCAAACCATGACACCGGAGGAACACGTAAAAGAAACCTTTCGAAATGCTCTAGAATCGTGAAAATAAAGAGGTACGTAATACGATGAGTAAACACTCCTTGAAAAATCCGCAAAAATATTTTTTATTAGTTTTGGAATATTTATGAATTTTAGGAAATAAAAAATAAACCGGAAGGTAACCGAGGAGGGAACGGAGTACCAGGGCGCGCCTACCCCCTGGTCGCGCCCTAGTGATACGTGCCCACCTCGGGAACCTTCCCGACTCCGTTTTCCTTTTGTTTGCTTGGTTACCAAGAATACAAATTCTCTCTATATACCCCCGATTGTTTTGACCACCGCATCGTGGGATTTTCTTGTGTTCTTGTTTCATGCTATTTTTTCACCAGATCTAAATCTCCATGGCTTCCTCAAGTTCCCCCAAGGACAAGTTCTCCGAGAAGGTTATCAACCCATATTTTTCAGAAGTGATGAAGCACCCTGAAACCATTGAGATGCGTGAGGGGGTGCTCCACATACAGAATGTTCAGGTGCCCAAGAGGACTGGAAGCGTGGAAGCCAACCTAGAAGTGGTGGAGCAAGACGTCTTCAAGTGCAAGGGGATGGTGGAACGTGGACTTAGTGCCAATCACTCCATGATCATGGAGTTTACCCGTGATCACATGGTGGATGGCCAGTCCATGAAAGACATCGTCTTCAACTTCAACGAGCAAATCAACTTTCTTTAGAGTCAAATTTATGATCTCCAAAATCAAGTTTTTGAGTATGAGGTGAGATTTAAAGGTATAAGCTTAGCTGCCAATAGCAGGACTTGCCCTGGTAGCCGGATGATAAACCCACTACCGCCTCTCATCACCACCTTCATCATCATCACCACCAAAGGAGATCTGAGTATATAGTTGTTAAAGGATAAAGATGGGATGCCTTCCGGGGCATCCCCAAGCTTGGATGCTTGAGTCTCCTTGAAATATTTACTTGGGGTGCCTCAGGAATCCCCAAGCTTGAACTCTTGTCTCTCCGTATTCTTCTTATATTGATACCTCCTCGATCTTCGAACACTTAATTCACACAAAAACTTAACAAAACCCTCGTGAGATCCGTTAGTATAATAAAGCAAAATATTACTTTAAGTACTGTTGTGAACTCATTCCAAATTCATATTAGCATTATATCTACTATAGTCCAACTTCACCATGGTTCATACCCCCCGATACAACCCATAGATTCATCAAAATAAGAGAACAATGCATAGAAAACAGAATCTGTCAAAAACAGGTTAGTCTGTAGTAATCTAGAAACTTCGCATACTTATGTAACTCAATTTTTTTTGAAATTTTAGGAAAAATAAAAAAATTGCATAGAAGTACTGTGTAAAATTTTCAGAAACTTTTTACGTTCCAATAAAAGAATGTAAATTCACGCACTACAGCCAAAGTTTTTGTTTTTGCACTACACACACGAAACAAGCAATCTAATCATCCTACAAGTAAATCTTGGCACATTATTTTATAATACAATGGATATATGCAAGGGGATAATTATTTTTCATAAGCTTCCATGAAAAATTATACATTTTTTCCATGAGCATGAACACGAGTGTTCAAGGTCGACCCTCACTTCTCCAATGCACAACCTTCCAATCACTTCTCTTTTTGAAAAAACTTCTTAGGCATAAGGGGCAAGTAACCCTTTTTGTATTTTTAATTATTTAATTGTTTTTTTGTTTCACCCACAACTAAAGAAAGTAAAAAGGGAAAACAAAATCTACTTAGTGAAGAAAGCAAACAAGCACACACGAGAATATTCACCCCACGCTATTGCTCCCTCGCAACGGCGCGAGAAAAGAGCTTGATAATCCCCAAGTGCAAGAAATCATCGTAGCAATTTCCAAAGGTGGAAGTTATAAGTATGGAGTGTAGAACCCACAAGGATCTAAAGGTAAGATCAATATTCTCTCAAGTTCTATCTGCCACTGATACGACTCTACGTACGTCGAACGTTTGCTTCCAACTAGAAACGAGAAATAAAACTACGTTGTGGGTATGAACAGGATATCTTTGCATGATATCGGAGAACTAAAATATAAAAAAGTTGATGTTATCATAAAGTTGGAATATATTACAATATATTACAAATAGCGAGTATGGAATAATGATGGGTCGGTGTGCGGAATTGTCCTAGGCAATTGTTGACAAGATCAGAAATCATCATTGCAATTTTATATGAGGGTGAGGCATAAGCTAACATAATTTGTCTACTTGGATCATATGGACTTATGATTGGAACTCTAGCAAGCATCCGCAACTACTAAAGATCATTAAGGTAAAACCAAACCATAGCATTAAAGCATCAAGTCCCCTTTATCCCATACGAAACAACCCCCTTAGTCAGGTTTATGCTTTTGTCACTCAAGCAACCCACTATAAGCGAATCATGAATGTATTGCAACACCCTACAGAGGGAATCCTTCACGTGTGCGCAGCATGGAAGGCACCATAGGACAACACAAAAATAAACATACAACTCAAACCAATCTAGATCATCAATCAACCCAAAGGACAAAAGAAATCTACTCAAAACATCATAGGATGGCAACACATCATTGGATCATAATATGTGGCATAAAGCACCATGTTCAAGTAGGGGATTACAGCAGGGTGCGGGAGAGTGGACCGTTGAAAGGAGATGAGGATGGTGATGAATAAGGTGATGTTGATGAAGACGATCACTGCGACGATGGTTCCCCCGATGGCACTCCGGCACCATAGGGAGAGAGGGGGAGAGGATCTCCCCCTTGTGCTTCTTCCTTCATGGCCTCCCCCTCAGTGGGGATAGGTTCTCCCCCTGGTCCTTGGCCTCCATGGTGTTTATGGCCCCATGATACGTCAATGTATCTATAATTTTTGATGATGGCATGCTATTATATTATCTATTTTGGATGTTTTATATGCATTAATATGCTATTTTATACTATTTTTGGGACTAACCTATTAATCTAGAGCCAATTGCCAGTTTCTGTTTTTTCCTTGTTTTTGAGTTTTATAGATATGGATTATTAAACGGAGTCCAAATGGAATAAAACCTTCGGAATGAATTTTTCTGGAAGGAAAGAAGTCATCCAAGCTTGGAGTGCATGTCACGTGAGGTGCCAGGGTGCCACAAGCCTGCTAGGTGCGGGGCCCCTGGCCGCGCCTAGCAGGCTTGTCGCCTCCTGGCAGGTCTCCTAACCCTATTCTTTGGCCTATAAATACCCAAATATTCCTGCATCATCAAAAAGAGTAACGTAAATACTTTTATGCCGCCGGAAGCCTCCGTTCCCGAGAGATCCAATCTGGAGCCTTTTCCGGTAATCTGCCGCAGGGGGTTGCGATCACGGAGGGCATCTACATCCACTCCATTTCCCCTCAGATGATGCATGAGTAGTCCACCATAGACCTATGGGTCCATAGTTAGTAGCTAGATGGCTTCTTCTCTCTCTTTGTGTTGGAAATATGCGGCAGAGGCAATAATAAATTGGTTATTATCATATTTCGTTGTTCATGATAATCCTTTATTATCCATGCTATAATTGTATTGATCGGAAACTCAGATACATGTGTGGATACATAGACACCACCATGTCCCTAGTATGCCTCTAATAGACTAGCTCGTTGATGAAAGATGGCTATGGTTTCCTAGTCATGGACATGAGATGTCATTTGATAATGGGATCACATCATTTGGAGAATGATGTTATGGACAAGACCCAAACTACAAACGTAGCATATGATCGTGTAAGTTTATTGCTACTGTTTTCTACATGTCAAGTATCTGTTCCTATGACCATGAGATCAAGCAACTCACTGACACCGGAGGAGTACCTTGTGTGTATCAAACATCGCAACGTAACTGGGTGACTGTAAAGGTGCTCTACAGGTATCTCCATGGGTGTTTGTTGGGTTGGCATGGTTCAAGACTGGGATTTGTTACTCCGTGTGACGGAGAGGTATCTCAGGGCCCACTCGGTAATACAACATCACAATAAGCCTTGCAATCTATGTGACTAAGTGTTAGCCACAGGATATTGTATTACGGAATGAGTAAAGAGACTTGCAGGTAACGAGGTTGAACTAGGTATGGAGATGCCGACGATTGAATCTCGGGCAAGTAACATACCGAAGAACAAAGGGAACAACATACGGGATTAACTGAATCCTTGACATAGAGGTTCGACCGATAAATATCTTCGTAGAATATGTAGGAACCAATATGGGCATCTAGATCCCGCTATTGGTTATTGACCGTAGATGTGTCTCGGTCATGTCTACATAGTTCTCGAACCCGCAGGGTCTGCACACTTAAGGTTCGGTGACGTTTCAGTAGTATAGAGTTATGTATGGTGGTGACCAAAGGTTGTTTGGAGTCCTAGATGAGATACCGGACATCACGAGGAGCTCCTTAATGGTCCAGAGGTAAAGATTGATAAATAGGAAGTCTTGTTTTTGTCACTGGAAAAGTTTCAGGCTCATCGGTAGTGTACCAGGAGTGCCGGGAGGGTACCGGGGGACCACCGGGAGGGGTATTTCGACCAAAGAGGCTACATGGGCTATGGGAGAAGGAATACCAACCCTTATTGGGCTGTATGAAGTCCCACAGAAGGCCCATGCATCTAGGGAAGAAAACCCAAGGTGGAAAGAAGGCAAAAGTGGGAAAATAAGGAAGGAGTCCTAATCCTACTAGGAGTGGAGGAGGAGGACTCCTCCCTCCCACTTCAGCCGAACCAGATTTGGCTCCTTGGGAGCCAAGTCTCCTCCCTCCCCTCATCCTATATATACTAGAGGTTTTGAGGGAAGCCCTAACCCTAATTGCCACGTGCTACCCCCTTATCCCTCTAGATCATTTTCTCCTCTCGATCAGTTTTTCAGCGGTGCTTAGACGAAGCCCTGCTGGAATTACTCCACCACCATCGCCACAACGCTATCGCATTGCCAGAGAACTCATCTACCTCTCCGCTACCTCTTGATGATCAAGAAGGCGAAGATCGTCATTGAGCTGTACGTGTGCTGAACGTGGAGGTGCCGTCCGTTCGGCACTAGATCGGAAGGACCACGATGGGATCGCGGGACGGCTCGTGATGAGATTGCGAGACGGATCGTGAAGACGTTCGACTACATCAACCGTGTTTCTTAATGCTTACGCTTAGGGATCTACAAGGGTATGTAGATCCACTCTCCCTCTCATAGATGCTCATCACCATGGATAGATCTTGTGTGTGCGTAGGATTTTTTTGTTTCCCATGCAACGTTCCCTAACAGTGGCATCATGAGGTAGGCCTATGTGTAGATGAGATCTCGAATAGAACACAAATAGTTTGTGGGCGTTGATGCTTAGATTGCTTCCTCCCTTGGTCGTGTTTTGGTTCAACAGTATTGTGGGATGAAGCGGCCCGAACCAACCTTACTCATATGCTTACGAGAGACCGGTTCCATCGAGTGACGTGTAACTTCGTTGCACAAAGATGGCTGGCGGGTGTGTGTTTCTTCTACTTTAGTTGGACCGGATTCAACAAAGGCGGTCCTTGAGAAGGTTGAAAAGCAATTTATGTATCACCGTTCTGGTTTTGCATAGGTGAGAATTGTTCTTGCTAGATACCCGTAGCAGCCATGTAAAACATGCAACAACAATTAGAGGACGTCTAACTTGTTTTTGCAGGGTATGTTGTGATGTGATATGGCCAATTACATGATGAGATATATGTGATGTATGATATGATCATGTATTGTATAGAATATCACGACTTGCATGTCGATGAGTACGACAACCGGCAGGAGCCATATGGTTGTCTTTAATTATTGTATGACCTGCGTGTCAATCATTAAGCGCTATGTAATGCTTTAGTTTATCGCTAAATGGTAGCTATAGTAGTATGAGCATGGTGGGCGCGACAACCCCGATGGTGATACAATGATGGAGATCATGGTGTTATGTCGGTGACGATGGAGATCATGCCAGTGCTTTCAAGATGGAGATCAAAAGCACAAGTTCATGGCCATATAATGTCACTTATGATTTGCATGTGATGTTAATCCTTTTATGCACCTTGTTTTGCTTAGGACGATGGTAGCATTATAAGGTGATCCCTCACTTAAATTTCAAGGTAAAATTGTGTTCTCCCCAAGTGTGCACCATTGCAAAAGTTCATCGTGTCGAGACACCACGTGATGATCGGGTGTGATAGACTCTATGTTCACATACAATGGGTGCAAGCCAGTGTTGCACGTGCATTACACTCGGGTTAAACTTGACGAGCCTAGCATGTATAGACATGGCCTTGGAACACAAGAGACCGAAAGTTTGAACATGAGTCATATAGTAGATATGATCAACATGATGATGTTCACCATTGAAACCACCTCAACTCACGTGATGATCTGACTTGAGTTGGTGAATTTGGATCATGTATCACTCGAATGACCGGAGGGATGTCAATTTGAGTGGGAGTGCTTAAGTAATATGATTAATTGAACTCGTTATCATGAACATAGTCAGTGGTGTCTTTGCAAATTATGTTGTAGATTACTAGCTCATGTTGTAGCTCCCTTGAATTTTTATATGTTCCTAGAGAAATAGAGTTGAAAGATGATGATGGCAATATTGCGGACTTGGTCCATGATCTGAGGATTGTCCTCATTTCTACACAGAATGCTTATGTCCTTAATGCACCGCTCGGTGCGCCACCCCCTCTAGCGTCGTCTGTAGATGTTGTGAACATCTGACAGGCACGTTCCGATGACTACTTGATAGTTTAGTGCATCATGATTTACGGCTTAGAATTGAGGCTCCAAAAACGTTTTGAACATCATGGAACATATAAGATGTTCTAAGAGCTGAAATTGGGATCTCAGGCTCGTGCCCATGTTGTGAGATATGAAATCTCCAACAAGATTCTTTGCCTGCAAGATGAAGGAGAATAGCTTAATCATTGAGCATTGCTCAGATTGTCTGGGTGCTACAATTGCTTGAATCAAGTGGGAGTTGATCTTCCAGATAAGAAAGTGATTGATATAGTTTTCCAAATCACTGTCACTAAGCTACTAGAGCTTCGTGATGAACTATAAAATGCCAGGGATGGAAATAATGATCCCCGAGCTGTTCGTGATATTTGACGCCGCGAAGGTAGAAATCAAGAAGGAGCATCAAGTGTTGATGGTTAGTAAAACCACTAGTGTCGACAAGGTCAAGGAGGGAAACTTCATGGATGGCAAGTCAGTTGCTGCTCCAGTGAAGCAACCCAAAGTTGAAACCAAACCCAAGACTAAGTGCTTCTATTATGAGGAGAGTGGTCGCTGAAGCGGAACAACCCTAGATACTTGGTAGATAAGAAGGCTGGCATCGTCGATAGAAGTATATTTTGATATACGTGTTATTGATGTGTACCTTGCCAGTACTCCTAGTAGCACCTGGGTATAGGATACCGGTTCGGTTGCTAAATGTTAGTAACTCGAAATAAAATCTATGGAATAAAGAAAGACTAGCTAAGTGTGAGGTGACGATGTATGTTGGAAATGTTTCCAAGGTTGATGTGATCAACATGGCACGCTCTCTCTACCTTCGGGATTAGTGACAAACCTAAATAAATGTTATTTGGAGTTTGCGTTAAGCATGAACATGATTGGATCGTGTTTATTGCAACACAGTTATTCATTTAAGTTAGAGAATAATGGTTATTTTGTTTACATGAATAATACCTTCAATGGTCATGCACCCACTGAGAATGGTTTGTTGAATCTTGATCGTAGCAATACACATGTTCATAACATTGATGCCAAAAGCTACAAAGTTAATAATGATAGTGCCACATACTTGTGGCATTGCTGCTAAATGTCAGATTGGTATAAATCGCATGAAGAAACTCCATGTTGATGGATGTTTGGACTCATTCGGTTTCGAATCGGTTGAGACATGCGGACCATGCCTCTTGGGAAAGATGGCTACAGACCCCGTTTTCAGTATGATGGAGCGGGCTAGTAACTTATTGGAAATGATACATATTGATGTATATGGTCCAATGAGTGTTGTAGCGTGCGATGGATATCGTTATTTTCTTACCTTCACTGATGATTTGAGTAGATATAGTATATATTTACTTAATGAAACACAAGTCTGAAGCATTTGAAAAGTTCAAGCAGAATTAGAGTGAAGTTTGAGATCATCGTGACGAGAAGATAAAATGTCTATGATATGATCGTGGAGGTGAATATCTGAGTTACGAGTTTGGTATACAACTTAAGACATTGTGAAAGTTGTTTCACAACTCACGCCACCTGGAACACCATAGTGTGATGGTGTGTCCGTACGTCGCAGTCATGCTCTATTGGATATGGTGCGAATTATGATGTCTCTTATCGTTTTGCCACTATCATTTTGGGCTTATGCATTAGAGACAACCACCTTCACTTTAAATAGGGCACCATCTAAATCCATTGAGATGACACCATATGGTTTGGCAGAAACCTAAGCTGTCATTTCTCAGAGTTTGGGAATGCGACACTTATGTCTGATAAGCTCGAACCCAAAGCGAAAAAATGCATCTTCATAAGATACCCTAAGAACAGTTGGGTATAGCTTCTATCCCAGATCCGAGTACAAAGTGTTTGTTGCTAAAACTGGGTCCTTTCTCGAGAAAAAGTTTCTCTCGAAAGAATTGAGTGGGAGGAAGATAGAACTTGATGAGGTTGTTGAACCTTTGTTTCAACCAGAGAGTAGCGCAACGCAGAAAGATGTTTCTGTGGGACCTACATCAGCTAAAGAGGAAGTAAATGATGATGATCATGAAGCTTCAGATCAAGTTACTATCAAACCTCGTAGGTCGACAAGGACGCGTACTGCTCCTGAGAGTTACAACAACCCTGTCTTGGAGTTCATGTTGTTGGATAACGATGAAGCTACGAGCTATGGAGAAGCGATGATGGGCCCGGATTTTGACAAATGGTTAGAGGCCATGAAATCCGAGAAAGGATCCATGTATGAAGACCAAGTATAGACTTTGGTAGACTTGCTTGTTGGACGACAGGTCATCGAGTACAAATGGACCTTTAAGATGAAGAGAGACGCTGATGGTAAATGTCACCATTTATAAAGCTCGACTTGTCACAAAGAAGTTTCCGACAAGTTCAAGGAGTTGACTGCGATGAGACTTTCTCACTCGTAGCGATCCTAAAGTCTGTTTGAATTATGTTAGCAGTTGCTGCATTTTTCAATTATGAAATCTGGCAGATGGATGTCAAAACATCATTTCCTTAACGGTTTACTTGAGGCAAGGTTGTATGTGATACAACTAGAAGGTTTGTCAGTCCTAAGGATGCTAAAAGGTGTGTGAGCTCCAGCAATCCTTCTATGGGCTGGAGCAAGCATTTTGGAGTTGGAATATATGCTTTGATGAGGTGATCGAAGTTTTTGAGTCTATACAAAGTTTATGAGAAACTTGTATTTACAATAAAGTGAGTGGGAGCACTATAGAATTTTTGATAAGCGTATGTGGTTGACATATTATTCATCAAAAATGATGTAGAATTTCTGGAAAGCATAAATGGTTGTTTGAAAAGAATTTTTCAAAGGAAGACCTGGATAAAGCTACCTAATTGTTGAGCATCAAGATCTATAGAGATAGATCAAGATGCTTGATGAGACTTTCAATGAGTACATACCTTGACAAGATTTTGAAAGAGTTCAAAATGGATTAGTCAGAGAAAGAGTTCTTGCCTGATTTGTAAGGTGTGAAGTTGAGTAAGACTCAAAGCTCGACCACGACAGAAGAAAGAGAAAGGACGAAGGTCGTCCCCTATGCTTTAGCCATAGGCTCTATATAGTATGCCATGCTGTGTACCACACCTGCGTGTGCCTTGCCATAAGTCCGTCAAGGGGTACAAGAGTGATCCAGGAGTGGTTCACTAGACAACGGTCAAGATTATCCTTAGTAACTAAAAGACTAAGGAAATGTTTCTCGATTATGGAGGTGATAAAGAGTTCGTCGTAAAGAGTTACGTCGATGCAAGCTTTAACACCAATCTGGATGACTCTTAGTAGCAATCTGGATACATATAGTGGAGAAGCCATTTGTAATAGCTCCAAGTGGAGTGTGGTAGAAGTGTCTACAGTATGACATAGATATTTGCAAAGTACACATAGATCTGAATGTCGCAGACCCGATGACTAAAAGACCTCTCTCACATGCAAAGCATGATTGAGCCCCAGAACTCATTCGGTGTTAGATTCATAACAATGCGAATCACATGGTGATGTGAATTAAATTATTAACTCTAGTGCAAGTGGGAGACTGTTGGAAATATGCCCTAGAGGCAATAATAAATTGGTTATTATCATATTTCCTTGTTCATGATAATCATTTATTATCCATGCTATAATTGTATTGATCGGAAACTCAGATACGTGTGTGGATACATAGACAACACCATGTCCCTAGTATGCCTCTAATAGACTAGCTCGTTGATCAAAGATGGCTATGGCTTCCTAGTCATGGACATGAGATATCATTTGATAACGGGATCACATCATTAGGAGAATGATGTGATGGACAAGACCCAAACTAAAAACGTAGCATATGATCGTGTGAGTTTATTACTACTGTTTTCTGCATGTCAAGTATCTGTTCCTATGACCATGACATCATGCAACTCACTGACACCGGAGGAGTACCTTGTGTGTATCAAATGTTGCAACGTAACTGGGTGACCATAAAGGTGCTCTACAGGTATGTCCAAGGGTGTGTGTTGGGTTGGCATGGTTCAAGACTGGGATTTGTTACTCCGTGTGACGGAGAGGTATCTTAGGGCCCACTCGGTAATACAACATCACAATAAGCCTTGCAAGCTATGTGACTAAGTGTTAGCCACATGATCTTGTATTGCGGAACGAGTAAAGAGACTTGCCGGTAACGAGGTTGAACTAGGTACGGAGATGCCGACGATTGAATCTCGAGCAAGTAACATATCGAAGAGAAAAGGGAACAACATACGGGATTAACTGAATCCTTGACATAGAGGTTCGATCGATAAAGATCTTCGTAGAATATGTAGGAGCTAATATGGGCATCCAGGTCCCGCTATTGGTTACTAACTGTAGAGGTGTCTCGATCATTTCTACATAGTTCTCGAACTCGCAGGGTCTGCACACTTAAGGTTTGGTGACGTTTTGGTAGTATAGAGTTATGTATGGTGGTGACCCAAGGTTGTTCGGAGTCTCGGATGAGATCCCAAACATCACGAGGAGCTCCAGAATGGTCCGGAGGTAAAGATTGGTATATATGAAGTCCTGTTTTGGTCACCGGAAAAGTTGTACCGGGAGTGTCGGGAGGGTACCGGGGGACCATCGGGAGGGGTATTTCGACCCAAGAGGCTACATGGGCTCTGGGAGAAGGAATACCAGCCCTTAGTGGGCTGGACGAAGTCCCATAGAAAGCCCATGCAGCTAGGGAAGAAAACCCAAGGTGGAAAGGAGGCAAACGTGGGAAAATAAGGAAGGAGTCCTAACCCTACTAGGAGTGGAGGAGGAGGACTCCTCCCTCCCACTTTGGCCAAACCAGATTTGGCTCCTTGGGTGCCAAGTCTCCTCCCACCCCTCATCCTATATATACTAGAGGTTTTGAGGGCAGCCCTAACCCTAATTAGCACGTGTTGCCCCCTTATCCCTCTAGATCATTTTCTCCTCTAGATCAGTTTTTCAGCGGTGCTTAGGCGAAGCCTTGATGGAATTACTCCACCACCATTGCCACAACGCCGTCGCGCTGCCGGAGAACTCATCTACCTCTCTGCTACCTCTTGCTAGATCAAGAAGGCGGAGATCATCATCGAGCTGTACGTGTGCTAAACGCGGAGGTGCCGTACGTTCGACACTAGATCGAAAGGACCACGATGGGATCACGGGACGGCTCATGATGAGATCGCGGGACGGATGATGATTGGATCATGAAGACATTCAACTACATCAACCACGTTTCTTAACGCTTCCGCTTAGCGATCTACAAGGGTATGTAGATCCACTCTCCCTCTCGTTGATGCTCATCACCATGGATAGATCTTGCGTGTGCATAGGAAATTTTTTGTTTCCCATGCAATGTTCCCCAACACTTTGATCGTCAATACCATGTTCTTCATGATCTTCACAGAGATCTATCCGATGTAATCCTATTTTGTGGTGTGTTTGTCAAGATTCGATGAATTGTGAGTTTATGTTCAGATTATCCATGAATCTTATTTGAATCTCCTATGATTTCTTATATGCATGATTTCATATCCTTCCAAGTCTCTTCGAGTTATTGGTTTGGTTTAGCCAACTAGATTGGTAATTCTTGCAATAGGAGAAGTTCTTGGTTTTGGGTTCAATCTTGCGGTGTCCTCACCCAGTAACAAAGTAGGGGTAGCGAGGCACATATTGTATTGTGGCCATCAAGGGTAACAAGATGGGGTTTTCATCATATTGCTTGAGTTTATCCCTGTACATCATGTCATCTTTCTGAATGTGTTACTCTGTTCTTCATGAACTTAATACTCTAGATGCAGACAGGAGTCGGTCCATGTGTGGAGTAATAGTAGTAGATGAAGAATCGTTTCAGTCTACTTGTCACGGACGTGATGCCTATATGCACGATCATTGTCTTGGATAACTACATGATTATTCGCTTTTCTATCAATTGCTTGGTAGTAATTTGTTTACCCACCATGATATTTGCCTTCAAGAGAGAAGCCTCTAGTGAAAACTATGGCCCCCGGGTCTATTTTCTATCATATATTTTTAGATCTATACTTGCTGCAACTTATTTACCTTTTACTTTCCGCACTTGTTACATCTATCTCTATCAGATCTAATCCTTGCAAATAACCATGAAGGGATTGACAACCCCTTTATAGCGTTGGGTGCAAGAGTTTGATTATTTGTGTAGGTGCATCCATTGGTGACTTGCTTGTTCCTCCTACTGGATTGATACCTTGGTTCTCAAAAACTGAGGGAAATACTTATCTACTTTGCCGCATCACCCTTTCCTCTCCAAGGGAAAACCAACACATGCTCAAGACGTAGCAAGAAGGATTTTTGGCACCGTTTCCAGGGAGGATACACATCAAGCCTACCAAGTATTGATCACTAACTCATCTCTTGCATTTACTTTATTTGCCATTTGCCTCTCGTTTTCCTCTCCCCCACGTCTAAAACGATTTTCAGAAAATACCAAAAAGGTTTGCCTTTTTATTCGCCCTTTTTTTCGTTTGCCTTTCGTTTGCTTGTGTGCTTGATTGCTTGCTTTGCCACCATGTCACAATCTAGGGAGACCTCCAATGAAAAATATAGTAATAATATTGAGGGGAATTTTGATGACCTTGATAATGACAACCCTAAAAAAGAACCTACTATCATTCATACAAAAAGGTTCCGCATAGGTAGTGGTAATATCATTGGAAAAGGTGTTATTCAAGATTTCTTCACTTGTGTGGGAATGCTTCCTACCTTAGGAGTTTCCATTCTCAATAAAACTAATAGTCTTGTGGATGCTATAACTTTGTTAATAATTGAACTTGAGAGGCAATTCTTACATATGCACCCTTGCATACAAATGATTTTGTTGAGTTCTCTAATATTCAGCATTCTTCTGGTAAGCGTGCCGCCACTATATTCCTAGACCACGAGTTTATATTTATAATGAAAGAGGCTAGTGAAATTATTGCTCATTACAAAATTAACGGTGGATGTCCCCATATTCAGGAGTGCTTTTTAATCAAGAAGATATAATGAGACTACGATCTTCGTATAAAGTTGCTTATAATGAAAATTTTACAAAAAAGTCCCTACCGAGGTTTTGGTTGATAAGATTTCTGAACTCAATGATAATTTTGCTATACAAAATAACATATTAGAGTTCATTCTTATAAAAAGGCTCATGGCCTTTACCCAAAGGAAAGTCTATAATGATGAATTGATTATACACTATAAGTGGCCAAAGGAGGAACCTATCCCTCCCGCATTTGATCTTGAGGATCCTTATCCTATTAAATTCAGCCCTTTTGATTATTTTTTCTTGCCACAAAGGAAATTAGATGCTGAAATAAGGTAGTACAAGATGAGCATGAACGATCTCCCTTACTTCTATTATGACAATACCTAGATATATTGCGTTTTGCCTAGCTAGGGGCGTTAAACAATAGAGCTTGTTGGGAGGCAACCCAATTTTATTTTTGTGTTCTGTTTTTTGCTTCTGTTTTTGAGTGTTTACCACATTATTACTTCTGTAGTAACTGTGTTTTGGTGTTTTAATTAGTGTTTGAGCCAAGTAAAACATTTGGGGTGATCTATGGTAGTTGTTGATTTGATCTTGCTGAAAAACAGAAACTTTTATGCTCAGTCCAGGAATTTAATATTTTTTTCAGAGCTTCTAATTGATCTGAAATGTTTTCACAAGATTTATATATAAATTTCCCAGGTTTTACTATTTTTTAGAAATTTTTGAGTTACATAAGTATACGAAGTTTTCAGATTGCTACAGACTATTCTGTTTTTGACAGATTCTGTTTTCTTTGAGTTGTTTGCCTATTTTGATGAATCTTTTGGTTGTATCATGTGGTATAAGCCATGTAGAAGTTATATTACATTAGGTATAACACCAATATAAATAAATAATGAGTTCACAACAGTACCTGAAGTGGTGATTTATTTTCTTATACAAACGGATCTCATGAGTTTTCTGTTAAGTTTTGTGTTGTGAAGTTTTCAAGTTTTGGGTAAAGATTGAATGGACTATGGAATAAGGAGTGGCAAGAGCCTAATATTGGGGATGCCCAAGGCACCCCAAGTCATATTCAAGGATTCCAAAGAGCCTAAGCTTGGGGATGGCCGGAAGGCATCCCCTCTTTCGTCTTCAATCCATCGGTAAATTTACTCGAGGCTATATTTTTATTCACCACATGATATGTGTTTTGCTTGGAGCGTCTTGTATGATTTGAGTCTTTGCTTGTTAGTTTTCCACAATCATCCTTGATGTACACATATTTTTAGATACACACGCTGAATCGTTTATTTATTAGAATACACTTTGTGCTTCACTTATATCTTTTGAGTTGGGCAATTTTGCTCTATATGCTTCACTTATATCTTTCAGAGCACGGTGGTGTTTTCGTTTTATAGAAATACTTGAACTCTTGTACCTCACTCATATTATTTTGAGAGTTCCTAAAATCAGCATGGTAATTGGTCTAGGTTATGAATTTAGTCCTAATAGGATAGGCATCCAAAAGGGATATAATAAAAACTTCCATATTAAGTGCATTGAGTATTTATGAGAAGTTTGATTCCTTGCATAAAGTTTTGAGATATAAATATGGTAATGTTAATATACATGTTAGGAAGTAAATTGTTATTTGGTAAAAATACTTGTGTAAAGGTTTGTGATTCCTACTACTTCTCGAGCATGCGTTGGTTTCCGTGAAGAGGGACGGTTGATGCAGCAATGTAGATAAGTGTTTCCCTCAGTTGTTGAGAACCAAGGTATCAATCCAGTAGGAGATACAAGAAAGTCCCCAATATGTGTACCTACACAAAGAATCAAACTCTTGCACCCAACGCTATAAAGGGGTTGTCAATCCCTTTAAGATTACTTGCAAGGATGAGGTCCGATAGAGATAAATTGCTTAAACGGAAAGTAAAACAATAGGTAAAATTAATGCAGCAAAGTATTTTTGGCATTTTTGGTTTTAGATCTAAAAGTATAAGATGGAAAATAGACTCGGGGGCCATAGGTTTCACTAGAGGCTTCTCTCATGATAGGAAGTATTACGGCGGGTAAACAAATTACTGTCGAGCAATTGATAGAAAAGCGAATAATTATCAAGATATCCAAGGCAATGATTATGCATATAGGCATCACATCCGTGTCAAGTAGACCTAAACGATTCTGCATCTACTACTATTACTCCACACATCGACCGACTCCTACCTGCATCTAGAGTATTAAGTTCATAAAGAACAGAGTAACATATTAGATAAGATGACATGATGTAGAGGGATAAACTCAAGAAATATGATGAAAACCCCATCTTGTTATCCTTGATGGCAACAATACAATACGTGCCTCGCTACCCCTACTTTGTCACTGGGTGAGGACACCGCAAGATTGAACCCAAAACTTAGCACTTCTCCCATTGCAAGAATTACCAATCTAGTTGGCCAAACCAAACCAATAACTCAAAGAGACTTGCAAAGATATGAAATCATGCATATAAGAATTCAGGAAATACTCAAATAATATTCATGGATAATCTGAACATAAACCCACAATTCATCAGATCTTGAGAAACACAACGCAAAAGAGTATTACATAGGATAGATCTCCAGGAAGATCATGAAGAACATGGTATTGAAGAGCAAAGAGAGAGAAAAAGCCATCTAGCTACTAGCTATGGACCCGAAGGTCTGTGGTGAACTACTCACGCATCATCAGAAGGGCAATGGAGTTGATGTAGATGCCCCCATGATCAAATCCCCCTCCGATAGATTACCGGAAAAGGCTCCAAGATTGGATCTCTCAGGAACGGAGGCTTTTGGCGACAGAAAAGTGTTTTCGTGGCTTGTTCTGATAATGATGGAATATTTGGGAATTTATAGGCCGACGATTAGGGTTAGGGGAGCTACCGTGGGCCCACAAGCCTACCCAGCGTGCCCTACCCCCCTAGGCGCGACCCTAGGGCTTGTGTCCCCACGGTGGCTCCTCTGCCTTGGTTCTCAAGTCTCGTAGTTTCCTTTCGTTCCAGAAAAAATCATTCCGAAGGTTTATTCTGTTTGGACTCCGTTTAATATTCCTTATCTGGAATTCTCAACAACAAGGAAAAAACAGAAACTGGCACTAGGCTCTAGATTAGTAGGTTAGTCCCAAAAATAATATAAAATAGCATATTAATGCATATAAAACATCCAAAACAGATAATATAATAACATGGAACAATCAAAAATTATAGATACGTTGGAGACGTATCAGCGTCCCCAAGCTTAATTCCTGCTCGTCCTTGAGTAGGTAAATGATAAAAATAGAATTTTTGATGTGGAATGCTACCTAACATATTTATCCATGTAATATTCTTTATTGTGGCATGAATATTCAGATCCGTAAGATTCAAAACAATAGTCTAATATTGACATAAAAATAGTAATACTTCGAGCACACCAACAAGATAGTCGCGTCCTTTAGAAATAACATGGCCTTAGAAAGTTATCCCTACAATATCATATAGTCTCGCTATGCTCCATCTTCCCCACACAAAGTATCTAAATCATGCACAACCCCGATGAACAAGTCAAGCAATTTTTTCACACTTTTGGTGTTCCCAAACCTTTTCAACTCTCATGCAATACATGAGCGTGAGCCGTGGATATAGCATTATAGGTGGAATAGACTATGGAGGAGGTGCAAGGAAAAAAAGGAGAAGATAGTCTCACATCAACTAGACATATCAACGGGCTATGGAGATGCCCATCAATAGATATCAATGTGAGTGAGTAGGGATTGCCATGCAACAAATGCACTTAGAGCTATAAGTGTATGAACGCTCAAAAAGAAAACTAAGTGGTCGTGCATAATGAATATCCACTAGTTATATGAAAGTGACAAAATAGGAGACTCTCTATCATGAAGATCATGGTGCTACTTTGAAGCACAAGTGTGGAAAAAGGTAGTAACAATTATCCCTTCTCTCTTTCTCTCATTTTTTATTTTTCTTTTTTCTTTTTGGTGGGCTTCTTTGGCCTCTTTTATTTTTTTGTTTAGGCTTCGCTGGCCTCTTTTATTTTTTGTGAAGTCTGGATACTCATCCCAACTTGTGAGGGAGTCATGGCTTCCATCATCCTTTTCTCTCACGGGACAATGCTCTATTAATGAAAATCATCACACTTTTATTTACTTATAACTCAAAGAAAAAGAAATTACAACTCGATTCCTATGACAAAATATGACTCTATATGCAATATGAAGTGATGATGCAAGTCATAAAAAAATACATAATGGAAGTTGCATGGAAATATATCTCGGAATGGCTATGGAAATGCCATAATAGGTAGGTATGGTGGCTGTTTTGAGGAATATATGGTGGCTGTTTTGAGGAAGGAGGGTTTGATGTACCGGCGAAAGTTGCGCGGTACTAGAGAGGCTAGAAAATATGGAAGGGTGAGAGTGCGTATAATCCATGGACTCAACATTAGTCATAAAGAACTCACAAACTTATTGCAAAAGTCTATTAGTTATCAAACAAAGCATTATACGCATGCTCCTAGGGGAGAGGTTGGTAGGAGTTAACCATCGCGAGTTCCCGACCCTCACACAAAGGTCGACAATCATTAAACAAATCATGCTCCGACTTCGTTACATAACGGTTCACCATACATGCATGCTACGGGAATCACAAGCTTTAACACAAGTATCTCTTCCAATTCAAAACTACTCACTAGCATGACTCTCATATTACCATCTCTATTATCTCAAAACTATATGCAAGGAATCAAACTTCTCATAGTTTTTAATGCACTTAATATGAAAGTTTTTATTATATCCCTCTTGGATGCCCATTATATTACGACTAAATTCATAACCTAAACAAATTACCATGTTGTTTAAGACACTCTCAAAATAATATAAGTGAGGAACGAGATTCAATAATTTCTATAAAATATAACACCACCATGCTCTATAAAGATATAAGTGAAGCACTAGAGCAACATTGCCTAGCTCAAAAGATATAAGTGAAGCACATAGAGTATTCTAATAAATTCACGATTCAGCGTGTCTCTCTCAGAAGATGTGTGCAGCAAGGATGATTGTGGCAAATTAAAAATAAAAGACTCATATCATACAAGACGCTCCAAGAAAAAACACATATCATGTGGTGAATAAAAATATAGCCTCAAGTAAATTTACCGATGGATTGAAGACGAAAGAGGGGATGCCTTCCGGGGCATCCCCAAGCTTAGGCTTTTTGGTATCCTTGAATATGGCTTGGGGTGCCTTGGGAATCCCCAAGCTTAGGCTCTTGCCACTCTTTATTCCATAGTCCATCAAATCTTCACCCAAAACTTGAAAACTTCACAACACAAAACTCAACAAAAAACTCATGAGATCCATTAGTATAAAAAGATAAATCACCACTTTAGGTACTGTTGTGAACTCCTTATTTAGTTTTATTTGTGTAATACCTACTGTATTCTAACTTCTCCATGACTCATACCCCCCAATACGACCCATAGATACATGAAAATAAGCAAACAACTCAAAGAAAACAGAATATGTCAAAAACAGAACAGTCTGTAGAAATCCATAAACTTCGAATACTTATGCAACTATAAATATTCTTAAATATTATGACAATTAGGGTAATTTTTATATAAATCTTTTGTAAAATTTTAGATCAATTAGATTCTCTAATTTTTTTAGAAAATTCCTGGACTGAGCGCAAAAGTTTCTGTTTTTCAGCAAGATCAAATCAACAACTACCATAGATCACCCCAAAGGTTTTACTTGGATCAAACACTAATTAAAACACAAAAACACAATTACTACAGAATTAATAATGCTCCAAACTCACCAAAACAGAAGCAAAAAGCAGAAAGCAAAATAAAATTGGGTTGTCTCCCAACAAGCGCTATTGTTTAACTCCCCTAGCTAGGCAAAACGTAATAGATCTAGGTATTGTCATGTTTGGTATTGGCAAATTTTGTGAGGACCTTCTCAAATCCAGGAGGTTCTTTCCTGTTTCCCCCACTTGTAGGGGGAGGATCCATCTTGGCATCCAAAATGTCCAAACGCTTATTGCAAAGGGTAATCAAAGTATTCAAGTGATTAAGATTCCTGTTAATATGTTTGAGGGGTTCGTGATATTGTTGTAACTCGACCAAGTGCTTATGTAAGTCACCCAATTTGTCGAGAACTTGAAATCCCTCTTGAGAGTAAGTAAACCCACTTTTTGGTGGAGGAACCCCCAAAATCCCTTCTAAAACTTCATAGGCAGCATTCGTGTAAAGCTCAATAAAATTTCCTTTTGAGGCAAAATCTAAAAGCTCCCTATGATGCAAAGCTAAACCAATGTAAAAATTTCTAAGCAAAACTTTTGCATCCCCTTTTAGATTGGAAACACGGTAAGATTCCATTAGCCTATACCAAGTATCCTTCAAATTTTCCCCTTGTTTTTGTTTGAAGTAAAGAACTTCAAAGTCTAGTGACAAGTGGGATGTGGTGTTGTTAGACATAGTTCAAGTAATCAAAAAGGCAAGCGAAAGAAAGACAAACAAAAAAGCAAATCTGTTTGGTATTTTCTGAAAATCATTTTAGAAGTGGGGGAGAGGAAAACGAGAGGCAAATGACAAATAATGTAAATGCAAGAGATGAGTTTGTGATGGGTACTTGGTAGGATTGATGTAGATCTTCCCAGCAACAGCGCCAGAAATCCTTCTTGCTACTTCTCGAGCATGCGTTGGTTTCCGTGAAGAGGAACGGTTGATGCAGCAAAGTAGATAAGTATTTCCCTCAATTGTTGAGAACCAAGGTATCAATCTAGTAGGAGATACGAGCAAGTCCCCAATAGGTGTACCTACACAAAGAATCAAACTCTTGCACCCAACGCTATAAAGGGGTTGTCAATCCCTTTAAGGTTACTTGCAAGGATGGGATATAATAGAGATAGATTGCTTAAATGGAAAGTAAAACAATAGGTAAAAGTAATGCAGCAAAGTATTTTTGGTATTTTTGGTTTTAGATCTGAAAGTATAAGATGGAAAATAGACCCGAGGGCCATAGGTTTCACTAGAGGCTTCTCCCATGATAGCAAGTATTACGGTGGGTAAACAAATGACTGTCGAGAAATTGGTAGAAAAACAAATAATTATGAAGATATCCAAAGCAATGATTATTCATATAGGCATCACGTCCGTGTCAAGTAGACCGAAATGATTCTGCATCTACTACTATTACTCCACACATCAACTGACTCCTGCCTGCGTCTAGAGTATTAAGTTCATAAAGAATGGAGTAACGCATTAGATAAGATGACATGATGTAGAGGGATAAACTCAAGCAATATGATGAAAACCCCATCTTGTTATCCTTGATGGCAACAATACAATATGTACCTCACTACCCCTACTTTGTCACTGGGTGAGGACACCGCAAGATTGAACCCAAAACTAAGCACTTCTCCGATTGCAAGAATTACCAATCTAGTTGGCCAAACCAAACCAATAACTCGAAGAGACTTGCAAATATATGAAATCATGCATATAAGAATTCAGGAAAGACTCAAATAATATTCATGGATAATATGAACATAAACCCACAATTCATCAGATCTCGACAAACACATCGCAAAAGAGTATTACATCGGATAGATCTCCATGAAGATCATGAAGGACATGGTATTGAAGATAAAAGAGAGAGAAGAAGCCATCTAGCTACTAGCTATGGAACCGAAGGTCTGTGGTGAACTACTCACGCATCATCGGAAGGGCAATGGAGTTGATGAGATGCCCTCCGTGATCGAATCCCCCTCCGATAGATTACCGAAAAGGCTCCAAGATGGGATCTCTCGGGAACGGAGGCTTCTGGCGGTGGAAAAGTGTTTTCGTGGCTTTTTGTGATAATGATGGAATATTTGGGAATTTATAGGCCAAAGATTAGGGTTAGGGGAGCTGCCGTGGGCCCACAAGCCTGCCCGACGCGCCCTACCCCCCTGGGCGTGACCCTAGGGCTTTTGGCCCCACGGTGGCTCCTCTGCCTTGGTTCTCAAGTCTTGTAGTTACTTTTCGTTCCAGAAAAAATCATTCCGAAAGTTTTATTTCGTTTGGACTCTGTCTAATATTCCTTACGTGCAATTCTCAAAAACAAGGAAAAAACAAAGACTAACACTAGGCTCTAGATTAATAGGTTAGTCCCAAAAATAATATAAAATAGCATATTAATGCATATAAAACATCCAAAACAGATAATATAATAGCATGGAACAATAAAAAATTATAGATACGTTGGAGACGTATTAATTCCCGTAGCATGCATGTATGGTGAACCGCTATGTAAGGAAGTCGGAGCATGACTTGTTTATAGATTGTCGACCTTTGTGTGAGGGTCGAGGGCGTGCGATGGTTAACTCCTAAAAACCTCCCCCCTAGGATCATGCGTTAATTCTTTGCTTCAATGCCTAATAGACTTTTGCAATAAGTATGTGAGTTCTTTATGACTAATGTTGAGTCCATGGATTATACGCACTCTCACCCTTCCACTTTTCCTAGCCTTTCTATTTACCGCGCAACTCTCGTTGGTATACCATATACCTTCCTCAAAACAGCCACCATATACCTTCCTCAAAACAACCACCATATACCTTCCAAAATACAGCCACCATATATCTTTCCTCAAAACATCCACCATACCTACCTATTATGGCATTTCCATAGCCATTCCGAGATATATTTCCATGCAACTTCCACCGTTTCCTTTTATGACATGCACCATCACTTCCATATTGCATATAGAGTCATATTTTGTCATAGCTATCAAGTTGTAATTTTCCTTTTGAGTTGTAAGTAAATAAAAGTGTGATGATTTTCATTATAGAGCATGTCCCAGGTGAGGAAAGGATGATGGAAGCTATGATTCCCTTATTAGTTGGGACGAGAGTCCGTACTTTATGAAAAATAAAAGAGGCCAGCAAAGCCCAAATAAAAAAATGAATAAAATAGGCCTTAGATACCCAACAAAAAATGAGAGAAAAGAGAGAAGGGACATTTCTACTACCTTTTGCCACACTTGTGCTTCAAAGTAGCACCATGATCTTCATGATAGAGAGTCTCCTATCTTGTCACTTTCATATAGCTAGTGGAATATTTTTCTTCATGATGCACGTCCACTTAGTTTCTTTTTGAGCTTTCATACACTTATAGCTCCAGTGCATCCGTTGCATGGAAATCCCTACTCACTCACATTGATATCTATTGATGGGAATCTCCATAGCCCGTTGATACGCCTAGTTTATGTGAGACTATCTTCTCCCTTTCCTTGACAACCTCCATCATATTCTATTCCACCTATAGTGCTATATCCATGGCCCGCGCTCATGTATTGCGTGAGAGTTGGAAAAGTTTGACAAAATAAAGGTGTGAAAACAATTGCTTGAATTTTCATCGGGGTTGTGCATGATGTAAATACTTTGTGTGCGGAAGATGGAGCATAGCCATACCATATGATATTGTAGGGATAACTTTCTTTTGCCATTATATTTTGAAGAGATACAATTGCTTTGCTAGTATGCTTGAAATGTTATTGTTTCTATATCAATATTAAACTTTTGTGTTGAGTCTTAAGGATCTGAATATTCATGCCACAATAAAGAATATTACTTGGATAAATATGTTAGGTAGCACTCCACATCAAAAATTCTGTTTTTATCATTTACATACTCGAGGACGAGCAGGAATTAAGCTTGGGGATGTTGATATGTATCCAACGTATCTATAATTTTTTTATGATGGCATGCTATTATATTATCTTTTTGGATGTTTTATATTCATTAATATGATATTTTACACTATTTTTGGGACTAACCTATTAATCTAGAGCCAAGTACCAGTTTCTGTTTTTTCCTTGTTTTTGAGTTTTGCAGATATGGAATATTAAATGGAGTCCGAACGGAATAAAACCTTTGGTAGGAAATTTTCTGGAAGGAAACAAGTCATCCAAGCTTGGAGTGCACGTCAGGGGAGGTGCCAGGGTGCCACAAGCCTGGTAGGCGCGCCCCCTGGCCGCGCCTAGCAGGCTTGTCGCCTCCTGGCAGGTCTCCTAACCTTATTCTTTGGCCTATAAATACCCAAATATCCCCGCAAAATCAAAAAGAGCAACACAAATACTTTTCCGCTGCCGGAAGCCTCCGTTATGAGAGATCCAATCTTGGAGCCTTTTCCGGTAATCTGCCGGAGGGGGTTTCGATCACGGAAGACAGCTACATCAACTCCATTGCCCCTCCTATGATGCGTGAGTAGTCCACCACAGACCTACGGGTCCATAGTTAGTATCTAGATGGCTTCTTCTCTCTCTTTTATCTTCAATACCATGTTCTTCATGATCTTCATGGATATCTATCCGATGTAATCCTCTTTTGTGGTGTGTTTGTCAAGATCCGATGAATTGTGAGTTTATGTTAAGATTATCAATGAATCTTATTTGAATCTCCTCTGATTTCTTATGCACGATTTCATATCCTTTCAAGTCTCTTCGAGTTATTGGTTTGGTTTGGCCAACTAGATTGGTAATTCTTGCAATAGGAGAATTTCTTGGTTTTGGGTTCAATCTTGCGGTGTCCTCACCCAGTGACAAAGTAGGGTTAGCGAGGAACGTATTGTATTGTTGCCATCAAGGGTAACAAGATGTTTTTTATCATATTGCTTTAGTTTATCCCTCTACATCATGTCATCTTTCTTAATGTGTTACTCTGTTCTTAATGAGTTTATCCCTCCGGGATGATGAAGATGGCCTCCGGTGATGGTGTCCCCCTCCGACAGGGTGCCGGAGAGGGCCAAGATTTTTTTTCGAGGCTCTGGAGGTTTGCAGCGGCGAAACTCCCGATTTAGGTTTCTTTTTGGAGGTTTCTATATTTATTGGAATTTTTGGTGTCGACCTCATGTCAAGGCGGGCCATGAGGAAGTCACAGGCCTACGAGGCGCGACCACCCCCTGGTCACGCCTGGGTGGCTTATCGCCTCCTCGTGGCTCTTTTGGCCCAACTCCAATGCTTCGAGGGTCTCTTTTGGTCCATAAAAAACATACTAAATTTTTAGCCCATTCCGAGAACTTTTATTTCTGCACAAAAATGACACCATGGTAGTTCTGCTAAAAACAGCGTCAGTTCGGGTTAGTTGTAATAAAATCATACCAAAATCATAAAGAATTATTGTAAACATGGCATGAATACTTCATAAATTATAGATACATTGGAGACGTATCATTCGATGATTACTCAAGTAAGACTTGTGATAACCACTGAGATATGCATCACATTAGACTCAACTAAGAGGGGCATTCAACATCATAATAGCATATCTAAATCTAAATTAGCAGGTAGTTTTCAAAAATTCTAAAAAACCGAGGAGCGAGAGGTGGTGTGGCCGGCAGCTCACCTAGGAGGAGGAGGAGGACGAGGCCGGAGCGGGCTCGAGGAGGCGATGACATCGGGGGGCAATGACGGGGGACAGGAAGAGCATCGGGGGGCGGCGATGGCGTCGGGGGGCGGCGACAGGGGATGGCGTCGGGGGCGGTGACGAGGAGTGAGCGGTCTCGGGGAGGCGACGACAAGATCCGACAGCCTTGTGGTGTCGAGATGATTTTCGGCACCGTCGGGGGAGATGGGAAAGTAGATGGATTTTGAATTTTTTCCAACTCCCTCTTATATAGTACAACCTTTAGTCCCGGTTGATGGCTCCAACCGGGACTAACGGCCGCCCTGTAGTCCCTGTTGGACCCACCAACCGGGACTAAAGGTGAATTTCACCAGGCGAAAGGGCTGGAAGCCCACGTCTTTAGTCCCAGTTTGTGGATCCAACCGGGACTAAAGGGGGGCCTCTCGTCTCGGTTGGGGCCACCAACCGGGACTAAAGGGCTATTCCTCGCACCGATGCGGGGCGGTTGGACTTTAGTCCCACCTCGCCAAGCGAAGGGCGCTCGTAGTGGTTTATAAGCCCCGCTGCGGCATCCCACTTGAGCTCCTCTCTTAAGCAGGCCTTGGGCCTAAATTTCTTCTCTGCCTTGCCCTGTTGGGCCTATTTGCCTCCCGGGCCTGCATCCTGGCCCATTGTAGTTGGGTTGCTGGTCATATGCAGGCCGTGGTGGCCTAGTAGGCGGGCATTTTTTTGTTATTTTTTGCATATTAATGTTTTTAACAAAAAATACTTTGATAATTTTAGTTAATATTATTTTGACTCTTTTTAGTTCATTCTTTTTAGTTAATGTTTTAGTTGATTCTTTTTAGTTCATTCTTTTTAGTTAATTCTTTTTAGGTCATTCTATTTAGTTAATATTTTAGTTGATTCTTTGAGCTAGAACGACCCTGAATTGAAAAGCACTGCAAATGAACTCTGAAATGGTTAAAAATTGGCATGGTATCATAATTTTACCCACATAGAATGTGCTAAAAAGTTGAGAGGGTTACGGGAAAAAGTGGATGCACTTCGTGTACAAACTGGACAATCTCTTTCGAAGTATCAGGGTTTTAGACGAAAAATCATGTGTTACGAAAGGATTTCAATTTATTAAACATATTTGAACTCAAAACTTTTTCTGCACTCAATGTGCACCATTCAAAGCCACATCATCCCATTTCAACCATTTTCTGACTTCATTAGCTATTTTTCATGCATTTCATGATTTATTTTGAGTTAGAACGACCCTGAATTGAAAAGCACTGCAAATGAACTCTGAAATGGTTGAAAATTGGCATGGTATCATAATTTCACCCACATAGAATGTGCTAAAAAGTTGAGACGGTTACGAGAAAAACTGGATGAACTTCGTGTACAAACTGGACAATCTCTTTTGAAGTATTAGGGTTTCACACGAAAACTCATCTGTTACAAAAGGATTTCAATTTATTAAACTTATTTGAACTCAAGACTTTTTCCACTTTCAATGTGCACCATTCAAAGCCACATCATCCCATTTCAACCATTTTCTGACTTCATTAGCTATTTTTCATGCATTTCATGATATATTTTGAGCTAGAACGACCCTGAATTGAAAAGCACTACAAATAAACTCTGAAATGGTTGAAAATTGGCATGGTATCATAATTTCACCCACATAGCATGTGCTAAAAATTTGAGAGGGTTACGGGAAAAACAGGATGAACTTCGTGTACAAACTGGATATCCATTACAGAAAGTACTGCATAATTGAAGATAAAAATCCTACTCTTCCGTATTGCAAACCTACTCGTCCAAATCAGGAGACCCACAAGCACTACGTAATAGATATAAAAGTGTTCACCATTGCAAACACTACTAGTCGTCCGGATCAAAATACCCCGAAGTAGGAGACCCATGGGGCACTAGTAGTGGTACCAGCGGTACGAGGTGACGCTGCCCATAATTGAAGATTCCAATCCCGTGGTACAACTCGTATGCAACGTACCATCTATTTCTACATACTCAATGTTAATAGGGTCAAGTGGGGTCTTCTCCCAATGTTTGTGCCCCGACTTGGGGAATTTTTTCTTCATATCAGTGTATTCCTCGTCAACCAGGGCGGTTGCCATATCGGCCAATGAAGTCTTGTCATGCTCAAGCCTGAACCTGCCCTGGAGATCAATGTAACATTCTGTTGGTATCTCAATACCCCAGGTGCGCCTCATCTTGATCTTGTCATTCGTTATATCAACGCTAGCAAAATATATGCCGCTACGAAGGAACTCCATGAGTTTTGGACAGTGCTTGTCACTACTACACCAACAAAATGGAACAAATTTGTTTTATACTGCTGCAATAAGTATATTTTAAAACAAGTATAAGAAGAATCATAACAAGTATAATTCAGCACAAGTATAATAAGAATCACAACAAGTATAACCAGAATCATAGCAAGTTTCCTATTCCTATGCATTTTCCTATCCTATTCGTCCTATTCATCCTATCCTCCTATTCCTATTACTATGCAATTTTCCTAATTCTCAGATGCAATTTTATTATTCCTATGCAATTTCCCTACGAATCAAAGAAAAGCCCCAATTTTCCTATGAATCAAAGTAAAGCCCCAATTTTCCTATGCATTTTTCATATGAATCAAGGAAACTATGACATGTTCTCGACATTCCCCATCCTCCTATTCCTATGCAATTTTCCTATCTATGAATCAAAGAAAAGCCCCTATTAAAACTATGACAAGTTTCGTATTATCTTGTGTTGGAAATATGCCCAAAGGCAATAATAAATTGGCTATGATTATGTTTCCCTGTTCATGATAATCGTTTATTATCCATGCTATAATTGTATTGATTGGAAGCTAAATACATGTGTGGGTATATAGACAACATTGTGTCCCTAGTATGCCTCTAGTAGACTAGCTCATTGGTCAAAGATGGTTAAGGTTTCCTAGCCATGAACATCAGATGTTATTTGATAACGGGATCACATCATTAGGAGAATAATGTGATGGACAAGACCCAATCTATAAATGTAGTATATGATCGTGTCAGTTTATTGCTATAGTTTTCTGCATGTCAAGTATCTGTTCCTATGACCATGAGATCATGCAACTCACTAACACCGGAGGAGTGCCTTGTGAGTATCAAATGTCGCAACATAACTGGGTGACTATAAAGGTGCTCTACATGTATTTCCAAGGGTGTCTGTTGGGTTGGCATGGATCAAGACTGGGTTTTGTTACTCCATGTGAGGGAGAGGCATCTTGGGGCCCACTCGGTAATACAACATCATAACAAAGCCTTGCAAGCAATGTGACTAAGTGTTAGCCACGGGATCTTGTATTACGGAATGGGTAAAGAGACTTTCCAGTAACGAGATTGAACTAGGTATAGAGATACCGACGATCGAATCTCGGGCAAGTAACATACCAAAGAACAAAGGGAACCTTATATGAGATTAACTGAATCCTTGACATAGAGGTTCAACCGATAAAGTTCTTCGTAGAATATGTAGGAACCAATATGGGCATCCAAGTCCCACTATTGGTTATTCACCGTAGAGGTGTCTCAATCATGTCTTCATAGTTCTCGAACCCGCAAGGTCTACACACTTAACGTTTGATGACGATATAAGTATAGTTGAGTTGTTATGTTTGTGACCAAAAGTTGTTCGGAGTCCCGGATGAGATCCTAGACATGACGAGGAGCTCCGAAATAGTACGGAGGTAAAGATTGATATATGGGATAATAGTGTTTGGTATCCGGAAGGGTTCCGGAATGCATCTGAAGAGTTTGGAATGTTTCCCAAAATGTTTGGGGTACAAGAACACTTTATTTGGGCTAAGGGGTAAAGCCCATGAGGCTTTAGGAAGGTGTGAAAGGTGTTTTTGCAAAGGCCAGGGGCCAGATGCCAGGGACCCTGGCGTCTGAGGCCAGACGCCGAGGACCTTGGCGTCTGGTCCTGGAGTCCAAGGAGGACTCTTGCCTTGCGGGAAAACCGACCTTGAGGAGGATTTTTCTCCAAGTTTCGACCCCAGGGCTCAGCATATAAACAAAGGGGCAGGGCTAGCACCTGGAACACATCAAGAATTCCCCAAGCCGTGTGCTGGCAACCCCGTCCCTCTACTTTATTCTCCGTCATAGTTTCCGTTGTGCTTGGCGAAGCCCTGTGGATATTGTTCTTCACCAACACCGTCACCACGTCGTCGTGCTGCCGGAACTCATCTACTACTTCACCATCACTCGATGGATCGAGGAGGTGACGACATCATCAAGCCGTACGTGTGTTGAATGCAGAGGTGTCGGCCGTTCGGAGCTAGATCGGAAGGACCGTGATAAAGATCACGAGACGGATCATGATGGGATTGCGGGAGGGATTGTGATCAAGATCATGAGATGGATCATGATGGGATTGCGGGACGCTCGGAGATTTGGATCGCGAAGACGTTCGACTACATCAACCGCGTTTCTCAACGCTTCCGCTTAGCGATCTACAAGGGTATGCAGATCCACTCTCCCTCTCGTAGATCCTCATCACCATAGATAGATCTTGCGTGTGCGTAGGAATTTTTTTGTTTCCCATGCAACGTTCCCCAACAGTGGCATCATGAGCTAGGTCTATGTGTAGATGATATCTTGAGTAGAACACAAAGGAGCTTGTGGGCATTGATGCTTAGATTGCTTCCTCTCTTGGTCGTGTTTTGGTTCAGCGGTATTGTGGGATCAAGCGGCCTGGACCAACCTTACTCGTACGCTTACGAGAGACCGATTCCATCGACTGACGTGTAACTTCGTTGCACAAAGATGGCTGGCGGATGTCTGTTTCTCCTACTTTAGTTGGATCGGATTCGACAAAGGCGGTCCTTGAGAAGGTTGAAAAACAACTTATGTATTACCGTTGTGGTTTTGCGTAGGTTAGAATTGTTCTTGCTAGATACCCATAGCAGCCACGTAAAACTTGCAACAACAATTAGAGCACGTCTAACTTGTTTTTGCAGGGTATATTGTGATGTGATATGGCTAATTACATGATGAGATATATGTGATGTATGAGATGATCATGTATTGCATAGAATATCACGACTTGCATGTCGATGTGTATGGCAACCGACATGAGCCATAGGGTTGTCTTTAATTATTGTATGACTTGTGTGTCAATCATTAAGCACCATGTAATTCTTAATTTGTCGCTAAACGGTAGCAATAGTAGTAGAATGATGGTGGGCGTGACAACCCCGATGCCAACACATTGATGGAGATCAATATGATGGAGATCATGGTGTCATGTCGGTGACAATGGAGATCATGCCAGTGATTTCAAGATGGAGATCAAAAGCACAAGCTCATGGCCATATCATGTCACTTATGATTTGCATGTGATGTTAATCCTTTTATGCAAGTTGTTTTGCTTAGGACGACGGTAGCATTATAAGGTGACCCCTCACTTCAATTTCAAGATAAACTGTGTTCTCCCCGAGTGTGCACCGTTGCGAAAGTTTGTCGTGTCGAGATACCACGTGATGATCGGGTGTGATAGACTCTATGTTCACACACAATGGGTGCAAGCTAGTGTTGCACATGCGGAACACTCTGGTTAAACTTGACGAGCCTAGCATGTACAGACATGGCCTCAGAACACAAGAGACCGAAAGGTCGAACATGAGTCATATAGTAGATATGATCAACATGATGATGTTCATGTTGAGGAACGTTGCATGGGAAACAAAAAATTTCCTACGTTCACGCAAGACCTATCCTTGGTGATGAGAATCAATGAGAGGGAGAGTGGATCTACGTACCCTTGTAGATCGCTAAGCGGGAAGTGTTAAGAAACACGGTTGGTGTAGTCAAACGTCTTCGCGATCCAAATCGCCGAGCGTCCCGCGATCCAATCACGATCCGTCCCGATCAAGCACCGAACGGACGGCACCTCTGCGTTCAGCACACGTACATCATGATGACGATATCTGCCTTCTTGATCCAGCAAGAGGGAGCAGAGAGGAAGAAGAGTTCTTCGGCAGCGTAACGGTGCTCCGGCGATGGTGGTGGAGCTATTCCGGCAGGGCTTCGCCTAAGCACTGCAGAAATCCGATCTAGAGGAGAAACTATGCACTGGAGGAACGAGTAGCACGTGGCTGAAAATCTAGTGCAAAACCCCTGAAACCTCCGGTATATATAAGAGGGAGGGAGGAGAGGCCTTAGCGCAAGGGCCAAGCCTCCTTGGTTCGGCTGAAGTGGGGAGGAGAGGACGACTCCTTCTCCAATCCTAGTAGGACTAGGATTCCTCCTTTTTTGCCTTTTCCACCTTTTTCCCTTTGGGCTTTTCTTCCCTAGCCACATGGGCCTTGTGTGGGACTTCCACCAGCCCACTAAGCGCCGGTATTTACTCTCCCACAGACCATGAAGCTTCTTGGCTTGAAATACCCCTCCCGGTGGTCTCCCGGTACACTACCGGCACTGCCGGTACACTACCGATTAGCCCAAAACTTTTCCGGTGACCAAAACAGGACTTCCTATATATGAATCTTTACCTCTGGACCATTCCGGAGATCCTCGTGTCATCCGGGATCTCATCAGGGACTCCGAACAACCTTCGGTCACCACCATACATAACTCTATATTACCGAAACGTCACCAAACCTTAAGTCTGCAGACCCTGCGGGTTCGAGAACTATGTAGACATGACCGAGACACCTCTACGGTCAATAACCAATAGTGGGACCTGGATGCCCATATTGGTTCCTACATATTCTACGAAGATCTTTATCGGTCGAACCTCTATGTCAAGGATTCAGTTAATCCCGTATGATGTTCCCTTTGTTCTTCGGTATGTTACTTGCTCGAGATTCGATCGTCTTTATCTCCATACCTAGTTCAACCTTGTTACTGGAAAGTCTCTTTAATCGTTCCGTAATACAAGATCCCATGACTAAAACTTAGTCACATTGCTTGCAAGGCTTATTGTGATGTTGTATTACCGAGTGGGCCCTAAGATACCTCTCCGTCACACGGAGTAACAAATCCCAGTCTTGATCCATGCCAACACAACAAACACCCTCGGAGATACCTGTAGAACACCTTTATAGTCACCCAGTTACGTTGCGACGTTTGATACACACAAGGCACTCCTCCGGTGTCCGTGAGTTGCATGATCTCATGGTCATAGGAACATATACTTGACATGTAGAAAACAGTAGCAATAAACTGACATGATCATATGCTACGCTTGTAGTTTGGGTCTTGTCCATCACATCATTCTCCTAATGACGTGATCCCGTTATCAAATGAAATCACATGCCAATGGCTAGGAAACCTTGACCATCTTTGATCAACGAGCTAGTTCACTAGAGGCATACTAGGGACAAAGTGTTTGTCTATTTACCCACACATGTAATGTGTTTCCAATCAATACAATTATAGCATGGATAATAAACGATTATCATGAACAAGGAAATATAATAATAAACACTTTATTTATTGCCTCTAGGGCATATTTCCAATAGTTCACCATTGAAACCACCTCAATTCACGTGATGATCGGACTTGAGTTGGTGAATTTGTATCATGTATCACTCGAATGACCGGAGGGATGTCAATTTGAGTGGGAGTTCTTAAGCAATATGATTAATTGAAATCATTATCATGGACATAGTCAAAGTGTCTTTGCAAATTATGTTGTAGTTTACTAGCTAACGTTGTAGCTCCCTTGAATTTTTGTATCTTCCTAGAGTAATAGAGTTGAAAGATGATAGTAGCAATATTGCAGACTGGGTTCGTGATCTGAGGATTCTCCTCATTGCTGCACAGAAGGCTTATGTCCTTAATGCACTACTCGGTGCGCCACCCCCTCTAGCGTCATCTGTAGATGTTGTAAACATATGACATGCACGTTCCGATGACTACTTAACAGTTCAGTGCGTCATGCATTACGACTTAGAATTGAGGCTCCAAAATGTTTTGAACGTCACGGAACATATGATATGTTCTGAGAGCTGAAACTGGGATCTCAGTCTCGTGCTGAAAGCACATTTGTTCCCTTGGTGGTTTCGTAATTAATAACAACATATAAGTCATTGAACTAATGTCTTCACCAAGTATATTCCAGGCAAAGTTCAATGATGGGAATGGCTAAAGGATTGTGGTATTACCCCAAGATTCAAGGAATTAGGTTGGCCAAGCTTCAAGCAAAAGGACTCTACATTTTACATTTGTGAGAAATCACTTTGAGTCTATAGGAAAGCCAATACTATTAAAAGGGGGTAAAGTTTTGATGGTGAACAATATGCTCAAACGTGCACAAGTGATAGTCACCAAAACAGCCACATACTCTCCCACCGAAGTCTGTCCTAAGCCAAACATGCAAATCGGTGCAACCAACATTCCTATCCTGGTGCCACCGAGTTCTAAACCCTAGACAGACTCATCCAAACCCTAACACTTCGGTGCAGCCGACACTGCACTCGGTGCCATCGAGTTGGGTTGCCAACTTTCTGTTATGCAAATTCTCATTTTCGGTCTGACCGAGAATGGTGAATCAGCGTCACTGAGTTTGGTAAATCTGACTGTTGGTCACCTTGTCGGTGCAACCAAGAATTGTATATCGGTCCCTCCAAGATTCAAAAGTTGCCACTTTTAGTCACTTTGGTACCACCGAGATTTACACATCGGTGTCACCGAGTCTGACTTATTGTGTGTAACGGTTGGATTTTTGGGGATGCCTATATATACCCCTTCACCACCACCCACTCGAAAGAGAAGAACTCATAACTATTCCATACCTATTCTACTCAGTTTTCTGAGAGAGAACCACCTACCCTTGTGTTGAGGTCAAGATCTTCCTCTGCAACCATATGGATCTTGATTTCTAGCCTCCCCAAGTTGCTTTCCACCAATACCATCTGTTCTACCAAGCCAAATATGTGTGAGAGAGATTGTGTGTTGAGGAGTCTATCATCTTGAAGCACAAGAGCAAGGAGTTCATCGTCATTACCGAGCCTATTACCTTTTGGAGGGTGGTTCCTCCTAGATTGGTTAGGTGTTGCTTGGGAGCCTCCTACTCCATGTTGTGGAGTGAACCAATAAGTTTGTAAGGGCAAGGAGATCGCCTACTTCGTGAAGATCTACCCATAGTGAGGCTAGTACTTCGTGGACGGAAGCCGCATGGAATAGTCAAGGTTCCTTCTTCGTGGAACCCTCTGTGGGTAGAGCCCTCCATGGACTCTCGCGACCGTTACCCTCCATGGGTTGAAGACTCCATGAACGTGGACGTACGATAGCACCACCTATCGGAACCAAAGGAATAATCATCGTGTCATCACTTGTGTTTGCATTCCTAACCCTCTCTTTACTTACATGTGCAATGTCTTTACCTTCCGCTGCTACACTCTTATACATGGATGTGTAGGGTGTTACTTGATATGCTATGAATGCTAAAACTTGCCAAGAATTAAAATTGGGAAAAGGAAAAACTTTTATTTGGTCAAGTAGTCTAATCACCCCCTCTATACCTACTTTCAATCCTACAAGTGGTATCAGAGCTTTGGTATCCATTGCATTGGTTTCACAACCTAGGAGAAGTATGGCATCTAGTGAGGGAAATTATCACCGTAGAGGTCCGTACTTTGATGACACTAATTTTGCTAGTTGGAAGCATAAAATGAAAATGCATTTGCTTGGTCATAATCCTGCCATTTGGGCTGTTGTTCGTGTTGGCTTGCAAGGTGAATTATTTGCCGATGGAAAGGAACCGGATCGTGAAGCGTCAGCGGATGAATTGAAGATGTTGCAACTCAATGCTCAAGCATGTGACATACTCTTCAACTGTCTTTGTCCTGAAGAATTCAATAAAATTAGCCGTCTTGAACACGCAAAAGAGATTTGGGATACTTTGGTTGATATGCACGAAGGATCTAAGCCCGTGAGAGAATCCAAGTTAGATGTTCTTCAGGGTCAACTTGACAAGTTCAAGATGAAGGATGGTGAAGGATTTGGGATACTCTAGGCTATCCATCATCGCAAATGAGATTGCCGGCTTAGGAAGCGAAGAAATGACTGACAAGTTCATCATCAAGAAGATACTTCGATCTTTGGATGAGAGATATGACACCATGTGCACATTGATCCAAATGATGCCCAACTACGAATATCTGAAACCAACGGAAGTGATTGGTAGAATTGTTGCTCATGAGATGACACTCAAAGACAAGGAAGACCTTCATCACAAGTCTAGTAGTGCTTACAAAGCCACAAGTGATGCTCCCGCTACCTCAAGCGACAACCTTGTCACAAATGAAGAGATAAGCCTCATGGTCAAGAAATTCAACAAGTTCTACAAGAATAGAAGCAAAGATCGCAGCTCCAACTCAAGATATGAAGAGAAGCGTTCGTCAAGTCGTGACCGAAACTGCTACAATTGTGGGAAGCCCGGACACTACTCAAATGAGTGCTCGGTTCCCTACAAACAAAGAGAAGAGTCACCAAGAAGACGAAGGTCAAGAGACGAATCACCTCGAATAGAGAGAAGGAGTAGAGATGATCATTATGAACGAAGACCCTCAAGGAGAAGTAGGGACTTAGAGAAGAAGGACAAGCACACCAAGAGCTACTCAAGAAGAAAGCATCAAGCTCATGTTGGTGAATGGGTTTCCGGCTCCGACTCTGACAACCACTCCGAGAGAAGCTATCACTCCAACTCCGACTATAGTCAAGATGATGGTGTTGCCGGAATTGCACTAGTGACAACCAACTCCTATGATCTATTTGATTCACCAAATGAAGGAGGTGGAAGTAGCTTCATGGCTAAAGGCCCCAAGGTATCACACCCCGAATATCTTGATTTCGATAGTGAGGAAGATGATTTGCTTTATGATGATGACTTGCTATGTGATAAAACTAGTGATCAGAATGAACTTGATATTTCTCATACTAGTCAAGATAAGTCAATTGATGATGATAAGATGAAAATAGAAGAACTAACTAAAGAACTCAACATTCTTAAGTTAGCTCATGAATCTACTCTTGAAGATGATAGAGAGCTTGTAAGAACTCATGAGAAGCTACGCTTCGAGAAGCTCAATTTGGAGCAAGAACATGAATTTCTAAAAGCTATCAATGACGATCTCCGAAAGAAGACTTCATCTTATATTGCCAAATGACTACTCTTGTCTACATTCATGCTACAAGTCAAATCTAAGCAAACTAGTAACAAAGGAAAGAAAGGTCTTCATCTAGTAGCAACAATAAAAATGCTAAACCCAATATGTTGGATATATGCCCTAGAGGCAATCATGTATGATGGTATTTCCTATGTGTTTATGAATAAAGATAGTCCTTGGACATTATCAGTGATGTGTATTAATAAGTACGTGACTTGTTTGTGAAAGCACATTTGCTCCCTTGATGGTTTTGGTAATTAGTAACAACATATAAGTCATTGAACTAATGTTTCCACCAAGTATATTTCAGGAAATGTTCAATGATAGGATTGGCAAAAGGAGATTGTGGACATACCCCAAGATGCAAGGAAATAGGTTGGCCAAGCTTCAAGCAAAAGGACTCTACATTTTATATTTGTGATAAATCACTTTGAGTCCATAGGAAAGCCAATACTATTAAAAGGGGGTAAGGTTTTGTTGGTGAACAATATGCTCAAACGTGCACAAGTGATAGTCGCCAAAAACATCCACAAACTCTCCCACCAAAGTCTGTTCTATACCTAACACTCAAAATCGGTGCAACCAAGTTTCCCATACTGGTGTCACCGATTCCAGAACCTAGACAGACTCAGTCAAACCCTAGCCACTTCGGTGCAACCAATTCTATACTGGTGCCACTGAGTTTAGGTTGCCAACTTTCTGTTACGCAAATTCACATTATCAGTACCATCGAGAATGTTGGATCGGTGCCATCGAGATTGGAAATCTGACCGTTGGTCACCTTATCGGTGCAACCGAGTTTCCTATATTGGTCTCACCGAGATTCAAAAGTTGTCATCTTTTGGTCACTTCGGTACCACCGAGATTAACACATCGGTGTCACCGAGTTGGTCATTTTGTGTGTAATATTTGGATTTTTGGGGATGCCTATATATACCCCTTCACCACTAGCTACTCGAAAGTGAAGCACTCAAAACTATTCCACACTTGCCCCATCTAGTTTTCTGAGAGAACCACCTACCCTTGTGTTGAGGTCAAGATATCCACTCCAATCATATGGATCTTGATC
Source organism: Hordeum marinum (assembly GCA_022496015.1). NCBI lineage: Eukaryota > Viridiplantae > Streptophyta > Magnoliopsida > Poales > Poaceae > Hordeum > Hordeum marinum. Next base: position 119,454,651 of record CM039678.1, read on the forward strand.
TCTAGCCTCCCCAAGTAGATTTCCACCAATCCCATCTCTTCCACCATGCCAAATCTGTGAGAGAGTGATTGGGTGCTGAGGAGTCTATCATCTTGAAGCACAAGAGCAAGGAGTTCATCGTCATTACCGAGCTTATTACCTTTTGGAGGGTGGTGCCTCCTAGATTGGTTAGGTGTCGCTTGAGCTCCTACTTCGTGTTGTGGAGTGAACCAAGAAGTTTGTAAGGGCAAGGAGATCGCCTACTTTGTGCAGATCTACCCATAGTGAGGCTAGTCCTTTGTGGATGGAAGCCGTTATGGAATAGTCAAGGTTGCTACTTCGTGGACCCTTTGGGTGGAGCCCTCCTGGACTCTCGCGACCGTTACCCTCCGTGGGTTGAAGACTCCATAAACGTGGATGTACGATAGTGCCACCTATCGGAACCATGGGAAAAATCATCGTGTCTACAACTGCATTTGATCTTCCTACCCTATCCCTTCTATACATGCTTGTTGTTACTTTTCGCTGCTATATACTCTTAGACTTGCATGTGTAGGGTGTACTTGACTTGCCATGAAATGCTAAAAACTGTCAACCCTAAAACTTGGTATAGGCAAAACTTTTATTTGGTCAAGTAGTCTAATCACCCCCCTCTAGACATACTTTCGGTCCTACAGTTTGTGAGACTATGCATTATATGATAACTGTCCTAAATGGTCCCTAGTCGAAAGGGTTGTGTGGACGCACAACTAATCAGACCAGCATATGACACGGTGGATGGTTCGGTCTCACTGACCATGTAGCATTGGATGCTAGCCGGATAATATGGACTCAAAAAGGTCTGGTCGGATTCGACATAGTCGGATCCGAGTCGAGATAAGGTCTGAGTTGGAAAGACCCAACTATGAGACGCAGCGATAGGTCATCTGTGAGTCTCTAGTACAACATACGTTCTACGTCCTAAGACCTGAGATGGGGCATGTACTCGGGATGGTGACATACTTGCTTTGGGCCGACCAAACACTACTCCATGACTGGGTAGTTACAAAGGTAGGTTTCAGGCTTGTCCAGACCCATGCTGCAAGACATGGTCGAGCAAGATGGGATTTGCCCCTCCTACGAGGAGAGATATACTCTGGCCCCCCTCGGGTGATCCGACCTGGATAAGCATGGCCATGCGATGAGGATTATGAGATAATCCGAAGTGTTGGTCGGATTCACCGGAACGATAAAGAGGTCGTGCTGCAACAAGGGTGACCATATCGCCTTGTGCACGACAACATATATCGTGTGGCAAAGGGAACAGAAGTGTGAAGTACAGGTTAGCCTAACCAGCTTCATCAGACACTTGGAGTCGGCACATCTTGCTAGAGGCCGCTACCAACCGGTCGAGTCGGATGTCATCTAACTCGGAACCAAGTGGACGAGAACCTAAAGGGTCGCACGCTTAAGGGAAGGAACACGTGGGCTTTAGGATCTGTGCGAGGCCCAAGAGTTGAGCCCGCGCCGGATGCCTATATATAGTGGAGGTGCGGCATACCCATCCGGTTGATCGCTTCGGTGCCGTCATTAGGGCTTTGCATGAGTTGCAACTAGCCACCTCCACTTGCTGCCGCTGACCATGTGATCGGACCTAGCAGTCGGCCGCACGGGTTTTCCTCCTGCACGCGCGGATACCGTTAGAGGCGGTGCACTTGTGCCGCTTCGGCGAACCTGTACGTGGGATACGGCGACCGGATGTTCGAGGGAGATCAGAACGGCTTTTCGAGGGAGATCAGACGAGGAGGAGATGGAACACAAGAATGCGCTGCCCCAACTCTACTTCCGCTGCACGGCACTGCGCATCTAGTGGTAACAATCTGTGATCTATCTCCGTAGCATGTTCTTGGATGTTCTGCGCATAGGATTTTTTTTAATTTGCATGCGATGCACCTACGGTAGAACCCAACAGTGGTATCATAGCCTCTGCTATAGCTTTTGGATTCAGATTGGTAGCATATGTGATATGTGGCGGCGGCGGATGTGATTTGTCGTTGTTCATGAGATCAGCTATGTGCACGGTTGATGAGATCAACTGCACATTAGGATCGTTGAGGCTATATTTTCTGTCAATCGGAATCGATGAGGTCGTGACACAACCTACCCCTACCAGTCGGTATCCGCCATCGGGGTTGACCGTGAAACGTAAATCCGAATGGGTTCACAATGATCGATGAGATCGGTCAGATCAGAAAATTCGGCATGACCTCCGTGTGCGTAGTGCCTTGTATTTCGTACACGATCACACAAACCGGTAGAATGCAATTTTATGCATAAGTTTGTTTTGCAAGTTTGATGTGAATAGTATGGCTCATATGTATGTGATGCAATAGTGTAATTTAACATGACCTACGTGTCATGATTGTCAGCCGGCAGGAGCCAAAGTGCTGTCGTTATATTGTATAGCGACCTACGTGTCGACTTGTGATTCTTTGTAAATTCATTACTAGTTGTAGTAGTTGGAGGATAGAAATCAAGTTCGAGGCTTTGGCGTCCTGGAGAGACGGACAAGATGGAGTTCCGCCTTGGTCATCAGAGTTGGAGCCGACCTGGAAGGATGTCCATGAAGGAGCCATACTATTTCACATATTTATGTTTATATGTGATTGATATTACTTCTTGTTTCTATGCATGTTAGTATGGTAGAAAGATCCCTCATTAATATCAAGCACATTCCCATTCCAGATGTTGCACCTTCGCACGTCAAGTACGTCTAGTGGTGGGCTCATAAAATTAAGATGCTACTAGGTGCCCTTGAACTGGAGGGTTCATGTGGACACGGACATGCACTACACCGGGTTAGCTTGACAAGGCTATCAAAACAGTTTTGGGCCTTGTGGCAGAGAAGGTTGGGAGCCGGGGTATGAGATACCTACCCAACCGACAGGAGTCATATAGAGATACGATTAGCAAGGAGTTGCTTACCGAATAGGCAAGTTGGCTAGCTATGATGCTAAAGCTCACTAGTCGCTCGCGCTAGACGGGTCCTAAATCACTGAGAGTTTGCGGAGGGATGCTGACTTTAGTGGGAGTAGTTCTGTTTAAGGCTTGAATTACTCTAATAAACACATTGCTTAGTGATTGCATATTTTCTGTTGTAGATCAATGGCACCACCTGCTCAACCCAACTTTGCATTGAAATCAATTCTCGAAAAGGATAAACTGAATGGAACAAACCTTACCACCTGGTATAGAAATATGAGAATTATTCTCAAGCATGATAAAAAGGAACATGTTCTAGAGGATCCACTTCCAAAGGAACCTGTCGAGAATGCTAACGCCACAACCAAGAATGCCCACCAGAATCTCGTTGATGAATCAAACGAGATCAAGTGCCTCATGCTCGCTTGTATGGAGCCCGATTTGCAACAACATTTCGAAAACATTCAGGCTTTCGATATGATCGAGAGTTTGAAGAGCATGTTTCAAGTGCAGGCTAGGACCGAAAGGTTCAACGTCTGGCAGTCCTTGACGGATTGTAAGCTGAAGGAGGGTGATCCACTGAGCCCGCATGTGATCAAGATGATGGGTACGTGCAAGCTTTGGATCGGTTAGGCTTCCCACTTGGGGACGAGCTGTCCACGGATGCAATTTTGGGTTCTCTTCCACCTAGCCATGGGACGTTCGTCTCGAACTATCATATGCACAACATGGATAAGGAGCTCACTGAATTGCATGGGATGCTCAAGGTGGCAGAGCAAGATATTAAGAAAGGCACGCATCAAGTGTTGATGGTGTAGAACTCGACTAAGTTCAAGAAGAGTTGGTCCAAGAAAAAGGGTAAGGCAAAGGGCACGGAGAAGGCTGTCTCCGCCACTGAGCCAAAGTCCAGACCAAACTCAAAGACCATTTGCTTTCACTGCAAGGAAGCTGGTCAGTGGAAGAGGAACTGTAGCAAGAGGCTTGCTGAGCACGGCAAGAAGGCCGGAGATGCTTCTTCAGGCAAAGGTACAGTTGTTACATATGTTGTAGACATTTACCTTGCTGACATACCTAGCAGCTCTTGGGTATTTGATACCGGATCAGTTGTTCATATTTGCAACTCGATGCAAGGGTTGGTAAGAACTAGGCGTGTGGCACAAGGGGAGATTGACATCAGGGTCAGCAACAAAGCAAGAGTTGTTGCATTGGAGGTCGGCACGATGCAGCTCAAGCTTCCTTCTGGATTTATTTTGGAATTGAATAATTGTTATTACATTCCCGCACTTAGTCGGAACATTATTTCTGCCTCATGCTTGATGAGTCAAGGTTATGAATTCAATATAAAGGACAATGGTTGTTCATTTTATTTGAATGGAATGTTCCATGGCTATGCACCCATAGTAGATGGGCTATTTATTTTAAATCTAGAAATGGAACTAGTCTATAATGTGAATGTCAAGAGGCATAAGCCTAATGAGATAAATCCGACATACTTCTAGCATTGCCGGCTTGGACACATTAGTCTGAAGCGCATGAAGAAGCTCCATGATTATGGACTCCTAACATCGTCTGACTTCGGGTCATTCGAGACATGCGAATCATGCTTGCTAGGCAAGATGACTAAGTCACCTTTTGCAAAGAGTTGTGAGAGGGCGTCCGAGTTGTTGGGGCTTATACACAGTGATGTGTGTGGTCCAATGAGCACAACGGCCAGAGGTGGCTATCAGTACTTTGTGACTTTTACCGACGACTTGAGTAGATATGGATATATCTATTTGATGAGGCACAAGTTAGAAACTTTTGAAAATTTCAAAGAGTTTTAGAACGGGGTTGAAAATCAGCTCGGCAAGACGATAAAACTTCTATGATCAGATCGTGGAGGTGAGTACATGAGCTAGGAGTTTGATAATCATCTGAAAAGCCGAGGTATAGTACCAAGGTTGTCAGAATTGCGATTCTGTTATGTGATTCTATGACTTTACGATCCAAATTAACCCTTATGATTCTACAATTTTACTTCATAGAATCTACGTTTCTACGATCCTGATAGTGAAGATTCTATGATTTGCGATCCTACCATCGGAGTTCCGATCCAATTCAGAATCGTGATTCTGACAACCTTGTATAGTACCTCAGCTCACACCTCTGGATACGCTGCAGAGAAACGGTGTGTTAGAACAGAGAAATCGAACCTTGTTGGACATGGTCCGGTCGATGATGAGCAAATCGGATTTACCATTGTCATTCTGGGGACACGCTCTAGAAGCTGCAGCTTTCACACTTAATAGGGTACCATCAAAATCCGTAGACAAGACACCACATGAGATGTCGACTGGGAAGAGTCCTAGTTTGTCTTTTCTAAAGATTTGGGGTTGTGAAGCATCTATCAAGCGACTCATGTCGGACAAGCTTAGACCCAAGTCAGATAAATGCATATTTGTGGGATATCCGAGGGAAACCTTGGGATATAACTTCTACAACCGAAAAGAGAACAAAGTGTTTGTTTCTCGGAACGGGGTTTTCCAAGAGAAAGAGTTTCTCAATCGGAAGGCCAGTGGGAGAACGGTGTGACTTGAAGAAATTCGAGAGCCACTTGGGGTCGACTCGGCTGGTGATGAGATCATGTCAGAGTTGATCAGGGAACCCATAGTGGAGTCGGCACTGGAGCCACAGAGGTCAGAAAGATTGCGCAGAGTGCGCAATGTATTGTTGCTGGAAAGCGACGAGCCAGCCACGTATGCGGAAGCGATGGTGAGCCCAGATTCCGAGGCATGGCTCGAGGCCATGAGATCCGAGTTAAAGTCCATGGATGACAATCAAGTCTAGGACTTGGTTGATCCGCCACCTGGCGTAGTTGGCATTGGTTGCAAATGGGTCTTCAAGAAGAAAACCGATGTGTATGGAAATGTCCAGATCCACAAAGCTCGGCTTATCGCTAAAGGTTAGGGAAAAGTTCAAGGAATTGACTACGACAAGACCTACTTGCCGGTAGTGATGCTAAAGTCGGTGAGGATCATACTAGCTATAGCTGCATATTTCGATTATGAAATATGGCAGATGAATGTCAAAACGGCTTTCCTTCATGGAAATTTAAAAGAGGATGTATACATGATACAGCCCGAAGGTTTTGTCGATCCAACTAATGCTGGTAAAATATGCAAGCTCAAGAGATCCATTTATGGATTGAGGCAAGCAGCTCGGAGTTGGAACATTCGTTTTGATGAAGTCATCATTGACCTTGGTTTCATCAAGAACGAAGAGGACTACTGTTTATACAAGAAGTCTAGTGGGAGCTCAGTAGTATTTTTGATCTTGTATGTGGATGACATACTGCTGATCGGAAATGATGTTTCGATGCTGAACTTAGTCAAGTAATCATTGAATGGCAAGTTTTCGATGAAAGACCTTGGAGAGGCAGTGTACATTTTAGGCATCAAGATCTATAGAGATAGATCGAGGAGGCTGCTCGGCTTAAGCCAAAGCACGTACATAGACAAAGTGTTGAAGAGGTTCAACATGAGTGAGGCCAACTAAGGGCCCGTCTCACATGGTATAAGGCTAAGCAAGACTCAGAGACCTACGACTTCTGATGAGCGAAACCGGATGAGTAGGATTCCATATGCCTTGGCAATTGGATCCATCATGTATGCCATGCTATGTACACGGCCTGATGTTGCCTACGCAATAAGCTTAACAAGCAGATACCAGGGTGACCTAGGTGAGAGTCATTGTGCAACGGTGAAAACTATCTTGAAGTACTTGAAAAGGACAAAAGAGATGTTCCTAGTTTATGGAGGTGAGGAGGAGCTCTGCGTAAAGGGTTATGCTGATGCTAGTTTCCAAACCGATAGGGATGATTGTCGATCACAAACTAGATTCGTGTATGTCATGAATGGAGGAGCAGTGAGCTGGATGAGTTCCAAGAAAGATACGACGGCCGACTCCACAACAAAGGCCGAATACATTGCGGCTTGTGAAGCCGCAAAGGAAGGTGTTTGGATTCGGAAGTTCCAGGAAGACCGTTGGACCTTTATTGTGATAATTCAGGTGCCATCGCACAGGCCAAGGAGCCGAGACAACACCACAAGACTAGGCACATAGACCGAAAATATCACTTGATACGAAAGCTCGTACAGAAAGGTGATACCAATTTGTGCAAGATTCATACGGATGCAAATGTTGCAGATCCGTTGACTAAGCCGCTTCCACAACCCAAGCATGAGGGGCACATTAGAGCTATGGGCATTCAATGTCTATTTGATTGACTCTAGTGCAAGTGGGAGACTGTTAGAGATAAGCCCTAGAGGAAATCATGTATGATGATATTTCCTATGTGTTTATGAATAAAGATAGTCCTTGGACATTATCAGTGATGTGTATTAATAAGTACGTGACTTGTTTGTGAGACTATGCATTGTATGATAACTATCCTAAATGGTCCCTAGTTGAAAGGGTTGTGTGGACGCGCAACTAATCAGACCATCATATGACACGGTGGATGGTTCAGTCTCACTGACCATGTAGCATTGGATGCTAGCCGAATAATATGGACTCAGAAAGGTCTAGTCATATTCGACATAGTCGGATCCGAGTCGAGATAAGGTCTGAGTTGGACAGACCCAACTATGAGACGTAGCAATAGGTCATTTGTCAGCCTCTAGTACAACATACGTTCTATGTCCTAAGACCTGAGCTGGTGCATGTACTCGGGATGGTGACAAACTTGCTTTGGGCCGACCAAACGCTACTCCGTGACTAGGTAGTTACAAAGGTAGGTTTCGGGCTTGTCCAAACCCATGCTACGAGACATGGTCAAGCAAGATGGGATTTGCCCCTCCTACCAGGAGAGATATACTCTGGGCCCCCTCGGGTGATCTGACCTGGATAAGCATGGCCATGCGATGAGGATTATGAGATAATCCGAAGTGTTGGTCGGATTCACCGGAACGAGAAAGAGGTCGTGTTGCAACAAGGGTGACCATATTGCCTTGTGTAAGACAACATATATCGTGTGGCAAAGGGAACAGAAGTGTGAAGTATAGGTTCGCCTAACTTGCTTCATCAAACACTTGGAGTTGGCACGTCTTGCTAGAGGCCGCTACCGACCGGTCGAGTGGGATGTCATCTGACTCGCGACCAAGTGGACGAGAACCTAAAGGGTCACACGCTTAAGGGAAGGAACACGTGGGCTTTAGGATCTATGCGAGGCCCAAGAGTTGAGCCTGTGCTAGGGCAACTGTGTCAGTTGAGGTCCCCAGGAAAGCTATGCCTAAGAAGGCAGGGGAGAAAAAGTCGAGGAAGAGGATTGTCCATGTGACTGGCAGACCTACCTCTATGTATGAAGATCCACAGGAGGCTGTTGGTGCTGCTGCTGCTGAGGAGGAAGAACATGTTGAGATTGCCCCTCCCAAGAAGAAAGCCAAGAAGCATATGGCTGATGCTATGCCAAAGACTGGCACCTCCAAGAGCGCCAAGCCTACTTCCAAGAAAGCTACTGCACAGAAGTCCAAGAGGACTACCAGAGACATCCCAACTTCTGAGAAGAACAAAGGGACTGCCTCCAAAGTGGAAGATGCTGATGACTTGACTACTTTGATGAAGCTCAGACCACATCTTCCAGTGCATGATGGTAGCCACTTAGTTGTTGAGGACATGAAGAAGAGGAAAAACTCAGGATTGAGAGCCTAAAGAGCCATAGATCCTTATGCTTAGAGGAGGAAAACTGCTGTCGACTACAGGTTTTACACAAGAGAGCAACAAGATTTTTATGAGACCGTGTTGCTTGACAAGAGCCCAGCTGTTAGCGACATGAGGTATGTCGATTGGAAGTTCATCAAAGATAATGTGGACTACTTCCCGAGTGTCCAAGACAACTTCCATTGCATTGGTCTGGACAAGTTCATTAGCAGAGATCTTACTGCATGGAACGGCGAGATGATCATGCAATTCTACTCCACTTCTCATTTCTACGGAGATGGTAGAATTGTGTGGATGACTGAAGGTGCTAGATATGAATCCACTATTGAGGAATGGGCTGCTCTTCTGGAAGTTCTAGAAGCTTACGAAGGAGATCTGGATGTATGCTCTGAACCTAAGGCAAGTCACAATGTCATGAAAGACATGTATACTCCTATCCCCACAGACAAGGTGCAATCACACAAGCTAGGATCCATCTATTATCCGCAAGCAGGCCTCGGACTATGAACACTATTCTCAGGCATACCTTGATGCCCAAGTCAGGAGATGACAAGATGATTCGAGGCTACTCCATCAACATGTTGATCCACCTTGACAGGAACACCAGGATTAGTGTAATGGATCTGATTGTTGAGACAATCAAGAGGGTTACTGCTGACCAGAAGCGCTCTTGCTACTATGCACCCTATACCCAGTTGCTCATCAACTCTCAGTTGGAGAAGCACATTTTTGCTCTTGATTGTCCACATCTGCCCCTACAGCCAGAGTTCAAAGATAATGTTGTGGTGATGAACCTAGATCATCCCACATCTGCTATAGCACAAGCAGGGGCAGCAGCTGTTCGAGCCGCTAGTGCTCAAGCCCCTAGATCCAGGAACGAGCAAATGGATCTTCTGATCACAACCGTCCATGGCATGCAGAAGGATATCAAGGGGATTGTGGAGAACCAGAACAACCTTGTGAGGATCTTTGAGTCAAGGATCAAGGTGCTTGGTGATAAGGTGGACAAGGTCACAAAGACAGTGGTAGAGCTCCAGAAGGAAGTTGACTCCATGCACATCCCTCGGGTCTATTCTACTTCTTCTGAGGATGATGATGATGATGATGATGATGAATCACCTCTCGGGCCACGCACCTAGTTCACCACTCAGACTAGATTAGCCACAGTGCCTGCACCAGGCTTGAGGCCCTCTTCATCAGCTCCTGCTACTGTCCGCACAACTCCTGCTCCATCAGCTCCTGTTCCTCTAGTGTCCACACCAGCTCCATCAACGACATCTACAAAAATCTTCGCCGATGCCATGCCCTCGACTCCTTCATCAGCAACCGAAGGATATCAGCCCAAGAACGATTAGTTATATGCCTTTGAACTTTTTGGTAACTTGTTGCCAAAGGGGGAGAAGTGTATATAGATCATTAGGCTTCGAGTGAGAGAGCGTTTGGTTTTCGTTGCTTTTTCATAAAACAATTTCTTTTGGTTGCCGTGATACTCTTTTCTTTTACTTGTGATACACGCTTGATGATGTTTGATCATATGCTTTGATGTGTGATGTTACTATTTCCTACCATCTTAATGCTTATGTGATGATCATTCATCTTTGATTGATTGTGTTGTGCTATGATATTCATTCCAATTACTCTCACACACCACCAAGTGGTATGTGACATGTAAGAAGTGACCCATGTACCTAATCGATTGTGCATTTGCATTCAAACGCAAATTTAAAAATAATGCACAAATTTAGGGGGAGCTCTTGCCTTTCACATACTTCTCAAAGTGACGATTATATTCCATGATTATATCTTTATCGAAGCTTTGATCTATACGTTGTCATCAATTACCAAAAAGGGGGAGATTGAAAGAACATTTGCTCCCTTGGTGGTTTTGGTAATTAATAACAACATATAAGTCAGTGAACTAATGTCTTCACCAAGTATATTTCAGGGAAAGTTCAATGATGGGAATGGCTAAAGGATTGTGGTATTACCCCAAGATTCAAGGAAATAGGTTGGCCAAGCTTCGAGCAAAAGGACTCTACATTTTACATTTGTGAGAAATCACTTTGAGTCTATAGGAAAGCCAATACTATTAAAAGGGGGTAAAGTTTTGATGGTGAACAATATGCTCAAACGTGCACAAGTGACAGTCACCAAAACATCCACATACTCTCCCACCAAAGTCTGTCCTAAGCCAAACATGAAAATTGGTGCAACCAACATTCCTATCCTGGTGCCACCGAGTTCTAAACCCTAGATAGACTCAGCCAAACCCTAACACTTTGGTGCAGCCGGCACTGCACTCGGTGCCACCGAGTTGGGTTGCCAACTTTCTGTTATGCAAATTCTCATTTTCGGTCCGACCGAGAATGGTGAATTGGCGTCATCGAGTTTGGTAAATCTGACCGTTGGTCACCTTGTCAGTGCAACCGAGAATTGTATATCGGTCCCTCCGAGATTCAAAAGTTGCCACTTTTATTCACTTCGGTACCATCGAGATTTACACATCGGTGTCACCGAGTCTGACTTATTGTGTGTAACAGTTGGATTTTTGGGGATGCCTATATATACCCCTTCACCACCACCCACTCGGAAGAGAAGCACTGATAACTATTCCATACCTATTCTACTCAGTTTTCTGAGAGAGAACCACCTACCCTTGTGTTGAGGTCAAGATCTTCCACTCCAACCATATGGATCTTGATTTCTAGCCTCCCCAAGTTGCTTTCCACCAATCCCATCTCTTCTACCAAGCCAAATCTGTGTTAGAGAGATTGTGTGTTGAGGATTCTATCATCTTGAAGCACAAGAGCAAGGAGTTCATCATCATTACCAAGCCTATTACCTTTTGGAGGGTGGTGCCTCCTAGATTGGTTAGGTGTCGCTTGGGAGCCTCCTACTTCATTTTGTGGAGTGAACCAAGAAGTTTGTAACGGCAAGGAAATCACCTACTCCGTGAAGATCTAACCATAGTGAGGCTAGTCCTTTATGGACGGAAGCCACATGGAATAGTAAAGGTTGCTTCTTCATGGAACCCTTCATGGGTAGAGCCCTCCGTGGACTCTCGCGACCGTTACCCTTCGTGGGTTGAAGACTCCATGAACATGGACATACGATAGCACCACCTATCGGAACCACGGGAAAAATCATCGTGTCATCACTTGTGTTTGCATTCCTAACCCTCTCTTTACTTACATGTGCAATGTCTTTACCTTCCTTTGCTACACTCTTAGACATGCATGTGTAGGGTGTTACTTGATATGCTATGAATGCTAAAACTTGCCAAGAATTAAAATTGGGAAAAAGGAAAAACTTTTATTTGGTCAAGTAGTCTAATCACCCCCCCTCTAGACCTACTTTTGATCCTACCCGTGCACGTGCTGTGAGATATGAGATCTCCAACAAGATTCGTTGCCTGCAAGATGAAGGAGGATAGCTCAATCGTTGAGCATGTGCTTAGATTGTCTGGGTACTACAATCATTTGAATTGAGTGGGAGTTGATCTTCCAAATAAGATAGTGATTGATATAGTTCTCCAAGTCACTATCACTAAGCTACTTGAGCTTCGTGATGAACTATAAAATGCAAGGGATGGAAATAATGATCCCTGAGATATTCGCGATGTTTAACACTATGAAGGTAGAAATCAAGAAGGAGCATCAAGTGTTAATGGTTAGTGAAACCACTATGTTCGAGAAGGGAAAGGGCTAGGAGGGAAACTTCATGGATGGCAAGTCAGTTGCTGCTCCAGTGAAGAAACCCAAAATTAAACCCAAACCCTAGACTAAGTGCTTCTATTATGAGGAGAGCGGTCGCTAAAGCGGAACAACCCTAGATACCTGGTACTTAAGAAGGCTGGCAACGTCGACATAAGTATATTTGATATATGTATTATTGATGTGTACCTTGCTAGTACTACTAGTAGCACCTGGGTATTTGATACCGTTTTGATTGCTAATTGTTAGTAACTCGAAGTAAAAGCTATGGAATAAACAAAGACTAGCTAAGGGTGAGGTGACGATGTGTGTTGGAAATGTTTCCAAGGTTGATGTGATCAACATCGCATGCTCTCTCTACCTTTGAGATTAGTGACGAACCTAAATAAAATGTTATTTGGTGTTTGCGTTAAGCATGAACATGATTAGATCGTGTTTATTGCAATACAGTTATTTATTTAAGTTAGAGAATAATGGTTATTCCATTTACATGAATAATACCTTCAATGGTCATGCACCCAATGAGAATGGTTTGTTAAATCTTGATTGTAGTAATATACATGTTCATAACATAGTTGCCAAAGGATACAAAGTTAATAATGATAATACCATATACTTGTGGCACTGTCGCTAAATGTCATATTGGAGTAAAGCGCATGAAGAAACCCCATACTGATGGATCTTTGGACTCATTCGATTTTGAATTGGTTGAGACATGCGGACCACGCCTCATGGACAAGATGACTAAAGACCCCATTTTCGGTATGATGGAGCGGGCTAGTAACTTATTGGAAATAATACATGTTGATGTATGCGGTCCAATGAGTGTTGTAGCGCGTAGTGGATATCGTTATTTTCTTACCTTCACTGATGATTTGAGTATATATGAGTATATTTACTTAATGAAACACAAGTCTGAAACGTTTGAAAAGTTCAAACAAATTTAGAGTGAAGTTTAAGATCATTGTGACAAGAAGATAAAAATGTCTACGATATGATCGTGGAGGTGAATATCTGAGTTACAAGTTTGGCATACAACTTTAGACAATGTGAAAGTTGTTTCACACTCACGCCACCTGGAACACCATAGTGTGATGGTGTGTCGGAACGTCATAGCTGTGCTCTATTGGATACAGTGCAAACTATGATATCTCTTATCATTTTGCCACTATCGATTTGGGGTTATGCATTAGAGACAAGTACATTCACTTTAAATAGGGCACCATCTAAATCCGTTGAGATGACACCATATGGTTTGGCAGAAACCTAAGCTGTCATTTCTCAGAGTTTGGGAATGCGAAACTTATGTTTGATAAGCTCGAACCCAAAGCGGAAAAGTGCATCTTCATACCCTAAGAATAGTTGGGTATACCTTCTATCTCAGATCTAAGTGCAAAAGTATTTGTTGCTGAAAACGGGTCCTGTCGTGGATTTATCACGGCAGATGTCCGGGTGTACGGACTTAGGTTCGGGGCAAAGACGCAACTATGTGGCGGCTTGAAGGGGTTGATCGGAATCGAGAGACACGGAGTTTACCCAGTTTTGGCCCCTCCGATGGAGGTAAAAGCCTACGTCCTGCCTGTCTGATATTGATGCTGATGAAGATCTCTCGGTTACAAGGGTGCTAATTGCTACCTCTAATCACGAGAGCCTCTAATCTGTCTATCTCTAATCTCTTGTGTTGTCTAAACTTGTGGACTTGTCAATCTTGTCCCTCTAGGGGTGCTCTACTCCTCCTTCTATAGGTGTAGAGGGTAGGTTTACAAATAGAGTCCTACTAGGAGTAGGATTAGGACTAGTCTCTTTGGAATCCTATTCTAGGTCTTGTTTCCTTTGGCAGGGAGTCTTTCTCTCTTTGGGCCTTCTCTAGTGATCTGCCTGCCACCGGCTCACACGCCGGGTCTTGGGCCTTGTCGTCCTGCGACTCGCCTGTATGACCTAGCCAAAAGCATGACCTGGCCTGGCGACTTATAGGAGACCCAGTCAAGACATGTCATTTTATTGACGACCCGGCAGGCGAGTCGCAGGACGACAAGGCCCAAGACCCGGCGTGTGAGCCAGTGGCAGGCGGATTGCTAGAGAAGGCCCAAAGAGAGAAATACTCCCTGCCGAAGGAAACAAGACCCAAAATAGGATTCCAAAGAGACTAGTCCTAATCCTACTCCTAGTAGGACTCTATTTGTGAACCTACCCTCTCCACCTATATAAGGAGGAGTAGAGCACCCCTAGAGGGACAAGATTCACGAGTCCACAAGTTTAGACAACACAAGAGATTAGAGATATACAGATTAGAGGCTCTCGTGATTAGAGGTAGCAATTAGCACCCTTGTAACAAAGAGATCTTCATCATCATCAATATCAGACAGGCAAGACGTAGGCTTTTACCTCCATCGGAGGGGCCGAACCTCGGTAAACTCCGTGTCTCTCGATTCTGATCAACCCCTTCAAGCCGCCACATAGTTGCGTCTTTGCCCCAAACCTAAGTCTGTTCACCCGGACATCTACAGTGATAAATCCACGACAGGTCCTTTCTCAAGAAAGAGTTTCTCTCGAAAGAATTGAGTGGGAGGAAGATACAACTTGATGAGGTTCTTGAACCTTTGTTTCAACTAGAGAGTAGCGTAGCACAGAAAGATGTTTCTGTGGAGCCTACGTCAGTTGAAGAGGAAGTTAATGATCATAATCATGAAGCTTCAGATCAAGTTACTGTCGAACCTCATAGGTTGACAAGGATACATACTTCACCTGAGTGGTACGGTGATCATGTCTTGGAAATCATGTTGTTAGACAACGATGAGCCTACAAACTATGAAGAAGCGATGATGGGCCCGGATTCCAACAAATGGTTAGAGGCCATGAAGTCCGAGAAAGGATCCATGTATGAAAACCAAGTATGGAGTTTGGTATACTTGTCCGTTGAACGGCAGGTCATTGAGTACAAATGGACCTCCAAGATGAACACAGACGCTGATGGTAAATGTCACCATTTATAAAGCTCGATTTGTCGCAAAGAAATTTATGACGCGTTCAAGGAGTTGACTGCGATGAGACTTTCTCACTCGTAGCGATGCTAAAGTATGTTGGAATTATGCTAGCAGTTGCTGCGTTTTTCAATTATGAAATCTGGCAGATGGATGTCAAAACATCGTTTCCTTCCATGAGGAAAGGTTGTATGAGATACAACCAGAAGGTTTTGTCAGTCCTAAGGATGCTAAAAGGTGTGCAAGCTCCAGTGATCCTTCTATGGACTAGAGCGAGCATCTCAGAGTTGGAATATATGCTTTGATGAGGTGATCAAAGTTTTTGAGTCTATACGAAGTTTATGAGAAACTTGTATTTACAATAAAGTGAGCGGGAGCACTATAGAATTTCTGATAAGTATATATGGTTGACATATTATTTATTGGAAATGATGTAGAATTTCTGGAAAGCATAAACGCTTGTTTGAAAAAGGTTTTTCAAAGGAAGACATGGATGAAGCTACCTAATTATTGGGCATCAAAATCTATAGAGATAGATCAAGATGCTTGATGAGACTTTCAATGAGTACATACCTAGACAAGATTTTGAAAGAGTTAAAAATGGATCAGTCAAATAAGGAGTTCTTGCCTGGTTTGAAAGGTGTGGATTTGAGTGAGACTCAAAGCTTGACCATGGCAGAAGAAAGAGA
This sequence comes from Hordeum marinum, assembly GCA_022496015.1. NCBI lineage: Eukaryota > Viridiplantae > Streptophyta > Magnoliopsida > Poales > Poaceae > Hordeum > Hordeum marinum. The sequence continues at coordinate 119,470,671 of CM039678.1, forward strand.
AAGGACGAAGGTCGTCCCCTATGCTTTATCCATAGGCTCTATATAGTATGCCATGCTGTGTACCACACGTGTGTGTGCCTTGCCATGTGTCTGTCAAGGGGTACAAGAGTGATCCAGGAGTGGATCACTGGACAGCGGTCAAAATTATCCTTAGTAACTATTGTACTAAGGAAATATTTCTCGATTATGGAGGTGATAAAGAGTCTGTCGTAAAGGGTTACGTCGATGCAAACTTTAACACCAATCCGGATGAATCTGAGTAGCAGTCCGGATACGTATAGTGGAGCAGCCATTTGGAATAGCTCCAAGAGGAGTGTGGTAGCAATGTCTACAATATGACATAGAGATTTGCAAAGTACACACGGATCTGAATGTTGCAGACCCGTTGATTCAAGACAACTCTCACATGCAAAACATGATCGAACCCCAGAACTCGTTGGGTGTTAGATTCATAACAATGTAAATCACATGGTGATGTGAACTAGATTATTGACTCCAGTGCAAGTGGGAGACTGTTGGAAATATGCCCTAGAGGCAATAATAAATTGGTTATTATTATATTTCCTTGTTCGTGATAATCGTTTATTATCCATGCTATAATTGTATTGATTGGAAACTAAATACATGTGTGGGTACATAGACAACACTGTATCCCTAGTATGCCTCTAGCAGACTAGCTCGTTAATCAAAGATCGTTAATGTTTCCTAGCCATGAACATGAGATGTTATTTGATAACGGGCTCACATCATTAGGAGAATTATGTGATGGACAAGACCCAATCTATAAATGTAGCATATGACCGTGCTAGTTTATTGCTACAGTTTTCTGCATGTCAAGTATATGTTCCTATGACCATGAGATCATGCAACTCACTGACACCGGAGGAGTGCCTTGTGTGTATCAAACATCACAACATAACTAGGTGACTAAAAAGGTGCTCTACAGGTATCTCCGAGGGTGTCTGTTGGGTTGGTATGGATCAAGACTGGGATTGGTTACTCCGTGTGATGGAGAGGTATCTCCGGGCCCACTCGGTAATACAACATCACAACAAAGCCTTGCAAGCAATGTGACTAAGTGTTAGCCATGGGATCTTGTATTACTGAACGAGTAAAGAGACGTGCCGGTAATGAGATTGAACTAGGTATAGATATACCGACGATCGAATCTCGGGCAAGTAACATATCGAAGAACAAACGGAACATTATATGGGATTAACTGAATCCTTGACATAGAGGTTCGACCGATAAAGATCTTCTTAGAATATGTAGGAACCAATATGGGTGTCTAGGTCCCGCTATTGGTTATTCGCCGTAGAGGTGTCTCAGTCATGTCTACATAGTTCTTGAACCCGCAGGGTCTACACACTTAACGTTTGGTGACGATATAAGTATAGTTGAGTTGTTATGTTGGTGACCGAAAGTTGTTCGGAGTCCTGGATGAGATGCCGGACATGACGAGGATCTCCGGAATAGTCCGGAGGTAAAGATTGATATATGTAATAATAGTGTTTGGTCTCCGGAAGGGTTTTGGAATTCACCAGAAGAGTTTCGGATGTTTCCCGAGATGTTCGGGGTACAAGAACACTTTATTTGGGCCAAGGGGTAAAGCCCATGAGGCTTTAGGAAGGTGCAAAAGGTGTTCTGCGAAGGCCATGGGCCAGACGCCAGGGACCCTGGCGTCTGGGGCCAGATGCTAAGGACCTTGGCGTCTAGTCCTGGAGTCCAAGGAGGACTCTTGCCTTGCGGGCAAACCGACCTTGAGGAGGATTTTTCTCCAAGTTTTGACCCCATGGCTCAACATATAAATAAAGGGGTGAGGCTAGCACCTGGAACACATCAAGAATTCCCCAAGTCGTGTGCTGGCAACCCCATCCCTCTAGTTTATCCTCCGTCATAGTTTCCGTTGTGCTTGGCAAAGCCCTGCGGAGATTGTTCTTCACCAACACCGTCACCACGTTGTCGTGCTTCCGGAACTCATCTACTACTTCACCATCGCTTGCTAGATCGAGGAGGGGAAGGCGTCATCAAGCCGTACGTGTGTTGAACGCGGAGGTGCCGTCCGTTCGGCGCTAGATCGGAAGGACTTTGATCAAGATCACGAGACGGATCATGATGGGTTCGCGGGACGCTCGGCCATTTGGATCGCAAAGACGTTCGACTACATCAACCGCGTTTCTTAACGCTTCCGCTTAGCGATCTACAAGGGTATGTAGATCCACTCTCCCTCTCGTATATGCTCATCACCATAGATAGATCTTGCGTGTGCACAGGAATTTTTTGTTTCCCATGCAACGTTCCCCAACACCTTCCCACTAGAAGACCATGACACGTTGCTTGAAACAAAGTTCGATGACGACAACATCACGACCATCGGCCGTGTACTCGAGATCGAGTCCCAAGAACTTGTGTTCCTGCTCTTTAAGCCCATTCCTCGAACATGAAAAAAACCCTTCACTTTGGCGCTATCGTTCGTGTAGACGACATGGAGATTGGTCTTGCCATGTGCGAGCACTTTCCCGTAGAGAGTGATTGGATTCATGGTGGAGGATGGGGAAGAAGAGAGGAGAGGGAGACAAACAGAAATGGAGGCGCTAGTCGCGATTACTATAGCATCGTGTGGCATTTGATTTCGTGCGGAAGAAGTTCCAAGACGTGGGAATCAAACGGTTTGGACCTTTAGTCCCGGTTTGATCCTCGAACCGGGACTCAAAGGGCTCACGCTAGGCGAATGGTTGCCACCACCCCTTTAGTCCTGGTTCATGGCTCAAACTGGCACTAACAGTCCAAGCGGAACCTCGACTGATGCCTGCCGAGGCCCAACCGGCGTCCTAACCTCACGAACCGGGACTGATGCTCCCATTAGTCCCGGTTCGTAAACCGATCGATACTAATGTTGTAATCTATCCAGGATCAAAGCCCTGTTTTCTACTAGTAGTGGGATCGCCACCCTTGTACCCAATACCGAGCCCAACTCTTTCCAAAAGATTATAGAGTGCTGACAATACCAAAACCGGTGGAGTAGCGTCTTCTCCCTGCCATACACCGGACAAAACACTCCTTCCTTGATATGCCTTCTATCACAAACTGTGTTTGTATCACCTTGTTATGCTTGGATTTACAAAATTTGGAGCCAATTAAAACTTTTCAGTACTTGTGCTTGTTTGAATTGTTGCTTGTTTGCTTGTTTAGTTGTTTGTGTATGGCACTCTTAGATTCTATCCCTCTCCATATTCATCTTCCTTGACCCAAACTTCTTTCTCAATGATCATGCCATGTGTATAGTGCCCAAAACTATTTTTATCAAATATTATTTTGACCAAAAAGGATTTATTCAAATTAGGTTTTCAAAACCCCCTAAATTGAGGTTTGCATTTCAAGTCCTCAAATTGGGTGGATCCTTTTTCCCCAAAGGATTTATTTGAAGCCTACTATATTTATGACTTTCCAAAACCACAAAATATTAATTTTAAAGATTATTTTGCTATTTACTTAAAAGGTTTTTTCTTAAGACCATAAATGGTTTTTCATAGGGAAAAATTATTTAAATGCTTTCAAAATATTTGAGAAAATTTAGGGAAACTCAGTGGACATATTTTTTTTCCATATATGTGAGTTTCAACACATGGTAATGTTCAAAGTCATGGGCAAAACCCCTCAACACCCTTTCTGTCCAAATCAAGCTTTTGAAATATTTCTATAACAAATATTCTCAATAAATTCCAAGAAAATTGTCATAGGTGATGATGTTGCAATGTTTCATCTCAATTTAAATTTTTTTGGTTCATCAAACTATTCCAAAACGCTCCCTGTCCAGATTCAAATTTGAGCAACTTTACATTGTGATGTTTCTTCCCTTGACCCCAAACTTTGTGGACATGTTCTAATCACCAAATAATGATGTACACTAAGTGGTGCATCAAGGGGATTAGCTTAGCATGACCAGATCTATAGAAACTAGATTCTGTTGATTTCTAGGGTTTCACAAAGTTACATTGTGAACTATTTTCAATCAAGCTCAAACTTGGTGATCAGGCTTAATTCTAATCACCATTTGATCCTGTCAATTCCTATGGCAAGCAAAGCCCATTTTCTTACCCTAATCTCCATCGAACACCTTCTGTGCCCCCTTCCTCTAATCTCCTTGCCTCCAAAATTCTACCACAAGTTTCTAGCATTGTATTTCACCTCGAGTAATTTTCTCTGGACAAGACTCAATGGGTAAGTGGGGTAAAACCCTCATTCATCTCTTTGGACAGCAAGGACATCAACATTTCAGACTCTCCCCTACTCCATTTCTTCACCCTTGCCTATCCCCTAGCTCTTGCTAGCTCATGGGCATCTTTGGAACCTCGAAGACACAAATGGACACGCATGTGCCCATTTTTTATGCCACTTCCGGTCATATGGGCGCTCTAGAGCGCGCTACAGTGCGCTCCCGCACTGTAGCCACACCCATCCCGAGCCCCCCGACCACCTAAGGGTGAGGGAGCATGTCCCTCGACCGCCCCTTGACGTTCGCAAAGCGCCAGGAGGTCGAGCCCCTCCTCCCTTCTCCTCTGTTGTCCCCCCTTCACCCGCGCACAACACCGACCGAGAGCCCCAATGGCTGAGCTCACATGCGCGCGCCTCTGGCCCCCCTAGTTGCCCTCCTCCTATCCGCGGGTGCGGACCGAGTCCACGACCACCGCAGACACATCCCATTTGATCCTGTCAATTCCTATGGCAAGCAAAGCCCATTTGCTTGCCATAATCTCCATCAAACACCTTCTGCCAGAATGGCAAAAACCTTGTTTGGCCCCTTCCTCTAATCCCCTTGCCTCCAAAATTCTACCACAACTTTCTACCATTGTATTTCACCTCCAGCAATTTTCTCTAGCCAAGACTCAATGGGTAAGTGGGGTAAAACCCACACTTACCTCTCTGGACAGCAAGGACAACAACATTTCAACCTCTCCCCTACTCCATTTCTTCACCCTTGCCTATCCCCTAGCTCTTGCTAGCTCATGGGCATCTTTGGAACCTCCCAGAAACAAATGGACATGTAGGTGACCATTTTTATGCCACTCCCGATCATATGGGCGCTCTGGAGCATGCTACAGTGCGCTCCCGCACTGTAGCCGCCCCCATCCCGAGCCCCCCGCCCACCTAGGGATGAGGGAGCATGTCCCCCGGCCTCCCCTCGACGTCCGCAAGGCGCCAGGAGGTCGGGCCCCTCATCCCTTCTCCTCTGTTATCCCCCTTCACCCGCGCACGACACTGGTCGAGAGCCCCAATGGCTGAGCTCACACACGCGCGCCTCTGGCCCCCCTAGCTGCCCTCCTCCTATCCGCGGCCGCGAATCGAGTCCACGACCACCACAGACACAGCCCAGGGCACCCCCCGAGGCCCGTGGCGATGCCCCCGAGCTCGCCATTCGCCATGCCCACGATGAGCTTCGGCCTCCACTATTTAAAGGCCCCCGTGCCTCCCTCTCGCTTCGGGTCGCCTCTCCCTCCTTCCAAACGCGCCTCCGAAGCCCCAGCTCGATCACCCCGAGCTCAAGCGCTCGGGATCGAACCGGTCGCCGCCGCATCGGGCCACTGACGTTCGCGAGGTAAACGACCTCCTCTGCCCCCGTTTGGCCTCGATCTAGAATCCATGCTCCCTCCTTACATGTTTCCCCTCATCCCCGTCATTTTTGCAGCGCGGGACGACCCCAGTGATGTCCTCCCAAAGCCTTCCGCCACGGCCCTCTCGCCGCCGGCGACGCCGGCCACCTCCGGTGCTCCTTTGACCTCCAGGGGATCGGGGACTCAACCCCGAGCCCATCCCCGCACTCGCCCGATGTCGCCGTGCCCTACATTGCCGCCAGTGAGGCCCTCTCCTCTCTGTCCCGAGGTGGGAGAAGGACCCGACAGGGGGCCTCACCTGTCGGTCTCTCACCCCCCCGCTCTCTCTCTCTCTGGCCACTAGCCCCGCTCATCAGGTTTGAAACCTGACGCATGCAGGGGCGCCAGCGCGCCTGGCCTGGCTGGCCACTGGGCCGGCCCAGCAGCTGGCTGGCTCTCGCCCAGGGCACAGTGCCCTTTCTCCTTTTCTTTTTCTTACCTATTTTCCAAAAAAATCCCACAGGGAAAAAGGTAAATCCAATGACAAATATTTTCCCACCTAAAATCTTAGAATAATATGTAGAATTTAATAGTGCCATTTGTATAATTTGTTAATTTTTTTGATGCACTTTTTATTATTTTAAAACCTGTTTTTGGCATCCTTTTGCCTCTGTTTAAATAGTTTTTAAAAATGTTTTCACAGCAAAACCTCAGACAAATATTTTTAGTATAGGGGTAGCATTTTAATGGTAGATTTGTGTGCTCTGTACCTGTGTGATGCTTATTATTATCGTTATTTATCATGGTGATAGATTACATTGTTGACGAGGAAGCTGGACCCGAAGACTTTGAAGAACCCACAGACTTTTTTGAGCTAGGCAAGCAAACCTTTGACCATGACTAAGAACCCTTTTATTTGCATGGCATATAGCACTTATTTCCGTGATGTTGATCATGTTGATGTGGTGACCACTTCAGTGGAATGCCTCCATTACTCTTACCGTTGATACTTGCATCGTGCATGACCCTACCATCTTTATGAGGGTTGTGAGGGTGGGATTAGATAGGATGCTAGTAGATGGTACGCAAGTGGGATCGGGATTATGCATGGTGATGGAAATAAGGAGATGATTTCAAAGACTTTTCGAAAACCCCGTCGGGTGCCACTAATGCCCGAGGGAGATGATGATGAGTTGGGTGACCACTTGAGAAAGAAGTGGTGTACGGGAGGAAGTGAGTGGGTGTATTTTCGAAAATGGAGGGTTTAAGATTTGTCAACCGTCCCAACCTTACATGCGCAACCACGATACCCCTTATGGGACAGGGCTCTGTTGATTACTTTGGTGGGTACTGGCAAGGATCCCACATTTCTAGTGGCGGGAGTGGCGTGGTCACTCTCGATATGGGGTCGTGGCGGTACGGACGATCATGTGCTGTGTTCACAGGCACCGGGCACACCGTTGGTCCTTGCATGGATTCTACAAGTGATGTACATCATGTGGGTCGGTAACCAATCGAGTGGACTCTTTGTTTAGTATCGCCAGGGGAAAGGCATTGTTCGGGTGCTTGCCTCGGGTATGTTATATACCGCGAGTCATGGAAGACACGGAAGTTCGCCGAGTCTTGTGGGTAAAGTGTGCAACCTCTACAGAGTGTAAAACTATTCGAATAGCCGTGTCTAGGGTCAAGGACAGTTGGTTGGTGCTTCTTAAGCCACATCCAGATGTTTCCTAAAAACTTGGTGTGTATGGGTGTGTGTGGATGACACAGAGATGACACTTGAGATAAGTCAGATGACTTGATGTGAGGATAGAGCATGAGATGTTCAATCCCCTATTTATGATGATATCTATAACTTGTTCATATGGATATCTACCAACTGTTGATGCATGCTTACCTAGTTATTTGATCATGTCATTGCATTCAAAATTAGCTTTCTGCAAAATACCTACTTAGTGCTATATCATGCATTGTTATACCTTGTTCCACAACATGGGTTGCTTGAGAGTACATTCAAAGTACTCATTGGCTTGCCATTGGTTATTTAATTGGCCAGGCATGGAAGAACAGGAGTACGGTGAAGAGTTCGTTGGTGACGAACATGCGAACTAGGACACTTCCCAGTAAGAATGCATGTAGGTTTAAGGCAGATGCCAAGGGTTCACGCTTTCGATCAAGATTTCCGCTGCTTGTTAAGTTTAAGTGTTTGGCCCTTGTGTCCCTATCTATGTAAGACTTGACATCCATGGTCTTTATTTGTATAAGATGGTATGTAAGGATGTAAGACTCTTATTATTCAGATTCTGTGTGTTTAGTGAGCATTGATCTCTGGGATCACTGTACACGTGCATTCGATGATCACGACTTATGAGTCGGGGTCCCCACAAAGCCAGTATCAGAGCCATCCTGACTGTAGGAAGCCCTTAGTTAGCATGGACATTAGTTAGGATAAAACCATTTTCAAAACTACACCTAGCACCTGTACTTAGGAATTCTACACTATTTACCTCTTCTATTCTTCACACAACACTCTGTTGACTCTCCTCCCTTCAAACCTTTGTAGATGGCCATCGTACCCAAAGCCCTCCTAGCATACGGCTTTCCCTTACTCCTTGGGGATAGCCTGGAGAAGTGCTAGTTTCGCCAACCACCAATTTTCCTCTACCACGAGCACTGGGTCGATGCCGTCACGAAGGAGTACCACGTGGATGTGGTCATGAAGGCAAACGACTCCCCGACTAGTTGGTTCTTTGAAGGGCCACCGATGGAGACCATGGCACTCACATTCGATACAGCTGCATGGAAGACACTCATCCACCTTCGAGGGATCATCCCAGAGATGGCTGACAAACCAGCTACTCGCTATCTACCCTTCAGGAAGGATGATATCGGTGAGAGTTGGACATTGGTTCCATCTAAGGAGGATGGGACACCACTTAGATTCCAGACCTACTTCAGCCTCTCCGCTAACAGTCTGGCTCACCACTTGGTTAAGGAGTCCGTGAACCTCCGTGAGGAACTTCACCACACCCAGGAGCTACTTCGACAAGCCAAGACGAAGCCAGATAGGATCAAGAAGGATGGAGCACATGAGGGATGACCAGCTGTCGCTTATAGAGGAGGATCACCCCTAGCTAGAGATGCACCCACACGTCGTCGACGCATGAGTGTGAAGGAGTAGCGTGAGCTCTTCACCGACCCACCGACGAAGCGTCGTCGGCATGGACCTCCTTGTTACCCGACCCCTTCGACCGGGAATGATGCCCGTTCAGATGATGAACAGGAGGAAGACCCAGAGGAGCATGACTACGAGACCGAGCACTCCACCACCTGAGTCCGAGAACCCCTAGGGTAGGATTAGTCGTGTACCCCTCATGCGAAGTCGAGTCCATGTAATGGTTCATATGAAACCATGTGTGCTTATTGATTTTTTTGCTGTTTGTGTTCTGATGCAAGTCGTGCTTTTGCCTAAGGCAACATGTAAGCGACTCCATTGTCTATCTTATCTTAATATATGTGTTGGTCCTTTGACCTTTGTTTCAACACACTTGCACTCGACCAACCCCCTTAGGTGCGTTTTTATATTGTTGCTTTCCCTCTTGTCTTCCCCAGTTGTTTGACTTTGCTGCTCCAAACAGGATGGTGACTGCTACCCACAACAGCTCCTTCGCCAACCCTGAAGCCGGCAACTCAAGCCAGCAACATGGAGCTGGTGGGACTGCTCAGGCTGGAGGACACCAGGAGCAGCCAAGAGGCGACACTCCCTCGCCACCAGCTCCACCGGATAACATGACCATAGCTCAGTTTCTCCAAGTTCTCCAGGAGGAACGCCAAGACAACAATGCTGCTATTCAGCAGATGGCTCAGGCCCTTGTGAACAACCAGCAGCAAGGGAGGAATGGCAATGGCCGCTCCACTATGTCTGAGTTCATGAGGAATTCGCCCCCAACCTTCACCAAGACTGCTGAGCCCTTGGATGCTGACGACTGGATCCACACCATTGAGGACCTCCTTGCACTGGTCAATTGCAATGAGGACCATGAGAAGGTGCTTTATGCCTCTCACTACCTCGAAGGTACCGCCCGAGCTTGGTGGGATGGATTCAAGGTCATGCAAGGTGAATGTGTGATCACTTGGGATGACTTCAAGGAAGGATTCCGCACCGCCCACATTCCTTCTGGGATCATGGCTATCAAGAAGAGAGAATTCCGAGCGCTGAAGCAAGGAAGTCTCTCTGTCAAGGAGTATCTGCATAAGTTCAACTTGCTATCAAGGTATGCTCCTGAAGATGTCAACACGAAGGTTGCCAAGAAGGATCTCTTCATGAAAGGACTTCAACAGACCCTGTAGTATTAGCTCATCGTCTGCGACTGTCATACCTTCTTCGACCTGGTGAACAAGGCCCTCATGCTGGAAGACAATCGTCGTGCCATAGAAGACACTCGCAAGCGCAAGATGATTAGCAAGGGTAGCTCTAGCAACCAGAAGCCTCGCCCCTTGCAGCCAGCCCCAGCCAAGCCGACCTATCAGCCACAGTAGGCTAGACCTCCTGCATCTCGTTCGTGCTACCAGCCTCAACAGTATGCCAATTCCAGGCCAGCTTATAACAACCCCAATAACAACAATGGCGGCAAGAACTACAACAACAACCCTGGACAAATCGCTTGCTTTGGATGTGGTCAGCCTGGGCACATCTCTAGGCTGTGCCCCAACAAGAAGCCAGATGCACCGCACCCCAATGTGCCAAACCAATGTCAAGGCCACGGAGCACCACCAAGGAACCCCGCTCCCTGCAACCAGCCCAACAATGGCAAGGGTCGTGTGAATCACGTCACTGCAGAAGAAGCCCAGGAAGAGCCGAACGTCATACTGGGTACGTTCCTCTTCAACTCAACCCCAGCAACAGTACTGTTTGATTGTGGAGCTTCGCATTCTTTTGTCACCCAAAAGTTTGCACTAGAGAGTGGCATGAAGCATACACCGTGGGTAGTCATATGTTGATACAAACCCCGGGATCAATTATGAAGTCTGGGATAGGTTGTAAGGGAGTTGAGATTAACATCAACGGGGTAGATTTTCTAGCAGACCTTATCATCCTAAAGTCACAGGGCTTGGATGTGATCCTAGGCATGGACTGGTTAACCAAGCACCAAGGCCTGCTAGACTATGCCAAGAGGATTGTCACCATGACCGATAGCCAAGGAGTGGAAGTCAAGTATGTTCCCCACCCTGCCTCCACTCAAGCCCCTCAGGCTAACTGTCTATCGGGAATTGAGTTGGATCAAGTGCCAGTGGTATGTGAATACCCGGATGTATTTCCCGATGAGCTGCCCGAAATGCCTCCTGACCATGACATTGAGTTCATCATTGAGCTAATGCACGTATTCGAAGAGTTGGCTGAATTGAAGAAGCAACTAGCAGAGCAGCTCAGAAAAGGATTCATTCGCCCGAGTGCCTCTCCTTGGGGATCACCTGTTCTATTTGTGTCAAAGAGGACAGAACCATCAGACTATGTGTCGATTACCGTTCTCTCAATGAAGTCACAATAAATAACAAGTACACACTCCTCAAGATTGAAGACCTGTTTGATCAGCTGAACGGATCCAAGGTGTTTTCCAAGATCGACCTTAGGTCAGGGTACCACCGGCTGAAGATCAGACCTCAAGACACTCCGAAGACGACATTTGTAACCTGGTATGGCCTGTATGAATACACGGTCATGTCATTTGGGTTAACCAATGCCCCTGCCTACTTCATGTAACTCATGAATAAAGTCTTAATGAAGTACTTGGACAAGTTCGTTGTCGTCTTCATTGATGACATACTCGTCTTCTCGAAGTCTGAAGAAGAGCATGAGCAACACTTGAGATTGGTCCTAGACAAGCTTCAAGAGAACCAACTTTACGCCAAATTCAGAAAGTGTGAATTCTGGCTGCATGAAGTTGGATTCTTGGGTCATGTGTTGACTGCCGAAGGATTGTTAGTGGATCCTGCCAAGATTGAAGCCGTGACTGAATGGCAATCCCCAACCACCGTGAAGGAAGTCAGGAGCTTCCTCGGACTCGTGGGATATTACCGGAAGTTCATGGAAGGGTTCTCGAGCATTGCCTGACCCATGACCAAGCTTTTGAAGAAGGACAAGAAGTTTTAATGGACAGCTAAGTGCGAGGAAAGCTTCCAGGAGCTCGAGAAGAAATTGACCACAACCCCAGTTTTGGCCACCCCCGATATTCACAAGGAGCTAAGTGCGAGGAAGGGCTTGGAGGTGTTCTAATGCAAGAAGGCAGAGTTGTAGCATATCCATCCCGACAGCTACGTCCTCATGAAGAGAACTACACTACTCATGATCTTGAGTTGGCAGCTATAGTTCATGCCTTGAAGACATGGCGACATTACCTTCCGGGGAAGCGATGTGAGATATACACAGACCACAAGAGTTTGAAGTATATTTTCACCCAAAGGGAATTGAACATGAGGCAGCAAATATGGTTGGAGTTGATCAAGGACTATGACCTCAGTGTTCAATACCAGCCCGGAAAGGCTAACGTCGTAGCAGACGCCTTAAGCAGAAAGGCTTGTTGCTTGAATACCATGATTAAGGAAAGGCTACCCACCCTATATGAAGAGCTTGAAAGCTTCTTCTTGGAACTAGTTGCACCTGGATTCCTCACCAACCTCGAAGCAAAGCCTACCTTGATGGATGATATCAAAGAAGCTCAGAAGGGACACGAGAGCATTGAAGGCATCAAGAGGAAGATCAAGGCAGGCAAGACCCCAGGATTCTCTGTGGATGAACAAGGAGTTGTATGGTTTGGGAATCACATATGCGTACCCAATAAAGAGGAGCTCAAGAACTTGATCTTACAAGAATCTCATGACACTCCGTATTCCATCCATCCTAGAGGAACCAAGATGTATCAAGACCTCAAGGCAATATTTCGGTGGCATGGCATGAAACGGGAGATAGGCACCTTTGTTGCCAAGTGTGACATATGCTAGAGAGTCAAAGACGAGCATCAGTGACCCGCTGGACTATTGCAACCTCTTAAAGTGCCTGAATGGAAGTGGGACAAAATCGGGATGGACTTCATCACCGGATTTCCTAGGTCAAGCAAAGGGCATGATTCCATCTGGGTCATTGTCGATCACCTGACCAAGGAAGCCCACTTCATTCCCGTCAAGACCACCTATGATGGGAACCAACTAGCCAACCTCTACATCAACCAGATTGTATGCCTCCATGGAGTTCCTAAGGAGATAGTATAGGACCGAGGCACCTAGTTCACCTCAAGGTTCTAGAAGAAGTTTCAAGAAGCCTTGGGAACCAAACTCTCCTTCAGCACTGCTTTTCACCCTCAGACTTGTGGACAGATGGAATGAGTAAATCAGATACTCGAAGATATGCTTCGCGCCTGCATTTTGGCGTATGGAGCCAAGTGGGAAGATTTCCTACCGTTTGCTGAGTTCTCCTACAACAACAACTATCAATCGAGTCTTCATATGGCACCATTCGAGGTGTTGTATGGACGCAAGTGCCGTACACCCCTCAACTGGTCAGAAACCGGAGAAGGATTAGTTTTTGGACCAAATATCCTCCGCAAGGCAGAAGAGCAAGCACAACTCATCTGAGAATGTCTGGACACCACCAAATCAAGACAGAAGAGTTGCGCTGACTCCCACCGCCGAGAAGTGAACTTTTGTGTCAGTGACCTTGTCTACCTCTGAGTCACGCCTCTCAAAGAAACCAAGTGTTTCCACATCAAAGGAAAGTTGGCACAAGATACATCGTCCCCTTCAAGATCACTGCAATGTAAGGAGAAGTTGCCTATCAGCTAGAGCTACCTTTCGAGCTATCAGATGTGCACAACGTATTTCATGTGTCACAACTCCGGAAGTGTCTCCAAGTTCCCAACTGCCCCGACCTCTACAAGGACATCGACCATCAAGCCAATGTTCAGCCAGACCTCACTTATCGTGAGAGGCCAGTTCACATTTTGGATGAAGCAGAACTTTGCACCCAAAGCCGCACCATCAAGTACTTGAAGGTCCAATGGAGCAACCACACTGAAGCTGAAGCAACCTGGGAGCATGAAGACTATTTAGATCTGAGTTCCCTTATCTTTCTAGCGCTTAGCCTAGGAATCTCGGGGACGAGATTCTTGTAAGGGGGGTAGGTCTGTCACACCCTGTGTTTGTATCAACTTTTTCTGCTTGGATTTACAAAATTTTGGAGCCAATTAAAACTTTTTCAGTACTTGTGCTTGTTTGAATTGTTGCTTGTTTGCTTGTTTAGTTGTTTGTGTATGGCACTCTTAGATTCTATCCCTCTCCATATTCATATTACTTGACCCAAACATCTTGCCCAATGGTCATGCCATGTGTATAGTGACCAAAACTATTTATATCAAATATTATTTTGACCAAAAAGGATTTATTCAAATTAGGTTTTCAAACCCCCCTAAATTGAGGTTTGCACTGCAAGTCCTCAAATTGGGTGGATCCTTTTTCCCCAAAGGATTTATTTGAAGTCTACTATATTTATGACTTTACAAAACCACCAAATATTAATTTTAAAGATTATTTTGCTATTTATTTAAAAGGCTTTTTCTTAAGTCTAGAAATGGTTTTTCATAGGAAAAAAATATTTAAATGCTTTCAAAATATTTGAGAAAATTTAGGGAAACTCAGTGGACATATATTTTTCCATATATATGAGTTTCAACACATGGTCATGTTCAAAATCATGGGTAAAACCCCTCAACACCCTTTCTGTCCAAATCAAGCTTTCAAAATATTTCTATAAGAAACATTCTCAATAAATTCCAAGAAAATTCCAGCAAGTCAACATTGTCATAGGTGATGATCTTGCAAAGTTTAATCTCAATTCAAATTGTTTTGGTTCATCAAACTATTCCAAAACCCTCCCTATCCAGATTCAAATTTGAGCAACTTTACATTGTGAAGTTTCTTACCTTGACCCCAAACTTTGTGGACATGTTCTAATGACCAGATAATGATGCTAAACTAAGTGGTGCATCAAGGGGATTAGCTTAGCATGACTAGATCTACCGAAACCAGATTTTGTTGATTTCTAGGGTTTCACAAAGTTACATTGTAAACTATCTTGAATCAAGCTCAAACTTGGTGATCATGCCTAATTCTAATCACCATTTGATCCTGTCAATTCCTATGGCAAGCAAAGCCCATTTGCTTGCCCTAATCTCCATCAAACACCTTCTGCCAGAATGGCAAAAACCTTGTTTGGCCCCCTTCCTCTAATCCCCTTGCCTCCAAAATTCTACCACAACTTTCTACCATTGTATTTCACCTCCAGCAATTTTCTCTTGCCAAGACTCAATGGATAAGTGGGGTAAAACCCACACTTACCTCTCTGGACAGTAAGGACAACAACATTTCAACCTCTCCCCTACTCCATTTCTTCACCCTTGCCTATCCCCTAGATCTTGCTAGCTCATGGGCATCTTTGGAACCTCCAAGAAACAAATGGACATGTAGGTGACCATTTTTATGCCACTCCCGGTCATATGGGCGCTCTGGAGCATGCTACAGTGCGCTCCCGCACTGTAGCCGCCCCCATCCCGAGCCCCCCTCCCACCTAGGGATGAGGGAGCATGTCCCCCCCCGCCCCTCGACGTCCGCAAGGCGCCAGGAGGTTGGGCCCCTCATCCCTTCTCCTTTGTTGTCCCCCTTCACCCGCACAGGACACTGGTCGAGAGCCCCAATGTCTGAGCTCACACACGCGCGCCTCTGGCCCCCCTAGCTGCCCTCCTCCTATCCGCGGGCGCGAATCGAGTCCACGACCACCACAGACACAGCCCAGGGCACCCCCCGAGGCCCGTGGCGATGCCCCCGAGCTCGCCATGCGCCATGCCCACGATGAGCTTTGGCCTCCACTATTTAAAGGCCCCCGTGCCTCCCTCTCGCTTTAGGTCGCCTCTCCCTCCTTCCAAACGCGCCTCTGAAGCCCCAGCTCGACCTCCCCGAGCTCAAGCGCTCAGGATCGAATCGGTCACCGCTGCATCGAGCCATCGGTGTTCGCGTGGTAAACGGCCTCCTTCGTCCCCGTTTGGCCTTGATCTGGAATCCCTGCATCCTCCTTACTTGTTTCCCCCTTGTCCCCATCCTTTTTGCAGCACAGGACGACCCTATTGATCTCCTCCTAAAGCCCTCCGCCGCGGCCTTCTTGCCGCCGGTGACCCCGGCCACCTCCGGCGCTCCTTCGACCCTCCAAGGGATCGGCGACTCGACCCCGAGCCCATCCCTGCACTCGCCCATCGTCGCCGTGCCCTACACCGCCACCGGTGAGGCCCTCTCCTCTCTGTCCCGAGGTGGGAGAAGGACCCGACAGGGGGCCTCACCTGTCGGCCTCTCACCTCCCCCTCCCTCTCTCTCTCTGGCCACTAGGCCCTGCTCGTCAGGTTTGAAACCTGACTCGCGCGGGGGCGCCAGCGCGTCTGGCCTGGCTGGCCACTGGGCCGGCCCAGCAGCTGACCGGCTCTGGCCCGGGGCATAGTACCCTTTATCCTTTTCTTTTTCTTCCTTGTTTTCCAAAAAATCCCATAGGGAAAAACATAAATCCAATGACAAATATTTTTCCACCTAAAATCTTAGAATAATATGTAGAATTTAATAGTGCCATTTGTATAATTTGTTAAAAACTTTTTATGCATGGTTTTATTTTAAAACCCGTTTTGGCATCTTTTTGCCTCTGTTTAAATAGTTTTTAAAAATGTTTTCACAGCAAAACCTCACACAAATATTTTTAGTATTTATCAAAATAGGGTAGCATTTTAATGGTAGATTTGTGTGCTCTGTACCTGTGTGATGCTTATTATTATCGTTATTTATCGCGACGATAGATTGCGTTGTTGACGAGGAAGTTGGACCTGAAGACTTTGAAGACCCCGAAGACTTTGTTGAGCCAGGCAAGCAGCCCTTTGACCATGACTAAGAACCCTTTTATTTGCGTGACATATAGCACTTATTTCCGTGATGTTGATCATGTTGATGTGGTGACCACTTCGGTGGGATGCCTCCGTTACTCTTACCGTTGATACTTGCATCGTGCATGACCCTACCATCCTTATGAGGGTTGTGTAGGTGGGATTAGGTAGGATGCTAGTATATGCTACGCAAGTGGGATCGGGATTATGCATGGTGACGGAAATTAGGAGATGATTTCAAAGACTTTTCGAAAACCCCGTCGCGTGCCACTAATGCCCAAGGGAGATGATGATGAGTTGGGTGACCACTTGAGAAAGAACTGGTGTACCGGAGGAAGTGAGTGGGTGTGTTATCGAAAACGGAGGGTTTAAGATTTGTCGACCGTCCCAACCTTACATGTGCAACCACGATACCCGTTATGGGACGGGGCTCTGTTGATTACTTTGGTGTGTACTGGAAAGGAGCCCGCATTACTAGTGGCAGGAGTGGCGTGGTCACTCTCGATAATGGGTCGTGGCGGTATGGACGATCATGTGTTGTCTTCATAGGCACCGGGCACACTGTTCGTCCTTGCATGGATTCTATGAGTGATGTACATCATGTGGGTTGGTAACCAATCGAGTGGAATCTTTGTTTAGTATCGCCAGGGAAAGGCATTGTTTGGGTGCTTGCCTCGGGTATGTTATATACCGCGAGTCGTAGATGACACGGAAGTTCCCCGAGTGTTGTGGGTAAAGTGTGCAACCTCTGCATAGTGTAAAACTATTCAAATAGCCGTGTCCAGGGTCAAGGACAGTTGGGTGGTGCTGCTTAAGCCACATCCAGATGTTTCCTAAATACTTGGTGTGTATGGGTGTGTGTGGTTGACACCGAGATGACACTTGAGATAAGTCAGATGACTTGACGTGAGGATAGAGCATGAGATGTTCAACCCCCTGTTTATGATGATATCTATAACTTGTTCATATGGATATCTACCAACTGTTGATGCATGCTTACCTAGTTACTTGATCATGTCATTGCATTCAAAATTATCTTTCTACAAAATACCTACTTAGTGCTATATCATGCATTGTTATACCTTGTTCCACAACATGGGTTGCTTGCGAGTACATTCAAAGTACTCATTGGCTTGCCACTAGTTATTTAATTGGCCAGGCATGGAAGAACAGGAGTACGGTGAAGAGTTCGTTGGTGACGAACATACAAACTAGGATGCTTCCTAGTGAGAATGCCTGTAGGTTTAAGGCAGATGGCATGGGTTCACGCTTTCAATCAAGATTTCCGCTGCTTGTTAAGTTTAAGTGTTTGGCCCTTGTGGCCTTATCTATGTAAGCTTGACCACCATGATCTTTATTTGTGTAAGACGGTATGTAAGGATGTAAGACTCTTATTATTCAACTTATGTGTGTTCAGTGAGCATTGATCTCTAGGATCTTTGTACACGTGCATTCGGTGATCACGACTTATGTCTCGGGGTTCCCACACCTTCGCAGCAGCTCGGATCCCACCACAAGGCCGTTTTTCAGTAGTCTCCAAGCATGAATAATCTCCTTTCCTAGGGCATTAGTTCCCCATAGTGCGAGCCAACCTGATGCGTTACCATCGGCGAGGAGGGGCCTGGCTCTCCAATTCTAGCCCTCTTTTGCTCCATTTCGAAGTGATATGCCAACTTGACCGTAAACTGCCCGCTGCTTGTGAAGTTCCACGTGAGGTAGTATTCTTCCCCATTACCTCCAACAAGAATGTGCGTAATGTCCTCAATGTCATTGGGTGTGAACATGGTTTCCAGCTTAGTCTGATCCCATGCATCACCAGCCTCGTTTAATAGGTCACAGACATGCATCATTCCATGCACATACTCCTGGCCAAGTGGCCGAAGGTGGACCTTTCATGGAATCCAATTATCATGGTGGATTTTGATTTTCGTGCCATTCCCCACCCTCTAGATTAGACTCTCACGCAATAGCTTCCTCCCATGCATAATGCTATGAAAAGTATATGAACCACCGCTCGGGCACATAGCATTGAGGATAGAACAATCCGGGAAGTATCTCGCCTTGAGGACCCGAGCACATAATGAAGACGGGTATTGAATGATCCTGCACACCTGCTTGGCTAACAAAGCTTGGTTGAAAAGCACGTCCATGTCCCTAAAGCCCATGCCACTATCTTGTTTGCTCATGCACATCTTCTTCCATGCTATCCAATGTACTCTTTTTTCACCGTCCGCTTCTCCCCACCAAAAGTTAGACGAAATAGAAGTCAGGTTCTCGCACAATTTCTTGGTGAGTTGGAAGCAACTCATTGTGAATGTTGGAGTAGATTGAAGCACTGACTTGACCAACACTTCGCACACTTTTTTAGATAGGCCTTGTCCTTTCCACCCGATGACCTTCCCCTTTGCACTCTCTCTTGCATACTTGAAGGTCCCCTCCTTGGATCTCCCCACAACCGTAGGCAATCCTAGATAATTTTCACTTAAAGCTTTAGCTAAGATTCCGAGTGTCTCCTTGAGATGTTCCTTGTCCTCCTCCTTGCTGCCCTTCCCAAAAAAGATAGCAGATTTATCCCTATTTACTCTCTGTCTAGATGCTACCTTGTAATCATGCAAAAAGGCCTTGAGCGCTTGTAGATTTCTTGGTGATCCTTCAAGGAACACAATACTGTCATCCGCGGAAAGAAGGCGAGTCATCGTAGGACCAATGTTCCCAAACGATACTCCCTTCATGTCACCCCCCTGTTGTGCATTTTTCAGTAGAGCAGAAAATCCCTCAACACAAAACAAGAATAAGTACATCGACAAGGGGTCCCCCTGCCGTAGACCCCTTGTGGGCAGGAAAGTATTTGAAGTTCCCCCATTAAGCTTCACAATGAACCGAGTTGACGGACACAACTCATAACCATTTGCACCAATTGGTCTGAGAATCCAAACTGTGCCATCATGCGTTCCAGAAATGACCATTCAACTCTATCGTATGCCTTCATCACGTCTAGCTTGACCGCACAAAAAGGTTTCTTCCTATTCCTCGTTCTGATAGCATGGACACATTCATATGCAACCATAATATTATCTGTGATTAGTCTCCCTGGTACAAACGCGCTCTGCTCCTGAGTGATCAACACCGACAAGATCAGTTTTATCCTATTGGCCAACACCTTGGTGGCGATCTTATACAACACATTACATAAACTAATCAGATGAAATTGTGACATTAATGCCGGTGAGATTACTTTTGGTATCATGACAATGACCGTGTCATTAAAGACCGCTAGGTTCGCCCTTCCCGATAGGAAACCCTTAACCGCTGCGCACACATCATATCTTAACAATGACCAGTGTCATTGATAGAATATAGCCAGGAAGCCATCCGGTCCGAGCGCCTTCGTTGGCCCCATCTAGAATGGAGCAGCTTCAACCTCTGCATCCGAGACTTCAACGTTTAGTTTTGCATTCATCTCCTCAGAAACCACCTCGTGGATATGCTGTAAAATGAGCACCTTCCAATCCTTCCGAGCAAAATAGGTTGGCATAAAAATTAACAGCAAACTCTCGCATTTCCTCATTGGAAGACACCTTGGACCCATCCTCCTTGACTAGAGATTTGATTGTGTTCTTTTTTTCTATGCGAGGCTCGATTCTGGAAATATTTAGTGTTGTGATCTCCCCAGTGAAGCCAATCAATCCGTGATCGTTGTCGGTAGTAAATTTCCTCTTTTTCATAGAGGTCATGCAGTTGGATTTCGATGTCCTTTACTTCCTGGAAGTAACCTATCTGAAGTGACCATTCCTTAGCCTCCTTTAGCTGTGTTTTTAGCTTAGAGATCTATTGGAGGAGGGAACCAAAAACCTCTCAACTCCACCTCTGCATGGCATTGGAAACTGCCCCAGCTTGGCATGCATGCACGCTGGTGACCCCAGCTCGTGATTTGCTCCCATGCATTCAGAACCATCTCATCATATCCCTCATGTCGTGTCCAAGCCTCCTCGAAGTGAAAGCTCCTGGGCTGTCTGGCCGTATCCAGTGACACGGCTGCCCGAATTATTAGCGCAAAATGATCCGATTCCTCTGTTAACACATGTTCCACCATAGTATCAGGGAAGACCTGCAAAAACTCATCAGTGCATGTGGCCCGATCTAACCTAACTTGGGTATTTCCAGTCGCATGTTGCTTATTGTCCCACGTAAATGGGTAACTGGTGAAACCCAAACCCGCCAACCCGCAATCTGCTAGACATCCTCTCAACCGCTCCATTTGGTTGAAGTTTCTTAAGTTTCCTCCTCTCTCTTCCATTTGAAATAATATTTCATTGAAGTCACCCGCACAAAGCCAGGGCAGCCTATCTTGGCTCCTCAAGTAATGTATAGCATCCCATGTTTTGTTCCGTGGCTTCATTCGGGGTTCCCCATAGCTTATAGTGAATCTAAAGGTTTCTACCATCCAAAGAAATTTCAGCATCAATAGAGTATTGGCACCACGGCCTCATCGTCACCTTAACATCATCTTTCCACCATAGGGCCAGCCCTCCACTCCTCCCCACACGATCCACCGCCACCCCTTTCCGGAAACCCAACCTCAGTTTTAACCTTTCCATCGCACTCGCCTTCTTTTTTGTCTCGCTCAAAAACATGTGCCGGGTTGTAGGTTCATATCAGGTCTCTAAGTTCGCCAACCGTCGGGTTCAACCCTAGTCCCGACAGTTCCACGCAAGGATATTCATCGGTCCCGACGGCCCCGATCGCCGGGGTCCGCCGATGTAGCATCGTGTTCACCTATCCGTTCAAACACAGGCAATGTTTTCTGTCTTTTACCTCCTGAAGCCTGATCATCTACCTCCTTCCTTATCCCCTCCCCTTTCGCAGCCCATACCTGCCTGGACATTCTCTTCTTCTCCCTTGGAACATACTGTTGGTGGCTGTCCCACTGTCGGAATGCCCCTTCATCACGTCTTGGTTTGCGCACATAGTAACCAGGACGTCTATGGTTCCCGGCTACAGCTCTTCCTCTTTGTTCATTGTATCCCTTCTCGGCAAATTTGGATTGTTTGGGGAGATGAAACCATCCTTTACCTTCTGGTGCAGTGCATTGCGCATATGTTTTTCTCTCTTATCTTCCAAATCCACCCTCAAATCTCTCCCATTTTCTGCCCTAGCGCCAGCGCGCACTTTATTTGGACTTTAAACCTCCTCATGCTCCTTCCCAGTCTACCTCCTCCCACCTGTGTAGGAGTCCTTGGAGGGGGTGTATTCCTTATACAACGATCGTCATGTGGGGAAATTTCAAAAAAAGGCATGACCTTTGGTTCCATGATCACCACCACTAGACATTGAGCTCTCTCTACTGAAGCTATTACTGGTCCCACCCTGTCTCTATTTTTGTCATTAGGCCCCGATGACGACCTGCCCGGAGAGGCATGCAGCTACTCACCCCACTGAGATAAAGGGTCGACCGGAGGCTCGCACCGTCCATGCACATGCACCAATCTTCCATAGTCGAAGAAAAAAGTGGGCTACTCTCTCCTACAAAAAGTTAAACCACGTCCTCTCTTCGTCGTCGGGTTTCTTCTTGAGATAAAAGCAACGAACTAATGGTTCATGCAATGCAATCGTGGCTTTCACCCGAAGCCGTGTTCCCCTTGCCAAGCCATCTTATCCTACGCCCACCTTTACAATTTTTCCTAGCCAGTTACCGATTGCCTCCCCAAATTCCTTCGTTCTCTTATCTAGAGGTAAATCATCCACACGAACCTAGACGTCAATAGTGTCAAAAATCATCTCAAACGGTCTAGTCTCTCCATCATAGTCCTTTAGAGCCACCACATTAAAATCAAACTGTCATGGACCATTTTGCAGGGCATGCTTCCAGTCACCTTCACTACCAAACTGGATCATGAATATATTACTACCCAATTCCTTGAACTTGGCCTCACGATGAAGGCCCCAAGACCTCTACATCGCACTTCCGAAAGCATATCGATTTAGCGAATGCGGGGAGAAGGCCTTCCCCACAACCACCCACTTTTTTGCCTACTTCCGCTCTGGACCCGGATCACAGAGCATGAAGCCTGACGCTTCCTTTTCAATAAGCGCAAGCCCTCCCATCTTCGTAGATAGGGACGTGGCCTCCTCTGATACCGTGCCGTCTGATAGGGATCCCGAAGATCCCCCTCTTCGCCTTGTCACTCGCCCCCCCGTCAACTGGGGTGCCATCTTCATCGGAGTTGCCGTCTTAGAGGGAGTCCTCCCACCCCTACTCAAAGAGGACGCCATGGGCACCGTCTTCAAGCCAATAAACACTGTGGCCAGCCGGACTCACAGTGCCTTCGTCGTGCTTCCACTTCCCGAGATCACCATGACCCTACGTTAAAACCCTAAACCTAGATGCCGCCTCCTGATCGCCTTGTGATCGCCTCTTGGTCGCCCCTTAGGGTTTACGTGGTGGACCCGCTACCAGGCATCGTCCTAATCCCATCATGACACACTCTTGACACACGTACTTGAATGCAACGTGGAAATACTATAAGGACATGTTTGGTTGCTTGGCCAATCAGGCTCCGCGAGACAAAAATTAGTTGTTCGGTTACCTCACCTGCATCCAGGTTTTAGCCCGTACGAAATTTAAAGAAGTTTCAGTCCTAGCCCGGAGATACTGTAGAATTGATAGTTTCTCCGTAGCCAGGCAGAGCGCAACCATGCATGACTCTTGGCTGCATGCCTCGGGAAGCGCGTGAGACGGACGAGACGTCTCATAACCCCCTCTCCCTCTCCTGTCATCATCCATTACTCCATTCATACCACAACTTCTCACTCCCCTCAATGCCCCTTGCTCTTCTCTCCTCTCCTCCCCTCCAATGAGTCGCCCACCGTCGCGTCGTCTGCTGACCCTCATCAGCACCGGTTAGAACCACATCCATGAGCGATGGGTTGCTGGCTTGGCAAACTTTGGGGGTGGACCTCATGTGGGCTTTACGGTGCCGTCTCTGTTATGCACTAGGCTGTCACGTACAGCCAATGAGGTGTCGGACGCTCCGGCTCTGCCGTTGTATCCGGACCTCATGATCATGGGTTCGGTGGCGCTGCCGAAGGGGATAGAAACTGCGCCGTTGGTCGAAACCCCTTGTTGGTGAGGGTCCCTCCCATTCGAGGGTTTGTTCCATGGACGACGATGCCCTCCTCCTTGACCATGCGCGTGTTCACGTTCACCGGGCCAAGGTCGATGGCCGTAAGCATTGGCGGATCCTCCTCCTCTTCACCGGCATCCTCTTCCTGTTGGGGTTTTCTCCCCGGCCAGCCTACGCTCCAGCCGCTCCGGTAAGAACGAAATCCCATCTCTGCTCGTAGATGTATAGATCAGGGCCTTCATCATTATCATGCATTGTATTGAATTTGACTCGACTCGATTTGATTCGATTCCAATCGAATCAAGTCGACTGGATTCGATCCCTTTTGCTCGGTACTGTTCATAGATAGGATAGTAGTGATGCAAGTTAGGTATTGTGTTTGATGTTCATGCTTAGAGTTCATGTTCGTGTTTCCTGGTTCATGATGCAAGTTAGGTGTTGTGTTTGATGTTATGATGATGCAAGTTAGGTGATGTCTCTAATGTTCACGCTTCATGTTCATGTGCATGCTAGCTAGATTGGTTCATGATGCAAATTAGGTGTTGTGTTTGATTTTCATGCTTAGGGTTGATGATGCAAGTTAGGTGATGTCTTTGATGTTCATGCTTCGTGTTCATGTGCATGCTAGCTAGATTGGAGCTGGATTTCACTATGTTCATGGTAGTCATGGTAGGTAGGACCAATGTGTTTGCTACCTTAGGTAGTACTAGTGTCCATGTTACTAATGGATGTATTCTTACCTGATAAGATGATGAAGACAGAGTGGGACATGGCTGGAGGAGGATCCCCTATCGTCATCGGCGTCGAGGCCGCCGTGGACTTCATCCCCATGAATCACTGGCTGAAAAGGGTGAACCTGTCTTGCAAGATTGCCTTCATGACGCTGCCGCATTCAAGGGAACGAGCTCCTCGGACCGGGCACGAGGAGGGGTCCCGAGAGCCTCTTCGCTTGTATGTGCAAATCAGGGACGAGGAGGACCTCTCCATGCTCATCATCCCTCCCAAGTTCGTGGAGGTGATGAAGAATTTACTGGCAATGAAGCTCCCGTGTGTGGTGAGGCTCTCGGCCAACATGTGGTGCAAGTTCTGCGTTCAGGTCCAGAACTTCAAGGGGTGGATGGTCCTTGGCAGGGCCTGGGAGTACTTCTACCGCCGCCACAGGATCGTCCCGGCGACCTCGTCGTGCTGTTGAAAGCACAACTTGTCCCTATGTGATTTTGGTAATTAATAACAACATATATTTCTTTGGACTAATGTTTCCACCAAGTGTATCTCAGGAAAAAGTTCAATGATGGGTTGGCTAAAGGACTTTGTGGAGAAGCTTCCCAAGGAAAGGAAGGAATAGAATTGTCCATGCTTCAAGCTTTAAGATTCTACATTTTATGTTTTGTGAGAAATCATTATTTAGTCCATAGGAAAGCCAAAACTATTAAAAGGGGATGAGGAATTATGATGATATGCTTGCTAACCTGCTTAGAGATTAGTCACCAAAAATACTCACCCACTTCCCACAAAAATCTTCTGTCCATAGCCAAAACTCAAAATTTGGTGACACCAATATTTCCCATTTAGATACACTAAGTTTTACCCTAGACAGAAGCCAAGCCAAACCCTAGCATCTCGGTACTAACAACATTACATTCGGTGCAACCGAAAACATTGACCAACTTTGTGTTAACCAATTATCTTAAAATTCGTCCTACCAAGTTTAAAGATTCGGTGACACCGAGACTTGGTTACTGTTTAGGACACCCATGTCGGTACCATCGAGATTTATATATCGGTCTCACCGAAAAGTCCAAAGTTGCCACATTTTGCACTAGTTGGTGCAACCGAGCTTTCACTTTGGTTTCACCGAGTTGGGCAATAATGTTGTAACGGTTTGGTTTTTGGAGATGCATATATATACCCCTCCTCCACCTCTCACTTGCAATAGAAGCACTCAGAACACACACCCACTTCCCATACCCAGTTTTTTGAGAGAGAGCTACCTACCCTTGTGTTGAGATTAAGACATCCCATTCTAACCATATGGATCTTGATTTCTAGCCTCCCCAAGTTGCTTTCCATCCAATCAATCTCTTCTACCCATGCCAAACCTATGAGAGAATGATTGAGTGTTGAGGAGACTATCTTTTGAAGCACAAGAGCAAGGAGTTCATCATACTACCACATATATTACCTTTTGGAGGGTGGTGCGCCCTATATTGGTTAGGTGTTTCTTGGGAGCCTCCTTCTTCGTGATTGTGGAGTTGAACCAAGAAGTTTGTAAGGGCAAGTAGATCGCCTACTTCGTGAATATCTACCCCAAGTAAGGCTAGTCCTCCATGCATGTAGGCCATCATGGAATAGACAAGGTTGCTACTTCATGGACCCCTTACGGGTGGAGCCCTTCATGGACTCTCACGACCATTACCCTTCGTTGGTTGAAGTCTCCATAAATGTGGATGTACGATAGCACCACCTATTGGAACCATGGGAAAAATCTTCGTGTCTCCAATTGCATTTGATCTTCTTATCCCTATCCTCTTTACATATGCTTGTCTTTACTTTCCGCTGCAATACTCGTATACATGCATGTGTAGTGTGAACATGATTTGCAACAATCACTAAAATCTTCCAACCAATTAACTTGGGAAAAGGTTAGCTTTTTATTTGGTCAAGTAGTCTAATCACCCCCCCTCTAGACCTACTTTCAATCCTACAACTGTGCATATCTGTCCTAGGGATCAAGGTGCAAATCTAGAACCACAACAACTCCATCGGGTGCAGGGTGCGCTGCAGCAGGCACAACTCCATCGGGGACGTTGTTTCATCCTTAGAACTTGTTATGATGAACTTGTAGATAGTTTGCGGTGGTGATGTGAGACATTGTTGGGAACATGTTAATATTTTGTCAGGGTTCAGCACCCTGTGTAGGGGCATGGGATGTCCCTGTTGTCTTAAAACTTACTTCTTTTAGCATCATGGATGCTAGTTAGTTAGCAGTATGGTTTATCTGTTGTTTTTCCTGCTTGTTCTCTAGTTGTTTGCTACTACTAACCTGTTTGTTTAGCTGCTATTAGTGGGCTGCTTGCTATTGTGCATAATGTGATGGTAAGGCCACCACATTTGAATGGGATGAGAAGAACACCAACGTGTATGCATCCAAATAGTTGTGGTTTGCATCTGGTCACCCCTTAAACACAAATGCGGGCAATGAAACAGCCGGCCCTAAAGTGGCATTCGATGCAATGCGGGCAACAAAAAAACATGCAGATGTTGATTTTTTGCATGTTTTTCCTCAACCTATCTGGCTCGAGATGGGAACAAAATGCATGTAGTATTCACTCTAGGAAATCAAAAGCGCCCTAAGCATCGCTGGAAGATATCTTTTTTTGAATGGCAATGGCAGTAGTTCTATCTTTTCATATTAGAAGAGGGAAAGGAACCAAAGGCTCCGAGGTGTCATACAGATATATAGAAGACCCACACACTCACGAAATGCTGAGTAAACTCACACTCTAAAACTCTAAAATTCTAAACAATAGCCTCCATGAACAAAGAAACCTCGTCTCTAGCCATTGTAGCAATGCGGGAAGATATCACATGATACCAACCATCATCCTTCAAAACTCAACTTTTCATGTTTAAGAAAACTTTCAAAAAATAGGAATGTCCACAAGACATGCGTGTACAATCCCTTAAAAAGTTCAAATCCAAAATCTAAGTATACATGGATAAAAAAAATTCACATGTGAATAATGTTTTTCTTTTCTTTATTGCAATATTTATTTCAAATTTGGGTCTAAATTTTGTAGGGATGGTAGATATATGTCTTGTGAACATTCACAAAAAAATTCAAAGTTTTTGAAACATGTAGATTTACTTTTTGTGACAAGGTATCATGATATCACGTGAGACATGATATCATAGGATATGTTCCCTAAAGAACACCTAATTATGTTTAAATTGAATGAATGCATGTCAATGTGTTGCCGACTTGATTTCCCTCTGCATATGGCATCTCTAGCCCATCCAAAAATATGGGGCAAACATTTTAGTTTTTGGAGATCCATCTAGCCCATCCTCTATTTCCTTTAGTTGCCAAAAATAGTTTCTCATTGCCCATGTTTTCCTTTATGCCCCATATTTGGGCTAGGAGAGGCAACTTACATTACAAAATAGGGAAGAGTTCGCACGCATCTCGTTACCGCCCCGTCGAACCTTCCCCTCCCCCCGCCAACCCCGTCGCCCATGTCGTCTCCTCGTAATTTTGTCATCTCCCTCTGTCATCTCCAACGAGATTCTGGAGAAGTTTGGTTTTACTTTTTTGATCTACCCTTCATCTCCAGCCATGGTGGCATTTCACTAGATCTCTCCCGCCTGGTGGTGCCTCTCCCCATAGTCTCCGGCCATGGGCAAGGCACCACCACATGTTGAGGAGCACCTACACAAGAAACATCACCTACAGTACAAAGTAATGTGATTGCCAACCGCTATCATCGGCTCTGGAAAAATTGTTGCATTCTAGGAAAGTGTGTTTGGGAGATTAAATTTGGGGATGGGATAGATGGACAAAAGTTGAATTCCCAAAAAAGGAATAAAAGGATGGGGGGTAGGATGGGAAGTTAAGTTATGGGGGATGGGCATCTCCAACCAGACACCCTAATCCACCACCATTTGTCCGGGTGAACAATACAAACACTCCCCAAACATGCAAAGCACCATCCAAATGGATCACCCGTACCCAGCCTATACGTTCAGGTTGTATGGCACCCCTCCAATTCAATCCATTTGCGGGGCAGATTTGGGGTCGTATATCACCCGCAGTCGCCGCAACTCGCGTCGGAGCTCCCTCGCCCCAGCCGCCGCAGGGCATGACCAGATCCGGCTAGAACAACGTGTAGAATAACATGGTATGCTTTATTCTGCTGTTTAACAAACATAAAATGTGTTTAGATCAGATCTGGACCAAATTCATAATTAACATATGGGGTCATTTCGGAAGTGCTATAAGTTGTTTCCGACCTCATTTAAGATGCCTAGATAGCTAGTTTAATTATGCTTCACCTCTTGCCATGTTTAACAACATTTAATATTGTCGTGTACCTAACGAGAGTGAACTGAATAACTCGAATGTGTAGTTTCGTCAATATGTAACTCGTTGCATATTGAGCTTCACTTTAATGTGTAGAAGTTGTTTGTAGTTAATTGCCTTGCATTGCATATTTAACCAGACATGCATCATGTTTGTGGTGCATCGTGTTTTGCATATGTTGTGGTGTATCTTGTGTTGATTGTTTGTTTCGGATTGCTTCTTCTCGATAGAGTTCCGAAAGCGTTCGGAGTGTGAGGATTCATTCGACTACGTTGGTTCGTCTTCTTCATGGATTCGTTCTTCTTCCGAGCGGGATCTCAGGCAAGATGACACATTTCCCTGGATACCATTACTATCATTGCCATGCTAGTTGTCCCGTCTTTTATCGTTATGTCTCGCTACCTACCACTTGTTTGATAAGCCTCCCAACATTGCCATGATAAGCCTCTAACTCTACCACGTCCCAGCAAACCTTTGTTTGGCTATGTTACCGCATGCTCAGCCCTTCTTATAGCGTTGCTAGTTGCAGGTGTAGTTGCTTCCATGTGTCAACATGGACCTTCTTTTGTTATATCACAATATTGCTTCTATTTAAATTAATGCACCTATATACTTGGTAAAGGGTGGAAGGCTTGGCCTTTTGCTCGGTGTTTTGTTCCACTCTTGCCGCCCTTAGTTACTTGTGAACCGGTGTTATGTTCCATAAATGAGCGCTCCTAACATGCTCGGGGTTGTTATGGGGACCCCCTTGATTTTCGGGTTAGATTAAAACTTGTCTGGCAAGGCCCAACATCGGTACTACATTTCCCTGATAATTAATGAAGTTGCATAGGGGATATTTTTTCGGACCCCGTGGATAAATTATTAACCCCCGGGCCAGTGCTCCTCATGAGTGTTGGTCCAAACTAGAGCACTGTGCGGGGCCAACCCAGGGCAACTTGGGAGATTTCTATCAGGCCACTGTACGCGTCGCTTATCTGCCGTGTTCTGAGAACGAGATACGCGGCTCCTATCGGGATCGTCGACACGTCGGGAGGCCTTGCTGGATTTGTTTTACCTTTCTCGAACGTCTTGAGTGAGGAACTCTGATTTTCTTCGGGTTATCTCAAGGTGTTGGATTTCCTTTGGAATTGCCTAGGAAGATCACGAGATCCGTGGTTGAGGATATTCCCGCTGAGTGTGGTTACTTTGTGATGGACGAGTTGGAGCACCCCTGCAGGGTTAAATCTTTTCGAGAAGCCGTGCCCGCGGTTATGTGGCAAACTTGGATAATTTGGTTAACACCCGGTCATAGCAAACTTGAAGTAAGCTCTAAATAAAATACACCAACCGTGTGCGTAACCGTGACTGTCTCTTCTCGTGAGTTCTTATCCGTAAGAGAACACGGTGGGGTTATGTTTGACGTAAGTAGGTGTTCAGGATCAGTTAGTGATCATTACTAGTTCACGTCCGTTATGCATAGACCATCATACTTTACTTTCTGTTCTCGTAATTTAGCCACTCATATAAATGCTTAGTCGCTTGCTGCAGCCTCACCACTTAACCATACCTTACCTATTAAGCTTTAATAGTCTTGATACCCCTGGAAATGAGATTGCTGAGTCCCTGTGGCTCACAGAT
This sequence comes from Hordeum marinum, assembly GCA_022496015.1. Classification (NCBI taxonomy): domain Eukaryota; kingdom Viridiplantae; phylum Streptophyta; class Magnoliopsida; order Poales; family Poaceae; genus Hordeum; species Hordeum marinum. The sequence goes on from CM039678.1 coordinate 119,501,050, forward strand.
TACTACAACAATAGTTACAGGTACAGGTAATGCGATGATTTGATGTGAGCGCGTCACTTGATTTGAATTGGAGTTCTTCTTCTTCTTCTTCTTCTTCAATCTTGGATGGGTTCCAGGCGGCAGCCTGGGATAGCAAGGGTGGATGTCATTTTATCGTTTGATTTCGTCCGTAGTCGGACCCTGCTCTTATGTATGATGGTTGAGTATGTTATTGTATTGATGCGACTCTGAGGTAGCTTGTGGCGAGTGTAAGCCAATTCCATATACTCACCTCTTCTGTACATGTACTTGTAATGATATCCATTCTTGCGAACGCATCGAGATGCGCTTCTATCCCTATTGAGGCCCTTGTGCCAAATAAGGATAGGACCGCATCTTGGGCGTGACAAGTTGGTATCAGAGCCTGTACCGACCTAGGAGCCCCCTTGATTGATCGAACTTGGCCGAGTCAATTCCAGTGAAAAACTGTTTTGAGTCTAGTTATATCGGAGAGTAGGATTCTTTTTACTCCTCTTCTATGCTCTGGTGAGCTATTCGACTTAGGAATTTTGATTCTACTCCTCTTCTCGCTCAATTTTTTTTAGGATCAGGCGGGTATTTTGGAAACTATATGATGCCGATGTGACAGGGTTCTGTCTTGGTGCCTCCTGTCTGACTTGATTTCTTCCGGGGAGTTGAGCTCCGAGGAATGTTGGCACATCGTTGTCATTCAGTTTTCTTAGTATCTCAGAACGGAGAATGTTCGGAATTGCTTCAATACTTATCGTGGTGAGATAAGGTCGGAGTCACCCAGTACTGGGGAGGCGTCCGGGGTACCACCATGGTTTAGTATCGTTGTGAGTTCGAGGATTCGAGATTAGACGAGTTTGCGAAATTTCTTGAATTATGGTGTGGAAGGTTGCGGATGTAGTTACAGCTGATTGCCTAGGGCAGGTTCCTGATTCCACAACCCAAATCGCATAAATGAGAAAGTTTTCGGAAATTCATAGGTGGGAATTCAAGTAGTTACCTAGGTTCATCTTTCCAACAAGTGCATAGTGGGTATGTATTTGTTCTGGGTTGTTTCATAAGCCTCATCCTCTGTTTTGTTTTGAATATGGTAATTCGAGTTGCTTCGATGTCAAGTGATGAATTCATATCTTGCTAAGTAGTGTTCTCATATTTATGTGGGATTGCTAATTCTTTTGCCCAATCAAGTTATCATATCAATCCTTTTCAACCGGTGTGCTTCTCTTCAAGATATTCTATCATCTTCAATTTTGCAAGATCAATTCTCATTTTGTTCCAGAGTTGTCTCATCTGTTCCAAGTTTTCTTTGTTTTTCCCGCCCTCCCTCCCTTTTTCTTCAATGATTAAATTCCCATTCAATTGTATTTTCTATTCATGTAATGCTTCCACTATCTTATCTTCTATCTTGTTTCCGGTGATTCTTTGTGAATATTCTCAAGAGTTTCATTCCAGGATCTATCCTCATATTCCTTGTTCTCATTGTTATTCTTCTCCGATGATGCTATGGAGATGCTCAGTGTTCAAGTTATCATTTATCAGTATTCATCTTTGTTTTCTTTTTCGGAGGTTTCAATTCAAGTTCTTGGTGCTCATCATATCATTTTCATTCTCTATTGCTCTCCCATGTTGGAATTCTTATTCAAGCCTCTCTTGTTATTCATCCCTCTATTCTATCCGGAGTGTTGAAGATATCTCAGAAGACATTCTTTTTCATTCTTGTCCTCTTAAATTATTTCAAGGGTCTCTTATCATCAAGTTCTCAATTTGTACCGGTGCAATCTCTCTTTTAATCAATTGTTCAACGGTGGTTTCTTTTTAGTGGCCCCGTAACCCATAGGTCTTTTCCCAGGATCCTTCCTGACTCTTCTATTCTTTCCGGAGATGTTTTCAAGTTCTTTTAATGTGACGTAAGAATGAATTTCATCAGTCATGTGCCTTCTCGAAGATCTCTTCTAAATCTTTTTCATTGTTGGCTCAACCTTTTCTTGTTCATTGTTCCACAGTGTCTTCGTATTCATGATGTTGTTTCTCGTCGTCATTCTCTGCATTGAAGACTGAAGGAGAGTTTCTCTTAAATCGTTGTTCAATCTTCCAAAGACTCATGGTTTCAGCTTGTTGTCATCATCTCAATTGTTTTGATCATGAGAGATTCTCCCATATCTATCCGGTGCATTCTGAATTGTTTTCATTTCTTGATCCTCCGAAGGCCATCATTTTAGAAGATTTCTTCGTTCTCAGCTTTCAGCTTTCATTCTCAATTCTTCTCAATTGTTGTCCCTTCGTTCGTATCTCAATTATTCCAGTGCCTTGTTTAGTTTCTTTTAGGCAATCTTGATATCTTCTTTCTCATGTGTCCTCTTTAGTCTCTAATTCTGTCTGCTGCCTTGTTCAGTTTTCTATCAGGTGGATCATGCTCTCTTCGTTCTCGTGTATATCATTCATTTGCTTTCCCTCTTTCGTTTTGAATTCTAACCGGTGTTCTCATGCAAGATTTCTTCAAGTTTGTGCTCTATCTATCTCTTCATTCTTTTTTTCAAGAAGAATAAGTGATGTGTGAATCCGTTGCTTGTCATCAATTTAACTTGATGAAGGATAGTCATATCATAATTCTTGTTCTTGTTCATTCAGTGATCTCAATCCTTCTTCCGGAGTTGTTCATGATATAAAATTCCTTATCCTAAGTGGTCATCTTTCCTTTCCGGAGATCCTAGTTTTGCTCTAGTATCTTGTTCCGAAGCTTCATCTATATCTAGCAAGGTCTCAATCTTGTTCTTTTTGCATCCTTCAATTCTTTTTATCGTCCTCTCTTATTCGGAGGTTCTTCTTGGTTGTTCATCAAGATTTCTTCTTTTTCAAGTGTTCTTCAAGATTCTTGTTGGAGGTGCTTAAGTGTTCCCTATCTTGGATTTCTAAATTCAATTCCTTCTCCCTGTCTTTTAAGATGGTGTTATTAAATTCTTGATTACGAGGAGTCTCGAAGGAAGATTGTCAAGAATAAGATATGTAAACCCGTCTTGTTTTCTCGGAGTTATCTTGGGTTGAATTTCACCATGATAGCAATAATCCTTATCATGGTGTTGTAAAGGATTCAAGCTGTCTCCTCCTCTTGGTGAAAGAAGCCTTGCATATCTTGTTGCTCTCAATCGATGAAGTGTTTCTGTGTGGTAGGTTGTCATCTCATAATTTTGAGATGCTTTCCATAAGTCCACAACAAGCCTTTCTTTTCGTTGTTGGTCTTCCAACAACTCCGTCCAATCTCTTCTTCCTAAATATGCTTTCAAATCCATTTGTGCTGAAGTTGTTATTTTCTTCTCAATTCTGTTCTTTCCATCAATCTAGTTTCTATTCTCTTGTTACGGAGGCCTTGTGATGTTGATCTCTTCAATCTATCATCTTGTTTGTCCAGATCATGTTCTTTCTTTGCTTGTTCATTTTGATTGGAGTGCTGTGAAATGTTTTCATGTTCCTTCCATGTTTTGAAGTTTGATTCTATTCCAACCGAAGTTTGGTGCCTCTCTTTCGATTTGTTCCCATCATATCTAAATTTTGCCCCTCTTTCCTACCGAAGTGCTGCCGAAATTTCCTGTGAATTCTTGCTTGTTCCTCATTCTTCATCTCTTGCGTCCTTCAAGATTCATTGGGTTCTCTCGTTTGTCAAAGAAGCAACTAAGTTTTACCTTTTGCTCTTACTCTTCCCCCTTTTCGTTCTAGATCTCGGGACGAGATCCTCGTGTAGTGGAGGAGAGTTGTGATAGCCCGGGACCGACGCTCCAGAAGATTTTAGAAGATTCCCCTTTAGTTTCCATTTTCGGCATGTGTTCATCTGGTTGTCGCATTCATCATCGCATCATATGCATTGCATCAAACCCCGTTTTCGAAAACTTGCATCCGTTCGTAGTCGCCGGTTCTCTCCATTTCGCCGTTGCCCGTTTCGAGACCACCCACACACGCCCGCGCCCACGGCACCTTTTAAATAAAACCGTTTTTAAGCGTGCGCAAAAATATTCTCGGATCGAGTTGAAACTTGTCGTGCGGTCTCGTTATATTGTAGGTAGACCGCCCGTCGAATTTCGTCGCGATCTGAGGTCGTTAGATGCTCCGTCGGACAGTCGTAGCAGTGAGGTTATCGGGTTACCATCGGACGTTTTCGGTGTTTCATAATCTCCGTGCCACGGGTCGCCACTCTCTCTCTCTTCCCCTCTTTGCCCGTCTGCACAGTCACGCAGCCTGCCCCCTCCGCTTCCGGACAATCGGACCGACACCCGACAGTCCGAAACACAGTGCCGTAACCCCAGTCCCGAATCCCTATATAAGGTCCCTTGGTTCCCGTGCCCCAAACCTAACCCTAGCTTTCTCCCACCTCTAGCCAGCCCGCCCGAGCCCATCTGGGCCCGTTCGAGCCGTTCCGGGCCCGATCCGGCCGATCCGGAGTCTCCCGGAGCTTTCCGAGCTCATCCATGGCGAGATCCTTGAGCCCGAGCTCCGCAGCCCCCATGGCTGGCCTCCTCGCCGGAGCCGCCGCCGCCCCTGGCCGCAGCTCGCCGCCGCCGGACCCCCCCCCCTTGCCGGCCGCCGGCCTCTCCCTCCCTTCCTCCTTTCCTTCTCCTCTGCCCTCACCTCCCCCTCCTCCCGCAGGTTCCCAGCCCGCCATGGCCGCAGTCGCCGCAACTCGCGTTGGAGCTCCCTCGCCCCAGCCGCCGCAGGGCATGACCGGATCCGGCTAGAACAACGTGTGGAATAACATGGTATGCTTTATTCTGCTGTTTAACAAACATAAAATGTGTTTAGATCAGATCTGGACCAAATTCATAATTAACATATGGGGTCATTTCGGAAGTGCTATAAGTTGTTTCCGACCTCATTTAAGATGCCTAGATAGCTAGTTTACTTATGCTTCACCTCTTGCCATGTTTAACAACATTTAATATTGTCGTGTACCTAACGAGAGTGAACTAAATAACTCGAATGTGGAGTTTCGTCAATATGTAACTCGTTGCATATTGAGCTTCATTTTAATGTGTAGAAGTTGTTTGTAGTTAATTGTCTTGCATTGCATATTTAACCGGACATGCATCATGTTTGTGGTGCATCGTGTTTTGCATATGTTGTGGTGTATCTTGTGTTGATTGTTTGTTTCAGATTCCTTCTTCTCAATAGAGTTCTGAAAGCGTTCGGAGTGTGAGGATTCGTTCGACTACGTTGGTTCGTCTTCTTCATGGATTCGTTCTTCCTCCGAGCGGGATCTCAGGCAAGATGACACATTTCCCTGGAAAGCATTACTATCATTGCCATGCTAGTTTTCCCGTCTTTTATCGTTATGTATCGCTACCTACCACTTGTTTGATAAGCCTCCCAACATTGCCATGATAAGCCTCTAACTCTACCACGTCCCAGCAAACCTTTGTTTGGCTATGTTACCGCTTGCTCAGCCCTTCTTATAGCATTGCTAGTTGCAGGTGTAGTTGCTTCCATGTGTCAACATGGACCTTCTTTTGTTATATCACAATATTGCTGCTATTTAAATTAATGCACCTATATACTTGGTAAAGGGTGGAAGGCTTGGCCTTTTGCTCGGTGTTTTGTTCCACTCTTGCCGCCCTTAGTTACTTGTGAACCGGTGTTATGTTCCATAAATGAGCGCTCCTAACATGCTCGGGGTTGTTATGGGGACCCCCTTGATTTTCGGGTTAGATTAAAACTTGTCTGGCAAGGCCCAACATCAGTACTACATTTGCCTGATAATTAATGAACTTGCATAGGGGATATTTTTCCGGACCCCGTGGATAATTTAATCAACCCCCGGGCCAGTGCTCCTCATGAGTGTTGGTCCAAACTAGAGCACTGTGCGGGGACAAACTAGGGCAACTTGGGACATTTCTATCAAGCCACTGTACGCGTCGCTTATCCGCCGTGTCCTGAGAACGAGATACGCGGCTCCTATCGGGATCGTCGACACGTCGGGAGGCCTTGCTGGATTTGTTTTACCTTTCTCGAACGTCTTGAGTGAGGAACTCTGATTTTCTTCGGGTTATCTCGAGGTGTTGGATTTCCTTTGGAATTGCCTAGGAAGATCACGAGATCCGTGGTTGAGGTTATTCCCGCTGAGTGTGGTTACTTTGTGATGGACGAGTTGGAGCACCCCTGCAGGGTTAAATCTTTTCGAGAAGCCGTACCCGCGGTTATGTGGCAAACTTGGATAATTTGTTTAACACCCGGTCATAGCAAACTTGAAGTAAACTCTAAATAAAATACACCAACCGTGTGCATAACCATGACTGTCTCTTCTCGTGAGTTCTTATCCGTAAGAGAACACGGTGGGGTTATGTTTGACGTAAATAGGTGTTCAGGATCAGTTAGTGATCATTACTAGTTCACGTCCGTTATGCATAAACCATCATACTTTACTTTCTGTTCTCGTAAGTTAGCCACTCATATAAATGCTTAGTCGCTTGGTGCAGCCTCACCACTTAACCATACCTTACTTATTAAGCTTTAATAGTCTTGATACCCCTGGAAATGAGATTGCTGAGTCCTTGTGGCTCACAGATTACTACAACAACAGTTGCAGGTACAGGTAATGCGATGATTTGACGTGAGCGTGTTGCTTGATTTGAATTGGAGTTCTTCTTCTTCTTCTTCTTCAATCTTGGATGGGTTCCAGGCGGCAGCCTGGGATAGCAAGGGTGGATGTCATTTTATCGTTTGATTTCGTCCGTAGCTGGACCCTGCTCTTATGTATGATGGTTGAGTATGTTATTGTATTGATGCGACTCTGAGGTAGCTTGTGGCGAGTGTAAGCCAATTCCATATACTCATCTCTTCTGTACATGTACTTGTAATGATATCCATTCTTGCGAACGCATCGAGATGCGCTTTTATCCCTATTGAGGCCCTCGTGCCAAATAAGGATAGGACCGCATCTTGGGCGTGACATGTAATGAAGATGAGTCGACAATGGATGTACGATGACCCATGCTCACCCCAGTTAATTAATGGCATGCATACTTTTCTGGTTGCGGCTGAGGGAAGCAAGTGGGCGGATGGTTTTATGTATTGTCCATGTGCTGGCTGTAAGAATGATCGAAATTACTCTAACTCAAGAACCATTCACGTCCACCTGTTTGAGTTCGGTTTCATGTCCTGCTATAACTGTTGGACCAAGCATAGAGAAAGAGGGGTCCTAATGGAATAGAATGAAGAATAAGAAGATGACGACAACTATCCTGGCCATGAATGTGATGGTACAACAATGGGGGAAGAAGTTGAGCCGGCAATGCAGGAAGGAGCAGAAGAAGAGGCATTAGATGAGCCCGCTGATGATCTTGGTCGGGCCATTGCTGATGCAAAGAGAAACTGCGCAAGTGAAAAGGAGAAGCTAAAGTGACAGCACATATTAGAGGATCACAAAAAAGGGTTGTACCCAAATTGCAAAGATGACAAGAAAAAGCTGGGTACCACACTGGAATTGCTGCAATGGAAGGCAGAGAATGGTGTATCTGACAAGGCATTTGAAAAGTTGCTAATAAGTTAAAGAAGAAGCTACCAAAGGACAATGAATTGCTCGACAGTACGTACAAAGCAAACAAGGTTGTCTGCCCTCTAGGATTAGAGGTGGAGAAGATACATGCATGCCCTAATGACTGCATCCTCTAGCGCGGTGAGTATGAGGATTTGAATGCATGCCCGGTATGTTGTGCATTGCGCTATAAGATCGGCCATGATGACCCTGGTGATGTTGAGGGCAACCGCCCCAAGAAGAAGATTCCTACCAAGGTGATGTGGTATGCTCCTATAATACCATGGTTGAAATGATTGTTCCAAAACAAAGAGCATGCCAAGTTGATGCGATGGCACAACGAAGACCATAAGAAAGACGGGAAGTTGAGAGTACCCGCTGACGAATCATAGTGGAGAAAAATCGAGAGGAAGTGGAAGGACTTTGCAAAGGACGCAATGAACGTATGGTTTGGTTTAAGTGCAGATGGCATTAATCCTTTTGGGGAGCAGAACACCAATCATAGCACATGGCTTGTGACTCTATGTATCTATAACCTTCCTCCTTGGTTGTGCATGAAGCAGAAGTTCAATATGATGCCAGTGCTCATCCAAGGCCCCAAGCAACCCGGCAACGCCATTAGTTGAAGAACTTTTACAGCTGTGGAATGAAAAACGTGTAAGTGCATGGGATGCGAAAGAACAGGAGGAATTTGACCTACATGCGTTGCTGTTTGTAACCATCAATGATTGGCCTGCTCTTAGTAACCTTTCAGGACAGACAAACAAGGGATACCATGCATGCACACACTATTTAGATGATACCGACGGTATATATTTGGATAAATGTAAGAAGAATGTGTACCTGGGGCATCATCGATTTCTTCAGAGCAGGCATCCTGCAAGAAAGAAAGGCAAGCATTTCAAAGGTGAGGCAGATCACCGGAAGAAGCTTCGCCACCGTACTAGTGATGATATACTTGATATGGTCAAGGATTTAAAAGTAATCTTTGGAAAGGGTCCTGGCGGACAATCTGTTCCGAATGACGCTGACAAACGCGCACCCATGTGGAAGAAGAAATCTATATTTTGGGACCTACCCTATTGGAAAGACCTAGAGGTCCGCTCTGCAATCGACGTGATGCACGTGACGAAGAATCTTTGCATGAACCTTCTAGGCTTCTTGGGCGTGTATGGGAAGACAAAAGATACAATGGAGGCACGGGAGGACCAGCAATGTATGCATAGAGAAGACAGGATGGATCCAAATCAGTTTCACGGTCATGCCAGCTATGCTCTTACCAAAGAAGAGAAGGAAATCTTCTTCGAATGCCTGCTTAGTATGAAGGTCCCGTTTGGCTTCTCGTCGAATATAAAGGGAATAATAAATATGTGTAAGTGCATCTAGTGCCCCTTAGTGATTTTGGTGTATTGAAGACTTATAGGTTAAGGAACTAATGAGTTTGTGAGTGTACATAGGCTCTATAAGTCGATGAGGAGTTTGATATATTCGGAGATTACAAACCCCTAATAATATATGTCGTCAACTCAAGACTTTGCTGAAAACTTTGGTATTCCCTGAAGATTTTGAAAATGAAGAAGTTGGTGTGACCTTGAAGATATGAACGAATACTATGAAGCGTGAAGACTTTTGTTTTCATAGTTTCATTTCCATTCTTTGAGTCATAGGAAACACCGTACTATTAAAGGGGGGCGAGGTAATACTAAGGAAAATTTCCAACTGATGCACAACTCCAAAAGCCTCAACCTATCCAATCCTTCGAGTGAAGCCTTTGGAAATCTCTTACATTTCAGTCAAGTTCTTCGGCGAGAGAGACGATGTTCTTCTGGTCTTTGATGAAATTGATCTGACTGAGGAGTTAGGATTTCGCGAGTGTGAATTGCCAACAAGTGAGGAACATGATAAGCCTGAGGACTTTCATAGTTTGAAACTCCGACCGTTGCTGTGCTTAGCGCCAGCCATCATAATAGGCACATAACAGTCATATCATTGGGGGCATTTAAGTCTTATCATGTCAGATTGCACCCTGGCTATAAATTGCCACCCCCCAGAACCACTAGTTGGTTGGCTGCTCTGAGAGAAAACTGACACTTGTCATTTGAGAGCAACCCATCCTCCGAGGACTTTGAGAGAAAATCATCAGTGAGGAAAAACCCAAATCCAAACCACCAAACCCAAAGTGATTGAGCATCACTGAATAAATTGTTCATGTGTGGAACCGACGCTTGTTACCTTTGAAGACTGTGTATCTTCCAAACGGTTAGGCGTCATGGTCTAGTACATCCTGCAGTCAATTGGGGATCACAGAGTGACCTTGGTCTAGAGCATCCAACAGTCAATTGTGGATCACCGGGTGACCAGTTTGTGAAGGTTTTGGAAGTCTACCCTGAAGACTTACCACGAGTTTTGGGCGAGGACTTTGTGACCTTAGCTCAAGGAGAATACGGTAAGGACTGTGTGTCTTGGGACCGTGTGTCCTCTGGTTTAAATACCAGGCCGCTCCAAACCATACGTATGACTATCACAGCAGTTGGAACTGGGTCATCAAACCATTGTCTTCATCGAGCTACCTGGTTCTATTTCCTCAACCCCTCTATTTCCTCGTATACTTGTTGATGAAATTGATCGTCACTGTTTGAAGAATTTGACTGAAGACTTTCACAATTTCCTCACCACAAATTCTTCAAGTTACCTTGTTCCTCACCTGCTTATCCTCTATCACGCTACTTCTAATCTGTGCATGTTTTATTTCATCATGATGACTATGCTTTCGCTATGTTTCTCATGCACATGAGTACTTATTTCGCTGCTAGTTATTCATCACATTTCAAATTCCTCAAGTTGAAATTCCTCAAGTGATGAATTTGTAAAAATCGCATATTCACCCCCCTCTAGTCGATATAACACACTTTCAATTGGTATCAGAGAAAGGTACTCCCTTGTTTTGTGTGGTTTTGGATTAACCACCTGGAGTTCTAGTTATGTCGACTGCAACTATGATCAAGGTTTCCGCAGAATGTCCTACCTTCGATGGGATGGACTATCCCTACTGGAAGAACAAGAGGTGCATGCATCTTGAGGCAATTTACAACGATCTATGGTATGTTGTGGAAAATGGTGTTCCCTCCATTACTCCCACGATCAACGCTGCTGATGTGAAGAGATTCAAGCAACTCGATTCTCAAGCGAAGAATATCATTTGTGGCCATCTGAGCAAAGGTCAGTATGGCAGAGTGAGTGCTTTGGAGTCTGCTAAGCTTATTTGGGATAGACTGTCCAAAGTCAGTGAAGGTGTTTCCACTCAACGTGACTCTTGTGTTGATGTTCTTCGCAATCTTTTCAACCGCTTCAAGAGACTCGACAATGAAAATGTTCAGCCAACTTTTGATCGTCTCACTGATATCTCCAATGTGCTTCAAGCACTGGGTGCTACTGATATCACCGACCATGAGGTGGTGAAGAAACTGCTAAGGTCTCTTGATTCCTCATTTGGTACTCTGGCTTTGATGATTCAAGAACGTGGAGACTACAAGTCACTTGATCCCGCTGACATTATTCGAAGACTCAATACTCATGAATTCCGACAAGCTGAGAATAGAGACCTTTATGGGCCAAGCTATGGAAGATCTCGTGCTCTGAAGGCAAAAGAAATTTCCTCATCTGAAGAACAAGATTCTGATAGTAGCCTTGGTGATCCTGAAGAACTGAGTCAGGAGCTGGCTATGCTCATGAGGAAATTCCAGAAGTTCTCAAGGAGAGGTGGATTTGGAAAGTCTTCAAAAAGTAGCTTGAGGAAATCTGATTCCTTAGATGACTACAAGAAGAGAACTTGTCACAAATGCAAGAAATCTGGTCACTTCATCTCTGATTGTCCTCTCTAGGAAAAAGAATCAAAGAAGAAGAAGAAGAAGTACAAGGACAACAGTTCTGATAACTCGACGAAAAAGAAGAAATCTTCAAAGTCCTCATCTGCAAAGTCCTCATATTCAAAGTCCTCAATGCACAAGAAGAATGGCTCCATAAAGGCTTGGGCTTTCATTGCCAAGGAAATGGACTCAGAAGAAGAGTCTGAAGAATATGAAGAAGCGGAAGAATCTGAGGTGGAATCTGAATCTGGTGTCGCTAGCCTTGCTCTCGCTATAGCTTTCGTCAGCAAGTTTATCTTCAATGATGAAGAATCTGGCTACTCCAACGACTCTGACATCAGCAATGATGATTACGCTCCCACCTATTGCTTCATGGCTAAAGGTTCCAAGGTACATAAGCATCAATCCACCTCTGAATCAATTGATTGTGAATCTGATGAATATGTGAAACCTAGCTATGCCAAACTTGCTAATACTGCTACTAAGCAACGAAATGCACTTGAAAAGCTTCAGAAAATGCTTGAAAAAATCGATGATCTGTTGAATGAGGAAGTGGATTGGACTCAAACTCTGTCTGACGATCTCAAAAATCCTCAAACAAAGTATGATAACCTTTAGAGTCATCATAATGCTCTCTTAGCCGATCATGAGAAGCTTTCTTATGAATTTCTTCAAAGAAAGCAAGATCTTAAGAAACTAAGGGTGTCACATGAGGATCTCCATAGGGAAAATGATTCCTTACTGGCTCAACAGATCAGTACCGCTCAGGAAGAATTTGTTCTACCTTGTTTGAAATGCATCGAACATGAACTGCTAATTCCTCACCTGAATGTTCAAATGCTTCTATTGCTGCAAATTCTTCATCTATTCTAGTGGTCACAAATTCCTCATCTGAGGATACCACATGTATCATGACGAAAATGCAGGGTTGAAGGAACTGTATGTGACAAGCATGTACAAAAGTCTCAAAGGGCATCAAACCCATTGTGATGTCCTCAAAAAGCAGATTCTGAATAGAAATCCTAGAAAAGAGGGTATTGCATTTGAGAGGAAAATCAATGCTGATGGATCCCACTGGACACCTGAGCAGTACCCCAAAACTGTTGGAAATATGAGCAATTTACCATATGATTTTATTAATAGGAAAAATAAATAAAACATCATGGAAAACATGACTATTATAGTAGATATGAAACAAGTCATGTTCTCTAAAAGAAAGAGGTCAAATAGCATGCACACATGTGAAGGAGAACAAAACATATGTGGAACAGAGGCTAGTGCAAGAAAAACTAGAGCAGGAAACTGAAGCATGATCTTAAACAGAGAGAACACGAGGACATACGAAACAGCGGCAAAAGGCCCGGTCTTGGGGTTGGTGTCATTGCCAGCCATGTCATCGAAGAGGTAGTCGACGTCGTGGAAGAAGTCGTTGTTGGGGAAGTGGTCGTCGGTGTCCGGAGCGTCCGTGATGAACCGGTCAGTAGTCGCGTAGAGCGCTCCCCAAAAACCTTATCACCCTTCTCCCGTACAGGACTCAAAGAGGTGTGGTTTTGGAGGCCTACTGTCCCGACCTGCGATGCACGCTACAAGCCGGGATGGAGAGGATCGTACCAGCTCAGTGTTTGGAACTCGGTGGCGAGAGGGAGATGATCTTCTAGTGTCTCTCTGGAGAGGAGAGACCTCACTTTTATAGGCACAGGAGAAGGAGGCGAATAGGTTGCATCGGGAGCTGAAGGGAAAGAGGGAGACGAAACGAAAAGGTAGCAGCTGAAGGGTGCAATGTTCGTATTCAATATCCACTACAGCAAAAACTTTCAGCTTCCGAGTGACCTTTCGTATACCAATCGTGCGCAGCAAAAATATAGATGATGGCTCGGCTCATTCCCGCAACCCGCAGCGCGTCGTGACGAGGCGTGGCGTGGCGAGGTGGGCGGTGGAGGAGGAGCGCGCGTGTATGTCTCTCCTGTTCTCATGCTCATACATGTGGGGAAACATCCTCCCTTATAAGGAGGTCCAACTCCCACCAAACTAGCAATGTGGGACTAAACTTTGGTTCCACCTCTTGCCATGCACGAATGGGCTATGTGGGCCTCTAGGATTTATTAGGAATTTCTGAAATAGCTATTGGGCTGGCCCAAAAATTGATTAAATTCCAGCAATCCCCCACAAGATCCCAGAGGCACACAAAATTTGCCTTTGGTTCCAAAACACTGTTTTATATATCGGTACTGCAGTAGAGACTGTTAAGTTGAACTTCCACCTAAAACTCTATGTTACACTAGTAAGCAACTTGAACAGTGGACTAGGCCTTGAACTGCAAGTTTTCTACTAAGCTAGCTTCACACAAAGCCTTCACCGATACTAGGCTATCCTGGGTCTTCCCCGCAGGTGGAGCTTATGCGTGATACTCCGAGACCTTTCATGAGTTTACTAGAGAGCACCCTACTCTCATAGATTGCGATGTTTAACAATTAGACTCATATAGGTGTGTTCTTCAAAAGATGTTCTATAGGATAACATGTCTGCTAAATAAGCCACTCAGAGCACATTAAGATATGCATTAACCTGCCATGCAGATTAGGAGAGTACTGCATCTTCATGGAATGGTATTAAATAGTAAGGATACTCTCCTCCCAGTTGACCAACAGCTTGTCTTCCACATCTAATTCACGGGATCTCCAATCACATAGATTAGGTTACCACTATGAACAACTCATATTGCGGGTCTCATAGCCATCTCCTTCGATGCATTATCTATCACATTATGTGATAGACCCTTAGTAAAAAGATCTGCCAGATTTTTAGACGTTTGGATATAATCCAATGCAATAACTCCAGAGTTTCTCATTTTCCTGACAGACTTTAACCTTCTCTGAACATGTCTTGATGACTTCATGTTATCCTTTGAACTACTCACTTTTGTGATCACGGTTTGCTTGTCATAGTTCATAAGGATACCCTATACAGGTTTCTCAACAACTGGCAAGTCATTCAAGAGCCGACGAAGCCAATCTGCTTCGACCGTAGCTGTATCTAGTGTTGTGAGTTCTGCTTCCATTGTTGACCTCGTTAAGATGGTCTGCTTGCAAGACTTCCAAGAAATAACGCCACCTCCATGAGTGAATACATATCCGCTCGTGGCCTTTATCTCATCAGCATCTGAGATCCAGTTTGAGTCACTATACCCTTCAAGCACCTTTGGGTGTCCGGTATAGTGAATTCCATAATTCGTAGTACCTCTCAAATAACGCATAACTCTTTCTGGAGCTTTCCAATGATCATCTCCTGGTTTTGAAACAAATCGGCTCAGTTTGCTAACAGCATAAGAGATGTCAGGTCTTGTGGCACTGGCCAAATACATGAGCGAGCCAATAATCTAAGAATATTTCAATTGATCTCTAGCAATTCTTCGATTCTTTCGAAGCAACACGCTTGCATCATATGATGTTGGAGAGGGCTTGCAGTCATTATAACCAAAGAAACTCAAGATCTTTTCCACATAGTGAGATTGAAGCAATGTAATCCCACCATCATCATCCCTCAATAGCTTGATGTTTAGAATAACATATGCTACTCCCAAATCCTTCATCTCAAAACAACGAGATAGGAAATTATTGACCTCCTTAATAACATTCAAATTTGTTCCAAAAATCAATATGTCATCGATATACAAGCAAAGGATAACTTCTTCGCCTCCACCATGTCGATAGTACACACATTTGTCAGCTTTGTTTACAACAACGCCTGTAGCTATTAAAGTTCTTGCGAACTTCTCGTGCCACTGCTTAGGTGCTTGCTTAAGTCCATACAAAGACTTCAACAATTTGCACACCTTTCCTTCTTTACCGTCCACTATAAAACCATCTGGTTGTTCCATGTAAATTTCCTCATCCAACTCTCCATTTCGGAAAGCAATCTTAACATCCATTTGATGAACAAGAAGACCATGTGAGGCTGCTAGTGAAAGTAACACTCGAATAGTGGTTAGTCGAGCCACGGGTGAGTAAGTATCAAAAAAGTCTTCACCTTCCTTTTGGGTATAACCCTTAGCCATGAGCCGTGCCTTGTACTTTTCAATAGTACCATCAGGCCTAAGCTTCTTCTTGAACACCCATTTGCACCCTATAGGTTTGCACCCATAAGGTCGACCAGTTATCTCCCAAGTTTCATTTGCCAAGATGGAATCCATCTCACTACCTACCGCCTCCTTCCAGTAGTCAGCATCTTCAGAAGCATAGGCCTCTGAAATAGAACTAGGAGTGTCATCTATGAGATACACAAGAAAATCATCACCAAAAGACTTTGCAGTCCTATGTATCTTGCTCCTTTTAGGAGTCTCATTGTTGTACTCCACGGAATCTTCAAGAAGTTGCATTGGAATGGTAGGTTCAGAAATTGCAACTACACCCTGACTCGAGGAACTAGGCAACTCTTGATTTGATGAGCTACCCATATCCTTCATGGGAAAGATATCTTCAAAGAAAGTCGCATCGTTCGACTCCAGGATTGTACCGACATGCATGTCTGATACCTCAGATTTTACAATCAATAATCTATAACCAATGCTATGAAAAGCATAGCCCAGGAAAACACAATCCACAGTTTTTGGACAAAGTTTGTATTTTGTTGGAATTGGCACATTGACTTTCGCCAAACAACCCCAGGTTCGTAAGTAAGAGAGTTTTAACCTTTTCTTCTCCCATTCCTCAAATGGAGTTATTTCTTTGTTCTTTGTGGGAACTCGGTTTAGAACATGACATGCAGTCAATATCGTCTCCCCCCACCATGCCTTGGAGAGACACGATGTGTCTAACACGGCGTTAACCAAATCAGTTAGAGTGTGGTTCTTTGTTTCGGCTACCCCCATTTGACTGAGGTGAATAGGGAGGTGTCTTCTCATGGATTATACCATGTTCCGCGCAAAAATAATTAAATTCATTGGAAAAATACTCTCCACCATGATCGGACCTAAGCCTCTTGATTTTCCGATCAAGTTGATTCTCCACTTCTGCTTTATAGGTCTTGAAGAAGTTCAAAGCTTCATCCTTTGATTTCAAAAGATACACATGGCAGTATCTAGTGGAGTCATCGATTAACATCATGAAATATTTCTTTCCACCTTTTGTCAAAACACCATTCATTTCACAAAGATCTGAATATATGAGCTCTAGTGGTGCAAGATTTCTCGTTTCTATAGTCGTGTGAGACTTACGAGGTTGCTTAGCTTGCACACAAACTTTACACTTAGATCCCTTGACAGTGGTGAAACTAGGGATTAAGTTCAATTTGGCTAGTCGTGACATGCAACCAAAGTTAACATGACAAAGACGTAAATGCCACACATTTGATTCACTATTTTTGCAAACATGATTAACAACTTTATTGCAAACATCTGACAAGGATAAACAAAACAGGCCTCATGACTCATAGCCTTTACCAACAAAGGTTCCATACTTGGATATTACAAATTTATTCGATTGAAAGACAAGCTTGTAGCCATCTCTACACAGAAGAGATCCGCTAATAAGATTTTTATTGACGGAGGGGACATAATGCACGTTCTTCAGCTGCACGATCTTCCCCGAAGTAAACTTTAGATCGACCGTGCCAACACCATGAACAAAAGCACTTGAACCGTTTCCCATCAGCACAGTTGAAGTGCCCGCGGTCTGATAAGAGGAAAACATAGAAATATCACCGCATACAAGCACATTAGCACCCATGTCAATCCACCAATCAGGAGAATAACATACTGCAAGAATAGTGGGAGATAAACCATACTGACGGGGTGTATACCCCTAGGTAGGCCAAAGCAACGGGGTCTTCCCCCTTTCGCTTCGAAGAAAAACTACGCGACCGGCTGGCCGTGGCCGGCTGGAGGACGTCCAGTGCAAGCCAGTGCCGGCTGGCGCCCCGGCCAACTGGTCAAGGAGCTGGTTGGGCCCTCGGCCGGCTGCCCACGGGCCGGCTCTTCCGTTGACATCGGAACGGACATGCCCCGTCGCGTCCCTCTATGCACAGGTACGATGACGCGATGTGTCCGGCACGATGGGCGGCCCTGTGGCTATAGTGGCCGCTTACGCACTACCGCACATGGTTATAGTCCGACCATCCCGACCGCTGACCGGGCGGGGGAACAGTGCTGGCACGCCCTCGCCACTCGATTACCTACCTCCGCGTGGCTACAGTACCACCGGCCGTACCAGAGACTTCGGCCGGCTGGCGCTAGACGACGCCCCCCGGGCGGCCCATGCCGTGGCATGTGGGCAAGGGCTAATCGCAGAGCCGGCTAGCGGGCCCCAACGGGAGATGTGACCGCTCAGCTGACAGGCCCCGCTAGCGACGAGACACCACGAGCGACGGGACCCCCTGGCCAGCCGGAGAGGCTGCCAGCCGGGTCCCCTCACCTTTGTACTTATGACATATTGTAAGAGCCGGGGGATTGGCCTATAAAAAACCCCGATCCCCCCATGCGATGGACGGACGGATGGTCGCTCACACACACCCACGGAACTCACATTCCCTTCTCTAGTGGCAGAGGAAGACGAGCCTGCTTTTCCTTCTTCCTCCTCTAGACACAGCTCCAGGAGCATCCTTGTAAACATACCCATCCATCCAACTAGACCAAGCAGGACTAGGGGAGTTACCTCCCACGGAGGGCCATGAACCTGGGTACATCGTGTGTCACCATCGCTTGTGCCCAATCTCGCACCCAGAGCCCGTCGGCATCCTCCGGCCCCAACCACTTACGATAAGCTACCCCATGGCATCTGTCATGAGAAAACGACGACAGTTAGCGCCCACCATGGGGCCATACGCGGCGCCGACTGGATTCATGCTTCGGGCAGGACCCCTCGCCATTCCCTGCCATCGACGCTTGTCCCGGCGAAACCATGGGGAGCTTGTGGGGCTTGCCTCAGCACGCCCTGCGAGCAACTCTGTCAGCCTCACGGCCGACATCGACGCGCTCACCGAGCGCTTCGGCAGGCTCAGCCTCGCCGAGGCTCCGACCGCTGACGAGTACCCCGCGGGGGTGCTCGTCTGCGTTGGTCCGCCCATAGCAGTGGGCACACTCGCTGCGGCTCAGCCCAGCGGGTCCCATGACATGGGGGTGATGGCCATAACTTCCTCCACCGCATCCGGACGGGCGCGGGTCGCGGCTACCGCTGCCGCTGCCCGCGTCGGCATGTCCGACCCGCTTGGTGCGGCTCTCCGGGGCTTGAGCACTCCGATCGCCCTGACGGGGAACCCCGACACCGCCGCGGATGATCTCGAGGCAGCTCGCCGCATCCTATTTGAGGATGCCACCGCCCTCGCCGCCATGCGGCACCGCATGGAGGCGGCACAGCGGCCAGCATGGGGCTATGCGCGACCGCGGCCGCGTGGTCGCCGAAATGCTCAGCAGCAAAATGCCCGTCTATGACACCGCCGCGGCTAACCTGCGGGCTCTCAAGGTGGCCTACGAGGAATTGGCCACCTTGGAGGGCGAAGAGCGTGCCACCCATGAGCACCACATCAAGGAGCTCATTGATGCTGCTGATGCGCAGCAGCATCTGCTCGCAACGGGCGGCGCCGCCACTGAAGGCCCCCGGCCCGAGCCCGAGGGCACGGGAATTACCGGCCGCCAGGCGGCCCAGTACTCCTGCTCCCCTCGCGTTTCCGGCCACCGGCTGAACCGAACAACCCCCGGCCCTCTTAGATGTTGGGGGGTGAGCAGCCGGCTGTTAGCAGCCGGCGCACCAATGAGCCGCCTTGGAGTGGCTGCCACCACGAAGCACCGGCATCCGGCAGCCGGCGCAGATACGGGCACACGCAGCCTCCGCGGCGCGAGTCATGGCAGTCGGCGCCACCCATCATCCGCCCCGAACTCTCAGCTTGGCTCGGACCACGTGTCCCCCACAGCGAGAACGACGCCCGCAACCGCATCGACAAACTCGCGCAATCCGCCCTACTCGAGGAGGAGGGCTCAATTGGTCCGACCTGCTTCGGCCCCCGTATTCGCACCGAGCCATTCCCAACCGGCTTCACGCTCCCTAGGGACACCCAGAAATACAACGGGGCCGCCAAACCCAAAGACTAGCTGATCGACTACACCACCGCGATGGGCATCACCAAGGGGAATAAGCGCATAGCTGTTCGCTAAGCCCCCTTATGCTGATCGGCTCAGCCCGCACCTGGCTCAACAGCCTGGCGGCCGGCAGCATCAACACTTGGATGGATTTCGAGGAGGCCTTCGGCCGCAACTTCACCAGCACCTACAAGCAGCCTGGCCGTCCCCGGGAACTCGCCATGTGCGTTCAGGGGGCGGACGAATCCCTCCACGACTACCTCACCCGGTGGACCAAGCTCCGCAACTCCTGCGAGGGGGTGCACGAGGTCCAAGCTGTGCAATACTTCATCGAGGGTTACCAGGACGGCACCCCTCTCAAGCACAAGCTCCTATGCTCCGAGCTGGCCACGCTCGCCGAGCTCATGACCAAGGCGGACAAATACGCCACGGCCGATTCGGCCATCCGGGTCAAGACAACCCCGCCCGCTAAGGCAATGACAATGACGACCACGACCCGACCGGCTGTCGACAACCGGCAGCCGCAGAACAACAAGCGCAAGAATGACCAGCCGGATCCCCGCTATGGGAGCCAACAGGTCAATACATTCGAGGATCAGGAGCCGACTGCCCAGCCTTCTGGCCAGCGCCAGCGCACCGGCAAGGCTGCCTAGCTATCGAAGCTCACCTCAGAGCAAATGCTTGATCTCCCCTGCAATAACCACTTAGGGGCCAAACCCTGTACGCACACGCTCCGGCAGTGCAGCTTCTCACAATGATTGGCCCCGGGTGACGGCCTTCCGGCTCCTCCGCGCCGCCAGCCTGCGCGCCGACCCCGGCCCAAGCATCCGCCCCGGCGCTGGCAATGGCTCCGAACGACGGTCGTTTGATTGACCAGTTCCCCAACCGGGACGGTTGCTACGTCGTCTTCACCAGTGAAGAGACGGGCAAACACGCTCGGCGCCGGCTCCGCCGTGAGGTGAACGCCACCATGCCGACAACTCCCCAGTTCACGCACTGGTTGGAGAAGCCGGCCACTTGGAGCTGGGACGATCACCCTGCCGTGATGCCAAATCTCGGCAGCTATGCCTTGGTCCTCGACCCCGCTATCGCCACCAAGGAGCGAGCCTGTCGCTTCTCTGGGGTGCTAATAGATGGCGGCAGCAGCATCAACATTCTCTACCTCGACACGATGCATAAGCTGGGGCTGAAGATAGAAGACCTACAGGCTAGCCGGATGGTTTTCCATGGCATTGTGCCTGGGAAGTCCTGCTCCCCTGTCGGCAAGATCACGCTCGACATCCTCTTCGGCGGACCCGGCCATTTCTGTGGTGAGCCAGTACTAATCGAGGTCGTGGACCTCACGAGCCCCTACCACATGCTGTTGGGCCGGCCGGCTCTTGTCAGCTTCATGGCGGCCCCCCATTATGCTTACCTAAAGCTCAAGAGGCCCTAGAGATCGCCGAGGAGAAACGGCAGCTCGACCGGCTCATGGCCCTTGCTGCCAGCTAGTCGGCCATGCCGGCTCCACCCTTGCAATCCACCGGCAAGGCCTCCTTCCAGCCATCCAAAGACACCAAGCAAATCCCGCTTGACCCGGCCAACCCGGCTCAGTGCGTCACCATCGGCTCCCGCCTCAACATTAAATAGGAAGGTGAGCTCGTCGACTTCCTCCGTGAGAATCGGGACATCTTTGCATGGTCCCCCAAGGAATGCCGGGTGTTCCGAGGAAGTTCGCCGAGCACAAACTCCATGTCCGGCTGGACGACAAGCCGATCAAGCAACCCCTGCGCCGCTTCTCCAACGAGAAGCGGCATACTATAGGCGAAGAGATCACCCGGCTGCTCGCAGCCGGGTTCATCATGGAAGTATTCCACCTGGATTAGCTGGCCAACCCAGTCCTGGTACTGAAGAAGAACAAGACCTAGCACATGTGCATCGACTACACTAGCCTGAACAAGGCATGTCCCAAGGACCCATTCGCCCTGTCGCGGATCGATCAAGTCATCGAATCCATGGCCGGCTGTGACTTGCTGTCCTTCCTGGACGCCTAGTCAGGCTACCACCAGATCAAGCTGGATCCGAAAGACCGGCTCAAGACCTCCTTCATCACGCCCTTCAGGGCCTACTGCTACATCACCATGTCCTTCGACCTGAAGAATGCTGGTGCCACCTTCCAATGATGCATGCAGAAGTGCCTCCTACCTTAGATAGGCAGGAATGTCCACGTCTACATCGACGACATCATCGTCAAAACCAAGAAGCACTTCAGCCTCCCCGACGACCTTCGGGAGACCTTCGCAAACTAACGCGAGTACAAGATCAAGCTCAACCCAGAGAAGTGTGTCTTCAGCGTCCCCGCCGGACAACCATTGGGTTTCTTCATGTCCGCCCACGGTATCGAAGCTAACCCCGAGAAGATCAGCGCGATCGAGCGCATGCCGAAACCGACCCGGCTCCGCGACGTCCAGAAGTTCACCGGCTGCCTCACCTCACTCAGCTCATTCATCAGACGGCTGGGAGAGAAGGCCCTGACCCTCTACGGCACCTTCGCAAGATGGCTCTTACCGAGTCGGGTCAAACCAAGAGGCCAGGCGCCTTCGACTGACTTGACGAGGCGGACGAGGCCTTCTGTGGCCTCAAGAAGGCTCTCACCCACGTGCCCATTCTGGCTGCGCCGGCTGAGAAGGAACCGTTGCTCGCCTACATCGCGGTGACCACCCGCGTCATCAACGTCATTCTGGTGGTCGAGTAGCCGGAGGAGGGCAAGTCCCTGCCGGTCCAACGACCCATCTACTACCTCAGCGAGGTCCTCTCCGCGTCCAAGCAGAACTACCAACACTATCAAAAGATGTGCTACGGCATATAATTCGCCGCCAAGAAGGTCAAGCAATACATCCAAGAGCATACCATTATCGTGGTGAGCACGGCCCCGCTTGGCGAGATCATGAGCGGCTGGGACTCCACCAGCTGGATCGCCAAGTGGGTCATCGCCCTCGCCGATCATGAGACCCGATACGAGCCAAGAACCGCCATCAAGTCACAGGCGTTGGCGGATTTCCTCGTCGACTGGGCGGAGACGGAGTTTGTCCCGCCTCCCCCAGACTCCACGCATTGGCGCATGCACTTCGACGGCTCGAAAATGAGGACCGGCCTGGGTGCCGGCATAGTCCTATCCTCCCTGAAAGGTGATCAACTCAAATACGCCCTATAGATCCACTTCGCCGCCTCCAACAACATGGCTGAGTACGAGGCCATCATCCATGGCCTCCGGCTTGCCAAGGAGATCGGCATCAGGCGCATCCTCTGCTTTGGCGACTCCGACCTTGTGGTGCAGCAAGTCTCTCGTGAATGGGATGCCAGTGATGCCAACATGGCCAGCTACCGCTTGCTTGTACAATAGCTCACCGGATCCTTCCAGGGCTGTGAGTTTCATCACATCCCACGGGCGGACAATGAGCCGGCGGATTCGCTGGCGAAGATCGGCTTCACCCGGCAGGCCATCCCAGCTGGCGTCAGCCGGTCCCGTTCGGCGACAAGTCCGGTCTTCTCCCCCTGGAGGGTGGCCAGCTCACCTGCAAGACACAACCAACGTCAGCCGATTCCCGGGGGCTATATGCCGCTCCTACAAAGTGCAACCCTCCTTGCACGCGCACCAGCTCCTCCTCCAGGTGGTAGAAGCCATATTTGTCATGGTTGTGGATGGTGACCGCTTCCGCAAACAGCTTCTGCCGCAGAGAGGTTCCCTCCTGTCGCCAAAAAGGGGGGCAAAGGTCAAGACATTCCCAAAGGAGATCCGGCTCGGCTGCCCGTCAGCCGGTCAGCCGGCCCGCATCTTGCAGGCTACACCCAGTGGGTGTGCTCGCACGCCCCCGCTAAAAACTCTAAGGCAAAAGTGTTGGCTTACCTCTGCACGCTGAAGAACGCCTCCACAAACCAGGCCAGCTCCTGTCGGCACCGGTCCAGGACACTTCCCAAGTCCGCGAAGGACGGGACCAGGCCACCTGCCTGGGCGCCGGCAGGGCCGGCGCGCTCGCCAGCGCTTCCTTGTCCCGGACGACCTCCTGCATCGACCATAGGGTCCTCCGGGCCCGGCCACCGCTGCCGCCCGGGCTTGCCGCGACTCCATCCGTCGGGGGCAGGTTGATGACGACAAGGGGCCGAGATTTGCCTCCTGCCACCCCCGCCCAGTGCCGCATCCTCCTCTCCCGGCCGCTCTGGCGCGTCGGTTGCGCGGGAAGGCACCTCCACCTCCATGGCTGCCGTCTCCGTCGATGCCGCCTCCGGGGCCACCGGGACCTCCGGCACCTCGACCCAGTCCGGTTGGGCCACAGGGGGGGTCACTTCCAACACCTCAGGTCAGGTTGCCTCGGGAGCCTACTCCGTCGTCGCTTCCCTCGCCTGGGCCATTTCTTGCCCGGGCAGAGGCGCTAGCTGGTCCATGGCCGCCCCCTGCGTCTCGCTCAACGGAAGCCTCGACATGCGGGTGGACTCTGCTGCCGAGTCCGACGCCCGGGGGGGGGGGTCTGCCGACCCCCTCCGCCTTCGGGCGCTCGAGGTCCCGGAGTGCGCGGACCCTCCTTGCGTGCCAGACCGGGAGGCTCGCAGCTCCACGAGCCTCCTCTTTTCCTCCCGCTGGGTGGCCACGTGCTCGATGGCCAGCCGGCTAGTGGCATCCGTCATCTCCCCCGCCGGCTCCTCATCTTGGAGCTAGATGGGGTTACTTCAGCATCCAAGAACCGGTCATTAACTGGCTCGCAAGGTGGAAGCAAAAACTTACACAAAGATAAAGAACTTATGCAATAATGTAGCGACCCGACCTGAAAGGTCGAATCTCCGGTGTTTCCGTACCATCCCAAGATCATGCTGGTACACACACGGTACATCAATGTATATATCAAAGGGAAATCACACAGCATTACATTAATCGAAATCTCATATCGAGTCCTTTATTACAATAAAAATTACAATAAAGTGGCTAAAAGCCAACTCATGAGAATATCTAAATCTTGCGGAAGCGTCGAAGGTAGATGAGTCCATCTGACTCCAAGGGCATCTCACTGAGCATAGAACGTGTCCTCACTCCTGGTCGGAAAAGTACTCTGCAACATGATACGTTGCAGCCATGTAGGTCAGCATATGGAATATGCCGGCAAAGTCACAAGAGAGGGGTGAAAAGATAATCATCTAGTCTATATGCTTATATGGCAGGTGGGGTGGTAAGTTTTTGCGTAAAGCCAAGTTTTTCCTACATCAAGAGAGGTATAAGCAAAAATATTACTAAGTTGGTTGATTAATGAGATGTTTCCACCAACCAATTCTCATACCCAATTGTTAAATACCCACATCATCATATTACTTGTGTTGAGAATTCCGAATGTTTCAGTTCCTTTGGCTCAAGTCGTCCATGACCGTGGACACGGCTAATCGATTAGGTTTGAGTACTCTGTAGAGTTTTGCACACGTTCCCCACAAGATTTGGTCGCCTCCGTTTGATTTCTCGCACTTCAGGGTGTTTGAGAAACGGATGACCAAAACATGGTCTTCCAAAGGGTTTCCCTGCGACTCTGTCGGTGCCCATCCTTTCCTACCGTTCTTCTACCTCTCGTAGCACCGCCTGTCCAGGGTCACCACGATATCCAACCAAGCCAGAGCCCATAATGACTTGTGGTTGTGCAGGTAAGCCTTGGGTTTTAAAGCATCCATCCATCTCTTTGTGCCTGGGTGGACCTTTCCGCGTGAATACTGGCCATCTCCAGCATCACCTAGGCAAATCCACTGGTTTCTCCAGGGTGCCGTTCAACCATCATCCACCCAGAGGTATGTGGAAAACTCGGAGTCTTAAATCATGATCATTAGGTAGGTCTTGAAATTATTAACTCTCTCAACTCTCATGAATCACACAACCAACCCCGTCTACTAATAGCATAGCAAAAAGTAATACAACGTTTCCCGGGGCCAATGTGTCAAAGAGTTTGAGGGGGTACCTACCACATGATACTACTACAATGTAACCAAGTTTCCAACTAACCTATCTTGCATGCAATTTGGGGAGATGGTAGAACTAATGCTTTTAAAACATGGGTAATCATGATCAAAGTGACTTGCCTGATTGATGATCTTCGTACTCGTGGGACTCTAAGTAACAAGCTTCGCACTCCGGATAATCTAACGAAGCAAACAAGCACTCAATAAGCATACAACAGAATATTGTAACCCACAAACATCAATCAAGAACTAGTAAACAGTCAAGACAAAACAATGCACAAATCACAAGTAAGGAAAACACACAAAGTTTTGTTTACTAGGAGATGATTGATACAACACTACTACATAATAAAACTATTTTGAAATAACAAAACAATTGTTCAAAGCAAGGAAACAATAAAATATTTTTATTAATAAACAGAATAAAATCAATTTAAGTTTGTTGAGAAAACTTTTGTAAAGTTTGTAAAAGTTTTGATAAACACTATATGAATCAACTATAGTTTTACTATCAAAAGAGCAAAACAAAACTTATTATTTATTAACAAAACATGTTCTTAACAGAAAAGAATTTACAAATAAACTTGTCTTAGAAAACAGAATTAAATTATATAAAAGTCTATTAAAAGAATCTATTACTAAACTAGTTGTTTTAATCAAAATAATCCTATTTGAAAAGAAATTGTGATTCCTATATTAACAAGGAAATAAAATAAACAATTTTATATTTTTATAAACAATAAGTAAAACACTAGATGTATAATCAACAGAACCTACTAAACAAATTAAAACTAAATCTAAATTTAAACTAATTAAAACTAAGTATATAAAACTATATTATAATACTAGGCAGATTCTGTTTTTGGTTAAAACATTAATCAAATTCATCCTAAAAATCTTCAAACTAAATATGGAGATAGCCCTAACTAATACCAAACAGTAGCAAAAAGATTCATATCAAAATCTATTTTCAAACTCTAGTTATTCAGATTTGAAGATTTTGAGCAAATTTGATTAAATTCAAATTTATAGTTCAAATTTGAAATTTAAAAGTACAGGGTGAAACTACATGAAAAATGTGATCTATTGCAAAAAGAATCAACTCAAAACACTAAATAGATTAAAAGATATAGCTAAAACAAATTTAGAATAGGTTCTGTTTACTAAAAGAAATCACAAAAAAGACTAAATCTAACGGACGGCCAGGGGTGACGTGGCGCGATTCTACTAGCTGGCTAGCGCGTGCGTTAGTTAGTTTCGAGCGGGCGACCGAGGCCAAGGAGAAAACGGTTCGCCGTTTTAATGTTCTAATCCGAGCCGTAGGATTAGGATCGGAGGGAGGGGGAGTGTCGACGGCGACTTACCGGTGGGGAGGAAGAACTCCGGCGATGGAGGCGGCGGCCGGGGGTCGAGGAATTCGCCGAAGGTGGCTCCGGTGGTCGAGGAAGGCAGCAAAGGGGGTCGGGCGACAGCGGCGGCCCTCCGGCGTCGAACGGAGGCGTCGGGGAGGGGAGAGGACGACCGGGGCGATGGCTACGGCGTAGGGCAGCTCCGGTGGTGGCGCAACTCCGGCGAGCAATTGCGCAGCGCCTCGGCGAGGGAGAGAGGGGGCTTGGGGGTGAATGGAGAGAGTAGGGGCAGCACTACTTATAGGGTGCTCGGGTGGTGCGGGGGAGGAGAGAGGAGAGAGATCCGGGAGGGGGAGGAAACGGCCGGCGAGGTCGTCGGCGCGTGCGGGGGAGGAGAGAGATGACCGTTCGGGCTAACGGTCGGTCGGGGTGGGGCCCGGTGTCAGCGAGAGGGAGCTCGTCCGTTGCGCGTTGGTCGGCCGGCCGGTAATAAATTCGCGAATAACTGCCGTGGGCCGGCCCGTTTAATACTAACCGTTACCGTTTTTCCTTTAATGATTTTCCAGAGACATTCAAAAGCTTTTAAAACATTCAAACCTTCTATAAATATAGGGGTATTATATATCAAAATTAACAGAATAATAAATTCTATTTAATGAACATTTCTATTCTGTCATTTGAACACTTTGAAAAAAAATAATATTTTCAGAAATTGCCTAATTGTTTTTAAATCCTTTTTTGCAAATATTTACAAAATAACTCGTGGTTATTATTGTTCAAATGTATCACCAAGATGACCCTGGTGTGGAGTGTCATGTTTCTCCCCTCTTATTTGAACTTTTAACCAAAATTTCAAATAGGTGAAAGCAAGTTAGGGAAAAATAGAAAGGGCTTTCAGAAAGTCAGAAGAAGCATTTCAATTATACATGTATTCAAACAATGATGATGATGGATGCATAGCTATATTTCATAACATTCCAAAATGGAATTTTGGGATGTTAAAATAACAAGGGGCTGGGCCCACTTGGCGCGTGGCGGTGGCTTCCGCGCGGCCACCTTCACCCGCTTCGAACCTGGCGGCAGGGCCGCCAGCCCCTCCTCAGTCGGACTCTTCCCCTGGCCGGCCGCTTTGGCTGCTAGGCCTCAAGCCGGCCGCTCCTCGCTCCTCCGGTCCTGGCGCGCTGCGGGAGGAGGTCCGTCTAAGATCATCAAATCGTCATCATCGTCGTCATCGTCTGTTGAGTCTCTAATGGAGGGGGCAAGAGGGAACTCACCCGCTCCGTTGGTTTCCCCGGGTGTGCCGGACCCTCCGACCCCGCCAGGAGCGCCGCCTCGCGGATCCGCTGGCTCGTCGGCTCCTCCCGAGGAGTCCACTTCTTCCTCCGGGGTCCTCCCGTCTAGAAGTCTTCAGAGTCAGAGTCCTCGCGCTTCGCCTCGAAGATCTGCGGGTGCGGGCTGTCCGGTGTGTTCTATCGCACCAGTAGCTGCGGTCAGCAC
The DNA here is from genome assembly GCA_022496015.1 of Hordeum marinum. Classification (NCBI taxonomy): domain Eukaryota; kingdom Viridiplantae; phylum Streptophyta; class Magnoliopsida; order Poales; family Poaceae; genus Hordeum; species Hordeum marinum. The sequence continues at coordinate 119,529,322 of CM039678.1, forward strand.
TTCAACGTAAGTTCTCCAGCTGGGTGCCGGCTGGGGAATACCAAACTACAAAGAACCACCTCGACGAAAAAACTCACCAGGGGAGGCCGGTTGATGCGATCGTACAGCTCCATGCCGAAGCACCACGAGGCGGGCTTCAGCTTGAACGTCGTGAGGGTGTTCAGCCGCTTCGCCACCTGAGCTGGCGTCAGCTCGACGGTGGACTGCTGGTAGGGGTCATGCCGGCTGGACATGTTGTAGATCTAGTGTGGTCACATCTGGAGGGGCACACCCGGCACGAGACGAAGGCCGCCACCAGGTCGGCGGCGACCAGGCCCTCATCGTTCTTCAATTGCGTGAGCCGGGCAAACTCGTCCAAGGCCACGCCGCGCGGGGTAGGTCCCAGCCAGTTCTGCTGAGAGGACTACCTGTCCTCAAACAGTGGCAGCCGGATGTAATCCGTCCTTGGGTCGACGTTCTTCGCGTAGAAGAACGTTCGGTCCCACCCCTTGAAGGAGTCGATTAGAGAGAGAGGGGGAAAGCGAGCGACGCCACGGTAGCACACCATCGTGCCCCCGCATGCGTAGCTCCTCAAAGGCTTGAGGTAGAAAAGGGCATTGAAGAACTCGATGAAGGGGAGGATGCCAAGATACCCCTCGCACAACGCCATGAAGGCGGAGAGGTACAAAATAGAGTTTGTACCGAGGTTGTGCGGCTGGAGGTCAAAAGTATCGAGGAGAAGTCGGAAGAAGATGCTCACCGGAAGCCTGAAGCCCCGGGAGAAGTGCCAGAGGAACACGACGTGTTCCCCTGGCTGTGGCACCGGCGCTATCTCGTCGCCCGGCGCGCGTGTGGCCACCTGCTCCGCCGGCGGCAGCATGCACGCCCAGCGCAGCTTGGCGATGTCCGCCTCGACAATGAAGGAGCCAGCCCAGCTGCCGCTGCATCCATCGGCCATCGCGGCGGCGGTGCGGCGTGCCGGCGCGGGTGGAAGATCGGGTGCGACGACATGCGAGGAAGGAAGAGAGATGGTGAAGAAGGGCAGTGAGGAGGCAAGTGGGGCACGGGTACCTCCGCCTCCTGCCCTTCCTCCCCGTTTATAGGGGAGGCCACGATCGGGGACCTGGGATCAATTGTGCCCACTCCCCCCGGAAACTCTGCGTGCGTGGGTAGCCCCAGGCCGTAACGGCCGCTTCGGGCTGCAGAGGATCCGACCCTGCGCCCCAAGGCCTACTGGGCTATGCCTAGGTCCTAGCGGGCTAGGCCCAGGCGACTTCCCGTCTCCCCGCGTGCGCGGGACCCACCGCATCATTACATGCCGCGCAACATGCCGCGTGCCGATGCGGGTCCTGGGGCGGCGCGTCGGAACCCAAGGCGTCGGGTCCAACGAACGACCCGGGTGCCCCTTCGCGTTTGAGCCGGAGGCGGCTAGTGCCGAGGGGAAGCCACCGGCTCCCCACCGTCCGCCAAACGCGGGCCCCCGTCGGCTTTGGGGACTACTAACGGGGTTTATAACCCTAGGTAGGCCAAAGCAATGGGGTCTTCCCCCTTTCGCTTCGAAGAAAAACTACGTGGCTGGCTAGCCGTGGCCGGCTAGAGGACGTCCAGCGGAAGCCAGTGCCGGCTGGCACCCCGGCCATCTGGTCAAGGAGCCGGTTGGGCCCTCGGGCGGCTGGGCGTAGCCGGCTCTTCCGTTGACATTGGGACGGACATGCCCCGTCCCGTCCCTTTGCGCGCAGGTACGACGATGCGACGTGACCGACATGACGGGTGGCCCTGTGGCTACAGTGGCCGCTTACGCACTACCGCGTGTGGCTACAGTCTGACCATCCCGGCCGTTGACCTTGGTGAGAGCGACAAGGCGGGGGAACAGTGTTGGCATGTCCTCGCCGCTCGATTACCTGCCCCGGTGTGGTTATAGTACCGCCGGCCGTACCGGAGACTTCGGCCGGCTGGGGCTAGACGACGCCCCCTGGGCAGCCCGTGCCGCGGCAGGTGGGCAAGGGTCAATTGCAGAGCTGGCTGGCAGGCCCCAACGGGATATGGGACCGCTCGGCCGGCGGGCCCCGCCAGCGATGAGACGCCACGAGCGGCGGGACCCCCTGGCCAACCGGAGAGGCTGCAAGCTGGGTCCCCCCACCTTTGTACTTATGACATATTGTAAGAGTCGAGGGGTTGGCCTATAAAAACCCCCGAGCCCCCCATGCGATGGACGGATGGATTGTCGCTCACAAACACACACGGAACTCTCATTCCCTTCTCTAGTGGCAGAGGAAGACGAGCCGGCTGCTCCTTCTTCCTCCTCTAGACACAGCTCCGGGAGCATCCTTGTACACATACCCATCCATCCAACTAGACCAAGCAGGACTAGGGATGTTACCTCCCACGGAGGGCCCTGAACCTGGGTACATCGTGTGTCACCACCGCTTGTGCCCAATCTCGCACCCAGAGCCCGTCGGCGACCTCCGGCCCCAACCACTTACGATAAGCCACCCCATGTCATCTATCATGAGAAAACGATGACACATACCCAGCATCCTTCATGTCAATGTCTCCAATGATAACGTTAGCGGTCTTGCCGCCTTTCCTAGGATTACGCTTGTGATAGCAATTAGGGCAACTGGGAGCCCAATGGTCAGGATCTCCGCACACATGGCAAACACATTTCTTCTTGTCATTCTTCTTCTTGAAGTTGGTGTGCTGTACAGCCTTGTTCTTCCCATCAAATTTTGCTTTACCATCAAACTTGCCCTTGTTCTTGAACTTGTGGGGCTGGAAGTTTTTCTTCTGTACCAGATTGGCACTAGATCCTCCCTCAATACCTCGAGCACGTGTATCCTTTGCTCTCGCCTTTTCTTTGACATCAAGACTACCAATGAGATCCATAACTTAAAACTTTTGTCTCTTGTGTTTCAGAGAGGTAGCAAAGTTCATCCATGTAGGAGGAAGCTTAGTGATGATGCCTCCGGCAACAAACTTGTCCGGTAACATACAATTGAAGTGCTCAAGTTCTCTAGCAAATGACTGTATCTCATGAGCTTGCTCAACTACGAAGCGCTCTTCAGTCATCCTGTAGTCATAGAATTGTTCCATGATGTACAACTCAGTGCCGGCATCCAAGACCCCAAACTTGGCCTCGAGTGCGTCCCACATATCTTTTTCATTGTCAATTGACGCGTAAGCATCAACTATGTTCTCACCAAGAACACTCAAGAGAGCAGCCTTAAACAGGGTATCCATTTTCTGGAAAGCCTGCTCCTGTTGAGCATCATAATCTCGTTCAGGTTTGCCAAGAGTGGCATCATAGCAACTCATGGTTTGAAACCATAAGACTACTCTCACGTGCCACCTCTTGTAGTGCACACCCTCAAACATAGGAGGCCTCATGGATGCAGCAAAACCACTTGGGGTAGATTGCCTATAATAAGGTTTTTGGATTGATGGAAATATGAGAAATTTACCATATGATTTTATTAATAGGAAAAATAAATAAAACATCATGGAAAACATGACTATTATAGTAGATATGAAACAAGTCATGTTATCTAAAAGAAAGAGGGCAAATAGCATGTGCACATGTGAAGGAGAACAAAACATATGTGGAACAGAGGCTAGTGCAAGAAAAACTAGAGCAGGAAACTGAAGCATGATCTTAAATAGAGAGAACACGAGGACGTACAGAACAACGGCAGAAGGCCCGGTCTTGGGGTCGGTGTCGTCGCCAACCATGTCATTGAAGAGGTAGTCGATGTCGGGGAAGAAGTCGTCGTTGGGGAAGTGGTCGTCGGTGTCCGAAGCGTCTGTAATTAACCGGTCAGTAGTCGCACAGAGCGCTCCCCAAAAACCTTATCACCCTTCTCCCATACAGGACTCAAAGAGGTGCGGTTTCGGAGGCCTACTATCCTGACCTGCGGTGCATGCCGCAAGCCAGGATGGAGAAGATCGTAGCAGCTCAGTGTTTGGAACTCGGTGGCAAGAGGGAGATGATCTTCTAGTGTCTCTCTGGAGAGGAGCGACCTCTCTTTTATAGGCACAGGAGAAGGAGGCGAATAGGCTGCGTTAGGAGCTGAAGGGAAAGAGGGAGACAAAACAAAAAGGTAGCAGTCGAAGGGTGCAATGTTCATACTCAATATCCACTACAGCAAAAACTTTCAGCTTCCGAGTGACCTTTCGTATACCAATCGTGCGCAGCAAAAATATAGACAACGGCTCGGCTCATTCCCGCAGCCCGCAGTGCGTCGTGACGAGGCGTGGCGTGGCAAGGCGGGTGACGGAGGAGGAGCGCGCGTGTATGTCTCTCTTGTTCTCATGCTCATACATGTGGGGAAACATCCTCCCTTATAAGGAGGTCCAACTCCCACCAAACTAGCAATGTGGGACTAAACTTTGGTTCCACCTCTTGCCATGCACGAATGGGCTGTGTGGGCCTTTAGGATTTATTAGGAATTTCTGAAATAGCTATTGGGTTGGCCCAAAATCGATTAAATTCTAGCAAAAACCTCATGGGTTGCTGCGAAAGGACCTCCTGTAGATCCATCCACTTTATCTGGCTTTACTTGTGAAACTTCATATTCCTGTAATGAGTCACTTGAATCCAACTACAAATTCTTCAAAAATCATAAAGGTGAAGTATTTTCCAGATTTGTTGGAACTAACTGCAGGAATGGTTCACCTAAGAAGAAAATCTGGGTTCCCAAGAGCTGCCTACAAAATCTTCAAGTGAATGTCCTCATGACACCACTCATGAAGAACAGGGTCCTCATATGGACAAAAGTCTTCACTTGGACCAAATTCCTCAAATGGTCAAAAATATCATTCTCGTGCTAATGCATCTGTTTCGTAGGGAAAATCTAAGAGTTCTAAATATGTGCATTATTCTTCAAATCGTTATGTTCATAAGTCCACAAAGAATTTCTCTGCTTATTCATATGAGTACTCTAACCCGCGTCCTGTAAAACGAAGTGCACTAGCTTCAATGCCTCCCTTCTCATATGGTGCTCGCAGAATGATGGACTCTTTGCCACCCCTTCAGATGTGGGTGGTGAAGAAATCGAACTAATCTCTTATGCAGGATCAGGTCTCAAAATGAACTTGAACATCTGATGAATTTGCTGGAGACCTGAGGAAATGCTTGAAAGGACGCAAGCTAATCATGAAGAAATGAATTCCTCATTTCTGACGTCCTGACACTGCTTGCTTACTATGTTGTGTGATGAAATTTTGTCTGATGAAATTGATGTCATATTCTTCACTCTGAAGCATATGAGTTCATAAGTTGTACTAATTCATCTGCAGGATGAAACTCCGAAAGCTACTGAGTGGGTCCTCGACAGTGGATGCACAAACCACATGACTGGTGACAAGAATCTACTGTTGAATTTGCCACTTGCTCCATCTCATCTGAAGCATATCACCTATGCTGACAAAGGAAAAAAGCAAGGTATTGGGTCTAGGTAAGGTTGCAATCTCAAAGGACCGACACATGGACAAGGTGATGCTTGTCGAATCTCTTGGGTTCAACCTTATGTCTGTCTCAATGCTTTGTGATCTTGATATCTTTGTCATATTTGGAAAATATCACTATGTTGTCATCATGGAATCTGACAATTCCAAAGTCTTCGAAGGCTTTAGGAGAGGAGACTTGTATATGGTTGATTTCTCTACAGGTCCTCAGCCTGCCACATGCTTACCTGCAAATCCTTAAAAGGCTGGCTGTGGCATTGACGACTTGGACATGCTAGTATGAGGAACTTGCACACGCTCATGAAGAAAAAGCACGTCATTGGCATTGAAGGTGTCAAATTCCTCAAGGACCACCTCTGTGGTGCATGTGAGTCTAGGAAGATGACCAGATCCAAGAATCCCTCGAAGACAATCATGACCACGACTTGACCCTTCGAATTGCTTCACATGGACCTCTTTGGCCCCACTCATTACAACACACTAACAAAATTTTCAAGTTTGTATGGCCTTGTCATTGTTGATGATTACTCTTGCTACACTTGGGTGTATATTATTCTGTACAAGTCTGAAGTGCAGGATGTCTTCAGACGATTTGCTTCAAGGGCCTTCACCAACTTCGGCGTCAAGATCAAGCATATTAGGATTGATAATGGGACTGAGTTCCAAAACACCAATCTTGATGAACATCTTGATGAACTTGGTATTACTCATGAGTTATCTGCCCCATATACTCTTCAGCAGAACAGCGTCGTGGAGCGCAAGAGTAGGACTCTTGTTGAGATGGCTTGCACCATGCTTGATGAATACAAGACTCCTCGTCGCTTCTGGCCTAAGGCAATTGATACAGCATGTCACATCATCAACAGGTATATCTTCACAAATTCTTCAAGAAGACTTCATATGAACTTATGACTGGCAAAAACCCAATGTAAGTTATCTCAAAGTCTTCAGTGCAAAATGCTAGATTAGAGATCCTCACCATAGTTCTAAATTTGCACCGAAAGCACATGAAGGTTTTATGCTTAGTTACGGAAAGGACTCACACACCTACAGAGTCTTCAACACCTATCACCACAAGGTTATTGAAACTATAGATGTGCGGTTTGATGAAACTGACGGCTCGCAAAGAGAGTACCTACCTCCTGTGCTAGACGAATAGTCTCCTGAGGAATCCATTAAGCTAAAGGCTACTGAAGATGTTATACCCACTGAAGAATTCATTCCCACGAATGAAGACACTCATGCTGATACACTAGAAGAAAATGGTGCTGAATAAAATACTCAGCCACATCAACCTGCTCATCCAAGAGTTGCAAATGAAGTGCAGATTGACAAAATCATCGATGACATCAACGCACCAGTCCCCCTCACTCGCTCAAGAGCTTCACATTTGACTAAATTTTGTGGGCACTTTGCTTTTGTCTCTATCGTAGAGCCCACCAAATTTGATGAAGCATTCAAGGAGCCTGAGTGGATTCAACCTATGCAAGAGGAATTGCATCAATTCAAGCTCAACAACATGTGGGAACTTTTCAAGCGGCCAGATCCTCGCAAGCACAACATCATAGGTACCAAGTGGATCTACCACAACAAGCAAGATGAAAATGGCCTTGTGGTAAGAAATAAGGCTCATCTTGTAGCTCAAGGCTACACATAGGTTGAAGCAATTGACTTCAATGAAACTTTTGCACCTATTGCTAGACCTGAAGCTATTCGCATATTGCTTGCTTATGCTAACCATCATGATATCATCTTATATCAAATGGATGTGAAAAGTGCATTCCTCAATGGTAAACTTGAGGAAGAAGTATATGTTGTTGTAAATATGCCCTAGAGGCAATAATAAATTAGTTATTGTCATATTTCCTTGTTCATGATAATCGTTTATTATCCATGCTATAATTGTGTTGATCGGAAACTCAGATACATGTGTGGATACATAGACAACACCATGTCCCTAGTATGCCTCTAATAGACTAGATCGTTGATCAAAGATGGCTATGGTTTCCTAGTCATGGACATGAGATGTCATTTGGTAACGGGATCAAATCATTAGGAGAATGATGTGATGGACAAGACCCAAACTACAAACATAGCATATGATCGTGTCAGTTTATTGCTACTGTTTTCTGCATGTCAATTATATGTTCCTATGACCATGAGATCATGCAACTCACGGACACTGGAAGAGTGCCTTGTGTTTATCAAACGTCGCAATGTAACTGGGTGACTATAAAGGTGATCTACAGGTATCTCCGAGGGTGTCTGTTGGGTTGGCATGGATCAAGACTGGGATTTGTTACTCCGTGTGACGGAGAGGTATCTCAGGGCCCACTCGGTAATACAACATCACAATAAGACTTGAAAGCAATGTGACTAAGTGTTAGTCAAGGGATCTTGTATTAAGGAACGAGTAAAGAGACTTGCCGGTAACGAGGTTGAACTAGGTATGGAGATACCGACGATTGAATCTCAGGCAAGTAAACATACCGAAGAACATAGGGAACATCATACGGGATTAACTGAATCCTTGACATAGAGGTTCCACCGATAAAGATCTTCATAGAATATGTACGAACGAATATAGGCATCCAGGTCCCGCTATTGGTTATTGACCGTAGAGGTGTCTCGGTCATGTCTACATAGTTCTCGAACCCGCAGGGTCTGCACACTTAAGGTTTGGTGACGTTTCGGTAGTGTAGAGTTATGTATGGTGGTGACCGAAGGTTTCTAGGATTACCGGATGAGATCTCGGACATGACGAGGAGCTCCGGAATGGTCCAGTGGTAAAGATTGATGTATAGGAAGTCATGTTTTGTCGCCGGAAAGGTTTCGGGCTCATCGGTAGTGTACTGGCAGTGCCGGTAGTGTACCGGGAGACTATCGGGAGGGGTATTTCGACCCAAGAGGCTACATGGGCTATGGGAGAGTAAATACCAGCCCTTAGTGGGCTGGTGGAAGTCCAACACAAGGCCCATGCAGCTGGGAAGAAAAGCCCAAAGAGAAAAGGTGGAAAAAGGCAAAAAGGCAAAAATAAGGAGGAGTCCTAGTCCTACTAGGATTGGAGGAGGAATCCTCCAATCCTCCTTGGTTCGGCTGACCCAAGGGCTGGATACTTGGGATCCAAGACTCCTCCTCTCTTACTCCTATATATACTAGAGGTTTTAGGGTTTTTGGCACATGATTTTCATCCACGAGCTACCCGTTCCTCTAGTGCATAGTTTCTCCTCTAGATCGGTTTTCTGCAGTGCTTAGGCGAAGCCTTGCCGGAATAGCTCCACCACCATCACCGGAGCGCCGTCACGCTACCGAACAACTCTTCTACCTGTCCGCTCCCTCTTGCTGGATCAAGAAGGAGGACATCGTCATCAAGCTGTATGTGTGCTGAACACAGAGGTGCCATCCGTTCGGCGCTAGATTGGAAGGACCGTGATCAAGATCGCGAGACGGATCGTGATGAGATCGCGGGACGGATCGTCATGAGTTCGCAGGATGGATCATGATGAGTTCGTGGGACGGATCGTGATTGGATCGCGAGACGGATCGTGATGAGATCACGGGACGCTCGGTGATTTTGATCGTGAAGACGTTCGACTATACCAACCGCGTTTCTTAATGCTTCCCGCTTAGCGATCTACAAGGCTATGTGGATCCACTCTCCCTCTCGTAGATGCTCACCACCATGGATAGTTCTTGCATGAACATAGGAATTTTTTTGTTTCCCATGCGACGTTCCCTAACAGTGGTATCAGAGCTAGGTCTATGTGTAGATGAGATCTCGAGTAGAACACAAAGAGTTTGTGGGCATTGATGCTTAGATTGCTTCCTCCCTTGGTCATGTTTTGGTTCAGCGGTATTGTGAGATGAAGCGGCCCGAACCAACATTACTCATACGCTTACGAGAGACCGCTTCCCTCAACCGCAACTCGTTGCATAGATGGCTTGCGGGTGCCAGTTTCTCTCACTTTAGTTGGATCGGATTTGACAAAGGCGGTCCTTGAGAAGGTTGAAAAGCAACTAGTGTATCACCGTTGTGGTTTTTGCGTAGATGAGAATTGTTCTTGCTAGATACCCGTAGCAGCCACGTAAAACATGCAACAACAACTAGAGGACGTCTAACTTGTTTTTGCAGGGTATGTTGTGACGTGATATGGCCAATTACATGATGTGATATATGTGATTTATGAGATGATCATGTGTTGTATAGAATATCACGACTTGCATGTCGATGAGTACGGCAACCGGCAGGAGCCATAGGGTTGTCTTTAATTATTGTATGACCTGCGTGTCAATCATTAAGCGCTGTGTAATGCTTTACTTTATCGCTAAACGGTAGGAATAGTAGTACAAGCATGATGGGAGCGACAACCCCGATGGCGACACATTGATGGAGATCAAGATGATGGAGATCATGGTGTCATGCCAGTGACGATGGAGATCATGTTGGTGCTTTCAAGATGGAGATCAAAAGCACAAGTTCATGGCCATATCATGTCAATTATGATTTGCATGTGATGTTAATCCTTTTATGCACCTTGTTTTGCTTAGGACGTTGGTAGCATTATAAGGTGATCCCTCACTTAAATTTCAAGATGAATTGTGTTCTCCCCGAGTGTGCACCATTGCGAAAGTTCGTCGTGTTGAGACACCACGTGATCATCGGGTGTGATAGACTCTACATTCACATACAATGGGTGCAAGCCAGTGTTGCACATGCAGAACACTCGGGTTAAACTTGACGAGCCTAGCATGTACAGACATGGCCTCGGAACACAAGAGACCGAAAGGTCGAGCATGAGTAATATAGTAGATATGGTCAACATGATGATGTTCACCATTGAAGCCACCTCAACTCATGTGATGATCGGACTTGAGTTGGTGAATTTTGTGTCATGTATCGCTTGAATGACCAGAGGGATTTCAATTTGAGTGAGAGTTCTTAAGTAATATGATTAATTGAACTCATTATCATGAACATGGTCAGTAGTGTCTTTGCAAAATTATGTTGTAGATTACTAGCTCACGTTGTAGCTCCCTTGAATTTTTGTGTGTTCCTAGATAAAAAGAGTTGAAAGATGATGGTAGCAATATTGGACTGGGTCCGTGATCTGAGGATTGTCCTCATTACTGCACAGAAGGCTTATGTCCTTAATGCACTGCTCGGTGCGCCAACCACTCTAGCATCGTCTGTAGATGTTCTGAACATCTGACAGGCACGTTCTGATGACTACTTGATAGTTTAGTGCATCATGCATTACTGCTTAGAATTGAGGCTGCCAAATGTTTTGAACGTCACGGAACATATGAGATGTTCTAAGAGCTGAAATTAGGATCTCAGGCTCATGCCCGTGTTGCGAGATATGAGATATCCAACAAGATTCTTTGCCTGCCAGATGAAGGAGAATAGCTCAATCGTTGAGCATGCGCTTAGATTGTCTAGGTCCTACAATCGCTTGAATCGAGTGGGAGTTGATCTTCCAGATAAGATAGTGATTGATATAGTTCTCCAAGTCACTGTCACTAAGCTACTAGAACTTGGTGACGAACTATGAAACACCAAGGATAGAAATAATGATCCCTGAGCTGTTCGCGATGTTTGACACCGCGAAGGTAGAAATCAAGAAGGAGCATCGAGTGTTGATGGTTAGTAAAACCACTAGTTTCGAGAAGGGAAAGGGCAAGGAGGGAAACTTCATGGATAGCAAGTCAGTTGCTGCTCCAGTGAAGCAACCCAAAGTTGAACCCAAACCCGAGACTAAGTGCTTTGATTATGAGGAGAGTGGTCGCTGAAGCGGAACAACCCTAGATACTTGGTAGATAAGAAGGCTGGCAATGTCGATAGAAGTATATTTGATATACGTGTTAATGATGTGTACCTTGCGAGTACTCCTAGTAGCACCTGGCTATTGGATACCGGTTCGGTTGCTAAATGTTAGTAACTCGAAATAAAAGCTAGGGAATAAACGAAGAACTAGCTAAGGGTGAGGTGACGATGTGTGTTGGAAATGTTTCCAAGGTTGATGTGATCAACATCGCATGCTCTCTCTACCTTCGGGATTAGTGACAAACCTAAATAAATGTTATTTGGTGTTTTGTGTTGAGCATGAACGTGATTAGATCGTGTTTATTGCAACACGGTTATTCATTTAAGTTAGAGAATAATGGTTATTTTGTTTACATGAATAATACCTTCAATGGTCATGCACCCAGTGAGAATGGTTTGTTGAATCTTGATCGTAGTAATACACATGTTCATAACATTGATGCCAAAAGATACAAAGTTAATAATGATAGTACCACGTACTTGTGGGACTGCCGCTAAATGTCATATTGGTATAAAGCGCATGAAGAAACTCCATGCTGATGGATCTTTGGACTCATTCGATTTCGAATCGGTTGAGACATGTGAACCATGCCTCTTGGGCAAGATGACTAAGGACCTTGTTTCCAGATGGATGGAGGGGGCAAGTGATTTATTGGAAATAATACATGTTGATGTATGCAATCCATGAGTCTTGTAGCGTGCGGTGGATATCGTTATTTTCTTACCTTCACTGATGGTTTGAGTAGATGTAGTGTATATTTACTTAATGAAACACAAGTCTGAATCGTTTGAAAGGTTCAAGTAAATTAAGAGTGAAGTTTAAGATCATCGTGACAAGAAGATAAAAATGTCTGCGATATGATCGTGGAGGTAAATATCTGAGTTACGAGTTTGGCATACAACTTTAGACAATGTGAAAGTTGTTTCACAACTCACGCCACCTAGAACACCATAGTGTTATGGTGTGTTCGAACGTCATAGTCGTGTCTATTGAAAATGGTGCTTGCTATGATGTCTCTTATCGTTTTGCTACTATAATTTTGGGGTTATGCATTAGAGACAACTACATTCACTTTAGATAGGGCACCATCTAAATCCGTTGAGATGACACCGTGTGAATTATGGTTTGATAGAAACCTAAGCTATTATTTCTTAATGTTTAGGGATGCAACACTTATGTGAAAAGGGTTTTCACGTAATGAGCTCGAACCCAAAGCGGACGAATGCATCTTCATATAATACCCTAAAGACCGTTGGGTAAACCTTCTATCTCAAATACAAGCATAAAGTGTTTGTTGCTAAAACTGGGTCCTTTCTCGAGAAAGAGTTTCTCTCGAAAGAATTGAGTGGGAGGAAGATATAACTTGATGAGGTTGTTGAACCTTTGTTCAACCAGAAAGTAGCACAGCGCAGGAATTTGTTTCTGTGAAGCCTACATTAGTTGAAGAGGAAGTTAATTATGATGATCATGAAGCTTTGGATCAAGTTACTATAGAACCTCGTAGGTCGACAAGGATGTGTACTTCTCCTGAGCGGTACGACAACCCTATCTTGGAGGTCATGTTGTTGGACAACGATGAACCTACAAGCTGTGGAGAAGCGATGATGGGCCCGGATTCCGACAAATGGTTAGAGGCCATGAAATCCGAGAAAGGATCCATGTATGAAAACCAAGTATAGACTTTGATAGACTTGCTCGTTGTACGGTAGGTCGTTGAGTACAAATGGATGTTTAAAATGAAGACATACGCTCATGGTAAATGTCACCATTTGTAAAGCTCGACTTGTTGCAAAGAAGTTTACGACAAGTTCAAGGAGTTGACTGCGATGAGACTTTTTCACTCGTGGCGATGCTAAAGTCTGTTGGAATTATGTTAGCAGTTGCTGCATTTTTCAATTATGAAATCTGGTAGATGGATATCAAAACATAGTTTCCTTAACGGTTTACCTGAGGAGAGGTTGTATGTGATACAACCAGAAGGTTTTGTCAGTCCTAAGGATCCTAAAAGGTGTGCAAGCTTCAGTGTTTCTTCTATGAACTGAAGCAAGCATCTCGGAGTTGGAATATGCACTTTGATGAGGTGATCAAAGTTTTTGAGTCTATACAAAGTTTACGAGAAACTTGTATTTACAATAAAGTGAGTGGGAGCACTATAGAATTTCTGATAAGTATATGTGGATGACATATTGTTGATCGGAAATGATGTAGAATTTCTGGAAAGCATAAACGGTTGTTTGAAAAGAGTTTTTCAAAGGAAGACCTGGATAAAGCTACCTAATTGTTGAGCATCAAGATCTATAGAGATAGATCAAGATGCTTGATGAGACTTTCAATGAGTACATACCTTGACAAGATTTTGAAAGAGTTCAAAATGGATCATTCATAGAAAGAGTTCTCGCCTGATTCGCGAGTTGTGAAGTTGAGTGAGACTCAAAGCTCGATAACGGCAGAAGAAAGGGAAAGGACGAATGTCGTCCCCTATGCCTTAGCCATAGGCTCTGTATAGTATGCCATGCTGTGTACCGACCTGTGTGTGCCTTGCCATGAGTCTGTCAAGGGGTACAAGAGTGATCCAGAAGTGGATCACTGGATAGCGGTCAATATTATCCTTAGTGACTAAAATACTAAGGAAACGTTTCTCGATTATGGAGGTGATAAATGGTTCATCGTAAAGAGTTACGTCGATGCAAGCTTTAACACTAATCCAGATGACTCTTAGTAGCAATCCGGATACATATAGTGGAGCAACCGTTTGGAATAGTACCAAGTGGAGTGTGGTAGCAGTGTTTACACTTTGACATAGAGATTTGCAAAGTACATACGGATCTGAATGTCACAGACCCGTTGACTATAATACCTCTCTCACATGCAAAGCATAATCAAGCCCCAGAACTCAGCGGGTGTTAGATTCATAACAATGCAAATCACATGGTGATGTGAACTAGATTATTGACTCTAGTGCAAGTGGGAGACTGTTGGAAATATGCCCTAGAGGCAATAATAAATTAGTTATTGTCATATTTCCTTGTTCATGATAATCGTTTATTATCCATGCTATAATTGTGTTGATCGGAAACTCAGATACATGTGTGGATACATAGACAACACCATGTCCCTAGTATGCCTCTAATAGACTAGCTCGTTGATCAAAGATGGCTATGGTTTCCTAGTCATGGACATGAGATGTCATTTGGTAACGGGATCACATCATTAGGAGAATGATGTGATGGACAAGACCCAAACTACAAACATAGCATATGATCGTGTCAGTTTATTGCTACTGTTTTCTGCATGTCAATTATATGTTCCTATGACCATGAGATCATGCAACTCACGGACACCGGAAGAGTGCCTTGTGTGTATCAAACGTCGCAACGTAACTGGGTGACTATAAAGGTGATCTACAGGTATCTCCAAGGGTGTCTGTTGGGTTGGCATGGATCAAGACTGGGATTTGTTGCTCCCTATGACGGAAAGGTATCTCAGGGCCCACTCGGTAATACAACATCACAATAAGCCTTGCAAGCAATGTGACTAAGTGTTAGTAGAGGGATCTTGTATTCCGGAACGAGTAAAGAGACTTGCAGGTAACGAGGTTGAACTAGGTATGGAGATACCGACGATCGAATCTCGGGCAAGTAACATACCGAAGAACAAAGGGAACATCATACCGGATTAACTGGATCCTTAACATAGAGGTTCGACCGATAAAGATCTTCGCAGAATATGTAGGAAACAATATGGGCATCCAGGTCTCGCTATTGGTTATTGACCGTAGAGGTGTCTCGGTCATGTCTACATAGTTCTCGAACCCGCAGGGTCTGCACACTTAAGGTTCGGTGACGTTTCGGTAGTGTTGACTTATTTATGGTGGTGACCGAAGGTTGTTCGTAGTCCCGGATGAGATCCCGTACGTCACGAGGAGCTCCAGAATGGTCCGGCGGTAAAGATTGATATATAGGAAGTCCTATTTTGTTGCCGAAAAGGTTTCGGGCTCATCGGTAGTGTACCGAGAGTGTTGGTAGTGTACCGGGAGACCATCGGGAGGTGTATTTCGACCCAAGAGGCTACATGGGCTGTGGGAGAGTAAATACCAGCCCTTAGTGGGATGGTGGAAGTCCCACACAAGGCCCATGCGGCTGATAAGAAAAGCCCAAAGAGAAAAAGGTGGAAAAAGGCAAAAAGGCAAAAATAAGGAGGAGTCCTAGTCCTACTAGGATTGGAGGAGGAATCCTCCAATCCTCCTTGGTTCGGCTGACCCAAGGGCTGGATACTTGGGAGCCAAGCCTCCTCCTCTCTTCCTCCTATATATACTAGAGGTTTTAGGGTTTTTGGCACATGATTTTCAGCCACGAGCTACCCGTTCCTCTAGTGCATAGTTTCTCCTCTAGATCGGTTTTCTGCAGTGCTTAGGCAAAGCCTTGCCGGAATAGATCAGAAGGACCATGATCAAGATCGCGAACGGATCGTGATGAGATCGTGGGACGGATCATGATGAGATCGCGGGACGGATCGTGATGAGTTTGCGGGACGGATCGTGATGAGTTCGCAGGATGGATCGTGATTGGATCGCGAGATGGATCGTGATGAGATCGCGGGACGCTCGGTGGTTTGGATCGCAAAGACGTTCGACTACACCAACCGCGTTTCTTAACGCTTCCTGCTTAGCGATCTACAAGGGTATGTGGATCCACTCTCCCTCTCGTAGATGCTCACCACCATGGATAGGTCTTGCGTGAACATAGAAGTTTTTTGTTTCCCATGCGACGTTCCCGAACATATGTTTCTCAACCCCCAGGTTTTGAAGACCCTAAGCATCCTGACAAAGTCTTCAGACTCCACAAGGCCCTCTATGGCCTCAAGCAGGCCCCTTGGGCATGGTATAACACTCTGAAGGAATTCCTCATGAAGAAAGGCTTCAAACCCGGTTCACTCGACCCAACACTTTTCACTAAATCCTATGACAATGAATCGTTCCTGTGCCAAATATATGTAGACGATATTATCTTTGGCTGTACTGACAAACGTTATAGTGATGAATTTGCCTATATGACGAGTGAAGAATATCAAATGTCTATGATGGGGGAGTTGAAATTCTTCTTAGGTCTTCAAATTTGCCAGCAAGACAATGACATCTTCGTCTCTCAAGAGAAATACCTCAAGGATGTTCTAATGAAATTCGACATGCAAGATTGGAAAGTCATCAAAACTCCAATGACTTCAAAAGGCCACCTCTGCATTGATGAAAATGGTAAAGATTTTTATCAGAAGGTATATCGCTCCATGATTGGCTCTTTATTGTATCTATGTGCATCTAGGCCTGATATTATGCTGAGTGTTTGCATGTGTGCCCGATTCCAAGCAACACCGAAGGAATCACACCATAAGGTTGTGAAACATATTCCTCGATACTTAGCTCACACACCAGCGCTTGGATTATGGTATCCCAAGGGCTCAAATCTTCACTTCGTCGGATACTCTGATGCTGTCTATGCTGGACATCGTGTGGATCGCAAGTCAACCTCAGGCACATGTCATTTTCTCGGACAATCCTTAGTCTGTTGGTCCTCAAAGAAGCAGAACTGCGTGTCACTATCTACTGCTGAAGCTGAGTACATTGTTGCTGGTTCATGTTGCACTCAGCTACTATGGATGAAGCAAACCCTCAAGGACTATGACATCAAGGTGAAGAATGTGCCTCTCTAGTGCAACAACGAGAGTGTCATCAAGATTGCTTACAACCCAGTTCAGCATTCCAAGACTAAGCACATCCAGATTCATCATCATTTTCTTTGAGATCATGTACTCAAGGGCAACATCTCCATCGACCACATACCTAATGAACAACAACTAGCCAATATCTTCTCAAAGCCCTTGGATGAAAAGAGATTTTGCAAGTTGTGGTGTGAGCTAAATATCTTAGAATCTTCGAATGTTCTTTGTAAGGACACACATCCTAACACTTATGCAAAATTGATGACTTAGATGTGCAACACACGAAGTAACGTTTTTCTTCAATCAATGAAGAATAACCCTCTAAGTGTGAAGAAATTAATGAAGAATTTGATTATCAGAACCCTACAACAATTGTACGTCGTGTCTGAAATCATCATTCTTATACGGTGGGTCATGCCACCAACCATAGTTTCTTCAAAGTTGATTTTTTCGTCATTTTGCAAATTCTTCAAATTTTCAAATTCCTCAAGTTTACAAGTTCCTCAACTTTTGAAATTCATCAAATTTTCAAATTCTTCAAATTATGAAACTCATATTCTTCATTGACTATATATATATTTGAGTTTTCAATGTCCTCAACATCATTCACTTATTGCTAATTCTTCAAGTTGACTTTCATCTAAGTGAATGTGATCGGACCTGTCACATCCCTAGCTAGATGTCATAGGACAGCATGTGTGTGCATCATGTTTCAATTTTGCATCAACATGAAATGGGGATTAAAAGAAACCCCAAGCTCACACTGGAATCAAATTAATTAAAAGTTGGTGAAAACTCAACAAACTCAAAATGCCCATACAAAATGTTCCCTATGTCTGATAAATATGGACATGAATATATCAGGGGCCATTTTAAATATTTGAACAATTATAGAAACTTAAAAATAAATAACAAAGACTCTAAAAATGCCAAATAAAGCATTATCAATACTTTATATTTCAAAATATCCTGAAACTTTTTATTGGAGTTTGAAATATTCAAACTTGATATTATAAAATATTTGGGATATTTTATCAAAGCATTTGTATGTGAAAAAGAAATAAAACAAATGTTAGAAATAGAAAATAAGAAAGAAAAGAAAAGGAAAAGGGCACAAGCCTAGGGGGAACCGGCCCACTGGCCCATGGCCAGTCATCCCTGTCCTCTCGCCAGGAGGACAGGGGCATGCGCTCGCCGCACGTGGGCACACGCCGACCACCTCCTCCCTGCCTGGCTGCTAGCCTGGAGGGCTCGGAGAGCGCCAGCACGAGGCCTCCTCGCCGTGGCCTCTTTCTCCTCTCCCTCTCCCCCTCATGAGATCTCTCTCTCTCTCGCTCTCCCCCTCTCTGCCCGCCATGGCCAAGTTCGTCGCCACTGCGCCGCCGTAGTTCTAGCCACCCCCGCGCCCTTCTGAGCCCACCAACAGCCCCGTAGTGACCCCCTCGTTCTCCTCATGAAGCCAGTAGACGCCGGGAGCCCTCCAGAACATGCCACCGTTGTTTCTTCCCCGCCGGCCAGCAGAGCTCCACCTCGACGATTCGCCCCGTCCGGACCTCCCCCGACCTCGTCGTCGCCTCTGCTGGAACCGCGGTGAGCCGCTGGTGCTCCTCCCCCTCTCCCCCAACTTCCTCATGCCCTCTAGCGCAGTAGCTAGTCCTGCCCGAGCTGCCGCTGCCGCCAAGCTCGACGTGGCCGTCGTCTCCGGCGACCCCGAGCCCCCTCTGCTGCTTCGTTAGATGTGCGCGTGCACGGGCTACCTTCGTTAGATGTGCGCGTGCACATCGTCTCCGCGTGCCAAATGGCCGCTGGATGCGCAACTCCGGCGAGTCACCGCCGTGCTTTTGGTCGACGCCAGCCCCGCTCCGATGGGCGCCGATGTGGCCGATCATCAGTGGCTAACCCCTCTGCTAATTAGCCCCCCAGCCACTAACCAGTGGGCCCCAGATGCGGATCAAACCCTGGTCAGCACGGGGATTAGGCCTGTATCACTGACGTGCGGGCCCCGCACGTCAGGTATGACCTGGCCTGGTCAGCTGACCTGCTGACGCCATGATGACGTCAGGCTGATGTAATAAAGGAATTTCTAGTTTTAAAATAATTCCAGAAAATGTTTAAAACTTCAAAAATTCATATAAATTAATCTGTAACTCCTATGAAAATAATTTATGTATGAAAATTTATCAGAAAAATCCAATGAATCTACTGGTGCTATTATCATGCATGTTAGAGTAGCCTATGTAGATGAACATTGACATTTACTAATAGGTTAATATATGGAATATGAAATGGAGATTGATTTTGAACCTGTATTCAAGCTCACTTCAAACTAACTTGGACAATAGTTGCACTAGCCCATCCTTATATGCTACCATGTCATGATCATGCATCATATTGTCGCACTTGCGTGTATTGATTGTTATTTATCTGCATTGCGGTAGGCCCTGCTTCTGAGGATACCCCCGAGTATTTCAACGAAGGAGAGAACCTTCTCGCTACCCAGCAAGGCTAGCGACCCCCTTTGATCATTCCGATAACATCCCACTCTCTCGCTCCTGCTCTTGTTTATTGCATTAGGACAAACGTTTACTTGTCTGTCATACATGGTAGATGAACCTATTCTTTTGCATGACCTGTCATTGTCACAGTAAATAGCTAAACCTTGCAACCTAGCATACCTGGTAGATGCCTGTTCCATTATGTGCTTAGCTTACTTTGCCTACTATGCTTGCTATGCTTAGAGTTGTGTCAGGTTCGATTCATCTGGGTGATGAACTGGAGAGAAATAATGATGTTCTGATGTGATAAGCTTAAGATGAAACCGAGTTGGTAAAGGTTGCGATAAGAGGCTATGTAGGAGTACATAGCGGGTTGTCTCATTGGGACCGTTCATAGGAACTGATTTCCGTGTTTGTGATCCAAGACTAGTTACTACCACACATTGGGTTCTGGTAACTCAACCCCTCTCGACTTTTCAGTCGCTTAGTCCTTAGTCCAGGAGTTGCAAGTAGTTTCTGGTGTTTATAGCATGCTGGAGGCCATGCGTAGCGCTGACCCTAGGGGTGGGTTACGACGCGGTAGGCAGTGGCACGGTGTACCAAGGGTCACCCAAATGGTGGGCTTGGGAACCTTGCGCACATCATTTGGGGCCGTAGAGGAAACTTCGGCCGGACTTCCATGCGGGTTCAGTCTGAAATAGGCGATAGCCTGGACTAGAGGTCTTATGTGATTGATGGTCGTGGCTGACTCCCTCGCTGGGCTTCCGCTTGAAGGTTGCCGAGGTGCATGGTTTTAAGAGCACACGGTGATAAGTGGCGAGAGCGTGTGTGAAGAAGTACACCCTTGCAGGGTATGAAACTATTTGAATAGTCGCATCCTCGGATATGGACTACTTGGAAAACTTATGTTGTTCATAGATAATCAAATGGATACTCATAAAAATATCAAGACAAGTGTGAGTACCGTGGATGGCACTCTCCCAGGAGAGGAAAGTGAATCCACGGTGGTGTATCGTCATGGAGTTAGTGGACTCATGTGCGATAACTAGAATCTAAACAAAGAGCTAAAAATGGTGTAGTATAGGTTAGCCATGAGTCAAAGCTTGCATTGCTGCATAAACTTCACCACTCCCCTTGTTGATACATGAGCATGAATAGACTAGGTCTATTTTAAAGACTTGATGAGTACGTTTGTACTCACGTTTACTTAATAAATGTTGCAGATGAGACCCAGGACCCATCAGGTGGGTTCTATCTAGATGTCGACGATGCCGAATAGCTGGTGTCCCAGCTACGACCATATGCCCTGTGGCGGGCTGTAGATAGTCAGGCCATGTGCCCTTTTTACCCTTTCATCTGTCTGTACTCAGACAGCTTATGCTTCCGCTTCGTTTGTATGAAGTTGTTTGTATGACTTGAGTGTCGGGTCATGTGACCCCTATCTGTAAGAACATGTTATGCAAGGCTCGTCTAAGCCCCTTAAATAAAAGTTGTTGTATGGTTATGTTGTGATGCCATGGTTGTATCTATGCATATCGGTCATGTCGTGCGTACGTGTGACGTGCAACGGTATGCATGGGATCCGACACCTAGTCGTGTGTCTTTAGTAGTACTCTTTATGGTAAATTGCCTCTTTGTGCTTCCGCCGGGTCTTGGTAGCTTGCTACTGCTCCGGACACATTGATTGACCGGCATGTATCCTTCTTTGCTGCTATGTCTGTCCCTTCAGGGAAATGTCTCGTAGTGTAATGGAGTCCTTGTAGCTTGCTATGACTTGTCTACACTCTCTTGAGGCCGACACCTGCATTGTTGGGTTACGTATGCCTGTTTCCATATGGATGTGCCACTTGGGTTCTATGACTAGTCATGTCGGCCTGGGTTCTCTGTTGTTTGATTGCCAGCGACATGTTCACATACGTGAGCCAAAAGATGCAAACGGTCCCGGCTAAGGTAAGGCTGCAGCTGTGGAGCTTACCATGCGTGAGGCCGCAAAGTGATGTGAAATGTTATAGTCTGGATTCATATGACTTACGATCGGGGTCCCGACAACAATGGTATCAGAGCCTAACTGACTGTAGGACTACCAAGCCAAATAGATCGAAGTTGAGTCTAGAAACACTATAGCAAAGTAGGGGAATTGATTGTTGAAGGGAACATAAGGCTCTTTTTACTCCTCTTCCCAAGTTATTCTATTCTGAGTCATTCTCATCTTTCCTACATGGATAAGAACTAGGCTTCTCATCTATTGCTTAGGATGACGAGTTACTAACCATGGACTAATAGCTAGCTTGTTTACATGTGTATGTCGGTACTTGAGTATTGTTGGTGTGACAAACAGATGGAGAAGAAATTTGAGTCTAGAAATTCAAGTGGTTATGTTTTTCCATTCTTTTGCAGTTGTCTCAAAATCCTTTTTGAGCTATTACAGTCGTTATGCTGTCCAATTTCTACTAGAGTCTCTAATGTCTTTGGATCATTCTCTGTTTCAGATGCCACCTCGTCCTTCCTGCCAGGTGGTCCGCCTGACCAGGTGCATCGATGTACCGGGTCACACGGCCATGTTGGTTAGAGTTATGTTGGAGGCTGGCTACCGTTGGTACCCAGAGTACACAGTGGAGGAACAGTATCGAGATTTCAACCAGAGCCAGTATCTGTGTACTGTTAAGATTTATCCTTCATATCCTGGAGCTGCAGAGCCGCTTCACTGGACTTATGGACTAGGTGTCACCATAGACATGGCAGTTCAGGAGGCCACCTACACCATGTTGACTATCATGAGGTTTCACTATGGTCTGCTTCAGAACACAGAGTTCTGTTATGGTCCTGCTTCCATGGGAGGAGAGGATGGCTATCTTAGCGCAGCCTACTATGATCATTCTCATGAGGACCCTAGGAAGCAGGTGACCGCTCAGATGTTGGAAAATAGGGATCATGATGCACGTGCCCTTCGCATGGAGCTTTATGCTACCCGTGCACGTCTTTGGACAGCCCTGACACAGTTGGCACCTGTCGTGCAGACAGGCTATGGAGATTTGGAGATGCTAAACCCATCGCGGACTCATCTGCCAGCACGTGTAGACTGGCCCGATGTTGGAGGCATCACCCCTCTTCGAGGACCGCTGTTGCCGCTAACAAGGGGACCAAGGCCACATCCGTGTCTTATGGTTTCCAGGGATCACAGGCTAGAGTGTTTCTGGATCCTCAGGTTCACCTCTCGGGTCATGGGGGTAACCTGTATGAGGCATTCTACGGTGATGCTTGAGTACGTGGATGTTAGTACTAGTATGGTAGTAGTCGTATCGCCACAGTCCTGCGTGTCTTGTGGGATATGACTGAGGTTGAGAGTTGAGTTTCGGAGGTGTAGATAGATAATGTATAGGAAGCTTGTAATGCCTCCGATGAGTTGTGTCATCTCTCCGTAGTTGTAATTCAGCTTGGGCGTGTATTGAACTTTGTCATGGTGTGTATGAATCATGGTGTTCATAGGGCAGTTGTTATTACCATGTTGTTTGGGTGTTTACCCTCCATGCCATGTTGTCCAGTACATCCCTTATCTCATGTCTTAGAGTTGATGTCCTCTATGGCTAAGTTGTGGGTTTGTTTTTCCCAGGATGGTGGCAACTAGGAATAACCCCGTGACTACCCCTGAGCAGGGCGAGGGAAGCCAGCCAAGGCAAGAGAACCTGCCACATGCGCCTTGTTTGGCAGAAGTGATGCTTGAAGCTGAGCGAAACAAAAGGGATACCAACAGGCTGCTGGAACAAATTGAGCAGAACACAGCGTGTGCTCCCCGCAATGATCACAATGATGGTGTGTCCCTCGGTGACTTTGTCAAGCTGTGCCCTCCCAAGTATCATCATTCGATCGACCCTCTCGATGCGGATGATTGGCTGACCAACATGTTCCGTAAGATCCGAGCTGCCAATGTATCCGAGGCCAACAAGGTGACCTTTGCTACCTACTTTCTGGAAGGACCCGCCAATCTATGGTGGGAAAATTATGAAGCCATGCGTCCCGCAGGCCCCGCACCAACTTGGGCAGAATTCAGCACGGCATTCCGTAGCCATCACATCCCGGAAGGGCTGATGGATCGCAAGAGAGAGGAATTTTGTGCTTTCACCCAGGGAAGACTGTCAGTGGATGCCTATAGCCATGAGTTTGGCAATCTTGCTCGTTATGCTCCACGGGAAGTTTCAACCGATGCCAAGAAATAGGCTAGGTTCCACATGGGACTTAATCCTCAGCTCCGTCGAGATCTGCGCCTGCATGAGTGCACAACCTTCCAGGCTCTCGTCAACAAGGCTATCAATGTCGACTCTGGACAGACTGACTATGAGGCCACGAGGAAGCACAATCGTGACTTCAGCCCCGAATCTGGCTCGGGCTCCAACAAACGCCGGGTGGGGGTGCCCAACGCAGCTCTGTCGCCAAGGTACACCGCGAGGCCATCCTTCCAGGCGCCTCGCCCAGCTCAACCCAACCCTCCAGCCAGGACATTTGGAGGTCTGCCTGCCAATGTTGCTCCCTGTGCCACCATGGTCTGCTACAAATGTGGGGAACCAGGACACTACTCCCGTGAATGTCCTCAAAACAATGCCAAGCCGGCTAGACGTGGAAAGCCGGGAAAAGCTTTCTATGTGAAGCCAACTCCTGCTCGTGGACGGGTGAATTATGTTTCTGCTGAGGAAGCCCTTGAGGATCCTGATGTTATCCTAGGTATGCTCCTTGCTAATAGCCATCCAACATATGTTCTATTTGATACTGGGGCATCTCATTCTTTCATCTCAGAAAGTTATGCACAGTTGCATAACATGTCTTTTTGTGATATGCCTACTCCTGTAGTAGTTCAGACTCCTGGTTCAAAGTGGAAAACTTCTAGAGTGAGCCATGATAATGAGATTCTGGTGGATAGGCTAGTCTTCCTAGCATATTTGATAGCCCTCAAGCTTTCAGACATCAATATCATCTTATGCATGGACTGGATGAAAGCCCACTATGCTAAGATTGATACTCATACTAGGAATGTTCAACTTACACATCCATCGGGTGAGATAGTTAATGTCTCCACTCGAACAGCCAAGCGCCAACTCTATTCCCTCAATGCTAGCCCTCTTCCAGAATTAGAAGATATTCCGATAGTCCGTGATTTTCCGGATGTCTTTCCAGAAGAACTACAAGGAATTCCACCTGTTAGAGATGTTGAGTTTGTAATAGAGCTCATTTCAGGGACTGTCCCAATAGCCAGAAGACCCTATAAGATGGCACCCTTAGAACTAGCCGAACTTAAGATCCAACTCGATGAAGCTTTGAAGAAAGGTTTCATCCGTCCTAGTTCTTCTCCTTGGGCTTGTCCCGTCCTCTTCGTCAAGAAGAAGGATGGATCGGATCGGATGGTTGTGGATTATCGGCGAGTGAATCTGGTCACCATAAACAACAAGTATCCGCTCCCCAGGATCAACAATTTATATGATCAACTCGCTGGATCCTCTGTCTTTTCCAAAATGCATTTGAGGTTGGGATACCATCAAATCAGAATTAGAAACGGGGACATTCCAAAAACGGCTTTTGTTACTCGCTATGGCCAATACGAGTACACCGTTATGTCCTTCGGTTTAACCAATGCTACAGCCACCTTCTCTCGCTTGATGAATTCGATCTTCATGGAGTATTGATAAATTCGTCGTGGTTTACCTTGATGACATACTCATCTACTCGAAGAACAAACAGGAACATGCCGAGCATCTAAGGCTGGTATTGATGAAACTTCGAGAGCACCGTCTGTATGCCAAATTCTCCAAGTGTGAATTTTGGTTGCCAGAAGTGACCTATCTAGGCCATGTGATCTCTGGTAAAGGTATTGTTGTCAATCCCGAGAGAGTTCAGGCCATTCTTGATTGGACTCAACCTGAATCGATTAAGCAAGTTCGGAGTTTCCTTGGCTTAGCGAGCTATTGTTGCCGCTTTGTCGAGAATTTCTCCAAGGTTTCGAAACCTCTGACTGAAATCCTCAAGAAAGATAAAAAGTTCGAGGGGACTCCACAATGCGAGCACAGTTTTTAGGAGTTGAAAAGACGACTGACCTCTGCTCCCATTCTGGTGCCACCAGATTTCTCTAAGGACTTTGTTATCTATTGCAACACCTCGCGACAAGGATTAGGTTGCATTCTCATGCAAGATCGCCATGTGATTGCATATGCATCTCGATAGTTGCGTCCACATGAGGATAATTATCTAACACATGATCTTGAGCTTGCAATTGTGGTCCATGCACTAAAAATCTAGCGACATTACCTTCTGGGTAATCGCTCTGAAATTTACACTGATCACCAAAGTCTGAAATATATTTTCACCCAGCCGGATTTGAATCCCAAGCAAAGACGGTGGGTTGAGTTGATTATAGATTACGACTTAGGGATAACTTACACCCCGGGGAAAGCCAATGTTATGGCTGATGCACTAAGTCGTAAGTCTTATTGGAACAACCTGATGTTACAACAAGGTCAACCACTTCTCCATGAGGAATTTCGGAAGTTAAACCTTCACATTGCTCCTCAAGGATTCCTTTCCAACCTGGTGGCAAAACCTACTCTTACGGATCAATTATAGCAGCCCAGAAGCATGATGACGGGATATCTCGGATCAAAAAAACATTAAGAAGGGTAATGTTAGGTGCCTCTCGGAAGATGATCGAGGTGTTGTCTTCTTTGAGAATCGCTTGGTGATCCCGAAGAAGCAACATCTATGACAATTGATCCTTAAGGAGGTTCATGATTCTCCTCTCACAATTCATCTGGGTAGTACCAAGATGTATTAGGACCTATGCCAGAGTTTCTGGTGGACTAGGATGAAGAGAGAAATTGCCCAGTTCGTTGCTAATTGCGATGTTTGACGTCGCGTGAAAGCAGAACATCAAAGGCCTGCTGGCACCCTTCAGCCTTTAGCTATTCTTGAATGGAAATGGGATAAGGTCAGTATGGATTTCATTACCGGATTTCCTAGGACCAAGAGAGGGAATAATGCTATCTTTGTGGTCATTGAACGCCTTTCCAAAGTGGCTCATTTTCTTCCTGTTCGGGAGAGTATAACTGCTAGTCAGCTAGCGGAGTTATATGTTTCTCGAATAGTCTCTCTTCCTGGTGTTCCATTTTTGGGTAAGTTTTCAAACCTCTATGGGGACTCATCTAACCTTTAGCACTGCTTTCGACCCGCAATCAAGTGGGCAAGTTGAGCGAGTCAATCAAATCCTTGAAGACATGCTCCGAGCTTGTGTTATATCCTTCAGTATGAACTGGAAGAAATGTCTTCCATTTGCCGAATTTTCTTATAACAATAGTTATCAATCAAGCTTGGGAAAAACCCCTTTTGAAGTTCTCTATGGACGAAGGTGTCAAACACCTCTTAACTGGCCAGAAACCGGAGAGAGGCAACTCTTTGGCCCGGATATGATCCAGGATGCAGACGAGCAAGTTCACATTGTTCGTGAAAAGTTGAAAACAGCCCAATCTCGTCAAAAGAGCCAATATGATCACCATCATAAGGCTGTGACCTATGAAGTTGACTAGAGGGCTTACCTTCAGGTTACACCTATGAAGGGTACCCATCGATTCGGTATCAAGGGCAAGTTGGCTCCTCGTTACATTGGACCTTTTCGCATTCTTGCTAAACAAGGAGAGGTTGCCAACCAATTGGAACTTCCGCTGCATCTTTCCAAGGTTCATGATGTCTTCCACGTCTCGCAACTCAGGCGTTGCTTCTCGGACCCTGTCCATGAAGTAGACCACGAACCGCTTGATCTCCAAGATAACCTTACATATCGAGAATACCCTGTTCATATTCTGGATCAAGCTGAGCGTACCACTCGATGTCGGCACATCAAGTTTCTCAAGGTTCAGTGGTCACACCATTCTGAAAAGGAGGCCACATGGGAAAGACAAGATTGTCTTCGACTAGAGTACTCCGTGCTCTTCCCGACGACTTCAAAATTGCGGAACGAGATTCTTTTGAGTGGGGGTGAGTTGTCACATCCCTAGCTAGATGTCATAGGACAACATGTGTGTGCATCATGTTTCAATTTTGCCTCAACATGAAATGGGGATTAAAAGGAACCCCAAGCTCACATTGGAATCAAATTAATTAAAAGTTGGTGAAAACTCAACAAACTCAAAATGCCCATACAAAATGTTCCCTATGTCTGATAAATATGGACATAAATATATCAGGGCCCTTTTAAATATTTGAACAATTATAGCAATTTAAAAATAAATAGCAAAGCCTCTGAAAATGCCAAATAAAGCATTATCAATACTTTATATTTCAAAATATCCTGAAACTTTTTATTGGAGTTTGAAATATTCAAACTTGATATTATAAAATATTTGGAATATTTTATCAACGCATTTGTACCTGAAAAAGAAATAAAACAAATATCAGAAATAGAAAATCAGAAAGAAAAGAAAAGGAAAAGGGCAGAGGCCCAGGGGGAACCAGCCCACTGGCCCTTGGACAGTCATCCCTGTCCTCTTGCCAGGAGGACAGGGGCGTGCGCTCGCCGCGCGCGGGCACACGCCGGCCACCTCCTCCCTGCCTGGTTGCTGGCCTGGAGGGCTCAGAGAACGTCAGCGTGAGGCCTCCTCACCATGGCCTCTTTCTCCTCTCCCTCTCCCCCTCGCGAGCTCTCTCTCTCTCTCGCGCGCGCGCGCGCTCTCCCCCTCTCTGCCCGCCATGGCCGAGTTCGTCACAGCCGTGCCGCCGTAGTTCTAGCCACCCTCGCGCCCTTCTGAGCCCACCAACAGCCCCGCAGCGACCCCCTCGTCCTCCCCATGAAGCCAATCGACGTCGGGAGCCCTCCATGACACACCACCGTAGTTTCTTCCACGCCGGCCACCGGAGCTCCACCTTTACGATTCGCCCCGTCCGGACCTCCCATGACCTCGCCGTCGCCTCTGCTGGAACCGCGGTGAGCCGCTGGTGCTCCTCCCCCTCTCCCCCTGCTTCCCCGTGCCCTCTAGCGAAGTAGCCGGTCCTTCCCGAGCCGCCACCGCCGCCAAGGTCGACGTGGCCGTCATCTCCGGCGACCCCGAGCCCCCTCTGCTGCTTCGTTAGATGCGCGCGTGCGCGGGGTACCTTCTGGTGCCCTCCGCGTGCCAAATGGCCGCCGAATGCGCAACTCCGGCGAGTCACCACCGTGCTTTGGGTCGCCGCTGGCCTCGCTCCGGTGGGCTCTGACGTGGTTGGTCATCAGGGGATAATCCCCCTGCTAATTACCCCCCAGCCACTGACCAATGGGCCCCAAATGCGGGTCAAACCCTGGTCAGCGCGGGGATTAGGCGTGTGTCACTGATGTGCGGGCCCCACTGTCAGGTTTTACCTGGCTTGGTCAGCTGACCTGTTGACGCCATGATGACGTCAAGCTGATGTTGTAAAGCAATTTCTAGTTTCAAAATAATTCCAGAAAATTTTTAAAACTTCAAAAATTCATATAAATTAATCTGTAACTCAGATGAAAATAATTTATATATGAAAATTTATCAGAAAAATCCAATGAATCTAATGGTGCTGTTATCATGCATGTTAGAGCAACTTATGTAGATGAAAATTAAAATTTACTAATAGGTTAATATATGGAATATGAAATGGAGATTGATTTTGAACCTATATTCAAGCTCACTTTAAACTAACTTGGACAATAGTTGCACTAGCCCATCCTTATATGCTACCATGTCATGATCATGCATCATATTGTTGCACTTGCGTGTATTGATTGTTATTTATCTGCATTGCGGTAGGCCCTGCTTCTGAGGATACCCCCGAGTATTTCAACGAAGGAGAGAACCTTCTCGCTACCCAGCAAGGCTAGCAACCCCCTTTGATCATTCCGATAACATCCCACTCTCTCGCTCCTGCTCTTGTTTAGTGCATTAGGACAAACGTTCACTTGTCTGTCATACACGGTAGATGAACCTATTCTTTTGCATGACCTGTCATTGTCATAGTAAATAGCTAAACCTTGCAACCTAGCATACCTGGTAGATGCTTGTTCCATGATGTGCTTAGCTTACTTTGCCTACTATGCTTGCTATGCTTAGAGTTGTGTCAGGTACGATTCATCTGGGTGATGAACTGGAGTGAAATAATGATGTTCTGATGTGATAAGCTTAAGATGAAACCAAGTTGGTAAAGGTTGCGATAAGAGGCTATGTAGGAGTACATAGCGGGTTGTCTCATTAGGACCGTTCATAGGAACTGATTTCCGTGTTTGTGATGCAAGACTAGTTACTACCACACATTAGGTTCCGGTAACTCGACCCCTCTCGACTTTTCGGTCGCTTAGTCCTTAGTCCAGGAGTTGCAAGTAGTTTCTGGTGTTTATAGCATGCTGGAGGCCGTGCGTAGCGCTGACCCTAGGTGTGGGTTACGACGCGGTAGGCAGTGGCACGATGTACCAAGGGTCACCCGAATGGTGGGCTTGGGAACCATGCGCAAATCGTTTGGGGGCGTAGCGGAAACTTCAACCGGACTTCCGTGCGGGTTCAGTCTCAAATAGGTGATAGCTTGGACTAGAGGTGTTATGTGATTGACGGTCGTGGCCGACTCCCTCGCTGGGCTTGCACTTGAAGGTTGCCGAGGTGCTTGTTTTAAGAGCACACGGCGATAAGTGGCGAGAGCGTGTGTGAAGTACACCCCTGCAGGGTATGAAACTATTCGAATAGCCGCGTCCTCGGATATGGACTACTTGGAAAACTTATGTTGTTCATAGATAATCAAATGGATACTCATAAAAATATCAAGACAAGTGTGAGTACCGTGGATGGCACTCTCCCAGGAGAGGAAAGTGAATCCACGGTGGTGTATCGTCATGGAGTTAGTGGACTCATGTGCGATAACTAGAATCTAAACAAAGAGCTAAAAATGGTGTAGTATAGGTTAGCCATGAGTCAAAGCTGGCATTGCTGCATAAACTTCACCACTCCCCTTGTTGATACATGAGCATGAATAGACTAGGTCTATTTTAAAGACTTGATGAGTACGTTTGTGCTCACGTTTGCTTAATAAATGTTGCAGATGAGACCCAGGACCCATCAGGTGGGTTCTATCTAGATGTCGACGATGCTGAATAGCTGGTGTCCCAGCTATGACCTTATGCCCTGTGGTGGGCTGTAGATAGTCCGGCCATGTGCCTTTTTTACCCTTTCATCTGTCTGTACTCAGACAGCTTATGCTTCTTCTTGGTTTGTATGGACTTGTTCGTATGACTTGAGTGTCGGGTCATGTGACCCCTATCTGTAAGAACATGTTATGCAAGGCTCGTCTGAGCCCCTTAAATAAAAGTTGTTGTATGGTTATGTTGTGATGCCATGGTTGTATCTATGCATATCGGGCATGTTGTGCGTACGTGTGATGTGCAACGGTATGTATGGGATCCGACACCTAGTAGTGTGCCTTTAGTAGTACTATTTACGGGAAATTGCTTCTTTGTGCTTCCATCGGGCCTTGGTAGCTTGCTACTGCTCCGGACACATTGATTTACCAGCATGTATCCTTCTTTGCTTATGTGTCTGTCCCTTCGGGGAAATGTCTCGCGGTGTAATGGAGGCCTTGTAGCTTGCTATGACTCGTCTACACGCGCTTGAGGCCGACACCTGCATTGTTGGGTTACATATGCATGTTTCCGTACGGATGTGCCAATTGGGTTCTATGACTAGTCATGTCAGCCTAGGTTCTCTGTCGTTTGGTTGCCAGTGACATGTTCACATACGTGAGCCAAAAGACGCAGACGGTCCCGGGTAAGGTAAGGCTGCAGTCGTGGAGCTTACCGTGCGTGAGGCCGCAAAGTGATGTGAAATGTTATAGTCTGGATTCATATGACTTAGGATCGGGGTCCCGACAGGACCCTTTCCCTCTCTATGCTAAACTCAACCCAGTCTATTCACAAACTCTTCATAGGCGTTCTACTTTGAAACTCATTCAAAGTCTTCACTATGTCCTTGACAGCTGAAGAATTTGCTAATAGAAACTTTAACTTTTTCACTACCTAACTTTTCGGCACTTCCTGCTCAAACTGTTTTGATTCCCATGACTAGATAACCCACGATCCCCCACTATCACCACTACTCAGAATGTGTGTGACACATGTCGTGTGGAGAGCAAGGGTCAGGGGCAATCTTGTCCAAACTCTTCGGACAGATTGGTTTTCACCTCCGCTATAAATACCCCTTCCCTTTCACTGTGCTCGGTTACTCCTCACTCCCACTATCACCCGAGCTCCGACGTAGCGCTGCCGCTAAAATCACCAGCGCCAGTGTGGAAGAGCTTCACTACCTCAACCTCGCTATCATCATAATCACATCGGCCACAGAAGTCTTCACCCTGCCGCCGTTGTAGCTATCTCCCTCTGCCGAGCTAGGGCATGGGAGATCTGGACTGACAAACTTCCTCGATTTCTTCGGACAGTTCGTCAAGTTCTTCATTAGGGTAAATAAAATCTGATTTTACTGCACTTGTTTGATCTTCAAGTTTTCCTCAATTTCCTCAAAGGTGTTCATTCTTCAAGAATCTCATTCTGAAGCACCTTACATGTACAAACACTTGATGTTTTTCCCTAAGTTATGATTTTCTTCAAGATTCCTCAATTGTGTGAATCCTCAACATTTGCACAACTCTGGAACCTAAGACAAAGAACACTTAGTGAAAATCCTCAAGACTCTCATGGTCAAATTCCTCACACTTGATGTCTTTGAAAAACTTCTGAGAACGCATATGACCTCTTCAAATTCCTCACACCTCTACTCTGTTCACAGGTACAAACATTTCTGCTGATGAATCACTAGGTTCTCATCAACTTAACTCATTTGCAGCGTTTCTTGAGGAAAAACTACACACTTCTTCAGAATCCTCAAGAGTGCAGAATCCTCAGCCGAAGAAAATGGCTGATGGGAAGAAGCCACAAAAATGTGGAAAGAAACCTGAAGTACAGACTGCTTTTGAGATACCTGATGACTTGTATGAGGAATATTGCACGCCATATGAAGAAACTCTTGGCAAGGAAACAACAAAGCAAAGAAAGATTCACTCATAGAAAATAGAGAGGATATGGGCAAAGGACTGGAAAGAATATCCCTATGTCACTCCCAAGTATATGGTGAAATTCGCAGTTAAACCCCCTTGCAACAGGCCACCCTTGGCTCCGAACCAAATTGTTGATCCCACAAGTCTTAAGACTGGTGATGACTTTCCTCATGAATGGGAAAGATAGCAAGCCAAGCTGGCGAAGAAAGCACAAGAGGCTGTGAAGAAATTCAACGAAGACTCTGCTATTGCTGCCTCTCCCGGAGCGTCTGCTAGTGCTCCAAAGAAAACTATTGTGAAGAAATCTGCTATGAAATCAAAGTCTTCAACTTCAAATCATCACAGCAGATTCCTCAAACAAAGCCTTCAAAAGCCTCAGCCGCTGGTTCAGTAGCTGCTCAGTCTTCTGCTGCTGCTGCTAAGTCCTCAACTCCTGTGCACCTTGCATCATGTCAGAGGGCAGAGGGATTCTCAATTGCTTCAGGGGTATCAGCAAGTTGTTCATCCCAAGCACATTCCTCAACCAGTGCCTCTCTGATTGAAAATGAAAGCTACTGCTGGACGAGGTACTCGACCATGTCCTCAACCGAAGAAAGTGGTGTTCAAAATACCATCAGATTCTTCAGACAAAGCTGATGATGAGGAACTTGAGGCAATCATCAGAAACAATTAAGAACGAGTGGCCCAAGCAAAGGGCACTCAAATTCCCCTATTGCTGGATCGTAAGATGGTGCTGAACTTCATTAACATCTAGCACAAGGATCCCAAAACTCCAATTGATGATTTGAAACTGCCTCCTCGTCCAGATCATGTCCTCACTGCCTTCATAGCTGAAGAAAAGTGGAAATATGAGAAGGTCAGACAAACCAAGAAGGCTCAGTACAAGAAAGAGCACGACTTGAAGAACAATGTTCTGAGGCTTTCTCCCGGGGAACTTGTGAAGATGCAGTCCGAAATCAAAAACCTCAGTGATGAATTCAACAGATACTATGCTGATTGGCAAGGCACCAAAGTTCGTTTTGTCAAAGTGGCTGATAAAGCCATCAAAGACCATAACTCAAGCGTTGCAACTCGATCGCAACCACAAAATCCTCAGGCTGGAGAATCTGCTCAGCCTATTGAAAAAAAATGCTCCCACAGCTGAAGAAATTCAGGATGCTAATGAACATGCCAGGACAACCTCCACTGTTGTGCCTGAAGCAACTGCAAGGCCAGCTGAAGTTTTTGATGCGCCTGAGGAAATTGATACCACAAGGGCGACTGCATTAGTCGTGCCTAAAGAAAATGCTCCTCCTTCAACCTCTGCTGAAACAGGCTAAATCCTCAAGGGTGAAGAATAGCAACCTTCCTTCTGCATCAGAAGCGAAGAAAACCAAGGCTGCAGAGAAGAAGGCACTAAAGGGAAAGGCATCAACGACCGATTCCTCGGCGGTGAAGAAATTGAAGACACTACCAAGTTCTTCAACAGAACCGTTTGATGCAACACCTATCAGCTCTGTGCTAGCCTATACAATAGTGCCATTTGGTGTTGACTATGTCATCCCAAATGATGAAGAAAAGGATCAATCTGCTGCTACCTCAAAGCAGATTGATGAAGAAATTGAAGTGGCAGCAAACGCTTCACCTCCAAAGGTATCATCGCCCCAGCCTCAGTTGGCTGCTGAAGAGGCCGACGTTGAAGAAATTGATGAGGACGTGGACATTGGCAACACAACCCCTATCATCAATGATGATTATTGGGAAGCTGCACACCCAAATTCACCAATGACCACTCCTTTGTCACAGATTCCTCAGTCTCTAGCCCAGACTGAAGAAATTCATACATGATCTGATGACTTCGCTGCAACTTCCACTGAAGATATTCCACCTACATGAGCTGAGGAAATTGTTGCTCCAACTGCCACTAAGGAACCTGCAGAGTAAATTCCTCAGTCTGAAGAAATTCCTCAAATGCCTAAAGAGATTGTGGGCCGCTTCAAGCCAAACCTTTAGCCAAAGACAAGAATGCCATTCAAAGGCTCAAAACGCCCCAAATTCCTCAAGACCAATTTCTGCAATGAGCACATTTTCTTCACTAGACCCAATCCATATGACACTGCAAGAGCCGGTCGCACCAGATTCTGGACTCCTACATAGATGAACTATTATGCCTCAATGCTATTTGACAAGAAGAAAGTCTTCGAGCACCATCAAATTCCTCACACAGATATGGAAACAATCCCATCCTTCACACCGGTGCTCGCAGTTCTTCATGATGTAGGAATTCTTCCGTTCTGTGTGGATATCTGTGATTGGAGTGAAGAGCTAATTCTTCAATTCTATGCCACTCTGCACATCATGGGTGATGCTTCTGACATCAACTCATGGGTCTTGGACTGGAGGACTGGATCTACTCACCTCACTGCTCCAGCATCCGAATTGCTTCGGTAAGTCCTAGTTCCAAATCCTTCAGAAGAAGCACGCTGCCTGTTTGATGAACCTGCTCTGCCCAACCATAGGATGCAAGTGCTGATGAAACCGTTGGCTCTTGGAAAACCTCAATGGACCACCTTCCTTGTGAAGGATTTTCTCTATGTGCCAAGGACAGTTTATCGCATCCTCAACAACACCCTTTGTCCTCACAAGGGTCACCACTCTAACCAAGAAGAAATTGAGGGAGTCATGAAGAACATGCTATTCAACATCATTCATGGGATTTCCATCAACTACCATGATTTCTTCATGAGGACATTGGCCAATGCAGCATTAGCCCCATTTGAATTGAAGCCTTATGCTCCCTAGATCATGGAATTCATTAGATCAAGGTCTTCAATTCCCTTCAAGTCGGACTTCAAAAATCACTTCGGTTTTGTACCTCTGATTGAAGTCCTCAAGAACACAATTGCCTTAGTTGAAGGAAAAGGCAAAGATGTCATTGATGAAGGTACTCGTACATTGGATGGTCAGTTTCGCAAAGCTGCATCTTACTCCACCAATGATGACACTGCTACCCAGGATTCTGCTGCAAAAGCCTGAACGCAAAAGCCTCGAGAGTATGCCCCTCATGTGATGACTGACCATGAACTGCCCGTAAGTCTTCATCTGAAGGTTGATCACAATCACAAGTGGGTGAAGCGCCAGTTTGCTTCAATTCTTCAAAACCCGACTGAGACGTAGAACTTTGTGAGGAAAAATCACTACTATGTGCATGAAATCTTCGATCGCGCATGGGCCATTCTCGCACGTCTCAAGACTCTTGAGGAACTCAAGGGCATGGACTTTCAGCAGAACTTTGACTGGTCTCATCCTCCTCAGAAGAAATTCAAGAAAGTTCAAGTTCCTCAGCTGGTTACAAGTTCATATTCTTCATCACGCGAGACCGATGAAGCTGAGGACATTTACGACACTGCGGTAGGCCCTTCATCGACAAACAACCCCGACAACGCTGGCGCTCCTCCATCACCTTCACGATGAAATTCTTCAAGGGGTGTTAGTCCTCATTTTTCGTCCCTTTTTTGTCTTCGATGACAAAGGGGGAGAAAATTTGATTTAGTCTTCAAGCGGGTCTCTATATATGGGCTATTTTTTGATTAAGTTACAACTCT
The DNA here is from genome assembly GCA_022496015.1 of Hordeum marinum. Classification (NCBI taxonomy): domain Eukaryota; kingdom Viridiplantae; phylum Streptophyta; class Magnoliopsida; order Poales; family Poaceae; genus Hordeum; species Hordeum marinum. The sequence goes on from CM039678.1 coordinate 119,565,448, forward strand.
CGCTCTTCTGAAGCTTCTGTTGGTTGAGTTGTAAACTTAAGTCTGATATTGGTCTGACTCTTTTAAACTGCTTCTCGCATGCTTATTTTCTCAAGTACCTTGATGCATGCATGCTGAATTTCGTCAGACACCAGTTTCATCATGCATTTCAAATTCTTCATATCATATGTTAAATGCGTGTATGAATTACAAGATATAGGGGGAGTTCTCCATGTTTTTAACCTGCCATGTGCATTTGCAGTCCAAAGCAAATTCCTCCAATATGCACATCTTTTGCAATCAAATTCCTCAAAATCAGTATTTACACTTCATAGTATTATCCCCGTTGAAAATTTAACCTAATTGTCATCAATCACCAAAAAGGGGGAGATTGTAAGTGCATCTAGTGTCCCTTAGTGATTTTGGTGTATTGAAGACTTATAGGTTAAGGAACTAATGAGTTTGTGAGTGTACACAGGCTCTATAAATCGATGAGGAGTTTAATATATTAAGAGATTACCAACCCCTAAAAATGTATGTCTTCAACTGAAGACTTTGGTGAAGACTTTGGTATTCCCTGAAGACTTTGAAAATGAAGAAGTTTGTGTGACCTTGAAGATATGAACAAGGACAATGAAGTATGAAGACTTTTGTTTTCGTAGTTTCATTTCCTTTCTTTGAGTCATAGGAAACACCGTACTGTTAAAGGGGCCCGTGGTAATACTAAGGAAAATTTCCAACTGATGCTCAACTCCAAAAGCCTCAACCTATCCAATCCTTCAAGTGAAGCCTTTGGAAATCTCTTGCAGTTCAGTCAAGTTCTTTAGTGACAGAGACGGTGTTCTTCTGGTCTCTGATGAAGTTGATCTGACTGAGGATTTAGGATTTTGCCAGTGTGAATTGCCTACAAGTGAGGAACATGATAAGCCTGAGGACTTTCATAGTTCGAAATTCCGACCATTGATGTGCTTAGCGCCAGCTGCCCCAATCATAATATCCACATAACGGTCATATCATTGGGGGCATTTAAGTTTATCATGTCAGGTTGCACCCTGGCTATAAATAGTCACCCCCACAACCACTAGTTGGTTGGATGCTCCGAGAGATAACTGACACTTGTCATTTGAGAGCAACCCATCCTCCAGGGACTTTGAGAGAAAATCATCACTGAAGAAAAACCCAAATCCAAACCACCAAACCCAAAGTGATTGAGCATCACTGAAGAAATTGTTCCTATGTGGAGCCGATGCTTGTCACCTTTGAAGACTGTGTATCTTCTAGACAGTTAGGCATCATGGTCTAGTGAATCCTGTAGTCAATTGGGAATCGCAGAGTGACCTTGGTCTAGAGCATCCAGCAGTATTGTGGATCGCCGGGTGACCAGTTTGTGTGGTTATGGAAGTCTACCCTGAAGACTTACCACGAGTGTTGGGCGAGGACTTTATGAACTTAGCTCAAGGAGAATACAATAAGGACTATGTGTCCTGGGACTGTGTGTCCTCTGGTTTAAATACCAGGCCACTCCAAACCAGATGTACGACTGTCACATCAGTTGGAACTGGGTCATCAAACCATTGTCTTCATCGAGCTACCTGGTTCTATTTCCTCAACCCCTCTATTACCTCATATACTTGATGAAATTGATCGTCACTGTTTGAAGAATTTGACTGAAGACTTTCAAAATTTCCTCACCTCAAATTCTTCAAGTTACCTTGTTCCTCACCTACTTATCGTGTATCACTCTACTTGTAATTTGTGCATGTTTTATTTCATCATGATGACTATTTTGTCGCTATGTTTCTCATGCACTTGAGTACTTATTTCGATGCTAGTTATTCATCACATTTCAAATTCCTCAAGTTGAAAATCCTCAAGTGATGAATTTGTAAAAATCGCCTATTCACCCCCCCCTCTAGTCGATATAACGCACTTTCAATATGGCAAAGAAAAAGTTCCAGAACCTAAAGTCTCATGACTGCCATGTGATTATGACACAACTGCTTCCGGTTGCATTGAGGGGGATTCTACTGTAAAACATTCGATTAGCCATTGTGAAGCTATGTGCATTCCTGAATGCAATCTCTCAGAAGGTAATCGATCCAGAAATCCTACCAAGGTTAGAGAATGATTTGGTGCAATGTCTTGTCAGTTTTGAGTTGGTGTTCCCACCATCCTTCTTCAATATCATGTTGCATGTCCTAGTTCACCTAGTCGATGAGATTGCCATTCTGGGTCCTATATTTCCACATGATATGTTCCCCTTTGAGAGATTCATGGGAGTCTTAAAGAAATATGTTCATAACCGTGCTAGACCAGAAGGAAGCATCTTCAAGGGCCATGAAACAGAGGAGGTCATTGAGTTTTGTGTTGACTTTATTCCTAACATTAAGCCGATTGGTGTTCCTGAATCGCGACATGAGGGCATACTGGGTGGAAAAGGCACGCTAGGAAAGAATTCACTAATATGCCAAGACGGGCATTCTTTGGCGCAAGCACACTACACAGTTCTACAAAGTTCCGCATTGGTGGCTCCGTATATCGAGCAACACGAGAATATTCTATGCTCCAAACACCTGGAGCAGTCTAACGACTCGATTACACATGAACAAACGGCGACTTTCACCGGTTGGTTGCAAAAATGTCTCATGCATGACGACACTATTGCAGATGACTTGTACTTGCTGTCCAAGTTACCATCTTCGACTATATTGACTTTCAAAGGGTAAGGACTAAATGGGAATACATTTTACACGATCGCCCAAGATAAAAAGAGCGCCAACCAAAATAGTGGTGTCTGCTTTGATGCAGCAGATACCAATGGGACAAATGAGACATATTATGATTACATAGAGGAGATATGGGAACTTAACTATGGACTTGGTTTGAACGTCCCTTTGTTTCGGTGCAAATGGGTCAATCTAACAGGAGGCAGGGTAAAGGAAGACCCGCGGTATGGAATGACAATAGTGGATCTCAACAATCTTGGGTACGCAGACAAACCATTCCTCCTAGACAATGATGCGGCATAGGTTTTCTATGTGAAGGACATGTCTACCAAGCCGAGAAAAAGAAAAGATAAGGAAGCGAATACATCATACGATGAGCCAAAGCGCCACATAGTTCTTTAAGGGAAAAGAAACATCGTGGGAGTGGAGGACAAGACAGACATGTCAGAAGATTATGAAAAGTTTCATGAAATTGCTCCCTTCACAGTGAATATTGACCCGAGCATCAAGTTAAACGATGAAGATTCTCCATGGTTACGACGCAAAGGAACACACGCAAAGAAAAAGTTTTATACCAAAGATCCCACTCTGGGATGTGACCGTCTTCTCTAGTTAGTTTCCAGACTTAATTATCTGGAAAGTCCCACTTTGGATAAACCGGAGGGAATCATTGTAATAGTAGTGTACTTATCTATTTTGGCATTTGAAACGCGAAGAAATATTATGTCGGAGTATCAGGGTTTCAGACACAAACTCATCTGTTACAAAGGCATTTCATTTTTTGTGCGTTCAATATGCACCATTCGAAGCCATGTCATCATTTTTCAACCCTTTCTGACTTCATTTGCTATTGTTCATGCATTTATAGATTTTTTGAGCTAAATGACCCTGATATTAAAAAGCACTAGAAATGAACTCTGAAAAGGTTGAAAGTTGGCATTGTATCATCATTTCACCAACATAGCATGTGCTAAAAAGTTGAGAGGGTTATGCCAAAAACTGGACGCACTTCGTGTACAAAATGGACAGTCTCTTTTGAAGTATCAGGGTTTCAGACGAAAACCCGTCTGTTACAAAGGCATTTCATTTTTTTAAACTTATTTCAACTCCAGACTTTTTGTGAGTTCAGTATGCACCATTCGAAGCCACGTCATCAATTTTCAACCCTTTCTGACTTCATTTCCTATTTTTCATGCATTTACTAAATTTTTTGAGCTAAATGACTCTAATATTGAAAAGCACTACAAATGAACTCTGAAACGGTTGAAAGTTGGCATGGTATCATCATTTCACCCACATAGCATGTGCTAAAAATTTGAGCGGGTTACGGCAAAAACTGGATACACTTTGTGTACAAAATGGACAATCTCTTTCAAAGTGTGAGGGTTTCAGATGAAAACTCGTCTGTTACAACGGCATTTCATTTTTTAAACTTATTTCAACTCTAGAAATTTTGTGCGTTCGGTATGCACCATTCGAAGCCACGTCATCAATTTTCAACCCTTTCTGACTTCAGTTGCTATATTTCATGCATTTAGTAATTTTTAGCTCAATGACCCTGAAATTGAAAAGCACTGTAAAGGAACTCTGAAAAGTTTGAAAGTTGGCATGGTATCATCATTTCACCCACATAGCATATGCTAAAAAGTTGACAGGGTTATGGCAAAAACTGGATGCACTTCATGTACAAAATGGGCAATCTCTTTCGAAGTATCATGATTTCAGACGAAAACGCATCTGTTACAAAGGCATTTCATTTTTTAAATAACTCGAGAATTACCAAATTGAATATAATGATAAAACACACTAATATTAAATGGTAGAAAAAAGAATCACTAGAAAATCTATTTTTAAAGTAAAGTTATTCACAAACTAGTGTTTCACACAATTTTCAAATAATTCAAATTTAAACTATTCAAATTTGAAAACTACTGCCACTAACAGAAAGTTTACACTTTTTTTGACCTAACGCAAAAAGATTCACTCATTAACTCTAAATAAAGCACACAAAAAACTCAAAATCAAAAGAAAATAAATAAAGCAAAAAAACAAAAAAACTGAAAAGTAAATAAAAAATAGGCCGCCTACTGGGCCGCCACGGCGTGCATACAACTAGAAACCCAACCTCTAGTTGGGCTAAGATGTAGGACCGCAAGGCCCAGTAAGCCCAACAGGGCCGCACAGGTTCATTAGGCCCACAAGGCCTGCTTAGAGAGGAGCTCAAGAGAGAAGCCATGGCTGGACTTATAAGCTGGTGCGGACGCCCCTCGCTTGGCGAGGTGGGACTAAACTTGCCCTGCACCGCGCCTGTGCGAGGACCAGCCTTTACTCACAGTTGATGGCTCCAACCGTGACTAAAGCCCCCCTTTAGTCGCGGGTCGAGCCACCAACCGGGACTAAAGGTGAATTTCATCCAGTCCAAGCGGCGCGAAGCCAGACCTTTAGTCACGGTTGGTGGCTCCAACCATGACTAAAGGGGGCCTTTAGTCGCGGTTGGAGTCACTAATCGCCACTAAAGGCTGTCATATATATATAACGCCACTTACGAAAAATTCACTATCCTCTCCATTTTCTCGACGCCAAACACAGACGACGACGCCAGGCTGCTGCATGTTGCCGCCTGCCCCGCTCGATGTCGTCGCCGCCCCCAACGCCGGCCGCCCATGCCGCCCCCGATGTCGAAGCTCATTGCCGCCCCCGACGTCGGTCGCCCATGCCTCTTCGTCGATCCCCGACTCCAGACGCGCCCTCCTCGCCGATCCGGCCCGACGCTGCCCGCGCCCGCTCCTCCCCAAGCTCCTCGCTATGCCGCCTACCCGCACGCCGTCACTGCCCCGACTTGCCTCGCCTCGCCGTCGCCCCGCTGTGAGCTCCTTTCCTCCCTCTCCCCCTCTTCCTCAGCCCCCTACCGTCATGGCCGCCCCTCCCCGATCGAGCCCACACACACACACATTTTCTTAAGTTAGATGATTTATGTGTATTTTTGTATGTTTTAGTATATATGTATAGCAATTTTGACATTTTTCAGAAGAATTTTGACATTTTTGACATTTGAGGAATTAATTAGTATAATGTATGTATAGAAATTTTGAGGAATTTTGACATTTTGATTCAATGTATAGAAATTATAATATATATATATGTATACAATGTATAGAAAAAAGTTGAGGAATTTTCACATTTTATCCAATATATGTATAGCAATTAGTATATGTATCTATATAATGTATAGAAAACATTTGAGGAATTTTGACAAAGCATAGAAAAAAGTTTGTTATGTATTTGAAAAATCAAGTTAAAAAGAATTACAAAAATCACAATCAATCATAGTTAAATACTCCCTCCATTCCCTTATACAAGGCCACTATGAAAAATATATTTTGCATCTATATAAGAACACTAACAGTATTCAAGGCAAAAATTAATGATGTTTTCTCTTACAAGCAACTTATTTAATACTTGCATGCATGTAGTCATAATGACACTTAGCTAATTTCTTCTCATTTATTTCTTCCTTGCGTGCATGTGTCATATTAATGATCATAGTTAACAAGATGAAAAGTTGGCTTCCAAGCTATCATTAAATTTTACCTTGGTACCTGTAATTTGAGTTTATGGCCTTGTATAAGGGAACGGAGGGAGTAAAAGCTATGGACAATACCGGCAGAGAAGGAGAAGAGCCTCTTTTCGACAGCATACGCTGCCCGAGCCCAGAGCATGAACCTGAAGATGATGACGACTCGCAATATCTGAACAATTCCGGTGAGGGTTCTATGATATTTGATGAAGACAAACGAATAGATCAAGTCGACAACGATGTTGACGAAGAAAATGTTCTTCAAATAACAAAAACCGGCGAGGTATATTTATTATATAAGCCATCCTGTGATCATTACATGTCTTAATTGAGTTGTATGTATTAACGAATCAATCTTTCTTCTTTTGGGCCTCTGGATCGAGCAAATCTTCTACAAGCGACAGGGTAATTCGAGGCCCAGCCAGAAAGTTGGACCCTGGCATAAAGTTTAACATCGATTCCATCAAAACATCAACCGGCGAAACGCTTGAACCTAGGAAAAATGCGACCAAGTTCAAGAATCAATGTGGACTTATAGTCAGGGACCAAATCCCGATCTCTGTTCAAGAATGGAAAAAGGCAACAAAGGGAGATCGAACAAGAGTTACTTTTGTCGACCAAAGAGCAAAATATGTGCTTTGGACCGAGCTGATATCACATTTCACACTACCAGATAATTTGACAGATGCAGATCTGAAGAAAGTCAGAAACTATGCTCTTAAAAAGATAGCGATCACATTCAACACCTTCAAGAAAAATGCATGTGTTGCGTACGTCAAAGCAAACAAGAAGACTCCAAAATTCGAGGGAGTACTGGCGAAGGCAAAACATCACTGGGACGATTTCATGAAGTTCAAGGAATCGGAACTAGCTAAGGAACGGTCGAGAAAAAGAAGATTAATGCTGCGAAAAAGAAGTGGCTATTGGAAATATGCCCTAGAGGCAATAATAAATTAGTTATTATCATATTTCGTTGTTCATGATAATCTTTTATTATCCATGCTATAATTGTATTGATCGGAGACTTAGATGCATGTGTGGATACATAGACAAAACCATGTCCCTAGTATGCCTCTAATAGACTAGCTTGTTGATCAAAGATGGTTAACGTTTCCTAGCCATTGACATGAGATGTCATTTGATAACGGCATGACATCATTAGGAGAATGATGTGATGGACAAGAACCAAACTACAAACGTAGCATATGATCGTGTCAGTTTAATGCTACTGTTTTCTGCATGTCAAGTATCTGTTCCTATGACCATGAGATCATTCAACTCACTGACACCGGAGGAGTGCCTTGTGTGTATCAAACGTCGCAACGTAACTGGGTGACTATAAAGGTACTCTACAGGTATCTCCGAGGGTGTCTGTTGGGTTGGCATGGATCAAGACTCGGATTTGTTACTCCGTGTGATGGAGAGGTATCTCAGGGCCCACTCGATAATACAACATCACAACAAGCCTTGCAAGCAATGTGACTAAGTGTTAGTCACGGGATTTTGTATTATGGAACGAGTAAAGAGACTTGCCGGTAACGAGGTTGAACTAAACATACCGAAGAACAAAGGGAACATCATACGGGATTAACTGAATCCTTGACATAAAGGTTCGACCGATAAAGATCTTTGTAGAATATGTAGGAACCAATATGGGCATCCAGGTCCCGCTATTGGTTATTGACCGTAGAGGTGTCTCGGTCATGTCTACATAATTCTCGAACCCGCAGGGTCTACACACTTAAGGTTCGGTGACGTTTCGGTAGTATAGAGTTATGTATGGTGGTGACCGAGGTTGTTTGGAGTCCCGGATGAGATCCCGGACGTCACGAGGAGCTCCGTAATGGTCCGTAGGTAAAGATTGATATATAGAAAGTCCCATTTTGGTCGCCGGAAAAGTTTCGGGTTAATCGATAATGTACGGGGAGTGCCGGGAGTGTACCGGGAGACCACTGGGAGGGGTATTTCGATCCAAGAGGCTTCATGGGCTGTGGGAGAGTAAATACCAGCCTTTTGTGGGCTGTTGTAAGTCCCACACAAGGCCCATGCGGCTGGGAGAAAAAACCCAAAGGGAAAAAGGTGGAAAAAGGCCCAAAAAAAGGAGGAATCCTAGTCCTACTAGGATTGGAGGAGGAGTCCTCCTCTCCTCCCCACTTTGGTCGATCCAAGGGATGGATTTTTGGCAGCCAAGACTCCTCCTCCTCTCCTCCTATATATACTAGAGGATTTTAGGGTTTTGGCACAGAATTTTCAGCCACGTGCTACCCGTTCCTCTAGTGCATAGTTTCTCCTCTAGATCGGTTTTCTACAGTGCTTAGGTGAAGCCCTACCGGAATAGCTCCACCACCATCGCTGCAGCACCGTCACGCTGCCGGAGAACTCTTCTACCTCTCCGCTCCCTGTTGCTAGATCAAGAAGGCGGAGATCGTCATCAAGTTGTACGTGTGCTGAACGCGAAGGTGCCGTCCGTTCGGCGCTAGATCGGAAGGACCGTGATCAAGATTGCGAGACGGATCGTGACGAGATCGCGGGACGGATCATGATGAGATCACGGGACGGATCCTGATGAGTTCGCAGGACGGATCGTGATTGGACCGCGGGACGGATCGTGATGAGATCGCGGGACGCTCGGCGATTTGGATCGCGAAGACATTCGACTACACCAATCGCGTTTCTTAACGCTTCCCGCTTAGCGATCTACAAGGGTATGTAGATCCACTCTCCCTCTCGTAGATGCTCATCACCATGGATAGATCTTGTGTGTGCGTAGGAAATTTTTTGTTTCCCATGCAACGTTCCCCAACAGTGGCACCATACTCTGGGGCTAGGTGGCTACCAGGTGGCCCTGCCTAAGTGGGATCAATCCGAACAAGAGATGATTAGTGCAGGGGTCACTCTAGTTACATTGACCTGGCCCCCCAGGTGCAGGAAATGGTTTTATGCGCATGGGGGGAAGTTGGACCCAGAGATAGGAGATATTATGGTGAAGACAAGTCTTAAATGAGTGATAGACAAAATACTAATGAAATAGAAGAAGCTCGAACGGGGGTGTTCACGTCCAACAGAGAGGACGACGAGCTTACGTGCGCCCTGAAGAATCCTGAACACCCGGGAAGAACATGAGGCAAAGGCGTTGTTCCATGGTTTGAGGGGTTTGCAGGTTGGAACGACGACTACAGAAGCCGTGCTAGAAAGAAGATGCGGGAGGAGCGGAAGAAGAAGGACGAAGCACTCCACCTTGAAGGCCTAGAATCAAAGCACCTGTAGTTGGAATCCAAAATCAGGCGGCAGTAGGAGAAGATCGACTCACTCAACCAGGAAAGGGTGTCTTAGCGGCAGCATGAGCAGATCGATCCAGCATTGGATAGCACCATCCCATCTACGTCGAGAAGCAGCGTGGGTTCCACCCCGACCGATATCGATGATGCACTGCTAGCTAGCTACCCTATGGATGATATCAAAGACAAGACTAACTGTGAGCTACACATGAAAGTGAAGAACTTATCCATGAAGGTGGCGGAAGGCTATGCTTTAGCAAATCCCCGTGAAGCAACCTTCCATTGCAATTCCATTCCAGCTGGCTATGCTCGTGTCGGGATTGATGAAGTGATGTCAGGATATCACGACCTACAACTTGACATTCTTGGAGGTGACGAGGAGAGAACACTGGGAGAGGCCATACATCGTATGATTCTATGAAAAAAATGATCGCATCGTCTTTCCAAGGCCACCAACTCCTCCTCCTCCAAGTCTGCCGCCGCATCAGTCGACTCCTCCTCCAAGTCCGGCACCGCGGCAGCCGACTCCTCCTCCAAGTCCGGCATGGCATCAGCCAACTCCTCCTCCTCCAAGTCCGGCACCGCGTCAGCCGACTCCTCCTCCAAGTCCGGCACCATGGCGTAAGCGTGCTCCGTCGACTCAGCGTGCTCTGTCTCCTAAGAAACAGCGGAAGAGAGAGGCCACGGCTACGACGGCCAGCGGTACAACTGACAATAGATTCAAATATGGTCCAGGCCTCAAGCCTCTTCCGAAGTTGCCTTGCCACCTGACTAAGATGGAACTCAACACCGTAGTGGATGCCAAAGTGAAGGCCCATTTTGGACCAAAACCGCCGCCACCGCCAAAGGAGAAAGTACCTAAGCATGTCTCACAACACTTTATTGATATGGCTCGACCGGCTATCAATCAGAAGAACAGCGACTATGTGCGGTCTATCAGGAAGTCATATCTTGCAGGACAAAAGGAGTCGAGCTCGAGCTCGAGCCAAGGAGTTGTCAATAAAGTGAGAAAATTGTTCCCTAGCTGGGAGAACAGGTAGTGCAATCGACCCCCCCCCCCCGCTCATTGTACAAACAGCTGTGAGTACCGCCGATCAGCTGGTAGTAACTGACGATCATAGAAGGCGGGCTAAAGAGGTCGGTGTCACTGTTGAACAACTCCTAGGCCTTGAGGAAATCCCCGGGCTTAAAAAGGAGGAACTAAAATATCAATATGCCCGTGGCAAACCTCTGGTCAAGCCTAACGATGTCAACCTTCTACCAACGAGATTGTAGAATTTGCATACGTGGTACATGCAAGAAACAACAAATACCAATCAAGAGTCCCTCATGGTGAGAGTCAAGAAGAAGCATTACTTCCATAAAAAGATTTGTGGATTCGTTACTCAGGGTTGTTTCAGTTATTCAATCGAGACGCACTCGACAAATCTTTAGTCAATTGCTATTGTCTGTAAGTGTTTTCTTTCTATAATTTAAGTCTCTAGCTAGCTGTGTTCTCGTTCATTACCTGTAATTATCCTCACTATATTCTTTTCTATGGTATTATGTAGAATGAAGATGTATAAAATGAAACAAGCTGGACGCTATGGCATTGGGTTCATTGACCCAAATACGGTTAATCAAAAGATATGGGAAACTGAATATTCGAGAAAAGACACGGAGAGATTCCTGCTAGAGTTTTTGAAGCATCTAAACACCCAACCAGAAATACTACTTCCTTACAACTTTGGGTGAGTGTTACTATATCTTGTACTACAAATTCTATTTTTTTCTTACTAGATGTTAATAAGTGTAGTTGATGAGTGATGCACATGCCCGCTTAATTATACAAAACGTATGCGCATGCAATTACCACTAGATCTTGTTAATCATTGAAGTTGACAAGGGAAAAGTTGAAGTACTGGACTCACTATATAAGGATCCATCCGAATACGCAACCGTGAGGGGGGTGGTCGGCAGGTAATTTCAATCATTATCGCACTATGTCGGCCTCTTTACTTCATTTCCTAATATCAACTAGTTAATAACTCCTTTATTCATTTTCTTTGCCGGCGAGCGGGACTTGGGCCAAGTTCATCAAACAGGTCCCAAGTAACTGGGCACAAAAGCTGACATGGGTGCGACCCAAGGTAATTAAGTAGTACTAGCTAGCTATGTCCGTGCATCTCTTTAATTCTAGTTTCAATACCATTATCATGCTTGATTAATTATTACTTGATTGAATTTTATTCTCGTAAAGTGCATGAGGCAGGAGCAGGAGAATAGTTTATGCGCATACTACGTTTGCGAGAACATTCACATGATCACGTCTGAAAGGAGCAGAAAAGGAAGAAATCTTTGGATACGTTTGTCAAAACACTATTCATAATTTTTTTATCATGATCAGGCTAATATATATATACACACAACTAATATATTCATCTTAATCTCATTCTTATAGCTGACGGAAATGCAGGGCCAGCTCCTACCAACGACTCGCGTACGAGAAATTCAAGAGGAAATAGCTGGATTTCTGATCGACCAGGTTATAGATCCCAAAGGAGAATACCATTACAAGATCAAGAAGTAATGCCTGCATATGTAATGATCTGCAAATTGTGGGACAAATTGTGTGTGTATATATATAGGGTCACGCTATTCGTCACCCTGGGTGAGGAATAGTTACCCCTGTCCAATCCCACTTGAAAACGTAAGAAAAGAACACAGTTGAGGTAATATTACACTATGAGAAGGAGCTTGGTCTATAAAATTACAAAAGAAAGTAAAGTAATTTTAAAACATGCATGTCATAAAATTACATTCTGCATGCAATAAAGATGTGGGGTATCAATATCTTACTAAAAGGTGTTGTCATAATTTTACAATAGAAGTGAGGTAATTTTACAACATGCATGCTAGAAAGTTACATTCTGTGTTTGATAATTTCTTTTGTCTAGGGAGAGGAATAAGCTATTCTTCACCCTGGATGCATTATAGAGTGTCTATATATGTGTGTGTGTGAATGTTATATATATATGATCGGTTCTACAAGAAATTCTATATATATATATATATATATATATATATATATATATATATATATATATATGCACAACATGTAAAGTATGTAGTAGCGTAATATATATTTAAAATAAAAAATAATTAAATAAAAAACACAAAATTAAAAGGAAAAATAAATTATAATTATTCATAAACCCCTAAAAAATTAAAAGGAAAAATAAACCAAAATTAAAAGAATTAAATATTTTAGTCCTGATTGGTGTTAATGTCGGACCGTGTTGAAACGGAACTAAAGAGGGTGTCCCCTATGGTCTTCACCCGGCATTAAAGATCCTTACGAACCGACACTATAAGTCAATTCTACATTAGTGTAGTGTTGTGTATGTTTGCAGTAGCATATGCATGTGCTTGCATGGAAATGTCATGGGTTCGCCCGCTCCGTGGATGCGTCGGGTCACACCAGGCAGATTGGTTTGAGACGCTACTGGTTCTCACATTATTTTATTGTGAGATTGGTAGCGCAGAAAATGTTTAATATTCGGTTTTTCTTCATCGTTGAATAAACAGAGAAGAGCCGGTGTGCATTTTCATAGGGGCTAGGGGGTGAAGGGAGTTGAAAAGATAACCAAAGAGTAATCTGGCATGTGTAGATACTAGTCAAAGATTCTTGGAGCTGGTATTTTCACACTAGATTATTGTATGGTGTACTCGTATATGAGTTGTATGCATGTGCATGGGTGCATACGCGATGCAATTTCTCTCCAAACTTCGACAGACTAGGGTTTTGTTCTCAAGTCATTTAGGGGAAGCTTTGCATGATTGATGACTTGATGTCGAAGTTGCCCAAGAAACCAGCGATACGCGCGCATGGTATTTTATGTGGCAAAGTGCGATTCATTCTCGATGAAGTGTCGATGCATGACTCAACACTGTTTTCACGGTCTGGAGTCCAGCTGAACACTGTTTCTTCTCTTTCCATGTCTCTGGAAATGCGTGGTTTTAACAATCGGTCTGCAGCTTCACGCATGCATATACCGAATCATTGTGTTGACGCAGCAGTGTGTACGTTCACTCTCTTGAGATAGGTGCGATCTGGTTTGGATCCGATTAAACAACGGGGGCCGTACGCTTTGGAAAAAAGAATGCACGTCTCCTTCTAGATGTGCCCCATCAGATGTTATTAACAGGGAAAGACTTTCGGTGGCTTCATCTGAGAGGCACACACACATCCAGTTCGGTTGACTTGCACGTGTAAATGCACGACGAGATCAAGGCTTTCTTGTCACCGTGCGTGTGGGAGATAGAGATCACCCTTTTCGGATGCCTCTGTTTTATTTTAGATTTGTTCAGGATAACCACGGAAGGTTGTGTGTCAATTTCGTTTTAAGGACGAGAAAATACCGGATAAAACGTTATCCAATGTAGTTAGGTGTTTCAGATCTATACAAGAATTCAACGGAGACGATTGCAGCTTTAGGAAGTTAGTCGTTCGAGCATCTCTAGCAGATCCTGTAAACCGGACCATCCGTTATAATAACCGTTGGTTTGCAGGATCGATCCCGTATTCCCGCCCCGAACAGATACCCAAAATCCTGTCGTCCTGATCCGAAATCCGCGGGCCACTTCCTCCATATCTGCAGGATTTCGCTCGTTTTTACCGTATCCCCTTTCGGTTGGCGCAAACCAACTTCTTCCGGCTTCACTTCCCGCCTCCTGCCCCCCCCCCACCCCACCCCCGTCGTCCGGCCTCATGGCGTTGGCATTTAGCTGGATGGAGTACCCACCGCCCCAGGATGCTCCATACCATGCACCGTCGTTGCCTCCATTGCCACCGGTCCGTCCGTCCGGGCCTCCCACGGCCCCAACTCCTTCCGTCGTCGCCCCAATTCCTCCCGTGACGAGGATATGTACCTAGGGTATGGTCCTAGGTCAGACCTACATACCCTACCTAAGAGCACTATATTGTAGGACTTAATGATTACAAGAGAGATTCCGATTGGATTCTTCATGATGTTCAAGTCACTCGACAATTAGTCCACTCAGCATCTTCTCCCTCCACTCGACAGTCACCTGTCACTCGGAAGACCCCGCTTTCAGTCGACGCCATAAGACCAGAAGCCACTCCTGAGAGGCCAACGGGCAGGCGTTAAGCCAGTCGTCATTAGTAGCAATTATGATGTACGTTACCGGTAACGCTCGTCTTTATACCCACGATCGGACCCTTGGATGCCTTGCACTTATGAGGGGCAGCGTACTCTATATAGGCTGCCCCTCCCCTTTGGCCCAAGGATTCACAACCTCTGTAACTTATACTCTCCACACGACAAAAGCTCCCGAGCACTGAGACGTAGGGCTGTTACCTTCACGAGAGGGGGCTGAACTCATACATTCGTGTGTACATCCTCGCCGTAGCTAGGACTCTGCCTTCTCCTTTCGTACCCCTATCTTCTACTGTCATACTCGTTCCCACAACAGTTGGCGCCCACCGTGGGGCAGGCGTCTAAGCGACTTCCGACGAGGTTGCATTTTCCCCCTTTGTCATGTCTTCCGGTGGTGTTTTCTCCTTGGGCCACGAGATCCGTTTCGGAGCGCTCACCTTCATCGTCAATGATTCGGCATGACTCCAGGAAGCGCCTCTCGACGTCGAGGCACTCCTAGTCCACGGGACCGTGCACTTCCGCGCAAGCTCCTATGGCATACTTCTGCGGCAGCCGTCGACCCCGTACTCTTCGGCTCTCCCAACTGTTCGCAGTCGCAAGCGATCCAGTCGCTCACGACTCTAGCGCTGGGTGAGGCATGCGGCAGCCCGCCAAGTTTTGTCTCTGCATATTGCGGCGATCGAACCCGCCGAGTCACTTCACGGTGTGTTCGAGTCGGACTCTGATCAGTCTGACATTCCCTCCGAGTGCGAGAGCTGCGATCCTGCAATGGAGGTTCTTATGGCTGGTTCTCACCAGAGCCCGCCACCAGGCTTCGGCCACGGCAAGCGTGAGACTGGCGGACCGTCGAATGAGCAGTCGCGCCGAGATGAGGAGGTCCTCCATACTCCCATTGTTGGTGTGACCGCTAAGGCTCGGGCCTTGGAGGCCACACATATTCGGCTCGAAGAGCTCCAGAGAGAGTTCGATGAGCACGCTTGCCAACGTCCACCAGCTCCGAGTCGACGACAGCGATAGCTGTTTCCGAGTGGTTCACAGAACAATGTTGAGGTATACCGTACTCTAGTCTTCAATGTTGCAGTAGCAGCTAGGATAGCAAATTCCATTCAGCCGTTGCGATCAGAGGCTGGCAGAGGTTTGTTGCAGATTAGAGCATTGCTTGATGCAGCACAATGTCAGAATTCAGTTGTTTCACAGTCGTGCAATAGGATTCACAGTAATTCACCAAGAGCAGAGACTGTTTAGTCAGCACACAGCCCTGGTTCGCCTTTGCGTCGCAGGGGCAGAGGTTTCCGTGAGGATAAGTATAGAGATCAGTTTCACCGTGATGACCACCATCAGGTGCCCACTCCTCCGCGGGGTGGTCCACACGTGCCCCGGCACCAGGACGAAAGGCGTTCATTTGGTGATGAGCGGAACGCGGGGTTTGATGCTTGAGACCTCTTCACTCAGAGGCGAATCTGTTGGAAATATGCCCTAGAGGCAATAATAAATAAGTTATTATCATATTTCCTTGTTCGTGATAATCGCTTATTATCCATGCTATAATTGTATTGATCGGAGACTTAAATGCATCTGTGGATACATAGACAAAACCATGTCCCTAGTATGCCTCTAGTAGACTAGCTCGTTGATCAAAAGATGGTTAAGGTTTCCTAGCCATGGACATGAGATGTCATTTGATAACGGGATCACATCATTAGGAGAATGATGTGGTGGACAAGATCCAAACTACAAACATAGCATATGATCGTGTCAGTTTATTGCTACTGTTTTCTGCATGTCAAGTATATGTTCCTATGACCATGAGATCATGCAACTCATGGATATCGGAGGAGTGCCTTGTGTGTATCAAACGTCGCAACGTAACTGGGTGACTATAAAGGTGCTCTACAGGTATCTCCGAGGGTGTCTGTTGAGTTGGCATGGATCGAGACTGGGATTTGTTACTCCGTGTGACGGAGAGGTATCTCAGGGCCCACTCGGTAATACAACATCACAATGAGCCTTGCAAGCAATGTGACTAATTGTTAGTTGCGGGATCTTGTATTACGGAACGAGTAAAGAGACTTGCCAGTAACGAGGTTGAACTAGGTATGGAGATACCGACGATCGAATCTCGGGCAAGTAACATACCGAAGAACAAAGGGAACATCGTACGGGATTAACTGAATCCTTGACATAGAGGTTCGACCGATAAAGATCTTCGTAGAATATGTAGGAACCAATGTGGACGTCCAGGTCCCGCCATTGGTTATTGACCGTAGAGGTGTCTCGGTCATGTCTACATAGTTCTCGAACCCGCATGGTCTGCACACTTAAGGTTCGGTGACGTTTCAGTAGTGTAGAGTTATGTATGGTGGTGACCGAAGCTTGTTCAGAGTCCCGGATGAGATCCCGGATGTCACGAGGAGCTCCGGAATGGTCCGGAGGTAAAGATTCATATATAGGAAGTCCCAGTTTGGTTTCCGGAAAAGTTTCGTGCTCATCGATAGTGTACCGGGAGTGCCGGTAGTGTACCGGGAGGCCTCCGGGAGGGGTATTTTGACCCCAAGAGGTCCATGGGCTGTGGGAGAATAATAACCAGCCCTTAGTGGTCTGGGAAAACAGCCACAAAGGCCCATGGCGCAGGAGAGAAAGTCCTAAAGCAAAAAGTGGAAAATCAGCCAATAGGAGGCAATCCTACTCCAACTAGGATTGGAGGTGAAGTAGGATTGCTTCCCACCTCCTATTTCGGCCGACCCAAAGGCCTTGGCTGCCTCTCCTCTCCTCCTCCTATATATACTAGTGGATTGGGTGGTTTTTGGACAGAATTTCCGGCCACGTGCTACCCGTTCCACCGGTGCATAGTTTCTCCTCTAGATCGTAGTTCCGCAGTGCTTAGGCGAAGCCCTGCCGGAATTGCTCCACCACCATCACCGGAGCGCCGTCACGCTGCCGGTGAACTCTCTCTCCTCTCCACCTCCTATTGCTGGATCAAGACGGTGGAGATCGTCATCAAGCTGCACGTGTGCTGAACGCGGAGGTGCCGTCCGTTCGGCGCTAGATCGGAAGAACCGTGATCGAGATCGCGAGACGGTTCGTGATGAGATCGTGGGACGGATCGTGATGAGTTCGCGGGAAAGATCGTGATCAAGATCATGAGACGGATCGTGATGAGATCGTGGGACAGATCGTGATGGGATCGCGGGACAAATCGTGATGAGATCGCGGGACGCTCGGCGATTTGGATCGCGAAGATGTTCGACTACACCAACCGCGTTTCTTAACGCTTCCCGCTTAGTGATCTAGAAGGGTACGTAGATCCACTCTCCCTCTCGTAGATGCTCATCACCATGGATAGGTTTGCGTGTGCGTCGGAAAATTTTTGTTTCCCATGCGACGTTCCCCAACAGAATCAACAGAGGTAGAGCTCACAGGGATGGGTATGACGGCGATTTCCCGAGTGGCGGCACTACTGTTATTTCTGGTCGTGAGTGCTTTAGCAGGGCTATTCATTCTGCAGAGATTCCCCCCAACTTCAGGTTAGCAGCTGGGATAGGCAAGTTTTCTGGCGAGTCAAAGCCAGAGACATGGTTGGATGATTACCGAGTGGCTGTTCGGATTGGTGGTGGTAACGAAAACACTGCAATGAAACACTTGTCCTTGATGTTAGATGGTTCGGCTCGTGCATGGCTGAATCGCTTGGCTCCTTCTAGCATCCACTACTGGGAGGATCTTGCTCGAGTGTTCATCAGAACATTCGAGGGCACTTGCAAGCGTCCTGCTGGTCTGATTGATTTACAGCATTGTGTTCAGAAGCCCAATGACTCTTTGAGAGATTACATTCAACCATGGTCCACTTTGCATCATACAGTGGAGAACATTTCCGAACATCAGGCTGTTTGTGCTTTCAAGGACGGAGTGAAATACAGAGAGCTCTACTTGAAGTCTGAGCGAATAGGTGATATTTCGCTGAGTAAGATGATGGAAATCGCCACTCGGTATGGCAATGGCGAAGAAGAGGACCGTCTCCGCAGCGGCAAAGGAAAAGCAGTCGACAATGATGCCGGTGGCAATTCTAGTCGGAAGCAGAAGCGGAATGCTGATGGCCCTGTTCAGGCACAGGCAGCCGCTCTAGTGTCCCAAGGAAAAAAACAAGGGGAAGTCCAAGGGACAGTTCAACCCCAAGAAAGGGAAAAACCAGCCAGGAACTAATGTTATGGATTTACCGTGTGCAATCCACACGAGGAAAGATGAAGAAAGCAATCTGATATTGCCCAAGCATACCACTCGACAGTGTCGTTTGTTGATCCAACAGTTCAAGGAGGCACTGTCGAGTGAGAAAATCCTTGAAAAAGGATGATGATGAAGACAAATAAACTTTTTCCGATGTCAACGCTACGCTGATGATTTTTGCTAAAAGCTTCTGGCATTCTCTGTGACAAGCAGGTGCCACAAAAGCTAAAGGGCAAGTTCTATAGGACGGCGGTTCGACCCGCAATGTTGTATGGCACTGAGTGTTGGCCGACTAAAAGGTGACATGTGCAATAGTTAGGTGTGGCGGAGATGCGCATATTGAGATGGATGTGTGGCCACACAAGGAAGGACCGAATCCGAAATGATGACATACGAGATAGAGTTGGGGTAGCGCCAATTGAAGAGAAGCTTGTCCAACATCGTCTGAGATAGTTTGGGCATATTCAGCGCAGGCCACCAGAAGCCTTAGTGCATAGCGTACGGCTAAAGCATGCTGATAATGTTAAAAGAGGCTAGGGTAGACCAAACTTGACATGTGAAGAGTCCGTAAAGAGAGACCTGAAGGATTGGAGCATCACCAAAGAACTAGCCATGGACAAGGGTGCGTGGAAGCTTGCTATCCATGTGCCAGAACCATGAGTTGGTCGTGAGATCTTATGGGTTTCACCTCTAGCCTATCCCAACTTGTTTGGGACTAAAGGCTTGGTTGTTGTTGTTTTTGTTGTTGTTGTTGTTGTTGTTGTTGTTGAAAGCATGAGTCGATTGAAGGTTATAAACAGATAAGTCAACATGGCCGTGCCTACAACTCCCACCTACCTCAAGTGGTCTCAGACTGCCATCACATTTGATCGGTCGGATCAGCCTGCTCATGTGGCCACTCCCGGTCGGCAAGCTTTGGTGGTCGATCTCATGGTGGGAGGTACTCGACTCCGCAAGGTCCTCATGGATGGTGGAAGCAGTCTAAACATTCTGTATGCGGATACCCTTAAAGGGATGGGCATTCCAATGTCCCAACTCAGTGAGAGCAACATGCAGTTCCACGGAGTCATCCCAGGGAAGAAGGCCAAGTCACTCGGCCAAATTGCATTGGATGTGACATTCGGGACGGATAAAAAATTTCGCAAGGATAAATTGGCGTTTGAAGCCGTGGACTTCCAAAGCGCATACCATGCCATTCTTGGTTGACCAGCTTATGCTTGTTTCATGGCCTGTCCATGTTACGTGTATCTCAAACTAAAGATGCCTGGGCCCAAGGGCATGATCACATTCACTGGCAATCGACAGAGGGATGAGGAGTGCCTCCAGTAGGGCTCCAAAATTTTTGATCATCGGATGGCTATTATCGAGCTAGAAGAGTACAAGAAGAGCGCTGACCCTCCTGATTTTCTGCGTGCTAAGAAACCTGCTTCTGAGTCAGCTTTTCAGTCGGTAGGGGAAGTGAAAAATTTGCACATCCACCCGACAGGTTTGACCGCTGCCTCAACCAACATATCGTCAACACTTGACCGCTGCCTCGACCAACATATCGTCAACACTCCATGAGAACTGGGACATCTTTGCATGGAAGCCTGCTGACATGCCGGGGGTTCCCAGGGAGCTGGCTGAGCACCGACTGAGAGTTGATCCAAAGGCCAAGCCGGTTAAAGAACATTTGCGTCGGTCCGCGGCATATAAGCATAAAGCAATCGGCGAAGAGGTGGCTCATCTCTTGCAGGTCAAGTTCATTCGGGAGATTTACCACTCCGAGTGGCTCTCAAATGTTGTCATGGTTCCCAAGAAGTACACGTCACTCCGCATGTGTATTGACTTCAAGCATATCAATCGGGTCTGCCCGAAAGATCATTTCCCGCTCCCTCGCATCGATCAGATTGTTGACTCGACTGTGGGGTGCGAGTGTTTATCGTTTCTAGATGCATATTCCGGTTACCATCAGATCCGTCTGTTTGGTCCGGATGAAATAAAAACAGCCTTCATCACCCCATTCAGGTGTTTTTGCTATATCACCATGCCATTTGGTTTGAAGAATGTCGGTGCTACTTTCATGTGCATGATTCAGAAGTGTTTACTCGACAAGATTCCTCGGAATGTTGAAGCATACATGGACGATATTGTTGTCAAGTCCCGCAAAGGTTCCGACCCGCTGGCTGACTTGGCTGAGACTTTCGCCAATCTGAGGAGGTATGATATCAAGCTGAATCCGGCTAAGTGTACTTTTGGTGTCCCTGGCGGCAAGTTGCTCGGTTTTCTCATTTCCAAACAAGGGATCAACATTAACCCTGAGAAAATCAGCGCCATTACCCGAATGAACAGTCTCGTGCGAGTGCACGATGTTTAGAAGCTCACAGGTTGCTTGGCAGCATTAGGTCGATTCATTTCTCGTCTTGGTGAGAAGGCATTGCCTTTGTACCGTCTGATGAAGAAGTCTGACACGTTCGAGTGGACTCCAGAAGCTGAAGCAGCATTTGTCGAGCTCAAAGCCCTGCTTTCCACCTAGCCGGTGCTTGCTACTCCGCGCAGCAAAGAGCCATTGCTCGTGTACATTGTGGCCACTAATTAGGTCGTCAGTACAGTTTTGACTGTCGAGCGGGAAGAGGAAGGCAAGGCCTACAAAGTCCAACGCCCAGTCTACTACATTTTTTAAGTGTTAACTCCTTCGAAGCAAAGGTATCCGCATTACCAGAAACTTGTCTATGGCATCTATCTATCAGCGAAGAAGGTAGCACATTATTCTCAAGACCACTCGATTTCAGTCGTCAGTGATGCTCCATTATCTGAGATCTTCAACAATCGATACGCGGCTGGTCGAGTGGCTAAATGGGCGATTGAACTCCTATACTTTGACATCAAGTTCGAAGCCAAGAAAGCCATCAAGTCTCAGGCACTTGCTGATTTCATGGCCGAGTGGATTGAACAGCAGTAGCCAATCTAGATCCACTCGGCACACTGGATCATGTTCTTTGATGGCACTAAAATGTTGAATGGGCCCGGTGCTGGCGTTGTTTTGGTGTCCCCACAAGGCGACAAACTCAGTTATGTCCTGCAGATTCACTTCGATTCCTCCAACAATGAAGCAGAATATAAAGCGTTTTTGTACGGGTTGCGCATGGCTATCACACTCGGCGTCAAGCGCTTGATGGTCTATGGCGACTCAGATTTGGTGGTTAATCAAGTGATGAAAGAGTGGGATGTTCGGAACCCCGCTATGACTGGATACTGCAATGCTGTCAGAAAGCTCGAGAAGAAGTTTGAAGGTCTGGAACTCCACCATGTTCTCCGAGTGAAGAATCAAGCAGCCGGTGAGCTGGCAAAGATTGGATGCACTCAATGACCTGTCCCCAACAATGTATTCTTGGAGCGTCTTCACACTCCTTTGGTGCAGGAGGATCCCTTCACCGAAGGTCCCCCGCAAGCTATGAGCCCCTCTGATCCAACTAAGGTTGATGTCCCTGTAGTTATTGATTTAGTCATGGAGGTTTTGGTCATCATTCTCGACTGGACAGTGCCCTATATTGCGTATATTCTGAGGCAAGAACTCCCTGAAGATGAGACTGAAGCCCGACAGATCGTGTGCAGATCCAAAGATTTTACTGTGATGGATGATCAGTTGTACAGAGAAAGCATAACTGGTGTGATGCAGCGATGCATTTCCCCTGGAGAAGGTCAAATGATCCTGGAAGAAATTCACTCGGGAACTTGCGGTCATCATGTGTCCTCCCGGACAATTGTCGCTAAAGTATATCGAGCTGGTTTCTTCTGGCCGCATGCAATGAGATGGCCAAGGACATTGTAGATCATTATGAAGGATGCCAGTTCTATGCAAACTTGTCTCACAAACCTGCGTCTGCTCTGAAGACCATTCCCCTCTCTTGGTCGTTCGCTGTTTGGGGTCTAGGTATGGTTGGTCCCTTTCGGACTGGACAGAGTAGATTTACTCATTTGCTTATTGCAGTCGACAAGTTTACGAAGTGGATCAAGGCCAAGCCAATAAAGAAATTGAACTCTCGTACTGTAGTCAAATTCATGAGAGAGATAATCTACCAGTATGGAGTTCCCTGTAGCATCATCAGAGATAATGGCTCAAACTTTGACTTGGAAGAGTTCAGACACTTCTGCTTCTCCCAAGGCACTCGGGTGGATTATGCCTCCGTTGCACACCCCCAAACCAATGGTCAAGCTGAGCGAGCTAATGGTCTCATCTTGCAAGGTCTGAAGACTCGTCTCATGCGAGATTTAGAACATGTCGTCGGAGCTTGGGTGTGTGAGTTGCCATCTGTTTTATGGGGCTTGAGAACTACTCCTAATCGGTCGACTGGACAGACTCCTTTTTTCCTGGTCTACGGATCTGAAAAGCCGTCTTGCCGGGTGATTTGTTTCATAATTCTCCCAGAGTGGACCTTTATACTGAAGCTATGGCTGAACAAGCAAGACAGATGGCGTAGATCTCCTAGAAGAGGAATGACAGATGGCTTTGATTCGGACAACTACCTACCAGCAAGATCTGCGATGCTTCCATGTGAAGCATGTCAAGAGTCGGTCGTTTCATGAGGATGACTTGGTGCTCCGAGTGGATCAACAGCAACCCCACAAGCTCGCTCCAGCATGGGAAGGTCCTTTTGTCGTCACCAAGGTGTTAAACAACGGAGCCTATCACCTCTACAACCTCAAGAAGAAGATTGACAAGCCATGAGCCTGGAATGCGGATCTACTCTGGCGTTTCTATACCTAAAAATAGAATTGTGTCGACGTAATAAGAGTATTGCAAACAATGTCATTTATACAATTATGACTTCCATAGTTTTTTGTCGATTTCGATCATGCAATTTCACGCTTGGGAACACTCCGAGTGTCGAGCAACCCTCACACTTGGGGGCTTAGCTGTGAACATGCTTTCGCCTAAGTTAAAAACTCTACCGAGTAGATAGCAGTCCGTTCACTCGGTAACTTAGCTGCGAACCAGTCTTTGTCTAACTTCAAAACTTCTCCGACTGTTGAGCAATCCTCACACTCGGGGGCTTATCTGCGAATATGCTTTTGCCTAAGTTAAAAACCCTGCCGAGTGGATATCAGTTCATTCACCCGGTGACTTAGCTATGAATCAGTCTTCGTCTGAGTTTAAAACTTCTTCGAGTGTTGAGCAATCCTCACACTCGGGGGCTTAGCTGCGAACATGCTTTTGGCTAAGTAAAAAAAACTGTTGAGTGGATATCAGTCCATTCACCCGGTGACTTAGCTGCGAACCAGTCTTCGTCTGAGTTTAAAACTTCTCCGATTGTTGAGCAATCCTCACACTTGGGGGCTTATCTAGGAGCATGCTTTCACCTAAGTTGCAACCCATTTCGAGTGGATTACGATCTATTCACTCGGAAACTTAGCTATGAACCGGTCTTCGTCTAAGTTCAAAAACTTTTTTGAGTGTTCAGCAATCCTCACCCTCGGCGGGCTTAGCTGCGAACCAGCTTTCGCCTAAGTTAAAAATAAATTCCGAGTCACTTACGATCTATTCACTCGGAAACTTAGCTACGAACAAGTATTCGTCTAAGTTCAAAACTTTTCCAAGTGTTGAGCAATCCTCACACTCGGGGGCTTAGCTGCGAACCAGCTTTCGCCTAAGTTAAAAAACAAATTCAGTCGAGCAAGCGATGGAAAACAAGATACGGATAAATTCAAAGGTTTCACCGCGGATAAAGGTTTCACGCACAAGCAAACGTGCTCATGCTTAAGGCCCGGATGAAGTTTTATGACCAATACATTTTCACTCGGCATTCCGAGGCAAATAAAGTTTTTCACGGCAAATAAAGTTTTTTCAAGCACCAGACGGACTTGTTGGCTCGACGAAGGTGTCGAAGTCAATACCATCTGCGATCCTAGTGGCAACGTCAATGAAGGTCTCCATGAAATCCTCAAACTGAAGCTTCTTCATGTTCATCACTCGGAGGTCCTTCAACTTGTCCTCCCTTGCTTCCTTGCAATGGACTCTAACAAGGGAGAGCACCATGTCGGCTCCGCAGCAGGCAGCTGACTTCTTCCAAGCTTGCACTCGATTGGGGATATCATTGAGGCGAGCCATCATGGAAGCAAGGTCAGTCTGAAGGGTGTCTTCAGGCCACAGTTCCTTGTCGATCTTCTCCAGCGCATCCTTCAGTCAGACGGTATATGCTTGAATGCCCTGGAGTCGAACATTGAGTCGGAACTTGTTCATGGCCGCAACATCTCCAACAGGCGACTTAGTGGGATCCAGATTGGGCTCGATTTCTTCGGTCTCTTTCTCAAAATCTTGGCAGAATTTTATATGAAAGAAGGAATGGGAAGATGATTACATTTCTAGTCTGTGGAAATTGAGGAAATTCATTCGACCAGGGTATTTACCGTAGAGCATGATGAACATCTTCCTCACAAATTCTACCAAATGCTTCTCCAGGCCATTGCTCCTCTTGGTCAGCTGCTCGGACTTCTTGATGAGTTCATTCCGTTCCAGTTTCAGCTTGGAATTTTCCTCCTCCATCTTCTTGGCGGCGGCCAGCTTCTTCTCGGTGGCATCAATTTTCTCCCTCCCCACCTTTTGGGCGTCAGCAAGCGCCTTGTCCTTGTCCTCCATTGCCTTTTTCATGGTATCTAAAGAAATAGCATTGTTGAGTCGCGCTTGGAGTCGACAATTTTCATCACGTATGTCTGTTCGAGTGAGAGCACTCGGTTCAAAGGATGGCAAGTGGGAGTAAGAATGCATGGGGTCGACAAAGATTACCTCCTAGAGTCGTCAGCTCGGTCCGTGCACGTTCCAGGATGCTCTTGGAGACCTCCAGATCCAATCACAGCTAGTTCCTTTCCTCCTCCAAGTCCTTGTACTGGGTGCCAAGTTCACAAGCTCTCTGAAATCAACAAAAACATACAATTCAGTCGATAGAAAATTCCTTCACTCCCGAGTGGAAAGGGTCGACTGAAGGGCAAACCGCCACCCCACCACACACTCCTGAAATAGCGTCATATCATGGTTGATGAAATTATGTCCATGAAACCTGCGTCATATCATGGTTGATGGCAATGATATCCATGAAAACTACAAGGTAGCTTCAGAGTGGTAGGGCTAAAGCAAAAATTTCACTCGACATGTCGAGTGGCAACCGTACTCCGTGTACGACAAAAGAACCCTGAGTTCAAGTTCTTAAGACTACTGCTCATCATTAACGATCAACAGTAGTCTTCGGGACTACACCCTGTGGGTGCACTCAACGTGCCCCCACTGGTTCCTAAATCACTCGACAAGGTCTGCCCTGTCTGGGCATAAGATGGTCTCTATCAGACCCCCACTAGTGCAAGCACTCGACGGCGGTCTCGGGGACTACACCCAGTGGGTGCACTCAGCATGCCCCCACTGGATCTGCTAACAATCGATCTGTCGAGTGGTAGTAAAGTAAAAAAACAACATGCGCAAGCATATGAACGTCGTCTCTTTTCAGACCCCTGCCAATGCAAGCACTCGACGGCGGTCTCGAGGACTAACCCCAGTGTGTGCACTCAGCGTGCCCCCACTGGACCTTATGTCACTCAATCTGTCGACTGGCTACCAAAACAATTCTAAGACCCCTGCCGATGTCTTCACCATTCGACAACGGTCTCGGGGAACCCAGTGGGTGCACTCAACGTGCCCCCACTGGACCGAAACCTACTCGACTAAGACCTGATCTATTTGAGTGGCGAACTTACAAGTATTCTACAAAAGAAAAACACCCACTGGGTGTATAATCAAGAAAGACAGGAATTCAATCGAAAATGCACTTACAATCGCACTTACTCAGACGTTGGCACGAAGCGTTGCGCTGGCATCATAAGCTAGCTTGCTGGCCTCGTACGCCTCCTTGGTGTGCAGCATTAATTGCTCCGCTTGGATCATGGCTTCCTTCGTAGCTCCGGTCTGATATTCTAGGACGTGG
Organism: Hordeum marinum; assembly: GCA_022496015.1. NCBI lineage: Eukaryota > Viridiplantae > Streptophyta > Magnoliopsida > Poales > Poaceae > Hordeum > Hordeum marinum. The sequence goes on from CM039678.1 coordinate 119,592,334, forward strand.
TGCAGAGGAAAGGTAGTCACTGGCTGAATTGATGTTGCGGCTGGAGTTGTTGAGGTAGTCTGGGGTGGTCCGATTGGAGTTGATGCCATGATGGTTGAAGCAGCTGGTGGAGCACTCGACAACGCAACCGCGGGCTCGGTTTTGGCTCGGGACGAGTCGCCTATCCCCTGGGATGATGCAACAATCGACCATTGAGGCGTGTGTGCCGATGGTATTCTTCGGGCGCGTACGCGCGGGGTGCCTAAGGTCACACCTTCACCCCCCATACTTCGGGGAAGTTCTTCATCGTCCTCCAGTTGAATGATCTCTGCAAGCATCAATCGACAACATTAGCTTATACAATCGGCGAATCATTTTTCAAGAAACAGAGTTGAACGAAGATTTGTTTACCTCGTTGGGAAGTCGCTGCGTTGGCGGTATCCACGTCCATTTGATCCTCTTTGTCCCGTGGAGGCGACGTCACTGAGGTAGTGGCGCTGGTAGACCAAGTTCCACTCGGTTAGAAAGAATTTTAAGTCACATTCCACAGTGAAAGAACAAAGCAAACACTTTAGTCAAGGCGACAGGCACATCGATGTTCATGCGAGGCAAAGCTTTACGAGGTTTAGGCGCGTTGGGCTTGGGCTGCTTTGCAGCCCGTTCACTCGACTCAACGGTCGAGGTTCGGTCCCGCTTCAGGGTCTTCTCACTCGACGCCAAGGCCTTGCCTAGGGCAGTCACAAGGTCTTGACGGAGCTTAGAGCGATGCTCCGTGAGTGGGGGAGACTCGACTTCCTTCTCATCCTTGTTAGAGTATTCATAGTCCTCTTCGCTGTCGTCGGCGTTGTCGGCGTCCACGCTGCCGCCCTCACTCTCCCCACCATCTTCAGGATGGTTACCGTTGGGCACGGGCGAGTGCATATGCGTCCACTCCTGCAAGATTCAAACAATGAAGTTAGTCGAAGTATGAATCAATCACTCGACAAAATAATATGACAATCGACAAGTTAAAGTTTACCAGATTCTTTGGCAGATTCTCAGCAGAGTAAGGCTAGATTCTCTTGGCTCCGAGGGGGTTGTCGCAAGCTCCAGTAATGCTTCAAAGCCATTGCTTGACAGTTTTCTGTGAAACCTCTTCTGGGTGCGTCCGGGTCGAGTCCTTAGGGCCTGCGTAATGCCACATAGTGTGCTCCCTTGCCTGGAGTGGCTGGATCTGTCGATTGAGGAACGTCTCCAAGAGATCCATACCTATCACTCCACCACGGACAAGGTTCACTACGGCGTCCACCAGGATCCCCACTTGGACTTTCTCCCCATCCGACACTTTCAAGGATTTGGGAATGGCAGGACGATCTAACGTGAAAGGGGAAAGACGAGTCAACATATTGGGAGAAGTTATATCCTTGCAGTAAAACCATGTCGACTACCAACCCCTAACAGATTCTGGGAAGGTCATAGAAGGAAAAGAACTCCTAGCTCTCTTTTGGATTCCCAAGCTGCCACATAGTTGGACGACATGGGTTTTACCATCCTCAGGATTGGCCTTTTTGACCGACTGAGATCTGATGGTGAAAATATGTTTGAACAGACCCCAGTGGGGAGAACAACCCAGGAAACACTCACACATAGTGATGAAAGCAAAAAGATAGGAAATAGCATTTGGAGGAAAATGGTGGATCTGGGATCTGAAGAAGTTCAGAAACCCTCGGAAGAATGGATGAGGGGGCGTGGAGAAACCTCTCTCGACGTGGGTGAGGAGGAGAGCTCGCTCCCCCTCGCGCGGCTCCGTCTCGAGCTCCCCCTCCGACAGCCTCCATGCACCTTCCGCCACGAGCCCGTCGACGACGAGATTATCGACGTCCACGGTGGTGACTGTTGATGGGAGAAAATCCCCCTGGATCCACCTCGGCAGCACGGTGAACCGCGCAGTTGACGGCTTCTTGGCCTTCCCCTTCGCAGCCCCCTTCTTGGCGCGCTCCAACTTCTCCGTCTTCCCATTCGTCATCGCAGCGGTGGTGTTTGTCGGGGCGAAGTAGAGTTGTACACTGGAAGCAGGGGAGGCGGAGGAAGAGAGAAGATTTGGGGGAGAAAACTGTTCAGACTGCGGCGCAACGGGATTTATACTCCGTCGAGTGTCTCACTGACTCGTGGGCCCGCAGGATCCCCACATATCTCGATCGCAGACGCCGCACAGTACGTGGCAAAATGAGTGGTGCGTGAATCGAGGCGATGTGCCCCCACTTGCCCCAATTTTGGCGTCATCATCGCAAACGCGTGCGCTTCCCAAATTTTTGAATCCCGCAAAATCCGGGCCTAACAGAGCGACCCGTCACATCTAAAGATCCCTTCGGGTCACTTGAAACAGAATTGACATTGAGAATTCACTCGAACTCTTTCAAGACAGAATCGATCCGGGCGAATGACAAAGATTCCAATCGACAAAAATTTCGTTGAAGCCCCAAAGTTCATTCGGAAGTTTGGTGCCTTTTTCGGAACTGACATCGATTCCATTTTATCACCCAAACCCTGATCCATTCGGGGTCTAATGACAAGGATATGTACCTAGGGTATGGTCCTAGGCCAGACCTACGTACCCTACCCAAGGGCACTATATTGGAGGACTTAAAGGTTACAAGAGAAATTCTGATTGGATTCTTCATGATGTTCAAGTCACTCGACAATTAGTCCACTCGGCATATTCTCCCTCCACTCGAAAGTCACCTTTTACTCGGAAGACCCCGCTTTCAGTCGACACTAGAAGGCCAGAAGCCACTCCTAGGAGGCCAACAGGCAGGCGTTAAGCTAGTCATCATTAGTAGCAATTATGACATACGTTACCAATAACGCTTGTATTTATACCCACGATTGGACCCTTGGATGCCTCACACTTATGAGGGGCGGCGTACTCTATATAAGCCACCCCTCCCCTCTGGCACAAGGGTTCGCAACCTCTGTAACTTATACTCTCCACACAACAAAAGCTCCCGAGCACTGAGACGTAGGGTTGTTACCTCCATGAGAGGGGCCTGAACTCATACATTCATGTGTACATCCTCGCCGTAGCTAGGACTCTTCCCTCTCCTTTCATACCCCTATATTATACTATCAGGCTCGTTCCCATGATAGTCACTGCGGCCGCTATAAAGAGAAATCCGCAAGAGAGCCATATCATTCAAGGAAGCACAGCTGGTGCGGCACCACCAAGTGTTAGCTCCACTCCAGTTCCACACATCAAGGACGCGAGGAAAAAGACCGCCTCCACCGGCTCCGTTGGTACCCGGGCAAAGCCCTCGAAGAAGAAGGTGATCGCGTCAAGGGGTCGGGCTCCTCCTCCGCCCTCGGCATCCACATTGACGTCGAAGCCCCCGGCCAATACTGTGCATAGGCGAAGCCCACGAGGAAGAAGGCAACCGCGTGAAGGGGTCGGGCTCCTCCTTTGCCTTCGGACAACCCTGGCATCCACATTGATGGCGAAGCCGCCGGCCACGCATGCAACATGTCGGGTTTGGACATGGTGGAGGAGGTTAGTTCGTCAATGGTGGTGAAGGAGGTTCGTTTGGAGCTGGTGTTGGTTTCGGTCATCGTGGTGGGAGTGAGGCTGATGCTTCGACAAACCATGTTTAGAAAAAGTGTTTTATAGCGATTACCTTCACAAAAATGATGGAGATCTTAAAATGATTGGTGTTTGTTATATTGATTCCTTGTTTAGTGATATTAAAATTGATGATAACGGGACTAAAGAAGAGTCAACTTTAGCTAGAGGGCGTCCCAATAATTTTGAGGGTAAAAATCTTGATGAAAAAATTGATGAAAGTGGGTTTGGAGAGGTCAAAAGTTTAACTAGTGATGTGCCCGCTATTTTGGATTACAAAGACTTTAATTATGATAGTTACTGTTTGGTTGAATGTATTTCTTTGTTGCAATCCATGATAAATTCACCCCATGCTTATGAACAAAATAAAGCTTTTTACTAAACATATTATTGATGCCATGATGAAACCCTTAGAAGAAAAGTTGGAATTATAGATATCAATTCCTAGAAAAAATACATGATGAGAGGGAACCTATCATTAAAGTCAAGATTAAAAATTATGAGTGCTTGGCTTTATGTGATTTGGGTGCTAGTGTTTCCACAATTCCGAAATCTCTATGTGATGTTCTTGGTCTTACAATAATGAAGAACGTTCTCTTAATTTGCACTTGGTAGATTCTACTATTAAAAAGACTTTAGGAAGAATTAATGATGTTCTTATTCTTGCAAATAGGAACTATGTGATCATTGATTTTATTGTTCTTGATATTGATTGTTGTCGGGGATAGACAAAATAGGTAGGCCCATGAAGGGTCGAAATATCATAATAGCATGGGGTCCACATTTCAGGTGGGTCCAGATAAATACATTCATACTATCCACTCGACGGTACAAACCACTCGGTAGTACGGCTCACTCGGCAGTACGACTCACTCGGATATGCTAGGACCAACAGTCGGCAAGCCAGTCAAAGCATAGAGAAGGTTTTGCAGTGGGCCGACATTATGGCATCAATGCCCCATCTTGTAACATAGGAGGTGAGGGGGTGGTGCACTCTATATAAGCCACACCGCACCACATAGCTCAGGCTAGCTTCTTCTCCCTTGGCTCTCTCGCCATTAGTCTCAGGACTTAGCTCAGGCATGGAGATCCATTCTCCTTTCTCCCTCTCAAATACACTATGTAACTCATGTTCATGATGAATAAGCAAAGCCTCAGTGGAGCACGAGACGTAGGGTTGTTATCTCCACCGTGAGAGCCCTGAACTCGCTAAAACCACCGTGTCACCCATTTGCATCTCGATAGATCATGCTCCGTTATCCTACCCCTCTCTAATGTTAGAATCGCCCACACGAAATTTGGCGCCCACCGTGGGGCGTGACGTCTATCGAGCCATGGTGTAGATGGTTATGTCATCAAATGCGCTGCGCTTCTGTGCCGTTCACTCGTCGTCTTCGATCTTGTATGACAACACCGTCGCCGCTGTCTCGCACACGGCTGGAGCACATGCCGACGAGTAGGCAAAGAGGTCGGACCCGTCCGACCCTTGGAGTGCTGAAGTGCTGCGCGGCACTCGCCAGCCCATCGCCATGCTCGTCCGCCCTGCAGCGCGCTCGGTGGCCCCGTGCCATGGGTGCCACTCAGCGGCGCGCTCGCCGGCCCTTGCTACATCACCAGCAGCACGCGCTACCTGACACCTGCTTCTCCTTCATCTATGTCGTCTACATTGGAGAGTACGTACCCCGCGATCCCAAGTGCATAACATGGTATTCAAAATTCTTCATGTAGTGGGTTAGCCATTTCGTTGAGGTAATCAATCGGCCAATTAGATGAGGATTTCCAATGCCGGTTACTCCATGGAGTGAAGGCCTAATTACCGCAGCCGATTAATGCTCATCGCACGGCGCTCCACCTCCTTGCATGCATCCATACACTCCCGTATGGTTGTCCTGGTGCATGCGTGCACTCAATTGGCAATTGCACTTAACCCAATTGCGTGCCATGTGCCAGTTACCATTCCATGCGTGCACTCACTAAGGTAATCACCCCATTAAGTGGTCAATTAGGCAAGGATTCCGTTACCTAATTAGGGCGATTGATTGCCTCCGCTTTTTTGCAAATTCATGGCTTAATTGCTCATCTTTTGGTTTCCACACCTATTAATTTGTGCATGCATGCACGGCCATCAGTGGTCCTTACTCCCTGCAAAATAGCATGCAGATGGGAACACTCGGTCCACCAAAAAATATTCGTAGCTATGCTTGCTACTAACTTGCAGGGACATTCCTCTATCATCGTCCCCGGACGGTAGTTTACTCGGACGGACACTTCGTTCAAGCTACTAACACGATGACACGCAGCTGAAATTTACATACGCATCGTCACCACTCAGCGAGGCATGTCTTCGTTATTTGGCAGCTCCACGCATCGCCATTTAGTCGGACGTTCCATCATCACTCGGCAGCTCCGCGCGCTGTCACTCTACTGGACGCGTCGTCGCCACTCGGAAGCTCCGCGTGCCATCACTCTACTGGACGCGTCGTCATCGCTCGGCAGCTCCACGCATCGCCATTCAGCCAGACGCTCCATCGCCACTCGGCAACTCCGCGCGCCGTCAATCTACTGGACACGTCGTCATCACTCGGTAGCTCCGCGCGTCGTCACTCTACTGGACGCGTCGTCATCACTCGGCAGCTCTGCGCATCGCCATTCAATCGGATGTTCCATCGTCACTCGGCAGCTCCACACGCCGTCACTCTAATGGATGCGTCGTCGTCACTCGACAGCTCCGCGTGTCGTCACTCTACTGGACGTGTCGTCATCACTCGGCAGCTCCGCGCATCGCTATTTAGCCAGAAGCTCCATCGTCACTCGGCAGCTCCGCGCGCCATCACTCTACTAGACGTGTCGTCCTCACTCGGCAGCTCCACGCATCGCCATTCAGTCGGACGTTCCATCATCACTCGGCAGCTCCGCGCACCGTCACTCTACTGGACGCGTCGTCGTCACTCGGCAGCTCCGCGCGCCGTCACACTACTAGACGCGTCATCATCACTCAGCAGCTCCGCGTATCGCCATTCAGCCAGACGCTCCATCGTCACTCGGCAGCTCCGCACGCCGTCACTCTATTGGACGCGTCGTCATCACTCGGCAGCTCTGCGCATTGCCATTCAATCAAACGTTCCATCGTCACTCGGCAGCTTTGCGCCGTCACTCGATTGGACGCGTCGTCGTCACTCGGCAGCTCCACGCGCCGTCACACTACTAGACGCGTCGTCATCACTCAGCAGCTCCGCGCATCGCCATTCAGCCAGACGGTCCATCGTCACTCGGCAGCTCCGCGCGCCATCATTCTACTGGACGCGTCCTCATCACTCGGCAGCTCTGCGCATCGCCATTCTGCCAGACGCTCCATCGTCACTCGGTTGCTCCGCACGCCGTCACTCTACTGGACGCGTCATCATCACTTGGCAGCTCCACGCATCGCCATTCAGTCGGACGTTCCATCGTCACTCGGCAGCTCCATGCCCTATCACTCTACTGGACGCGTCGTCGTCACTCGGCAGCTCTGCGCGCCGTCACTCTGCTGGACGCGTCGTCAGCACTCGGCAGCTTCGCGCATCGCCATTTAGCCGACGCTCCATCCTCACTCGGCAGCCCCACGCACCGTCACTCTACTGGATGCGTCGTCATCACTTGGCAGCTCCGTGCATCGCCATTCAGCCAGACGCTCCATCGTCACTCGGCTTCTCCGCGCGCCATCACTCTACTGGACGCGTCGTCATCACTCGGCAGCTCTGCGTATCGCCATTCAGCCGGACGTTCCATCGTCACTTTGCAGCTCCGCGCACCGTCACTCTACTGGACGCGTCATCGTCACTCGGCACCTCCGCACGTCGTCACTCTACTGGACGCATCGTCATCACTCGGTAGCTTCGCGCATCACCATTCAGCCAGACGCTCCATCGTCACTCGGCAACTCCACGCGTCGTCACTCTACTGGACACGTCGTCATCACTCGGCAGCTCCGCGCATCGCCATTCAGTCGGACGTTCCATCGTCACTCGGTAGCTCCGCGCGTCGTCACTCTACTGGACGCATCGTCATCACTCAGCAGCTCCACGCATCGCCATTCGGTAGGATGCTCCATTGTCACTCGGCAGCTCCGCGCATCGCCATTCGGTCGGATGCTCCATCGTCACTCGGCAGGTCCACGCATCGCCACTCGATGAGACACGTCTTCGTCACTCGGCAGCTCCGTGCATTGCCACTCAGCCGGACGTGTCTACTTCGCCCGACCGCTCCTGCACCATTAGACAACTAAGGCATTCGTCATACGCTGCATTCAATTAAATAGTTGTTTCCGCATCACCGAGTGTCGAGGAAGTCACACATGACGTTCACTCGGAGGCCACGCCACCTAGTGTACCTCTACACTCGGTTGTTTATTTTTATGTGGGAATACTTCACTTCTGCTTCTTTTGGGTCCATTACTCAGACGAGTTTAGTCGGATATTGCACTCTGGTAGACCCTTTCCAGTCCTGAACCAACAAGCACCTGGCACACCCAGCGGGTGTCTATAGGTGTTACCTACACAAATTATTTCAGCAAATATAAGGTTACTTCAAGAACTTTTTATGTTGGCTTGTGTTATTTTTCGTACACAGGTTACGCGTTCACGCGATGCATCTGTGCACCATCTTCGTCGCTACTCAGGCTCAATCGCCTCTTGATCGACTATCTGTTCGACGACAAACTCGACTCGGCCGCCCGGCGCGCCGTCACTTGGTCGATTCCTCTTCAACGACAAGCTCGACTCGGCCACCCCGTGCGCCATCACTTAGTCGACTCCACTCCAACGGATGCATCTTCATCACTCGGCCGCGCGTCGCCACTCCGATGGATGCGTCTTCATCACTCCACCGCCCCGCACATCGCCACTCCGACGGATGCGTCTTCATCACTCGGCCGCCCCGCGTGTCGCCACTCCAATGGATGTGTCTTCATCACTCGGCCACCCCGCGCGTTGCCACTCCGACGGATGCGTCTTCATCACTCGGCCGCCCTGCGCGTCGCCACTCCGATGGATGCGTCTTCATCACTCCACCGCCCCGCGCGTCGTCATTCCGACGGATATGTCTTCATCACTCGATAGCCCTGCGCGTTGCCATTCCGTGTAGCACGTCTTCGTCATTAAGCCGCCTCACGCGCCATCGCACGGCTTAGCTGCGATTCCGTATCGCCTAAGTCAAAACTACTCCGAGTGCGGACATGCTCCACACTCGGGGGCTTAGCCGCGATTCCGTATCACCTAAGTCAAAAACTACTCTGAGTGCGGACATGCTCCACACTCGGGGGCTTAGCTGCGATTCCGTATCACCTAAGTCAAAAACTACTCCGAGTGCAGACATGCTCCACACTGGGGGGCTTAGCTACGATTCTGTATCGCCTAAGTCAAAAACTACTCTGAGTGCGGACATGCTCCACACTCAGGGGCTTAGCTGCGATTCTGTATCGCCTAAGTCAAAAACTACTCCGAGTGCAGACATGCTCCACACTCGGGGGATTAGCTGCGATTTCATATCGCCTAAGTCAAAAACTACTCCGGTGCGGACATGCTCCACACTCGGGTGCTTAGCTGCGATTCTGTATCGCCTAAGTCAAAAACTACTCCGAGTGCGGACATGCTCCACACTCGGGTGCTTAGCTGCGATTCCGTATCGCCTAAGTCAAAAACTACTCCGAGTGCGGACATGCTCCACACTCGGGAGCTTAGCTGCGATTCCATATCGCCTAAGTCAAAAACTACTTCGAGTGCGGACATCCTCCACACTCGGAGGCATAGCTGTGATTCCGTATTGCCTAAGTCAGAAACTACTCCGAGTGCGGACATCCTCCACACTCGGAGGCTTAGCTGCGATTCCGTATCGCCTAAGTCAAAAACTACTCCGAGTAAGGACATGATCCACACTCAGGGGCTTAGCTGCGAACTTGATTCGCCTAAGTTAGAAGCTACTCCGAGTGAGTACAACATCCACACTCGGGTACTTAGCCATGATCCAGAAATCATATAAGGCAGACTCAATAAACATTCAGCATGCCAACCACACGAAGATTTGCCCGACTGGCCTAGTTCCAGGTTACATCTATTTACTGTGCCCAGCACACAAGGATCAGTCCGACTGATTCAGCTCCAGATTGCAACAAATTACTACGCCAAGCGCATCAGAGTTCACCTGTTTAGTTCAGTTCCGCACTGGAAGACATAAACCCTCTGCCCGACTCATCTAGTCTGACAGAGGCTCGGGGATTACACCCAGTGGGTGCACTTAGCGTGCCCCCACTGGAAGAGAAATAAAAGAAACATTATACTCAGTCAGGTCCGACAACAACATTCAAGTTTAAATAATCTCTGCAGACTCCAACCGACCGCCAACAGTCAGTCAAAGTCTCAGGGGCTACTGTCGGGGATACACAAAATAGGTAGGCCCATGAAGGGTCAAAATATCATAACAGCATGGGGTCCACATTTCAGGTGGGTCCAGATAAATACATTCATACTATCCACTCGGCAGTACAAACTACTCGGCAGTACGACTCACTCGGCAGTATGACTCACTCGGATATGCTAGGACCAACAGTCGGCATGCCAGTCGAAGCATAGAGAAGGTTCTGCAGTGGGCCGACATTGTGGCATCAATGTCCCATCTTGTAACATAGGAGGTGAGGGGGTGGCACACTCTATATAAGCCATCCCCACCACATAGCTTAGGCCAGCTTCTTCTCCCTTGGGGCTCTTGCCATTAGTATCAGGACTTAGCTCAGGCATGGAGATCCGTTCTCCTTTCTCCCTCTCAAATACACTATGTAACTCATGTTCATGACGAATAAGCAAAGCCACTCCGGAGCACGAGACATAGGGTTGTTATCTCCACCGTGAGAGGCCCGAACTCGCTAAAACCACCAAAGATCATGCTCCTTTATCCTACCCCTCTCTAATGTCAGAATCGCCCCCACGACAATTGCAATCCATCTTGTCCCATCATACTTGGTAGACCGTATTTACGCACTATAGCCGTCGTGATTGATATGAAAGAAGGCAACATTTAATTTCAATTCCCACTTCGAAAGGTTATGGAACACTTCCCTAGAACAAGAATTACGTCACCATATGAATCAATCATGAGGGTCTTCTATGGAGTAAAAACTAAAGATGATGATACTTGAACCTATGCATTATGCCTAGCTAGGGGCGTAAACCATAGCGCTTGTTGGGAGGCAACCCAATGAATAAAAAATATTGTACCTTTTTTCTTTCTATTTTTGAGTGTTTAAACAATTATTTCTCTGTTATGATTGTGTTTTTTATGTTTTATTTAGTGTTTGTGCGAAGTAAAGCCTTTAGGATGATTCATAAGATGAGTAGAAAAACAATGCTGAATCTGAAACAAAACCTTTAACTCCAGTGCATGAATTTTTATTTTTTACTGGAGCGTGATAATGAGCTGAAATTTTAACAACATACTTCTATACAAATTATTTACGTTTTACTGATGTTTTAGAATTTTTAGAGATACAGAAATATGGTTAGAGTACAGATTATTACAGATTGTTCTGTTTGAGATAGATTCTGTTTTCGTTGCATTGTGTGCTTATTTTGATGAATCTATGGCTTGTATTGGGGCGTATAAGTCATGCTAAAGTCAGAATCAGTATATATAATGCAATAATAAAATATGAATGGGTTTTCAACAGTACTCGGAGTGGTGATTTGCTTTATTATACTAACGGATCACACGAAGATTTTGTTGGGGGTTATGTGATTGAAGTTTTCAAGTTTTGGGTGAGATCATGATGGATGAAGGAATAAGGAGTAACAAGAACCTAAGCTTGGGGATGCACATGGTACCCCAAGATAATATCCAAAGAGAAACGAGCAACTAAGCTTGGGGATGCTGATACGTCTCCAACGTATCTATAATTTTTGCTTGTCACATGCTATTATATTACCAATCTTGGATGTTTTACAATCATTTTATAGAAACTTTATATCATTTTTTGGGACTAACCTATTGACATAGTGCCAAAGTGCCAGTTGTTGTTTTTGCTTGTTTTTTACTTTGCAGAAAATCGATACCAAATGAAGCCCAAACACCGTCAAACTTTTTGGAGATTTTTTTTGGGCCAGAAGACATCCAATGGGCAAAGAAGGGCCAAAGAGGAAGGCTTAGGAGGCCACAACACAGAAGGATTTTTTGGAGAAAATCAATACCATGTGGAGCCCAAATTCTACGGGAAATATTGAAGATTTTTTATGGACCAGAAGAGCAAGGATGGACCAAACAAGCACAAGAGAGGGGGGCCAGAGTGGCCACCCTCCACCAAGGCACGCTGGAGGCCCCTGGCATGGCCTGGTGGAGAGTGCTGATAAGAGGTTTTTAGCAAGGTAATTTCTGCAGGCACTAAACTGTAAGTAGCAAGTAGTTTGATAGCAAGGAAATTTGTAACAAGCAAGTAACGGTAACAATAGATAAGGTGTGGCAAGGTAGCCCAATCCTTTTGTGGCAATGAATAGGCCAAAAGTATTTCTTATGATGAGCAAAGTGTTCTTGAGGTTACACGGGAATTTCATATAGTCACTTTTGTCATGTTGGTTTGATTTGTGTTCGCTACTTTCGTAATTTGATATGTGGGTGGACCGGTGCTAAGGTGATGTTCTTACTTGAACTAACAACCTACTTATGATTAACCCCCTCGCAAGCATAAGCAACTACGAGAAAAGTATTAAGACAAAGTCTAACCATAGCATTAATAATGTGGACCCAAATCATCCCCTTACAGAATAGCGCATAAACTAGGGTTTAAGTTTCTATCACTCCCGCAACCCATCATCTAATAACTACTCCACAATGCATTCCCTTAGGCCCAAGGATGGTGAAGTGTAATGTAGTCGACATCCACATGACACCACTAAGGGAATCACAACATACACATCATCAAAATATCAAACACATATCAAGTTCACATGAGTACTATCAACATTACTTCTCCCATGACCTCAAGAACAAAAGTAACCACTCACAAAAAATATGCATGCTCAAGATCAGAGTTGTATTGAATATCATAATGGATCTGAACATATAATCTTCCACCAAATAAACCATATAGTAATCAACTACACAAGGTAATCAACACTACTAGTCACCCATAGGTACCAATCTGAGGTTCCGGTACAAAGATTTAGCACAAGAGATGAACTAGGGTTTGAGAGGATATGGTGCTGTTGAAGATGTTGATGAAGAATGGCCTCCCCAAGATGAGAGGGTTGTTCGTGATGACAATGGCTTCGATTTCCCCCTCCGGGAGGGAAGTTCCCTGGGCAGAATCGCTTCGTCGGAGGGCAAAAGTGCTCCTGCCCAAGTTCCACCTCGAGGCGGCGGCGCTTCGTCCTGAAAGTTCTCCTCTGATTTTTTCTAGCTGAATTGGATATTTATACCAGAAGATGGGCTCCGGAGGTGGGCCTGGGTGCCCACCCTCCACCAGGGCGCGGGTAGGGGGGCAGGCATGCCTTGGTGGAGGGTGTCCACCTGGTGGCCCCCTCCGGTAGTTATTGCCTCCAGAAATTCTTATTTATTATAAAAGTAATCCCCATGAACTTTTAGCTTCATTGGAGTTGCGCAGAATAGGTATCTCTGACGTGCTTTTTCGAGGTATTGAATTCCAATTGTCGGCATTCTCCCTCTTGAGGTAAACCTTGCAAATTGTGAGAGAAAAGGCATTAGAATTACTCCCCAAAGCATTATTATGCATAAAAACATTATAAATAACGATAATGAAACATGATGCAAAATGGACGTATCAACTCCCCCAAGCTTAGACCTCGCTTGTCCCCAAGCGAAAACCGATATCGAAGAACATGCCCACATTGTTTGAGAGATAGGTGTCGTAAAAACAAAATACGGGCATAAAAGCATCATGATTATTATTATGACAGCAACAAAAACTAACATAAAACTTTCTTGTAAAACTTTTATTTCATAGCAGCATCATACAACTTCTTATGAGCAAGTAACAACTCATCACAACATGGAAGTATAAAGCAAAAACCTTATTGGAAACCAACAAACTATGTTCTCAGTCAACTGTTGCAACTACAATTCATCATGTTTTCAGGAAGGGTCTCATGTAGGAGCCTTTTGGCAAGTCCACATACTCAACCATCATTTAGTCTTCTATGATTGCTAATGCTCACAGCATACCCATGGACTACAAGTTTCAACCGGACACATAGAAAGATAGGGGCTTATAGTTTGCCTCCCAACATATTCACCTCAAGGGTGATGTCAACAATAATAACTCATGCTCAATCATATCCAACTGGTCATATGTGCCTAGATCTTTCCTCGCCACATGATGCTTGCCAAAGGAGAAAAATAAAAAGGAATAGGGAAGAATACTTTGACTCTTGCATAAAAGTAAGTACATAAAAGCAAAAGATAGGCCCTTCGTAGAGGGAAGCAGGGGTTTTAATGCGATTTTAGTTTTTCATGCCAAATCCCTTAGCACAAAAGAACGTCACATTGCATTGCCTCTTGTGATACCAACCTTTATTATGCAGTCCGTTGCTTTTATTACTTTTCCATCACAAGTTCGTGCAATGCTCAATTTTCTCTTACACTAATTGATCCAACACTTTTTAGAAGCATTTTTTATTGCCTTGATGCACCGATGACAGCTTACTTGAAGGATCTTATTCAATCCATAGGTAGGTATGGTGGAATCTAAACATGAGTTTGGGTTCTGGGTTTTGGATGCACAAGTAGTATCTCTACCTAGTGCGGAATTTTTGGCTAGCAAAGATATTGGGCAAGCACCACATGTTAAAGGATCTATGACAATTTAATTGTTCACATGATATGCGTCTTTAGTGTTTTTCTTTTCCTTTATGCACCCTTCTAGTATGAGTTAGTCCTTCATTTATTTGTAGAATGCTTCATGCACTTCACTTAAATCTTTTGAGTATGGCTTTGTAGAATGCTCTTTGTGCGTCACGTAAATCTTTTGAGTATGGCTTTATAGAATGCTTCGTGAGCTTCACTTATATATATTGAGCTTGGATATTGGTTAACCTATATTAATTGTAGAATTATCTATGAACTTCACTTATATCTTGTAGAGTATGAATAAAACGATCATCGGAATTTGGCTTGGAAGAGTATCATTAAAATGTCATGCCTAGCTAAAAAGGCATTAAAGAAAAGCGCTTGTTGGGAGACAACCCAACACTTTTAATTTCTGTTTTGATGTGTTCACATGATTAAGATACTGTAGTAATCATGTTTTATGCCTTTTATTTCAATAAAGTACCAAGTAAAGCCTTTGGGATAGTGTGGATACTTGCTTGTTTGATTCTGTGCAAAAACAAAAAGTTTTGCGTCCAGTATATGAATTATATGATTTTACTAGAGAATAAAAAAATTCTGAAATTTTTAAAAAACATTTCTATGCAAATTCTGTGATATTTCATAATTTATCAGAATTTTTAGAGTTAGGGAAGTTTGTTTATCATTCAGATCTTCACAGACTGATTTGTTTTTGATAGATTCTGTTTTGCACAGGGGACGACTTGAAGTGTTCATTTCTTCTTATGTGTACTAACCTATCTCACGAGTTCTTTCGAGTTTTGGGTGGATGAAGTTTTTGAGAATAGGTGAAACCGGGATATGAGAGGATTGAACAAGGTACAAAAGCTCAAGCTTGGGGATGCCCAAGGAACCCCAAGTAAATATTTCAAGAAGTCTCAAGTATCTAAGCTTGGGGATGCTACGCATCCCACCTCTCTTCATCAACAATTATCGGTTAGCCTATGTTGAGCCTAGTTTTTTATTCGTCCACATGATGTGTGTTATTCTTGGAGTGCATTTCTTATTTTGTTTTGTTGTTTGAATAAAATCGATGGATGTGAAATTCTAAGATGAGAGAGTCCTCACATAGTTATTGTCTACTCATCGATCTTCACTTATATTGTTTTGGAGTAGTTTGTCATTTACTCTCGTGCCTCACTTATATCCTATGAGTAAATAGGTTGAATGAATTGAATATCATAAATCTGAAATTAAAAATGCTTCATATACTTAACCCATGGGGAGTAATGACTTCACACATAATAGGTATAGGTGGTAAAATTTATTGAAAGTTAGCAAACACCGCATTGGTCACTTGAACAATTCATGAAAGAATATTGAAGGAAGAGAGAGTTCACATATAAATATACTATATTGGAAATCTTATATGATTGAGAGCCACATTAATTATTTTCAAACTTGAGCAAATTAGTTGAAGTTGAACAAGGAAGACAACGTAATGAGTTATGCTTGGGTATATTTGTATAGAATTTATATTGCTATGGATCCTCCAACATGTGGTGCTTGCTTCCACCTCATACTAGCCAAAACTTCCGCAACAAGTAGAAATACTACTTGTGCATCCAAACACCCTTAAACAAGTTTTGCCATGAGAGTCCACTATACCTACCTATGGATTGAATAAGATCCTTCAAGTAAGTTGTCATCGGTGCAAAAAGCAATAAAAATTGCTCCTAAATATGTAAGATCTTTTATTGTAAGGGAAAATAAGTGTTGTACGAACTTGTGATGGTAAAGAAATAAAAGCGATGGACTGCATAATAAAGGTTGCTATCACAAAGGGCAATACAACGTGACATTCCTTTGCATTAAATGTTTGCACATACAAAAACAAAAAGGGCATGACAACCTCTATTTCCCTCTCCAAAGGGCCTATCTTTTACATTCTGGTACTTACCCTTATACAAGAGTCACCACTTCCTATATTTTGCCTTTTTCTCTTGGCAAGGATCATGTGGTGGGGATTGATCTAGGCATATATGTCCATTCAAATATATTTTATCATGAATTATTATTGTTGACAATTATCTATACGATAAATAAGTTGGGAGGAAAAACTTTAAGCCCCTATCTTTCTCTATGTTCGACGGATGCCATTTGCTCTAAAAATATGCTTTGAGCATTAGCAATCATGGAAGACTATATAATAGTTGAGTATGTGGAATTTGGTAAATCAAATCTCTTACACAGACCCTTCCTGAAAATAAGATGAATTGCAATTGTTTGGTGACTGAAAGCATAGTTTGTTAGTTTTCAAGAAACTTTATGGTCTAAATTTTAACATGTGAATAGCTTGTTACTTCATCATGAGAAGCTTTATGAGATGACCTACTTTTTGTGATACATAATGATGCTTGAAAAGTTGATTGGAATTATCATTGATCAAACTTGTGCACTTTCTAGCATTCACACTTCATAAATTGTTTCTTTTATCATTTACCTACTCGAGGACGAGCAGGAATTAAGCTTGGGGATGTGGATACGTATCCAACGTATCTACAATTTATGAAGTATTCACGACATGTTTACAATAATTCTTTATGATTTTGGTATGATTTTATTAGAACTAACCCAGGCTGACGTTGTTTTCAGCAGAACTACCATGGTGTCATTTTTTTGCAGAAATAAAAGTTCTCGGAATGGGCTAAAAATTTAGTATGATTTTTATGGACCAAAAGAGACCTCCGAAGCATTGGAGTTGGGACATAAGATCCACGAGGAGGTGACAAGCCACCCAGGTGCAGCGAGGGGGTGGCCACGCCTGGCAGGCTTGTGACTTCCTAGTGGCCCCCCTTCACTTGAGATCGACGCCAAAAATTCTTATAAATATATAAACCTCCTAAAAGAAACCTAGATCGAGGGTTCCCCCATTGCAAACCTCCATAACCTCGAAAAACCAATCTTGGCCCTCTTCGGCACCCTGTCGGAGGGGGTCACCATCACCGGAGGCAATCTTCATCATCCCGGAGGGGCTATCAACACCATGGAGGCCAAGGACCAGAGGGAGAACCTCTCCACACCTAGGGGGAGGCCATGAAGGAAGAAGCACAAGGGGGGGACCCTCTCCCCCTCTCTCCCGGAGGGGTCATACTAACCCGAGTTGACGTTGTTTTTAGCAGAACTACCATGGTGTCGTTTTTGTGCAAAAATAAAAGTTCTCGGAATGGGCTGAAAATTTAGTATGATTTTTATGGACCAAAAGAGACCCCCGAAGCATTGGAGTTGGGACAGAAGAAGCACGAGGAGGTGACAAGCCACCCAGGTGCGGCCAGGGGGTGGTCGCGCCTAGAAGGCTTGTGACTTCCTAGTGCCCCCCCTTCACTTGAGATCGACGCCAAAAATTCTTATAAATATATAAACCTCCGAAAAGAAACCTAGATCGAGAGTTCCCCCGTCGCAAACCTCCATAGCCTCGAAAAACCAATCTTGGCCCTCTCTGACACCCTATCGGAGGGGGTCACCATCACCGGAGGCAATCTTCATCATCCCGGAGGGGCCATTAACACCATGGAGGCCAAGGACCAGAGGGAGAACCTCTCCCCACCGAAGGGGGAGGCCATGAAGGAAGAAGCACACGGGGGAGACCATCTCCCCCTCTCTCCCGGTGGTGCCGGAGTGCCATCCGGGGAACCATCGCCGCGGTGATCGCCTTCATCAACATCACCTTCTTCATCACCATCCTCATATCCTTTTAGCGGTCCACTCTCCCGCACCCCGCTATAATCCCCTACTTGAACATGGTGCTTTATGCCACATATTATGATCCAATGATGTGTTGCCATCGTATGATGTTTTGAGTAGATTTCTTTTGTCCTTTGGGTTGATTGATGATCTAGGTTGGTTTGAGTTGTATGTTTATTTTGGTGATGTCCTATGTTGCCTTCCATGCCATGCACACGTGAAGGATTCCTGTTGTAGGGTGTTGCAATACGTTCATGATTCGCTTATAGTGGGTTGCTTGAGTGACAGAAGCATAAACCCAAGTAAGGGGTTGTTGCGTATGGGATAAAGGGGACTTGATGCTTTAATGCAATGGTTGGGTTTTACCTTAATGATCTTTAGTAGTTGTGGATGCTTGCTAGAGTTCCAATCATAAGTGCATATGATCCAAGCAGAGAAAGTGTGTTAGCTTATGCCTCTCCCTCATATAAAATTGCAATAATGATTTCTGATCTTGTCAACTGCTTATGCCCCAAAGAATTCAACAAAATCAGCCGTCTTGAGAATGCAAAAGAGATTTGGGATACTTTGGTTGATATGCACGAAGGAACCGAGTCCGTGAGAGAATCCAAGTTAGATGTTCTTCAAGGTCATCTTGACATGTTCAAGATGAAGGATGGTGAAGGAGTCGCAGAGATGTACTCTAGGCTAGCTCTCATCGCCAATGAGATTGCCGGCTTAGGAAGCGAAGAAATGACCGACAAATTCATCATCAAGAAGATACTTAGAGCTTTGGATGAGAGATACGACATCGTGTGCACATTGATCCAAATGATGCCAAACTACAAAGATTTCAAGCCTACGGAAGTCATTGGAAGGATTGTTGCTCATGAGATGATACTCAAAGATAAGGAAGAACTTCATCACAAGTCTAGCGGTGCTTACAAAGCCACAAGTGACGCTCCCGCAACTTCAAGCAACAACCTTGTTACCAATGAATAGATAAGCCTCATGGTCAAGAAATTCAACAAGTTCTACAAGAATAGAGGCAAAGAAAGAAACTCCAACTCAAGATATGAAGAGAAGCGTTCATCAACTCGTGACCGCAATTGCTACAATTGTGGGAAGCCAGGACACTACTCAAATGAGTGCACGGATCCCTACAAAAGAAGAGAAGAGTCACCTCAAAGACGAAGCTCAAGTAATGAATCACCACAAAGAGAGAGAAGGAGTAGAGATGATCGTTATGAACGAAGACACTCAATGAGAAGTAGAGATTCGGAGAAGAAGGACAAGTATGCCAAGAGCTACACAAGAAGAAAACATCAAGCTCATGTTGGTGAATGGGTTTCTGGGTCCGACTCCGACAACAACTCTGAGAGAAGCAATCACTTTGACTCCAATTATAGTCAAGATGATGGTGTTGCCGGAATTGCTCTAGTGACTACCAACTCCTATGATCTATTTGATTCACCAAACGAAGGGAGTGGAAGTTGCTTCATGGCTAAAGGCCCCACGGTATCACACCCCGAGTATCTTGATTTTGATAGTGATGAAGATGATTTTCTTTGTGATGATGACTTGCTTTGTGATAAAACTAGTGATGTTGATCAAAATGAACTTGATAATTATCATGCTAGTCAAGATAAGTCATTTGATGATGATAAGATGAAAATAGAACAACTAACTAAAGAACTAAACACTCTTAAGTTAGCTCATGAATCTACTCTTGAAGATCATAGAGAGCTTGTGAGAACTCATGAGAAGCTACGCTTCGAGAAGCTCAACTTGGAGCAAGAGCATGAGTTTCTCAAAGCTATCAATGACGATCTCCGAAAGAAGACCTCATCTTATCTAGCCAAAGACTACTCTTGTCTACCTTCATGCCTCAAGTTAAAACTAAGCAATCTAGTAACAAAGGCAAGAAAGGTTCTTCACCTAGTAGCAACAATATAAATGCTAAACCCAATGATGTTGCTTCTAGTAGTTCTATTGATTCCACTAATGATGATTTTCTTATCCAAGTTACACTTGAGCAAGCAAATTCTTTATTGAAAGGAATTATAGAAAAAGGTATCTACAAGATTCTTGCCGGATGTAAGCAATTTGAGGAAATTGTACGCAAGCATGAAGGATACCGGAAGAATCATGGTGTTGGCTACTTCAACGCTAATGGAGTTGAGTGGGAAGAAGGTCAATATACCAAGCCCAAGTTTGTTCCTCAAAAGGAGAAGTATGAAAATACTCTTCCCAAGGGGACAAACACTCAAGATGACCTTCCACCACAAGACCACAAGCTCAAGGGCAAGAACAAGCTTCAAGAGGACATTGACTCATTTGAAGATGAACCCCTAGCTTTGGTGGAGTGGGTTCCCAAGATCAACTACTACAAACGCTACTTCAACACCAAGGATCCCCATCAACGTGATGTGGGTTCCCAAGAATAAGAACTAGTAAGTTCTTGAGGGGTGACTTCGCCAATGAAATTCACTCACATTCATTATTGGCAAGAACTTTTTGCACTCAACATCAACTCAATGCAATAGTTCAAGGAGTCACACATTCCCTCAAAGGTAAGCAAGGGACAAGGTAATCAACTAATCAATGGACATCATAACATATGCTTTGCACTCCATGTCCATAGATATCCTTGTATTTGTCTCTTGTGTGTTGGGACTAACCCATGTAGGTGAGAGGAGTAAGGAAACAACAACGATGCTCCCAACTCTTGGTGATCTTCATCAACATTGAGCATCCACAACTACCTCACCAACATGAAGTCTTCATCGACAAAACCCAAGGTTAGTTTATCCCTCTTATGGGGGGATGCCACATTAAGGGGGAGCTTTACTCTAAAACTCGAGTCAAAGCATCTCTTAGTATGTGACAACATTAAATGCTTTATGTAAAAGTGGTAACCCCACTTGTGCTTAAATGATGAGTATGACCTATGACCAAGTGCTCTTACTTGGCTCCTAAGTCAAATACTCATATATAGATGATTTCGTCATCGCCCAAGTGCTTGTTAGATGCTAGTGTGTTTGTGCATGTTTGTCATGATTTCTTTTGACATCTTATTGTGTGAGCATGTTGGTATGCATTTATTTTCTCATTCGAGGACATCCAATTGTTGCTATCTGACTTTTGATTTATCTTTTGACAATTGGATGGACAAGAATGCCTAGGACCACTCTTGAGCTATCTATGCTTTCTCACCTCATATTCCATTCATGCTGCATCACAAAATTTGAACAAGTGCTTTTCGATCGCTCTGTGTGTGGAGCACTCGGAGTTCCGTATCGACAAGGACTGAACATTAAAACCTCCCAAGTGCATCTCGGTGGAACCAACTCCATAATCTTGGTCTCACCTAATGCCTAGGGTTGATCTAGTTTTCACTCTCGGTACTACCGATTTCATATTCTCGGTTACACCGAGTTTCCAGGTCAGCTGACAGTTGTGGAACTTGGTGATACCGAAAACATAAAATCGGTATCACTGACAGTGAAGGGTATATATGTTGTGGACCCTGACGCTTTGAAATTTCTACCTTCAAACGTCGCGCCTCAGAGCCCTAAGCTGCCGCCTCGAGACCCCAGGTCGTCGCCCTTGTCTTCCCGAGCTCCTCCGCTGGTGGGAATCGCCGCCGCCGATGAAATCTGCTCCATCATCACAGCCGTAGAGGATCTGCGCCAAGCTAGGGTACGGATTCGATCTCTAGTGTGCTCCCCATCCGATTCTTGCACATTGGATACTTGTTAATCATCTATACACCCCTTGCTCACATATCCATCCTCTAAAAACTCCAAAGTTCGAGTTAGATTGATTTTCTAGGGTTTTGCCGTCCGCCCGATAAATCTCGGTGGAACTGAAACAAAAATATCGGTCTCACTAATATGCTTTTGAGTGTGGTTGGGAACTGACTCGGTGGAACCGAGTGGCTCTTTTCGGTCCTACCAAAAAGGCTGCCAAGTTCCTGTTAAGGAGTGAGTTTGTCTCGGCCCCACGAAAAATCTATTTTCGGCGGCACTGATATCTATTTGACTGATTGCAAAACTTTTGAAAATTCATTGCTCAAATTTCAAAAAAAAACTAGCCTCATTTTGTGATGACTCATCTTCTTCCGCTCTCCTATACTCTATTCATAGGGTCAGTATGTCAGGTTCAGAAGACAGTCAGAATTTGCCGGAGCAGGGAGTTGATATGAGTTCTGGAACAAGCCCAGAAGCCAGTTCTTTCTCAGACCCAGGTACCCCCAGCTCTCATGGGTTGCCCAAGGCTGCCACCCAAACCAGAAAGAAGCTGAACTCAGATGAAGAAGATTCAAACTTCGTTCCACAAGAGATTCTTGCTAAGAAGCAAGAGAAGGCTACCAAGAAGTCAGTAACTGAAGCTACTTCCTCTCGAAGAGTTGTCAGCAAAATTTATGCACCAGCTTCCACCTTCAAGACTCATGAGACTGCCAGAGCAACAATGTCAGTTGAGGTCCCGAAGAGAGCTATGCCTAAGAAGGTAGGGGAGAAAATTCTAGGAAGAGTATTATCCATGTGACTGGCAGGCCTACTTCCATGTATGAAGATCCAGAGGAAGCAACTGGTGCTACTGCTGAGGAAGAGGAGGTTGAGCCAGCTACAAAGGCTCCTCCCATGAAGAAGGCAAAGAAACTAATGTCTGATGCTATGCCTAAGACCAGCACATCCAAGAAGGTTGTTGAGAAGCCTAAGAGGACAACTAGGCAGATTCCAGCTTCTGAGAAGAACAAAGGAACTACTTCCAGAGTTGAAGATGTGGATGACGTGACAACTTTGATGAAGCTCAAACCACACCTTCCAGTACACAATGCCAGCTACCCACTAGTTGAGGACATGAAGAAGAGGAAGGATTCTGGATTGAGGGCATGGAGAGCTATAGATCCTTATGCCTAGAGGAAGAAGACAGCTGTGGACTACAGGTTCTATACCAAGGAGCAACAGGACTTCTATGAGACTGTGCTCTTTGAAAAGAGTCCAGCTGTCAGTGATATGCGTTACATTGACTGGAAGTTCATCAAGGAGAATGAGGACTACTTTCCAAGTGTCCAGGACAATTTCCACTGCATAAGTCTGGATGAGTTTGTTGGCAAAGAATTCACAGCTTTGAATGATGAGATGATCATGCAATTCTACTCCACTGCACACTTCTACGGAGATGGTAGAATTGTGTGGATTACTGAAGGTGCAAGGTATGAATCAACTGTTGAAGAATGGGCTGATATCTTAGGAGTTTCTGAAGCATAGGATGGTGACTTGGATGTATACTCAGAATCCAAGGCTAGCCACAATGCCATGGCTAACATGTACAAGGAGATCCCTGTTGCCAATGTGAAGTCTCATAGGCTAGGATCAATCTATTTTCTCCAGGCTGGCCTCCGCATGCTGAACACCATTCTGAGGCATACTTTGATGCCCAAGTCAGGAGATGACAAGATGATTCGAGGCCACTCCATCAACATGTTGATCCACCTTGACAGACACACCAGGATCAGAGTCATGGATTTGATTGTTGAGACAATCAAGAGGGTTGCTACTGACCAGAAGCGCTCATGCTGCTATGCACCCTACATCCAGATGCTCATAAACTCAAAACTAGCGAAGCAAATCTTTTCCCTAGATCATCCACATTTTCCCCTATAGGCAGATCTCGAGAACAATGTTGTGGTGATGGATGCTGATCATCCCACTTCAGCTGCAGCTCAGGCAGAAGCAGAGGCAGTTAGAGCCACTAGCGCTCAAGTCCCAAGATCCAGGAACGAGCAAATGGATCTGTTGATATCATCAGTTCAGGGCATGCAGAAGGACATTAAGGGGATTCTGGACAACCAGAACATTCTCGTCAGGATCTTTGAGACCAGAATCAAGACCCTTAGTGATAAGGTGGACGAGCTGACTAAGACAGTCATAGAGCTTCAACATGAAGTTGACCCCATGCACATCCCTCGGGTCTCTTCTACTTTAGATGATGACGATGATGATGATGAGGATGAATCACCTCTAAGGCCGGGCACTCAGTTCACCACTCAGGCCAGATCAGCTACTATGCCAGCTCCATCAGCTCATGCTCCATCAGTGACCACTCCACCTCCATCCACGACATCTGCAGAGATCTTCGCCGACGCTGTCATCTCGACTCCTTCATCAACAACCAGAGGAGATATGCCCAAGAACATTTAGATATATGCCTTTGAACTTTTTGGTAACTTGTTGCCAAAGGGGGAGAAGTGTATATAGATCTATAGGCTAAGAGTGAGAGAGGGTTTGGTGTTTATTGCTTTTCAAAACATTTGGTTCTTTTGGTTTGATGTGAGATACTTTTGTGTTTGTGTGTGATCATACATTGTTATGTGATGAGATGCTACTATTTCCTATCATCTTAATGCTTATGAGATGATCATTCACCTTTGCTTGATTGTGATGTGCATTGTTATTCACTCTAATTATTCTCGCACACAACCAAGTTGTATGTGACATGGAAGAAGTGCCCCATATACCTAAGCGATTATGCATTTGCATTCAAACGCAAATTCAAAATAATGCACAAATTTAGGGGGAGATCTACCTTATCACATACTTCTCAAAGCGATGATTATATTCATTGATTTTATCATATGTTGAAGCTTTGATCTATATGTTGTCATCAATTATCAAAAAGGGGGAGATTGAAAGAACATTTGCTCCCTTGGTGGTTTTGGTAACTAAAAACAACATATAAGTCATTGAACTAATGTTTCCACCAAGTATATTTCAGGAAATGTTCAACGTTGAGATTGGCAAAAGGAGATTGTGGAGAAATCCCAAGATGCAAGGAAATAGGTTGGCCAAGCTTCAAGCAAGAGGACTCTACATTTTATATTTGTGAGAAATCACTTTGAGTCCATAGGAAATCCAATACTATTAAAAGGGGGTAAGGTTTTGTTGGTGAACAATATGCTCAAACATGCACAAGTGATAGTCGCCAAAAACATCCACAAACTCTCCCACCAGAGTCTGTTCTATACCCAACACTCAAAATCGGTGCAACCAACTTTCCCATACCGGTGCCACCGATTCCAGAACCTACACAGACTCTGCCAAACCCTAGCCACTTCGGTGCAACCGATTCCATACCGGTGCCACCAAATTTAGGTTGCCAACTTTCTCTTATGCAAATTCACATTTTTTGGTCCCACCGAGAATGTTGGATCGGCGTCACCGAGATTGGAAATCTGACCGTTGGTCACCTTATCGATGCAACCGAGTTTCCTATATTGGTCTCACCAAGATTCAAAAGTTGCCACCTTTTGGTCACTTCGGTACCACCGAGATTAACACATCGGTGTCACCGAGTTGGTCATTTTGTGTGTAACGGTTGGATTTTTGGGGATGCCTATATATACCCCTTCACCACCAACTACTCGAGAGAGAAGCACTCAGAACTATTCCATACCTATCCTATCAGATTTTCTGAGAGAGAACCACCTACCCTTGTGTTGAGGTCAAGATCTTCCACTCCAATCATATGGATCTTGATTTCTAGCCTCCCCAAGTAGCTTTCCACCAATCCCATCTCTTCCACCATGCCAAATCTATGAGAGAGTGATTGGGTGCTGAGGATTCTATCATCTTGAAGCACAAGAGCAAGGAGTAAATCATCATTACCAAGCCTATTACCTTTTGGAGGGTGGTGCCTCCTAGATTGGTTAGGTGTTGCTTGGGAGCCTCCTACTCCGTGTTGTGGAGTGAACCAAGAAGTTTGTAAGGGCAAGGAGATCGCCTACTTCGTGAAGATCTACGCATAGTGAGGCTAGTCCTTCGTGGAAGGAAGCCATTATGGAATAGTCAAGGTTGCTACTTCGTGGACCCTTTTGGGTGGAGCCCTCCGTGGACTCTCGCGACCGTTACCCTCCGTGGGTTGAAGACTCCATAAACGTGGATTTAAGATAGCAGCACCTATCGGAACCACGGGAAAATCATCGTGTCTACAATTGCGTTTGATCTTCCTACCCTATCCCTTCTATAATGTGTTGTTACTTTCCGCTACTATATACTCTTAGACTTGTATGTGTAGGGTGTACTTGACTTGCCATGAAATGCTAAAAATTGTCAACCCTAAAACTTGGTGTAGGCAAAACTTTTAATTGGTCAAGTAGTCTAATCACCCCCCCCCCTATAGACATACTTTCGGTCCTACAAGTAGTTAGTGTTTTAACTTGTGATAACTTGATCATTTGCTAGTATGATAAGAACCAGAATGATGAGGAGTTCACCGTTTTATGTTATTTTACCTAGAATGATGAAAAGTTCATTAAGATGATGATGAGTTGTAGTATGACATATATGTTGGAAATATGCTGTAGAGGCAATAATAAATTCGTTATTATCATATTTCCTTGTTCATGATAATCATTTATTATCCATGCTATAATCGTACTGAGCGGAAACTCAGATACATGTGTGGATACATAGACAACACCATGTCCCCGGTATGCCTCTAATGGACTAGCTCGTTGATCAAAGATGGCTATGGTTTCCTAGTCATGGACATGAGATGTCATTTGATAATGGGATCACATCATTAGGAGAATGATGTGATGGACAAGACCCAAACTACAAATGTAGCATATGATCGTGTAAGTTTATTGCTACAGTTTTCTGCATGTCAAGTATTTTTTCCTATGACCATGAGATCATGCAACTCACTGACATCGGAGGAGTACCTTATGTGTATCAAACGTTGCAACGTAACTGGGTGACTATAAAGGTGCTCTACATGTATCTCCGAGGGTGTCTGTTGGGTTGGCATGGATCAACACTGGGATTTGTTACTCCGTGTGACGGAGAGGTATCTCAGGGCCCACTCGGTAATACAATATCCCGACAAGCCTTGCAAGCAATGTGACTAAGTGTTAGTCACGGGATCTTGTATTACGGAAACGAGTAAAGAGACTTGCCGGTAACGAGGTTGAACTAGGCATGGAGATACCGACGATCGAATCTCGAGCAAGTAACATACCGAAGAACAAAGGGAACATCATACGGGATTAACTGAATCCTTGACATAGAGGTTCGACCGATAAAGATCTTCGTAGAACATGTAGGAATCAATATGGGCATCCAGGTCCCGCTATTGTTTATTGAACGTAGAGGTGTCTCGGTCATGTCTACATAGTTCTCGAACCCGCAGGGTCTGCACACTTAAGGTTTGGTGACGTTTTGGTAGTATAGAGTTATGCATGGTGGTGAACTAAGGTTGTTTGGACTCTCGGATGAGATCCCGGATGTCACGAGGATCTCCAGAATGGTCCAGAGGTAAAGATTGATATATAGGAAGTCCTGTTTTGGTCACCGAAAAAGTTTCGGGTTCATCGGTAGTGTACCGGGAATGCCGGTAGTGTACCGGTGGGGACCATCGGGAGGGGTATTTCGACCCAAGAGGATACATGGGCTGTGGGAGAAGGAATACCAGCCCTTAGTGGGCTGGCCTAAGTCCCACAAGAGGCCCATCCGGCTGGAGTGGAAGGAGAAGGAAAAAGGCCAAGGTGGAAAGAGTTTCCAAGTGGTAAATAAGGAAGGAGTCCTAATCCTACTAGGATTGGAGGAGGGCTCCTCCTATATTCCTTGCGCCAAAGGCCAAAGGGCTGGCCCTTCTGTGCCAGCCTCCTCCCTCTCTCCTCCTATATATACTAGAGGTTTTGAGGGTTTTGAGACACAGAAAACAGCCATGTGCTGCCCTCTTCTCTAGATCGTAGTTTCTCCTCTAGATTGGTTTCAGCGGTGCTTAGGCGAAGCCCTGCTGGAATAGCTCCACCAGCATCGCCACAATGCCATCGCGCTGTCGGAGAACTCATCTACCTCTCCGCTCCCTCTTGCTATATCAAGAAGGCGGAGATCGTCATCAAGTTGTATGTGTGTTGAACGCGGAGGTGTCGCCCATTCGGCGCTAGATCGGAAGGACCGTGATCGAGATCGCAAGACGATTCGTGATTGGATCATGAGACGGATCGTGATGAGATCGCGGGACGGATAGTGATCGGATCGCGGAAAGATCGTGATGGGATCGCGGGACGCTCGGCAATTTGGATCGCGAAGACGTTCAACTACATCAACCACGTTTCTTAACGCTCCCCGCTTAGCGATCTACAAGGGTATGTAGATCCACTCTCCCTCTCGTAGATGCTCGTCGCCATGGATAGATCTTGCGTGTGCATAGGAAATTTTTTGTTTCCCATGCAACGCTCCCCAACAGTGGTATCAGAGCTATGTCTATGTGTAGATGAGATCTCGAGTAGAACACAAAGAGTTTGTAGGCTTTGATGCTTAAATTGCTTCCTCCCTTTGTTGTGTTTTGGTTCAGCAGTATTGTGGGATGAAGCGGCCCGGACCAACCTTACTCGTACGCTTACGAGAGACCAATTCCATCGACTCACGTGTAACTTCGTTGCACAAAGATGGCTGGCGGGTGTCTGTTTCTCCTACTTTAGTTGGATCGGATTCGACAAAGGCGGTCCTTGAGAAGGTTGAAAAGCAACTTATGTATCACCGTTGTGGTTTTGCGTAGGGGAGAATTGTTCTTGCTAGATACTCGTAGCAGCCACATAAAACATGCAACAACAATTAGAGGACGTCTAACTTGTTTTTTTAGGGTATGTTCTGATGTGATATGGCCAATTACATGATGAGATATATGTGATGTATGAGATGATCTTGTGTTGTATAGAATATCACGACTTGCATGTCGAGGAGTAGGGCAACCGGCAAGAGCCATAGGGTTGTCTTTAATTATTGTATGACCTGCGTGTCAATCATTAAGCGCTATGTAATGCTTTACTTTATCGCTAAACAGTAGCAATAGTAGTAGAAGCATGATGGGCGTGACAACCCCGATGGCGACACGTTGATGGAGATCATGGTGTCATGCCGGTGACGATGGAGATCATGCCGGTGCTTTCAAGATGGAGATCAAAAGCACAAGTTCATGGCCATATCATGTCACTTATGATTTGCATGTGATGTTAATCCTTTTATGCACCTTGTTTTTCTTAGGACGATAGTAGCATTATAAGGTGATCCCTCACTAAAATTTCAAGATCAATTGTGTTCTCCCCGAGTGTGCACCATTGCGAAAGTTTGTCGTGTCGAGACACCACGTGATGACGGGTGTGATAGACTCTACATTCACATACAACGGGTGCAAGCCAGTGTTGCACATGCAGAACACTAGGGTTAAACTTGACGAGCCTAGCATGTACAAACATGGCCTCGGAACACAAAAGACCGAAAGGTCGAACATGAGTCATATAGTAGATATGATCAACATGATGATGTTCACCATTGAAACCACCTCAACTCACGTGATGATCGGACTTGAGTTGGTCAATTTGGATCATGTATCACTCGAATGACCGGAGGGATGTCAATTTGAGCGGGAGTTCTTAAGTAATATGATTAATTAAACTCATTATCATGAACATAGTCAATAGTGTCTTTGCAAATTATGTTGTAGATTACTAGCTCACGCTGTAGCTCCCTTGAATTTTTATATGTTCCTAGAGAAATACAGTTGAAAGATTATGGTAGCAATATTGCGGAGTGGATCCATGATCTAAGGATTGTCCTCATTTATCCATAGAAGGCTTATGTCCTTAATGCACCACTCGGTGCGCTACCCCCTCTAGCGTCGTCTGTAGATGTCGTGAACATCAGATAGGCACGTTTCGATGACTACTTGATAGTTCAATGAGTCATGCATTAAGGCTTAGAATTGAGGCTCCAAAATGTTTTGAATGTCATGGAACATATGAGATGTTCTAAGAGATGAAATTAGGATCTCAGGCTCGTGCCTGTGTTGTGAGATATGAGATCTCCAACAAGATTCTTTGCCTGCAAGATGAAGGAGAATACCTCAATCGTTGAGCATGTGCTCAGATTGTCTGGGTGCTACAATCGCTTGAATCGAATGGGAGTTGATCTTCCAGATAAGAAAGTGATTGATATAGTTTTCCAAGTCACTGCCACTAAGCTATTAGAGCTTCATGATGAACTATAAAAAGCTAGGGAAGGAAATGATGATCCCTGAGTTGTTTCACACCGCGAAGGCAGAAATCAAGAAGGAGCATCAAGTGTTAATGGTTAGTAAAACCACTAGTTTCAAGAAGGGCAAGGTCAAGGAGGGAAACTTCATGGATGGCAAGTCAGTTGCTGCTCCAGTGAAGCAACCCAAAGTTGAACCCAAACCCGAGACTAGGTGCTTCTATTATGAGGAGAGCGATCGCTGAAGCGGAACAACCCTAGATACTTGGTAGATAAGAAGGCTGGCAACGTCGACAGAAGTAGATTTGATATACATGTTATTAATGTGTACCTTGCTAGTACTCCTAGTAGCACCTGGGTATTGGATACTGGTTCGGTTGCTAAATATTAGTAACTCGAAGTAAAAGCTACAGAATAAACGGAGACTAGCTAAGTGTGAGGTGACGATGTGTGTTGGAAATGTTTCCAAGGTTGATGTAATCAACATCACATGCTCTCTCTACCTTCGGGATTAGTGACAAACCTAAATAAATGTTATTTGGTGTTTGCGTTAAGCATGAACATGATTAGATCATGTTTATTGCAACACGGTTATTCATTTAAGTTAGAGAACAATGGTTATTCTGTTTACATGAATAATACCTTCAATGGTCATGCACCCAGTGAGAATGGTTTGTTGAAACTTGATCGTAGTAATACACATGTTCATAACATTGATGCCAAAAGATACAAAGTTAGTAATGATAGTACCACATACTTGTGGCACTGCCGCTAAATGTCATATTGGTATAAATCACATGAAGAAACTCCATGCTTATGGATCTTTGGACTCATTCGATTTCGAATCGGTTGAGACATGCGAACCATGCCTCTTGGGCAAGATGACTAAGGACCCCGTTTTCCGGTTTGATGGAGCGGGCAAGTGATTTATTGGAAATGATACATGTTGATGTGTGCAATCCAATGAGTCATGTAGTGTGCAGTGGATATTGTTATTTTCTTACCTTCACTGATGATTTGAGTAGATATAGTGTATATTTACTTAATGAAACACAAGTGTGAATCGTTTGAAAAGTTCAAGGAAATTCAGAGTGAAGTTTAAGATTATCGTGACAAGAAGATAAAAATGTCTTCGATATGATCCTGGAGGTGAATATCTGAGTTACGAGTTTGGCATACAACCTTAGACAATGTGAAAGTTGTTTCACAACTCACGCCACCTGGAACACCATAGTGTGATGGTGTGTCCGAACGTCATAGTCGTGCTCTATTGGATATGGTGTGTGCTATGATGTCTCTTATCGTTTTGCTACTATAGTTTTGGGGTTCTGGATTAGAGACAACTACATTCACTTTAAATAGGGCACCATCTAAATCCGTTGAGATGACACCATATGGTTTGGCAGAAACCTAAGCTGTCATTTCTTAGAGTCTGGAAATGCGACACTTATGTCTAAAAGCTCGAACCCAAAGCGGAAAAATGCATTTTCATAGAATACCCTAAGAACAGTTGGGTATACCTTCTATCTCAGATCCGAGTACAAAGTGTTTGTTGCTAAAACTGGGTCCTTTCTCGAGAAAGATTTTCTCTCAAAAGAATTGAGTGGGAGGAAGATAGAACTTGATGAGGTTGTTGAACCTTTGTTCAACCAGAGAGTAGCGCAGCGCAGAAAGATGTTTCTGTGGAGCCTACGTCAGTTGAAGAGGAAGTTAATGATGATGATCATGAAGCTTCGGATCAAGTTACTATTGAACCTCGTAGGTTGACAAGGATGCGTATGACAACCCTGTCTTGGAGGTCATGTTGTTGGACAACGATGAACCTACGAGCTATGGAGAAGCGATGATGGGCCCAGATTCTGACAAATGGTTAGAGGCCATGAAATCCGAGAAAGGATCCATGTATGAAAAGCAAGTATAGACTTTGGTAGACTTTATCGTTGGACGGCAGGTCGTCGAGTACAAATGGACCTTTAAGATGAAGATAGACGCTGATGGTAAATGTCACCATTTATAAAGCTCGACTTGTCGCAAAGAAGTTTCCGACAAGTTCAATGAGTTGACAGCGATGAGACTTTCTCACTCATAGCAATGCTAAAGTGTATTGGAATTATGTTAGCATTTGCTGCATTTTTCAATTATGAAATCTGGCAGATGGATGTCAAAACATCACTTCCTTAATGGTTTACTTGAGGAAAGGTTGTATGTGATACAACCAGAAGATTTTGTCAGTCCTAAGGATGCTAAAAGGTGCGCAAGCTCCAGTGATCCTTCTATGGACTGGAGCAAGCATCTCGGAGTTGGAATATATGCTTTGATGAGGTGATCAAAGTTTTTGAGTCTATACAAAGTTTATAAGAAAGTTGTATTTACAATAAAGTGAGTGGGAGCACTATAGAATTTTGGATAAGCATATGTGGTTGACATATTATTGATCGAAAATGATGTAGAATTTCTGGTAAGCATAAACGGTTGTTTGAAAAGAGTTTTTCAATGGAAGACCTAGATAAAGCTACCTAATTGTTGAGCATCAAGATCTATAAAGATAGATCAAGATGCTTGATGAGACTTTCAATGAGTACATACCTTGACAAGATTTTGAAAGAGTTCAAAATGGATCAGTCAGAGAAAGAGTTCTTGTCTGATTTGTAAGGTGTGAAGTTGATTAAGACTCAAAGCTCGACCACGGCAGAAGAAAGAGAAAGGACAAAGGTCGTCCCCTATGCTCTAGCCATAGGCTCTGTATAGTATGCCATGCTGTGTACCACACCTATGTGTGCCTTGCCATGAGTCTGTCATGGGGTACAAGAGGGATCCAGGAGTGGATCACTGGACAACGGTCAAGATTATCCTTAGTAACTAAAAGACCAAGGAAATGTTTCGCAATTATGGAGGTGATAAAGAGTTCGTCATAAAGAGTTACGTCGATGCAAGCTTTAACACCAATCCAGATGAATCTTAGTAGCAATCCGGATACGTATAGTGGAGCACCCATTTGGAATAGCTCCAAGTGGAGTGTGGTAGCAGTGTCTATAGTATGACATAGAGATTTGCAAAGTACACATGGATCTGAATATCGCAGACCCGTTGACTAAAAGACCTCTCTCACATGCAAAGCATGATCGATCCCCAGAACTCATTGGGTGTTAGATTCGTAACAATGTGAATCACATGGTGATGTGAACTAGATTACTGACTCTAGTGCAACTGGGAGACTGTTGGAAATATGCCCTAGAGGCAATAATAAATTGGTTATTATCATATTTCCTTGTTCATGATAATCATTTATTATCCATGCTATAATCGTATTGAGCGGAAACTCAGATACATGTGTGGATACATAGACAACACCATGTCCCCGGTATGCCTCTAATGGACTAGCTCGTTGATCAAAGATGGCTATGGTTTCCTAGTCATGGACATGAGATGTCATTTGATAATGGGATCACATCATTAGGAGAATGATGTGATGGACAAGACCCAAACTACAAATGTAGCATATGATCGTGTAAGTTTATTGCTACAGTTTTCTGCATGTCAAGTATTTTTTCCTATGACCATGAGATCATGCAACTCACTGACATTGGAGGAGTACCTTATGTGTATCAAACGTTGCAACGTAACTGGGTGACTATAAAGGTGCTCTACATGTATCTCCGAGGGTGTCTGTTGGGTTGGCATGGATCAACACTGGGATTTGTTACTCCGCGTGACGGAGAGGTATCTCAGGGCCCACTCGGTAATACAAGATCCCGACAAGCCTTGCAAGCAATGTGACTAAGTGTTAGTCACGGGATCTTGTATTACGGAAACGAGTAAAGAGACTTGCCGGTAACGAGGTTGAACTAGGTATGGAGATACCGACGATCGAATCTCGAGCAAGTAACATACCGAAGAACAAAGGGAACATCATACGGGATTAACTGAATCCTTGACATAGAGGTTCGACCGATAAAGATCTTCGTAGAACATGTAGGAATCAATATGGGCATCCAGGTCCTTCTATTGGATATTGTCCGTAGATGTGTCTGAGTCATGTCTACATAGTTCTCGAACCCACAGGGTCTACACACTTAAGGTTTGGTGATGTTTCGGTAGTATAGAGTTATGCATGGTGGTGATTGAAGGTTGTCCGGAGTCTCGGGTGAGATCCCGGACATCAAGAGGAGCTCCGGAATGGTCCGGAGGTAAAGATTGATATATAGGAAGTCCTGTTTTGGTCACCGGAAAAGTTTCGGGCTCATCGATAGTGTACCGGGAGTCGATAAAGATTGAAATTGCCGTTCTATCATAAAATACAAGTCCATGTATGATTGTTCTAGTGTATCTAGTGAGTCATACACTTGAACAAGTCCATCCACGAGGATAATATTTAGGAGGATATAGTGGTATCTGCGCAAAAGTTTATATAATTAAGCAGGCATGCATATAACTCATCAACTACACTTGACAGCGAGCTAGTAAGCAAAAATAGAATGAGTAGTATACAAGAGAGTAAACACTCACTCCATGTTGTAAGGAAATATTATAGTAGATTTGGTATTCATTAGTGCCTCTAGAAAATTTTCCAAGAGATCTTCTGTGTCCTTGGCATAATGTTTTACCACATGACCATTAACGGTACTTGGGTCGATGAACCCAATGTCATCGATTCCCTCTTGTTTCAGTTCCCAGATCTTCAATCTGCATAATAGCGTAGAAAAGAACATATATAGTGAGAATAAGCCAATGAACAATATCTTAGCTAGAGACTTAAATTTTAAAGATATAA
This sequence comes from Hordeum marinum, assembly GCA_022496015.1. NCBI lineage: Eukaryota > Viridiplantae > Streptophyta > Magnoliopsida > Poales > Poaceae > Hordeum > Hordeum marinum. Next base: position 119,627,246 of record CM039678.1, read on the forward strand.
ATCACTTACAGACAATAACAACTGATGAGAGTTTTGTCGATAGAGTCCATGTGGTATAGCTGGAGAAGTTTTGAGAATTCAAGACATATGTCACATGCATTAACGTAATGCTCTTTTCTTGCTTTGACCATGACTGTCGTCGCCCCTCGCTTTGCTTCACGCTGGTACCAATCATGCAACCATCGCATCGTAGTTGGTAGTTCCTTGTACTGCTCGGGTGTGACAAGTGGTTTTCCGACGGCATATTGCACTGCGTACTCAGTTGCATCGTACCCACGGATTTCCTCGGTGCCAAGGATTTGGCCAAGAGTGACACCTGCAGCCTCTGCTTCTTCAAGGTCGATTGGGTTGCCTTGCACGTCGACTGGTTGGATCAATTTCTTGCTTGGATTGATACTCACCTTGACCGGAGAGATCGATTGCTTGGATTGTTCTCCGAGCTGGGGAACTGTTTTCCCGCTAGTAGTACCACCTGTCGTTGATGTCGTACTTCCCGACTTCTTCCTTATGCTGGGCCGACTTCTCTACTCACTTGCCTTCTGAATCTGTCGCTCATAGTCTGTAGGCATACGCTCGACATATGCCGGGGGTCGATCAATAAAGTGTTCCATAAAGTGCTCTTGGACTTCCTTGGGTATTACCTCCTTTGGTGGCACGGTCTTCTTCGCAAAAAAGGCTTTCACTTGGCGATTGCTTTCAATTTTGTTTTCCTCTGGTGTCATGTCGTAAGGCAGCTTCCTTTTGGCCGGAGGCTCGGGTTTCTTCTTTGCTTTCTTCCAAAGAGGACTGCTGCTAGCCTTCCTCTTTTGGGAGCCCTGCTGGCAGGACCGCTGCCGGGTTGGAGTCAGCTCACACGGCGGAGATCGATATCGACGATATGGACTCGCGTCGTGCTCCGTCCCGAGGTTCAGAGGACTGCTGGCGAGGTGGGGAGGACTGCTGGTGAGGTGGGATGCCTCTCGAGGTGGGGGACTGCTGGGGAGGTAGGGAGGACTGCTGGCGAGGTGGGGAGGACTTCTGGCGAGGTGGGGAGGACTGCTGGCGCTGCGATGCCTCTGGCTGGGATCCCTCGCGCTGGACATCGATACTCGGAGGAGCCGATGGCCTTAGCGACGAGTGTGGAAAGACGATGCAGTCCTTACTCCATAGAATGAGACCACGGCCGGCTTCTGCCAGTGTGGACTCCCCCTCACCTCCAGGGATGTCAAGCAATAGTTCATCATATCCTGGCTCTATTGCGTCCACCACGACACGAGCATACCTAGCTGGAACTGGATTGCAATGCCAGAGAACATCAAGTGTATTTGGTAAAGCATAGCCCATCGCGACCCGCACGGGTATGTTCTTCATTTTCTGGATTAGCTCACAAGATGTCTTCTCGGTGATATCATCCACCGGGGTGTGACCCAGCGGTGCCCCCATGGAACCCATGCTGCTTTTCGGCAGTGTAGATGGGACGGGTTCCGATGCCTCCTGCCATGGAGTTGCCCTTTGCTGGGTCAGTACCTGTATCTGCAGTTGCTTTTGCTCGTACTTATGTTCCAACTTTGAAAGTCGGTCTTCTTCCACCTTCTTTTTTCTCGAACGACTTTTATAACTGTCCTTCCATCCCGCAAACCCCTCATACCACGGAACAACGCCCATGCCTCGTGTTCGTCCTCCATGTTCGGGATTCCCGAGGGCACGTGTAAGCTCGTCGTTCTCTCTATCAGGGTGAAACCGTCCTTCTTGGTCAGCTTTTATTACTTCAATCAACTCATCTGATGCATGCTTCAGACTGGCCAGTGCAATAATCTTCCCTGTTGCTGGGTCCAACTTTCCCCCATGCGCAAAAAACCAATTCCTGCACCTCCGGGGCCAGTGGAAGGTTACTGGAGTAATCCCTTCAGCATGCATCTTATTCTATAATGCATCCCACTTAGGAATGGCTGACTTGTATCCACGTGTCCCTAGTTTATGGTGATACTTTTTTTTCTCTGCATTTATCTTATTCTTTGCCAACTTCTCCATAGAAGCTTCCGATGTCTTGTACTCGATAAATGCATCCCAGTGATTCCTTACCTTCTCGTATATTCCTATGAATTTGGGCGCATTCTAGCCTCTAGAGTTGTACTCGGTCCATAATCTTTTCTTCCAAGTCTGGAACGCGCCGGCCATCTTATGGAGAGCAAACTCCTTGACTTTGTCCCTTTGGCGCTCCGAGAGAGAATCTGGTAGGATGAAATGCTCCATGAGATCTTGCCAAAGGGTATCTTTAATTCTTGTATCGACATAATTCACTCCTGGTTTTGGGTTGTTTGGTTGAATCCATTCTTGCATTGTGATCGGGACTCCATCCCTAACAACCACTTCGCATTGACGCACAAATGTCTTGGCATTGGCTTTAGGGTGAGTTGGTGCGCCATCATGTTTGAAAGCATCAAGATTGAGCTTTACGTTGTCGTCCAATATTTTGGCACCGCCTTGTACCTTTCTACTAGATTGGCTCAATCCAAAGGGCTGATAATTAAAAGAAAAAAGATTTGTTAATATATATATATATATATATATATATATATATATATATTCAAATCAATTAATACACATGTAATGATCACCAAAGGCTAATATGTGTATATACCTTGCCGGACATTGTTAGTTGTTCCGGATTTTGGAACATAAGGTGTTGTTCCTCGGCCTCACATCCATCACCGTAATCGTTCAGATATTGTGAGCCGTCATCATCATGTGATTCACCCAGAAGGTCCGCTGGGTTTTCGGAGGAGCGTATCATGTCGAAGATGTCCTCTTCATGAGCTCTACCGGTATTGTCCATAGCTTAATAACTAATCCATAATAATATAGATAAAACAAATTAGTATTCAAATTAGCATGCATTCAAGAAGCAAAATAACTGATAGTTAATTAATAATGCATCATCGAATACATATATAGTAGTTCTTAGAAAAGATCTCATCTCATAATCTCGGATAATTGTTAATACATCGGCTAATCCATCGATCTAGCTAATACATCATAATAATACATATATAGTAGCTAATATATCGATCTAGCTAGAACCCTAGTGCCCAGCGGATATCGGGGCGGGCGGTGGACACCCAAAGAGAAGGAACCATCACAGGAACATAGCTGCAGTGAGATCCCTGAAGAATCTGCCAGGTATTGTCGAACCTCGCCTCCAAAGCTGCCATGTAGCGATGGACGTGCTCGTTCTCCTTGCTGACATGGTACTGTACCACCTCCGCAGGGGACTCAAGCCTCTAAAAACTCCGTGGCCCATGCGGCCACCACCATAGAACCTTTGGGTCGATGACGGGCTGGCTCCTCACCAAGCTACACCGCCCGGAAGGCAGCACCTCCCAGTACCAGCCCGGCGGAGCCCAATCCCTGATAGGACCCCTCGGCTGAAGCAAGTGACCTCCTCCGGCGACTCGACGACAAGGATGCGGGATCGTCATCGTTGACGTCGAGAAGAAACACTTAATTATGAAAAAAAAACTTAGCAAAATTAACACTTAGCATCTCACAAATTAAATAACACTTAGTTTCTAACAAAATTCACAAATACCCTAATAACCTAAGGACGACCTACCAAACTAACTAACTAAACTAACCTAACTAACTAAACTAACTAAACTAACCTGATAACCTAACTAACTAACTAAATAGGGGTGATGTGTCGTGGTCGGCGTCAAGGTGTCGGGGCTGTCATGTCGGGGTGTCGAGGGTGTCGTGCCGGGGTAGGGGTGCTGTGTCATCGTCGGGGGTGTCGTGTCAGGGTGTCGTGTCGGGGTCGGGGTGTCGGGGGTGTCGTGTCGGGGTCGGGGTGCTGTGTCGGGGTCGGGGTGCCTTGTCGGGGTGTCGGGGTGTCGTGTCGGGGTCGGGGGGCCTAAACTAAACCTAAACTAAACCTAAAACTAAACTAAACCTAAACCAAATTAAACCTAAACTAAACTAAACCTAAACTAAACCTAAACTAACTAAATTAAACTAACTTAAACCTAAACTAACTAACTTAAACCTAAACTAACTAAATTAAACCTAACCTAACTAAATTAAACCTAAACCTAACCTAACTAAATTAAACCTAAACTAAATTAAACCTAAACTAACTAAACTAAACTAACTAACCAATTAACTAACCTAATAACCTAATACTACCCTAACAACCTAAGAAACTAACTAAATTAACAGAAAAAACAGGAAAAATGGAGGGGGCGGTCGGGCACTCACCGAAGCCGGAGTTGGGTGGGGGCTGTCGGGGCGGCGTCGGGTGGCGCGCGGCGGCAACGGCAATTTCCGGCAGCCTGGCGGCGCGCGAATGACCTTCTCCCGGTGTGTAGCTCGCACCGGGACGAGGGAGATACTATTTATACTGCAGGACCTTTAGTGTCGGTATGTGGCTCGCACCGGTACTAAAGGGTCTTTAGTACCGATGCGAGCCCAAAAACGCGCGGGGCGGTGGACCTTTAGTACCGGTGCGTGGCTCGCGCCGGTACTAAAGGTTTTTTAATTCATTATTAGTTATTATTTTCAGAAAAACCTCTAAACTTTAAAAAATCATAGAAAAAAACTATGACTTCAATGGAAATAAAAAATATATGAAAAAATATCAGAAAAATATAAAGAATCTATTTACGGCGTTTCCATGCATGTTTGAACAACTTAAACTGTTGTATAAGACAATTTGATTAAATGGCATTTGAAATGTCATATCTCGAGTTTGAAAAGCAGTACAAATGAACTCTAAAAAGGTTGTAACTTGGCATGACATCATAATTTCACAAACATAGCAACTTTTTAAGAGTTGAGAGGGTTACGGCAAAAACTGGATGCACTTCGAGTACAAATTGGACAATCTCTTTCGAAGTATGAGGTTTTCGGACGAAAAATCATTTATTACAAAGGGATTTCATTTTTAATAACTTATTTTGACTCCATACTTTTTGTGTGTTCAATATGCACCATTCAAAGGCACATCATCATTTTTCAACCCTTTCTGACTTCATTTGATATTTTCCATGCATTTAATGATTTATTTTGAGCTAAATGACCCTGAATTTGAAAAGCGGTACAAATGAACTCTGAAAAGGTTGTAACTTGGCATGAAATCATAATTTCACCCACATAGCAACTTCTAAAGAGTTGAGAGGGTTACGGCAAAAATTGGATGTACTTCGTGTACAAATTGGACAATCTCTTTTCGAAGTATGAGGGTTTCGAACGAAAACTCATCTATTACAAAGGGATTTCATTTTTAATAACTTATTTTAACTCCATACTTTTTATCTGTTCAATATGCACCATTCAAGGGCACATCATCAATTTTCAACCCTTCTGACTTCATTTGATATTTTCCATGCATTTAATGATTTATTTTGAGCTAAATGACCCTGAATTTGAAAAGCAGTACAAATGAACTCTAAAAAGGTTGTAACTTGGCATGACATCATAATTTCACCCACATAGCAACTTCTAAAGAGTTGAGAGGGTTGTGGCAAAAACTGGATGCACTTCGTGTACAAATTGGACAATCTCTTTCGAAGTATGAGGGTTTCGGACGAAAACTCATCTATTACAAAAGGATTTCATTTTTAATAACTTATTTTAACTCCATTATTTTTGTGTGTTCAATATGCACCTTTCAAAGGCACATCATCAATTTTCAACCCTTTCTGACTTCATTTGATATTTTCCATGCATTTAATGATTTATTTTGAGCTAAATGACCCTGAATTTGAAAAGCAGTACAAATGAACTCTGAAAAGGTTGTAACTTGGCATGACATCATAATTTCACCCACATAGCAACTTCTAAAGAGTTGAGAGGTTACGGCAAACACTTCGTGTACAAACTGGATGCACTTCATGTACAAACTGTTACAAAGATACCATGCTAGAAAATGCATGCATGTCCTTCACATAGAAAGTGATGACAGTGAAGCCGGTCACATCCCAGAGTGGGATCTCGCGGTGTAAGACTTTTTCTGCGTGTTTGTCCCTTGCTTATGATTGCGTCGTAACCATGGAGAATCTTCATCATTTAACAGGATGCTTGGGTCGGTCTTCACTCTGAAGGGAGGGATTTCATGAAACTTTTCATAATCTTATGACATGTCTGTCTTGTCCTCCACTCCCACAATGTTTCTTTTCCCTGAAAGAACTATGTGGCGCTTTGGCTCATCGTATGATGTATTCGCTTCCTTATCTTTTTTTTCTCCTCGGTTTGCTAGACATGTCCTTCACATAGAAAACCTGAGCCACATCATTGGCTAGGACGAATGAGTGGTCTGTGTATCCAAGATTGTTGAGATCCACTGTTGTCATTCCGTACTGCGGGTCTACCTGTACCCCGCCTCCAGTATATTTGACCCATTTGCACCGAAACAAAGGGACCTTAAGATCAGGTCCATAGTCAAGTTCCCATATCTCCTCTATGTAACCATAATATGTGTCTTGAAAGTTAGTTGCATCATAGCAGACACGACTATTTTGGTTGGTGCTCTTTTATCTTGGGCAATCGTGTAAAATGTATTCCCATTTATCTCGTACCCTTTGAAAGTTGTTACAGTCGAACTTGGTGTCTTGGCCAACCAGTACAGTTCATCTGGAACATCATTGTCATTGATGAGCTTTGTTTGCAACCAACCGGCAAAAGTCTTCATGTGTTTACGTTCAATCCAGGGGTCAGACTGCTCCGGGTTCTTGGACCGTACAATATCCTTGTGTTCCTCCATATATGGAGTCACCAAGGTGGAATTTTGTAGAACCGTGTAGTGTGCTTGAGTGAAAGAATGCCCGTCCATATTTATTGCTTCTTTCTTTCCTATTGTGCCTTTTCCACCCAGTCTCCCCTCATGCCGCGATTCAGGAAGACCAATCGGCTTAATGTTAGCAACAAAGTCAACACAAAACTCAATAACCTCCTCTGTTCCATATCCCTTGGCGATGCTTCCTTCTGGCCTAGCACAGTTATGCACATATTTCTTTAAGACTCCCATGAACCTCTCGAAGGGGAACATATTGTGTAGAAATACAGGACCCAGAATGTTAATCTCTTTGACTAGGTGAACCAGAACGTGCGTCATAATATTGAAGAAGGATGGAGGGAACACCAACTCGAAACCGACAAGACATTGGACCAGGTCATTCTGTAACCTTGGTAGGATTTATGGATCGATTACCTCCTGAGAAATTGCATTGAGGAATGCGCATAGATTCGCAATGGCTAATCAAACATTTTCCGATAGAAGCCCCCTAAGTGCAACCGGAAGTAATTGCGTCATAATCACGTGGCAATCATGAGACTTTAGATTTTGAAATTTTTTCTCTACCATATTTATTATTCCCTTTATATTCGACGAGAAGCCAGACGGGACCTTGATACTGAGCAGGCATTCAAAAAAGATTTCCTTCTCTTCTTTCGGAAGAGCGTAGCTGGCAGGACCTTGATACTGCTTTGGAGGCATGCCGTCTTTTTCGTTAATTCTTTGCTTGTCCTCCCGTGCCTCCGGTGTATCTTTTGTCTTTCCATACACGCCCAAGAAGCCTAGCAGGTTCACACAAAGATTCTTCGTCACGTGCATCATGTCGATTGCATTGCAGACCTCTAGGGCTTTCCAATATTCAAGTTCCCAAAATATAGATTTCTACTTCCACATGGGTGTGTGTCCGTTGGCGTCATTCGGAACAGATTGTCTGCCAGGACCCTTTCCAAAGATTACCTGTAAATCCTTGACCATATCAAATATATATTCACCAGTACGGAGGCCAGGCTTCTTTCGGTTATCTGGCTCACCTTTGAAATGGTTGCCTGACTTTCTTAAGATATGCTTGATCGGTAGAAATCGATGATGTCCCAGGTACACATTCTTCTTACATTTATCCAAATATATACTTTCAGTATCATCTAAACAGTGCATGCATGCATTGTATCCCTTGTTTGTATGTCCTGAAAGGTTACTAAGAGCAGGCCAATCATTGATGGTTACAAACAGCAATGCTCGTAGGTCAATTTCCTTCTGTGTGTGCGCATCCCACACACGTACACCTGGTTTTTTCCACAACTGTAGAAGTTCATCAACTAGTGCCTTAGGTAGACATCAATGTCGTTACCGGGTTGCTTAGGGCCTTGGATGAGCACTGGCATCATAATGAACTTCCGCTTCATGCACAACCAAGGAGGAAGATTGTAGATACATAGAGTCACGGGCCAGGTGCCGTGACTGGAGCTCTGCTCCCCAAAAGGATTCATGCCGCCTGTACTAAGACCAAACCATAAGTTCGTTGCGTCAGCTGCAAAGTCCTTGAACTCCCTCTCAATTTTTCTCCACTGTGACCTATCAGCGGGTGCTCTCAACATCCCGTCTTTCTTATGTTCTTCTTTGTGCCATCGCAACAACTTGGCATGCTCTTTGTTTTGGAACAAACGTTTCAACCGTGGTATTATAGGAGCATACCACATCACCTTGGCAGGAACCCTCTTCCTATGGCGTTCGCCCTCCACATCACCAAGGTCATCGCAGGGGATCTTATAGCGCAGTGCACCGCATACCGGGCATGCATCCAAATTCTTGTACTCCTCACTGCGGTAGAGGATGCAGTCATTAGGGCATGCATGTATCTTCTGCACCTCTAATCCTAGAGGGCAGACAACCTTCTTTGCTTCGTACGTACTTTTAGGCAATTCGTTATCCTTTGGAAGCATCTTCTTTATCATTATCAGCAATTCTTGAAATCCCTTGTCAGTTACACCATTCTTCGCCTTCCATTGCACTAATTCCAGCATGGTACCCAGCTTTTTCTTGTCATGTTCACAATTTGGATACAATAAATTCTTGTGATCCTCTAACATGCATTTCAACTTCAACCTCTCCTTATCATTTTCGCAGTTTCTCTTTGCATCAGCAATGACCCGACCCAAATCATCAGCGGGCTCATCTGATGCCTCTTCTTCAGCTTCCCCCATTGATGCCTCTTCTTCAGCTTCCCCCATTGTTGTATCGACGAAAGGATAGTTGTCATCATCCTCTTCTTCTTCATTGTCTTCCATTATAACCCCTCTTTCTCCGTGCTTGGTCCAATAGCTATAGCCGGACATGAAACCGGACTTCAGCAGGTGGTAGTGAAGGGTTTTTGAGGTAGAGTAATTCCTATCATTCTTACAGTCACGACATGGACAACACATGAAACCATTCTGCTTCTTTGCCTCAGCCACACGAATAAAATCATGCAGGCCATTAAGAAACCCTGGACTTAGTCGCTCATCGTACATCCATTGCCGGCTCATGTTCACTACACAACATCGAAGTGACCAAATTAATACAACTTCATCATCACATTACAACCAAAAGTAGAGCTAGCAGTGACCAAATGTTATCACTGCAAATAATAGACACTTATAGTTCATACATACATCTCATAAAACAACATACAACTATCTAAAACATGTAAATGCAACAACAAATACGATCATAATCGCAACTAAAGTAACAATTGAGCCAACGACATAATGATACCAAGCCTCTTTATCAATGGCATATTTTCTAATCTTTCTAAGCTTCAAGCGCATTCCAGCCATCTTGTTCTTGTGATCATCGACGATATCGGCAACATGCAACTCCAATCCCATCTTCTCATCTTCAGTTCTTTTCAAAAAAAATCAAATGATCAATTTCTTTTTCAGCTTGTGTTAATTTCTCGAGCAGAATTGCATAGTCGGTTGGAATTTCTGGTTCAACTACTTCCTATAGATAAAAACATCTATGTCAATTTGGTGTCATAATTAATTGTCATAGACATTAGATGATGTGTGAAATAGTTATAAAAGATAACGACATAGCACATCTGAATCATAGACTGGACGAGGGCCGACATGGGCGGATACTATAACCATGACACTATAGAATAACTAACAATAATACAAGTAAGTAAATCATACACGCAGCTATCTAAATCATACAAGTAATTTTTTTTAAAGGTTTTAAGAAGAACAAGAGGCTCACCAAGGTGGCCGGTGCCGCGATGAGACGATGCGAATGATCGACGGTGGTTAGGACGGCCGGGGATGGGAAGGCATCAAATAAACCACACCTACACATATGCAACCTAACAAGTTAATTTGAGCTCAAATTGCATATAAATCAAATAAACTCCCACATAATGATCACTCCTCCAAAACCTAGCTAAAACCCACAAATCACATATCTTTGAGCATACCACAAGCTAATCTAGCAATGAGAGATGAAGGAGCAAAGTTGCTAACCTTTATGAACACTTGGATAGATGGGGTGCCTTTAAATCTTGACAAATCCTTGGCAAAATGGAGGATGAGCTTCGAGCAAGAAGAAGAACAGGAGAGAAAACAGAGAAATGATCGAGCCCCTTTGATCGGCTACGGACGAAGCGTATATGTAGGAAGTCTTTAGTACCGGCTGGTGACACCAGCCGATACTAAAGGTTGCCCTTTAGTACTGGTTGGTGTCACCAGCCGGTACTAAAGGTGCACGCGGGGCCCAAGTCTGACCAAAAGCCTGCCATGCCCCCTTTAGTACCGGCTCGTGACACGAACCGGTACTAAAGATCGCTCACGAGTCAGTACTAAAGGTTACCCTGCTCCTAGCCATTGGAGCCGGCACGAACCGGGACTAATATTGTCTTTAGTACCGTCTCGTAACTAGACCGAGACTAATGCTTGGGACGAAAGGTATGTTTTCTACTAGTGATGGGCTGTTGGAGAAGGAATACCAGCCCTTAGTGGGATGGCCTAAGTCCCACAAGAGGCCCATGCGGCTGGAGTGGAAGGAGAAGGAAAAAGGCCAAGGTGGAAAGAGTTTCCATGTGGTAAATAAGGAAGAAGTCCTAATCCTACTAGGATTGGAGGAGGACTCCTCCTCTATTCCTTGCGCCAAAGGCCAAAGGGCTGGCCCTTGTGCGCCAGCCTCCTCCCTCTCTCCTCCTATATATACTAGAGGTTTTGAGGGTTTTGAGACATAGAAAAACAACCACGTGCTGCCCTCTTCTCTAGATCGTAGTTTCTCCTCTAGATTGGTTTCAGCGGTGCTTAGGCGAAGCCCTGCTAGAATAGCTCCACCACCATCACCGCAATGCCGTTTCGCTGCCGGACAACTCATCTACCTCTCCGCTCCTTCTTGCTGGATCAAGAAGGCGGAGATCATCATCAAGCTGTACGTGTGCTGAACGCGGATGTGTCATCCGTTCGGCGCTAGATCGGAAGGACCATGATCAAGATCGCAAGATGATTCGTGATTGGATCACGGGACGGATCGTGATGAGATCGCGGGACGGATCGTGATGGGATCATGGGACACTCGGCGATTTGGATCGTGAAGACATTCGACTACATCAACTGCGTTTCTTAACGCTTCCCACTTAGCGATCTACAAGGGTATGTCGATCCACTCTTCCTCTCGTAGATGCTCATCACCATGGATAGATCTTACGTGTGCGTAATTTTTTTTTGTTTCCCATGCAACGTCCCCCAACAATATACCAGTACAAATTAGATGGATGCAATACACCAAGTTGAAGTAGAGGAAAATACGATGATGCCAAGTTGAATTAGAGGAAAATACGATGTTGTGAATAGCAACATCGTATTTTCTTTTACTTCAACTTGGTCTATTGCATCCATTTAATTTGTACTGATGTTGGATGTTTTTTCCATAATTTGTATTGATGATGGTGTATATTAATATGTGTAACTGTGTGGAAATACAATATAAATATAAAATAAAATGAAAACACAAAATGAAACACGACCCTTTTCAAAAAAAGAAAAACCTAGACCCTAGCGCTTTGCAGGGGCTGACACATGGATGGCCTTTTGTCCTGGTTGGTTTTACCAACCGGGACTACAGGTCCTCTCGCCTGGGTGCCCTACAGCGGTCGCGTGGAGTCCTTTTAGTCCTGGTTCGTAAGCCAACCGGGACTAAAAGTCCGAACCTTTAGTCCCGTTGGCGTTGTCCCGGTTCCAGAACCGGGACTAAAGGCCCTCTGGAACCGGGACAGATGCCCTGTTTTCTATTAATGCACCCATCTCGTTAAGTACCCAGAGTTCGCTCGAAGGTTGGATGCTTCAGTGTCTAACTGATGTTGATGAGGACACGAAGTCTATGCTAATTCAAGGTCTTTACGCTCTATGGCTGGCCCGAAACGAAGCACGCAATGGTAGGAGAATAGAGGAGCCGGGGCCTGCAGCGAGGACTGTGGCCAAGCTCTTAGAAGAATGGAATAAGGCCCGAGGGGATCGAGCCCCAACGGTCAAATGCCACCAAAAGGAGCAATGGAAACCACCGCTGTAAGAATGGTTGAAGTCAACGTGGACGGAGCTATGGTCAATGCAGGGAGGGGATGTGGCATGGGTGTGGTGTTTAGGGACGCGGAAGGTGTTTTCAGAGGTGCAACAACTGGTTTCTTCCAGGATGTTTCGAAAGCAGAAAGAGCGGAGTTGCTGGCATGTAGACATGCGGCTCAACTGGTAGTGCAGTGGGGTATCCAGAAGGTGCATATAGAGACTGACTCCTATGTGATTGCCGGAGCGCTAAGGGGGTGTTTGGTTCCCAGTGACACTTTGCCAAGCCAAAATTTGGTAGCCAGAATTTATTTGGCATGCGTTTGGTCTTTGTCACACTTTGACTTGCCACACTTTATTGTCCCTTGGCCCACTTGTCATAGAGTCAATTCTTTTGCCAATGTTTGGCGTTCGTTTTCACGGCCACACTTTGGCTTGGCAAAATTAGTCTCCAACCAAACATGTCCTAAATGAGCAAGCTACGAACCTGACTCCAGTGGCAGTGGGACACGTGGTGGAGGAGTCAGTGGCAGTGGGACACGTGGTGGAGGAGGTGAAAGAATTGCTATGAACGATATCGGAGTTTAAAGTTTCCTAGGTTAGAAGAACAATGGGGCAGCCCATTTGCTAGCTAAACTAGGGGTTAGTAGCAGGTCTACGTGTATTTGGGGCTCAGCTCCCCCAGATTGTATCCTAAGCACGGTCTCGCCTGAAATGCCTACTTCAGTTTAATAAAAGATTGTGAACTTCAAAAAAAAAAAAAACGTGTGTCAAGACTCTTGACTGCAGCTGTGGAACTGTTTGACCTCTTGTCTCCGGTATGCAGTCTTTTTCTCTCGTTGCTTGGGTTTACATGTATACAAGTCAACCAGAACAGACCTCTCCAGCAAGCCACTGCAAGTCCTTTGCCGTTAACATCTGCTGATACTGCTGTGATACATCTTTCGATATATCGGAGACGGTGTCTAATCTGCTGATATTGCACTTGTTTCGATAGTCAACAAACCCACCACATCCTCACTGCGTCCACACAAGCATTCGGGTTGTGGACGCGGAGCTGCGCGCGAATTGTTCCAATCATGCGTTGCGTCCATTCCCATTTTCGTTTCACAGATACCAAAAGAGATATCAGCTTTCAACTGGAACAGAACCACGGAAAAAGGGAAGAAAAAAGAGAAACAAGACAAAGATCGCATCTACTACGTAGCATTCCAGGTTTATCACAAAACGGTGAGGATGGCTTGTGAGCTGAGACAGTGGCAGAAAACATGGAAGCGCACGGTCATGCATGCATGATATGCTGCCCTATTTTTATTTTATCAACTCAAACAGAAAATCTAGAGAACAGAAGCCCCTATGGAGAAAAGAACGCATCAGGTATGCACATAAAATAGTAGCATGATCTAATGTGAAAACCCGCCATACTGGGATCTTTGAATACTACACCCAAATAGAGTAGACTATATATACACACCGACCCCGGCACCTGTTTATTCAACGGTAACGAAAAACTGAATCTTTCAACAGCATGTACGCCACCAATCTCACAAAAAAATAAGCAATGTAAGAGCGAAAGCAAAGTTCAACGGTGCGCGCATGCGCATGAGCTGCTTCTTCCTCGAAGATCACATGGCGGGAACGTACGTACGTACGTCGACTGCGACGAGTCCGCGGCATCTCATTTTCAATCCTCGTCGCGCATTGATTCCTGATCGACCCGCTAATTAATGTGGTATGTGCCGCGCGTTGACGTTTGGCGCTTCGATGTGACCGTCCGATCAAAGTGGACGGCGCACCGAGACGACGACCCGTCGAACGAATCCCGCCGCGCGCTTTCAGACTCGCCGGACGATCGCCTTCTCCTCCTCCGGCTCCTCCTCGCTGTCGCCGTCGACCCTGCCGCCGAGGCAGTCGAAGCGCACGCTCCCCTTGTTGTTGGCCGAGCCCACGGCGGACCCGTCCGGCGCCTTCTCGCGGACGGTTCTCGGCAGCGGCGGCGCGGACGGTGCGGGCGTCGTGGGGCATGGCGCGTCTGCGTCCGGTACCCTCCTCGAGGCTGCCCAGAACGGCACCCTGGAGGAGAACGTCCTGGCGATGAACGACGGCCACCGGTCGGACCGGCCGACGCGTGCGCTCCGCGCGCCGGCGTCCCGCGCCACCGTGCGGCGCAGGCTCTCCTCGCCCGCGGCGACCATGTCCCTGCGCACGTGCTCCGGGAGGCGCAGCGTGAACCGCTCGAGGTCGCCGTCGAACCGGGCGGAGAGGGAGTGGCCCGTCGAGTGCGCGCGCGAGAACGGCCGCCCCGACCGCGACCGCACCGCGCGGCGCAGGCTCCCGATCCGCTCCAGCTCCGCCGCCTCTCTCATCCTCTCTTCCTGCTGCGCCTCGCTGTCGCCCTCGCGGTTCATGTCGATGGTCACCTCCGGCGCCCGCTGCTCCTCCCCGCCAGCGCTGTCCGCTTCGGCCGCGGGCGGGGCTGCTGGCTCCTCGGGGGCGAGGCTGCAGCGGCAGACGGGGCAGGTGACGTGGCCGGCGAGCCACTCCCCGATGCAGTCCGGGTGGAACGCGTGGCTGCACTTGGGGAGGAGGCGGAGCTGGTCCCCGTCCTCGAACTCGCTGAGGCAGACGGCGCACTCGAGCACGGCCGTGTCGTCGTCGCCCTTGCCTCCTGCTTCCTTCTCCCGGAGCGCCCTCGCCTCGGCGTAGGTCATGGCGGGGAACGAGGCGACCACCTCCGGGTCGAGCCCGCGCGGCCGGGCCTGCTGCTGCTGCTGCTGCTCCTGCCTAGACAGCACGAGGAACGCCGCGGCCGGGATGGTGGGGGAGTTGCCGCGGCCGCACTGGCGGATGTAGATGGAGAAGAAGCCGATGAAGAAGAAGGTGGCGATGAGCGCCACGAGGAGCACCACCATGGGCGCGCTGAAGCTGGGCGGCCTCCTCGCGCCGTACACCACCCCGCTCCTGCCCCCACCGTCGCTCTTCCTGTCCCCCGCATCGTCGTCGTCCGCCCGGGCGACCGCGCCGGCCGCGAGGACCAGCGCCGCGAGCAGCAACGCATGGCGGCTCGGCGTCGGCGTCGGCGTCGGCATCGGCGCGTTTCTCGGTGCCGCGGGCGCGCGCTGGTGTATAAAAACGAACTGGTGAAGGAAGGGAGCAAGCAGTGGAGCGAAGCGTGCGTGGCTAGTTTACTATACTTTGCGACCGGAACGGGTCTCGTTGTGGCGGCGTCTGGTGGGGGCGTGACGGCCGGCGTAGGGATTTGTTGGCTTCTCGCCGCGGTACGCGTCCGTCGAGGTGTCTAGTCTAGGGAGGAGCTAGGTCGTCGCCGGGCCGGTGCATGGGTTGGGGTTTGCGTATGTGTGGCTGGACAGAACACACGCAGGTCACTAGCTAGATCGACCAGGGATGCATACGTGACCTAGGAGACCTGAACGTATGGCCGGTGGTGCCAAATTGGCAAGCAAGCAACGTGGCTGTAGCTCCTGACGAACACTACAGGTTCCAGCCTCGACGTGGGCGGTGGGACTATCAGATTCAGATCAAACTCTACGCTCTGTCGTTCGGATCGTTGCATACGCAAGCAAGGGCGGCTACCATTTGCAGCCGCTGCAGCGTGCCGAGACCGCAGCGAGACCAGCAGACCAGCTTGCCAATGGGGCCTGGTCTGGCCGTCTGCCACACGGGCCAGTCCTCAACCCAGTTCACCCTGCCGCTCGCCCCGCCGCCTCCGACGAAAATGCTTTTTGTTCTTCAGATCAGAAACAGAAAAATACTCCAAGTCAAAACACCACACTTGGACCAGCTCAGTTCTTTTTCCCCGAAAGGAAAAATCCACGCCTGGACCCGGACGCGCGGCGTGGTACCGTTGAGCTCGAATCACGACAGTTGCCTCATTCCACACCTGTAGGAAAAAGAAAGAACCGTGTTGCTGGGTGTGCTGCCTTCTCCGTCGACATCTTTGCTATGGACTCGTGATTGTACATTTTGTACCCTGTTGAACTAGAGTGAAACTTAACACAACTGAAAAGTGAGCCTGTGTTTCCAAATCTTCCAATCCAAATATGTAGGGTTTTAATACTTTTTGTTTTGTTTTGCAGGAAGGGTTTTATTACGTATTTTGATAGGAGAGGGCGAATGGAAGAAAAAAACATTGCCCGCTTTGCTCTTGCTCTCGTGACGTGAGGCCGAGGGGGGCGAGGGAGTGTTTCCTGTAATATCTTGTTCGGATAAGGATATTGAGAAATATATTTTTTGGGGGGACTCGCCAGCATCACCCGAATCGGGGGTTTCAGATGATTTTCATTACACTACTATACTTATTTTGAGAATTACATTGGCAATCACTAAAACCAAAAAGAAATATGAGATGTACTACTCAAAGGAGGGTAATATATATATATATATATATATATATATATATATTATGCTCCAACGTACTTAACAGATTCCGTGAATAAAATTTGCTATACCACCACCGCTACAACATTTCTATAAAGCATCTCTAACCAATCCATTATAATTGATTAACTCCTTAAAATTTGAATTTGAGAAGTTAACCGCACCTAGCGGAGCCATTATTTGGTTAACTACTAAAAAATTGACGAGTTAAGCTAGAAAAGTAGTTCTTATCTCTCAAATTTAAGCGGCCGGTCTAACTTATCAGATTTTCTTTCCTTCTTCTCTTCCCATGTCACCACAGAAGCCACCAGCCACCCCAGGAATGGAATCGTCGGCCACCTCAGCACCCCCGACAACCCCTTCTGCTGGAGTTACGACGCCTCCTCATTCTCCTTCCTCTCCTGCAAGTAGGCGTCGTCGCTCGATTCCGTCGCCTCCGCTCCACCTCCGCTTGCCCCGACCACCCTTATGATCTCCCTCAGTGAGCCGCACCCCTTCCCCTATTCCCCCCCTTGCAATTCACCATCGTAGAGGCATGGACGTTCGATCTTAATCAGCATTGGCCATCATGGCCGAGCTAACCAGGCCAAGCTCCAGACCTCAACTCTAGACCGATGTGAACCCAACAATGGCGCATGCGTCCCACGATAGCCTCCCATGCGAGCTAGCCACGCACCCTGATTGTGGATACCATGGTCTCCGTGTGCGTGCTTTGTCGAACAAGCCGACCTTTTCCTTTTTTTGCATAGATCTGCTAGGCTAGATACTTCAAATTTACAATGATGCTTATGTGCTCCAAAAATCAAATCATCCCTAGCGGCTAGCCAATGTGAGAAAAGGGAGTTAAATGCTTGTGGTTTCCTTTCGACACCAACGCTATTGCTGACGGCGACGGAGGCGCCCACCGCGCACTACCAACTCATGCCTTTCGTCATTTGAGGCGCTGCTTTGGACGAGAACGGAAGGAAGAAGGAAGAACGAAGAAAAAGAGGGAGAGAAACTTCCATGTGGGGTTGTTTGTTTGAGGAGTAAAATTTAAGGGTTCGGTTTGGTCCGGCCACAATTTAACTTGTCAAGCTTGAGAAGTTAAGTTTGAGGAGGCACATAGGAGTTAAAGGATAGGTGTTTCAGTCAGAGATGATCTAAGGGTACTTTGGGACATTCCTCAAAATTTAATGCCTATCATATCCCCCATCCTCCAAAAAAATAGTTTTTGTAGGATTAAACTTTCATCATCTAGTGGATTCCCCAAAACATAATTTCCCTGAACAAACTGCTTTATTTTGAAATGTTTGCATGCAAACATCGTTAGAACATATATTTTATCACATATTTAATCTGAAACTTTATCTAGGACACACAACAAATATAATGTTGCATAGTGAGAACTATTGTTGTTGATCCAGGCTACATATTACTAAGAATGTATTAGTTTCTATAGTTTAGTTGTCTAAACTAAGGACATCATCCATCCAATGTCTTCCACAAGAAGAATTTTTGTTGTTGATCCATAGAATATGATCCAAATCATAACAACCACTGGGAGGCAAGATGAAACTTCTTAAATCTCCTTATCTGAGTTGTACCTTGTGCCGATTTGGGCTAGTTTCTTGTTGATTTGGGCTTGTTTTTTTGTGTGCGTCTATCAGCGCAATAAATAGCTTCTCTCTCAGTGATCGATGCCAGTAGTCGAGCATCTAGATTACATAAAGCTTAATAATATCGATCCATATCCGTGTGTTGCTAGGGAATCCTCTCTATGTGGCTGTAATGTTGTGAGCAATGGGATTTGTATGCCAAATTGCAAACACGGTGATCAAGCGTTTTACCTTACTTGCACGGCCAACACAAGTGAACAAGTATTATGGCATTCCTAGGTGTGCACGGGGTTACTTGAGAATGGAGAATTTGCAGCCGCACAACAATACACGGTGGGTCATCAGATTTCAGGGCTTCGTCGCGACAGTGTACTTTTTGCGTGTGGAAATGCTAGTGGTGTTGCATGGTGATTTTGTCGGACTGAGTAGGGATCTCCTATTGGGCGCGTGGGGCCCAGCACACACCCACTCCCCCGCCCCCGGGCCGACCCATAACCGGGCTTGGACGACCCAGTTTTTAATCCGTGATTTTGTATTTTTCTTCTTCTGTTTTTTCTTGTTTACAATATTTCGGAACATAAGAAAAGAAAAAAATAACGAATAAATAAATAAATTTTGCGAAAATGTTCCAGAAATTGTAACATTCTTGGTGGTTAGCAAATGTTCAATATTTTGGAAAAACTTGTTCACGTATTCAAAAATGTTTCTGAATGAAAACAATATACATAAATTTCAGAAAAATCATGGCTAATTGAAAATTCAAGTAACATTTTTTGAACTTGATGAACAAAATGTTTATTCAAGAACATTGTCTTTTGAAAAATGTATGAAGAAATTTTGTATTTGATGCCCAGTTTTCGAAAAAAAGATGAACACATTTCGAATTTGCTGATTATTTTGTTTTGATGAAGTTTTTTTAAATTTGATAATTTTTTACATTTTTGGTTTCTTTTAATGTGATGAGAAAAATAAATTTCCTGAATTTTAAAATAAAATTCGCAAAGAAAGTGAAAAGGTGAAGGATAATAGAGAAAAAATGTTCATGACTTCAAAAAGTTTTTCATGAATATAAAAATGTTCAGCATTTCAAAAAACTGTTCGTGAATTATAAAACATGTTCATGATTTAAAACCAATTGTCCAAGGTTTAGAAAAAATAATCATGGATCTTAAAAACTGTTCGCAGTTTCAAAACATGTTCACGAGTTAATAAAAGCAAAATCACGACTTTGTTGAAAAATGTTCAGCACTTCATAAAAAGTTTAAAGTTATTAAAAATATTCATGATATATGATTTCAGCAAGACAATACAAGAATAAAAATGAAAACATAAAAATAGAAAAGAAAACTAAAAACAAAAAGAAAACAGAAAATGAATAAAAAAGAAAAAGAAAAAACGAAGAAGGAAAAGAAAAAAGAAAAAAAACATGGTGGAGGGAAGGTTCTAGAACCTTCCCAAAACCGGGGGTGAAACCCCGAAATGGGCCAATCCATAGCGCGAGGGAGGAGGGGGGGGGGGGGCGACGGTGGCACGGCGCGACTTGGGGTCGAGAGAACTCGGGCTGACTAATTTGCTAGGAGTTGCCATTCTTGAAGCAAAAAATAGGCAAATGGGTGAATTTTAGGGATCCAGAGCTATAATTTTGAGGGATCCACTAGCTAGGTGTTAATTCCCCAAACAAGAAAATTTCACTCTAAATATGACTTTTAGGGGTTCTACTACAGATGTACTAATATATCATTTACTTTCTAAGCAATTTGTTGTAATGAAATCTTCCATAGTATCCCTATATACATCTACCAAAGTTAATTAAAAGATCCAATATATATTATTAGGCCCCATCCCTTCAACAGTTTACGTAAATTGGGATAAAACTATACGAATGCATCATCAGAATTTGTGATAACTTACTTGTACTTTTGAGGATGTCGTGAGATCATGCCTGTTGTAATGTTCTTGTTGACCAGCTGTCACACCTTCTTGTCATGCCTCCTATGTCCACATGGGGACCATCTAGGTCTCGATATTGTGAGGACGAAGCTCACATCGCCTAAAAAAAATTAAAACTTTTTCGCATAACTTGTAAAATATGTTTGTACCGTTTAAACAATTATTCTTGACATTTTTAAAATGTTCACACGTCTAAAAATATGTTTGTTCGCACTTTTACAAAATGTTTACGAAATTTCAAAACTTCTTCCTAAAATTTAACAAAAGATTTGTGTTTTTCATAAAAATCCAAACATGCATTTTACAAATATTCAATATGTATTTGCCATAATAGACCAGCCCAGTGCGACGTGCATTTGCTATACCCTGTTATGTGAACACACGTGGGTAGGTACCATTGAAAAACTTAGGCGGGTAGGTGTGTTATATATTGTTCTTTTTGTTCAACTCAAAAACAAAATATTATTATTTTCGTACAATTTTTTAAATGTGAATATAATGTGGAATAGTTGTTCATATAATTTGTATAAAATATTTATTCATTCAGAAAATTTCTCATCATAGTTCCAAAATGTTGATGCGTATAAAAATGAGTTTATGACATTCTAAAACATGTTCAGACAATATTAAAAGTGGTCATTTTTTCTAACATGTTAGTACAACCAAAACATTCATGGCATTTAAAAAATGTTCACAACATTAAAATTGTGTTCCTGACATTCATTAAAAAGCATGAAAATTTAAACCTTTTTTGCATAATTTGTAAAATATGTTTGTACCATTCAAACAATTATTCATCACATTTTAAAAATGTTCACACGTCTAAAAATATGTCCCGCTATCGGTTATTGACTAGAGAGTGTCTCCGTCATGTCTGCATCATTCTTAGACCCGCAGGGTCCGCACATATAGTATTGTTGAGTTATATATGTTGGTAATCAAAAGTCGTTCAGAGTTCCGGATGAGATTTCGGACGTCACGAGGAGTTCCGGGATGGTCCGTAGGTAAAGAATGATATATAAGAAGTTCCGTTTTGGTCACCGGAAGGAGTTCGGACATCATCGATAAAGTATCGGGAGTGTCAGAAGGGTTACGGGGTCCTCCGGAAGGGGCCCACCAACCCCGGAGGGGCCACATGGGCTGAGAAGGGTGCACGCCAGCCCCTGGTGGGCTGGGCACCCCTTCCGACCTAGGCCCATGCTGCTAGGGCTGGTGAAGGGCCAACCCTAGGGGTGGCGCCACCCTGGCTTGGGTGGTAAGCCACCTCTTGGGGCGCCGCCCCACCCCTTGGCCGCCCCCTAGGGGAAATCCTAGGCCGTAGCCCCTCCTCCCTCCCCCCATATATATGAGAGGATAGGGAGGGTAGATGCGCCACAAGCCATGGTGCAGCCCTCCCTCTCCCTCTAGATTGGTTTCTCCCTCGTTCGTGTCGCGGTAGCGCTTGGCAAAGCCCTTCCGGGACAACTCCACCACCACCACCATCACGCTGTCGTGCTGCCGAAGAACTCATCTACTACTCCATCCTCGCTCGCTGGATCGAGGAGGCGGAGACGTAATCGAGTTGTACGTGTGCTGAACATGGAGGTGCCGTCCGTTCGGTGCTAGATCGGGATGAATCGTGATTGGATCGCGAAGACGTACGACTACGCCAACCGTGTTTCCTAATGCTTCCCGCTTAGCGATCTACAAGGGTATGTAGATGCACTCCCCTCTCGTAGCTATACATCAGCATGGATGGATATTGCGTGTGCGTAGGAATTTTTTTGTTTCCCATGCAACGTTTCCCAACAGTGGCATCATGAGATAGGTCTATGCGTAGATGATATGCATGAGTAGAACACAAAAGAATTTGTGGGCATTGATGTTCAGATTTCTTACCTCCTTTGTCTTATCTTGATTCGGTGGTATTATGGGATGAGCGACCCAGACCAACCTTACTTGTCCACGTAGAAGAGACCAGTTCCACCGACTAACATGTAACCTAGTTGCATAAAGGTGGCTGGCGGGTGTCTTTCTCTCCCACTTTAGTTGAATCAGATTCGACAGAGGCATTCCTTCTAGAAGGTTGAAAGGCAACTTGATTATTACCGTTGTGGCTTTACGTAGGTAAGAACGGTTCTTACTAGTTGCCCATAGTAGCCACGTAAAACTTGCAACAACAAACTAGAGGACGTCTAACTTGTTTTTGCAGGGCATGTTGTGATGTGATATGGCCAAGATGTGGTATGATATATGTGATGTATGAGATGATCATGTTTTGTAGAGCTATCACAACTTGCATGCCGATGAGTACAACAACTGGCAGGAGCCATAGGGTTGCCTTTAATTTATTTGCGCCATTTGCTTTACTTTATCGCTGTGAGTTAGCAATAGTCGTAGAAGCAATAGTTGGCGCGATAACCACATGATGAAACTATGATGGAGATCATGATGATGGATATCATGGTGTCATGCCGATGACGATGGAGCTCATGCCAGTGCTTTGGAGATGGAGATCAAAAGCACAAGATGATGATGGCCATATCTTGTCACTTATATGATTTGCATGTGATGTTTATCCTTTTATGCATCTTATTTTTCTTAGGATGACGGTAGCATTATAAGATGATCTCTCATTAAAATTTCAATATAAAATTGTATTCTCCCCAAGTATGCATCGTTGCGAAGGTTCGTCGTTTCGAAGCACCCCGTGATGATCAGGTGTGATAGACTCTACATTCGCATACAATGGGTGTAAGCCAGAATTGCATACATGGAATACTTGGGTTAAACTTTACGAGCCTAGCATGTAAAGACATGGCCTCAGAACAGAGGAGACTAAAAGGTCGAACATGAGTCATATAGTAGATATGATCAACATGGAGATGTTCACCATTGAAACCACCTCATCTCACATGATGATCTGACTTGGGTTGGTGGATTTGGATCATGTCACACTTAGACAACCTAAGGGATGTCGATTTGAGTGGGAGTTCTTTAGTAATATTATTAATTGAACTCATTATCATGAACATAGTCTAAAATTGTCTTTGCAAAATTATGTTGTAGATCAATGGCTCGCTGACGTGGCTTGAGACTACGTCGGTATTTCCCCAAAGAGGAAGGGATGATGCAACACAGCGATGGTAAGTATTTCCCTCAGTTACGAAACCAAGGTATCAATCCGTAGAGGAAGATCACGCAGCCATGTAAATAGCACCTGCACACAAATAACAAATACTTGCAACCCGACACGAAAGAGAGGTTGTGAAGCTCTCTACGGTAATAAGATATTATTTTCTTTGTACATGGACATTTGGACTTTTAAATGGTTCAAAGCAATAGTCTAGTTTTGTAATGAAAACTTTAATACTCAAGCATATCAACGAGCAACCATGCCTTTCAAAATATCAACGGTAAAGCAAGTTATCACTAGCCCATCATGCTCAATCATTGATCCATTCACAATACACACTCAAATATTAGCTACACCAAATGCTCAAGTATGATCACAGTGCCTCCTAGTTGGTTCTTTATAAGAGAAGATGGAGACTCAAATTGAAAAATAAAAATTGTGTAAAGTAAATAGATAGGCCCTTCGTAGAGGGAAGTAGGGATTTGTAGAGGTGCCAGCGCTCAAGTGTTTAAATTTATAGAGAAAAAATAATATTTTGGATGGCATGCCTTTCCTGTCAACGAAAACGACTGAGAGATTTACATATCTTTCCATGCTAGATACATCACAGACGGTTCCCAAAGAAAAAATAAAGTTTATTCCTTTTTCCATGATACTTTCACTTTCCATGTCTAGCCGAATCCATGATTGCCTTCCATACCAACACTTTCCAAGGAATTTATTATTTGACAACACAAAGTAAATATTTCTTTCTTTCTTTTTCATTTTGGGAATGGGAATCCCTATGACCGCCATACTCTCGTGCAATGACAAGTGAATAAACACTCGTCTTACGAATAACACATCTAGCATGAAAAATATCGGTCACCCCCTACCGTTTGGTGAGCGGTACGAGCACACAAAAAGAAAAAATTATTTTGAAATTTAGATATGGCACATACAAATTTGCTTGGAAGGACATGGAAATACCGTATATATGTAGGTATGGTGGAAGTAGTATATATGGCAAAACTGGTTTAAGGATTTTGGATGCACAAGTAGTATTTCTACTTAGTACAAGTGAAGGCCAGCAAGAGATTGAGAAGCATCCAACCAAGAAAAAAAATCACATAAGCGAGCATTAATCATAACTAACACTAAATAATGCACCATAATTAGGAGGTAATTTCATAGCACAACTACTGATTCATGTTCGACCTTTCGGTCTCTTGTGTTCCGAGGCCATGTCTGTACATGCTAGGCTCGTTAAGTTTAACCCGAGTGTTCTGCATGTGCAACACTGGCTTGCACCCGTTGTATGTGAACGTAGAGTCTATCACACCCGATCATCACGTGGTGTCTCAACACGACGAACTTTCGCAATGGTGCACACTCGGGGAGAATACAATTCATCTTGAAATTTAAGTGAGGGATCACCTTATAATGCTACCGTTGTCCTAATCAAAACAAGGTGCATAAAAGGATTAACATCACATGTAAATCATAAGTGACATGATATGGCCATGAACTTGTGCTTTTGATCTCCATCTTGAAAGCACCGGCATGATCTCCATCATCACCGGCAAGACACCATGATCTCCATCAACGTGTTGCCATCGGGGTTGTCGCGCCCAACATGCTTCTACTACTATTGCTATTGTTTAGCGATAAAGTAAAGCATTGCATAGCACTTAATGATTGACACGCAGGTCATACAATAATTAAAGACAACCCTATGGCTCCTGCCGGTTGCCGTACTCATCGACATGCAAGTCGTGATAACCTATAAATCACATGATCATCTCATACATCACATATATCACAGCATGTAATTGGCCATATCACATCACAACATACCCTGCAAAAACAAGTTAGACGTCCTCTAATTGTTGTTGCATGTTTTACGTGGCTGCTACGAGTATCTAGCAAGAACAATTCTCATCTACGCAAAAACCACAACGGTGATACACTAGTTGCTTTTCAACCTTCTCAAGGACCGCCTTTGCCGAATCCGATCCAACTAAAGTGAGAGAAACTAGCACCCGCAAGCCATCTATGCAACAAGTTGCGGTCGAGGGAACTGGTCTCTCGTAAGCGTACGAGTAATGTTGGTCCGGACCGCTTCATCTCACAATACCGCTGAACCAAAATCCGACCAAGGGAGGAAGCAATCTAAGCATCGACGCCCACAAACCTTTTGTGTTCTACTTGAGATCTCATCTACACATAGACCTAGCTCATGATGCCACTGTTGGGGAACGTCGCATGGGAAACAAAAATTTTCCCACGCACACGCAAATCTATCCATGGTGATGAGCATCTACGAGAGGGAGAGTGGATCTACATACCCTTGTAGATCGCTAAGCGGGAAGCGTTAAGAAACGCGGTTGGTGTAGTCGAACGTCTTCGCGATCCAAATCGCCGAGCGTCCTGCGATCTCATCACGATCCGTATCGCGATCCAATCATGATCCTTCCTGCGAACTCATCATGATCGGTCCCATGAACCAATCACGATCCGTCCCGCGAACTCATCACGATCCGTCTCGCGATCTTGATCACGGTCCTTCCGGTCTAGCGCCGAACGGACGACACCTCGACGTTCAGCACATGTGCAGCTTGATGACAATATCCACCGTCTTGATCCAGCAAGAGGGAGTGGAGAGGAGGAAGAGTTCACCGGCAGCGTGACGGCGCTCCGGCGATGGTGGTGGAGCAATTCCGGCAGGGCTTCGCCTAAGCACTGCAGAAATCCGATCTAGAGGAGCACCGGTGGAACGGGTAGCACGTGGCCATAAAATCTAGTGCAAAACACCCAATACCACCAGTATATATAGGAGGGAGGGAGGAGGAGGGCTGGCGCAAGGCCAAGGCCCCATAGGAGTCGGCCGAACATATTAGGATTGGAGGACTCTCCTCCAATCCTAGTAGGACTAGGATTCCTCCCTTTTTTTCTTTTTCCACCTTTTCCTATTGGGTTTTCTTCTCCAGCAACATGGTCCTTGTGTGGGAGTTTCCACCAGCCCACTAAGGGCTGATATTCACTCTCCCACAGCCCATGAAGCCTCTTGGGTCGAAATACCCCTCCCGATGGTCCCCCGGTACACTACCGGCACTCCCGGTACACTACCGATGAGCCCGAAACTTTTCCGGCGACCAAAATAGGACTTCCTATATATGAATCTTTACCTCTGGAGCATTCCAGAGCTCCTCGTCATGTCCGGGATCTCATCCGGGACTCCGAACAACCTTCGGTCACCACCATACATAATTCTATACTACCAAAACGTCACCAAACCTTAAGTGTGCAGACCCTGCGGGTTCGAGAACTATGCAGACACGACCGAGACACCTCTACGGTCAATAACCAATAGCGGGACCTGGATGCCCATATTGGTTCCTACATATTCTACGAAGATCTTTATCGGTCGAACCTCTATGTCAAGGATTCAATTAATCCCGTATGATGTTCCCTTTGTTCTTCGGTATGTTACTTGCCCGAGATTCGATCATCGGTATCTCCATACCTAGTTCAACCTCGTTACCGGCAAGTCTCTTTACTCATTCCGTAATACAAGATCTCGTGACTAACACTTAGTCACATTGCTTGCAAGGCTTGTTGTGATGTTGTATTACCGAGTGGGCCCTGAGATACCTCTTCGTCACACGGAGTAACAAATCCCAGTCTTGATCCATGCCAACTCAACAAACACCCTTGGAGATACCTGTAGAGCACCTTTATAGTCACCCAGTTGCGTTGCGACATTTAATACACACAAGGCACTCCTCCAGTATCCGTGAGTTGCATGATCTCATGGTCATAGGAACATATACTTGACATGCATAAAATAGTAGCAATAAACTGACACGATCATATGCTACGTTTGTAGTTTGGGTCTTGTCCATCACATCATTCTCCTAATGATGTGATCCCATTACCAAATGACATCTCATGTCCATGACTAGGAAACCATAGCCATCTTTGATCAACGAGCTAGTCTATTAGAGGCATACTAGGGACATGGTGTTGTCTATGTATCCACACATGTATGTGAGTTTCCGATAAACACAATTATAGCATGGATAATAAACGGTTATCATGAACAAGGAAATATGATAATAACTAATTTATTATTGCCTCTAGGGCATGTTTCCAACAATATAGGCATCTCCCAAAATCCAACCATTACACCTAAAGTGACCAACTCGGTGACACCGATGTGTGAATCTCAGTGGTTCCGAGTTGCTCCAAAGTTAGCAACTTTTGAATCTGGGCGAGACAAATATAGGAATCTTGGCGGTACCGATCAGGTGTCCAATGGTAAAAATCCAAGTCTCGGTGATGCCGATCCAAAAACTCGTAGCTTCCGATTTTGTGAATCGAGTAACAGAAACTTGGCAAGCTGAACTCGGTGGCACCAAAGTGGGATCGGTTCCAACGATGTGCTAGGGTTTGGAAGGGCTCTGTATGAGTTTGGGAATCGGTGGGACCGAGTGGAAATTTTTGGCTTCACCAATTTTCATGATTTGGATTGGAAAGAATTTGTGGGAGAGTTTGTGGGTGTTTTGGTGACTATCACTTGTGTACGTGGAGCATCTTGTTCACCAACAGTACCTTACCCCCTTTTAATAGTATTGGCTTTCCTATGGACTCAAAGTGATTTCTCACAAAGTAAAATGTAGAGTGCTCTTTCTTGAAGCTTTGCCAATGCTATTCCTTCTCCTTCTTCTTCTTGGGGATACTCTCCACACTCCTTAGCCAGCCTTCTCTGTGGAATTTATCTAAAATTGATTTTGCGCTTTATGTGCAAAGTTCTTGAAGATCTTTTGTACCTACGACTTATCATTAGGAAAGAATACCCACGTAAATCTGGAAAAATTATCAACTATAACTAGACCATAAAAGTTTCCAATGAGACACTTGTAAGCATTGGGACCAAAAAGATCCATATGAAGTAACTCGAGTGGTCTCCGAGTGGTCATGATGTTCTTGACCGGATGACTTCCACCTACTTGCTTTCCAGCTTGACAAGCACTACAAAGCCTATCTTTGTCAAAGATAACATCTTTAACACCAAGAATGTGATCGCCCTTGATAAGCTTATCTAGATTGCGCATGCCTACATGTCCTAGCCTTCTATACCATAGCCAACCTTTAGATGATTTTTCAATAAGACAAGTATGAGGTTGGGCCTTTTTAGTGAAATCGGCAATGTATAGATCACCTCTATGAATACTAGTAAAGACAAATTGATGATTATCATGACGAAACACTTGGCAATCTACTTTAGTAAATAGGACATTGAAATCGAAGTCCTCTAGTCTTGATACTGAAAGAAGATTGTAACCAAGGGATTCAAAAAGCATGCCATTTTGAATTGAGCTATCATGAGATATGGCCACCTTACCAAGTCCAAGTACCTTACCCTTAGAGTTATCTCCAAAGGTCATGTACCTTCGAGGTCCTTGATTAGGTCTGATCTCTTGAAACATGTCTTTATCTCCAGTCATATGATCGGTGCATCCACTGTCAAGAATCGACTCTTTTCCACTGGACATGTAATCCTTGAAGTTTGCCATGAGACTTAGACACTTCATCGTCTTGGCACATTTGATGTCAAATATCTCATCATGATCATAGTAGCCATGTTCTTCGTTGTCATCATTAGGTAGAATCTCCTTGTCATAGAAACCAAGAGATTCATTAGAATTTTGACTAAGATAATGTTCAAGTTTATGCATGTGAATGGCTTCTACAAAAATGTTGCTAATGGTAGTGGCATCTCCTTTAGCACGCATAAGATCACAAAGCTCAAATAAGCATTTATCAAAGTTTGGATCACTAGACTTCATTCCATGAAAGACAACAGTTTTATGAAGAATTTCATCAATAATACTTAATGAATAATTTGGATATCGTTTCTCCAAATCATTCCACAAAGTATAAGCACATTCAAAATTCTTCAATTGAGTAAGCACAGATCTTGGTAAGCCTCTGACGATAAGATTGACAGTTCTAAGGTTACCAATCATGTCAATTTCCTCTTCGTATGTGGGATGCAATTCATCGATGGGGAACACATAGAGATTTTCAATATGCTTTCTCAAATGGAATTTATCAAATAGATCAATCATAGCATCTTTCCACTCACTATACTACTCTTCATCAAGAATGGTCACTCTACAGCTCAAACTCTCCAAACGAGGCATATCCATCTCCCTCCAAAGGTGATTAAACCAAGGTTGTGGAGACCTTGCTCTGATACCAATTGTGGGATCACCAGAAGAGTGTGTATAGAGGGGGGGGGGTGAATAGACTACTAGCATAAATTAAAATCTACACAATATCCAAAGTTAAGTGTTGGCAGATTTTAGCAATTATAGCAAGTATAGTACACCCTACACATGCAAGTCATCAAGTATAGCAACGGAAAGTAAAGACATTGCACATGGAAGTAAGGAGTTGAGATAGGGAGATCAAACGCACAAGGTACACGAAGATTTTTTCCGTGGTTCCGATAGGTGGTCCTATCGTACGTCCACGTTTATGAAGACTTCAACCCACGGAGGGTAATGGTCGCGAGAGTCCATGGAGGGCTCTACCCACGGAGGGTTCCACAAAGAAGTAACCTTGTCTATACCATGATGGCTTACATCCACGGAGGACTAGCCTAACTCGGGGTAGATCTTCACGAAGTAGGCGATCTCCTTGCCCTTACAAACTTCTTGGTTCACTCCACAACACGAAGTAGGAGGCTCCCAAGCGACACCTAACCAATCTAGGAGGCACCACCCTCCAAAAGGTAATAGGCTCGATAGTATTAGTGAACTCCTTGCTCTTGTGCTTCGAGATGATAGACTCCTCAACACTTGATCACTCTCTCATAGATTTGGCTTTGGTGTAAGAGATTGATTGGGGGGAAAGCAACCTGGGGAGGCTAGAGATAAAGATTCATATGGTTGGAATGGAATGGCATGATCTCAACACATGAGCAGGTGGCTCTCTATCAGAAAATCAGATGGGATAGGTGGGGATCTGTTTCAAGTGCTTCCCTTGCAAGTGAGTGGTGGTGGAGGGGTATATATAGGTATCTCCAAAAATACAACAGGTACACCTAAAGTGACCAACTCGGTGACACCGATGTGTGAATATCGGTGGTACCGAGTTGCTCCAAAGGTAGAAACTTTTGAATCTTGGTGAGACAAATACAGGTATTTCGGCGGTACTGATCAGGTGTACAACGATCGGAATCCAAGTCTCGGTGACGCCGATCCAAAAACTCAGAGCTTCTGATTTTGTGAATCAAGGTAACCGAAAGTTGACAAGTTGAACTCGGTGGCACCAAAGTGGGATCGGTTGCACCGATGTGCTAGGGTTTGGCAAGGCTCTGTCTGAGTTTGGGTATCAGTGGGACCGAGTGGAAATTGTTGGCTTCACCAATTTTCATGATTTGGCTTGGACAGAATTTGTGGGAGAGTTTGTGGGTGTTTTTGGTGACTATCACGTGTGCACGTGGAGTATCTTGTTCACCAACAGTACCTTACCCCCTTTTAATAGTATTGGCTTTCCTATGGACTCAAAGTGATTTCTCACAAAGTAAAATGTAGGGTCCTCTTGCTTGAAGCTTTGCCAATGCTATTCCTTCTCCTTCTTCTTCTCGGGGACTCTCAATACTCCTTAGCCAGCCTTCTTTGTGGACTTTATCTGAAATACATTTACATAAAAGTATTAGTCCAAGAGACAATGTAGGTTGTCATGAATTATCAAAACCACCAAGGGAGCATATTGTGCTTTCAAACTATGTGGACTGGGTCCATACTCTGAGGATTAATCTCATGGCTTTAGAAAAGTCTTATGTCCTCGATGCATCGTTTGGCATGCCGCCCCTCTAGTGTTGCTTGCAGAAGTTGTGAACATCTGGCATGCGCCTTCTGATGACTACTCAATCATCCAGTGTGCCATGTTGTACAACTTAGAACCAGGACTTCAAAAGCATTTTGAACTCCATGGAGTATATGAGATGTTCCAGGAGTTGAAGTTAGTATTCCAAGCAAATGCACGGATCAAGAGGTATGAGACCTCCGATAAGGTCTTCGCCTACAAGGTGAAAGAGAATCGTTCTGTCGTTGAGCACCTACTCAGAATGTATGGGTACTACAACCGTTTGACCGATTTGGGAGTTGAGCTTCTGCCCGAAACGGTCACTGACAGAATTCTCCAGTCGCTACCACCTAGCTACAAAGGCTTCATGATGAACTATAATATGGAATGGATGAACAAGTCAGTCTCCGAGCTAATCGTGATGCTAAAAGTCACGGAAGTACAAATCAAAAAGGAGCATCAAGTGTTGATGGTGAATAAAACCACTAGTTTCAACAAAGGCAAGGGAAATAAGGGAAAATTCAAGAAGAATGGCTAGCAAGTTGCCGCTCCAGTGAAGAAACCCAAGGCTGGACCCAATCCTAAGACCGAGTGCATTTATTGCAAGGGGACTGGCCACTGGAAGCGGGATTGCCCCAAGTACATGGCTGATAAGAAGACTGGCAACATCAACAAGGGTATATTTGATACACATGTTATTGATGTGTACCTTACTAGCTCTCGTGGTAGTTCCTGGGTATTTGATACTAGTTCGGTTGCTCATATTTGTAACTCAAAGCAGGAACTGCAAAATAAATGGAGGTTGGCAAAGGACGAAGTGATGATGCGCGTCGGGAATGGTTCCAAGGTTGATGTGATCCGTCGGCAGACTCTCTCTTCAATTACCATCGAGATTAGTTTTAAACCTAAATAATTATTATTTGGTGCCTGATACGTCCATTTTGCATCATGTTTTATTACTGTTATTTATAATGTTTTCATGCATGATAATGCTTTGGGGAGTAATTCTAATGCCTTTTCTCTCACAATTTGCAAGTCTTACATCAAGAGGGAGAATGCCGGCAACTGGAATTCAGCAGCCCGAAAAAGAACATCAGAGATACCTATTCTGCACAACTCCAATGAAGCTGAAAATTGCAGAGAATTTTTACACATTAAATAAGAAGTTCTTGAGCTGAGAACTACCAAATGGGGCCCACCAGGTGGCCACCCTTCACCAGGGCACGCCTACCCCCTACCCGCGCCCTGGTGGAGGGTGGGCACTCAGGCCCACCTTCGAAGACCATCTTCTGGTATATAGTCCCCAAAAACCTAAAAAATCAGAGGAGGACTTTCGGGACGAAGCGCCGCCGCCTCGAGGCGGAACTTGGGCAGGAGCACTTTTGCCCTCCGACGGAGCGATTCCACTAGGGGAACTTCCCTCCCGGAGGGGGAAATCGAAGCCATCGTCATCACCAACAACCCTCTCATATTCGGGAGGCCATTCTTCATCAACATCTTCAACAACACCATCTCCTCTCAAACCCTAGTTCATCTCTTGTGTTCAATCTTTGTACCAGAACCTCACATTGGTACCTATGGGTGACTAGTAGTGTTGATTGCCTTGTGTAGTTGATTGCTATATGGTTTACCCTCGCGACTTGGGAGTTGAGCTTCTGCCCGAAATGGTCACTGACAGAATTCTCCAGTCGCTACCACCTAGCTACAAAGGCTTCATGATGAACTATAATATGGAATGGATGAACAAGTCAGTCTCCGAGCTAATCGCGATGCTAAAAGTCATGGAAGTACAAATCAAAAAGGAGCATCAAGTGTTGATGGTGAATAAAACCACTGGTTTCAACAAAGGCAAGGGAAAGAAGGGAAAATTCAAGAAGAATGGCTAGCAAGTTGCCGCTCCAGTGAAGAAACCCAAGGCTGGACCCAATCCTGAGACCGAGTGCATTTATTGCAAGGGGACTGGCCACTGGAAGCGGGATTTCCCCAAGTACATGGCTGATAAGAAGACTGGCAACATCAACAAGGGTATATTTGATATACATGTAAATTACCTTGCTATCAAAACACTTACTACTTACATTTTAGTGCTTGCAGAAATTACCTTGTTGAAAACCGCTTATCATATCCTTCTGCTCCTCGTTGGGTTCGACACTCTTACTTATCAAAAGGACTACGATTGATCACCTATACTTGTGGGTCATCAAGACTATTTTCTGGCTCCGTTGCCGGGGAGTGAAGCGCTCTTGGTAAGTGGAAATCGGTAAGGAAAAACTTATACCACTTGCTGAAATTTACTATCACTTGTTACTATGGAATATAATCCTTTGAGGGGTTTGTTTGGGGTATCTTCACCTCGACGGAACCACAATTAGTTGCCCCTCAACCTACAACACCTACTGAAAATATTGGTTATGAAATTCCTCGGGTATGTTAGAACAACTGCTAGCTAGTACTTATGCAGGAGATGGAACTGAACATCCTGATATGTACCTAATACACATGGAATAAATTTGTGGACTATTTAAGCTTGAAGGTTTATATGGAGATGAAGTTAAGAAGAAGGTTTTACCTTTATCTTTGAAGGGAAAAGCATTGACATGGTATAGGCTATGTGATGATATTTGATCATGGAACTGGAATCATTTGAAATTGGAATTCCACCAAAAGTTTAATCATATGCATCTAGTTCATCATGATCGGAATTATATATATAATTTTTGGCCTCGTGAAGGAGAAAGTATTCCTCTAGATTTAGGGAGGCTTAAGTGAATGTTATATTCATGCCCCAATCATGACATCCTGAGAGAAGTTATCATTCAGAATTTTTATGCTCGGCATTCTCATAATGATCAAACCATGCTCGATACTTCTTGTACTGGTTCTTTTATGAAGAAGACTATTGAATTCAAGTGGGATCTATTGGAAAGAATTAAATGCAACTCTTAAGATTGGGAACTTGACGAAGGTAGTGAGTCAGTTATAAAGCTTGAATTCGATTGTGTTAAATCTTTTATGAATACCGATGTTTTTCACAAGTTTAGCACAAAATATGGACTTGACTCTGAGATAGTAGCCTCTTTCTATGAATCATTTGCTAATCATGTTGATCTCCCTAAATAGAAGTGGTTTAAATATCACCAACTATTAAAGAAGAAATTAAAGAGCCAGTCATAGCTATAGAAGATACTATCATTTACAATGTTGATCCAGTTGTGCCTATTGCTTATATTGAGAAACCACCTTTTCTCGTTAGGATAAAGGAACATGCTAAGGTATCAACTGTGGTTTGCAAAAGTAATATTAGAGCACCTAAGCCCTCTGAACAAATTAAAGTAGAACCTAGTGTTGCTATGGTTAAAGATATCTTGGTAGAAAATATTGATGGGCATGTCATTTATTTATGTGATGAAGCTGTTAGAATTGCTAAACCCGATGAAAAAGACATACATAGACCCATAGTTGTCTTGCCTGTTTTCTTAGTTAAAATAAGAGATCATTGTTATCATGGCTTATGTGATTTTTGTGCTAGTGTGAGTGTTATTCCTTTCACTTTATATCAAGAAATTATGAATGACTAGCACATGCTGAAATAGAAGACATTGGTGTTACTATTAAACTTGCTAATAGAGACACTATCACACCACTTGGGATCGTTAGAGATGTTAAAGTCTTGTGTGGGAAAATAAAATATCCTACTAATTTTCTAGTTCTTGGTTCCCCACAAGATGACTTTTGTCCCATTATCTTTGGTAGACGTTTCTTGAACACTGTTAATGCTAAGATAGGTTGTAAAAAAACACTGTCAGTTTTGAGTTTCGTGATGTGTACCATGAGTTTAATTTTTCCAAGTTTAGTAGACAACCTCATGATAGAGAATTACCTAGTAAGGATGAAATAATTGGTCTTGCTTCTACTGTCGTTCCTCCTACTGATCCACTAGAACAATATTTCCTAGACCATGAAAATGATTTGCACTTTCGTGAATGAAATGAAATAGATAAAACTTTATTTGAACAACAACCTCTACTGAAACACAATTTGCCTATTGAAACTCTTGGAGGTCCTCCTCCACCTAAAGGTGATCCTGTGTTTGAACTTAAACAGTTGCGTGACACTTTGAAATATGCTTATCTTGATGAGAAAAAGATATATCCTGTTATTATTAGTGCTAACCTTTCAGAACATGAAGAAGAAAGATTATTGAAATTTTTTAGGAAGCACAGGGATGCCATTGGATATACTCTTGATGATCTTAAGGGCATTAGTCCCACTCTATGCTAAAACAAGATTAATATGGAACCTGATGCTAAACCCGTTGTTGATCACCAACGACGATTGAATCCCAAGATAAAAATGGTAAGAACTGAAATATTAAAGCTTCTGGAAGCAGGTATAATCTATCCCATAGTTGATAGTAGATGGGTGAGTCATGTTCATTGTGTCCCTAAGAAAGGGGGTATTACTGTTGTTCCCAATGATAAAAATGAGCTTATTCTGCAAAGAATTGTTACTGGCTATAGGATGGTAACTGATTTTAGAAAATTAAATAAAGCTACTAGAAAAGATCATTACCCCTTGACTTTTATTGATCAAATGCTTGAAAGATTAGCTAAGGACACACACTTTTTCTTCCTAGATGGATATTCTTTTGGGGAACGTTGCATGGGAAACAAAAATTTTCCTATGCACACACAGATCTATCCATGGTGATGAGCATCTACGAGAGGGAGAGTGGATCTACGTACCCTTGTAGATCGCTAAGCGGGAAGTGTTAAGAAACGTGGTTGGTGTAGTCGAATGTCTTCACGATCCAAATCGCCGTGCGTCCCGCGATCCAATCACGATCCGTCCCACGATCCAATCACAATCCGTCCCGCTATCCAATCACGATCCGTCCTGCGAACTTGATCATGATT
Organism: Hordeum marinum; assembly: GCA_022496015.1. Taxonomy (NCBI): domain Eukaryota; kingdom Viridiplantae; phylum Streptophyta; class Magnoliopsida; order Poales; family Poaceae; genus Hordeum; species Hordeum marinum. The sequence goes on from CM039678.1 coordinate 119,663,395, forward strand.
CATCCCACGAAATTGATCACGATCATTCTGATCTAGCGCCGAACGAACGACACCTCCGCGTTCAGCACACATATAGCTCGATGACGATCTCCACCATCTTGATCCAGCAAGAAGGAGCGGAGAGGAAGAAGAGTTCTCTGGCAGCATGACGGTGCTCCGGCGATGGTGGTGGAGCTATTCTGGCAGGGCTTCGCCTAAGCACTGCAGAAATCCGATCTAGAGGAGAAACTATGGAGTAGAGGGTAGGGTTTCACGTGGCTGAAAAACTTGTGCAAAACCCCTAAAACCCTCTAGTATATATAGGAGGAGAGGAGTAGAGGAGGCATCCTTGGCTTCCAAGCCAAGGAGGCTCGGCCGAACCAGGAGGGAGGACTCCACCTCTTCCACTCCTAGTAGGATTAGGACTCCTTCCTTATTTTGCCTTATTTTGCCTTTTTCCACCTTTTTCCTTTTGGGGGTTTCTTCCCAGCCACATGGGCCTTGCGTGGGACTTCCACCAGACCACAAAGGGCTGGTATTCACTCTCCCACAGCCCATGAAGCCTCTTGGGTCGAAATACCCCTCCCGGTGGTCTCCCGGTACACTACCGGCACTCCCGGTACACTACCGATGAGCCCGAAACTTTTTCGGCGACCAAAACAGGACTTCCTATATATGAATCTTTACCTCCGGACCATTCCAGGGCTCTTCATGACATCCGGGATCTCATCCGGGACTCCGAACAACCTTCGGTCACCACCATACATAACTCTATACTATCGAAACGTCACCAAACCTTAAGTGTTCAGACCCTGCGGGTTCGAGAACTATGTAGACATGACCGAGACACCTCTACGGTCAATAACCAATAGAGGGACCTAGATGCCCATATTGGTTCCTATATATTCTACGAAGATCTTTATCGGTCGAACCTCTATGTCAAGGATTCAGTTAATCCCGTATGATGTTCCCTTTGTTCTTCGGTATGTTACTTGCCCGAGATTCGATCATCGGTATCTCCATACCTAGTTCAACCTTGTTATCAGCAAGTCTCTTTACTCATTCCGTAATACAAGATCCCGTGACTAACACTTAGACACATTGCTTGCAAGGCTCATTGTCATGTTGTATTACCGAGTGGGCCCTGAGATACCTCTTCGTCACACAGAGTAACAAATCCCAGTCTTGATCCATGTCAACTCAACAGACACCCTCGGAGATACCCGTAGAGAACCTTTATAGTCACCAAGTTACGTTGCGACGTTTGATACACACAAGGCACTCCTCCGGTATCTGTGAGTTGCATGATCTCATGGTCATAGGAACATATACTTGACATGCAGAAAACAATAGCAATAAACTGACACGATCATATGCTATGTTTGTAGTTTGGGTGTTGTCCATCACATCATTCTCCTAATGATGTGATCCCATTATCAAATGACATCACATGTCAATGGCTAGGAAACCTTGACCATCTTTGATCAACGAGCTAGTTCACTAGAGGCATACTAGGGACAAAGTGTTGTCTATTTACCCACACATGTAATGTGTTTCCAATTAATACAATTATAGCATGGACAATAAACGATTATCATAAACAAGGAAATATAATAATAAACACTTTATTTATTGCCTCTAGGGCATATTTCGAATAGTCTCCCACTTGCACTAGAGTCAATAATCTAGCTCACATCACTATGTGATTTACATTGTAATGAATCGAACATCCATGCAGTTCTGGTGTTGATCATGTTTTGCCCTTGGAAGACGTTTAGTCAACGGGTCTGCAACATTCAGATCCATGTGCACTTTGCAAATATTTATGTCGTTCTCCTCGATGTAATCGCGGATGGAGTTGAAGCGTCGCTTTATGTGTCTGGTCCTCTTGTGAAACCTTGGTTCCTTGGCCAGAGCAATGGCACTAGTGTTGTCATAGAACAGGTTCATTGGATTCAGTGCACTAGGCACTACTCCAAGATCTGTCATGAACTGCTTCATCCAGACACCTTCCTTCGCCGCCTCTGAGGCTGCGATGTACTCCGCTTCACATGTAGAATCGGTTACCACGCTTTGCTTGGAACTGCACCAGCTTACCGCTCCCCCGTTAAGAATAAATACGTATCCGGTTTGTGACTTAGAGTCATCCGGATCAGTGTCAAAGCTTGCATCGACGTAACCCTTTACGACGAGCTCTTCATCACCTCCATAAACGAGAAACATTTCCTTAGTCCTTTTAAGTACTTAAGGATATTCTTGACCGCTGCCCAGTGTTCCATTCCAGGATCACTTTGAAACCTTCCACCCATAATTATGGCAAGGCTGACATCGGGTCTTGTGCACATCATGGCGTACATGATAGAGCCTCTGGTTGCATCATATACAACTCTTCCTCAAGGAAACCGTCGAGGAACGCTGTTTTGACATCCATCTGCTAAATTTCATAGTCGAAATAAGCAGCTATTGCCAACATGATTCTGACAGACTTAAGCATCGCTACGTGTGAGAAGGTCTCATCATAGTCAACTCCTTGAACTTGTGAAAAACCCTTTGCCACAAGTTGAGCTTTATAGACGGTGACATTACCGTCCATGTCTGTCTTCTTCTTAAAGATCCATTTATTCTGAATGGCCTTTCGCCCTTCAGGTAATACTTCCAAAGTTCATACTTTGTTTTCATACATGGATCCCATCTCGGATTTCATGCCCTCTAACCATTTCTCGGAATTCGGGCCCATCACTGCTCCTCCATAGCTCGTATGTTCATTGTTGTCCAACAACATGACCTCCAAGACAGGGTTGCCGTGCCACTCAGGAGTAGTACGCGGCCTTGTCGACCTACGAGGTTCAATAGTAGCTTGATCCGAAGCTTCATGATCATCATCATTAACTTCCTCTTCTACCGTCCTAGGTTCCACAGAAACATCTTTCTGTGCTGTGCTACTTTCTGGTTGAAGTAAAGGTTCAATAACCTCATCAAGCTGTATGTTCCTCCCACTCAATTCTTTCGAGAGAAACTCTTTCTCAAGAAATGTTCCGTTCTTAGCGACAAACACTTTGCCTTAGGATCTAAGATAGAAGGTATACCCAACTGTCTCTTTCGGGTATCCTATGAAGACGCATTTTTCTGCTTTGGGTTCCAGCTTTTTAGGCTGAAGCTTTCTGACATAAGCATCACATCCCCAAACTTTAAGAAACGACAACTTTGGCCTCTTGCCAAACCAGAGTTCATATGGCATCGTCTCAACGGATTTTGATGGTGCCCTATTTAAAGTGAATGCAGCTGTCTCTAATGCATAACCCAAAAACGATAGTGGCAAATCAGCAAGAGACATCATAGAATGCACCATATCTAATAAGGTTCGATTACGACGTTCGGACACACCATTACCCTGTGGTGTTCCGGGCGGTGTCAACTATGAAACAATTCCACACTGTCTTAAGTGACTGCCAAACTCATAACTCAGATATTCACCTCCTCGATCAGATTGCAGGAATTTAATCTTCTTGTTACGATGATTCTCAACTTCACTCTGAAATTGCCTAAACTTTTCAAACGTTTTAGACTTGTGTTTCATCAAGTAAATATACCCATATCTACTTAAGTCATCAGTGAAGGTGAGAAAATAACGATATCCACCACACGCTGTAACATTCATTGGACCGCACACATCAGTATGTATGATTTCCAATAAGTCACTCGCCCGTTCCATTGTTCCACAGAACGGCATTTTAGTCATCTTGCCCATGAGGCATGGTTCACATGTGTCAAGTGATTCAAAATCAAGTGACTCCAAAAGTCCATCAGCATGGAGCTTCCTCATGCGTTTTACACCAATATGACCTAAACGGCAGTGCCACAAGAAAGTGGTACTATCATTATCAACTCTACATCTTTTGGCATCGATGTTATGAACATGTGTGTCATCGCTATCAAGATTCAATATGAATAAACCCCTAACAATGGGTGCATGACCATAAAAGATATTACTCATATAAATAGAACAACCTTTATTCTCTGATTTAAATGAGTAACCGTCTCGCAATAAACAAGATCCAGATATAATGTTCATGCTTAATGCAGGAACTAAATAACAATTATTCAGGTTCATCACTAATCTTGATGGTAATCGAAGAGAGAGCGTGCCGATGGCGATCACATCAACCTTGGAACCATTTCCCACGCGCATCGTCACTTCATCCTTTGCCAGCCTTCGTTTATTCCGTAGTTCCTGTTTTGAGTTGCAAATGTGAGCAACCGAACCGGTATCAAATACCCAGGTAGTACTATGAGAGCTAGTAAGGTACATCAATAACATGTATATCATATATACCTTGTTTGTTGTTGGCCGCCTTCTTGTCAGCCTGGTACTTGGGGCAGTTCCGCTTCCAGTGACCAGTTTCCTTGCAATGAAAGCACTCAGTTTCTGGCTTGGGTCCATGCTTGGGCTTCTTTACAGGAGTAGCAACTGCTTTGCCATCCTTCTTGGTTTTACCCTTCTTGCCCTTGCCCTTGACCTTGCCATTTTTCTTGAAACTAGTGGTTTTATTGACCATCAACACTTGATGTTCTTTCTGGATTTCAGACTCAGCAGCCTTTAGCATCGCAAATAGCTCGACGACTGACTTGTTCATCCCGTGGATGTTATAGTTCATCACAAAGCTCTTGTAACTAGGTGGCAGTGATTGAAGAACTCTGTCAGTGATCACCTCTGGCGGAAGGGCAATTCCCAAATCCGCTAGACGAGTTGAATACCCAGACATTCTGAGTATATGTTCACTGATAGACCCGTTCTCCTCCATCTTGCAAGCATAGAACTTATTGGAGGTTTCATACCTCTCGATCCGGGCATTCTTCTGAAAGATAAACTTCAACTCCTGGAACATCTCATATGCTCCATGATGTTCAAAATGTCTTTGAAGTCCCGGTTCTAAGCCATACAATATTGCACACTGAACTATTGAGTAATCTCCAGTACGTGCCTCCCAAGCGTTCTTAACGTCTTCGGAGGTCATGTCTTCTGGTTGGTCACCAAGCGGTGCATCAAGGACATATGATTTTTGGGAAGCCGTGAGGATAATCCTCAGATTACGGGCCCAGTCAACAAAGTTACTTTCATCATATTTCAACTTAGCTTTCTCTAGGAACACATAAAATTCTGGGGTGCTACTGCGCAAGCCATTGATCTACAACATAATATGCAAAGTTTACTTAGACTATTGTTCAAGATAATGAGTTTAGTTAATCAAATAATAGAGCTCCCACTCAAATAGACATCCCTCAGGTCATCTGAGTGTCACATGATCCAAATCCACCAACTCAAGTCCGATCATCACGTGAGTTGAGGTGGCTTCAATGGTGAACATCATTATGTTGATCATATCTACTATATGACTCATGTTCGACCTTTCGGTCTCTTGTACATGCAAAACTGGCTTGCACCCGTTGTATGTGAACGTAGAGTCTATCACACCCGATCATCACGCGGTGTCTCAACACGATGAACTTTCGCAATGGTGCACACTCGGGGAGAACACAATTCATCTTGAAATTTAAGTGAGGGATCACCTTATAATGCTACCGTTGTCCTAAGCAAAACAAGGTGCATAAAAGGATTAACATCACATGCAATTCATAAGTGACATGATATGGCCATGAACTTGTGCTTTTGATCTCCATCTAGAAAGCACCGGCATGATCTCCATCGTCACCGGCTGACACCATGATCTTCATCATCTTGATCTCCATCAACGTGTCGCCATCGGGATTGTCGTGCTCAACATGCTTCTACTACTATTGCTACCGTTTAGCGATAAAGTAAAGCATTACATAGCACTTAATGATTGACATGGAGGTCATACAATAATTAAAGAAAACCCTATGGCTCCTGCCGGTTGCCGTACTCATCGACATGCAAGTCGTGATAATCTATACATCACATGATCATCTCATACATCACATATATCACACCATGTAATTGGCCATATCACATCACAACATACCCTGCAAAAACAAGTTAGACGTCCTCGAATTGTTGTTGCATGTTTTACGTGGCTGCTACAGGTATCTAGCAAGAACAATTCTCATCTATGCAAAAAACACAACGGTGATACACTAGTTGATTTTCAACCTTCTCAAGGACCGCCTTTTTCGAATCCGATCCAACTAAAGTGAGAGAAACTGGCACCCGCAAGACATCTATGCAACAAGTTGCGGTCGAGGGAATTGGTCTCTCGTAAGAGTACGAGTAATGTTGGTCCGGGCCGCTTCATCTCACAATACTGCTGAACCAAAATCCGACCAAGGGAGGAAGCAATCTAAGAATCAATGCCCACAAACCTTTTGTGTTCTACTCGAGATCTCATCTACACATAGACCTAGCTCATGATGCCACTGTTGGGGAACGTTGCATGGGAAACAAAAATTTTCCTACACACACGCAGATCTATCCATGGTGATGAGCATCTACGAGAGGGAGAGTGGATCTATGTACCCTTGTAGATCGCTAAGAGGGAAGCGTTAAGAAACGCGGTTGGTGTAGTCGAATGTCTTCGCAATCCAAATCGCCGTGCGTCCCGCAATCCAATCACGATCCTTCCTGCGATCCAATCATGATCCGTCCCGCAATCCAATCACGATCCGTCCCACGAACTTGATCACGATCCGTCCCATGAACTTGATCACGATCCTTTAGATCTAGCGCCGAACGGACGACACCTCCGCGTTCAGCACACGTACAGCTTGATGATGATCTCCACCGTCTTGATCCAGCAAGAAGGAGCGGAGCTGAAGAAGAGTTCTCAGGCAGCATGACAGTGCTCCGGCGATGGTGGTGGAGCTATTCCGGCAGGGCTTCACCTAAGCACTGCAGAAATCCGATCTAGAGGAGAAACTATGGACTAGAGGGTAGGGTTTCACGTAGCTGAAAAACTTGTGGAAAAACCTTAAAACCCTCAAGTATATATAGGAGGAGAGGAGGAGAGGAGGCAGCCTTGTCTTCCAAGCTAAGGAGGCTCGGCCGAACCAGGAGGGAGGAGTCCAGCTCCTCCACTCCTAGTAGGATTAGGACTCCTTCCTTATTTTGCCTTTTTTGCCTTTTTCCAACTTTTTTCCTTTTGGGTTTTTCTTCCTAGCTGCATGGGCCTTGTATGGGACTTCGACCAGCCCAAAAAGGGCTAGTATTCACTCTCCCACAGCCCATGAAGCCTCTTGGGTCGAAATACCCCTCCCGGTGGTCTCTTGGTACACTACCGGCACTCCCGGTACACTACCAATGAGCCCGAAACTTTTCCGGTGACCAAAACAGGACTTCCTATATATGAATCTTTACCTTTGGACCATTCCGGGGCTCCCCGTGAACTCCGGGACTCCAAACAACCTTCGGTCACCACCATACATAACTCTATACTATCGAAACATCACCAAACCTTAAGTGTGCAGACCCTGCGGGTTCGAGAACTATGTAGACATGACTGAGACACCTCTACGGTCAATAACCAATAGCGGGACCTGGATGCCCATATTGGTTCCTACATATTCTACGAAGATCTTTATTGGTCGAACCTCTATGTCAATGATTCGGTTAATCCCGTATGATGTTCCCTTTGTTCTTCGGTATGTTACTTGCCCGAGATTCGATCGTCGGTATCTCCATACCTAGTTCAACCTCGTTATCGGCAAGTCTCTTTACTCGTTCCGTAATACAAGATCCCGTGACTAACACTTAGACACATTGCTTGCAAGGCTCATTGTGATGTTGTATTACCGAGTGGGCCCTGAGATACCTCTCCGTCACACGGAGTAACAAATCCCAGTCTTGATCCATGTCAACTCAACAGACACCCTCAGAGATACCTGTAGAGCACCTTTATAGTCACCCAGTTACGTTGCGACGTTTGATACACACAAGGCACTCCTTCGGTTTCCGTGAGTTGCATGATCTCATGGTCATAGGAGCATATACTTGACATGCAGAAAATAGTAGCAATAAACTGACACGATCATATGCTACATTTGTAGTTTGGGTCTTGTCCATCACATCATTCTCCTAATGATGTGATCCCATTATCAAATGACATCACATGTCAATGGCTAGGAAACCTTGACCATCTTTGATCAACGAGATAGTTCACTACAGGCATACTAGGGGCAAAGTGTTGTCTATTTACCCACACATGTAATGTGTTTCCAATTAATACAATTATAGCATGGACAATAAACGATTATCATGAACAAGGAAATATAATAATAAAAACTTTATTTATTGCCTCTAGGGCATATTTCCAACATATTCTGGGTTCTCTCAAAATACCTGTGTCACAATCTGATCAAGAGAAACCCACCTTAACTTGTCCTTTTGAAATCTATGCTTATAGACGTATGCCTTTTGGTTTATGCAATGCACCTGCTACCTTTCAAAGATGCATGACTGCTATATTCTCTGATTTTTGTGAAATGATTGTGGAGTCTTTCATGCATGACTTTTCCATTTACGGAACCTCTTTTGATGATTTCTTAGGCAACTTTGATCGATTTTTGCAGAGATGTGAACAAACTAATCTCGTCTTGAATTGGGAGAAGTGCCACTTTATGGTTAATGAAGGTATTGTCTTGGGGCATAAGATCTCCTAACAAGGTATTGAGATGGATCAACCTAAAGTTCATGCAATTGAGAAAATGCCATGTCCTAAAGATATCAAAGGTATTCAAAGTTTCCTTGGTCACGCTAATTTCTATAGGAGGTTTATTAAAGACTTATCAAAAATTCGTAGGCCTCTTACTAATCTTTTGCAAAAGGATATTCCCTTGATTTTTGATGATGATTGCATGGAAGTCTTTGAAACACTAAAGAAAGCCTCAACCATTGCACCTATTGTTGAACCACCTGATTGGAACTTGCCTTTTGAAATTATATGTGATGCTAGCGATTATGCTCTTGGTGTTGTTCTAGGACAAAGAGTGGATAAGAAATTAAATGTTGTCCATTATGCTAGCAAAGCTCTAGACAGTGCCCCAAGAAATTATGCTGCTACTAAAAAAGAATTTTTAGCAGTCGTGTTTGCTTGTGATAAATTCAGACCTTACATTGTTGATTCCAAAGTTATTGTTCACACTGATCATGCTGCTATAAAATATCTTATGGAAAAGAAAGATGCTAAACCTAGACTCATTAGGTGGGTTCTCTTGCTTTAGGAATTTGATTTACATATCATTGATAGGAAAGGAGCTGAGAACCCGTAGCTGATAACTTGTCTAGGTTAGAAAATATTCTTGATGACCCATTAGCTATTGATGATAGTTTTCCTTATGAACAACTAGCTGCAATAAGTGTCTCTCAAAACATTCCATGGTATGCTGACTATGCTAATTACATTGTTGCTAAATATATTCCACCTAGTTTCACATACCAACAAAATAAAATATCCTTCTATGATTTAAGACATTACTTTTGGGATGACCCACATCTTTATAAAGGAGTAGATGGTATTATTAGACGGTGTGTACCTGCTACTTCTCGAGCATGCATTGGTTTCCCGTGAAGAGGAACAGTTGGATCCAGCAAAGTAGATAAGTATTTCCCTCAGTTTTTGAGAAACAAGGTATCAATCTAGTAGGAGATACAACCACCAATAGATATACTTGCACAAGGAATCAAACTCTTGCACCCAACGCTATAAAGGGGTTGTCAATCCCTTCATGGTTATTTGCAAGGATGAGACCTAGTAGAGATAGATATAATAGGATGCTTGAACAGAAAGTAAAACTAAAAGTAAAAACAATGCAACAAGTATTTTTTGTGTTTTGGTTTTAGATCTGAAAATATAATATGGAAAATATACCCGGGGCCCATAGGTTTCACTAGATAGCTTCTCTCATGATGGCAAGTAATACGGTGGGCGAAGAAATTAGTGTCAAGCAATTGATAGAAAAGCGAATAGTTATGAAGATATCCAAGGCAATTATTATGCATATGGGCATCGCGTTCGTGACAATTAGATCGAAACAATTCTACATCTACTACTATTACTCCACACATCGACCGACTCCTGCCTGCATCTAGAGTATTAAGTTCATGAAGAACAGAGTAACCACATTAGATAAGATGACATGATGTAGAGGGATAAAATCAAGCAATATGATGAAAACCCCATCTTTTTACCCTTGATGGCAACAATACAATACGTGCCTCGCTACCCCTACTATGTCACTGGGTGAGGACACCGCAAGATTGAACCCAAAACTAAGCACTTCTCCCATTGCAAGAATTACCAATCTAGTTAGCCAAACCAAACCAATAATTCGAAGAGACTTGCAAATATATGAAATCATGCATCTAATAATTCAGGAAAGACTCAAATAATATTCATCGATAATCTGAACATAAACTCACAATTCATTGGATCTCGACAAACACATCGGAAAAGAGTATTACATCGGATAGATCTCGATGAAGGTCATGAAGAACATGGTATTGAGAAGAAAAGAGAGAGAAGAAGCCATCTAGATACTAGCTATGGACCCGTAGGTCTGTGGTGAACTACTCACGCATCATCGGAGGGGCAATGGAGTTGATGTAGATGCCCTCCGTGATCGAATCCCCCTCCAGGAGATTACCGAAAAAGGCTCCAAGATTGGATCTCTCGGGAACGGAGGCTTCTAGGAGCGGAAAAGTGTTTTCATGGCTCGTTCTGATAATGATGGAATATTTGGGTATTTATAGGCCGAATATTAGGGTTAGGGGAGGTGCCAGGGGCCCATAAGCATGCCCAGCATGGGTGCCCCCCTGGCCGTGACAAGCGGGCTTGTGGCCCCGTGGCAGCTCCTTTGCCTTGGTTCTCAAGTCTCGTGGCTTCCATATTTTCCAGAAAAATCTTTTTAGAGGTTTTATTCCATTTGGACTCCGTTTAATATCCCTTATCTGCGAAACTCAAAAACAAGGAAAAAACAGAAACTGACACTAGGCTCTAGATTAATAGGTTAGTCCCAAAAGTAATATAAAATAGCATATTAATGCATATAAAGCATCCAAAACAGATAATATAATATCATGGAACAATAAAAAAATTATAGATACATGGGAGACGTATCTGTACCCGAGCATGAAAAATAACAAATCTTACGGAAATGTCATTCCGAAGCTTATGGAGAACATAATGTTGGAGATAGAACTGGTCATAAGGTATTACAATCTGGTTTTTATTGGCGTACTCTCTTCAAGGATGCTTGTAAGTTTGTCTCGTCTTGTGATGAATGTCAAAGAATTGGTAATATCGGTAAGCATCAAGAAATACCTATGAACTATTCTCTTGTTGTTGAACCATTTGATGTTTGGGGTTTTGATTATATGGGACCTTTTCCTTCCTCTAATGGGTATACTCATATTTTGGTTGGTGTTGATTATGTCGCTAAGTGCCGAGAAGCTATTCCAACTAGTAGTGTTGATCATCATACTTCCATTAAAATCTTTAAAGAAGTTATTTTCCCAAGGTTTGGAGTCCCTAGATATCTAATGACTGATGGTGGTTATTATTCATGGTGCTTTCTATAAGATGCTTTATAAATATGATGTTAACCATATAGTTGCATCACCCTATCATCCTCAATCTAGTAGTCAAGTCGAACATAGCAATAGAGAAATAAAATTGATATTACAAGAAACCGTCAATAGGTCTCGAAAGAATTGGTCTAAGAAACTAGATGATGCACTTTGGGCCTATAGAACTCCTTATAAAAATCCTATGGGTATTTCTCCATACAAAATGGTCTATGGAAAAGCTTGTCATTTGCCTCTAGAATTAGAACATAAAGCATTTTGGGCAATCAAAGAACTCAACTATGATTTCAAACTAGCCGGTGAAAAGAGGATATTTGACATTAGCTCATTAGATGAATGGAGAACCCAAGCCTATGAAAATGCCAAGTTATTTAAAGGAAAGTTAAAAGATGGCATGACAAAACAATCCAAAAGCAAGAATTCGAAGTTGGAGAATATGTTCTTTTGTACTATTCTAGTTTCAGATTATTTTAAACTCCAAATGGGAAGGACCCTATGTTATCGAATAGGTTTATCGCTCTGGAGCTATTAAGATTAAAAATGCCGAAGGAACCAACCCGAAGGTGGTCAATGGACAAAGAATTAAATGCTATATCTCAGGTACGCCTATTAGTGTTGAAAGCAATCTTATCCAAACCATGACACCGGAGGAACAAATAAAAGAAACCTTCCAGAACACTCCAGAATCATAAAAATAAAGAGGTACGTGATACGTGAGTAAACAATCTCCGAGAAATCCTCAAAAATATTTTTTTGATCATTTTTGGAATATTTATGAGTTTTAGGAAATAAAAAACAGACCGAAAGGTAACCGAGGAGAGCATGGAACACCAGGGCACGGTTGCCATCCTGGCGCGCCCTGGTGGAGCGTGCCCACCTCTAGAACCTTCCCGACTCTGTTTTCCTTTTTTTTGCTTGGTTTCCAAGAATAAAAATTCTCTATATATACCCCCGACTATTTTCACCACCGCATCACGAGATTTTCCTCTATTCTTGTTTCGTGCTATTTTTCTGGCAGATCTGTCAAGCCAAGCATCATGTCTTCTTACTCTCCCAATAATGTAGAAGAAGATGCTTGGTTTATGAATATGGAGCTGAAAATAGAAGAGCCAAAAGAATCCAATAAGGAGGACAAGGGCAAGGAGTCTATGCAAAATGAAGTTTAAGAAGGAGGGCAACCCACGGGCATGGTGGAAGAGGAAGAAGATATCCTTTGGCCTTACTATCCTCATCTCACCCCCTTGAAATTGAAGCTTTCAAGGCTTTTGAGGAGGTTCGTGTTCAGAATAAATCCCTCAATCATGAAAATATTTTGCTAGAGGAGCATATCACCACCCTCAGGAGCGTCATCCGCAAATTGAAGTACTTATTGGAGCTGAAGTGTGACGCCTCATCACCACCTTCATCATCATCACCACCACCAAAGGAGACCTGAGTACACAGGTATGGGCAATCCCCTTGGCTTGAGCCAAGCTTGGGGGAGGTGCCATAGTATCATATCACCATCACTTTTCCCTTTGCTTTCTATTTTTGATCTTTAGCCTTTTCATGATTTAGTTGAATAAAAGTTTAGCATGATCTATTTTCGAGTGCTAGTTTCATGATCTATCCATCTATGTAATCGAGTGAGAGTTATATAATAAAGTTTAGTTTGAGATTTTGACCCTTTTACTTTCTTGTTGCAATCATGCTGAAAGAAAATAAATTAAAAAGATCATATGCTAATCTTATGGTGAGTAATGACATCACAATAAAGAAAAGAATAAGTGGTAAAATTCATTGGAGATTGGCAAACATAGCATTAGTCAATGATGCAACTCATGAACGAATTAATTAGGGAAGAGAAGATTCAAATGCAAATATACTATCATGGACATCTTTTGTGATTGTGAGCCCCCATTAAATATTATATGCCAAAATTATTGACGTTGGACAAGCAAGACAACATAATGATTTATGCTTGTTCATATTCACATATAAGTTATATTGTCATAGATCCTTTAACATGTAGTGCTTGCCCAATATCTTTGCTAGCCAAATTTTTGCACTAAGTAGAGACACTACTTGTGCATCCAAACACCCAAACTCATGTTTGAGAGTCCACCATACCTACCTATGGATTGAATAAGATCCTTCAAGTAAGTTGTCATCGGTGCATCAAGGCAATAAAAATTGCTTCTAAAAAGTGTTGGGTCAATTAGTGTAACAGAAAATTGAGCGTTGCACGGACTTGTGATGGCAAAGTAATAAAAGTGACGGATTGCATAATAAAGGTTGCTATCACAAGAGGCAATGCAACATGACGTTCTTTTGCACTAAGGGATTTGGCATACAAACTAAAAAGCGCATGACAACCTCTGCTTCCCTCTGCGAAGGGCCTATATTTTACTTTTATGCAAGAGTCAAAGTATTCTTCCCCATTCCTTTATATTTTTGTCCTTTGGCAAGCATTATGTGGTGAGGAAAGATCTAGGCACATATGACCAGTTGTATATGAGTGAGAATGAGTTATTATTGTTGACATCACCTTTGAGGTGTATATGTTAGGAGGCAAACTATAAGCCCCTATCTTTCTATGTGTCCGGTGGAAACTTTGTATCCATGGGTATGCTATGAGCGTTAGCAATCATAGAAGACTAAATGATGGTTGAGTATGTGGGCTTGCCAAAAAGGCTCCTACATGAGACCCTTCTTGAAAATATGATGAATTGTAGTTGCAAAGTTGACTGAGAACATAGTTTGTTGGTTGCCAATAAGGTTTATGCTTTATACTTCCACGTTGTGATGAATTATTACATGCTCATAACAAGTTATATGATGCTTCTATAAAACAAAAGTTTTATGAGAAACTTTTATGTTAGTTTTGTTGTTGTTATAATAATAAGAATGATGCTACTATGTCCATATTTTGTTTTTATTGACACATATCTCTCAAACCATGTGGACATGTTCTTCGATATCGGCTTTCGCTTGAGGACAAGCAAGGTCTAAGCTTGGGGGTGTTGATACGTCCATTTTGCATCATGTTTTATTACGGTTTTATAATATTTTTATGCATAATAATGCTTTGGGAGTAATTATAATGCCCTTTCTCTCACAATTTGCAAGGTTTACATGAAGAGGGAGAATGCCGACAACGGAATTCAGCACCCCAAAAAATCACGTCAGAGATACCTATTATGCACAACTCCAATGAAGCTTAAAATTTATGGAGAATTTTTATACATTAAATAAGACTTTTTGGAGATGAGAGCTACCGGAGGGGGCCACCAGGTTGGCGCCCTCCATCAGGGCGCACCTACCCCCCTACCCGCTCCTAGTGGAGGGTGGGCACCCAGGCCCACCTCCGGAGCCCATCTTTTGGTATAAAGTCCCCAAAAACCTAAAAAAATTAGAGGAGGACTTTCGGGACGAAGCGCCACCGCCTCGAGGCTGAACTTGGGAACGAGCACTTTTGCCCTCCTGTAGAGCGATTCCGCTGGGGGAACTTCCCTCCCGAAGGGGGAAATTGAAGCCATCATCATCACCAACAACCCTATCATCCCGGGGAGGCCATTCTTCATCAACATCTTCAACAACACCATTTCCTCTCCAACCCTAGTTCATCTATTGTGTTCAATCTTTGTATCGGAACCTCAGATTGGTACGTGTGGGTGACTAGTAGTGTTAATTACCTTGTTTAGTTGATTGCTATATTGTTTATTTGGTGGAATATTATATGTTCAGATCCATTATTCTATTTAATACACCTCTGATCTTGAGCATGCATATTATTTGTGAGTAGTTACCTTTGTTCTTGAGGTCACGGGAGAAGTCGTGTTGCAAGTAATCATGTCAATTTGATATCTGTTCGATATTTTGATGATATGCATGTTGTGATACCCTTAGTGGTGTCATGTGAGCGTCGTCTACATGACACTTCACCATCCTTGGGCCTAAGGGAATGCATTGTGGATTAGTTATTAGATGAAGGGTTGCTAGAGTGACAGAAGCTTAAACCCTAGTTTATGCGCTACTTCGTAAGGGGATGATTTGGGTCCCATGTTTAATGCTATGGTTATACTTTGTCTTAATACTTTTCCCGTAGTTGCGGATGCTTGCAAGGGGGTTAATCATAAGTAGGTTGTTAGTTTAGGTAAGAACAACACCTTATCACCGGTCCACCTACATATCAAATTATCAAAGTAGCGAACACGAATCAAACGAACAAGATGAAAGTGCCTAGATGAAATTCCCGTGTACCCTCAAGAACACTTTGCTCATCATAAGAGATAGTTTTGGCCTGTCCTTTGCCACAAAAGTATTGGGCTACCTTGCTGCACCTTGCATATTGTTACCGTTACTTGCTTGTTACAAATTACCTTGCTATCAAAACTCTTGCTACTTACAATTTCAGTGCTTGCAGAAATTACCTTGGTGAAAACCGATTATCATATACTTTTGCTCCTCATTGGGTTCGACACTCTTACTTATCGAAAGGACTCCAATTGATCCCCTATACTTGTGGGTCATCAATGCCTGCATTGAGCATGAACATTATATCTAGATCTTGTTTATTGCGAGATGGTTATTCATTTAAATCAGATAATAATGGTTGTTCTATTTATATGAGTAATATCTTTTATGGTCATGCACCCAGTGTGAATGGCTTATTCTTGTTGAATCTCGACACTAATGATACACACATTCATAACATTGATGGCAAAAGATGCAAAGTTAATAATGATAGTACCACTTTCTTGTGGCACTACCACTTAGCCCATATTGGTGTAAAACGCATGAAGAAGGTCCATGCTGATGGAGTTTTTTAATCACTCGATTTTGAATCGCTTGATACATGTGAACCATGCCTCATGGGCAAGATGACAAAAACCCCGTTCTCAGGTACAATGGAGCGGGCAAGTGACTTGTTGGAAATCATACATACTAATGTATGTGGTCCAATGAGTGTTGAGGTGCACGGTGGACATCGTTATTTCCTTACCTTCACTGATGATTTGAGTAGATATGCGTATATTTACTTAATGAAACCCAAGTGTGAAATGTTTGAAAAGTTCAAGCAATTTCAGAGTGAAGTAGAGAATCATCGTAATAAGAAGACAAAGTTTATACGATCTGATCGTGGTGGAGAATATCTGAGTTATGAGTTTGGCATGCATTTGAGACGGTGCGGAATTGTTTCACAACTTACGCCACTTGGAACACCATAGTGTAATGGTGTGTCCGAGTGTCGTAATCATACTCTATTAGATATGGTGCAATCTATGATGTCTCTCACTGATCTGCCACTATACTTTTGGGGTTATGCATACGAGACAGATGCATTCCCTTTAAATAGGGCACCATTTAAGTCCGTTGAGATGACACCATATGAATTATGGTTTGGCAAGAAACCTAAGCTATTGTTTCTTAAGGTTTGGGGTTGCGACGCTTATGTGAAAAGGCTTGATCCTGATAAGCTCGAAACCAAAGCGGACAAGTGCGTCTTCATAGGATACCCTAAGGAAACAGTTGGGTACATCGTCTATCTCAGATCCGAAGGCAAAGTCTTTGTTGCGAAGAATGGGTCCTTTTTGGAGAAGGAATTTCTCTTGAAAGAATTGAGTGGGAGGAAGGTAGAACTTTATGTGGTTGTTGAACCGTCACTTCAATTGGATAGTAGCACGACACATAAAGACATTCCTGCGGAGCCTACACCAAGTGAAGAGGAAGCTAATGATGATGATTATGAAACTTCACATCAAGTCACTACTGAGCCTCGTAGGTCGACAAGGACTCGTACCGCCCCTGAGTGGTACAACAATCCTGTCTTGGAGGTCATGTTGTTGGACAACAATGAACCTACGAGCTATGAAGAAGTGATGGTGGGATCAGATTCCAACAAATGTATATAGGCCATGAAATCCAAGATAGGATCCATGTATGAGAACAAAGTGTGGACTTTGGAGGGCTTACCATATGATCGTAAGACCACACAGAATAAATGGATCTTTAAAAAGAAAACGAACGCAGAAGGTAATGTCACTCACTATAAAGCTCGACTTGTTGCAAAAGGGTTTTCACAAGTTCAAGGAGTTTACAAAGATGAGACTTTCTCTCCTGTAGAGATGCTTAAATCCGTTAGGATTATGTTAGCAATAGATGCATTTTTTGATTATGAAATCCGGGAGATGGATGTCAAAACAATATTCCTTAACGATTTCCTTAAGGAAAAGTTATCTATGATGCAACCAGATGGTTTTGTCGATCCTAAAAATGCTGACAAAGTATGCAAGCTCCAACGATCCATTTATGGACTGGTGCAGGCATCTCGGAGTTGGATTCTTCGCTTTGATGAGGTGATCAAAGTGTTTGGGTTCATACAAGTTTATGGAGAAGCTTGTATTTACAAGAAAGTGAATGGGAGCTCTATAGTGTTTCTAATATTATATATGGATGCCATATTGCTGATTAGAAACAATATAGAACTTTTAGAAAGCATGAAGATATATTTGAACAAGAGTTTTTCAATGAAAGACCTTAGAGAAGCTGCTTACATATTAGGCATCAAGATCTATAGAGATAGATCAAGACGCTTAATAGAACTTTCACAAAGCACATACTGATAACCCACAAGTATAGGGGACCGCAACAGTTTTAGAGGGTAGAGTATTCAACCCAAATTTATAGATTTGACACAAGGGGAGCCAAAGAATATTTGCAAGTATTATCCATTGAGTTGTAAATTCAACCACACCTGGAGATTAAATATCTGCGGCAAAGGGATCAGTAGCACGGTAATATGATATGTTGGTAGCAGTGGTAATAGTAGTAGTAAGGTAATAGTGATAGCAAATGTTTTGTAGCAGGTGTGACAGTAACAACAACAATAGTAACTTAGCAGGAACAATAAGTGGAAAACTCATAGGCACTAGATCAGTGAATTCTTTGGATGATATTCATCATATAACAGTCATATCCTAGGGCGACACAGAACTAGCTCCAGTTCATAAATATAATGTAGGCATGTATTCCGTAAATTGTCATACATGCTTATGGAAAAGAACTTGCATTACATCTTTTGTCCTACCCTCCTGTGGCAGCGAGGTCCATAAGAAAACTAAGGGATATTAAGACCTCCTTTTAATAGAGAACCAGAACAAATCTTTAACACATAGAGAATACATGAACTCCTCAAACTATGGTCATCACCAGAAAGTATCCCAACTATTGTCATCTTGGTGTTTACGGATCATAACACGTAATAGGTGCATATAACTAGCAAGATCGGATCAAGAACATAGATATAATGGTGATAACATAAACATTACAAACCTGAAATCATGGCACTCGGGCCCTAGTGACAAGCATTAAGCATGGCAAAGTCATAGCAACATCAATTTCAGAACATAGTGGATACAAGGGATCAAGCCCTAACAAAACTAACTAGATTACATGATGAATCTCATCCAACTCCTCACCGACCAATGAGCCTACGAAGGAATTACTCACTTCTGATGGGGAGCATCATGAAACTGGCGATGAAGGAGGGTTGATGATGACGAAGACCGAGGATTCCCCTCTCCGGAGCCCCAAACGGGCTCTAGATCTAGCCTCCCAATGAAGGACAGGAGGTGGCGGCGGCTTCGTCTCGTGAAACACAATAAAACTTCCTCTCTGATTTTTCCTCAAAAAATAGGAATTTATAGTGCTGGAATTAGGGTCAGGTGGGCCACGAGGTGACCACAACCAGGGCGTGCCTGGGGGGGGTGCGCCCTAGTGTCTTGTGGGCACCCATCCCCCTCTGATGGTTCTTGGCTCCAGTATTTGTATTTATTCTAAAATAAATCTCCAAAAAGTTTCGTCCAATTTTGAGAACCTTTATTTCCGCACAAAAACAACACCATGGTAGTTCTGTAGGAAACAACGTCAGCCAGGGTTAGTTTCATTCAAATTATGCAAATTAAAGTCCAAAACAAGAGCAAAAGTGTTAGGGAAAGTAGATACGATCGAGACGTATCGCATACCTTGATATGGTTTTGAAGAAGTTCAAAATGGATCAGTCCAAAAAAGGGTTCTTGCATGTATTACAAGGTGTGAAGTTGAGTAAGATTCAATGCCCAACGATTACAGAGGATAGAGAAAAGATGAATGCCATATCCTATGCTTCAGCCATAGGCTCTATCATGTATGCGATGTTGTGCACATGACCAGATGTCAGCCTTGCCATAAGTATGCCCGAAAGTTTTCAAAGTGATCCAAGAATGGAACACTGGACAATGGTCAAGAACATCCATAAGTACCTGAAAAGGACTAAGGAAATGTTTCTCGTTTATGGAGGTGATCAAGAGCTCGTCATAAAGGGTTATGTTGATGCTAGCTCTGACACAGATCCGGATGACTCTAAGACTCAAACCGAATACATATATATTCTGAATGGTGGAGCGGTAAGCTAGAGCAGTTCCAAGCAAAGTGTGGTAGCATATTCTACATGTGAAGCGGAGTACATAGCTGCTTTGAAAGCGGCGAATGAAGGAGTTCGGATGAAGCATTTCATGACAGATCTCGGAGTTGTGCCCAATGCACTAGATCCCATGACTCTCTTGTGTGACAACACTTGTGCCATTGCTCTAGCCAAGGAGCCCAGGTTTCACAAGAGGACCAGACATATAAAGCGCCACTTTGATTCTATCCATGATTACATCAAGGAGGAGGACACAAATATTTGCAAAGTACATATGGATCTGAATGTTGCAGACCTGATGACTAAACCTCTTCCATGGGAAAAACATGATCAACACGATAACTCTATGTGTGTTAGGTTCATTACAATGTAAATCACATGGCGATGTGAACTAGATTATTGACTCTAGTGTAAGTGGGATATTGTTGGAAATATGCCCTAGGGGCAATAATAAAGTGGTTATTATCATATTTCCTTGTTCATGATAATCGTTTATTACCCATTCTAGAATTTGATTGATCTAAAACTCGGATACATGTGTGGATACATAGACAACATTGTGTCCCTAGTGAGGCTCTACTAGACTAGCTCGTTGATCAAAGATGGTCAAGGTTTCCTGACCATAGACATGAGTTGTCATTTGATAATGAGATCACATCATTAGGCTAACGATGTGATGGACAAGACCCAACCGTAAGCATACCATTTAATTGTGTTAGTTTATTGCTATTGATTTATTCATGTCAAGTATCTGTTCCTACGACCATGAGATCATGCAACTCCCTGACACTGGAGGAATGCATTATGTGTATCAAACGTCACAACGCAACTGGTTTATCATAAAGGGGATCTACAAGTATCTTCGAGGGTGTGTGTTGGGTTGGCATGTATCAAGACTGGGATTTGTCACTCCGTACGATAAATAGATATCTCTGGGCCCACTCGGTAATACAACAACACAAGAAGCTTGCAAGCAATGTTACTAAGGAGTTAGTCATGGGATCTTGTATTACAAAACGAGTAAAGAAACTTACCGGTAACGAGATTGCACTAGGTATGGAAATACCGACGATCGAATCTCGGGCAAGTAACGTACCGATAGACAAAGGGAACTAAATACAGGATTAATTGAATCCTTGGGATTGTGGTTCAACCAATAAAGATCTTCGTGGAATATGTAGGAACCAATATGGGCATCTAGGTCCCGCTATCGGTTATTAACCAGAGAGTGCCCCGGTCTTGTCTGCATCATTCTTGAACCCGCAATTTTCGTACGCTTAACGTTCCATACCGATATAGTATTGTTGAGTTATATATGTTAGTGACCGAAAGTTGTTCGGAACCTCGGATGAGATGTCGGATGTCACGAGGAGTTCAGAAATGGTCTGGAGGTAAAGAATGATATATAGGAAGTTACGTTTTGGTCACCAGAAGGAATTCAGGCATCACCGATATAGTATCGGGAGTGTCAGAAAGGTTCCGGGGTCCGTCGAAAGGGGCTCACCAGCCGTGAAGGGGCCACATGGGCTGAGAAGGGTGCATACCATCCCATGGTGGGCTGGGTGCCCCTCCCCACCTAGGCCCATGCATCTAGGGCTGGTAAAGGGCCAATCCTAGGGGTGGCGCCACAAGCCACCTCTTGGGGCGCCGCCCCACCGTTGGCCGCCACCCCCTAGGGCAAAACTTAGGGTGCAACCCTCCTCTCTTCCCCCTATATGAATGAGAGGAGAGGGAGGGCAGCCACTCCACAAGCCATGGCACATCTCT
Organism: Hordeum marinum; assembly: GCA_022496015.1. Taxonomy (NCBI): domain Eukaryota; kingdom Viridiplantae; phylum Streptophyta; class Magnoliopsida; order Poales; family Poaceae; genus Hordeum; species Hordeum marinum. Next base: position 119,685,138 of record CM039678.1, read on the forward strand.
CCCTCTCCCTCTTGATTGATTTCTCCCTCGTTCGTGTCGTGGTAGCGCTTGACGAAGCCCTGTCAGGACAGCTCCACCACCACTGTCATCACGTTGTCGTGTTGCCGAAGAACTCATCTACTAATCCGCCCTCGCTCGCTAGATCGAGGAGGTGGAGACGTCATCGACCAGTACATGTGCTGAACACGGAGGTGCCGTCTGTTCGGCGCTAGATCCGAATGGATTGTGATTGGATCGTGAGGATGTGCAACTACACCAACCACGTTTCTTAATGTGTCTCGCTTAGCGATCTTCCAGGGTGTGTAGATACACTCCCCTCTCATAGCTATACATCTCCATGGATAGTTCTTGCATGTGCGTAGGATTTTTTTTGTTTCCCATGCAACGTTTGCCAACAATTGAGGCATGCACGTTCGATCTTGATCACCACTCGCCATCATGGCCGAGGTAACCATGCGAAGCTATGCGCCTCAACCCTATACTGATGTGAACCCAACATTGGCACATGCGTCCCCCCATAGCCTCCCACGCGGGCTAGCCGTGTAGCTTGATCATGGCTGCCATGGTCTCCCTGCGTGTGCGCCACCGAACATGCCGACCTTTTTTTCCCTTTGCATGGATGTACTAGGCTAGATACTTCAAATTTAGAACGATGCCTATGTGATCAAAAAATCCAACATCCCTAGTGGCTAGCTGATATGACAAAAAGGGAGTTAAATGCTTGCGGTTTCGTTTTGACACCGATGCTATTGCTCACGGCGGCGGAGGCGCCCACCGCGCACTACCAACGCATGCCTTTCGTCATTTGAGGCACTACTTTGGCTGGGAATAGAAAGAAGAATGAAAAAGAAGTGGGATAGAGACTTTCATCTAGGATCTATTTGTTTGAGGAGTTAAATTTGAGGGTTCGGTTTGGTACGACCACAATTTAACTTCTCAAGCTTGAGAAGTTATGTTTGAGGAGGCATATAGGAGTTAAAGGATAGGGGATCAACTAGAGATGATCTGAGGGTATCTTTGGGACATTCCTCAAAATTCAATCCCTATCCTGTCCCCCATCCTCTAAATATATATTTTTTGTAGGATTAAACTTCATTCATCTACTGTATTCCCCAAAACATAATCTCCCCAAACAAACTGCTTTATTTTGCAATGTGTGCATACAAACATCACTAGAATATATATTTTACCGCATATTTAATCTAAAAATTTATCTATGAAACATATGAAATATAATGTTTCATAGTAAGAACTATTGTTGTTGATCCAGGGTGCATATTACTAAGAGTGTATTACTTTCTATAGTTGAGTTGTCTAAACTAAGGACATCATCAATCCAATGGCTCCCACAAGAAGAACTGTTATCGTTGATCCATAGAGTATGATCCAACTCATAACAACCACATGGGAGGCAATACAAAACTTCGTAAATATTCTTATCTGAGCTGGACCTTGTATCTCGTTGGTTTGGGTTGTGTTTGCAATTTGGCATACAAATCTCATTGCTCACAACATTACACCCATGTAGAGAGGATTCCCTAGCAACACATAGATATGGATCGGTATCATTAAGCTTTATGTAAACTAGATGCTCGAGTATTGTTATTGATCATCGAGAGATAAGCTATTTATTGCGCTGATAGGCATACACGAAATACAAGCCCAAATGAACAAGAAACTAGCCCAAATCAACGAGATACAAGGTCCAGCTCAGATAAGAATATTTACGAAGTTTTGTATTGCCTCCCATGTGGTTGTTATGAGTTGGATCATACTCTATGGATCAACGATAACAATTAAGTTTTTCTATATTTTCTTCTTTAAAACAATATGGAACATAAGAAAACGATATGTCGAGAAATCATAACATTCTCAGTGGTTAAAAATGTTCAGTATTTTGGAAGAAATTGTTCATGTCTTCAAAATATGTTTGTGAATGAAAATGATATACATAAATTTCGGAAAAATAATGGCTAATTAAAAAATTATATTCAAGAACATTGTATTCTAAAAAATGTGCGAATAAATTTTGCATTCAATGATTTTTTTGAATTTGATGGACAGTTTTCGAAGGAAGATGAATACATTTCGAATTTGCTGATTTTTTTTAGTATGATGAACTTTTTTTGAATTTGATGAACGGTTATAAAATTTTATGGAAAATAAATTACATTATTTTTTTTAATCTGATGAACAAAATAATGTTCGATAATTTTAAAATAAAATTTGATAAATATGTGAATGAGTAAAGATACTAGAGAGAAAAGAAAAAAATGTTCATGATTTCAAAAAGTTGGTCCTGATTTGAAAATAACGTTCATGATTGAAAAAGGTTAAAGATTTCAAACAAATTTTAGTGAATTCGAAAACATGTTCATGATTTAAAAACAATCGTTCACTGTTTCGAAAAAATTCGTTGGTTTAAATTAATGTTTGTTGTGTCATAAAATGTTCATGATTTAAAAGAATGTTCACTAGTTAATATAAAAGTAATCACGATGTCGTGAAAAATGTTCAGTATTTCATAAAAAGTTTAAATTTATTAGAAATATTCGTGAATTTCAAATATTTTAGCAAGAGAAAAGAAGAATAAAAATGAAAACAGAAAAGAACAGAAAAAAACCCAGAAAAAGGAACAGAACCGTGAGTGAAACCCTGAAATGGGCCGGCCATAGTGCGAGGGGGGTCACGCGCTAAGTCGCTTGGCAACGACTTACACACCATAGATGAGCCATAAACTGAGTAGGCCGCATTGGGGAGCTCATGAGCGAGCCCAGGGGAGTGGCGGGGAGGGAAGCCACTATGATGAGGAAGGCCCGTTCCGACATCGTCGTCCAACATGGGCTTGCACATGGTGCTTTTGCAGCTTCATTTCCGTCCACTTCGGGCCTTGCCGGTGATGGGTGGAAACTCTACGATGGTGGCACAACGCGACTTAGGGTTGAGAGGGCTCGGGCTGACTAATTTGCTAAGAGTTGCCATTCTAGAAGCAAAAATAGGCGATTGGGTGAAGTTTAGGGATTCAAAGTATAATTTTGAGGGATCTACTAGCTAGGTGTTAATTCCCCAAACGAGAAAATTTTGCTCTAAATATGACTTTTAGGGATTCTGCTACAGATGTACTAATATATCATATACTTTCTAAGTAATACGTTGTAATGAAATCTTTCTATATCCTATATACATCCACCAAAGTTAATTAAAAGATCCAGTATAAATTATTAGGCCCCATCCCTACAATAGTTTACATGAATTGGGGTAAAACTATACGAATGTATCATCGGAATTTGTGATAACTAACTTGTACTTTTAAGGATGTAGTGAGATCGTGCCTGTCCAATGATGGCCGACTCTGCTTTCTTTAATAGGGCCGTCAGATCCCCGCCCCTTCTTTGACAAGACGCCTGCTCGTGCTCGCCTGTCAAAACTTCTTCGGTGCCGGTCTCACAAAGGGCAACGCTCCGCCTCATGCATGGTTTAGGCATTCTAGGGCCGAAGGAAAAGATGACCGCCAAGGTCGCGGAGGCACTGGTGAAACATTTTGACAAGCCCCTCTCTAACGAGGACATCGTGGCCATCGCCAAGCTCACGGACCTTGACCCCCACGCCCTCAGGGAGATCGCGGGGACGCCGCACCAGGACGAAGAGGACAAAACTGCTCCATGTTAGTTAGGGCCTTCATCTTCAGTAGTTGCCGCTAACGACCAACGATAGGTTGGGTTGAGTTAGGACTAGTTTGGGCGTCTGCCCTATGTAATCGTAGATGGTTTAGAGGTACTGCTGCTTGCCGACGGGGTGTGGGAGCTATTGGTTGTTGGGGAATGTTGCATGGGAAACAAAAAAATTCCTACGCACACGCAAGATCTATCCATGGTGATGAGCATCTATGAGAGGGAGAGTGAATCTACATACCCTTGTCGATCGCTAAGCGGGAAGCGTTAAGAAACGCGGTTGGTGTAGCTAAACGTCTTCACGATCCAAATCGCCGAGCGTTCCGCGATCTCATCACGATCCGTCCCGCAATCCAATCATGATCCGTCCCGCGAACTCATACGATCCATCCCTCGATCTCATCACGATCTATCTCGCGATCTTGATCACGGTCCTTCCGATCTAGCGCCTAACGGACGACACCTCCGCGTTCAACACACGTACAGCTCGATGACGATCTCCACCTTCTTAATCCAGCAAGAGGGAGTGGAGATGTAGAAGAGTTCTCCGGCAGCGCGACGGTGCTACGGCGTTGGTGGTGGAGCTATTCCGGCAGGGCTTCGCCTAAGCATTGCAGAAAAACCGATCTAGAGGAGAAACTATGCACTAGAGGAGAGGGTAGCACGTGGCAGAAAATCTAGTGCAAAAACACTAAAATCTATAGTATATATAAAAGGAAGAGAGGAGGAGGCTTGTCCATCAAGGTTCGAGCCCTAGTCTTTGGCCGTACCAAGGAGGAGAGGAGGAATCCTCCTCCAATCCTAGTAGGACTAGGGCTCCTTCCTTTTTTTGCCTTTGTTTTGCCTTTTTCCACCTTTTCTCTTTGGGCTTTTTTCTCCCAGCCGCATGGGCCTTGTGTGGGACTTCCACCAGCCCACTAAGGGCTGGTATTCACTCTCTCACGTCCCATTTAGCCTCTTGGGACGAAATACCACTCCCGATGGTCCCCAGGTACACTACCAGCACTCCCGGTACACTACCGATGAGCCTAAAACTTTTCCGGCGACCAAAATAGGACTTCCTATATATCAATCTTTACCTCTAGATCATTCCGGAGCTCCTCGTGACATCCGGGATCTCATACGGGACTCCAAACAACCTTCGGTAACCACCATACATAACTCTATACTACCGAAACGTCATCGAACCGTAAGTGTGCAGACCCTGCGGGTTCGAGAACTATGTAGACATGACCTAGACACCTCTACGGTCAATAACCAATAGCGGGACCTGGATGCCCATATTGGTTCCTACATATTCTACGAAGATATTTATCGGTTGAACCTCTATGTCAAGGATTCAGTTAATCCCGTATGATCTTCCTTTTGTTCTTCGGTATGTTACTTGCCCGAGATTCGATCGTCGGTATCTCCATACCTAGGTCAACCTTGTTACCGGAAAGTCTCTTTACTTGTTCCGTAATACAAGATCCCGTGACTAACACTTAGTCACCTTGCTTGCAAGGCTTGTTGTAATGTTGTATTATCAAGTGGGACCCGAGATACCTCTCCGTCACACGGAGTAACAAATCCCAGTCTTGATCCATGCCAACCCAACAAACACCCTCGAAGATACCTGTAGAGTACCTTTATAGTCACCCAGTTACATTGCGACGTTTGATACACACAAGGCTCTCCTCCGGTGTTAGTGAGTTGCATGATCTCATGGTCATAGGAATAGATACTTGACATGCAGAAAATAGTAGCAATAACTGACACAATGATATGCTACGTTTGTAGTTTGGGTCTTGTCCATCCCATCATTCTCCTAATGATGTGATCCCGTTATCGAATGACATCTCATGTCAATGGCTAGGAAACCTTAGCCATCTTTGATCAACGAGCTAGTCTATTAGAGGCATACTAGGAACATGGTGTTGTCTATGTATCCACACATGTATCTGAGTTTCCGGTCAATACAATTATAGCATGGATAATAAACGATTATCATGAACAAGCAAATATGATAATAACTAATTTATTATTGCCTCTAGGGCATATTTCCAACAGTTTCCCACTTGCACTAGAGTCCATAATCTAGTTCACATCACCATGTGATTCGCATTGATATGAATCTAACACCCAATGAGTTCTGGGGCTCGATCATGCTTTGCATGTGAGAGAGGTCTTATAGTCAACGGGTCTGTGACATTCTGATCCGTGTGTACTTTGGAAATCTCTATGTCAAACAGTAAAGACTGCTACCACACTCCACTTGGTACTATTCCAAATGGCTGCTCCACTATACGTATCCGGATTGCTACTAAGAGTCATCCGGATTAGTGTTAAAGCTTGCATCGACGTAACTCTTTACGACGAACCCTTTATCACCTCCATAATCGAGAAACATTTCCTTAGTCTTTTAGTCACTAAGGATAATATTGACCGCTGTCCAGTGATCCACTCCTGGATCACTCTTGTACCCCTTGACGGACTCATGGCAAGGCACACACAAGTGCGGTACACAGCATGTCATAATATACAGAGCCTATGGCTAAGGCATAGGGGACAACATTCGTCATTTTTCTTTCTTCTTCCGTTGTCGAGCTTTTAGTCTCACTCAACTTCACACCTTACAAATCAGGCGAGAACTCTTTCTCTGACTTATCCATTTTTAACTCTTTCAAAATCTTGTCAAGGTATGTACTCATTGAAAGCCTCATCAAGCATTTTGATCTATCTCTATTGATCTTGATGCTCAACAATTAGGTAGCTTTATCCAGGTCTTCATTTGAAAATCACTTTTCAAACAACCGTTCATGCTTTCCAGAAATTCTACATTATTTCCGATCAACAACATGTCATCCACATATACTTATCAGAAATTCTATAGTGCTCCCACTCACTTTATTGTAAATTCAAGTTTCTCGTAAACTTTGTATAAACTACAAAACTTTGATCACCTCATCAAAGTGTGTATTCCAACACCGAGATGCTTTCTCCAGCCCTTAGATGGATTGCTGGAGCTCGCACACCTTTTAGCATCCTTAGGACTGACAAAACCGTCTGGTTGTATCACATACAACCTTTCCTCAAGTAAACTATTAAGGAAACAATGTTTTGTCATCCATCTGCTAGATTTCATAAATGAAAAATGCAGCAACTGCTAACATAATTCCAACAGACTTTAGCATCACTACGAGTGAGAATGTCTCATCGCAGTCAACTCTTTTAACTTGTCAGGAACTTCTTTCTGACAAGTCGAGCTTTATAAATGGTAACATTTACCATCAGCATCTGTCTTCATCTCAAAGGTCCATTTGTACTCGACGACCTGCCGTCCAACGAGCAAGTGTACCAAAGTCTATACTTGGTTTTCATACATGGATCCTATCTCGGATTTCATGGCCTCTAACCATTTGTCGAAATCCTGGCCCATCATCGCTTCTCCATAGTTCGTAGGTTCATCGTTGTCCAACAACATGACCTCTAAGACAGGGTTGCCGTACCACTCAGGAGCAGTACCCGTCCTTGTCGACCTGTGAGGTTTGATAGTAACTTGATCCGAAGCTTCATGATCATCATCATTAACTTCCTCTTAACTAACATAGGCTTCACAGAAACATCTTCCTCCGCGGCGCTACTCTCTCGTTGAAACAAAGGTTCAACAACCTCATCAAGTTCTATCTTCCTCCCACTTAATTCTTTCGAGAGAAACTCTTTCTCGAGAAAGGACCCAGTTTTTGCAACAAACACTTTATGCTTGGATCTGAGATAGAAGGTTTACCCAACTGTTCTTAGGGTCTATGAAGATGCATTTGTCCGCTTTGGGTTCGAGATCATTAGGTGAAAACCTTTTTCACATAAGTGTTGTAGCCCCAAACATTAAGAAATGACATCTTAGGTTCCTATCAAACCATATGGTGTCATCTCAACGGATTTAGATGGTGCCCTATTTAAAGTGAATGTAGTTGTCTCTAATGCATAACCCCAAAATTATAGTAGCAAAACAATAAGAGACATCATAGCACACACCATATCCAATAGAGCATGACTATGACATTCGGACACACCATCACACTATGGTGTTCCAGGTGGCTTGAGTTGTGAAACAACTTTCATATTGTCTAAAGTTGTATGTCAAACTCGTAACTCAGATATACACCTCCACGATCATATTGCAGACATTTTTATCTTCTTGTCATGATGATCTATAAACTTCACTCTCAATTTGCTTGAACCTTTCTTACGATTCAGACTTGTGTTTCATTAAGTAAATATACACTATATCTACTCAAATCATCAGTGAATGTAAGAAAACAACGATATCCACCGCACGCTACAAGACTCATTGGATTGCATACATCAACATGTATCATTTCCAATAAATCACTTGCCCACTCCATCAATCCGGAAACGGGGTCCTTAGTCATCTTGCCTAAGAGGTATGGTTCGCATGTCTCAACCGATTCGAAATTGAATGAGTCCAAAGATCCATCAACATGGAGTTTCTTCATGTGCTTTATACTAATATGACATTTAGCGGCAGTGCCACAAGTATGTGGTACTATCATTGTTAACTTTGTATCTTTTGGCATTAATGTTATGAACATGTGTATTACTACAATCTAGATTCAACAAACCATTCTCACTGGGTGCATGACCATTGAAGGTATTATTCATGTAAACAGAATAACCATTATTCTCTAACTTAAATGCATAACCGTGTTGCAATAAACACGATCTAATCACGTTCATGCTCAACGCAAAACACCAAATAACATTTATTTAGGTTTGTCACTAATCCCGAAGGTAGAGAGAGTGTGCGATGTTGATCACATCAACCTTGGAAACATTTCCAACACACATCGTCACATCACCCTTAGCTAGTTCTCCATTTATTTCGTAGATTTTATTTTGAGTTACTAACATTTAGCAACCGAACCGGTATCTAATACCCAGGTGCTACTAGGAGTAATAGCAAGGTACACATCAATAACACGTATATCATATATACTTCTGTCGACGTTGCCAGCCTTGTTATCTACCAAGAATCTAGGGTTGTTCCGCTTCAGCGTCCGCTCTCCTCATAATCGAATCACTTAGTCTCGGGTTTGGGTTCAACTTTGGGTTGGTTCACTAGAGCAGCAACTGACTTGCCATCCATGAAGTTTCCCTCCTTGCCCTTGCCCTTCTTGAAACTAGTGATTTTACTAACCATCAACACTTGACGCTCCTTCTTGATTTCTACCTTCGTGGTGTCAAACATCACGAACAGATCAGGGATAATTATTTCTATCCCTGGCATTTTATAGTTCATCACCAAGTTCTAGTATCTTAGTGACAGTGACTTGGAGAACTATATCAACCACTATCTTATCTGGAAGATCAACTCCCACTCGATTCAAGCGACTGTAGCACCCAGACAATCTGAGCACATGCTCAACGATTGAGCTATTCTCTTTCATCTTGCATGCAAAGAATCTTGTTGGAGCTCTCATATCTCACAACACGGGCATGAGCCTGAGATCCTAATTTCAGCTCTTAGAACATCTCATATGTTCCATGACGTTCAAAACTTTTCGGAGCCTCAATTCTAAGCTGTAATGCATGACGCACTAAACTATCAAGTAGTCATTAGAACGTGCCTTTCAGATGTTCACAACATCTATAGACGACGCTAGAGGGGTTGGCGCACTGAGCGGTGCATTAAGGACATAAGCCTTCTGTGCAGCAATGAGGACAATCCTCAGATCACGGACCCAGTCCGCAATATTGCTACCATCATCTTTCAACTCTATTTCTCTAGGAACATATAAAAATTCAAGGGAGTTACAGCGTGAGCAAGTAATCTACAACATAATTTGCAAAGACAGTACTGACTATGTTCATGATAATGAGTTCAATTAATCATATTACCGAAGAACTCCCACTCAAATTGACATCCCTCCGGTCATTCGAGTGATACATGATCCAAATTCACCAACTCAAGTCCGATCATCACGTGAGTTGAGGTGGTTTCAATGGTGAACATCATCATGTTGATCATATCTACTATATGACACATGTTCGACCTTTTGGTGTCTTGTGTTCCGAGGCCATGTCTGTACATGCTATGCTCGTCAAGTTTAACCCAAGTGTTCTGCATGTGCAACAGTGGCTTGCACCCGTTGCATGTGAACGTAGAGTCTATCACAGCCGATCATCACGTGGTGTCTCGACACGACGAACTTTCGCAACAGTGCACACTCGGGGAGAACACAATTTATCTTGAAATTAAGTGAGGGATCACCTTGTAATGCTACCGTCGTCCTAAGCAAAAAAGGTGCATAAAAGGCACATGCAAATCATAAGTGACATGATATGGCCATGAACTTGTGCGTTTGATCTCCATCTTGAAAGCACTGGCATGATCTCCATTGTAACCGACACGACACCATGATCTCCATCAATGTGTCTCCATCGGGGTTGTCGCGCCCATGATGCTTCTACTACTATTGCTACCATTTAGCAATAAAGTAAAACATTAACTAGCGCTTAATGATTGACACGCAGGTCATACAATAATTAAATACAACCCTATGGCTCGTGTCGTTGCCGTACTCATCGACATGCAAGTCATGATATTCTATACAACACATGATCATCTCATACATGACATATATCACATCATGTAATTGGCCATATCACATCACAACATACCCTGCAAAAACAAGTTAGACGTCCTCTAATTGTTGTTGCATGTTTTACATAGCTGCTACGGGTATCTAGGAAGAACAATTCTCACCTATGCATAAACCACAACGGTGATACATAAGTTGCTTTTCAACCTTCTCAAGGACCGCCTTTGTTGAATCCGATCCAACTAAAGTAAGAGAAACAGGCACCCGCCAGCCATCTTTGTGCAACGAGGTTACACGTCAGTTGATGGAACCGGTCTCTCGTAAGCGTACGAGTAAGGTTGGTCCGGGCCGCTTAATCTCACAATACCTCTGAACCAAAACACGACCAAGGGAGGAAGCAATCTAAGCATCAACGCCCACAAACTCTTTGTGTTCTACTCGAGATCTCATCTACACATAGACCTAGCTCATGATGCCACTGGCTAGGAAACCTTAGCCATCTTTCATCAACGAGCTAGTCTATTATAGGCATACTAGGGATATGGTGTTGTCTATGTATCCACACATGTATCTGAGTTTCCGATCAATACAATTATAGCATGGATAATAAACGATTATCATGAACAAGCAAATATGATAATAACTAATTTATTATTGCCTCTAGGGCATATTTCCAACATTGGTGGCCGTCGGCAACCACTGCAAGTTGATGTGGTGTACTCGTTTATGTTTAACAATGATGTTAGTCTTCGGCAAAACATCCCATTGCTATTTATTTGCTATAGTCTACAGAGCAGCAGTAGTTTATTAAATGATTGACGACAATGCTCTGATCATGAGTTGGAACATTCGTGGTTTGAACATGCCGGCGAGACGAGAGGTGGTTTGGGATACGGCCGTATCTTACAACCTGGCTATCCTATGCTTGGAAGAAACAATGATAGAAGTATGGTCACCTGTTCTAGCCAGTGAAGTGGGAGGTAGTAGATTAGATGGCTGCATCGTGATTCCTGCAGCTGGAACTCGAGGGGGTGCAGCCATTTTTTGGAGCAAAAATGTCGTCTCCGTCCAGTCTCACGCGATCGGGCAGTACTCCATCACGGCTAAAGTAATAGTGCTAGGAACCAACTCCACGTTTTGGCTAACCACTGTTTATGGACCAGTAGATGGGGCAAGGAAGGATGAGTTTCTTGTGGAGATAGTCAGAGCGGCACCGCCGCTTGGAGATGCCTGGCTAATAAACAGGGATTTTAACATAATATATGAGGCGAGAGTCAAGAGAAAAGGCAACATCAACCGTAGAGTGATGCAAAAATTTAGAACGGCAATTGACACTGGGGGTTTAAGAGAAATTAAGTGCAAGAACCGGTGCTTCACATGGAGCAATGAGCGTCGAGACCCAACCCTCATAAGTTTAGATAAGTTCTTCTGCAACTCGCCTTGGGAAGAACTCTTCCCATCATACCTGCTCCATGAGGCCTTCACCTCCTGTTCGGACCACTGCCCGCTTCTTCTCTTGGCGTCCATGACTCCGAAACGACCGGCTAAATTCAGATTTGAATCCTTTTGGACTAGCTCACCGCACTTCATCCAAACGGTAACACATGCATGGAACCTCCCCACGACGGCACAATGTGCCTTCGAAAGGTTAAACATCAAGATGGGTCAAGTAGCTAGGGACCTTAAGATTTGGAGCAAATCAAGTTTTGGTGGCGCAAGGCTTAAACTTCACATAGCAACGGAAATTGTGCTACGCCTAGACACTGCCCAAGAGCTTCGACAGTTATCGTACACCGAGCATAACCTTAGAAAACTACTGAAGCTAAGGATCCTAGGACTTGCGGCGGTTTATAGGGCGCAAAGGCGTCAGGCCTCGAGAATAACCTAGCTACGTGCTGGCGACACACCCACTGCTTTCTTTCAAGCAAAGATAAACTCCAGACGTAGGAAAAACTTCATACATAGTTTGCACGGCCAGCAGGGAGTGGTAACATCGCAAAACGACAAAGAAAAGTTGATTCATCAGTTTTTTTCCTCCATTCTTGGCACGACTGCCAAGCGCGACACAACAATACAATGGGACCAGGTGGATTTACCATGACTACTTGGAGGCGGTCTCGACAACCCCTTCATGGAAGAGGAGGTTTGGAAAGCAATCAAGGCCTCGCCAACAGAGAGATCACCTAGACTGGACGGGTTCTTCGGCAGTTTCTTTAGAGCTTGCTGCCAGGTGATAAAGGGAGACATCATGGCGGCTTTTGCCAAATTCTACAACATTGCAGGAAATAACTTTGACAAGCTAAACACGACGCTCGTGGCCTTGCTACCCAAGAAGGATGGGGTGATGACAATAAATGATTTTAGGCCAATTAGTCTTATCCACTCAGTGGCAAAGTTGATATCCAAGGTGCTCTCCAGGAGGTTGGCGGTTGTCATCGATAGTCTCATCTCTCTGGCATAGTCGGCGTTTATGAGGACAAAATGCATACACGAGAGCTTCCTTTACGTTCAGAACTCAGTCAAGTACCTTCACAGATGGAAAACACCTGCCATGCTACTAAAATTAGACATAGCGAAGGCTTTTGACAATGTATCATGGGAATACATCCTTGAGCTGCTGCAGTAGTTAGGCTTTAGTGCATGTTGGCGGGATTGGATTGCACTCCTCATGTCCTCCGCATCCTCCTCCATCCTGCTGAACGGTGTCCCAGGCCGGCCGATACAACATTGATGGGCTTCGCCAGGGAGACCCCTTATCGCCCTTCCTATTTATCTTGGCGATCGACCCTCTGCACCATCTTCTACATGATGTGGCCACAAATAACGTCATACAAAGGCTGCCGAGTCAGGCAATGAAACTACACATTAGTCTCTAGGCGGACGACACGGTAATTTTTGCCACTGTAGTCAAGGAAGAAATAGATGCCATAATGCAAATTCTTCATGACTTCGGTGCTACGTGGGGCTTTGCATTAACCCAGCTAAATCTACGGCATTGCCAATCAGATGCAATGATCTGGATCTTGCAACCATACTGCAAAACTTTGGGGGCAGCATCGGTAGTTTCTCAACGACCTATCTAGGACCGCCACTGTCGTTGACCCAGCTACGTTTAGAAAATCTACAATTCATTTTAGATAGGATTAAGGCTATACTCGCAGGATGGAAGTGGCGGCTCCTACCAATTGCCAGCAGGAGGATCCTAGTGAAATGCACCCTCAGCGCCATGCCAACCTTCGCACTTTCGGTCCTACAAGTTCCAAAGAAATTACTCAAGGATATCAACAAGTGTAGACGTAGGTTCCTATGGAAGCAGGAGGAGGAGATTACCAGAGGGAGCTGCAAAGTGAACTGGCTGACGGTATGCGGCCCAATGGCACAAGGGGGTCTAGGAATTCACGACCTCTCCAGGTTTAGCAAGGCTCTTAGACTGCGATGGTTATGGATTGCATGGAAAGATCCGGGACGTCCATGGGTCGGCACACCAACTCCATTAAGGAGGATATGGTGCTATTCGCGGTCGCGACAATGGTCACAATAGGTGATGGATCCATGGCTAGTTTCTGGGACTCACAGTGGTGCGAGCAACCAACGTTAGCGGTTTCTTTTCCAAACCTACACCGTCATTCCAAGAGAAAAAAATAGAATGGTTTCGGACGCAATGCGTGATGACGATTGGCTTCAGGACTTAAGACACGGAGACATAATAACCCTCTACCGGAGTTCATACTACTTAATCATCGGATCTCCGCCACGTTCACGGGAACTACGGAAGGCCGTACCGACGAGATTAGCTGGATTCTACAGGCCAATGACCGGTACACCGCTCGCTCGGCTTACCACGCCCAATTCTGCGGCAGAATAGACAACAACTGGCACGAGCTAGTCTGGAAGTCTAGAGTACCCCGAAACATCAAGATCTTTGCCTGGCTCCTGATGCAAGGACGTCTCTGGACAAACGACTGCCTGCAAAGACGTGGCTGGCCTAATTGCTACTTCTGTCCTTTGCGCGTATGCAATTTAGAAACATCGAGCCACTTATTTCGGAATGCCCTTTCTCGAGGGAGGTCTGGAGGAATGTGAGCACACGAAGGGGATTCCAGAACCTGTTACCACCCAATAGGGCGACGAAGGAAACAACCTCGAGAATCATGCAGAAAATGATAACCGCCACACACAATCAACAGCGGGTGGAAAACAAGACCACTCTACTCCTTTCATGATGGGAGATCTGGAGAGAGAGAAATAGATGCATTTTCACAGGGAAAAGGCCGACGGTGCACGATATCATGAAGGCCATTGAAAGATCCATTGAACTATGGCGACTAGCAGGACAAACAATTCTGGAGAGCCCATTCTAGGATCCCCCATGAGAGATCAACAATTTTGAGGTTTTTGCGGGGACCCTGGCAAAGTACAAAGCCTAGAGTTGTAATTTTTGCTGTCTTTTTGATGCCGAGAGACTGGTCCTAGGACCTTCACCCCATGTTTTTTCTACCCTGCTTTCTGCTTATGAATGAAATCGCCAACGATTCGCTGGATCTTTCAAAAAAAAAGATCGTGCCTGTTGTAATCTTCTTGTTGACCAGCTGTCACACCTTCTCGTCATCCCTCCTATGCCCACGTGGGTACCATCTAGGTCTCGTTATTATGAGGACGAAGCTCACATCGCCCCAAGAAAATTTAAACCTTATTAGCATAATTTGTATAATATGTTTGTACCATTCGAACAATTATTCTTAACATTTTAAAAATGTTCACATGCCTAAAAATATGTTTGTTGACACTTTTACAAAATGTTTGTGAAATTTCAGAACTTCGTCCTAAAATATGAGAAAACATTTGTGTTTGACAAAAATCCAAATATGCGTTTTACAAATATTCAACATGAATTTGCCATAATAGACCAGGCCCAGTGCGATGCGCATTTGCTATGCCCTGCTATGTGAACACACGTAAGTGTGTAGGTACCCTTGAAAATCAACTCAAAAAATAAAACATTGTTCGTTTATATATATATGAAACAATTTTACTTATTTTTTAAAATCGTCACCACACATTAAAATGTGAATATAATGTGGAATAGTTGTTCACATAATTTGTATAAAATATTTATATCATTCATAATTTTTTTCATCATTTTCCCACAATGTTGATGCTTATAAAAATGAGTTTATGACATTGTAAAATATGTTTAGACAATATTAAAGAATGGTCAGTTTTTCTAATATGTTAGTACAATTAAAACATTAATGGTATTTATTTTTTTTCACAATTTTAAAATTGTGTTCACGACTTTCATTAAAATCATGAAAATTCAAACCTTTTTTTGACATAATTGATAAAATATGTTTATTCCATTGAAACAATTATTCATGACATTTTGAAATGTACACACGTCTAAAAATATGTTTGTTGGCAGTTTTACAAATTGTTAATGAAATTTAAAAACTTGTTCCTACAGTTCATCATTTGTGTTTAAAAATGTTGAATGTGTATTTAGAAAATATCTAAATATGCATCTTACAATTATTCAATATATAAATATGTTCAATTTGTTCTAAAAAAATTCGACGTGTAGCAAAAGAAAAGTTTGAACTATATACAAAAAGTGTCAACATATACAAAAAGCAGTTATTTGTTTTAAGAAATTATAAAATGAAAGAGAAACTAACTAAAACCGATAAAGAAACACACACACACATACGAAATCTAACCAAAAGTAGCCTTAGAAGCTTCCCAAAACTGCTCGCTAACGGGTTGGCCTCTCTATCGATTGTTGTAGGCGAGGTTGATGGATGTTTCGAAACAGGCGAGATGGATGAATGTTCTGAAAGGATGTGGATGTCGCCTATAGAGGGGGAGGGTGAATAGGCGCTTTGAAATAATTACGGTTTAGTCTTGAACAAATGCAGAATAAAACTAACGTTTAATATGTCAAGCACAAAACCTAAAACAACTAGGCTCACCTATGTGCACCAACAACTTATGCTAAGCAAGATAAACAACTAAGTTACATATTTAGCATCAAACAATATATCTATCACAAAGTAAAGTGCATAAGTAAAGGGCTCGGGTAAGAGATAACCGAGGCATGAGGAGACGACGATGTATCTCAAAGTTCACACCCTTGCGGATGCTAATCTCCGTTCATAACGGTGTGGAGGCACAATGCTGCCCAAGAAGCCACTAGGGCCACCGTAATATCCTCACGCCCTCGCACAATGCAAGATGCCGTGATTTCACTAAGGGACCCTTGAGGATGGTCACCGAACCCGTACAAACAAGGTTGCGTAGTCTCCACAACTTAATTGGAGGCTCCCAACGACACCACGAAGGTTCACCACAATGGATTGTGGCTCCGAGGTGACCACAAATGCTCGGGGCAATCTTCACACCCTAATTGGAGACCCCGAAGCTTGCCCGGAGCTTTGCACCACAATGATTGAGTTCCGAGGCACCACCAACCATCTAGAGCGCCAAAGCACCCAAGAGGAACAAGCTCAAGGGTTCTCAAACACCCAAGAGTAATAAGCTTCTCAACTTCTCACTTCCACGTATCACCATGGAGAACTCAAACCTATGCACCAAATGCAATGGCAAGGGCACACGGAGTGCCCAAGTCCTTCTCTCCCAAATCCCACCACAACAACTAATTCTATGGAGGAAATGAGAGGAAGAACGAAGAAGAACATGAAGAACTCCAAGATCAAGATCCAAGGGGTTCCCCTCACAAAGAGGAGAAAGTGATTGGTGGAAATGTGGATATAGATCTCCTCTCTCTTTTCCCTCAAGAACTAGCAAGAATCATTGGAGGGATTGAGAGTTAGCAAGCTCGAAGAAGGTCAACGATGGGGGAAGATTACCAGATGAAGAGGTAGAGAGCAATGGGGAAGAAGACCCCCTTTTATAGCCCCCCAAATCCAATCATTATGTGCACAGGTCATGCACAAGCGATACTACCGCTCGGCTGAGCGGTACTACTGCTTAGCACAGTGGTTCCAAGAGAAGCATGCAAAACGGTAGAAAACATGAGGCGGTAGTACCACCCGGTACTTCCGGTTAAAAAAACATAAGCGACACTTAAGGGCGGCAGTACCGCTCGGTACTTCTGCTTAAAAAAATAAGCGGCACCTCAGGGCGACAGTACCGCTCGGTACTTTCGCTTAAAAAAAATAAGCAGTAGTGACAACGGTAGTACATAGAGTAGTACTACCTCTTGTTCAGAGAAAAACAGCTCTAGCACTGAAACTCCCATAACTTTCGCAAATGAATTCTGAATTGAGCAAACTCAAGCTTGTTGGATTCATCACGACAAGAGCTATCCGATAGCAACGTGAAATCTCTATGAATGAAGAACCGGAAAACAATCCAACATCAAAAACATCATAGAGGATGCATATGGACTCCGTTTTCGATGAACTTGAGCTTGTCATGAAGCTGACCATAAGCTCAAGAACTCACAAAGTGAAACACCAAACAAGAACCAAGAAAGATGATGATGCAAGGACGCAAATGGTCTGAGCTCTCAACAAACGATATGATCAAGATACTCACTTGAGAGCCCCCCTTGATAGTACGACTATCTATAATGTATCCTAGTCTCCCAACTACAACTATGAGACTGGTAAAATAGAAAACACTATCAAGGTCAAACCTTTGCCTTGCGCATAGTCCACTTGAGCTAGATGATGACGATCTTGACTTCCTCAAGATGGACCACATTTCTTGATTGCGCCGGCTTGATGAAGATTAGTAGATTTCTCCCCCATACTCCACTATGGGTGAGCCACTCTTCGGCACATCTTCACAAGTCCATTTTCACCACAATGAACGACAAGCTTGAAGCATGATCTCTCCGTGATGCTTCACTTGAGCTTGCACACTGCAAACTTGATGAAAATCACCACTTGATGTCATCATCCATGGGATGTATGAGATCTTCCACTTGACGCAAGCCCATGCAAACATACCTAATTCATAAAATCCTTCCTTGTATTCCCGCCTCCCTCTTCCCTTTCCCACGTCCGAGCTCTCGTCATCACAAACCCTTGCTCCACATCCTTGTCGCTGATCCCAACACACTACCCAAGATGTAGTCTAACCGCTCCTCGACCGCCACAGTGGAGGATGCGTCCGCTTTGTCCATCGACGTCGCATCCTCAACTTTGTTGTGAAAGTTGGAGAACAACACCCGGAGGAACCTGCGCTGTTGGCAGTGAGAGAGGGAACTGGATATGGCATCGCAGGGATCATAAGGGGACGTGAAGGAGCAGGTGTCCCCTTAGTCGTGCCCAAAATCCTGCACCCCATCTATCCGCTAACAAGGATTGCGTCATCGGACTAGGTTGGGACACAGGAGGATCTGACGACTGGTTGGGGCACTTCGGTCAACTTTCCACCCATGCAGAAGCAGACGATGGACGTATGTCAGTTGGATTTTTTTAAATATTATTTTTATAAAAAATTCAAGAAATGAATGCCCTAATATTAAATTTTCAAAACCATGACCTTGTTGGCCTAACTGAAGCCGAAAAGGACCTTTTCGGTCTTATGTGCGCCGAAGAGTGATCTTCGGTGTAGCATGGGCTAAAGAGTTCTAGAACTGGGCCGACGAGCAATCTTCGGATTTCTATTGGCCGAAGAGGGATTGGTTATTAAAGGCCAAAGTGTCCTATTGGGACCACCTCTTCACGTAAACAGTAGGCCAAAGTTGCAAGGCACCACTCTTCGGTTTTTATTTGGCCAAAGTGCTATTTAAAAAAAACTGGTTTATCAATCAGTACAACCATTCCCCACCTTAGCCATGGAAAAAAGTACTTTCCCGCAACCCTTTCTCTCCATTTGTTCCCTCCATTATCCTTCCATCCAACCCTTTCCCTCCATTTGTTCCCATCATTCTTTCTTGTCATCTTCTTTCCTGCCATTTTCTTTCCTGCCCAATTTCCCCCAACCCCTTACCCTCATTCTATAAAACTTCCCCCTTGCCTGTTGTCTTCTTATATTTCCTTAGCAATATTTTCAGTCATCTCCAACGACAATTCTCGCAGTTTTACTCTAGGGATGTTCCATTTGCTCTTGTGCCAAGCCAAAGAATGCACATGCATAATATGGGAGGTCTTTTGAAGAATTAGTTAGTAGGGATAGGCTCCTAACGGAGCTGGGTAAGTATTTTTCTTAACTCGGCCTCCTTGAGGAGTCCCTGGAAAGGAATCCGGAGGAGATTCAACAAGAACTTTCCCATTTGCATGGTAGGTGGGATAGGATTGTTAAACTCAAACATATGACTGCCCACATTGTTGGTACAATCTATCTTGAGCATCCAAGAATAAACTTTCCACAGAAGCAATACAAGGACTACGTTAAGGTAATTCATATTTCATTTCAGCTTGCACCCTGTTAGACCATATGCTAGCATGTAACTATGTTATTATTGTTGTTTCTAATTTTCAAAGGTACCCTGAGGATGTGGAACTGTTGAACAAGGATTTGTTCAACTTTGGATGGATGAAGATTCTCTGGGGCCCTATACCGGAGGTACCACAATAGCATGTTGAATCAGCAAGGGGTGGCGCTAGCTCCAAGAAAGTCATTGAATACGATGATGATGACTTTATGCCAAGCAAACGAGTTCAAAATAGAGCAAATGCCCGTGTTGTATCTGAGAGGGGCGACAATATCTGTATGAAAGTGAAGAGTGACAATGAGGCCTTTATGCCAAGCAGGAAAGCTCAGAACAAGTCCAAGGGTTGTGTCAGCTTGAAGGGTGGTAAATAAAGAAAGAGTGTAGCATCATCGAAGGGGGCGATGCTGATTACGATTCTGCAGATGAATTTGTGCCAGGGAAGGTAGTTTAGGTAACATTTGGACACAATCGTGAAGACCTACATTAGCCCCATGTTAGTGAGAACAGTGATGATGACTTCATGTAATTGTTGCACAACATTGTAGAATTAGTGTGTACTGTTTTATTGTAGGAGCATTATGTTGTATCTTAATTTCTTGTTGTAGTTGTTGCACCACATTGCAAAATTAGTTTGTAGTATCAAAATTATCATATGAAGTAGAAAACTTGAAAATACAATGAAAAAAATATGTCTCATGCATACATAATGGCTCACACATGTAATCAAGTGGGATAGTAACACATACATGAAAGCATGTCTCATACATAGATAATGACTCGCACATGAAAAAAGTATGAAACTAAGATGGATGGACATATATATCATACATAGATAACCATATCCCTACTGGGATAACGACGAAGTTGTGGCTTCCTCGGACAAGTAACTTTAGGCGGTAAGCACTGAGCCAGTGTGCGAGGATCACGATAACCATGGCCATAGATTGCCTCGTCTGTCACTGTCTGTGTCTCCTACATGGGTGGTGGTGGTGGAGTCTGAAAAACTGTCTGAGAGGAGTCGTAAGTGTGTGCAGCTCGGTCATCGTCACTGTTGTATCCCTCTAAAAGTGAACTAGCACCATTAAGCATCGGTAGCTGGACGGAATGCATGAACTGTTGCGATTGGTTGTTAACTGCAATAGAGTAGCACATGTAAAATTGGTTTGCGAACCTAGAATGTCAAAAATAATGTATAAAGTAGTGTTACCTATTTCCATTTGATGATGTCATGATAATCTCCCTGGTTGTGAAGGAGGTGGCTTCTGCTAGGTCTAGCTCCCTGGTTGTGAAGGAGGAGACAGGGGTGAAGCCATTCATCGTGGTTCTGAACGATGCATAGAGGGATGTGGCGGACGATGTCCTGGACGAGGAACTACATCCGAAGATCATCTACATGTAACAACTGCATAATCCCCCATAGCTTCTCATCAAAATGCCTCAACCATGAGAGGTACCTTGGTTGTGGGATAGTAGCCCCCCTCTCAACCCTCCACATTAAAGCAGAAACCTCCTCTTGCACCTCGACTGTCAAGTCACTTTGTACATGAAGAGTTAGACAATTGTATATGTTTAGGTTATGACGACAGTACATATATGAGAACCATTATACGTACCACATGGTGTTTGGTTCCCACATCAGAGGTTGTTGGGTACATATCACCAGTGAGAGGGGCTTTCATATGACCAGGAGCAACTGATGGAACCAAGTAGAACCTCATTGTATGTCGGTAATACTACAGATACAACCGGAACTTCTCCCAGTCAAAGGGTCGAACCTCATCCCAGATATTTATTAGCACCATAGTCCATTCATGAATGTAAGGTCTAATGCTCCGAATCCAAACAACCATAGACTTGTTTCCTCCTAGCAATTGTACCTGAGATTCACATGTGTACATGGTTAGATATATTTGGAATGCGGTTTTGAGAAATAATTAGAATTACTTACTTGTGCACTTGTGTTGTATGTGAGGAATAACTAGAATTTCGAGCTTTTGACATAGACCTATAGGGGCACACGACAAAAAACAAAAATTTCCGGTACTGCGAGCACGCCCAGGATCACTATGGAGATGCATACAAGGTTTTTGATCTGATCATTACCGACTCGTAGCGCAATGGAAGTAGAGTCGATGAAAATCGGCAGTCTAGACCCCTGCAGCTAGGATTTACAACCTCGAAAACGTGAGGATGTTCTATCTCCTAAACTCCTTGGAAGACCTTCGGGAGGCAGTCGGATAGTCCCTCGGACGGTGTCACAGACAACCCTTCAGGAGGCACTCACAGAATCTCGGCCGGTTACTCGGACAACCCTTCGGGTGTCACTCTCGAACAAAGATCAAAACTATGATCTCTCGATAGGGTTGCACACATACGGTGTCAGCTATCCGGCAGGGCTTCGCCATCCAGAACTAGTTCCTGCTTGAACCCAGACAGCCTTTCAGCTCTACGAAACTATTTCAATAGGAGGGAGACAGAGAGAGAGCCAAATCATGCATGGCATTTGTATGAGAGTTGGATTGAGTGTGGATAGCTCCTCTCTACCTCTATTTATAGAAAAACCAAGGGGTAGGGTTGGCACAAAAATTACCAAATCACCCACACTTTATGTCACACATAAAGGGCATAGAAGGATGGCGAGTGGAGCTCCATGGAGGAGCACCACTCTTGGATGTCCAACACCTTGTGCCCCAGAGAAAGGGCTCCCACCCTTCCATGTCATCCCTAGATCTTATGAGAAGATTCTATTTAGACATTTTTTCGAAAAAGCAACCAATCGGTGCTTTTCACTATTTAGCAAAACATTTTTCTTCGTCTGAAAAATCTGAAACTTTTTCTGTAGGCCAGTACCCACTAAAATAAATCTTGACGTGTTCCGAAACTTTTCCGAATCAATGATTTTATTCAACGAAAAACAACCCAAGACATTTCCGGCTACTCCAAAACATTTCCGGTTTTTTTCTTCGAAAAAAATCCCGAAGTCCCCAGAACAATTATGGCACTTTGAAAAAGATCCAAGCGTATGCCGAAATCCTTTTTGGCTTAATGGTTTACTCCGAAACAATTTTTCGTTTTTACCAAAACAAATTGGTGTTCTCTCCGTAACCTTTCCGTTTTCTCCGAAACTTGTTCGGCGACTTTCTCTCAGACTCACTATCTAGTATTCAGCACATAGATGACTCTTATGTATGTGACCCTACAGATTTGGTGAAGTATAGACATGTGATGACCCACAAGAATAGGGGATCTATTGTAGTCCTTTCGATAAGTAAGAGTGTCGAACCCAACGAGGAGCAGAAGGAAGTGACTAGCGGTTTCTAGTAAGATATTCTCTGCAAGCACTGAAATTATCGGTAACAGATAGTTTTATAATAAGATAATTCGTAACGAGTGTACGTGTCAAAACTGGCATATCTCAGGTAGGGGGTCCCGAACTGTGAGACTAGAATCGATGGTAACAGGCTCTGTTGGAAAAGGCAGTGCCTAGGAGGCGCTTAGGCATGCCTAGGCGCTAGGTGATGTCCAATCGCCTCTCCTAGGGCATAAGCGAAAGTCTAGGCAGGGTAAGTAAGAAATTGTTTACCCAAGAGAGAAATCATGCCATATTGTACTAATATGCCAAACGAGCCATATTCCCATGGCAGTAGCTAGTAGTTAATGTATATATGCCCTAAATTAAGAGAACACACATATAATAACCACATATACACCCTAATAGTAAAAACTATATTACTGCCTAGGCTGCGCCTAGGACGCTTAAGCATCGCCTAGGCACTAGGCGAAGGCCAATCGCCTCGCTTATGCCTACTGCTTTTTCCAACCTGATGAAGGGGACACAGATTTACCCAGGTTTGGGCCCTCCTATGAAGGTAATACCCTACATCTTGCTTGGTTGTATTAATGGTATGGGGGTTATAGAGATCAAAGAGTTAACACTAGATGATTCGTTCTCTTCCTACAACCTAAAACCCTCCATCTTATGTAGATGTCATGGGTACCTAGGGTTTACACATGGTTGGTTACACGCCGAAGAGATAAACATGCCTATTTGCTACATCAAACGTAGGGTGCAAACCGTACTTCCCGAAGCTTCCATATTGGAGATAAGGCCTTCAATGAACCCTGTGTTCGGTAAGTGGCCCATAGAGTCCAGCCCATAGAGATAGGTCGGCCTCCCGAGGACCCCTTAATCTAGGACTCCCTCAGTAGCCCTCGAACATGCCTCCAACGCCAAGGGTCCCAGCCTCGATTACTTCATACAATCAGAGTCTTTGGCTTGCAAGGTGAGTTCTTTCTGCCGAACCTAGTTCGGTCTCCGATGATAAGTAGCTTGCCGCATAGTGGTGCGTCCGAACACTACAAATAGGCCGATGTTGAAGGCCAAATGTCAAGGAGTAAATAATATTCCTCTAACAACCTCTCTGACGAGAGGTCACGGCCCACCACGACCGCTAGGCCAGTTACACAAACTCGATCTGCGGTTCGAGGCCGTTATAATCATCACGATCTATCAATATACCGACCGTGTCCCGTTCTATACATGATATGTTTAATCAAGCGTGCGCAACGGATCGCACATCTCGGGAAGTAGAGGGATTCACGACACAACAAGGGGAGACCGAACCGATAAGCCTCATAAAAGGGGAAGAAAACGCTGAAGCCTGTTCACGCTTCCCATTCGCTTTCTCCGTCTTCCATTCCTCTGCGCCTCCAAAGCACAGATCTAGGTCTTCCGCCCCCACCTCCGAGCTCATCAATGGTAGGCTCCAACGGCTAGTGGGAGGCCTCCATGATGACCGACCGAGACATTCTCGACCTCAAGAAGGCCGACTACCTCTCCACTGACATCCCTCATTGCGCACCGGAGGAGGGCCAAGTGATCCCCACCCCCCGGCCGGGCAAAAGGGTGGTCTTCCTCCCCCACTTCATTAGGGGGTTGAGATTCCCGCTCCACCCCATCGTGAGGGGGTCAATGTTTTTCTACGGCCTCGACTTCCACAACCTCCCGCCGAACTCTTTCGTGCACATCTCGGTGTTTATCCTCGTCTGCGAGGCTTTCCTGCGAGTCAAGCCACACATTGGGCTATGGCTCAAAGTGTTCAACGTCAAGCCAAAGTGCATTGGCAAGAAGCACACAGACTACAGCGGAGCTGTCATCGGCAAGCTCACCCGTGTCGTGTGGCCATCGGGCACGTTCATCGACACCATCAAGGCATGGCAGAAGGAGTGGTTCTATATCACAGAACCACGATAAGAAGGTTAGATTCCTCCTGCCAAATTAAGATCCGGTCCCCCCACCAGACTAGCTTCATGGCTCAAAAAGGGCCTTAGGTAGGGACCGAGCAAGGAAGTGAGCGACCTGTAGAAGCGCATCGGCTCCATCGTCGAGAAGGACATCAAGCTAACCAATATGGTCCAATTGATGCTCCGGAGACACATCCTCCCCTGCCAGCGCCGGGACACTCCCTTGTGGGCTCGTCAGCTTGACGATGCATCCAGAATCCGAAACCTCTTCCACGCTATGTGGGAGAAACTATGGAAGGCGCTCTTCAAGTCACAGGAGAGCTAGCCATCCGAGGAGGAAGACAGAGGCCTGCAGGCCTCCAACCCACCACCAAGGTACGTGTTACTTATGCTTGATCGACTTTTACCTTTCCTAAAGAGGATCCATAATCTTTTCTTCCGATCATTTTCTTGCAAAAATGGCTAAAGAAAGCCGTTAGCATCAGCAATCCGGCACCTCAGCCCAAGGACGTCAGGTCTGGGTTGTTGGCGGAAATGCTCGTGGCGAAGCCTTACGAGGCCCTGATGACCCACAAGTATAGGGCATCTATCATAGTCCTTTCGATAAGTAAGAGTGTCGAACACAACGAGAAGCATAAAGAAATGACAAGAGGTTTCCAGTAAGGTATTCTCTGCAAGCACTGAAATTATCGGTAACAGATAGTTTTGTGATAAGATAATTCGTAATGAGTAACAAGTAACAAGTGTAGCAAAGGTGCATCAAGGTAGCCCAATCCCTTTTGCAGCAAAGGACAGGCCTGGATAAACTCTTATATAAAGCAAAGCACTCTCGAGGACACATGGTGTTGGGGATATAACCCCGTGGTATGACCCGCCCTAAGGGCTCCGGGTTATGCTTGACGGCTCGTACACTGGCCCAAGGTGAGCCGGTGGTCCTAAAGCCCAGGAAGCTTGGCAGCTCATAAGGTGGGACGGACAATGGCCCAGAAGACCCGGGTGTGTAAGCCGCCCGGGGCAGTTTGGACAAGAAGATAGAGGAAGACTCGGATAAGCAATGAGAATCGGTTACCTATTGTATGACCCGTGGTCTAGACCTCCTATATAAAGGCAGACCCGGGGTGACTTAGATATCAGGTTATTGAAGACTAGGTCAAGCTTCAGCTCCCTTGTAATCGATACATCAAGCAATACAAACACAAGCAGGACGTAGGCTATTACCTCGAGTTGAGGGGCCGAACCTGGATAAATCCGTGTCTCTCGTCCCTATCAACCCCTTTGAGTCCATCACGTTAGCAATGGCCTCGAACCGAAGTCCGTTTACCCGGACATTTGCCGTGACAAAACCATGACAGTTGGCGCCCACCGTGGGGCTTACGCTCGGTGTTGTTGAGTTCTCAAAGGGCTCTCTCTCGGGGCTCGAGGGATACGTGGTTGGTAGGATGAGCAAGAGTCGCCGCGGCCGGCTCTACATTGACGATGCCGGTTGGGGGCTTGACGCCGGCTCTGTGGAGTTTGGCTTTCGGGTTCCATTCGGCGGGATCCATGTGTTCATCAGAGAAGTTGATGGAGCAACACCCGGGCCAGACGTCTGCACCAACCTTGTTGACCCGGCTCGGTGTCTGCAATCTACTTGTAGTGTGCAACCCGCCCGCGTTAGCCCGGGCCGGAAGCACGTCTTCGTGGGCTTTACTCAAGGTATGGATCTGGAAGCTTCCAGATCACACGAAACTCTCGTTTACTCTGAGGACGAATGTTCAAGTGGGGAAACAGAGTCGGGCTACAGGCTTCACAACGGTGGGCTCGGGGGCTACGATGAGCTCTGCCCCGAGTCGGATCGCTCTGAGGCGGATGATCTTGGGCCACCGGTTCATGCTGCTGTATTCATGGAGGGGTCAGTCCCAGGCACAAATAGTATGCCCATAGGGGCCGCCACCTCAGGCGATAACCGGACGCCGCCGGCTCAAGTTCTTTTGGAGCTGATGGACGAGCTTGCGGACCTAATGGCTACTGACGTTACACCGGACAATCAAGCGGCTAGGAACTTGGAGATTGCAAGGATCAAGGACCGGATGGCAAAAGAGTAGCAGAGGATGGCTGAGTTAAAGGCTCAGATGGAGCAAGAGGCAGAACACATCAAGACAAATGCTTTCCGTCTTGGACTGGAGCAACAATCGGCAGCCGTGGTTCATCGGATGAGGAATCAATCCCGTCTGCCGGAACTTTATGAGGCAAGAAACCTCTTCAACATGCTAGGGACAGGGCGAACAACGGATGCACCTGGAAGCCGCCCGGCGGCTCGGCCACTGACTCAACCGACCCGACGAGATCAGGCCTCGCCTGCGGCCTTTCCAACACCGGCGGGTCATTATTCTAACCCAGTCGAGAATATGGTGGCAGCAGCCACCCGGCTCGAAACAATTCCTATTCCAAATGAGGTGCCCTTTGCGGAGGATGTGCGAAACGCCATTGGATACTTGCAGACGGCGATGGCCCAGCAGGAAAGGTACACCTATAGCCAGAGCCATGTTCATTCAACCCCTCTCCCTAGCCAGAGTTTTAGCCGGCGCTACGAGTCACCGGCGGGTTCCAGCAGCAACCGGCACCGAGAGATTCCAACGGGTCATCAGCCTGCTGTGGATACACAAGCATTCATAAATTGTGGAAGATTCCAGCAAGAGGTAACAGCTTTAGCTGAGGCGGCTCGCCAGGAGCCCGCACCATCCGTGTCAGCAGGAGTTGGAGGAACCACTAGAGAGGGGGGTTGCCATGTTTATCACCGGCTCTGCGGAGTGAGCGGCTGCCAAAGGACTTCAAAGGGCCCCGCAAGGTTCCAAATTACACCGCTGATTTACCCCAGAGGCTTGGGTGGAAAGTTATGAACTAGCCATGGAGATGTTGGACGTCAGTGAGGCAGTTTGTGCCAAATACTTCATTATGATGCTTGAAGGCCCAGCCCGCACATGGTTAAAGGGATTGCAACCCAATACCATCAACTCATGGGCAGAGCTGAGAGCCAGATTCATTAAAAAATTTCAAGGAACGTGTAAACACCCCATGACCATCATGGATCTTGATCACTGTGTTCAACAGGAGAATGAGTCAGCTCATCATTGGGTATGGCGGGTCTCGACCATCATCCACTCTTCGGAGCAGATCATGTCGGTTAGGCAATACTGATCCTAGAGAAGAACTGCCACTCTGTCCCATTAAAGCAGAAGCTTGGTCGGCTCAAGCGCACATGTCAGGATATGGGAGAGATCATGATGGCTCTCACGAAATATGCCGACTCTGACAACATGAAGGATCCGAGCTCCAACGAGGAGAAGGCCGGCCAAGGCAAGAAGGGCAATCAGAGTAAGGGTACGGCAAACAATGGTAGCCAGAGCAAACGTAAGAATCCTAAGGCCGGGTCAGAACTGGTGGCCAATGCAAGTACCAATCAGAATCACCCAAGGGAAACAGGAGGTTTAGGCCACCCTTTAATAAGGATAGGCCTACCTGTAATTTGGAGGAGGCGCTGAAGGGTCCTTGTTCGGATCACGGCCAGCCTGATAAGCCGGCGAACCACACATGGGGAGAGTGCCGTTTCATGCAGAAACTTAAGAATCACTTTACACATCCCAACAATCAGGACGGTGGCCCGCCGGGCGGCTCTGGACACGGTGGGTCAGGGGCCGGTTTTGGATCCCACGGTTCAGGGTCTGGTCACCCAGGTCAAGGTAATCAAGGAGGACACCAACAGCATTCTGGTAACAACAATCAGCAACTTCATAATCAGTCTGGTTATCAGAGCAACCCGAAGCAGCTCAGCTCTGGTCAGTATCATGTTTTCATGACCAGCCTCAACAAAAGGGATCAGAAGTTGCACAACCGGGCAGTCAATGCGGTTGCACCAGCCCTACCACAGTATTTACGATGGTGTGAGTATGATATAACATGGAGTCGGGAAGATCACCTCCCGCGTGTCGATGACCCAGGGCGGCTGGCTTTAGTTGTGGCCCCCCAAGTGGGAGGGTATATGGTGAATAAAGTGTTAATGGATGGAGGCAACAGTATTAATATCCTCTACTACGATACTTTTCGGCAGATGAAATTGCTAGACAAGGATTTAAAACCCTCGTCCACCATTTTTCATGGTGTGGTGGCAGGCAAGTCGGCGTATCCGATGGGCAGGATTTCTTTGGAAGTGGCCTTTGGCGACGAGTATAACTACAGGGCGGAGTCCTTGTGGTTTGAGGTGGTAAAAATCAAGAGTCCTTACCATGCACTGTTTGGACGTCCGGCTTATGCAAAGTTCATGGCTAGGCCTTCCTATGTATACCTGCAGCTCAAGATGCTCGGCTTAAAAGGTACTATTACTGTTCATGGTGACCGAAAGACGACCATTGAGTGTGAGGAAGGAGATGCGGCTTACGCAGAGTCCAGTTGCGCTCAGGAGGAGCTTAAATTTTACAAGGAGAATGTTGACCTGGAGGATATGACCCCACTGAAAAAGCCTACCACGGAGGTTGAGCCGCCCCTTAAGTTTTCAACGGATGATACTAAGGCGGTAGATTTCACTCCGGGTGACTCATCCAAACAATTCATCATTGGAGCTCACATGGATCCCAAATAGGAAAGCACGCTCATCGAATTCATCCGTGAGAATCGGGACATCTTTGCATGGAAACCTTCTGACATGCCGAGTGTACCGAGAGAGTTCTCTGAGCACAACCTTAATGTGGATCCGAAGTTTCAGCCAATTAAGCAGTTTTTACGGCGGTTTAATGAGGAGAGACGCAAGGCCATTGGGGAAGAAGTTGCCCAGCTCTTGGCGGCGGGTTTTATTGGTGAGGTTTTTCACCCGGAGTGGTTGGCTAACCTGGTGCTGGTGCTCAAGAAGAACGGCACATGGCGTATGTGTCTGGACTACATGGACCTTAACAAGGCTTGGCCGGCTGATCCGTTTATACTCCCTCGTATTGATCAAATCGTTGATGCTATGGCGGGTTGTGAAAGCTCGTGTTTTTTCTACGCTTACTCAGGTTATCATCAGATCAAGATGGCGGTTAAAGACCAGGAGAAGATGGCTTTCATTACACCTTTCGGGGCTTTCTGTTATGTATCTATGCCTGTTGGGCTCAAGAGTGCCCAAGCGACATATCGGCGATGTGTGCAGAACTGCCTTCACAGTCAGATTGGCCGCAATGTCCATGCTTACGTAGATGACATCATGGTCAAATCCAGGAAGAAGGAGACTCTTTTGGGCGACTTAAAGGAAACCTTGATAATCTCCGGGTCTATAAGATGATGCTTAACCCGACTAAATGTGTCTTTGGTGTTCCAGCTGGCAAGCTCCTCAGATTTCTGGTTTCTGAACGTGGCATTGAGGCTAACCCGGATAAAATCAAGGCTATCACTTCTTTGGCAGAGCCTGCCTGTATTAACGATGGCCAGTGCTTGGCAGGGCGGATCACCGCGTTGAGCCATTTAATAAGCCGCCTTGGAGAGAAGGCTATTCCGTTATATCAGATGATGAAGAAGACGGACAAATTTGTCTGGAGCAAGGCGGCAGCTGAAGCACTTGAGGTGCTCAAGAAACAGTTGACTGAGCCGCCGGTGCTGGCTGCTCCGACTGAGAAAGAACTGATACTTTTATACGTGGCACCTAATAATCGGGTAGTAAGCGCTGCGATCATGGTCGAGCGCAAGGAATCTAGAAAGGAGTATCTGGTTCAAAGGCCGGTTTATTATATCAGTGAGGTCCCGACGGAGTCCAAGCAAAGGTATCCACATTGGTAGAAGCTGGTATATGGTTTTTTTTGGCCAGCCACAAATTAAAGCACTATTTTTTAGGGCACCAGATAACTGTGGTTAGTTCTGCTCCGTTGGGGGACATAATCCAGAACAAAGAAGCCACTAAAAGGATTGCTAAGTGGGCATTGGAGTTGGGATCTCTTAATCTAAAATATGTGCCTCGTACGGCCATCAAGTCCAAAGCTCTTGTGGATTCTATAAATGATTGGACGGAATGTCAAGCCCCTGAGGAAAAGCCGGATGACACATACTGGACTATGCACTTTGATGGATCCAGGCAGCTAGAAGGGTCAGGCACAGGAATTGTTTTGACGTCTCCTAAGGGTGATAAGTTTTGTTATGTGCACCGGTTGATGTTCCCGTGTGCTAACAATGTGGCTGAGTATGAGGCTCTGCTTCATAGGCTTAGATTAGCCAAGGAGATGAATTTAAGCCGGGTAAGTTGTTTGGGCAACTCAGATTTGGTGGCTCAGCAGGTTTCGGGTACTTGGGACTCCAAAGACCCACGGATGGCGGCTTATCGATATGCAGTTGATATTATTGCCGTCCACTTCAAAGGGTATCAGGTGGATCACATTGGTCGTCGCAAGAATGAGGCAGCAGATGCGCTGTCACGGCTAGGCTCCCAACGAAAGCCGGTGCCGCCCAATGTATTCCTGGACGTCTTACATCATCCTACTGTTAAGTTACCTTCAGAAGAGGGTTTGGCTATTCCTGACCCGGAGGGGGAGTTAGTGGTGGCTTTGCACGTTATCCCAGATTGGACTGGCCCCTACCTACCCTATCTGACCTGGGGCGAGTTACCTGATGACGAAGACCTGGCCAGATAGATCACTCGGCGCTCTAAATCAATGGCGATAGTTAATGGTGAGTTGCACAAATGCAGCGTGACTGGCGTTTTTCAATGCTGTGTGTCACCTAAGGAGGGTCAGCAAATCTTAAATGAAATTCATGCTGGAGATTGTGGACATCACGCCAGCTCAAGGTCGCTAGTAGCCAAGGCCTTCCGGCACGGGTTCTTCTGGTTGACGGCTCACAAGGATGCAGAAGACTTGGTCCGCAAATGTGATGGCTATCAAAAGTTTGGCTGGCGTGCTCATGTTCCGGCTCAAGAGTTAAGGATGATACCAATTACATGGCCATTTGCAGTCTGGGGGCTAGACATGGTAGGACCTTTCAAAAGATCCAAAGATAAGAAAACGCACCTCTTGGTGGCGGTTGATAAATTCACCAAATGGGTGGAGGCAGAGCCGGTTAGCAAGTGTCACGCGGCTACGGTGGTTCAATTTGTTAAGAAGCTGATCTACCGTTTTGGTTACCCTCACAACATTATCACCAACAATGGCACAAATCTATCTAAGGGGGCCATGAAACAGTTCTCTTACAAGGAGCACATCCGGCTGGACGTTTTAGCAGTTGTGCATCCACAGTCTAATGGTCAGGCGGAGCGTGCTAATCAAGGGACTTTAAGGGGCATCAAGCCATGGCTTATGTTGCCTTTACAACGAACGCTCGGGTGTTGGGTAGAAGAATTGCCTTCCGTCTTATGGAGTGTCAGGACTACCCCCAACAGATCTACATGCTATACACCTTTGTTTGTGGTGTATGGTGCCGAGGCAGTATTGCCGAGTGACATCCGACATGATTCCCCACGTGTGGCGGCTTATGTTGAGACGGATAATGAGGCGGCACGTCAAGACGCGTTGGATGCTTTGGAAGAAGCGCGAGAGCTAGCGGCTGCCCGATCGGTGATCTATCAGCAAGACCTGCGCCGCTACCACATCCGCAGAATCAAGACCCGGACGTTCCAGGAAGGCGACTTAGTGCTCCGGCTAATTCAAGACCAGACAGGCATGCATAAGTTATCTCCTCCTTGGGAAGGACCTTTTGTGGTTAGTAGAAATATCAACAATGGGTCATACTATCTCGTCGATATCAGGGATGACTCAAAGATGGCGGGTCAGGAAACCCGCCGGCCATGGTACATAGCACATCTACGGCCGTATTACACATGAGGGCATTGAGACTCGCCATTGTACACTATCATTGTACATACCATATATAAATAAAATAACATCCCTGCAAGACGGGACCTCTTTTGTTACACGCATCTTTGTTCATACAAGAAGAGTTCATAAAAATTCTAGTTGATAGATCAACTGCGGCGGAGGGCGGCTTCTTACCTTCGGGTATCGCTTCTAATGCTTTATCGGCCCGGCTCTATGCCAAAATCTCCAGCTAACATGATTAGCCGCGGTGGAGGGCGGCTTCTTACCTTCGGGTATCGCTTCTAATGCTTTATCGGCCGGCGTTTATGCCATATTGCTGAAGGGGGCTTCTTACCGACGGGTATTGCTTCTAACACCCTATCGGCCGGCTTCATGCCAAATTTCCGTCTAACATGATTAGCCGCGGTTGTTGGAAGTTTTTACCGACGGGTACCTAACCCTAAACAACCGGCGGAGGGCAGCTTCTTACCTCCGGGTATAGCTTCTAATGCCTTATCGGCCAGGCTTTATACCATCTCCAGCTAACCAGATTAGCCATGGTTGCCAAGGGGGCTTACCACCTCCGGGTGTAGCTTATTTAACCCTAAACAACTAGCGGAGGGCAGCTTCTTACCTCTGGTTATAGCTTCTAATGCCTTATCGGCCAGGCTTTATGCCATCTTCGGCTAACCAGATTAGCCATGATTGCCAAGGGGGCTTACCACCTCCGGGTGTAGCGTACCTAATCTTGGCCACCGATGTCTTCTATGTTGATAAAGCAGCATACAAAGATAATGACAGTAGAAGAGCTGGACCATTTTATGCAACATGATAGAACAAGATTCAGCAGAAGCAAAAGTGGCATCTAGTCTATTACATACATTCCCTGAGGAGCCCAAAATTTCGGACAAGTCTTTTCAACGCCACACAGTGGGTCATGGAGAGTCGGCTGTTACAAGTGTTTTCAAAGTAGACTAGCTAGCCGCCGGGTCATGCTACTCCGGCTCTTCAGTGACCCCGATCTGAAGATTGTGCAAGTCCCAATTGCAGTTCGTTAGAGCCGCAAAAGAGCCTTCTTCAAAGTAAGGAGATGGGTCAAGGTCAGGAGCGAAGAGGTCCTTATTGCAGGCAGGTGTTAAGTCCTTGCACTCGAAAAGTGGACCACGGATTCTCTTCTGGTCAGGGCCGTAAGCCGCCTGGTAGGTTGTCAGATCAGCTTCCTCCGCTAAGACGCCTGTAGTCAGCATCGGTGAACTCAGAGTCGTCGTCTTATTTTAAAGGGAATCCATCCATCATCTCGGCTGACGTCAGCTCCAGAGAGAAAGCCAAGGCCCGGCTGATGCCCGCAATCGCCCCTTGGCGGGTGGCTGATTTCTTTAACTCGGCAATCTGCTTGGGCATGGTGGACAAGAGGTCCAAAACACCCTTGAGAGTCGCAGGAATCTTGTCTTTATATTCAATGGCTTTAATAGTGCACACCGCGCCGCAGTACAGCTGCTCCGTCAGGGTATAAATAGCCTTCAACGGCAACAGACTGTCAGAAGCTAGTTGCCGGCTCCTAGGGCCTGCATAAGTCAGAAATTTCATGGTGAGTCGCCAGTACAAGTATTATATGACCATTGAAGCACAAGTTATCAGAAACTTACCAAAGAGGGCGGCTGTCATTCTGGTAATATGACGCTTCAAGGCTTGGAGTTCATCTGATACAGCTATCAGTCGTTGATCGGCGTCATCCGCCCGCTTGGTCAAGGAGGCCTTCTCAGAATCGGCTGACTCTTTAAAGGCGGCAAAGTCGGCCTTGATTGTATGCAGCTCCTCAGAAAGGAGCTGGCACTTCTCGTCTGTGGCACTTCGAGTCGTTTGTTGAGCTGCCAGAGTGGTCTTCAGATCCGTCAACTGCGACCCTTCTTCAGCTAAAGTTTCCTGTGGCATGTCAAAGCATAACATCGGTAGGCAAGTCTTCAAACAGATCGCAAGCAATATGTATGACACTTGGGGGCTAATGTCTATTTTTAGACGTTTTGGCATTGAAAGACCTGGCTCAACTTTGGACCATATTGAGACGGCCCTTGGGGGCTATGGATTTGGATGTTCTACAAGGAGGATCATGAAAGACCCAACTCAAGTTTGGACTAGATTGAGCCGGCCCTTGGGGGCTAAGGAAGGTTATAACAGGAAAAGGAGTACCACATATTTCTTCTTCATCAGACTGACCAGTCAAAGCTCCAGATCCCGGCTGGTGGAAACCCGGTTCACATAACCGGCGTGAAGCTCTTCGGCGGTCATCTTCTGAAAGGCAGAAGAGTCAAACTCCAACTTCTTCGAGGCTTCAGCCGGTTCTTTATGCTTGGTCAGCATGTGAGCCGGGAGGACTGGAAGTCGGAGCCGGTGATGGTGACGTCCGAAGTGGCAGCGTTTGCTCATCTGAGTAGGACTTGGTGGCTTCGAAGGATCCCTTGGAGGGCTCTCTGGGATGATGTCTTCCACAGCCGACCCAGTAGATGCGGCTGGCGGATCCACATCCGGTCGTGACTCGTCCGGTTGTTCGTGCTCCGGCTTTTGGGCTGCGGGGCTAGGGGAGGACTTGTTCATCTTTCGACGCTTCGCTTGAGCCCTGGAGAGCACGAACGTTAGAACCCAAGGATTACAGCCGCCAAAGGGAACAAAAATGCACGGTTAAAGGAAAAACTTACGGCGGATTGATCTTAGGAGGCGGCAGGGCGGTCGCCGTAGAGTCGCCAGAGGAAGGTGACCTCTGAGAGATAGTTGAGAAAAGATAAGGCAGTATTGAAATGGTAAAATAAGCCAGTCAAACAAGAGATACATACCTCTGCAAGGCACTTTTTTGGAGCCGGGGAGTTCAGTAAACCGGACACGAGATCCGTAGAGCCGGCGCTTAGGGTCTGACGACGATCAGCCTATTGTTGCTTTTTAAAAAGAAATTGAGGGTCCAGATAAGCAAGTGGATGAGAGAGAGGAACTTTTCCAATAACCCGCCATGGCTTCCGGGGGACAAAATATTCTGAGCCGGAAGAAACGTAGATTACCTCAGGGGCGTTGGCGCGGCTAGTCTCCAAATCATCCTGTGAGTAAAACAGGTGTTAGTGAAATGAGAAGGCAAAGTCTCAGAAAACAGCTAAAATTTTACCTCTGAGCCAGATGATTGTGGCGGGTCAAACCATCCCTCTTGTGGGGCGTCCTTCTTGGGCTTCTTAGCCGGGGCCTTCTTCTTGGTCTTCTTCAAGGGAGGGATGTACTCCTTCCACAAGTCAGAGTCGGCCTGAAAGAATAAGCCGGTTAAGGGCAGTAGATCAGCAAGGTACAAGTAAGGACCAATAGACGGATGGGAAGAAATCGCCTTACATCTAGGGACGGATTAAGGGCACTAAAAGGGATCAACCCGATAGCGCTGCAGGCTCCGGATGTCTCATGAACGAGACTCCTGATAGCAGTGGTGATGTCGTCTTTTGTCAAGGCTGACCGGCTGAAGCAGAGTGAGCTTTTGTCTTTGCCCTTGTACTCGCACATAAGGTGGCTTCTGTGGCTTAACGACATGATCCGCCAAGATATCCAACAGCGGATCAGGTCCAGTCCGGTTAAGCCGTTGGCCATGAGGGCCCTAATCTTGGCATGAGCCAACTCATATCTTGCACGCTCTGAAGCTGACAGCCGGCCTGGAAGCTCTGAAGTTGTCTTAAGCCGGGAAGTATGGTAACCCGGCAGTGGACGTTCACCGTCTAGGGAAGTATCTTTGCAATAGAACCACGTTTTATTCCAGTCCTTTGGGTGACTAGGCAGCTGCATAGCCGGAAAGGTGATGTCCCAGCGCCTCTGGATAGAAATTCCGCCCAGCTCGAGACTCGGACCGGCCTTCACTTCAGTTTGACAGTTGGCATAGACGAACTCCCGGAACAGGCCTACCAACGGCTTGGCTTGCAGATAGACTTCACACAATACTTGAAAGTTGCAGATGTTTGAGACGGAATTGGGGGCGAGGTCTTGAGGATGGAGTCTGTAAAAATGAAGGACATCGCGGAAGAATTTTGAGCCGAGAGGCACGAAACCCCGCTCAATATGGTCCGAGAAAACGACCACCTCTCCTTCTTGGGGAACGGGATTCAATTCAACACCCGGGACCAGCCAGTGGATGGCATCTTTGGAAGGGAGAGTGCCAGCGTGAACAAAGTCCATCAAAAACTCTTCCGTAACGCACGACCCGACCTAGTTACAGGAGTTCGAGGCACGAGACATTCTGCCAGTTCAAAGAGTGTGAAAATTATAACACGATGAGTCAAGAGGAAACTAATATCTATGGCGACTTACGAGCTTAAAGATTCTACGTATAAGATGCTATACTCCGACTGATGAGAGCCAGCGTAGTGTAGCGGGTCAACCTAGCAAACGAGGGGGGGGGGATTTGGCTATGTCCTGGAAAACAGATTTCATAAACTACCGCTATATTTATGGATCTACAAAAGCAGGAAAAAGGGTCCTATTTTTATACCTAGTGAAGAACAGGCGAAGCAGAGGAAAACTGAAACGGTAAGAAGGAGCCGTGATGGGCCCGTGCATTGTGCACGGCCGCCCCGTGCGCGGTGGCGCGGACGGGGTGAGTGTCAAGAGTGCGATCGACGTCAGAGGACCCCGAGCAACGGCATCGGAAGAACCCGCGCGAAGACGATGGGATTCCTACAAACCCTACAGGTGCGATAATGGATCTAAGGAGAAGCACGGGCTTACCGGCGAAGGCGTCGTGAAGCGCGGATGAGACTCTGGTTCACACTGGTTGAAGCAGCGGCCTGTCGTCGATGGAGCGGAGGTGGCGCTAGAGCTAGAAGTGGTGGAAGCGGTTGCGTCAAGAGGAGGAAGACGAGGAAGCGAGCGGAAGAATTAATAAACCTCCAGGGGCGGTCCTATTTAAAAGGAGAAGGAAGAATGAGCGCGGAAATCTAGGCGATGGAAACGTTTCAGCCGAGGCGGATGCCTCGATTTTTGGGATGGTCACTTAATGCGAAGATTAGGTAGGTACATCAGCGAATATTTTCTGCAGGGTCAACGTGACATCATGGCGGGTCATTCCGGGCGACTCACCAAAAGAGCAAGACAAGAGGGTGAAGTGAGCAAGCTCAAATCAACCTGGGGCCTAATGTTGGGGATATAACCCCGCGGTATGACCCTCCCTAAGGGCTCCGGGTTATTCTTGACGGCTCGTACACTGGCCCAAGGCGAGCCAGTGGTCCTAAAGCCCAGGAAGCTTGGCGGTTCATAAGGTGGGCCGGACAGTGGCCCAGAAGACCCAGGTGTGTAAGCCGCCCGGGGACAATTTGGACAAGAAGATAGAGGAAGACTCGGATAAACAATGAGAATCGGTTACCTATTGTATGACCCATGGTGTAGACCTCCTATATAAAGGCAGACCTGGGCCGACTTAGAGATCAGGTTATCGAAGACTAGGTCAAGCTTCAGCTCCCTTGTAATCGATACATCAAGTAATACAAACACAAGCAGGATGTAGGCTATTACCTCGAGTTGAGGGGCCGAACCTAGATAAATCTGTGTCTCTCGTCCCTATCAACCCCTTTGAGTTCATCACGTTAGCAATGGCCTCGAACCGAAGTCCGTTTACCCGGACATCTGCCGTGACAAAACCATGACACATGGGAATTTCTGTCAAGCTAGTTTTCATCATGCTCATTTGATTTGCGATCGTTACTTTGATAATTTGATACGTGGGTGGACCGGTGGTTGGGTGCTGCCCTTACTTGGACAAACCTCCCACTTATGATTAACCCCTATCGCAAGAATCCGCAACTATGAAATAAGAATTAAGGTAACCCTAACATAGCATGAAACATATGGATCCAAATCAGCCCCTTACGAAGCAACGCATAAACTAGGGTTTAAACTTCTGTCACTCTCGCAACCCATCATCTACTTATTACTTCCCAATGCCTCCCCTAGGCCCAAATAAGGGTGAAGTGTTATGTAGTCGATGTTCACATAACACCACTAGAGGAGAGACAACATACATCTCATCAAAATATCGAACGAATACCAAATTCACATGATTACTTATAACAAGACTTATCCCATGTCCTTAGGAACAAACGGAGCTACTCACAAAGCATGTTCATGTTCAAGATCAGAGGAGAATTAATTATCATAAAGGTTCTGAACATATGATCTTCCACCAAGTTAACCAACTAGCATGAACTACAAGGAATAATCAACACTACTAGCAACCCACAAGTACCAATGTGAGGTGTGGAGACAAAGATCGGATACAAGAGATGAACTAGGGTTTGGTGAGGAGACGGTGCTGGTGAAGATGTTGATGGAGATTGACCCCCTCTCGATGAGATGATCGTTGGTGATGACAATGGCTTCGATTTCCCCCTTCGGGAGGGAAGTTTCCTTAGCAGGACCGCCCTGCCAGAGCTCTAGATTGGTTCTGCTCAAGTTCCACCTCAAGACGGCGGCGCTTCATCCCGAAAGATCTCTTCTGACTTTTTCTAGGTCAAAACGCTTCATATAGGTGAAGATGGGCGTTGGAGGAGCCACAGGGGCCCCACAAGCCTGCTAGGCGCGACTAGGGGGGTGGCCACGCCTAGCAGGCTTATGGCTGCTGGTGGCCCCCCTCTTGTTGATTCTTGTACCAGTATTTTTTATTAATTCCAAAACTATTCTCCATAAATTTTTAGGGCTTTTGGAGTTGTGCAGAATAGGTATCTCGGATTTGCTCCTTTTCCCATCCAGACTTCCAGCTGCCGGCATTCTCCCTCTTCATGTAAACCTTGTAAAATAAGAGAGAAAAGGCATAAGTATTGTACCCTAACGTGTAATAACATCCCATAATGCAATAAATATCAATATAAAAGCATGATGCAAAATGGATGTATCAACTCCCCCAAGCTTAGACCTCGCTTGCCCTCAAGCGAAAGCCGAGATTGATGAATATGTCCACATGTTTAGAGATAGAGGTGTCGATAAAAATAAAATACGGACATGAGGGCATCATGATCAACTTTAGAACAACAATACTCATTGTATGATATTCTTTATACTAGAGTAACAATTCATTCACAAGATAAAGTATGAATCAAGAACTCTATTGACAACCAACAAACTATGATGCTAGTTATTGAAGCAATTGACAATTTACCATAACATCGGAAAGAGTCAATATAAGAGCTTGTAAAGCAAATCCACATACTCAATCATCTTTTAGCCTTTCACAATTGCTAGCACTCATGCGGTACCCATGAGGTCAAAGCTTCAATCGAACACAGAGAAAGATAGGGGCTTATAAATTTGCCTCCCAACTATTCACCTCAAGGGTGATGTCAACAATAATAACTCATGATCACCCACATTCGAGTGGATATATGAGTCTAGATCATTCCCCAACACATAATGCTTGCCATGAGAGACAGAATATAGGAAGTGGTGAAGACCACCATGACTCTTGCATAAAGGTAAGTACTAGAAAGTAAAAGTAACAGATAGGCCCTTCGCAGAGAGAAGCAGACGTTGTCATGTGCTTTTTGTTTTTGATGCACAAACTCTTATTGCACAGGAATGCCGCGTTGTATTAGCCTTTGTGATAGCAACCTTTATTATACAGTCTGTCGCTTTTATTTCTTCACTATCACAAGTTCATACAACGCTTATTTCCTTTACAATAAAAGATCACACATATTTAGGAGCAATTTTTATTGCCTTATTGCACCGATGACAACTTACTTGAAGGATCTTATTCAATCCATAGGTAGGTATGGTGGACTCTCATGGCAAAACTGGGTTGAGGTGTTTGGATGCACAAGTAGTATCTCAACTTGGTGCAAAGGTTTTGGCTAATATGAGGTGGAAGCAAGTACTACATGTTGGAGGATCTAAAACCATATAACTTCTATCCGGAGGCAAGCAAACATAACCCATTATGTTGTCTTCCTATCCAACATCAACTTCTTAGCGTGCAATATTTTAATATATTTATATGTGAATCTCTCTTTCTTTATCACTTCCTTTCAATTGCACCAATGACCAATTACTATGTTTGTTAACTCCCAACAAATTTCAATCACCATACTTTTTATATGTGAAGTCATCAATCCCCATAAGATCACTATGTATTCTCTTTGCTTTTGTTATATTATACTTTATTCATTACTTTCAAGAGCACAGTAATCTAGCAAAGCCATTATCATCAGAAATACTATTTATTATATAACTCTCGGAATTGCTTACATAAGGGGAGCAAAAGCAAAAACTAAAAGCGGTAGATCATACTAAAAACTTTTACTCCACTAGATAAAAGCAAAAAACAAAAAGGATCAAACTGGGAAAGATAAAACAAAAAGGAAAAACGAAAAACGAAAAAGGTGTGATGTGATACGATACCGGGGCACCTCCCCCAAGCTTGGCACGAGCCAAGGGGAGTGCCCATACCCATGTACTCAGGTGTCCTTCTTCGGAGGTGATGGTGCTGGAGTTGTTGAGGAGGTTGGAGGCTTGTCCTCCGTCTTCCAAGGCATAGGCTCACCATCGTAAAAAGATGAACGAGTCTTTGGAATCCTCAAATCTACAGCCAAACTCATTCTCTTAAACCTATATTCATACTCATAGTTTTGGTTTTGCAGATCATAGATCTTGGCTTGGAGATGCTCAATTTTCTCGTAAAGCTTGAGGATGTGCTCTCCGATGTCTTTGGTGTCCTTGAAGATTTGCTGCTCCATTGCCTCGAGATCACTATAGTGTTTGATTCTTTGATTCTTTGCCCATTTACCACCTTTGGATTTGTGCTTTCGGCATTGTTGATCTTGATGGCACGGGAACGATATACCTCCTCAACGATGTATGGTCCTTCCTACTTAGAGAGAAGTTTTCCTGCAAAAAATCTTAGCCGAGAATTGTATAGCAAGACATGATCACCTACATTGAATTCACGCTTTTGTATCCTTTTATCATGCCATCTCTTAACTTTTTCTTTAAACCACTTGGAATTCTTATAGGCTTGGGTTCTCCATTCATCAAGTGAGCTAATGTCAAATAACCTCTTCTCACCAGCAAGTTTGAAACCGTAGTTGAGCTCTTTGATTGCCTAATAAGCTTTATGCTCTAGCTCTAGAGATAAGTGACATGCTTTACCATAAACCATTTTATATGGAGACATACCCATAGGATTCTTGTAAGTAGTTCTATAAGCCCATAATGCATAGTCAAGTTTCTTAGACCAATTCTTCCTAGATCTATTAATCGTCTTTTGCAAGATCAATTTAATTTCTATATTGCTTAATTCTACTTGACCACTAGACTGAGGAAGATAAGGAGATGCAATTCTATGATTAACATCATACTTAGAAAGCAATTTACGGAAAGCACCATGAATAAAATGTGAACCACCATCAGTCATTAAATATCTAGGGACTCCAAATCTAGGGAAATAACTTCTTTAAGCATCTTAATAGAGGTGTTATGGTCAGCAATACTAGTTGGGATAACTTCTACCCACTTAGTAACATAATCAACAACAACTAAAATACGAGTATACTCGTTGGACGTTACAAAAGGTCCCATATAATCAAAACCACAAACATCAAATGGTTCAATAACAAGAGAGTAGATCATAGGCATTTCCTGACATCTACTAATATTGCCAATCCTTTGACATTCATCACATGACAAGACAAACTTACGAGCATCTTTGAAGGGAGTAGGCCAAGAAAACCTAGATTGTAATACCTTGTGTGCAGTTCTATCTCCAGCATGGTGTCCTCCGTAGGCCTCGGAATGACACTTCCCTAGGATCTGTTCCTATTCATGCTCAGGTACACAAGATCTAATAATACCATCTACTCCTTCTATATAAAGGTGTGGGTCATCCCAGAAGTAATGTATTAAATCATAGAAAAACTTTTTCTTTTGCTGCTATGTGAAACTAGGCGGTATAAATTTAGCGACAATGTAATAAGCATAATCAGCATACCAAGGAGCATTGTGAGAAGCATTTATGACAGTTAATTGTTCATTAGGAAAGCTATCATCAATAGGTAGTGGGTCATCAAGAACGTTCTCTAACCTAGACAAGTTATTTGCTATGAGGTTATCGGCACCCTTTCTATCAACAATATGCAAATATAATTCTTGTAGCAGAAGAACCCACCTAATACGTCTAGGTTTAGCATCTTTATTTTCCATGGGATATTTCATAATAGCATGATCAGTGTGAACAGTTACTTTATAATCAACAATATAAGGTCTAAACTTATCACAAGCGAACAAAATTGCTAAAAATTCCTTTTCAGTGGTAGCATAGGTTCTTTGAGCACTGTCTAGAGTTTTGCTAGCATAATGAATAAAATTTAATTTCTTATCAACTCTTTGGCCTAGAACAACACCTACAACATAGTCACTAGCATCACACATAATTTCAAAAGGTAGGTTCCAATCAGGTGGTTGAACAACAGGTGCAGAAATCAAAGCATTCTTGAGAATTTCAAACGCTTCCACACAATCATCATAAAAAATGAATGGAACACATTTTTGCAAAATATTAGTGATAGGCCTAGAAATCTTAGTGAAATCTTTAATAAATCTCCTATAGAAATG
Source organism: Hordeum marinum (assembly GCA_022496015.1). Classification (NCBI taxonomy): domain Eukaryota; kingdom Viridiplantae; phylum Streptophyta; class Magnoliopsida; order Poales; family Poaceae; genus Hordeum; species Hordeum marinum. Next base: position 119,728,453 of record CM039678.1, read on the forward strand.
AGCATGACCAAGGAAACTTCTTATACCTTTGATATCCGTAGGACACGACATTTTTTCAATAGCATCAACTTTAGCATTGTCAACTTCAATACCTCTTTAGGAAATTTTATGTCCCAAGACAATGCCTTCATTCACCATAAAGTGGCACTTCTCCCAATTCAAGACAATATTAGTTTCTTCACATCTCTGCAAAACTCGATCAAGGTTACTCAAACAATCATCAAAAGAAGTTCCGTAAATGGAAAAATCATCCATGAAAACCTCAATAATCCTTTCACAAAAATCAGAGAATATAGCAGTCATGCATCTTTGAAAGGTAGCAGATGCATTCAATAAACCAAAAGGCATACGTCTATACGCAAAGGTACCAAAAGGGCAGGTAAAGGTGGTCTTATCTTGGTCCTCTTTTGACACAAGTATTTGAGAGAAACCAGAATAACCATCTAGAAAGCAAAAATGTGTGTGTTTGGATAATCTTTCTAGCATTTGATCAATGAAAGGTAGAGGGTAATGATCTTTTCTAGTAGCTTTATTCAATTTCCTAAAATCAATTACCATTCTATAACCTGTAACAATTCTCTACGGGGTCAATTCATTTTTATCATTAGGAACTACGATAATACCTCCTTTCTTAGGGACACAATGAACGGGACTAACCCATCTACTATCAGCAATAGGATAAATGATACCTGCCTCCAGAAGCTTTAATATTTCATTTCTTTCCACTTCCTTCATTTTAGGATTCTATCATCATTTGTGATCAACCACTGGTTTAGCATCAGGCTCCATTTTAATTTTGTGCTGACATAGAGTGGGACTAACACCTTTAAGAGCATAAAGAGTATATCCAATAGCAGCATAGTGCTTCCTCAGAGTTTTCAACAATCTCTGTTCTTCATGCTCTGAAAGGTTAGCACTAATAATAACATGATATATCTTCTTTTCATCAAGATAAGCATAATTCAAAGTATGAGGTAATTGTTTAAGCTCAAACATGGGATCACCCTTGGGTGGAGGGGGATCCCAAAGTATTTAGTTGTGTTTTAGAATACGATGCTGATCAAAGAAAATCATATCCATTTCATTTCTTTTAGTCATGTGCATCCATTTTCATGGTCTAGAAAATATTGCTCTAAAGGATCAGTAGGAGGCACCGCAATAGAGGCAAGGCCAATAATTTCATCTTTACTAGGCAGTTCTTTATCAAGGGATTGTCCATGAAATTTAGAGAAATTAAACTCATGAGACACATCCCCAAAACTTACAGTAATTGTTTCCTTCTCACAATCTATCCTGGCATTAACGGTATTCAAGAAGGGTCTACCTAATATAATGGGACAAAAATTATCTTGTGGGAACCAAGAACAAGAAAATAAGTAGGATATTTTATTTTCCCACACAAGACTTCAACATCTCTAATAATCCCAACTCGTGATATAGTGTCTCTATTAGCAAGCTTAATTGTAACGTCAAGTTCCTCTAACTCAGCTGGTGCAATATCATTCATAATCTCTTTATATAAGGTAAAGGGAATTGCACTCACACTAGAACCCATATCACATAATCCATGATAACAATGATATCCTATTTTAACAAAAACAACAGGCATGCCAACAATGGGTCTATGTTTATCATTAGCATCAGGTTTAGCAATTCTAGCTTCTTCATCACAAAATTGAATAATAAGCCCATCAATATTATCAACCAAGTGATCTTTAACCATAGCAATACTAGGTTCAACTTCAATTTGCTCAGGGGGTGTAGGTATTCTAGCACATCTCTTACGAACCACAGTTGAAGCTTTAGCATGATCCTTTATTCTAACTGGGAAACTTGGTTTCTCAATATAAGTAGTGGGAATAATAGGATCAACATTATAAGTAATAGTTTTCTCTTCAAATTTAATAAGTTCAACTACTTTCACTTTAGTGGGAGGATGATATTTAAACTACTTCTCCTTGGGGAGATCAACATGAGCAGCAAAAGATTCACAAAAAGAAGCTACTATCTCAGAGTCAAGTCCATATTTAGTGTTAAATTCACGAAAAGCATCAGTGTCTCTGAAGGACTTAACACAATCAAACTTAAGGTTCATACCTGACTCCTTACCTTTGTCGAGATCCCAATCTTCAGAGTTGCGTTTAATTCTTTCTAATAAATCCCATTTGAAGTCAATATCTTTCTTCAGATAGGAACCAACACAGGAAGTATCGAGCATGCATAGATCATTATGAGAAAGCCGAGCATAAAAATTCTGAATAATAATTTCTCTCGAAAGCTCGTGATTGGGGCATGAATATAACGTGAACTTAAGCCTCCCCCAAGCTTGAGCGATTCTTTCTCCTTCACGAGGCCAAAAATTATAAATATAATTCCGATCACGGTGAACTAGATGCATAGGGTAGAACTTCTGATGAAATTCCATCTTCAATCGGTTGTAGCTCCATGATGCAATATCATCACATAGCCTATACCATGTCAATGCCTTTTCCTTCAAAGATAAAGGAAAAACCTTCTTCTTAACATGATCCTTGGGCAGACCTGCAAGCTTAAATAATCCACACACTTTATCCACATAGATTAGATGTAAATCAGGATGTAGTGTTCCATCTCCTACATACGGATTAGCCAATAGTTTCTCTATCATACCCGAAGGAAATTCATAATAAATATTTTTAGTAGGTTCAGTATGTTGAGGGACAACTCTTTGTGTTTCCTCTCGAGGTGAAGATACCCCGAACAAGCCCCTCAAAGGATTACTTTCCATAGTGACACACTACTGGAATCCAGTCATTTGCCATGTGCCAGGCCTTTGCCGTCTGCTGGCACATGGCAAAGATGCTCTTTGTTGGAAATATGCCCTAGAGACAATAAATAAAGTGTTTATTATTGTATTTACTTTTTCATGATAATCGATTATTATCCATCCTATAATTTTATTAATTGGAAACATGGATACATGTGTGGGTACATAGACAAACACAATGTCCCTAGTATGCCTCTAGTGAACTAGCTCGTTGATCGAAAGATGGTTAAGATTTCCTAGCCATGGAAATGAGATGTCATTTGATAATGGGATCACATCATTAGGAGAATGATGTGATGGACAAGACCCAAACTACAAATGTAGCTTATGATCGTGTCAGTTTATTGCTACTGTTTTCTGCATGTCAAGTATATGTTCCTATGACCATGAGATCATGAAACTCACAGATATCGGAGGAGTACCATGTGTGTATCAAATGTCGCAACGTAACTGGGTGACTATAAAGGTGCTCTACAGGTGTCTATGAGGGTGTCTGTTGAGTTGGCATGGATCAAGACTGGGATTTGTTACTCTGTGTGACGGAGAGGTATCTCAGGGCCCACTCGGTAATACAACATCACAATAATCCTTGCAAGCAATGTGACTAAGTGTTAGTTACGTGATCTTGTATTACGGAATGAGTCAACAGACTTGCCAGTAATGAGGTTGAACTAGGTATGGATATACCAACGATCGAATCTCGGGCAAGTAGCATGCCGAGGAACAAAGGGGACATCATACGGGATTAACTGAATCCTTGACATAGAGGTTCGAACGATAAAGATCTTCATAGAATATGTAGGAACCAATGTGGACATCTACGTCCCGCCATTGGTTATTGACCGTAGAGGTGTCTTGGTCATGTCTACATAGTTCTCGACCCCGCAGGGTCTGCACACTTAAGGTTTGGTGACATTTTGGTAGTATAGAGTTGTTTATGGTGATGACCGAAGTTTGTTCTGAGTCCCGGATGAGATCCCAGACATCACGAGGATCTCCGGAATGGTCCGGAGGTAAAGATTCATATATAAGAAGTCCTGTTTTGGTCGCCGGAAAAGTTTCGGGCTTATCGGTAGTGTATCGGGAGTGCCGGTAGGGTACCGGGAGACCTCCGGGAGGGGTATTTCGACCCAAGAGGCTTCATGGGCTGTGGGAAAGTAATAACCAGCCCTTAGTGGGCTGGTGGAACAACCACAATAGGCCCATGTGGCTGGAAGAAAGAAACCCAAAGGAAAAAGATGGAGAAAAGGCAAAAAGGAGGAATCCTAGTCCTACTAGGAGTGGAGGAGGAGAGTCCTCCTCCACCTCCCACTTCGGCCGAAGCCTCCAAGGCTTGGAGGCAAGGCTGCCTCTCCTCCTCCCTCCCTCCTATATATACTAGTGGATTTCTATGGTTTTGCACTAGTTTTTCAGCCACGTGCAACCCTAATCTCTAGTGCATAGTTTCTCCTCTAGATTGGATTTCTGCAATGCTTAGGCGAGGCCCTGCCAGAATTGCTCCACCACCATCGTCGGAGCGCTGTCAGGCTGCCGGAGGACTCTTCTTCCTCTCCACTCCCTCTTGCTGGATCAAGACGGTGGAGATCGTCATCAATCTGTACGTGTGCTGAGCGCGGAGGTATCGTCCGTTCGGTGCTAGATCGGAAGGATCGAGATCAAGTTCGTGAGACGGATCATGATCAAGTTCGTGGGACGGATCATGATCGGATCATGATTGGATCACGGGACGGATCATGATTGGATCGTGGGACGCACGACAATTTGGATCGCGAAGACGCTCGACTACACCAACCATGTTTCTTAATGCTTCCCGATTAGCGATCTACAAGGGTATGTAGATCCACTCTCCCTCTCGTAGATGCTCATCACCATGGATAGATCTGCGTGTGCGTAGGAATTTTTTTGTTTCCCATGCAACGTTCCCCAACACTCTTTGCCGTCAGCTGCCGCAAAGCATACGACAAAGAATTGGTGCATAGCAAAGGCCCTGTATGCCATGTGCTAGTTCTTTGCCGTCTGCGCCCAGACGGCAAAGAGACCAAGGGCGGACGACAAGGAGGCAAGGTGGGTCCCACTAGACCTTGGGCCTGGCTCGGTCCAATGGAAGGGCTCTTTGTTGTTAGCCAGACCTTTGCCGTCGGTCGTGGGTGTCTTTGTCATCTGGGGGCACACGACAAAGGGGACGTTCCTATAACGTCCGTCCCCCACCCTCACTCCTCTCTCTCTCTCATTCTCTCCCTCCTCCCACTCCACCCTCTCCCTCCCCCTATGACCGCCGCCACCATCCCCTAACCATCGCTGACCCCTCCCCTCGCCGGCCCCCTTCCTACACTGCCCCCCCACCGTGCCGCCGCCCTCCCTGCGCCGCCCCCACCACCGTGCCGTCGCGCCCCTCCCTGTGTCGCCCCTCCCCCGAGCGTCTCCCTCCCTGCGCCGCCCTCCTCCCCTCCCGGCCCCTCCCTATGTCACCCCCACCACCGCGTCGCCGCCCTCCCTGCGCTGCCGCCACCACCGCACCGTCGCGCCCCTTCCTGTGCCGCCCCCTCCACTCGGCGGCTGCCCCGTGCCGCCCCCTCCCCGAGACACCCGCTCCCCTCGCCAGCTCCCGGCACCGCCCCTCCTCACAACTCCCCCATCTCCATGGCTCCCCACTCCCCGCCGCCCTGGCTGTCCCCACCCAACTCCAGTGAGTGCCCGGTCGCCCCCTCACTTTTTTGTTTTTTCCTGTTTTTTAGTTAGTTAGTTAGTTAGTTTACTAGGTTAGAAATATCTTAGAATAAATTAGATATTTAGTTTAGTTTATGTTAAATTAGATAGTTAGTTTATTTTTTTAGTTAGTTTACTAGGTTAATTAGAAAAAACGTAGATAGAAAAGTAAAAACTTAGAAGAAAAGAAAAAACTAGGAGAAAAGAAGAAGAAGAAGAAGAAGAAGAAGAAGAAGAAGAAGAAGAAGTCCCTCCCTGACACCCCGACACACCAGCACCCCGGCCCGACACCCCGACACGACACCTTGGGGACGCCCCTTCGGTGAGCCCCCTACATGACACCCCCGGCACAACACCCCAGCATGACAGCCCAAGCGACGCCCCTCCGGCCTTCCAGATGCCAACGGGGTCTTAGTTTTGTAAATTATGAGTCAGGTCATATATTTTCGGATTTTGTTATGAAAAACATAATATTTGTGTTGATCGGGTGGATTTCAATGTGCAGTTTGTTTTGTCGCTGCTAGGGTCTGCTGTACGACGACCGTCCCGTGTGTTTGACGAGCTCCCCTGCGTTCGTGGGTGAGCACAAATGACATCTCCTCCCCCCCTTAATTTGCTCTATTCCGGTCTTCGTGCCGATGAAACTTGCTAGCTATAAGTGTCTTCAATCATCGGTATGCATAGCCAGTATGCGTCTCCCGTTCGAAAGGGTAGCATCTATAAATATGCATGTCTTTGCATATTTATAACCGTCATCCTTTCAAATTGTCCAATGTTATCCATGGACAGCCCGAGTATGTGTAAATTGGGTTCGTTTTCCCGTATGCTCTGCTCTGGATCCGATGCGGAATTTCATCACTGCCTCCCTGTTGTTCTCCGGGTACACAACCTCTCTGCTTATTGCCGAGATGTGTATCAGGAGAACATCGGGAAGGTACTACCGAAATTCTATGTCGGATCCAGAGTAGAGCATGGGAAAACAAACCCAATCTACACATACTCGGGTGGGATTAGGACCTATCTCTACCTATTAGCGTGTAGGTTGCATGGACATAATAAACTGACAAACTTGATTACCAGATGCATATAGATGATGAATTATATATATATGTATTTCTTGTGTGTTTAGTAGGTAGGCAAGATGGGTGATCGTGCTTGGATGTACACTGGTCACCCTAGTCAGAAAGACATGACCAATGAATGGTTAACAAAAACCAGGGGTTTTTTCAGAGCCACATTTGCAAATGGCCAGCAAAAACATGGTGCCCCTGTCCCAAATGCGACAACATTAAAAGGCAGAAAGAGTTTGAAATGGGTAAACACCTGCAGAAATGGGGTTTTATGCCTAATTATACTGTGTGGACTTTTCATGGTGAGTCTGACCAACGTGCTAGAGCTGAGGTGGTTCGTCGTTGCACCGACGAGCATGGTACCGGGATTGAAAACATGGTGCAAGACTTTGATGATGCTCGGGATTAGGACGATGAGATGGAGGAATCTGCAAAGGCCTTCTATGAAATGTTGGAGTCTTGAAAACGTCCTCTCCACAAGCACACTGAGCTTTGTCAGCTGGATGCCATCGTGCAAGTAATGGCTCTGAAGGCTCAATTCGACCTAGGCAGAGAATTCTACGACGCGATGATGACGATATTTGGACGCTTTCTACCCAAAGGCCATGTACTACCTGCAAACCAGTACCAGTCACACAAAATCCTCCATGTACTTAAGATGCCCTATGAGAAGATACATGCCTATGAGAATTGATGTGCCCTATGTAGGCTTGAATATGTGGCCTTGAACAATTGCCCCATTTGCAATTCTTCCAGGTATATTGTCGTAGACAACGGTATGGGTGAGAAGATTCAGACCAAAATCCCCTTTAATGTTCTTCGGTATCTGCCAATCGTACCAAGAATTCAACGTCTTTTCATGGTCGATGAGACGGCCAGACAGATGACATGGCACAAATTGGGCAAAAGAACCGAACTAGATGTGGCTGGGAACAAGATGTTGGTACACACTTCAGATGCTTTTGCGTGGAACCACTTCGATGCATTACATAAATCAGCAAATCCAAGGGATCCTCGAGTTGCCATCGACATGGATGGATTCAATTTGTATGGTATGACGGCAACACAATACAGTTGTTGTCCAGTATTTTTCATTCCACTCAATCCCCCCCGCCCCCGCTGGAGAAATAATAAAAAGAAAGAACATTTTCCTAACGTTGATAATTCTAGGGCCCAAATATCCAGGGAAGAATATGAATGTGTACATGTAGCCACTTAAGGATGAATTTCAAGAAGCTTGGGATAATGAGATCAAGACATACGACGCGCTACCAAAAAGAACTTCAAAATACATGTGTGGTACATGTACTTGATGCATGACTATCCGGTGTATGTGCTATTCGTTGGTTGGTGTGTGCATGGAAGGTTCTCATGCCCCACATGCAAGGCAGCTCTTGAGTTCCGTTGGCTCCAGGCGGGTCACAAGTTTTCTTGCTTCGACATGCATAGACAGTTCTTGGATCTTGACCATAAGTTCAGAGAAGACAAGAAGAATTTCATTAAAGGTAGAGTTGTTAAAAACACTTCACCACCTGTGTTGACAGGCCAACAGACCCTTGATCAGTTAAACGCTCTCGAGCCTGATCCTTTGCGTCCAAGGTATTTCAAAGGGTATAATATGGAACACGCATGGACTCACAAGTCATGCTTATGGGATCTGCCTTACTTCAAAGACCTCATTTTCCCACATAACATCAACATGATGCACAATGAAAAGTATATGTTGGAGGCCATTTTTGGTACACTGTTCGGCATAGAGGGGAAGTCAAAGGATAATCCTAAGGCTAGAATCGACCATGAGGCTCTATGTGATAGACCATTACAAAACTTGTGACAACGGAAAGGAAAGCAAAGCATAGCAAACACAAAGGCATGGTTCAATCTTGGAAGGCCATCTATGAGGGAAATGCTATTGTGGGGGGAAATGCGGTTGATGTTCCCTGATGGGTATGCTGCGAATCTAAAGAGGGGAGCAAGTCTTGAAAAATTGAAAATATTTGGTCTCAAGAGTCATGATTGGTACATATGGCTTGAGCGGGTAATGCCGGTGATGTTGCGTGACTTTATCCCTGAGGATGAATGGCTAGTATTGGCAGAGCTGAGTTATTTCTTCCGTTCTCTTTGTGTGAAAGAACTATCGCCTGACGTGCTAGATGAAATGGAAGAGTTGTCGCCGGAGTTGATCTGCAAATTAGGAATGATCTTTCCACCGGGCTTCTGTAATCCAATGCAGCATGATTTTACATCTCCCGACCGAGGCATGATTGGGGGGGGCAGTTCAAAATCGATGGTGCTTCTCAACTGAGAGGATGTATAAGACGCTTCAAGATAAATGTGAAAATAAACGTAGAGTTGAAGCATGGGTGAGGCATTCATTACTAAGGAGGCGGCAAACTTTGTGACAGCACACTACGAAGCCAAAAATCATCATTTGCATAACCCGAAGCCTCGGTACAATGATGGCAAGCCTAAAAAAGGTCGATCCAACCTTAGCCTATTCAAAAGGAAGCTCGCACCAGCCGGTGCTTAGAAAGGGAAATCGTTGGATGTCGAAGAATGGTGGACCATTTCATTGTATATCTTCAACAACCGAACAGAAGTGCGGTCGTACATCGAGTAAGTTCTCGGTAAATTATTGTTCTGCAACTTCTAATTCGTTTGAACTGCTCTTATTCCCGGATATTTGATATAGTTGATAGGTTGCCGAATTCTCGGATGGAGCGGACATCGAAAAGGATTCCGTCGAAGAGTATGAGATTCTGGAAAAGCATGGAGGCGACTATCCCGGTTTCATCTCTTGGTTCAAACAAAGGGTAATTAATTACCATTACTGGACCATTTGATTTCTTGGTCTAATTTGCGGCTAATGCATCCATTCTTCCGTATTAAACTTGTAGGCTGATGCACAGTCTATGGACGCCGAGTTGAGACAAGTCGCTAATGGTTTTGACTATAACGTCTGTTCATTTGACAAATAAGACATCAATGGGTATCGCTTTCGTACCTTTGGCAAAGAGCTATCTATGCCCGACGTAAAGACTACAAATTGTTGTGTCTCTTCTATCAGCGAAGGAGGTACTGAGTATTATGGAAGAGTTGAAGCAATTAATGAACTTCTATTCTATGGTGAAAACCCACCGACCATCATAGTCTTCAAATGTTATTAGTTTCAGACGAAGGAGACTAGAAGGACTCATGAACATATAGGGCTAGTCAAAATCAACCAAAGCACCCATTTAGATGTTCCCGATGTCTATATTACGGCTCAACAGGCGACACAAGTTTTCTATCTACCGTAGGCCTGCCAAACTGATCCAAATCTGAAAGGTTGGGATGTCATTTATGAAGTGCCGCCAAGTTTTAGACCACCTACCCTCAATGAAGAGGATTACGAACCTCACATTAACCCAGCCACATATGAAGGAGAATTCTTCCAAGAAACACGTATGTCCAAAAGACGTTTCAAGAACCGCTCTACTTCACCCCAGAACATTGAAGTAGACAGCGATAGTGAATCTGTCTTAACCCCTGAGCCGGAACAGGAAGAGCCAGAAGAAGAAGAGGTTACTGCTGCGGAAGACCTGTCACTTCTTGAACTATTACATACTAGAGGCCTTCCACATGTTCTTCCTGATAGTGATGATGATGATGCATTTATTGATGATAGTGATGATCATGATGCATTTACTGATCCCGAAGCATATATAGACGATCAAGATTATTATTAGTTCATCTCAGGTATTCAACTATTATTATATACATATAAAAAAATATTACTCATGTTGGTATTTATGATGATGATACACTTAAATTATATACATTTTATTACTCATGTTGGTATTTATGTTGTACTAATTTCATTTACTCTTTGTCATGGCAGGTGTTAAAAGATGGTGGGAGTGGGTTGAGAGCACTCCGAGGCTCCTTCTTCGTCGGCGGGTGGTGGGATGGTTACTCCCATTCCTGCACCGTCTCTCCGAAGAGTGTTGCTCTCTACTATGCATGGAGTGGCCGCTTCTTCGACGACCGTGGCCCCCATGAGAAGAGTTCGACCCCTTGCGAAGAAGAGAGCTACTAAAGGTACACGTGTCCACGAGAGATGTAGGGTGGCTGCCACACCTTCCTCGCCGCCACCCCCACCTGATTCACTTGAGTATAGGACTGCTAGGGTGGACCCGCCTGAGGTGGAGGCTACATGGACTCCGGTTCACGAGCCTTAGGTCGACAAGACTCGTGTCCCAAAGGCTTCATTCCAGGAGACTCCGGAGCAAAGCTGGGATGAGGGTACGCCCCAAGAGACCCAGTGGGATACCTAGCCTGATCTGGGTCAGCCGGAGCGAAGTGGCCATGCTGATAGCGACGAGGAGCTGGGTGAGGGGGCCACCGTCTACCTGCGTGGTAGTACGGGGCTCCCGCTCGTGTCGGTGACCCGCGAGCAGAGTGGGGACAAGTAAATTCATTTACTCTTATTTAACCTTTTGCCTTGACGTTTTCTCAAATATGTAATGTGTTGGATTTAATTTGTCATACTGCAGGGGTTGGATTGTTGCCAAGGGTGTCCGCAAGCCCAACAACGTCCTTGGTGTGCTTTGCTGGCAAAACTTCTCAGGGTTTGTTATGTTTCCCGGTCGGGGTCGAGAGGTAGGAATGACCTGGGAGCACTACTTGGGTGCCCCTGCCCCGCAGGAGGTGGAGATCAACGGTGTTTTGTGCCACACGAGGGCCGACATGGTGATGAGACAGTTCTGGGTAATTTCACCTTTACACAATTAAAAATCAACAATAGCTATTTATTGTGCTAATCAGTGTTGTCTCGTTTGCAGACCTTCTACAGGTCTGAGGAGGGATACGAGGAGGCGGTGGCAAAGGTTATCGAAACCGAATGGCGCCGCCTACTTCAAAACTGGCGGCACGAGGCTCGGGTGTAGGTCGTTCGAGACTACTATGCCTTGCAGCGTATTAGGAAGGGAAAGGGGAAGTGCCGCGATTCTAAGATGGAGAAGGAGCATTACATGAAGGTAATTACATATTATTAAGGCCTTGTAGTTAGTTTCCTTGATTTGATTCTTATGCGTAGCGCTCAAATTTCTCTTTATTAACTTAGGTGCCCCCGAGATGGTGTGTGGATAACATGGATTGTTGGGAGGCCTTGGTGGATTAGTGGTGCTCCGAAAAGTTGGAGCCCAGCCACAACACTACCAAGGATAGGCATGGCAAAATGGCTGGTGTGCCACACCATCAAGGGAACGTCAACTTAAATGAGTTTGGTGAGAACTTTTTATGTGGTTTGCTTCACGACTCATGCAATTCATTCTTAATGCTAGCTTGAGCCCTTTACTAATAATTTTTCCTCTCTCGCTCTTTTAGGCGCGTCATAATAAGACGGAGGTGCCAGAGATGTACGACCTCTATGCGATGGCTCATACTGCCTCGTACAAGAAGGTCAAGGCATTCTCTGAGTCTGACCTCGATAATCCCGAAAACTTCACCAACATCTCCTCCCACCACTAGCTCATGAAGCACAGAGATCACGCGAAGGCGAGGAAAGGGGAGGACTTTACCCCAAGCCAGGGGCCTATTGATCCAGAGCTGGTGATGATAGCTGTCAACGGGAGGCCCCATGGCTCGATCGCCATTGGAGATGGCCTTATACATTGTCCTAGCACTCTCCAGCAAATAAAGGCATGCCAAACGAGCTCCTGTCCTGAGATAACACCTCGTCCACGGCCAGTCGAGCTCGCCATCGAGGTGAGTTTAATGGACTCAACTATCTTTCCGCATTACGTTGTGTGTGCGAACCAAGATGATTACAATGTTAACAATGAGTTGTCTTGCAGGCTGCTATTCTGAAAGAGAGAGAGAGGCAACATAGATGCTTTTGGTGGCAAAGGATAAGGAGATGAAGGAGTTGGAGGAGAGGATGGCTGTGTTGATGAAGGCGGAGAGGGCATGGAACGATGCATCTAACAGGGCCATGTATGAGCTCTTTGTGGTAAGTTTCTTCTTCATATTTGTCAAATATTGCATTTTAATGTCCGTTCATTAATAAATAAAAAGTTTGACTTGTCGAAACCAAATGTACAGTCTATGTGCGAGAAGACTGGCCACGCCCCTCCGGCGATGCTAGTCATTAACATGGCAAGGACGGTGAGTTTCATTTCAATGCAGTGATCTTTTGAGTATCATCATGCTAACGACACATTACAAATGATGTTTGGTGCAGAATATATCCCGAAATGCATCGCATGACCCTTCTACAAGGGAGCCTTCTCCAGGTGAAACAAGCCAGAACCAGCGTGCTTCACCTCCGTGCTGACGAGAATGGTATGTTTTTCTAGTGTTTTGCTTAACAACCGCATAATGATGGCTACTTAGCCCCAAAATGGCATAATAAGCATAGTTAGCTCCTAAGTGACCTATTTTTACCTAATTTAGCTCTAAAATGACATATAGTTAGCTTAGTTTCCTCCTAAATGATGTAGTAAGCTAAATTAGCTCCAAAATGCCTATTTTATCAAAAATGACCTATACTTCGCTTAGTTAGGTCCAAAATGGCATAATAAGCTAGCTAGCTAGCTCCAAAATTACCTATTTTACCAAAGTTGGCTATTAAATGAGTTATAATTAGCTTACTAGGCTTCAAAATGGCATAATAACCATAGTTAGCTCCTAAATGACCTATTTTTACCTTCTCTTCTTCATCTAGTCTTCTTCTAATTTTGGAGCTTCCCATTTTGCAGATTACATTCACTTCACGGAAGTTTGAATTGATGGAGTGCTTGGGTTACTTGTATTTTTTATTTTGTATCGATGAACAATGTGACACTTGCTACATATGTATATGAAACTATGTATGTATGGATGAAACCATTGTAATATGGTTGGGTATAGATGAAACTTACATAATATGTATGGATGAAACTTGTTTGAATATGGTTATCAGTATGGCAACATATTTATTTCTGTGAAATATATATATATATGTCATATTGCTGTGAAAATTGTTTTAATAAAAAATAAAAATAAAGGAAAATGGGCTTACTCTTTGCCGTCGGTGGGCTGACGGCAAAGAGGGGCCATGGGCAGACGGCGAAGGGGGGATCACTGGGGGCAAATGGCCTTACTCTTTGTTGTTGGCCCACCGACAGCAAAGGGGACGCAAGGCCGACGGCAAAGGTGGGGGCCCAAGGCCAACGGCAAAGGGGGACCCCAGGGGCAAAGGGCCTTACCCTTTGACGTCCACCCACCAACGACAAAGGGGGGCATAAGGCCGACGGCAAAGGGGGCGGACAGCAAAGAACTGCCATTAACACTTGACGTCCGTAGCCCCTGAGTCTGCCATCCAAATTCGTTGTTGTCCTCTCCCCCACAGCAAAGATTCTTTGCCATCCGTGGTCCTGAGGCTGATGGCAAAGGACCGTTTTACCGGGTTTTCTTTGCTGGAATTTTTGCCGTCTGCTGACGGATGGCAAAGGCCTTTGCCATCCGGTGTCCTGCCCTTTGCTGTTAGCCATGGCAGCTGGCAAATTACTTGATTCCTGTAGTGACAAGTGACAGTAAATTTCAGCACACTATATACATTTTTTCCTTACCAAATTCCACTTACAAAAGGTGCTTCACTCCTTGGTAACGGCGCCAGAAAAGAGTCTTGATGACCCACAAGTATAGGGGATCTATTGTAGTCCTTTTGATAAGTAAGAGTGTCGAACCGAATGAGGAGCAGAAGGAAATGACAACCCGTTTCCAGTAAGGGATTCTATGCAAGCACTGAAATTATTAGTAACATATAGTTTTGTGATAAGATAATTCGTAACGAGTAACAAGTAACAAGTGTAGCAAAGGTGCATCAAGGTAGCCCAATCCTTTTTGTACCGAAGGACAGGCCTAGACAAACTCTTATATAAAGCAAAGTGCTCCCGGGGACACATGGGAATTTCTGTCAAGCTAGTTTTCATCATGCTCATTTGATTCCCGTTCATTACTTTGATAATTTGATATGTGGGTGGGCCGGTGCTTGGGTGCCGCCCTTACTTGCACTTATGATTAACCCCTATTGCAGGCATCCACAACTACGAAAGAAGAATTAAGGTAAACCTAACCATAGCATGAAACATATGGATCCAAATCACCGCCTTACGAAGCAACACATAAACTAGGGTTTAAGCTTCTGTCACTCTAGCAACCCATCATCTAGTCATTACTTCCTAATGCCTTCCCCTAGGCCCAAATAATGGTGAAGTGTTATGTAGTCGACATTCGCATAACACCACTAGAGGAGAGCCAACATACATCTCATCTAAATATCAAACGAACACCAAATTTACATGATTACTTATAACAAGACTTATCCCATGTCCTCACGAATAAATGGAACTACTCACAAAGCATGTTCATGTTCAAAATCAGAGGAGTATTAATTATCATAAAGGATCTGAACATATGATCTTCCACCAAGTAAACCAACTAGCATCAACTACAAGGAGTAATCAACACTACTAGCAACCCACATGAACCAATCTGAGGTGTTGAGACACATATCGGATACAAGACATGAACTAGGGTTTGGAGAGGAGACGGTGCTAGTGAAGATATTGATGGAGATTGACCCCCTCTCGATGAGAGGATCGTTGGTTATGATGATGGTGATGGGGTTATTACCCCTGGGTAGGCCAAAGTAACGGGGTTCTCTCCCCCTCTTCAAGAAAAAGTATGTGGTCGGCTGCTTATAGCCGGCTGACGCGCAGCCGGTAGGTGTGTTGCCGGCTGGATCGAGGACGGCTGGTAAGGGAGCCGACTCGGCCCCCAGCCTGCTGCCTTCGGGCCGGCTCCTTTGTTAACCCCTAGTCGGACAAGCTCCCGTCCCATCCCTCTACACGCGGGAACGGCGACATGACTGGACCTGCATGACGGGGACCAATGTAGCCATAGTGATCGCGGACACCTGGGCGCATGTGGCTACAGTTTGGTCGGTCGTACCGTTGACCTTGTCCGACCGCGACCGGGTGGGGCAACAGTTCTGTCATGCCCCCACCCACTCGATTACCTACTCTGGCGTGGCTAAAATGTAGCTGGCCATACTGGAGACTTCGGTCGGCTGGCACAAGAGAATGCCGCCCGGGCGGCCCGTGCCGTAGCAGGTGGGCAAGGGCCAATCATAGAGCCGGCTGGCTGGCCCTAGCGAGCGATGGAAACACGTGGCCGGTGGACCCTACGGGTAACAAGACGACTCACGGGGCGGCCCCCCCTAGCCAGCTGGAGAGGCTGCCAGCCGAGTCCCTCCATTCTGTACCCCAAGAATATTGTAAGCCGGGGGGTTGGCCTATAAAACCCCCCGAGCCCCCCATGCCACAGGGACAGAAGAATCTCTCTCTCTCACACACCCACCCACGAGACGCTTCCCACATATCCACCTTCGTAGTGGAGAAAGGCGAGCCGACTGCTACCTCTTCCTCCTCTAGAAAACAACTCCAGGAGCAACCTTATAAACATACCTATCCATCAACTAGACCAAGCAAGACTAGGGGTGTTACCTCCCATGGAGGGCCCACAACCTGGGTACATCACGCATCACCACCGTTTGTGCCTAATCCCGTACCCGGAGCCCATCGGCGTCCTCCGGACCTAACCACCTTTGATAAGACTACCCATGGCATCTGTCGTGAGAAAACGATGACAGTTGGCGCCCATCATGGGGAAGTAGGCGGCTTCATCCGGATTCATGCTTCGGGCGGGACCCCTCGCCATTCCCTGCCACCGCCGCACGTCCAGGCAAAACCGTAGACTCGTGGGGCTTTCTCCAGTAGGCCCTGCGGGCAGCATCGTCGACCTCACGCTCGACATCAATGCGCTCACCGAGTGCTTTGGCAGGCTAAGCCTCACCGAAGCGCCAGTCGCCGATGAGAACCCTAGCCAGGTGCTCGACTACGCCGACCCGCCCACGGCTATGGGCGCACTCGTTGCGACCTAGTCCAGCGGCTGTCACATCCGCATGGGAGCGATGGCCATCATTTCCTCCACCTCCTCCAATCGTGCACGGGCCGAGGCCGATGCCGCCGTGGCCTGCGTCGGCACCTTCGATCCGCTTGGCGCGGCCCTCGGGGCCTAAGCACCCCCATTGCCCTGACGGCAAACACTGATGTCCCCACAGCCGAGCTGGAGGCAGCTCACCGCCTCCTGTTCGAGGACACCAGCACCCTCGTGGCCACGCGACACCGCATGAAGGCCGCTTAGCGGGAGTATGCCTCCTCCTACGGTCTCACCCCGCCTGGCATCGAGCCCATCCGCCATGGGGCTGTACGCGACTGCGGACGTGTGGTCACCGAAATCATGGGCGGCAACATGCCCATCTACGACACCCCCGCGGCCAACCTGCGAGCCGCCAAGGTAGCCTACGAGGATTTCACAACCTTGGAAGGCAAAGAATGTGTCGCCCGCGAGCGTCACATCAAGGACCTTGTTGATGCCGCCGACGAGCAGCAGCATCAGCTCGCGGCGGGAGGCGCCGCCTCCGAAGGCCCCTAGCTCGAGCGCAAGGGCACGGGGACTACTGGCCGTTAGCCGGCTCAGCGCTCCTGCTCCCCTCGCGCCTCCGAACGCCGGGTCGAGGCAAGCAACCCCCAGCACTCTCAGCTACCGGGGAACGAGTAGACGGCTGTAAACAACCGGCGCACCAACAACCCGCCTCGTAGCGGCCGCCACCACAAGGCACCGGCTGCCGGCAACCGATGTAGCCGCGGGCGTACGCCTCCCCCACGGCGCGAGCCGGAACGGTCAGTTCCGCCTGTCATCCGCCCCGAACTCTCGGCCCGGCTCGGACCACATGTCCCCCACTGCGAGTATGATGCCCGTCTCCACATCGACCGGCTCGCATAGTTGGCCCCACTCGAGGAGGAGGGATTGATTGGCCCAGCATGTTTTGGCCCTCGGATCCGCAATGAGTCGTTCGCAACCGGCTTCACGAGCCCGTGAGACACCCCAAAGTACAATGGGGTTGCCAAACCTGAAGACTAGTTGATCGAGTACACCATCGCGGTCGGCATCGCCAGGGGAACAAACGGGTAACCGTCCACTAGGCTCCCCTCATATAGATCGGCTCGGCCCGCACCTGGCTCAATAGCCTGGCGGCCGACAGCATCAACACCTGGACGGACTTTGAGGAAGCCTTTGTCCGCAACTTCACTGGCACCTACAAGCGGCCTGGCCTCCCCCATGAACTAGCCATGTGCGTTCAGGGGCCGGACGAGTCCCTCCGCGATTACTTCACCCGGTGGACCGAGCTCCGCAACTCCTGTGAGGGGGTGCACGAGGTGCCAGCCATAGAGTACTTCACCGAAGGCCGTCGCGAAGGCATCCCCCTCAAGCACAAGCTCCTGTGCTCTAAGACGGCAACGCTAGCCGATCTCATGACCAAGGCGGACAAGTACGCCACGACCGACCCTACCATTCGGGTCAAAAGGACCTCACCCGCCAAGGCAACGCTGACGCCGGCAGTGTCCCGACCGGCTGCCGACAATCGGTAGCCGCAGAACAACGAGCACAAGAATGACCAGCCCGACTCCCGCTACGAGAGCCGGCACGTTGCCACCATCGAGGAGTAGGAGCCGGCTGCCCAGTCTTCTAGCCAGCGCTAGCACACTAGCAAGGCTGCCTCGCAGCCCAAGCTCACGTTCGAGCAGATGCTCGACCTCCCCTGCAAGAACTACTCTGGGTCCAAGCCCTTCATGCACACGCTCCGGCAGTGCAGCTTCTCACAGCGGCTGGCCCGTGGGGACGGCCTTCCGGCTTCTCCCGCGCCGCTAGCCTGTGCGCCGGGCCCAGCACCATCTGTCGCCTCGGTTCCGGCTCCGGCTCCGGCCCAGAACGATGATTGCCTACACGACCAATTCCCCAACCAGGACAGTTGCTACATCGTCTTCACCAGTGAAGAGACGAGCAAACATGCTCAACGACGGCTCCATCGTGAGGTGAACGCCACCATGCTGGCAACTCCCCAGTTCATGCACTGGTCGGAGAAGCCATTCAACTGGAGCCGGGCAGATCACCTGGCCGTGATGCCGAGTTCCAGCTGCTATGCCCTGGTCCTCGACCCCGCATTGCCACCGAGAAGCGCACCTGCCACTTGTCACGGGTGTTGATTGATGGTGGCAGTAGCATCAACATCCTCTACCTCGACACGATGCGCAAGCTAGGGTTAAAAATAGAAGACCTTCAGGCAAGCCGGACGGTTTTCCACGGCATCGTACCGGGAAAGTCCTGCTCCCCTATCGGCAAGATTGATCTTGACGTCCTCTTTGGTTGCCCCGGTCACTTCTGCCGCGAGCCGGTGTTGTTCGAGGTAGTGGACCTCAAGAGTCCCTACCACGCGCTGCTGGGCCGACCGACCCTCGTCAACTTCATGGCTGTCGCCCATTACGCCTACCTCAAGCTCAAGATGCCAGGCCCCAAGGGAATAATCACCATCGCGGGAGACTACAAGATGTCGCTCGAGTGCGCTCGGGACGGCAACCGGCTGGCCGAGGCCCTGGAAATTGCCGAGGAAAAGCAGCAGCTCGACCGGCTCATGGCCGTTGCTACCAGCCAGCCGGCCATATCGGCTCCTCCATCATAGTCGGTCAGCGAGGCCTCCTTCCAGCCTTCCAAGGACACCAAGCAGATCTAGCTTGACCCGGCCAACCCCGCTCCGTGCGTCACCATCGGCTCCCGCCTCGACAGCAAATAGGAAGGAGAGCTCGTTGACTTCCTCCGTGAGAATCGGGACATCTTTGCACGGTCCCCCAAGGATATGCCGGGTGTTTCGAGGAAGTTCGCCGAGCACAAACTACACGTCCGACCAGACGCTAAACCAGTCAAGCAACCTCTATGCCGTTTCTGTGAGGAGAAGTGGCGTACTATAGGAGAAGAGATCACCCGGATGCTTGCAGCCGGCTTCATCATGGAAGTTTTCCACTCGGACTGGCTGGCCAACCCAATCCTGGTGCTGAAGAAGAACAAGACCTAGCGCATGTGGATCGACTACACCAGGCTGAACAAGGAATGCCCCACGGACCCACTCACCTTGCCGCAGATCGATCAGGTCATCGAATCCATGGATGGATGCGATTTGTTGTCCTTCCTGGATGCCTACTCCGGCTACCACTAGATCAAGCTGGATCTGAAGGACCCGCTCAAGACCTCCTTCATCACGCCTTTTGGGGCCTATTGCTACATCACCATGTCCTTCGGCCTAAAGTATGACGGCGCCACCTTCCAACGGTGCATGGAGAAGTGCCGCCTGCTTCAGATAGGCAGGAACATCCACGTCTACGTCGATGACATTGTCGTCAAGACCAAGAAGCATTTCAGCCTCCTCGACGATCTACGGGATACCTTTGCGAACCTACGCGAGTACAAGATCAAGCTCAACTTGGAGAAGTGTGTCTTCGGTGTCCCAACCGGCCAGCTCCTGGGTTTCTTCATGTCGGCTCACGGCATCAAAGCTAACCCAGAGAAGATCAGTGCGATCGAGCGCATGCCCAAGCCGAGTCGGCTCCGCGATGTCTAGAAGTTCACCGACTGCCTCGCCTCGCTCAATCGGTTCATTAGCTGGCTGGGGGAGAAGGCCTTGCCCCTCTACGGGCTCCTTTGCAAGACGGCTCTGCTCGAGCCGGGCCGCACAAAGAAGCAGGGAATGTTCGACTGGCCCAACGAGGCGGATGAGGCCTTCTGCGGCCTCAAGCGGGCTCTCACCCGCGTGCTCATCCTGGTCGCACCGGCTGAGAAGGAGCCCTTGCTCGCGTACATTGCGGTGACCACTCGCATCATCAGCGTCGTCTTGGTGGTCGAGTGGCCGGGGGAGGGCAAATTCCTGCCGGTCCAGCGCCCCGTCTACTACCTCAGCGAGGTTCTCTCCGCCTCCAAGCAAAACTACCCCCACTACCAGAAGATGTGCCATGGCATTTATTTTGTTGCCAAGAAGGTCAAGCAGTACTTCCAGGAGCACACCATCACCGTGGTGAGCACGGCCCTGCTCGGCGAGATCATGAGCGGCCGAGACTCCACTGGTTGGATCGCCAAATGGGTCATCGCCCTTGCCGACCACGAGATCCGGTATGATCCGCGTACCGCCATCAAGTCGCAGGCGCTGGCCGACTTCCTCGTCGACTGGGTGAAGACCGCGTTCGTTCTGCCTCTCCCAGACTCCACGCATTATCGCATGCATTTCGACGGCTCAACAATGAGGACCGGCCTGGGTGCCGGCACAGTCTTCTCCTCCCCAAAAGGTGACCAGCTCAAGTATGCCCTCCAGATCCACTACGCCGCCTCCAACAACGTGGTAGAATACGAGGCCATCCCCCATGGCCTCCGGCTCGCCAAGGAGATCGGCATCAGGCGCAGCTTATGCTTCGGTCACTCCGACCTCGTGGTGGAGCAGGTCTCTGGCGAATGGGATGCCAGGGATGCCAACATGGCCAGCGACCGCTTCCTCGCATAGCAACTCACCAGGTCCTTCGAGGGTTTTGAGTTCCACCACATCCCGCGGGCGGACAAGGAGGCGGCCAACACGCTGGCAAAGATCGTCTCCACCCGGCAGGTCATCCCAGCTGGCGTCTCCCTCGAGCGGCTGCTCAAACCATCAATCAAGCCTTCCCCAGAGTTAGAGTCCATCTTCGTACCGGCCGACGCTGCCGGCTCATCGGTGGCTCTGGGTGCTCCCTCGGCATCTTAACCATCAGATCCTCCTACCCCGGCTACCTTGTCGGTGCCGGATCAGCCGGCCCAGCCAGCTGTATCCGAAGCAACCGGCTCCGACGCCATGGCTGTCATGATGGCAGTCGACGCCCCTCCTGCCGTCCCCAACTTGGATGCTGGCGAGCCGGCCCCGGGGGCTGGCAAGCTGGTCTCGGGGACTGATCACCCAGGCCCGAGGGCTCCCGAGACAGCCCCCGTCTCGGGTCCCTCATGGGCCCAGCCCATTTTGGCGTTCCTTCTACATGGTGAGCTCCCCTCGGACGAGGACACAACAAGAAAAATCCAGCGCCGTGCCTCGGCCTATAGTATCATCAATCGCGAGCTCATCCATCGCAACACCACCGGCGTCTTCCAATGGTGCGTCAAGTCGGAGAAGGGTCAGGAGATCATCGTCGACATCCACCACGGCGAATGCGGGCACCGTGCCGCCTCCAGGACCCTGGTGGCCAGGGCCTTCCGCCACGGTTTCTACTAGCAGACCGCTTTGGAGGCGGCCAAGAAGTTGGTCGATGAGTGTGAGGGCTGCCAGTGCTTCAGCATGTAGAGCCACCTACCGGCCACGATCCTCCAGACCATCCCCCTCTCGTGGCCTTTCGTAGTCCGGGGGCTGGACATGGTGGGTCCCTTCAAGACCGCATGGGGCAGCATGACAAATCTTCTAGTGGCCATCGACAAATTCACCAAATGGATCGAGGAGAGGCCAATCAGGAAGTTGGACGGCCCCACGGCCGTCCAGTTCATTGATGACATCATGGTTCGCTATGGCGTCCACCATAGCATCATCACCAACAACGGCACGAACTTCGCCAAGGGCGCGCTCGCGCATTTCTGCTCCAAGCAAGGCATCCGGCTCGACCTGGCGTCCGTCGCTCACCCACGGTCAAATGGCCAGGTCAAGAGGGCGAATGGCCTAATCCTATCCGGTATCAAGCCTCGGCTCGTAACACCACTGGTGACGTCAGCCGAGTACTAGGTCGACGAGCTACCGATTGTCCTTTGGTGAGGTCAACCGGCTACACGCCCTTCTTCCTTGTATACGGGTCCGAGGCAATCATACCCACCAACATTGAGTTTGACTCGCCTCGGGTCACCCTATACACGGAGAAGGATCCAAAGGAGGCGAGAGAGGACCGCGTCGACGTACTCGAAGAAGCCCGCGAACTGGCCCTGAGCCGGAGGGCCATCTATCAACAGAAGCTCCGACACTACCACATCAAGCGGATCGGACCGCTCTCCTTCCGCGAGGGAGATCTGGTGCTTAGGCGGATCTAGCGGACAACCGACCAGCACAAGTTGTCCTCCACATGGGAGGGCCCGTTCATCGTCAGCAAGGCACTTCACAACAACGCGTACTACCTGATAGAAGCGCAAGTGAGACGCCTCCGATGAGGAGACAGAGCGCCCGTGGAACACGACACTTCTCGTCCGTTTTACTACTGAAAAAACCAGTGTATGTATGTATACTTCCCCTTTTCGGCTTATGAATGCAATGGGTGCCCCAAGACGACTCTTGGGACATGCCACTTTCCACTTCAAATCTTGTCAATTCAATTCGCCGGCCCCTGGCCCCGGGGGCTCGCCGGCTAGTCTTAACGTCCTCCCTCGAGGTAGATCAAGTAGTGTGAGCTAAGTAAGTCCTCCCACCCTCCCAGCTATAGACTGGCCCCTGGCTGTCTGACTTGCGGGGTCCGGGGGCAAAGCGTGATTCACACGAAAAACCGATCACTAGGCGGTCGCCGACTAATTCTAGCCAGTTCATGTTCCTTCCTCTGTCACTTGCCTTACCGAAAAAGTCCTTGTGGTTCCTAAACTCAGAGCCGGCTCCCTTGAGGCGGACGCCCCGTCCTAGCTATAGACCGGCTCCCGGTTGTCGGGCTAGTGCGGTCGAAACCAAGGGGGGGAAGGAATTGAGCTAACGGAACCTAAGGGGCAAACAAAGGGAAGGGCAAGCCGGCACGCATAAAAACTTACTTTGCAACAACCAGAAACTTCATAATTAAAAAAAGGCCCATGACCATTTCGATTCATCACAATACACCCGCACTGGGTGGACTTGAGTCTAACCTGTAGAAAAAACAAAAGAAAAGTAAAGACGCCCGGCCCGGAGGTGGTCGCGGCCTTCGGGTCGGCTTCCGTGGCCTTCGGGGCAGCCTCCGTGGTCCCAGCCGTCTTGCTGCCACTATCAGTGCTGGAGTTGGTGCTCTCATCGGCCACCTCCTCATCCTCCGGACCTTGGGGGTTTCCTAAGGAGTCCTCTGCTACCGGCTCGCCGTCCTCGCCAAGGTCCGGCACGAACTCGTCCGGGTCGACATACGCGGCGAGCTCATTGGCCCGGTGGACGAGGACGGCCTTGCGTGCTGCCCGCTCCTCAGCCGGCTCATCTCGCATGGTGGTCAGACGGTCCAGGTCAATGTCACAGTACCACAACGTGACGAACCGGAGCGCCATTTGCATGCCGGCTCGAGCCACTGATGCCTTCGAGACCTCGAGCCGGGCCATAGCGTTCTCCAGCCACAAAGCCACGCGGCTCTCCGGGGCCCCACGACCTGGCCACAAGGCAGTGATGACCTCCTTGCCGGTCGTCTTCACCCGCTCCATGCTCCGCTCGAGGTGGATCAGTCGGTTTTCTATGGCCAGCCCAAGCTCCACGATATCCCAAGCGGCATCCCCCTCGATGGTGTGCCCGCCCACCCAGAGATATTCCGGGTGCTCCTCGATGGCACGCTCAGCGCAGCGCTGGGTTTCTAGGAAACGCCCTAAAGAAGAAAGGGAAGAATGAGAAGAGGACAACTTAAGGACAAGAAGAAAGCAGCTAGCTGAAAAATAAAAACTGGTACTTACGCTCAAAGGAGTCGTCCAGCTCAATGGCAAAGTGGACCGACGAGTCCCGCTCCGACACCAGCGCCGCCGCCGCCTCGGCGAGGGAAACCCTACGCTCCTCGAGCGTCCTCTAAGGTGGGTCACCTTGTTTTGGAGGGCGGCGGTCCATTGGGCAGCGTCATCGGCTTCCTTGACGGCCTTCTCCTTGGCCGTCACCTCCCGCGCCACATCAGCTCTTAGGCGGTCTTGGGCTGCCTGCCCGTCCACCAGCAGGGCGCCTAGCCATCCCTCTCCTAGGTAACCGCTTGGATGCTCTGCGGAGGGTTGTCAGCTCCCCTATGAAGACCGCACCGGTTTTCTCCTCCCGGAGGGTTGTCAGCTCCCCTACAAAGCAAAACTGGCGTCAGCCGAACATTCCAGGCCTATCCCGGCAGGCGAGCAGCCGGCCCGGCTCCCGAGGGCTATGTGCCGCCCCCCAGACCAAACATACCTCGCACCCTTGCCAGCTCCTCCTCCAACCGGTAGAAGCCATGCTTGCAACGGTTGTGGATGGCGACCGCCTCATCAAACAGCTCCTGCCGCCGGGCGTATCCCGCCTGCCACAAGAAGCCAAAGTCAGAAGGAGCACAAGGAGATCCAGCCTGGCTGCCCCACAGTCGGTTAGCCGGCCCGCATCTCGGAGGCTACACCCAGTGGGTGTGCTAGCGTGCCCCCACTGAAAATTTCAACAAGGACAGGCGATGGTTACCTTCGCACGCCGCAGGGTGCTGTCGGCCGCCTCCATGAACCGGGCCAGCTCCTGGTGGCACCGCTCTAGGACACTCCCCAGCTCCCCAAGCGTGGGACCGGGCCGCCTGCCTATGGATCCGGAAGGGTAGGAACGCATGCCAATGCCTCCCAGTCCCGGATCACGTCCAACTATCGTCACCGCCCATCCCGGCATTCGTCATGGTGCCAGCTACCAAGAGGATTGATAACGGTGAGGGTGCAGGAATCGGTCCCCAGTTTCCCCTTGCTCGGTGCTGGTGCCACCCCCTCCTCCTGCCGGCTCGGCGTGATGATCGCAATGGATGGTGCCTCTGTCTCCATGGCCGGTGCCTCTGGCGCCGCCTCGAGGGCCACCGGAGCCTCCGGCATGTCCACTCGGGCCAGCTCGGCCGCGGTCGGCATCACATCCGCCACCATCGGCCGGGTCTCCTTGGGGGCCGGCTGCGTAGCCGCCGCCCTCGGTCGGGCTGCCTCCTCCACAGATGGGGGCGCGGCCGACTCCGCATCCGCCCTTCACGGCTCGCTCAACGGGGGCCTTGACATGCGAGTGATTCCGCCACCAAGTCGAACACGCGCGCGGGGGCCGCGGACCTCCTCCGCCTCCCACTACACGAGGTTCCGGAGTGTGAGGCCCCGCCCTGGGCTCTGGATTTTGAGGCCCATAGCTCCGCGAGTCTCCTCTTCTCCTCGTGCTGTGTGGCCGCATGCTCGCGGGCCAGCCAGTTGGCTGTTTTCGTCGGGTCGACTTGACGACTCCACGTCGTGGATTTTGATGGGATCCCTAAAGCGCATAAGGGTCAAACACCCGCCAACCCACAACTCGGAAAGGAACCCACGCAAGAAGAAGGTCACATACCCGGTGACAATGGGCAGAGCCCGCCTCCTGCGTGCTGGTGGCTTCGGCACGGCCGCCTTCACCCGCTTGCGGGTAGGCAGCGGGACCGCCGGCTCCTCCTGAGCTGGCGTCTTCCCCCGGCTGGTGGCCCCGGCCGTTGGGGCATGAGCCGGCCGCTCCTTGCTCCGCCCGCACCGGCCCTGCTGAACCGAGGGAGGAGGCATCTTCAGGATCCGAACATCATCATCATCATCGTCATCATCATCATCGGTCCAATCCCTGATCATGGGATAGGGAGGATACTCACCGGCTGCGCTGGGCTCGCAGGCTGCGCCAAACCCTCCAGCTGCACTGGGCCTGCCAGCTCCTGGGACGGCCACCTCCTCTTCCTCCCCTGAGGAATCAATCCCCTCTTCAGGTGGTCCTCCTTGCTCTTAGTCCTTGGAGTCGTAATGGTCACGCTCCACCTCAAAGATCTAGGGGTGTGGGATATCCGGTGTGTTCTGTCGCACGAACAACTACGATCAGCACAGAAAAGTAAGATCGGGCACCGGCTGGAGGGGCTTCAAACGAGAAGGGTCGTCTTGACGGAATGTACGAGGGGAGCTCGTCGGTGACGGACGTACGGCTCTTTGCCGAAGGTCCACGACGCTGACGCTAGCTTGAAGGTCGTGATGGCATTTACCCGGTTCACCACCTGAGCTGGCATTTGGTCGACGGTCGTCAGTCGGCAGGGGTCTCGGCGGCCAGACATGTCGCAGATCCAGTGCAGCCTCATCTAGTGAGGCAACACTCGGTGCGTGATGAAGGCCGCCACCAGATCGGAGGCGATTAGCCCCTCCCCACTCCTCAGCTCCACGAGCCGGCCGAGCTCTATGAGAGCGGTTCCGCACTGGGCGGTCCCCGACCAGTTCACCCCGGATGACGGTGCGTTGACGTACTCCGGCAACCGGATGTAATCCTGCTATAGGTCAACGTTCTTCACATAGAAGAATGTCCGATGCCAGCCCTTGATGGAGTCGATGAGGCTAAAGTGTGCGATGCATGAGCCACGGCAACACACCGCCGCGCCCCCGCAGGCGAACGGCTCCTCGACGCTTTTCAGCGCCTTGAGGTAGAACAGGGCCTTGAAGAAGTCCACCAAGGGGAGCATCCCCAAGTAACCCTCGCACAATGTCACGAAGCCCGCAAGGTAGAGAATGGCATTTTGGCTGAGCTGATGTGGTTGGAGGTCAAAGGTGTCCATCATGAGACGGAAGAAGTGGCTCACCAGAAGCCCAAAGCCACGGGAGAAGTGGCAGGAGAAGACGACGAACTCCCCCTCCTGCGGCTCGGGCACCACCTCCTCGCCCGGTGCGCGGGCGGTCACACGCTCCACTAGCGGCAGCATGCGCGCGCGGCGGAGCTTCGCGATGGTGGCCCAGCTCCCCAAGCACCCTTCGGCCATCCTGGTGGTAGGGTTGCGCGGGAGGGCGTGCGAGCGGGGTCACGAGCAGGAAGAGCAGCGACATGCAAGGGAGCGGAGAAGACGAGTGGAAGGAGGACGAGGGGGCAAATGGGGCATGGGTGCTTCCGCCCTTTGCCCTCTCTCCCCTTTTAAATGAGGAGGCCATGACTGGGGGATGTAGGGATTAACTGCGCCCACTCCCCCAGAATCTCCGGGCACACGTGGGCATCCTGGGTCGTAACCGCCGCATCGGGGCACAGAAGATCTCTGCCTGCGTCCCGAGGCCTAGCGGCTAGGCCCACGATCACGTCCCGTTTGCCCACGTGCGCGGGACCCATGTCATCATGACTCACCGCATGGCGCACTGCGGGCCGGCCCGGGTCCCGGGCGGCGCGTCAGGACCCGAGGCGTCGGGAGCGGCCGCCGACCCGGCATCCGTTCAGCTTCAAGCTGGAGGCAGGTACCGCTCGGGGGAAGCCGCCGGCTCCCCTCCGTCTGGCAAACGCGGGCCTCTGCCGGCTTTGGGGACTATTGACAGGGTTATTACCCCCTGGGTAGGCCAAAGCAACGGGGTTCTCTCCCCCGCTTCAAGAAAAAGTATGTGGCCGGCTGCTTACAGCCGGCTGGCGTGTAGCCGACAGGTGTGTTGCCGGCTGGATCAAGGACGGCTAGTCAAGGAGCCGGCTCGGCCCCTAGCCGGGTGGGCATGACCGGTTGCCTTTGGGCCGGCTCCTTCGTTGACCCCTGGGCGAACAAGCTCCGGTCCCATCTCTCTACACGCGAGTATGGCGACATGACTGGACCCCCACGACGGGCACCAATGTAGGCACAATGATTGCTGACGCACGGGTGCGCGTGGCTACAGTTCGGCTGGTCCTACCACTAACCTTGGCCGACCGCAGCCGGGCGGGGCAACAGTGCTGGCACGCCCCCGCCCACTCGATTACCTTCTCCGACATGGTTACAGTGTAGACGGCCATACCAGAGACTTCGGCCGGCTGGCACAAGACGACGCTGCCTGGGCGGCCCGTGCCGTAGTAGGTGGGCGGGGGCCAATCACGGAGCCGGCTAGTGGGCCCTAGCGGGCGATGGGACCGTGCAACCGGTGGACCCTACGAGCGACGAGACGGCTCACGGGGCAGGCCCCCCTGGCCAGCCGGAGAGGCTGCCAGCCGGGTCCCTCCATTTTGTACCCCAAGAATATTGTAAGCCTGGGGGTTGGCTTATAAAACCCCCGAGCCCCCCATGCACATAGACACACACACGGGACGTTTCCCGCATATCCACCTTGGTAGTGGAGGAAGGCGAGCCGACTGCTCCTTCTTCCTCCTCTAGATAACAGCTCTAGGAGCAACCTTGGAAACATACATATCCATCAACTAGACCAAGCAGGACTAGGGGTGTTACCTCCCACGGCTGGCCCTGAACCTGGGTACATCACGTGTCACCACTATTTGTGCCTAATCCCGCACCCGGAGCCCGTCAACGTCCTCCGGCCCCAACCACCTTCGATAAGCCTACCCATGGCATCTGCCGTGAGAAAACGATGATAGATGGCTTCGATTTCCCCCTCCGGGAGGGAGGTTTCCCCGACAGGACCGCCCTGCTGGAGCTCTAGATTGGTTCTGCCCAAGTTCCGCCTCGAGACGGCGGCGCTTCAACCCAAAAGCTCTCTTCTAATTTTTTCTAGGTCAAAACGCTTCATATAGGAGAAGATGGGCATCGAAGGAACCACAGGGGCCCCACAAGCCTGCTAGACGCGGCGAGGGGGTGGCCGTGCCTAGCAAGCTTGTGGCCTGTTGGTTGCCCCCCTCTGGCTGATTCTTGCACCAGTATTTTTTATTAATTCCAAAAATATTCTCCGTAAATTTTTAGGACTTTTAGAGTTGTGTAGAATAGGTATCTTAGATTTGCTCCTTCTCTAGTCTAGAATTCTAGCTGCCGGCATTCTCCCTCTTCATGTAAACCTTGTAAAATAAGAGAGAAAAGGCATAAGTATTGCACCCTAACGCGTAATAACATCCCATAATGCAATAAATATCAATATAAAAGCATGATGCAAAATGGACGTATAAGGGCCCCACGAAGGAGAAGAAGAAGCCAGGCCGAAGCGGCCTTCGTATCCGGGACAAGTCAGAGACTGTGTCAAGGGAAACTCATGCCTCCTCGAATCAAGAGGACCATGAGGATGAAGAGGAAGAGGAGGAGCAGGAGGAGGAGGAGGACAAATCCAAGGGGGAAGGCAATTCCCCCTCACAAGAAATAGGGCGTCATCCCCCTCGCAAGAAATAGGGCGGCGTCATCGGACGCCCCAGAGGAGCTACCCCCTCCAGCCCCGAAGAGGACGCGTCGGGCACAAGTGATCCTGTCCGACGACAGCTCGGACTCAAATACTGAGTCCGATGACCTAGAGGTGGTTCCATGAAGGAACCTCAGGGTCAAGCCCCTAGCTTGAAGGTTAGGATCCGAAGACCTCTTGTTTATCCTTTAAAAATTTATAGTTTATTAACACGCAGGTGCTCATGGATTTTGCAGCCCCCCGCGTGTCCTCCCTACCTATCAAATATCGGGGAGACCCCGCCCGCAAAAATAGCGGAGAGCGGGAATGTCTCGCATCTCGCCACTTCAGTCGCCATGAAGGACACCACGGAGGTGTCATCCCAACATGCTCCTATTGATCCTGGCACCGACAGCGGGGGAGACGACATAATAGCCGAGGCTAACACCTCGGTCACCGAAGATCAGGGGGACGAACCCTAGCCGGACACTAAGGAGGCCTGACGGGCGGCCACTCAGTCCCCTCAAAGTGCATCTCTGGAGCGCACCACACGTCCAAAGGTACTTGTTCAAACCCCGGTCGGTGATCGGGTTGTCCGGTCACCTCTGGCGCCACCTACCAATGGGTGGCCGGTCATGGAGGAGGCTCTATGGAGAGCCTCCATCTCCGAGGAGCACCGCACCCTTATGGGTGCAGTATTACAGAGCATTCAGTCCATCGACAACGGACTGAAGAAGGCCTTCAAGGGTCTCCTAACGGGTTTTCAAGTAAGTTACATGAAACTCTTATTTGCCAAGTTTTTTAGTTATTTTTATTATAATGTACATGGCAGCCCCCGAGCCCTAGGTGAGTTTGAAAAAACTTACCTAGGGGTCAATCATGTATCCGATTCCGGATTAAATACAAATTATGTGTCCGGAGCATTAGAGTAGCGCCTAATAAGGTCGTACATATGATCAGAGTGAACATAGTTCGGGAGTATAGAACCCATGTAACATGTCAACTGCATGTGCATTGCAGGCATCGTCATCGGCGACGGCCATAAATGGCGCCAAACTGGACGAACTGAATTGGAAGCTTAAACGCTACGAGGATGAAGTTGATGCCCTCAACAAAAGATTCAACAAGGCACAAGGTAGGTCAAAACAAAATCCGAATACCTTTGCCCAAACACCCTTTACCCGAACACTGTCCCTGTAGTTTTTCATAATGTTTTAATGTTTAAACAACTTCAGCGAAAGAGGTGGAGAGGCTCAAGGCCAAGCTTCAACAAGCAAAAGACCACGCGACCGCAAGAGTGCGGTGGCCAAAGAAGCGACGACCGTCCTCTCCGCCGTGCGAGCCACCAGCCAGAAGCACAAGGCTTGTGTGGCAGAAGTCCAGCAGGAGCTCAAGGACGCCAGCCGGAAGTGTGAGGCCCTTTATCAAAAGGGCTAGGAGAGTGCGACCGAACTGTCCACCCTAAAGAAGGATCTTCACAAGGAGCGGGTGGACAGACGGTTCTGTGAGGAGTAGGTCCGCCAAGCGAAGGACATAATGGATGGTAAGCCATACTTACTACAGTGCGTCTTTAGGGATAGCAAATTCAAATTGCTTACCCAGGTGTGGCATTCTTCAGGCGCCTCCTCCGATCTCCAGAAGAGCGGGGCAGGTGCAAATAGGTTGTTTGCCTCGAGGGAAGAAGGAGACGGAGCTCAGCTGTTCTGGGCACAATTCGGAGCCCCCGAGCGCTCGTCTCTTCTCGTGGAGCCGCTAAAACAGTTGATGGAGCGGCACTAGATGGTAGAGCTGGCCATGAAGGACCTCTGCATCCGCCTATGGCCCAGCGAGCCACTACCAGGTAGTTACTTTGGCCTGGTGCAGAAGTTAATCGCTGCCTCGCCCCACTTTGACACCGTGAAGCGCTCTTTCTGCATTGAGGGGGTCCGGATGACCCTTATGAAGGCCAAGGTGCATTGGCCGATGCTGGATCCAATGAAGGTAGCCACTGCCTCGCCGCCTCCCGGGAAGGAGCATAGACGCCCCAAGTTATACTTCGCGGGAGTAATGGAAGGTTCTCGGGCGATCACTTATGAGTGTTCAGGCGATGATGTATTCGAATGATTTGTAATGCGTCTCAAGACTTTTCAAAGTGTTTAATGTAATAAGTTGTTTATTCAGCTTTGATATTTTTGCATTCCTTTATAACTCCCATGTGGCCGTTGAAAACTGATAGATGCAAGTCGTCGGCTTCAGCCCCCATGTAGATACTATATGGGGTGTCTCTGCCAATGCACAATATTCCTTAGCCAAGTGATCGGAACCCAAAAGCGGTAGAGTGTGGCAGACTAGGCAATAAGACTATAGTGCCTTATTTCTTCCACTTAGCCGTAGGGGCGCGAAAATGGACTGCGGGGGGCTAAGGACTAGCACCCAGAGTGTTGTGATGTTCGGATGAACCGCGACTAAGGCCAGCATCACATGGTTCGCATGGATAGCAAACCCATCGCACAATGCGGAATCTCCTCTAACGAGGATGCAAGTATAAGACTTAAGGCTCGGATTCACAAACCGGCCCTCGCATACTATGTCGGTCAGTTTTCGGCTTTCTCCCCTAAGGTGCTTGACCAAAATAACCGGAAGCACAATTGTAGGGGTTCTCCCTTTGCCCTTTTAGCCAAACGAGCGGAACATAAAGGGGCAAGCATAGGATCCGGGGAACCCAACTATTGACCCAAGACAAAGTTCATAACAGATGCATATAAAGTGAACTCCAAGACGCCAAACACATAATAAAACATACATAAGGCAATTTGTTTGTACACTCGAGCCCCCGGTATATAATCCGGCTGCGTCGTTGCATATAGAACTGTGTCGCGAGAAGAGGGAGAAAAAGGAAAATATGCGCCAAAAAGGACAAAGAGACAAACATGTAAAATGATGATGTATATTTTTGGTTTTCTCCATAACTCTTATTACTCAAAGTGTCGAAGCAACTGCTTACAGGTATGAGAAAAGAGATTACATGAGTGGTTGTACCAGGGCTCTACGATTGGTGGCCTTACGTCCTCGATATGCCCTGTTGCTAACTGACTCCTGATACTTGGTTGTTCGGCGAACGGATCTTACAATCAAGGTCTTGAAAACTCGCCAGATTATGAATAAGCTTCATGCCCTTGGTGGGGCCTTGAATGGTCCCCGTATTGTGTCCAAAGACGGACTAGATGGTAGCAGTCCGGTCCAGCCGGGCTCCAACCTTTGTTTCCCCACCGCTGCCCATGGAAATTTAAGTGCGAAGTTGTGCCTTCTTGGCACAAACTTCACTAGTAAGGGGGGCGTGCAATGGGGAGCGAGTCCCTATTTTAGGGGAGAGGAAGGTTCTCGGAGTTCGGCCTGTAGCCGAGTTTGCTTCTCGACCTTGCGTGGCTTTATGGCAGATGCTAGTACTTACCGATCATCTTTGTAACTAAATTCGCGCGCCAGGGCCAATGTCTGTTCCTCAGTTCGTAAGGATCGCTCCGTAGTGCCGTTAACAGTGATGACCCCTTTGGGGCCAGGCATCTTGAGCTTGAGGTATCCTTAATGCGGGACGGCGTTGAAACGAGCGAATGATGTCTGGCCGAGCAGGGTGTGATAGTCGCTGCGGAAGGGCACAACGTCGAGGATGAAGTCTTCTCTGCGAAAGTTATTGGGCGAGCCGAACACCACTTCGAGGGTAACGGAGCCCATGCATCGGGCTTCGACACCTGGAATCACCCCTTTAAAGGTGGTGTTACTGGGTTTAATTCGTAACGGGTCTATGCCCATCTTTTTTACCATGTCTGAATAAATCAGGTTAAGGCTATTTCCTCCATCCATTAGGACTTTTCTGAGGTGATACCCATCGATAATGTGTTCAAGGACGAGCGCGGCCGAACCCCCGTGACGGATACTGGTCAGGTGATCGCCGCAATCAAAGCTGATCAAATATGTCGACCATGGGTTGTTCTTTGGGGACACGGGCTCTACAGTGTAGACCTCTCAGAGGGCGCGCTTCCTCTCCTTCTTGGGTATATGGGTGGCGTATATTATGTTTACCGTCTTGACTTCTGGAGGAAATTTCTTTCGGTTGCCACCAATCGGACCCCGAGGCTCATCCTCATCCTTGTGGTGAGGGCTCTTTCTTTGATCCTCGGGTGGGAGCTTGCCGACCTGTTTAAACACCCAACAATTGTGGTGTGTGTGGTTGGCGGGCTTCTCTTGGGTCGCTAGATTTGGCAAGGCTTGTCCATGATTTTCTCCAGCGGGGTGGGTCCGTCGCGATTGCCTTTAGGAGGCTTCTTCCGTTTTCCAGGAGGGGAGTTGCGGAATCCGGCGTTGAAGGCCGTATCATCTGCATCACTGTTATTGTGACGACGCTTGTTCTTGTTTCGCTTGGGCTTCCCATTGCCATCCCGAACCTGTGAGGTTTCGAGCGCTTCGGAGTTGTGGCTGCGTCTTGCCGGCCAACTGTCTTCACCCGTGCAGAAGTGGGTCATCAGGGAACTTAGGGCGGACATGGTCCGAGGTTTATCCTGGCCGAGCTGGCGAGCCAGCCATTCATCCTGAATATTATGCCTGAAAGGGGCTATTGCCTCGGCATCCGGACAATCGACGATCTGGATATTACCAAATTCTTGAAATCAACATAAACGGTCTAGAGGGGATTTGGACAATCTACTATGTTCTCCTTGATGCACCACTTGGTGTGGATGCATTATTGGAGGATTATAATATGTCCACAATGTTTGAGCTTAAGGGGAGACAATTGGTAATGTAGAGTTGCTCAAATTTGGATCTAGACAAAGAGGGTTTTGGGATATTTTGGTGAACCAAAACAATTGGGATAGAGATGAAACTTGGCAATATGACCGCATATATCATATGCGACATGCTAGAATTTTCTAGGATTTAGTTGAGAATATTTCTTATAGAAATATATCAAAACCTTGAAATAGGAAGAAATGGTTTTGAAGGGTTTTTACCAATACTTTGAACATGACCATGTGTTGAGACTCTTATATATGGATAATATATGTCCACTGAGTCTTCCTAAATTTTCTCAAATATTTTTAAACTATTAATACAATTTTTCCTTATAAAAGACCTTTCTGGCCTTAAGAAAAAGCCTTTAAATAAAATAGTACAATAATCTTTAAAATTAGTATTTGATGGTTTTGGGAAGTTATATATATAGTGGGTTTCAAATAAATCAATTGGGGAAAAAGGATCCACCCAATTTGGGGACTTGAAGTACAAATCTCAAATCAGGGGGTTCTGCAAATCAAATTTGAATAAAACCTTTTTGGACAAAATAATATTTTTAAGATATATAATTAAGTCATATTCACATGGAATGACCATTGTACAAGAGTGGGGATCAAGTAAAAGAGTTTTGAGAGTAGGAGGGATTTTATGAATATAGAGCACTAGCAAGCAATCAGACAATCAGCAATCAAGTCAAGCATAACAAGCACACAAAAGTTTTAATTGGCCCTGCTTTTTGAGTCGTGATATCTTAGTCATCAGGCAAATCACAAGGTGTGACATGGTGGATCAAGAAGGCGGAGATCGTCATCAAGCCGTACGTGTGCTGAACGCGGAGGTTCCGTCCGTTCGGTGCTAGATCGGGACGGATCGTGATTGGATCGCGGGATGCTCGGCGATTTGGATCGCGAAGAAGTTCGACTACATCAACCGCATTTCTTAACGCTTCCCGCTTAGCGATCTACAAGGGTACGTAGATCCACTCTCCCTCTAGTAGATGCTCGTCACCATGGATAGATGTTGTGTGTGCGTAGGAATTTTTTTGTTTCCCATGCAACATTCCCCAACATAGATCCCAATGGCAGGTTCGACCTGCGTGATGACTTAAATTACAGAGCAGGCCTAGAAAGATCCATCTATGCATCTAGATACTACTCACCCGATACACGGGATGGGTACAGACCAAGGCTCGAACAAGCTAATAACAGAGACCCGGAATGCAACCGAGCCAGAACAGACGTCGATCACAGGCGCAACATAGCTCGGATTTGAGGTGCCGCTCACCCATTGTGTTTCATGGATGAGGTGATGCGGCATCAGTTCCCATAGGGGTTTAAACCCGTGAACATCGAACAGTACGATGGGACAACTAACACAACCGTATGGATCGAGGACTTCCTCCTCCACGTACACCATGGCTCGAGGAGATGATTCTCCACACCATCAAATACCCCCCCCCCTTAAACTCAAGGGGCCAGCTCGGCACTAGCTAAACAACCTCACCAAAAAATCCATTGCATGCTGGGAAGACCTGGAGGATGCATTCCGCTCTAACTGCCAGGGAACCTATGTTCGGCCCCCGGACTCCTCCGACCTAAGTAACATCGTACAAAAACCTAGAGATTCTGCACGACAATTCTAGGATTGGTTCTTGACCAAGAAGAACTCCCCATTGGTCCCCAAAGTTTTTGTGCATGTTATAGCTCCTAAAATATGTCACCACATCAAGTGGTACATCAAGGGGAATGCATTTGCATAGCTAGATCTAAGCAAATGCATTTCTGCCCATTTCTAGGGTTTACAACATTTGTATTGCCAACTTTTCTGAAATGAGCTCAAAAGTTGTGATCACTCCTATTTTTACCAATAATTTTATCTTGTTAAAACCCACAGCAAGTGGAGGCCTTTTGCTTGCCCAATACTCCATCAAACACCTTTTGGTGTATTCTAGGTTTCACTGTTTTGACCACTTATACTCTTCCCCTTGAGCTCAGAATTTTACGAGAGCCCTTAATAGTTCCCCTTTACCTCTAGTAAACTTTGCATGGCCACAGCCCAATTATTGGCCTGGTCAAACTCTCCATTTACCTCTCTGGACAACAGTTTCTCCTCCCTTTCTCAGCTTCTCTTCTCAACCAAGGAACCCACGCAGCATCCAATGCATTCTGCACTTTTTTTTACCCTCCTAGATTCCCCTAGACACTAGCGGACATACTAGGGCATGCCCTGGGGGTAAATGGCATGCACCGGCATGCCAAAAGGGTGCTCCAGAGCGCGCTACAGTGCGCACCCGCACTGTTGTTGTTGCCCAATGGATGCCCCCGACAGACTTGGGCCTCGTGGTGCTGTCCCCCGAGACCACCTCGGCATGCGTGACATGGCTAGCGGTTAGGCCCCTCCTCCTTTGCCCCCTTGTGTTCACTGTATAGCTCACCAGTGAGCGCCCCGAGATTCCCCATGTGCCACTCCTACTTAAGCTCCTCCTCGAGCGCCCCGGACCCATAGACCTCCTCTACACACACCCATCTACCTCCTAGACATCCCCATTTCCACTCCCATGCCCTCCATTGCCTCCCACGGCCGAAACATTCTCGCTCGGCTTCGGCTACACCCAGGCTAGCCAGTCGTCCATTGCCTCCACATGCAGCTCAAGAGGGGTTCCCTCGACTAGGGGAGATCCCCTGGCACCCCTGAGCTTCGTCCCCGAGGCTTCATCGTGCTCCCCGGCGACGTCCGAAGCGGCCATCCGCCCCGCCAGTTAGGCCGCTCGCTTCCAGTCGTCCCCACGACCGGCGTGGCCACCCCCAAACATGGCAGAGGAAAGGGCACCCGACCAGGCCACCGGCTCGGCGCCTGGTGCAGTGGGTCGGCCAGAGCGACGGCGCCCGGTGTCCTCCTATGCCTCCCGTCAGGAGGAAGAAGGAGGAAGGAGAGAGAGAGATAGAGGGTTCGGTGGAGCCCACGTGTAAGTGACCCAGAGGCCCGGGCCCCCCCAGTTAAGTGCAGACGGCTTCCGTAGAAGCTGTTTTCCGCAGACGAAAGCGTATTCGGGAAATACGCCTATGACGTCGCCTCTGCTCCGCCTGACTGTGCTACTGGGCCGGCTCAGTGCCTATCCCTTGCCAGATGCACAGTTTAGCCCCTTTATTTCGGTAACCCCTTTTTCCCTTCCTTTTCTTTTCCAGGGAGTTCAAAAATAGATATTAAATTCATTTTTAACTCCAAATCTGGTGATTCAAAATCCGAGAGGTTCCTATAATCTTCCTCTATCCAAAAATATATCCTACATATTTTTTCCCACAAACTTCTCTCTACTGTTCAAATTTAAATTTAAATTTAAACTATTCATGTCATCGTTTTCTCACGACAGATGCCATGGGGTGGCTTATCTTATTTTTTGGGCCGAAGGACGCCGACGGGCTCTGGGTGTGAGATTGGGCACAAGCGGTGGTGACACACGATGTACCCAGGTTCAGGGCCATCTATGGGAGGTAACACCCCTAGTCCTGCTTGGTCTAGTTGGATGGATGGATATGGGTACAGGGATGCTCCTAGAGCTGTGTCTAGAGGAGGAAGAAGGAGCAGCCGACTCATCTTCCTCCGCCACTAGAGAAGGGAATGAGAGTTCCGTGGGTGTGTGTGAGCGACCAGTCGTCCGTTTGTCCTCGTTGCATGAGGGGCTCGGGGGTTTTTATGGGCCAACCCCCTGACTCTTACAATATTCTTAAAGTACCAAGGTGGGGGGACCCGGCTGGCAGTCTCTCCGGCTGGCCAGAGGGTCCCTTCGCTTGCACCGAGCAATACCATCTCCCGTTGGGGCTCGCCAGCCGGCTCTGCGATTGGCCCTCGACAACCTACCATGGCACGGGCCGCCCGGGGGAGCATCGTCTAGCACCAGCCGACCGAAGTCTCCGGTACGGCCAGCGGCACTATAGCCATGCCGGGGTAGGTAATCGAGTGGCGAGGGCGTGCCGGCACTATTCCCCCGCCCAGTCACGCTCACCGAGGTCAGTGGCCAGGACAGTTGGACTATAGCCACGCATTGCGGTGCTTAAGCGGCCACTGTAGCCACATCGCCGTCCGTCATGCTGGTCACGTCGTGTCATCGTATCTGTGTGTAGAGGGACAGGACGGGGCATGTCCATCCCAATGTCAACGGAAGAGCCTGCCCGTGGGCAGCTGACCGCGCCCAGCCGCCTGAGGGCCCAACTGGCTCCTTGACCAGCCGACCGGGGCGCCAGCCGGCACTGGCTTGCGCTGGATGTCCTCCAGCCGGCCGTGTAGTTTTTCTTCGAAGCGCAAGGGGGAAGACCCCATTGGTTTGGCCTACCTAGGGGTATAAACCCCGTCAATAGTCCCCGGGGCCGGCGGGGGCCGCGTTTGGCAGACGGTGGGGAGCCGGCGGCTTCCTCTTAGCGCCACCCACCTCTGGCTCGAAGGCAAAGGGGCAGCCGGGTCGGCCGTTGGATCCGACGCCTCGGGTTCCGACGCGCCGCCCCAGGACCCACACTGGCACACGGCACGCCACGCGGCTGCTTCAAGGCATAGAGGATCCTCCCCTTCATCGAGTTCTTCAATGCCCTCTTCTATCTCAAGCCTATGAAGAGCGACGCGTACGGGGGCATGTTGGTGTGCTGCCACGGCGTCGCTCGCTTTCCCCCGTCTCTCTGATTGACTCCGTCAAGGGGTGGCACTGAACATTCTTCTACGTGAAGAACGTCGACCCGAGGACGGATTACATCCGGCTGTCGCCATTCGAGGACAGGCAGTCCTCTCAGCAGAACTGGCTGGGACTTGTCCCGCATGGCATGGCCTTGGACGAGCTCGCCCGTTTCACGCAGCTAAAGAGCACCAAGGGGTTGGTCCCCGCCGACCTGGTGGCGGCCTTTGTCTCGCGTCGGGTGTCACCCCTCCAGATGAGGCCACACCGGATCTGCGACATGTCTGGCTGGCATGACCCCTGCCGGCAATCCACTGTCGAGCTAACGCCGGCTCAGGTGGCAAAGCGGGTGAACGGCCTCACGACATTCAAGGTGAAGCCCGCCTCATGGTCCTTCGGCATGGAGCCGTACGACCGCATCAACCGGCCTTCCCTGGTGAGTTTTTTCATTGAGGCAGTTCTTTCTTGTTTGGTATTCCCTAGCCGGTAGCCGGTTGGAGAACTTACGTTGAAGTGCTGACCGCAACTGCTGGTGCGACAGAACACGCCGGACGGACCGCACCTGCAGATCTTCGAGGCGGAGGATGAGGACTCCGACTCTCGATACGTCTAGACGGGAGGCCCCCCGGAGGAAGGAGTGGACCCCTTGAGGGGGGGCGATGAGCCGGCGGATCCGCGAGGCGGCGCTCCCTTTGGGGCGAGAGGGTCCGGCGCAGCCGGGGAACCCAGAGGAGCGGGTGAGTTCCCTCTTTCCCCTCCATCCGGGACTGGAAAGACGATGACGACAATGATGTTGATTTGATGATTCCTGACGGACCTCCTCCCATGGCGCGCTAGGACCGGAGGAGCGAGGAGCGACCGCCTCGCCGCCCGGCCCGAAGCGGGTGAAGGTGGCCACATGGAAGTCGCCGCCATGTGCCAAGCGGGCCCTACCCCTTGTTATTGTGTAAGTTCTTTGTCTTTTTGTGAGTTTTTGCTTCCGCCTAGCGAGCCGGTTAACGACCGGTTCTTGGATGCTGCAGCAAACCCATCGAGCTCCAAGATGAGGAGCCATCGGGGGAGACGACGGATGCCGCCAGCCGGCTGGCCCACGAGCACACGGCCACCCAGTGGGTGGAAAAGAGGAGGCTCGCGGAGCTACGAGCCTCCCGGTTCGGCACCCGAGGAGGGGCCACGCACTCTGGGATCATCGGACTCGGCAGCAGTGTCCACCCGCATGTCGAGGCCTCCGTCAAGCGAGCCGCAGGGGGCGGTGATGGACCCGCTAGTGCCTCCGCCCGCACAGGAAACGACCCAGGCGAGGGAGGCAACGACAGAGCCGGCTCCCGAGGCGACCTGGCCTGAGGTGCCGGAGGTGACCCCGCTGGCGGCTGAGCTGGCCCGAAACGAGGTGTCGGAGGTCTCGACGGCCCCGGAGGCGGCGTCGGCAGCGGCGGCGGAGGCGGCGGCCCTGGAGGTGGAGGTGCCTTCTGGCGTGACCGATGCACCGGAGCGGCCAGGAGAGGAGGTGGCTGTGGCACCGCGCTGGGGGCCGACAGGAGGCGACTCCCGGCCCCATGCCGTCATCAACCCGCCCCCGGCGGCCGAAGTCGTGGCGAGCCCGGGCGGCAGAGGCGGCCGGGCCCAGAGGATCCTTTGGTCGATTCAGGAGATCGTCCAGACTAGGAAGCGTTGGCGAGCGTGCCGACTCTGCCGGCCCCCCAGGCAGGCGGCCCGGCCCCCTCCTTCGCAGACTTGGGAAGTGTCCTGGACCGATGCCGGCAGGAGCTGGCCCAGTTTGCGGAGGCGTCGGACGCCGCCCTTCAGCGTGCAGAGGTAAGCCGACACTTTTGCCTTAGAGCTTTCAGTGGGGTCGCGCGAGCGCACCCACTAGGTGCAGCCCCTGAGATGCGGGCCGGCTGACCAGCTGACGGGCAGCGGGGCCGTATCTCCTTTGAGCATGTCTTTACCTTTGCCTTTTTTGCGACAGGACGGAACCTCCCTGCGGCAGAAGCTCTTTGCTGAGGTGGTCACCATGCACGACCGCGGCAAATACGGCTTCTACCGCCTGGAGGAGGAGCTGGCGCGCGTGCAAGGTGGGTTGCACTTTGTAGGAGGGGCACATATCCCTCGGGAGTTGGATGATGTTGGTTGTTTATTGCAGGTGAGCTGGCCACCCTCCAGGGGGAGAAGACTGGACTTGTCGCCAAACAGGACCGGCTGACGCGGGAAGTCCAGGCGGCCGCACAGGAGACGGACTGGTTGGCGGTGCTGCTGGTCGACGGGGAGGCGTCCCGGGACCGGCTCAAGGCCGAGGCAGCAAAGGAGGTGGTGGCCCGGGTGGCGGCCTTCAAGGAGGCGGCTGATGCCGCCCAGCGGACCACCGCCCTTCAACGCGAGGTGACCCTCCTTGAGAAGACGGTCGAGGATGTCAGGGGTTCCCTCGCCACCTTGGAGGCAGCTCGGAAGTCAAAGCACGAGGCGGCGCTCCACTTCGCCATTGGGGTGGACGACGCGATCGAAGGTAGGTGCTCGTCTCTCTCCTTCCCCAGCCGGTTGCTCTTCCCTTTGCCGTTTCTCATGTTTCATCTTGCTTTTTCTTTCCTTCTCTTATTCTTCCATCTAGGGCGTTTCCCGGAAACTCATCGCCGCGCTTTGCGCGCCGTTGAGGAGCACCAGGAATACCTTCGGAGTGCGGTCGCTCCATCGAGGAGCACGCCGCGTGCGACCTAGACAAGATTGGGATCACCGTCGAGATGCGGATGACCCATCTCGAGCGGAGCGTGGAGCGGCTCAAGACCACTGGCAAGGAGGTCATAACCGCGCTGTGGCCGGGCCACGGGGGAGCTCCGACGCACCACATGGCTTAGTGGCCGGAGCACGCTGTCCCCCGCCTCGAGGCCTGGAAGGCATCGGCCGCCCGAGCCGGGGCGCAGATGGCGCTCCGGTTCGTGACATCATGGTACCGTGGCGTGGACCTGGGCCGGCTGGCAACCATGCGGGACGTGCCGGCCACAGAGCGGGAGGCCCGTGAGCCGGCCCTTGTCCAGCGGGCCAATGAGCTCGCGTCATACATTGACGCGGACGAATTTCTGCCGGCCCTTGGCGAGGATGGCGAGCCGTTGCCCGAGGACTCATTCGGCATCCCTCAAGGCTCGGCAGATGACGAAGTCACCGACAAGGGCACCGACTCGAGCGGCGAGACGGCCGAGACCGAGGAGCCAGCCTCGAAGCCCAAGGAGGCCGACCCGAAAACGGCGACCACTTCCGAGGCGAGGACTGAGCCGCCTCGCGACGCGCCGGCTGGGGGCATGCCGGCTGGCGACGCGCCGGTGGCCTAAGCCCCCAGGCATCTTTTTTATCTTTTTTTTCCTGCATGTACAAACTAGAATCCACCCACTAGGGATGTTTGTGTAATGACCCGAATGTTGGCCGTGGGCCACTTTTGCCTTAATGTTTATGCCATGAATATACTACTGTGTTTGTCTTGTGACTCATACCGCCTCGTCCTTATCCCTTTTCGCCCGCCTCGACTCTTTCCGTTTCTACTCCTTTTCCCCTTTGATTTTGGCCCCGCCAGCCCGACAGTCGGGAGCCGGTTTGTAGCTAGGTCGGGGCGTTCGCCTCAGGGGAGCCGGTTCAAAACATAGGAATTGCGAGGGTTTTTTCGGGATAAGTAGAGCGGTAGAGACGCGGTGATGGTCCGGCTGGGCCCTGAAGGGGTCTCCCTTTTTGTTTCGACCTTTCGTGTGAGCCAAACCTTGCCGCCCCGGGGCCCTGTCAGCCGGACAGCCGGGGGCCGGTTCTGTAGCTGGTAAGGGTGGGGAAGTTTAGCCGGCTCACATTACTTAGCTGTTTTTTTAGAGAGGCGCTTCTAGGCCCAGTCGGCTAGCCCTCGGGCCCGGGAGCCGGGTCGGGGAGCCGGTGAGTGAGGAACACTTTTGAATGGAACAAAACGGAGCATGCCCCAAGAGCCGGCTTGGGGTGCCCATTGCATTCATAAGCCCAAAAGGACGGGGATACATACATACATTGATTTTCCTCAGCAGTAAAACGGGCACAAGAGCGCTGCGTTCCATGGGTGCTCTGTCTCTTCACCGGAAGCATCTCTTTTGCGCTTCTGCGGCTTCTGGGCGTCTATCAGGTAGTACGCGTTGTTGTGTAGCGCCTAGCTGATAATGAACGGGCCCTCCCATGGGGAGGACAGCTTGTGCTGTCCGGCGGTTCGCTAGATCCGTCTGAGGACTAAGTCCCCCTCGCGGAACGAGAGTGGCCGGATCCACTTGTTGTGGTAGTGTCGGAGCTTCTGTTGGTAGATCACCGTCCGGTTCAAGGCCAGTTCGCGAGCTTCCTCGAGTAGGTCGACACTGTCTTCTCCTGCCTCCTTAGCGTCGCTCTCTGTGTATAGGGCGACCCGAGGTGAATCGAACTCGATGTCGGTGGGGATGATCGCCTCGGACCCATACACAAGGAAGAAGGGAGTGTAGCCGGTTGACCGGTTCGGGGTGGTCCTAAGACTCCAAAGGACGCCCGGCAGCTCGTCGATCCAACAGCCGTCCGCCCTCTCGACCTGGGCATTTGACTGTGGATGAGTGATGGAGGCCAGGTCGAGCCGGATTCCTTGCATGGAGCAGAAACGCGCGAGTGCGCCATTAGCGAAATTGGTGTCGTTGTCGGTTATGATGCTGTGGGGAACGCTGTAGCATACCGTGATGTTATCGATGAACCGGGCGGCCGTGGGGCCGTCCCGCTTCTTGATTGGTCGTGCCTTGATCCACTTGGTGAATTTATCGATGGCCACCAGTAAGTGTGTCATGCCGCCTCGAGCGGTCTTGAATGGGCCCACCATGTCCATCCCCCAAATGGCAAAAGGCCATGAGAGGGGGATGGTTTGGAGGGTCGTTGCCGGCAGGTTGCTTTTTCTGTTGAAGCATTGGCAGCCCTCGCACCCGTCGACCAACTTCTTGGCCGCCTCGAGAGCCGTCGGCCAGAAGAAGCCATGGCGGAATGCCTTGGCCACTAGGGTCCGGGAGGCGGCATGATGCCCGCACTCGCCCTGATGAATGTCGAGGAGGATCTCCAGACACATTTCCGGCTCGACGTGTCGCTGGAACACTCCGGTGATGCTGCGATGGACGAGTTCGTTGTTGATGATTCAATTCGCCGTTGTGCGGCGTTGGATTTGCCTTGCCAGAGCCTCGTCCGGAGGCAGCCCACCCCGCAGAAGGAACACTAAGATGGGTTGGGCCCATGAGAGGGCCGCGACGGTGGCCGGCTCGGGAGTC
Organism: Hordeum marinum; assembly: GCA_022496015.1. NCBI lineage: Eukaryota > Viridiplantae > Streptophyta > Magnoliopsida > Poales > Poaceae > Hordeum > Hordeum marinum. Next base: position 119,772,598 of record CM039678.1, read on the forward strand.
CTCGGGACTGATTGATCAGTCCGTGGGGCCGGTTCGCCAGCCCCCGGGACCGGCTCGGGAGCTCCCGTGGCTGGTTGGCCAGCCCCCAGGTTTGGCTTGCCGGCCCCCAGGGCCGGCTGGTTGGTGATCATCATGACGACCGTGTCGCCAGGGCTGGCCGCCTCGAGCGCCGCCGGCTCGATCGGAGCCGGCTGGGAGGCCAACAATTCGAGAGCAGATGGTGAAGTTGCCGGAGAGGCGTCCGGGGCCGTCGATGGGCCGGCGACACCCGTTCGCACGAAGATTGACTCCGATTCTAGGGAAGGCTTGATCGATGGCTTGAGCAGCCGTTCGAGGGAGACGCCGGCTGGGATGGCCTGCCGGGTGGAGCCAATCTTCACCAGCGCATCCGCCGGCTCGTTGTCCGCCCGTGGGACGTGATGAAACGCACAACCCTCGAAGGAGCCAGTGAGCTGTTGTACGAGGAAGCGGTAGCTGGCCATGTTGGCGTCCCTAGCGTCCCATTCACCAGAGACTTGCTGCACCACGAGGTCGGAGTCGCCGAAGTAGAGGGTGCGCCTGATGCCGATCTCCTTGGCGAGCCGGAGGCCATGGACGATGGCCTCGTACTCAGCCACGTTGTTGAAGGCGGCGAAGTGGATCTGTAGGGCGTATTTGGGATGATCACCTTTCGGGGAGGAGAGGACTATGCCAGCACCCAGGCCGGTCCTCATTTTCGAGCCGTCATAGTGCATGCGCCAATGCGTGGAGTCTCGGGGAGGCGGGATGAACTCCGTCTCTGCCTAGTCGACGAGGAAATCCGCCAACGCTTGCAACTTGATGGAGGTTCTTGGCTCGTACCAGATCTCATGATCGGCGAGGGCAATGACCCACTTGGCGATCCGGCCGGTGGAGTCCCGGCCACTCATGATCTCACCAAGCAGGGCCGTGCTCACCACGGTAATGGTATGCTCTTGGAACTATTACTTGACCTTCTTGGCGGCAAAGTATATGCCGTAGCATATCTTTTGATAGTGGGGGTAGTTCTGCTTGGACACGGAGAGGACCTCGCTGAGGTAGTAGACGGGTCATTGGACCGGTAGGGACTTGCCCTCCTCCGGCCGCTCGACCACCAGAACGACGCTGATGACGCGGGTGGTCGCCGCGATGTAGGCGAGCAACGGTTCCTTCTCAACCGGCGCGGCCAGGATGGGCACGTGGATGAGAGCCTTCTTCAGACCGAGGAAGGCCTCGTCCGCCTCGTCAGGCGAGTCGAAGGCACCCGGCCTCTTGGTTTGACCTAGCTCGATTAGAGCCGTCTTGTGAAGGATCCCATAGAAGGGCAGGGCCTTCTCTTCCAGCCGGCTGATGAACCGGCTGAGCGAGGCGAGGCAGCCAGTGAACTTCTGGTCGTCGCGGAGCCGGGTCGGTTTCGGCATGCGCGCGATAGCGCTGATCGTCTCGGGGTTAGCTTTGATGCCGCGGGCACACACGAAGAAACCCAAGAGTTGTTCGGCTGGGACCCCGAAGACACACTTCTCCGGTTTGAGCTTGATCTTGTACTCGCATAAGTTCGCGAAGGTCTCCCGAAGGTCATCGAGAAGGTTGAAGTGCTTCTTGGTTTTGACGACGATGTCGTCGACGTAGACATGGACGTTCCTACCTATCTGAGGCTGGAGGCACTTCTGCATGCATCGCTGGAAGGTGGCGCCAGCATTCTTCAGGCCGAAGGACATGGTGATGTAGCAGTAGGCCCCGAAGGGCGTGATGAAGGAGTTCTTGAGCCGGTCTTTCGGATCAGCTTGATCTGGTGGTAGCCTGAGTAGGCGTCCAGGAAGGACAACAAGTCGCAGCCGGCCGTGGAGTCGATGACTTGATCGATCCGTGGCAGGGCGAACGGGTCCTTGGGACATGCCTTGTTTAGGCTAGTGTAGTCGATGCACATGCGCCAGGTCTTGTTCTTCTTCAGCACCAGGACTGGGTTGCTCAGGCAGTCCAGGTGGAACACTTCCATGATGAACCCGGCTGCGAGCAGCCGGGCGATCTCTTCGCCTATAGTACACCGCTTCTCCTCGGAAAAGTGGTGCAGGGCTTGCTTGACCGGCTTGACGTTCGGCCGGATATGGAGTTTGTGCTCGGCGAACTTCCTCGGAACACCCGACATGTCCTTGGGGGACCATGCAAAGTTGTCCCGATTCTCACGGAGGAAGTCGACGAGCTCGCCTTCCTATTTGCTCTTGAGGCGGGAGCCGATGGTGACGCACTGAGCCCGGTTGGACGGGTCGAGCGGGATTTGCTTGGTGTCTTTGGATGGCTAGAAGGAGGCCTCGCTAGTGGATTGCGAGGGTGGAGCCGGCACTGCCGGCTGGCTGGCAGCAAGGGCCACGATCCGATCGAGCTGTTGTTTCTCCTCGGCGATCTCTAGGGCCTCGGCCAATCGGCTGCCATCTCGAGCGCATTCGAGCAACATCTTGTAGTCGCCCTTCATGGTGATGATCCCCTTTTGGCCCGGCATCTTGAGCTTGAGGTAATCATAATGGGGGACCACCATGAAGCTGACAAGAGCCGGTCAGCCCAACAACGCGTGGTAGGGGCTCATGAGGTCCACGACCTCAAACAACACTGGCTCGCGGCAGAAATGGTCGGACCCGCCGAAGAGGACGTCGAGCGTGATCTTACTGACAGGAGAGCAGGACTTCCCCGACACAATGCCATGGAAAACCGTCCGGCTTGCCTGCAGGTCTTCTATCTTCAGCCCCAACTTTTGCATCGTTTCGAGGTAGAGAATGTTGATGCTGCTGCCGCCATCTATCAGCACCTACGAGAAGCGGCAGGCTCGCTCCTTGGTGGTGATGGCGGGGTTGAGGACCAAGGCGTTGCTGCTGGGATTCAGCATCACGGCAGGGTGATCGGCCTAGCTCCAAGTTACCGGCTTCTCCGACCAGTGCATGAACTGGGGAGTTGCCGGCATGTTGGCGTTCACCTCATGGTTGAGCCGGCGCTGAGCGTGTTTGCCCGTCACTCCACTGGTGAAGACGATGTAGCAACCGTCCTGGTTGGGGAACTGGTCGATCAGACGACCATCGTTCGGAGCTGTTGCCGGCACTAGAGAGGCCACTTGGGCCAGGGCCGGCGCGCGGGCTGGCGGCGCTGGAGGAGCCAGAAGGCCGTCCCCTTGGGCCAATCGTTGTGAGAAGTTGCACTGCCGGAGTGTGTGCATAGAGGGCTTGGTCGCTGAATGGTTCTTGGAGGGGAGATCGAGCATTTGCTCGAAGGTGAGCTTCGGTTGCCAGGCAGCCTTGCCGGTGCGCTAGCGCTGGCCAGAAGACTGAGCAGCCGACTCCTGATCCTCGATGGTATTGACCTGCCGGCTCCCGTAGCGGGGATCTGGCTGGTCGTTCTTGCTCTTATTGTTTTGCGGCTACCGGTTGTCGGTAGCCGGCCGGGTCGTGGTCGGCGTCGTCGTTGCCTTGGCAGGCAGGGTCATCTTGACCCGGATGGCCGAATCGGCCATGGCGTATTTGTCTGCCTTGGTCATGAGCTCGGCGAGCATGGCCGGCTCGGAGCACAGGAGTTTGTGCTTGAGAGGGGTGCTGTCCCGGTAGCCTCGACTAAGTACTGCATGGCTTGGATCTTGTGCACCCCCTCGCAGGAGTTGCAGAGCTCGGTCCACCGGGTGATGTAGTCGCGGAGGGATTCATCCGGCCCCTGAACACACATGGCGAGTTCATGGGGACGACCAGGCCGCTTGTAGGTGCCGGTGAAGTTGCGGACGAAGGCCTCCTCGAGTCCGTCCAAGTGTTGATGCTGCTGGCCGCCAGGCTGTTGAGCCAGCTGCGGGCCGAGCCGATCAGCATAAGGGGGGCGTAGCGAACGGCTATGCACTTATTCCCCCTGGCGATGCCCATCGCGGTGGTGTAGTCGATCGGCCAGTCTTCGGGTTTGGCGGCCCCGTTGTATTTCGGGGTGTCCCTAGGGAGAATGAAGCCAGTTGGGAACGGCTTGGTGCGAATCTGGGGCCAAAGCAGGCCGGACCAATCGAGCCCTCCGCCTCGGGGAGGGCAGATTGCGCGAGTTTGTCGATGCGGTTGTGGGCGTCGTTCTCGCTGCGGGGGACGGTGGGTGGCGCCGACTGCCGCGACTCGCGCCACGGAGGCGGCATGTGCCCCTAGCTACGTCAGCTGCCGGATGCTGCTGCTTCATGGTGGTAGCTGCTCCGAGGTGGCTCCTTGGTGCGCCGGCTGCTAATAGCCAGCTGCTCACTCCCTAGCGTCTGAGAGGTCCGAGGGTTGTTCGCTTCGGCCCGACGGCCGGAAACGTGAGGGGAGCAGGAGTACTGGGCCGCCTGGTGGCCGACAGTTCCCATGCCCTCGTGCTCGGGCCGAGGGACTTCAGTGGTGGCGCCGCCCGTCGTGAGCGGATGCTCCTGCGCATCAGCAACATCGATGAGCTCCTTAATGTGGAGCTCGTGGGCGGCACGCTCTTTGCCCAGCAAGGTGGCCAATTCCTCGTAGGCCACCTTGAGAGCCCGCAGGTTAGCTGCGGGGGTGTCGAAGACGGGCATTTTGCCGCTGAGGATTTTGACGACCATGCGGCCACGGTCATGCACAGCCCATGCCGGCTGGGATCGGTGCCAGCCGGGGTGAGTCCATAGGCGGAAGCGTACTCCCTCTGTGCCGCCTCCATGCGGCACCACGTGGCGGCGAGGGCGGTGGCATTCTCGATCAGGATGCGGCGAGCTGCCTCGAGATCGACCGCAGCGTTGTCAGGGTTTGCCGTCGGGGCGATCGGAGTGCTCAAGCCCCGGAGGGCCGCACCGAGCGGGTCGGACATGCCAACACGGGCGGCGGCAGCGGTAGCCGCGACCCGCACCCATCCGAATGCGGTGGAGGAAGTGATAGCCATCACCCCCATGCGATCATGGGACCCGCTAGGCTGAGCCGCAGTGAGTGTGCCCACTGCTGTGGGTGGGCCAGCGCAGACGAGCACCCCCGTGGGGTACTCGTCAGCGGCCGGAGCATTGGCGAGGCTGAGCCTGCCGAAGTGCTCGATGAGCGCATCGATGTTGGCCGTGAGGCCGACAGAGTTGCCCGCAAGGCATGCCGGGGAAAGCCCTAGGACCTCCCCACGGTTTCGCCGGGACGAGCGGCGGCGGCGGGAAATGGCGAGGGGTCCTGCCCGGAGCATGAATCCGGCCGGCGCAGCATATGGCCCCATGGTGGGCGCCAACTGTTGTCGTTTTCTCACGACAGATGCCATGGGGTGGCTGATCATAAATGGTTGGGGCCGGAGGACACCGACGGGCTCCGGGTGCGAGACTGGGCAAAAGCGGTGGTGACACACGATGTACCCTGGTTCAGGGCCCTCCGTGGGAGGTAACACCCCTAGTCCTGCTTGGTCTAGTTCGATGGATGTGTGTGGGTACAAGGATGCTCTTGGAGCTATGTCTAGAGGAGGAAGAAGGAGCAGCCGGCTCGTCTTCCTCCACCACGAGAGAAGGGAATGAGAGTTCCGTGGGTGTGTGTGAGAGACCATTCGTGCGTCTGTCCCCGTGGCATGGGGGGCTCGGGTTTTTTTATAGGCCAACCCCCCGGCTCTTACAATATGCTTAAAGTACCAAGGTGAGGGGACCCGGCTGGCAGTCTCTCGAGCTGCCAGAGGGTCCTGCCGCTTGCGTCATCTTGTCGTGGGCGGGGCCTTCCGGCCGAGTGGTCCCATCTCCCGTTGGGACCAGCTAGCCGGCTCTACGATTGGCCCTCGACCACCTGCCGCGGCACGGGCCGCCCGGGGGAGCGTCGTCTAGCGCCAGCCAGCCAAAGTCTCCGGTATGGTCGGTGGCACTGTAGCCACACCGGCGCCGGTAATCGAGTGGCGAGGGCGTGCCGGCACTGTTCCCCCACCCGGTCGCGCTCACCGAGGTCAGCAGCCAGGACAGTTGGATTGTAGCCATGCGGTGCAGTGCGTAAGCGGCCACTGTAGCAACAGGGCCGCCCGTCGTCCCGGTCACATCGGGTCGTCGTACCTGCGCATAGAGGGACGGGACGGGGCATGTTCATCGCGATGTCAACAGAAGAGCTGGCCCGTGGGTAACCGGCCGAGGGCCCAACCGACTCCTTGACCAGCCGACTGGGGCGCCAGCTGGCACTGGCTTGCGCTGGACGTCCTCTAGCCGGCCACGGCCAGCCGGCCGCATAGTTTTTCTTCGAAGGAAAAGGGGGAAGACCCCGTTGCTTTGGCCTACCGAGGAGTATAAACCCTGTCAATTCATGCCCCCTTTGCAAAAATCCTAGAACCTTCATACCAACTCCAATTGGAGTTTTTCAAATTTCCAGAAACTTCTAAAATCTTTCTAGCTATAATCAACATTTTTTTTCCTATGCAATATTCTATTATACCAAATAAATAGCCCCTTTTTCTCTTATTCCATCTTAGGAAACTCCAAACCCAGTGAAACCACTTTCTCGATTCCTCTAAAATCATGCCCTATTTTATGAGTGCCTCTACTCATTTTTATAGAAATATTTTGTGTTGACATCTTAAAGGATCATCATTTCCATCATTCCCACCATTTGAAACTCCCCCTTGACCCCCATCCACCAAAAACCTCCTTGGTTATTTTTCTCATGACTAGAGGAGTCCTAGAAAAATAAAACTCGTATTTATAGAGCACATTTATTTCTTGCTTGTTGTGTTGCTTATTGCGGTTATTTCGGCAAAAGTTGACGAAGTAGTAGAAGTGCTCAGAGTGGACGAGAAGCGCATGAAGACATCAAAGAAATTGCTAAGTCAGGCAAGCAGCCCTTTGACCATGTTAAGAAACCATTTTCATTCCAGAAGCCCAAAAGGGGAAGGATACATACAATGGTTTTCAGCAATAGAATGGACGGAGGAGCGCCGCGTTCCACGGGCGCTCCGTCTCCTCACTAGAGGCGTCTCTCTTGCGCTTCTGCGGCTTCTGGGCGTCTATTAGATAGTATGCATTGTTGTGCAGTGCCCGGTTGACGATGAATGGGCCCTCCCATGGGGAGGACAGCTTGTGCTGGCCAGCGGTTCGCTGGATCCGCCTGAGCCCCAAGTCTCCTTCGCGGAAGGAGAGCGGCCGGATTCGCTTGTTGTGGTGATGTCGGAGCTTCTGCTGGTAGATGGCCGTCCGGCTCAAGGCCAGCTCGCGGGCCTCCTCGATGAGGTCGACGCCGTCTTCCCTTGCCTCCCTCGCAACCTTCTCGGTGTATAGGGTGACCCGAGGCGAATCGAACTTGATGTCGGTGGGGATGATCGCCTCGGACCCGTAAACGAGAAAGAACGGAGTGTAGCCGGTCGACCGGTTGGGCGTGGTCCGGAGGCTCCAAAGTACAGCCGGCAGCTCCTCGACCCAACAGCCAGCCGATCAGACCAATGGTGTCACGATCCGGGGCTTGATGCCGGACAGGAGCAGGCCGTTCACCCTCTCAACTTGGCCGTTTGACTACGGGTGGGCGACGGACGGTAAGTCCAGCCGGATGCCCTGCCTCGAGCAGAAACGCGCTAGCGCGCCCTTGGAGAAGTTCGTGCTATTGTCAATGATGATGTTGTGGGGGACGCCGTAGCATACCGTGATTTCTTCGATGAACCGGACGGCCGTGGGGCCGTCTAGTTTCTTGATTGGCCGGCCTCGATCCACTTGCTGAGAAAAGTAGACAATAAAAGCCAAAATAGACTAAATATAGCCTGAACGATCCTAAAAATCCCTCGAAGGAGATAATAAAGAACCCAAAGCATATGGTATCCTACTGCAAGGGTAGTCTTAAGAATCCAAAAGAGGTTGCTCAGAAGAGATAGATGTATCCCAACCTCTATTGCTCTCGCGTAAAGACTTTTTTTTACGCGACAGGAAAAAGTGACTACGAATTCCCCTTTTTGTTTGCGAATCCCTGTTTGTATCCTTTGAGCGCACGCCCATTAAGTAGCGATCAAATTAAGGAAATCGATCAAACGATCCCAATACCGTGCCAGCCCAAATCATGATCTTCACCAACTTGGATTTGGTTCTCTCGCGAAAATCGCGAGTTGCAGAGATGAGAACCATGAAAAGCAAGATCCCGAATAAGAAAACAGAAACCGAGGAAGAGGAAACCACAAGAGTGAAGACTAGTAGAGTCTCGTCTTTTGTCATTCTTTGCTCCTTTTTCACTCAATGATTCCTTCGAATTTGCCGACCAAAAATTCTTGAACTTGTCGACGGCTACAAGCAAATGTGTCATGCCGCCTCGTGCGGTCTTGAAGGGTCCCACCATGTCCAGACCCCAGACGGCGAATGGCCACGAAAGGGGGATGGTTTGGAGGGTGCTAGCCGGAAGATGGCTCTGCGTGCTGAAGCGCTGGCAGCCCTCGCACTTGTCAACCAGTTCCTTGGCCACCTGCAGAGCAGTCGGCTAGTAGAAGCCATGACGGAATGCTTTGGCTCGACGTAGCGTTTGAAGATGCCAGTGGTGCTGCGATGAACCAACTCATGGTTGATGATGCTGTACGCTGGGGCCCGGTGCTGATTTTGCCTTGCAATGGCCTCATCGGAGGGGAGCTCGCCACGCTGGAGGAACGCTAGGATGGGCTGGGCCCACAAGGGAGCCAAGGCAGGGGCCGGCCCAGCCCCCGGGTCCGGCTCGCCAGTCCTCGGGACCGGCTCGCCAGCCCCCGGGAGCTAGGCGGTGGTGGGAGCGTTGACCATCATCATGATGACGACAAGGCCGGTGCCGGCGTGCGCAGACGCGGCCGACTCAATTGTCGTGGTGGACGGCGCCGGACTGGCGGCTTGTAGTGGCGGAGTCGGCAGAGCTGCCGCAGCCGGCGGAGCCGGTTGGGCAGCCGGTTCCGCCAAGCTGCCGGCCGTGTTTGCCGGTACGAAGATGGACTCCGATTCGGGAGAGGGCTTGATCGAAGGCTTCATCAGCCGCTCGTGGGAGATGCTGGCTGGGATGGCCTGCCGGGTGGAGCCGATCTTGGCCAACGTGTCGGCCGCCTCGTTGTCCGCACGGGGGATGTGGTGGAACTTGCAGCCCTCGAAGGAGACGGTGAGCTGCTGGATGAGGAAGCGATAGCTGGCCATGTTGGCGTCCCTGGCGTCCCATTCGCTAAAGACCTATTGCACCACGAGGTCTGAGTCACCGAAGCAAACGATGCACTGGATGCCGATCTCCTTGGCAAGCCGGAGGCCATGCATGAGGGTCTCGTATTCGGCCACGTTGTTGGAGGCGGCGAAGTGTATCTGGAGGGCATAGCGGAGCTGGTCTCCTCTGGGGGACGACAAGACGATGTCGGCTCCTAGGCCGGCTCATATCTTCGACCCGTCGAAGTGCATGCACCAATGCGTGTAGTCGGGTGGAGGCGGCACGAACTGGGTTTCGGCCCAGTCGACGAGGAAGTCGGCCATTGCCTAGGAATTGATGGCGGTGCGTGGCTCGTACTGTATTTCGTAGTCGGCCAGGGTGATGGCCCATTTTGTGATCTGGCCGATGGCGTCCCGGCTGGCCATGATTTTGCCCAGCGGCGCTGTGCTCACGACGGTGATGACGTGCTCCTGGATGTACTGATTGGGCTTCTGGGTGGCGAAGTACACGTCGTAGCACATCTTATGGTAGTGGGGGTAGTTTTTCTTAGAGGCGGAGAGGACCTTGCTGAGGTAGTAGATGGGGCGCTGCGTCAGCAGCGCCTTGCCTTCCTCCAGCAGCTCCACCACTAGGACGACACTGACGACGCGCGTGGTCGCCGCAATGTAGGCGAGCAAAGGCTCCTTGTCAACCGGCATGGCCACGATGGGCACGCTGGTGAGAGCCCGCTTGAGGCCGCGGTACGCCGCGTCCGCCTCGTCAGACCAGTCGAACATGGGCGGCATCTTCGAGAGGTCTCGTCCTGGCTCGACCAGGGCCAATTTGCGTAGGAGCCCGCAGAGGGGCAAGGCCTTCTCGCCCAGCCGGCTGATGAACCGGCTAAGGGAGGCGACGTAGACGGTGAACTTCTGGATGTCCCGGAGCCGGACCGGCTTGGTCATGTGCTCAATCTCCCGGAACTTCTTGGGGTTAGCTTCGATGCCGCGGGTAGACATGAAGAAACCCAGGAGCTGGCCGACTGGGACGTTGAAGACACACTTCTCCGGGTTGAGGTTGATCTTGTATTCGCGCAAGTTGGCGAACGTCTCCCGGAGGTTGTCGAGGAGGCTGAAGTGCTTCTTGGATTTGAGGACGATGTTGTCCACGTAGATGTGGACGTTCCTGCCTATCTGAGGACGGAGGCACTTCTGCATGTAGTGCTGGAAGGTAGCGCCTGCATTCTTCAGGCGGAAGGACATGGTGATGTAGCAGTAGGCCCCGAAAGGGGTGATGAAGGAGGTCTTGAGCCGCTCGGCTGGGTCCAGCTTTATCCGGTGGTAGCCGGAGTAAGCGTCTAGGAAAGACAGGAGATCACAGCCGGCCGTGGAGTCGATGACTGGATCGATCCGCGGCAGGGCGAAAGGGTCCTTGGGGCACGCCTTGTTCAGGCTTGGGTAGTCGATACACATGCGCTAGGTTTTGTTTTTCTTCAGCACCAGGACTGGGTTGGCCAGCCAGTCCGGGTGGAATACCTCCATGATGAAGCCCGCTGCGAGCAGCCGGGCGATCTCTTCTCCTATAGTGCGCCGCTTCTTCTCGGAGAAACGGCGAAGGGGTTGCTTGACCGGCTTCACATCCGGCCGTACATGTAGCTTGTGCTTGGTGAACTTCCTCGAAACACCCGACATGTCCTTGGGGGACCATGCAAAGATGTCCCAATTCTCACGGAGAAAGTCAACAAGCTCGCTTTCCTATTTGCTGTCGAGGCGGGAGCCGATGGTCACGTACAGGGTGGGGTTGGTCGGATCGAGTGGCACCTGCCTGGTGTCCTTGGACGGATGGAACGAGCCTTCGCCGACCGTCTGGGACGGAGGTGCCCGCACAACCGGCTGGGCAGAGGCGAGGGCCACCAGCCGGTCGAGCTGCCGCTTCTCCTCCGCTATTTCCAGGGCCTCGGCCAGCCGACTGCCATCTCACGCGCACGCCATCGACATCTGGTATTTTCTGGCGACGGTGATGATGCCCCTGGGACCTCGCATCTTGAGCTTGAGGTAGGTGTAGTGGGGGATCGCCATGAACTTGACGAGAGCGGGCCGGCCCAGCAATGCGTGGTAGGGACTGTCGAGGTCCACTACCTTTAACAAGACCGGCTCGCGGCAGAAATGACTAGCGTCGCCAAAGAGGACGTCGAGCTTGATCTTGCCGACAGGGGTGCAGGTCTTTCCCAGCACGATGCCGTGGAAGACGGTTCAACTCGTTTTCAGGTCCTCCACCTTGAGACCCAGCTTGAGCAGGGTGTCGAGGTAGAGGATGTTGATGCTGCTGCCTCCATCGATCAACACCCATGAGAAGCGGCACGAGCGTATCTCGGAGGCGATGGTAGGATCGAGGACGAGGTGGTAGCTGGCGGGGTTCGGCATCACGGCCGGGTGGTCCACCCGGCTCCAGGTGATCGGATTCTCGGACCAATGCATGAACTAGGGAGTCGCTGGCATGGTGGCGTTCACCTCGCAGTGGAGCTAGCGTTGGGCGTGCTTGTCCGTCTCTTCGCTGGTGAAGACGACGTAGTAGTCCTCATGTTCGAGGAACTGGTCGTGCAGCCGGCCTTCGCCCCGAGCCGGGGCCGGGTCTGCCTGACCCGGGGCGGGTGCCGGAGCCCGAGCCGGGCCGGGTGCCGGAGCACGGGCTGGCTGCACGGGGGGAGCTGGGAGGTCGTCCCCCTAGGCCAATAGCTGTGAGAAGCTGCACTGTCGGAGCGTGTGCGTGGCCGGCCTAGCACCGGAGTGGTTTTTCCAAGGGAAGTCAAGCATTTGCTCGAAAGTCAGCTTTGGGTTCCAAGCGGCCTTGCTGGTGCACTGGCGCTGACCGGAGGCCTGGCCAGCCGGCTGTTCCTCCTCGATGGAGGCAACCTGCCTGCTCTCGTAGCGGGAGTCAGGCTGGTCGTTCTTGCGCTTGCTATTCTGCTGCTGCCGGTTCTCGGCCGCCGCACGCGGCGCGGCAGGGGGTGTAGCTGGCTTGGCGAGTGCCTTAGCCTTCATCCTCATCGAGGTATCGACCGTGGCATATTTGTCCGCTTTGCACATTAGGTCCGCCAGGGAGGTTGGCTCGGAGCACAAGAGCTTCTGATTGAGGGGGTGCCATCGTAGCAGCCTTCGATTAAGTACTGGATGGTCTATACCTCGTGTACTCCTTCGCAGGAGTTGCGGAGCTCGGTCCAGCGCGTGAGGTAGTCGCGGAGGGGCTCGTCCGGCCCCTGGACGCACATGGTCAGCTCGCGGGGCCAGCCAGGCCGGTTGTAGGTACCGATGAAGTTGCGGACGAAGGCCTCCTCGAAGTCCGTCCAGGTGTTGATGCTGCCGGTGGCCAGGCTGTTCAGGCAGGTGCGGGCCGAGCCGATTAGCATGAGGGGGACGTAGCGGACGGCTACGCGCTTGTTCCCCCAGGCGATGCCGACAGCGGTGGTGTAGTCGATCAGCTAGTCCTCCGGCTTGGAGGCCCCGATATACTTCGGGGTATCGCGGGGGAGCGTGAAGCCGGGCGGAAAAGGCTTGTTGTGGATCCGCGAACCGAAACAGGCTGGGCCAATCGAGCCCTCCTCCTCGAGGAGAGCCGACTGCACCAGCTGGTCAAGACAGAGCCGAGCGTCATTGTCGCTTTGGGGGACGCGGGGCCCAAGCCGGGCAGAGAGCTCGGGGCGAATGGCCGGCGGGATGGACCGCATAGGCTCCTATCGCGGGGGCAGAGTGTGCCCGCGGGTACGCCGGCTGCCGCCAGCCGGCGCCTCGTCGCGGTGGTGGCTGCCAGCCGAATTGTTGCTGCGCCGACTCTTCACAGTCGGCTGCTCGTTTCCGCGTGACGGGGCGTGCTGAGCATTGCTCCCCCGGGCATTCCGGCCGGAGGGACGAGGGGTGCTGGAGTGCTGAGCCAGCCGGCGGTCAGCGGCCCCGGTGTCCTCGCCCTCGGACGACGAAACTCGGAGACGGCCCCGCCGGGGGTGAGGACGACCTGTTGCGTGTTGGCGGTGTCGATGAGGTCCTTGATGTGCCGCTCGCATGCGGCCCACTCCTCGCCCTCCAAGGTTGCCAAATCCTCTGTAACATCCCAAAATTTCATTTTGGAATGTTATGAAATGTAGCTATGCATCTATCATCATCATTCCTTGAATACATGTAATAGTTGAAATGCCTTCTCTGAATTTCTGAAGCCCCTTTCTACTTTCAATGTGTTGCTTTCACCTATTTGAAATCTTGGTAAAAATTTTCAAATAAGAGAGGAGTAACATGACACTCCACACCAGGGTCATCTTGGTGATATATTTGAACAATAAGAACCAGGGGGTCTTTTGAAAAATATTTGCAAAAGGTTTTAAAAATAATTAGGCAATTTTTGAAAATATTATTCTTTTCAAAGTGTTAAAATGGGAGAATAAAAATGTTCAATAAATGGCAGTTATTCTTCTCTTAATTTTGATATATAATACCCCTATTTAAAAAAAATGAATGTTTTTAAAGACGTTTTACTACTCTGGTTAATAAAAACAGTAACAGATTTAGAAACTAACGGGCCGGCCCACAGGCTTTTATTCGCGAATTCAATTCGAGCCGGTCGACCGACGCGGAAACCTCGCTCTCCCTCTCGCTGCCACCGGGTCCCACCCCGACCGACCGTTAGCCCCGCGCGGTCGCCTTCCTCCTCGCGCGCGTGCCGCCGCACGGCAGTTTTTTTCCCCGGATCTCTCTCCTCTCTCCCCGCACCCACCCGAGCACCCTATAAGTAGCCCCTGCCACTCCTCTCTCCATTCCCCCCGAGCCCTGTCTCTCCCTCGCCGAGACGCTGCCAAATTCCTCGCCGGAGTTGCACCACCACCGGAGCTCCCATCGCCCGTAGCCATCGCCTCGGTCATCCTCGCCCCTCTCCGACACCACCAATCGGCACCGGACGACCTCCTCCGCCGTCTGAGCCCATCCGCGCTCCGTTTCGACCATCGGAGCCACCTCCGGCGGCGTCCTCGACCACCGGCCGCCGTCACCATCGCTGGAGTCCACCTCCCCCTCCGGTAAAATCTTCGAGCTCACCCCCTCCCTCCGATCCAGACGCAACGGCCCAGATTAGATCAACTTAATTCCCGAATCGTTTTCCTCTTCGGTCCGGTCGACCACCCGCAACCATCCAACACACGCGCTAGCCAGCCAGTAGGATAGTGCCACGTCACCCCTGGTCGTCCGATAGTTTTTTTTTTCTGTTTTGTTTTAGTTAACAGAAACTTTTCAAAATTTGTTTTAGCTATATCTTTTAATCTATTTAATGTTTTGAGTTGATTCTTTTTGCAATAGCTCACATTTTTCATGTAGTTTCACCCTGTACTTTTAAATTTAAAATTTGACCTATAAAATTTGAATTTAGTCAAATTTGCTCAAATCACTCAAATCTGAATAACTAGAGTTTAAAAATAGATTTTTATATGAATCTTTTTGCTACTGCTGGGTATTAGTTAGGACTATCAGATTGCTTAGTTTGAGGATTTTTTAGGATATTTTTGATTAGTGTTCTAGCTATAAACAGTTTCTGCCTATTAGTTAGTATAATTTTATTTACTTGGTTTTAGTTAGTTTAAATTAGATTTAGTTTTAATTTGTTTAGTAGGTTCTATTGATTAAACTTTAGGTGTTCTACTTACTGTTAATAAATATATAAAATTGTTTAGTTTATTTCTTTGTTAATATAGGAATCACAACTTCTTTTCAAATAGGTTTAATTTGATTAAAACAACTAGTTAGTAATAGTTTTTCTTTCAACAAAGTTTTACATAATTTAATTCTGTTTTATAAGACAAGTTTATTTGTACATTGTTTCCTGTTAAGAACATGTTTTGTTAAATAATAATAAGTTTTGTTTTGCTCTTTTGTTAGTAAAACCATAGTTGTTTCATATAGTGTTTATCAAAACTTTAAAAAAAACTTTACTAAAGTTTTTCCCAACAAACTTTAATGAATTCAATTGTGTTATTAATAAAATATTTTATTGTTTTCTTGCTGTCAACTATTGTTCTGTTATTACAAATAGTTTCATTATGTTAGTAGTGTTTTATCAATCATCCTTTAGAAAACAAAACTTTGTGTGTGTTTTCTTGCTTGTGATTTTTTATGCATTGTTTTGTCTTGATTGGTTACTAGTTCATGGTTGATGGTTGTGAGTTACAATATTTTGTTGTATGCTTATTGAGTGCTCTTGTTTGCTTCGTTAGATTATCCGGAGTGCGAAGCTTGTTACTTAGAGTCACTCACGTACGAAGATCATCAATCAGGCAAGTCACTTTGATCATGTTTACCCATGTTTTATATGCATTAGTTCTACCATCTTCCCCAATTGCATGCAAGATAGGTTAGTTGGAAACTTGGTTACATTGTAGTAGTATCATGTGGTAGGAACCCCCTCTCAACCCTTGACACATTGGCCCCGGGAAACGTTGTTATACTTTTTGCTATGCTATTAGTAGACGGGGTTGGTTGTGTGATTCATGAGAGTTGAGAGAGTTAATAATTTCAAGACCTACATAATGATCAAGACTTCAAGACTCCGAGTTTTCAACATACCTCTGGGTGGATGATGGTTGAACGGCACCCTGGAGAAACCAATGGATTTGCCTAGGTGATGCTGGAGATGGCCAGTATTCACGCGGAAAGATCCACCCAGGCACAAAGAGATGGATGGGTGCTTCAAGACCCAAGGCTTACCTGCACAGCCACAAGTCATTATGGGCTCTGGCTTGGTTGGATATCGTGGTGACCCTGGACAGGCGGTGCTACGAGATGTAGAAGAATGGTAGGAAATGATGGGCACCGACAGAGTCACAGGGAAACCCTTTAGAAGACCATGTTTTGGTCATCCGTTTCTCAAACACCCTGAAGTGCGAGAAATCAAATGGAGGCGACCAAATCTTGTGGGGAACGTGTGCAAAGCTCTGCAGAGTACTCAAACCTAATCGATTAGCCGTGTCCACGGTCATGGACGACTTGAGCCAAAGGAACTGAAAACTTCCGGAACTCTCAACACAATTAATATGATGATGTGGGTATTAGTAACTTGGGTATGAAATTTGGTTGGTGGAACCATTTCATTAATCAACCAACTTAGTAATAATTTTTGCTTACCCCTCTCTTGATGTAGGAAAAATTGGCTTTACGCAAAAACTTACCACCCCACCTGCCATATAAGCATGTAGATTAGATGATTATATTTTCACCCCTCTCTTGTGACTCTGCCGGCATATTCGATATGCTGACCTACATGGCTGCAACGTATCATGTTGCAGAGTACTTTTCCGACCAGGAGTGAGGACACGTTCTACGCTCGGTGAGATGCCCTTGGAGTCAGATGGACTCATCTACCTTCGACGCTTCTGCAAGATTTAGACATTCTCATGAGTTGGCCTTCGGCCACTTTATTGTAATGGTTATTGTAATAAAGGACTCGATATGAGATTTCGATTAATATAATGCTGTGTGATTTCCCTTTGATATATACATTGATGTACCGTGTGTGTACCAGCATGATCTTGGGATGGTACGGAAACACCGGAGATTCGACCTTACAGGTCGGGTCGCTACAGAAATGGTATCAGAGCACACGCTGACCGTAGGATGTAACCTCTAGGATTGGAAAGCCTTAGGATTGTATCTCTTTGTCTTTAAAATTCTTATACTCTCATCTATTCATTTCTGACTCCTCTCCGATTATTTCAAAATTTATAGATCGCCACCTTCATCCCAGTGTTGATCACGGAGTTTTGCCAGCCTGACGCAACGATGCCCTTTGGTAAGGAGCTGATAAGGATCATCAAGGACGTGAGGATTGCTTTGCCGAGCATCACCGGGACTCCTATCATGTCATTTCCACAAGATGGACGCTACAGGATCGAGGTGCACATCCCAGGGAAGACCTTTGGGAATCAGAAGGAACCCATCGACTTCAAGTTTGTGGCACCCAGCTGGATACTTGGAAGAGTCATGGCCATTCATCGTGCCCTTGTACGTATTCAGGAGGAATACAGAGGTGGAACCATTTCAAAAGGACTCAGCATGGTTTGCCGCAGAGATGCCCATGGCAACATCATCACCAACCCCACTGGAGACTCCACCATGTCATATATCCAAACCCTGGAGACGCACATCAGGACTCTGGAGCTTCGAGTTCGTGCTGATACGAAGACAATCAAGAATCTGATGAACCGCGAGATTGACCTCGAAGCTGACTTACGGGAAGCCGAGTACGAGTATGAGTATGAGGTGAAGGATTTCTTAGAGAGGATCGACAAGCTGAACACTCGCATCGCCACTCTGGAGGAACAGATGGACATGGGTGAAAATCTTCAACCCGAGGGAGACTTGGCTCCTGTCATCAGCGACGATGATGACTATGAGGAGAGCACCACTGGAGGAGACTCAGTCACCATGTACTTCTGAGGAAAACTTTAGTCATGCCCTCCATGTATCTTTTATTTTCGTCGATAAAGCGTAGGTCGATGCTTAGTTTGATTGAGTATTGTATTCCGATGTTTGACATTGATTGAATAAATGAATGAGTGTTTGGTGTGTTATGTTTGTTGCATTGCATATGGGTAGTGAATTTCTCCTTTTAGGCCCTTGTTCTATTCTAATTCTCACCCCTCTGAAAACAGCAAGATGCCTCCACGACGTGAGTCCGATTTCACCTTCCCGCCGGAACTCACGCAACTCCTTCAGCAGCAGAATGCACTGATGCAGCTATTGATCCAGAATCAGACCAACAACCAGACCAACAACCACCACCATCCACCCCAGGCTGACAATCTCACCCGTTTTCTGAGGTTGAACCCTCCAACTTTCTCCATCAGCACTGAGCCCATTGTAGCAGATGACTGGCTCCGTAAGATGGAGAGAGAACTCGTCACCATTGGATGTACTGACACTGAGAAGGTGCGTTTTGCCACACATCAACTAGATGGACCAGCAGCTTCATGGTGGGAGAACTACAGCACCACATATCCTATTGCTGATGTAACTTGGGAGCAGTTCAAGCAAGCTTTCCGCACTGCACATGTTTCAGCTGGAGCTATGAGTTTGAAGAAGCGCGAGTTTTGCAACTTACGCCAGGGAAATCCTTCTGTGGACCAGTACGTGGATGACTTCAGCACATTGGCACGTTATATACCAGGAGACGTGGCCGATGATGCGGCCAAGCAAGAGAAGTTTCTGGAAGGACTCAACGATGAGTTGAGCATGCAGCTGGTAGTGGCTACCTTCAACAACTACCAAGAGCTGGTGGACAAGGCCCTCATCTTGGAGGGAAAACAGCAGCAAATTGAGAATCGCAAGCGGAAGTACACTCAGGGGAAGTTTAGCTCTGGAGCTCATCAGAAGCCCCGCTACTCCCCGTACTCAGGGAATACCGGATCAGGGACTGGTAAGTTTGGAAGGCACACTCATGCCGTGCAAAACCATGGAGGCCACAACCATGGAGGAAATGGGAATGCCCGTCCCAACCATGGCAATTTCAAGACTGATAATGGGAATGGGAACAACAACCAGCATCGTCACGCTCCTACTCCGAAGGATCTGAGCCACATCACCTGTTTCAAGTGCCAGAAGACAGGGCACTATGCTACTGAGTGTCCCTTGAGCAAGCAGGGAAATGGAAACGGCAACTCCACAGCCAAGAAGCCAAATCTGTTTCCTCGTGCCCAGGTGAACCACCTCGACGTGGAAGAAGTCTATGATCAACCCGAGACTGTGGTTGGTAAGTTTTTATTGCATTCACGTCCAGTTACAGTACTTTTTGATTCCGGTGCAACTCATTCATTCATATCAAGGGTAGTTGTGGATAAGTATGGTTTGCCCACCAAAACCCTTAGACAACCCATTAAGGTCAGTTCCCCAGGAGGTATGATGATGGCAGGAATAGGATGCCATGCCCTGAAACTCAATATAGGAAACCATGTTTTTCCCACCGACCTCATCGTCTTAGAATCCCAGGGATTGGATGTAATCCTAGGAATGGATTGGATGACCAAGTATGAAGGAAATCTTGATTGCCCTAGCAAGTCTGTTTCAATCACCACCCCGGAGAACAAGAGTATTAAGTATGTATCCCGACGCACCCAGATGAGTGCACGGTTAAATTCCCTCACAGGAGTTGTTCAGGAGGAAGTACCTGTGGTAAAAGACTTTCCGGATGTATTCCCGGAGGAATTATCAGGCATGCCACCAGATAGGGAGATTGAGTTCCTAATAGAGCTACAACCAGGGACAACCCCAATTACCAAGAGACCCTATCGGATGCCCGCAAATGATTTAGTGGAAATCAAGAAGCAGATTAAGGAGTTATTGGACAAGGGATATATTCGCCCAAGTTCTTCACCTTGGGGAGCCCCAGTTCTTTTGGTGGAGAAGAAGGATAAAACCTTGAGAATGGTAGTCGATTATCGTGCCTTGAACGAGGTGACTATCAAGAACAAGTACCCTCTGCCGATGATTAATGACTTGTTTGATCAGCTAGTAGGCGCCAAAGTATTCTCCAAGATCGATCTTCGATCAGGGTATCACCAACTGAAGATTCGTGAACATGATATACCCAAAACAGCTTTCACCACAAGGTATGGCTTGTATGAGTATACTGTCATGTCCTTTGGTTTGACTAATGCTCCTGCCTACTTCATGAATTTGATGAACAAAGTGTTTATGGAATATTTGGACAAGTTTGTCGTGGTGTTCATCGATGACATTTTGATATTCTCCAAGAACGAGGAAGAACACAAGGAACATCTGCGTTTAGTTCTGGAAAAGCTAAGAGAGCATCAGTTATATGCCAAGTTCAGCAAATGTGAATTTTGGCTGACGGAAGTCGGATTCCTTGGACATGTTATTTCCAGAGAAGGAATAGCCGTAGACCCCGCTAAGGTTGAAGCCGTCACTGAGTGGAAGTCATCCACCTCAGTTAAGGAGATCCGTAGTTTCCTCGGACTTGCCGGATATTACCGAAGGTTCATTGAGAATTTCTCAAAGATAGCCAAGCCCATGACAGAGTTGTTGAAGAAAGAGTCTAAGTATATTTAGTCTGAGGAATGTGAAGCCAGTTTCTAGGAGTTGAAGAAACGTTTGGTCACAGCCCCAGTGTTGATTTTGCCGAATATTCGGAAGGACTTCCAGGTTTATTGTGATGCTTCACGTGAAGGACTTGGAGGAGTACTCATGCAAGATGGAAAGGTTGTAGCCTATGCATCTAGACAACTACGACCTCATGAGTTGAATTATGCCACCCATGATTTGGAGCTAGCAGCCTAGTGCACGCACTCAAGACCTGGAGACATTTTCTTATCGGAAATAGTTGTGATGTTTACACTGACCATAAGAGCCTGAAATATATCTTCACGCAGAAGGAGTTGAACCTCAGACAGAGGAGATGGTTAGAGTTAATCAAGGACTATGACATGAGATTACATTACCATCCAGGTAAGGCTAATGTTGTAGCCGATGCCTTGAGTCGGAAAACTTATGTAAACACACTCACAGCGGGAGGATTACCCCAAGAGTTAGCCGATGATCTCAAAGAGCTCAGGCTAGAGATAGTCCCAAGAGGATATGTTGCCACACTGGAGATTCAGTCTACCTTGACCGAAAGAATTCGAGAAGCCCAGAAATCGGACAAGGAGATAGCTGAGATTAAGCAAAGAATGAAAGATGGTAAAGCTAAAGGTTTTCGTGAGGATGAGCAAGGAACTCTGTGGTTTGAGAACCACATCTTTGTGCCCAATGACCCAGAGCTCAGGAAGTTGATACTTCAAGAAGCCCATGATTCACCTTACTCGATACACCCAGGCAACACCAAGATGTACCTGGATTTGAAAGAAAGTTATTGGTGGACAGGTATGAAGAAGGATATTGCGGAACACGTTACAATATGTGATGTTTGTCAGCAAGTAAAGTCGGAACATCAGAAACCAGCAGGGTTACTCCAACCTTTGCCGATACCCGAGTGGAAATGGGAAAAGCTTGGTATTGACTTCATCACAGGACTACCTAGGACCCGTTCAGGTTATGATTCCATCTGGGTAGTGGTTGATCGCTTGACCAAGGTGGCTCATTTCATTCCAGTGAAAACCACCTATACCAGCGCTAAGCTAGCCAAGATATATATGACCAGGATCATATGTCTGCATGGAGTTCCGAGGAGTATCGTGTCAGATAGAGGAACACAATTTACCTCAAAGTTTTGGCATCAGTTACATGAAACTTTAGGTACGAGACTGGAGTTCAGTACAGCTTTTCATCCGCAGACCGATGGACAGACTGAGAGAGTCAACCAGATTCTGGAAGACATGTTGAGAGCTTGTGCGCTAGATTATGGATCTAGTTGGGATGACAATTTACATTACGCAGAATTCTCATACAACAACAGTTATCAGACTAGTCTGAAGATGGACCCTTTCGAAGCTTTATATGGAAGGAGGTGCAGAACGCCACTGACGTGGGATGGTGTTGGAGACCGACAACTTTTTGGTCCCGACCTTATCTGAGATTCTGAAGAGAAAGTCAAGCTGATTCGCGACAGACTCAAGATAGCTCAATCTCGACAGAAGAGTTATGCTGACAGCAAACGTAAAGAAGTGACGTATGAAGTGGGAGACCGGGCATATCTTCGTGTGTCCCCGCTTCGAGGAATCAAGAGGTTTGGTGTTAAAGGAAAGTTAGCACCCAGATTCATAGGCCCCTACAAAATTCTTGAACGTAGAGGCAAAGTTGCATACAAACTGGAATTGCCGGAAGGATTATTCGGAGTTCATAATGTGTTCCATGTGTCCCAACTGAAGAAATCTCATGCTGAGATGACTGATATTCCCTTGCGAGACATAGTGCCCCTATAGGCCATACAACTTGACAATGATCTGACTTACGAGGAGAAGCCTGTCAGAATCCTCGAGACTGCCAACAGAGTTACCCGCAGCAGGATCATCAAGTTCTGTAAGGTTTTGTGGAGTCACCACACCGAGGAAAAAGCCACCTGGGAACGCGAAGAAGATCTTCGTAGAGACCACCCGCACCTATTTTCTAGCCAACCCGAATCTCGAGGGCGAGATTCATCTTAAGGTGGGTAGGTTTGTAACATCCCAAAATTTCATTTTGGAATGTTATGAAATGTAGCTATGCATCTATCATCATCATTTCTTGAATACATGTAATAGTTGAAATGCCCTCTCTGAATTTCTGAAAGCCCTTTCTACTTTCAATGTGTTGCTTTCACCTATTTGAAATCTTGGTAAAAAGTTCAAATAAGAGGGGAGTAACATGACACTCCACACCAGGGTCATCTTGGTGATATATTTGAACAATAAGAACCAGGGGGTCTTTTGAAAAAATAATTGCAAAAGGATTTAAAAACAATTAGGCAATTTCTGAAAATAATATTTTTTTCAAAGTGTTCAAATGACAGAATAAAAATGTTCAATAAATGGAATTTATTATTCTGTTAATTTTGATATATAATACTCCTATTGTTAAAAGTGTTTTGAATGCTTTTAAAGACGTTTTACTACTCTGTTTAATAAAAAGAGTAACGGTTTTAGTGTTAAACGGGCTGGCCCGAGCGGGTCGACCGGCGCGCCGTCGTCGCTCCCTCTCTCTCTGACACTGGGTCCCACCCCAACCGACCGTTCGCCCCGCGCGGTCGCCTTCTTCCTCCCGCGCGCGCCGCCGCCGACAGTTTCTTCCCCCCGGATCTCTCTCCTCTCTCCTCTCTCGCACCCCCCGAGCATCCTATAAGTACCGGCCACTCCCCGCTCTCCATTTCCCCCCAAAACTCCCTCCTACCTCGCCAGAAGGCTGCCGCATCTCGTCGTCGGAGTTGCAGCCCCCAACCGAAGCTCTTCCCCGCACTTGTCGTCGACTCCATCCACCCCTCGCCCCACGGTTGCCACCAATCGACGCCGGACGTCAAGCACCACTGCCCGGACCACTCCGCTGCTTCCCTCGACCACCGGAGCGCCAACACCGACAACTTCGTCGTCTCGGACTCGCCGGAGAACCCTCGCCGGCGACCTCTTCTCTGTGAGCTTCCCCCTCCCACTCCGTAGCCGTACGATCTCAAACCGACGCACGAGATTAGATCGGATGAATTTCCGAACCGGTATTCTCTACCGACCGGTCGTCCGCCCACAAACCTCCATGCGCACACACTAGCCACCAATAGTAAAGCGCCACGTAGCCCCCCTGGTCGTTGAAAATCAAGTTTTCTTTTCTGTTTTTGTTTTAGTTAACACAGTGATTTCAAATTTTATTTTTCTTATAACTTTTAATATGTTTAATATTTTGAGTTGATTCTTTTTGCAATAGCTCAAATTTTTCATTTAGTTTCACCCTGTACCTTTAAATTTAAAATTTGAACTATAAAATCTGAATTGAATCAAATTTTCTCAAAACATTCAAATCTGAATAACTAGAGTTTGAAAATAGATTTTGATATGAATATTTTTGCTACTGTTTGGTATTAGTTAGGACTACCTTAATGCTTAGTTTCATAATTTTTAGGATGATTTTTCTTAGTGTTTTATCTATAAACAGATTCTGCCTATTAGTTAGTATAGTTTAAATTAACTTAGTTTCACTTGGTTTAAATTAGATTTAGTTTTATTTGTTTAATAGGTTCTATTAGTTAAACTTTAGGTGTTTTACTTATGTTAATAAAAATATAAATTGTTTAGTTATTTCTTTGTTAATATAGGAATCACAACTTCTTTTCAAATAGGTTTATTTTTGATTAAAACAACTAGTTAGTAATAGTTTTGCTTTCAAACAAAGTTTTATATACTTTAATGCTGTTTTCTAAGACAAGTTTATTTGTAAAATTCTTTTATGTTAAGAACAGGTTTTGCTAATAAGTAATAAGTTTTGTTTTGCTCTTTTGTTAGTAAAACTATAGTTGTTTCATATAGTGTTTATCAAAACTTTTAAAAAACTTTACTAAAGTTTTTCCCAACAAACTTTAATGAATTCAATTCTGTTATTAATAAAATATTTTATTGTTTTCTTGCTGTCAACTATTGTTTTGTTATTACAAATAGGTTTCATAATGTTAGTAGTGTTTTATCAATCATCTTTTAGAAAACAAAACTTTGTGTGTTTTCTTGCTTGTGATTTTTATGCATTGTTTTGTCTTGATTGGTTACTAGTTCATGGTTGATGGTTGTGAGTTACAATATTTTGTTGTATGCTTATTGAGTGCTCTTGTTTGCTTCGTTAGATTATCCGGAGTGCGAAGCTTGTTACTTAGAGTCACTCACGTACGAAGATCATCAATCAGGCAAGTCACTTTGATCATGTTTACCCATGTTTTATATGCATTAGTTCTACCATCTTCCCCAATTGCATGCAAGATAGGTTAGTTGGAAACTTGGTTACATTGTAGTAGTATCATGTGGTAGGAACCCCCTCTCAACCCTTGACACTTTGGCCCCGGGAAACGTTATTTTACTTTTTGCTATGCTATTAGTAGACGGGGTTGGTTGTGTGATTCATGAGAGTTGAGAGAGTTAATAATTTCAAGACCTACATAATGATCAAGATTTCAAGACTCCGAGTTTTCAACTTACCTCTGGGTGGATGATGGTTGAACGGCACCTTGGAGAAACCAGTGGATTTGCCTAGGTGTTGCTGGAGATGGCCAGTATTCACGCGGAAAGATCCACCCAGGCACAAAGAGATGGATGGGTGCTTCCAGACCCAAGGCTTACCTGCACAGCCACAAGTCATTATGGGCTCTGGCTTGGTTGGATATCGTGGTGACCCTGGACAGGCGGTGCTACGAGATGTAGAAGAACGGTAGGAAAGGATGGGCACCAACAGAGTCACAGGGAAACCCTTTGGAAGACCATGTTTTGGTCATCCGTTTCTCAAACACCCTAAAGTGCGAGAAATCAAACGGAGGCAACCCAATATTGTAGGGAACGTGTGCAAAACTCTGCAGAGCACTCAAACCTAATCGATTAGCCGTGTCCACGGTCATGGACGACTTGAGCCAAAGGAACTGAAACTTCCGGAATTCTCAACACAACTAATATGATGATGTGGGTATTAACAATTTGGGTATGAGAATTGGTTGGTGGAACCATCTCATTAATCAACCAACTTAGTAATATTTTTGCTTAGCCCTCTCTTGATGTAGGAAAAATTGGCTTTACGCAAAAACTTACCACCCCACCTGCCATATAAGCATATAGACTAGATGATTATCTTTTCACCCCTCTCTTTTGACTTTGCCGGCATATTCCATATGCTGACCTACACGGCTGCAACGTATCATGTTGCAGAGTATTTTTCTGACCAGGAGTGAGGACACGTTCTATGCTCGGTGAGATGCCCTTGGAGTCAGATGGACTCATCTACCTTCGACGCTTCCGCAAGATTTAGACATTCTCATGAGTTGGCCTTCAGCCACTTTATTGTAATTTTTATTGTAATAAAGGACTCGATATGAGATTTTGATTAATATAATGCTGTGTGATTTCCCTTTGATATATACATTGATGTACCGTGTGTGTACCAGCATGATCTTGGGATGGTATGGAAACACCAGAGATTCGACCTTACAGGTCGGGTCGCTACACGTCACGCTGGCGAGGGAGGGGCCAGGCAGGCAGGTGGCGTGGCGCCACCGGCGTGAGCGCACGGCGGCCACACGCCGCGCCTACTGGACGCCAGGAGGAAGAAGACCCCCCTGGGCCAGATGGGCCACCAGGTAAGCTTCCTCTCTCTCTTTCTCTTTTCCTTTCTTCTGGTTTTCTATATTTCTGACCTTTGTTTATTTTATCTCCAAATTCAAATGACTTTCAAATTATCCCCAAACAATTTCTAAAATAGAGTTTGAATATTTCAAACCTATTCAAAAAGTTTCAGGGATTTTGAAATCAGAATTAATGATAATGATTTTATTTGTCATTTTCAGAGACTTAAATCATTAATTTAAATTATTTAAAATGTTCAAATAATTAAGATGGTCCCTGGTATATCCACGTCCTCAATTATCAGACATAGGGAACATTTTTGATGGGAATTTTGGATTTGTTGAAATTTCATTTATCTGGAATTTCTTTATTTCATGAAATGCTTGGGGTTTCTTTTCTTTCTCCCCATTTCATATTGATGCAATGATGATGCAAACACATTGCTAGCCTAAGACACTTGCTAGGGTTGTGACAACAACACAACGGTATTTTCCAAATACGTCGACCATATCAAGATCACAAAGCATTAAGACATACATAAGGTTGAACCCAAGGGATTCAACAAGCATCACCTTATCCATGGTTCGGTCCTTTGTGATAGCAACCTTACCAAGTCCCAATACCTTGCTTTTTTCCGTTGTCTGCGTAGGTGATATGCTTTAGAGGAGATGAAGTGAGTGGCAGATTCATCAGTAGATTCTTGTCACCCGTCATGTGGTTTGTGCATCCACTATCGAGGACCCACTCAGTAGCTTTTGGAGTATAATCCTGCAGATGAATTAGTACAACTTACGAACTCATATGCTTCAGAGTGAAGAATATGACATCAATTTCATCAGATAGGATTTCATCACACAAGATAGTAAGCCAACAGTGTGAGGACGTGAGAAATGAGGAATTCATTTCATCATGGTTAGCTTGCGTCCTTTCAAGCAATTCCTCAGGTCTCCAGCAAAGAAAAAAAGTCGTAAAATAGAAAAAAGGATTGAAATCTGTGTACTTTTCCCTAGCTTCTTGAAACCACCAATCCATTAGGATGCTAGCAAAGAAAACCAACGCTTAAGACACTATTGGAGACTCGCATAGCTATTATTTGAAGCTTATTTATTTCTTTACTCCGTTCAAGGCATGACCGCGTGATAGGTGTCCTTTTCCCCATACTCGAGAAGAAGAATTACATGTGAGTTCCGATCGTGATATGACAAACAAATCTTACTTTTTCTTTCCGGCGCATAACCTCTGGACCG
Organism: Hordeum marinum; assembly: GCA_022496015.1. Classification (NCBI taxonomy): domain Eukaryota; kingdom Viridiplantae; phylum Streptophyta; class Magnoliopsida; order Poales; family Poaceae; genus Hordeum; species Hordeum marinum. The sequence continues at coordinate 119,799,636 of CM039678.1, forward strand.
ATAGGAAGATCGATGACCCGCATACTACAACTTCAAAGAAGTATTTGTATCACACCCGAGCAATGGACCAGGGAAGGAGTTTCATTCATTTACGGAGTTTGGAAACGAGGACGATCCAGGATTGACTGCTACCTGAAGAAGTGGAGTGGAATAGATCTGATTACCCTTTGGCGTCTGCATTGACGCTTCTGACTAGCCCTACTCTGTGTCTTTTGCGTTTCCTTATTCATGTACTCATGTCTATTTCTATTTGTATGATACTGATATTGCAATCGATCTATCCCTTGGTCCTGCCAATCGAATTGTTAAGTATGTTTTTCCCTTTCGAGAAATGGTGATAGTACCAAATGCCGAATTAGCGGCTGTACCAAATGGTCAATGCCTCTGGGGTTTCCCTTCTCTTCAGCTCTCTCCGATTTCACTGATGTGTTGTGGCATGAAAAACAGTGTACATGCATGCTTAGATGCCCTTGCTTAAGGCATTCATCTATACTCTCCCCCGCCGGAAGTGAGCTATTCCTTTAAAAATGCTTGATCCATCCTTTAGGGCACAAGTCATTCCTCGGAATAGATCCCTTCGGATAAATCTCTAAACTAGAATCCAACAATAGTAGTGAAACTCGAAGACTCGTCCTGTAACCCTACTCCAGTCTTGCACATCCCATCCAGGCAACGCAGTCTTGCCAAACGTTCTAATTGTTGAATTACTACTTGTAAATATGTATTTCCTTTAGCTCTACTCATTGAAGATTTCCTTCGTTATAGTAACTAACAGGTCCAGGTCAAGAAGGAGGTAAACAAGTATGTGTTCAAAATCCAGTTCAACTAAGCGCTACTCACTCATTGAAGTAAGAATTTCTTTCTATGGAAAGGTAGAGGTAAACTCATGTAAGTCTGTCTGCTAGGCTAAAGCACCCAATGATATCTCCACCAACGGATGGCTTGGGAAGAGAAGTACAAGCGGCGATGGAAGTTGAGTAACTGTCTTGGAAATAGGTAAGTCGGGCACATATTCTAGTTCCGATTCTAGGCTATCTATAGAAGAATGGAGTGTTAGAAATTCTACTATTTAAGCTGTTGGAGGTAAGCAAGTCAGTCTCGGGTGGGAAGTCTGCACTATCAACTCAGGCGGGTCTTCAGTCCAAAGAAAAAGAAAGCGGTGGTCTGTACTTGAAAATAGGACTCTACTTTTTGATTGAAATAGGACTGTACTAGCATCTGCAAAAGGCAAAGCATGACCTATCTTGTAGTACTTCGGTTGTCGATCCATAGGGAAAAAATGGGAGAACTGGTTGGTTTGCACAAGTTCAAATATCTTGGCCTAACCTAATTTGTAGAAACCTGCGGCCTAAATTAAAGACTAATTCTAAACTAAAGAAAATAGAAATCGCCTAAGGTGCGTGCGGCCAAGGTCTTCCATAGGAGCTCGAAGGAAGAGGTTCTGAATAACTATACAATTTATAAGATGCAGTGGATTAGCTAGACATTGAAAAGCTGCCACTCTGAGGGAATTTGTTTGCATAAGCTACAGGTGCTATAAAGCAATCATGTACCGAGTACAAAGCTATTCCATTATAGTGAGCAGTATCAAATACGTAACAAGCAATAGAAGCATCCTGGCAGGTGTATAGAACTAGCAAAGTGGTTTAGGAAAGGGCGTATGAATAGGCAGTTTGGCAAGTGAGTAGTGTAGGTCCTTTAGACCAAAGAAAAGGTCGGGAGCATTTAGGTAGGCCTATCACTCAATCGGCGGCAGTCGATCGACTTATACTAACCGCGTTGGCAGAGCTACTCAATGACTCATTAGATCCACGAATTTCCCCATCTGCGCAGGTCTTCCGCAAGGTTCTCGGCCCTTCTTCCATGCATTAACTCAATGGCCGTCTATGGATTATGTGGTTCAGGTGGACGTGGTCAAGTGTTTTGATAGCCTAGACCATCCGTTACTACTTAAACATTTGTCTAAGCTCTTAGGTATAGATAACGCTCCTCATATTGACCTCATCAATTGCTTTCTCAAGACACCGATACTTTCTAAGAAAGGGAATGACTACTCAAACAGTGAAGTCGGCCTTCCACAAAGATCACAGATCTCGCCTGTTTTGATTAAATCATTCCTACATCAACTCGACTTGCAATTCGATGCTATGGCCCAAGAGGAGAATGGTGATTCTACCAAGTACGTCTATTTCGCTCGCTACGTAGACGATATACTATTCGGCATTCCTATCGTAGGTGTTGGCGTCATGTCTAAAGTCTTCTTTCGAAGGTTGCAAGAAGTTCTTGACCATATGTCTAGTAAGCTACGCATGAAATTCACGTCTATTGTACTTCTACGATGGAGGGCTCCCGCGGTCAAGGAGGGCAAAGATGTTACATTCAGACACATGAAATGCTAGATGTTATATGCAGCAAGGTCAAAATTGGGCTTTGATTTGTCCCTATAGAAAGATTCTTCACCAAGCGCCAGGAAAGCTTTAGCTTTGCCATAGAGTGACAGTCGGGGGGGAGCAGGAGAGAGGGAAAGAGGCAAATGAGAAAGTAGAAGGAGCAAGGTCGAGTGAAAGAATTGGTACATTGGGTTCCCCCCACCGAGCGGAGCCAAAGGAAAGACAAGGGTTGAGGTAATCGCTATGAGTGTTCAGGCTATTCTGCTTATGCTCGCGGATGCAGATAAGAAGCTATCAAAAGGGGATGATAGCAGCCACCCATATGGGCAGCTAGAAAGAGAACGAGGAAATGTGAATCACGATCCTTATTCGGTAGAGGAGTCAGGGGATATTGGTTCGAATCCAATTTGTGAATATCAGAAAGCATTGTTTCTCATTGAACTATATACGATACGCGCGCACGAGGAAGGGAGAAATTGATTGCGTTGCAGTCATTTTCCATCAGATTCTTACGGATGTAGTGAAAAGTAAATGTTTCAGTCAAAAGTAAGCTGCCGACTATGATGAATGCCAGCCCGATCTGTAGCTGATCTTTGATCCCGAGCTTGAGCTTCTCTTTGATGTCGGGTGAATTGAATTTCATATATGGAGAAATGTGTCGCTAGTCCAAGTCCGCTATAGAATTGTTTGTCTATCACTTCATCAACGAAGGTCATTTCTTTAGAAGATCAATACTGGTAGTTGCTTGCGGTGTCTGAACAAGTTTGGAAAAAACTACTGTGTCTGCATTTTCCTAAAGATTGCTGTGAGGCTGCTAGTGATATCTTTCCAATAACTGACTCAGCAGGTTCAATTGAGGTATCATTCGATTGATATTTCGAACCGTGTAGTGGTTAGGATCCTCTTATTGCCGTCAAGGGCTATTTTGGTCGATTCCAGCCAGAGAGTTATGAATAGAAATAGCAGACCTGATTCGAGACAACAGGAAGTTCCCGTTTGCAGATCTACATTTCTCAGGTTCAGGCTATTCGTGGAGTCGATCACCACCACTTGAGATAGACGATCAACTTCATTAAAGAAGCAGTCATCTCTATACAGGAAGCAGCATGTTTTCTATGGTCCTATGAAAAGGTTCCAGTGGGTTTCTCTTGCTGAATGGTGGTAAAACACCAGCTTTCATTCCTCACTGCAAGCTACTCCTTTTGCTGCTTTTTCTCACTCTTTGCCTGGTCCAACGATAGATTAGTCTCTGGGTCGGTCAAGTGATAAATTGGAGAGATTAGTTAAGGAAACTGGGACTTCTGATTATTCGCGAGGGATGGCTGAATAACCTACTTTGCTTTCCATTTAGGGTAATAGGATGCCACTACTTGACCTTGCTTGCCCAGACACAAGATAACCTATAGTTTGGCTACCACCCTTCATGGTGCTTGCTTTCCTATAATCTGTAAAGCTTTAGCTTTCAGAGAAGAGATTTCAGTATTCGATTGCTTTTCTAACTGGAATTCTCTAGTTCACTTCACTTCTACGCAATGTAATTTCTTGATTCAAAGTACTTATTTTCTGATTGGAATTTCGATCTCTTGGCAACAGGTTTCGCTTCTGCTAAGGACAAATTGAACAAGCTACTTCTCAAACCAAGTCCGGGTGGGCTTTTGAATTCAGAGAAGGGAATTCCAGTTTTGATTCTAGTCTCTGTACTCTGTTCAGTTCAGTTCAAGATGGGAAAGTATTGCTTGTTTCCTAGAATCCTAAAAGGGGTGCTTGTTTTCCTCGTCCGGGCTGGGCTCTCCTCTCCCCTTTCTGTCCCAACCTTCATTCCTACTTTTCCGCCAATTCACTAATTTCAATAGTTCAGATCGAACACTTATATCCCTTATATATATATATAATCAGGTATCTGCTTTCCATGGTTCCTGATTTCGATATCTTTCTTGTCTCCGCTTGATGAAATCCCTTTATTTTCTTGTTGGCATACAGATTGGATTCTTGTTGATCCAATCGGAACTCTTGAATTGAGGGGTGGCCGTGAAAGAAGAACTGTTTTGATGATATGAATGAAAACAAGAGATTTCATTCTTCATGGCATATTTCAAGACTAGGGTACCTGCATTCTAGGTCTAGGACTTGTTGCTTCGGATCAGTTCCCTTTAGAAGCTATTTTCCTCTTCTTCAATCTCGAATCCCGAAGGGGAGGCTCTTGTTGCCAAGTAAGAAAATATCTCGGTAGTTCAATTCATGCATGTGAAATCTTATCTACCAGATACAGATGATACTTGCCACTACTTGACCGAAACTGGGACGTGAGGAGGAATGAAATTATAAGGGAAATCAATCAACTAATAGAAATAGTGATATCGGTATCGGAACTCTAGAGAAGGGCCCGGCCTAAGCGCCCTCTTGAGACTTGGACTCGAAAGAGGGAAAGATTAGTGGGTCAATAACCAAGTTCCCCGATTGGATTCCAGTATCTGATCAAGCCGAAGTAAGCAAGTTCCGGATTCGAGTTTCCTTTTCTAACTGGAATTCAAGTAGGATTCCACATCGACTCGGTATTCTAGCTGTACCAAGTCTTTTTCTTCACTCTTTAGAGGGAAAGTATGCTTTGGATTTGCTCAGTGATACAGGTATGCTTGCCAACCCTGCTGCATTTTCTTGATCTCTCCCTGGGATTCGGAACTTGGATCTGGTAAAGGAGGCTTAAGAAGAACATGACTCCATATTAGTAGTAGTATGTTGCACTAGACTCATATGATTAGGAAGCGATAGAAGTTATCGAAAGCAAAAAGGATAGGGGCAAGAAAAGGGTTTGCAAGTTCATTCTCACCCCTACAAACTTTCTTTTCTTCTTAGCGTACAGAATTCTCTGCCTTTAGTCACCCTTAGCGCGAACCATCTTCTATTCGAAGGACGGAGTCGAGACTCCTATCTATTCGTAACACTTGCACGATGAACTATTCGTCCCACTATCTCCCTTTCCATGAGACCTACTATACCCCTTTTCTACCTATACCTGGCTAGACTCGTGTACCTCGATTTACGTACATTCACCTAATTTACTAACGTTATTGCCTGCAATCGAGCAAATACCAATAAGACATTGATCTCTAAGGAGCTGTTACGAAGTGTCGCAGTCGCTGCTAACGGTAGGATTTTCTATCACGTTTTTTTTCATTAACGTGCTTGCACCCACTAGTTTACTGCTTGCTTTAGCTTAGCTTTCCCGAAACCATCAACTCTTGCTTTTTGAGCAGGTTTTTACCAATCTGGTATCCGCTGCTGATCCATATTCTAAGATACCCGCTTTCTTTACGACAGTATCCTGTATGCTGACAAGATCCATGAAGTAAAAAGGAGGGATATGGACTCCATCCTATAAACTCAATATATAGAGGCTACTCCGGAAACAGGAAGAAACCACACTCAGCATACAACACCGACTCGTCTTAGACAGGCTTTTCTAAATACTCAATTATACTATTATGTACTTGACTTGCTAGGAATTGGATGAAACTATTAATGCATCCCATTATCTATTTCTTCATTCAGCTATGAGAGCTAGAAATTGATAGAATTTATCCATTCTACTTCCTCCACTTCTTTAAAAGCTTCTCCAATCACACTTATTACAATCTCACACACTTCTTCTTCTTCCTGACCTTGAGCGCAGCGCTGAAAATCCAGTATAGATTTCGTGATATATCAGGTATAGTGGTTTGAACCAGCTCATGCTTCAGTCCAAGTGTTTGCCGTACGCCTTCCTTAAAGGGCTTAGTTTAATCAGTAGTGGTCCTATCACGGGTGTCACATTCATTTTGACCTATCCGGGAGACCCTATTTGATTAAGAGATCCATGCGATGCCAGAATCCGTCACTAAAGCACCGTATTGAGAAATAGATACCCAGCTGAGGAGTAGATGAGGGGCAGTGAAATCCATCTAAAGAATGCCGTGGAAATGCTACTTGTTGAATATCAAAAATATAGGATATCGAAAGGTGATGCGAGCGCTAGCTCATCTTAGAAGTGAGGTGAAAGATTTCTTTGATTTCGCGATCGATCCTATTTTGCTGGTGAGAAAGCAGAAAGGATTGGAAAAAGTACCAACTTCTTGTAATTCTGTATGCCAGCTCCTATCATATGTGCTAAGAGGACGTTAAGCGGCCTGGGACTCTTATTTATGATCTTGTTTAGGATTGGAAGAGCGGAAAAGCTAAGGTACATCAGCATGGGTTCTATTCTCGTCTTTCAAGTACCTACCCTGGTATCACCTATGTAGATTGGTGGGGCTTTAGGACGGACTCCAAAGTTGACTGTTGAATCTCAGTATGTATGGCCAAGGCTCACTCATTCAACCCGCGAGAAAAGCGAGTCTTGAACGAAGGAAGAATAGTTGCAGGATCCTGGGTTCGGTATGATCGTTCTTCCAATTCATACTAGCTACGATCTTTCCCTGCTTAGAGGATCCAGCAGTAAGGGACCTACCTATGGCCAGTAAAGAACCCACCTATGGCTGGCTCCTCGGACAGCTTTCGGAGCTTCTGCTTCACCGGTGTAACACAAGTGGTTCCTGGGCTTTAACTAACTAAGTGCTGGCAGTGATTTTAGGTTGGTTTCATGGTTTCTTCATTCTTGTAGCCTGTGTTGCATGTGTTTGCAGTAGCTTTGCAGATTCAGGACTATTGGCAACAGCCGTTGACCGTCTATCTTCTTCCCAGTTCCCAGATACAAGATTCTAGGCTTTGAGCAATGCAAAATGCTTGATAGCCAGGAAGGCATTTCACTGGGGTTCCTTTGGTGGAACTAATTCTTTCTCTCTTTTCTTCATATCATAATTGAATTGATACCTGAATTCAAAGAAGAAATCAAGAGACAACGTTCCTGTTCCAGTTGGGGTCCAGACGGCTTTCATACACACGGATCTTTCCTTTCTTTTGGTCATGCGCAGGATTCAACTCAACTGAATACATTACATAACATATTTTTGATAGATCGATTCTTCTTGTCCGCAAGGGCAATAACGTTCTAAAGATGGGTACGATCGGTTGCACAACCATAACTCAAAATGGAGTATTTCTTGACTACTTATACAACTCTTTGGGGTCCAAAGATACTCTAAAATACTCATCAGGTTCGATACGATATTAATAGTGCTTAGCACTAACTTCCTTCGACCGGACACCACCACTGGCTTGTACTTAAGAATGGGTCTTGGCTGAAGGTATCGATATCCGGTGCGAATCAACTTGACACCATGGTTACGGTGAGGAAGGATCAAGTTTTATGCTCGCGCTTAGTGGGAAACCGTACAATTATCAACTCTGCCTCCGTTCCCCCTCTTTACCCCTATCTGAGCCCAATCGCGAAACCCACTCCTCAAATGATGGATTAGGTGAAATGAAACATGTACACGTCGTTCTTCAAATCCTTAGAAATCATATTAGAGTCTTGCTGGATCCATTAACACAAACAAGTGCAAGCGTTGGTCAAGTGAGTCCTTCTACAAAACAAATTACCCAAATCTTACAGAAATAGCATTCCCCTACCCTGTGTTAAGCATATAGCTAGCGTTTCTGGTGAACTTCACTTCACACCTAAAAAATCCCGATTGGAAAGAGAGAAACTTGACACGCTATAGTGACAGGCGAGGGCGAGCGAACCCCGTTAGCTACAATTCTATATCTTCTTTTTTGACCCCTTTGATTTGCCTTATCACTACAGCCACGGATTGAGCGAAAGCCGCCCAAATGAAGATCAGATCACGAAATCATTCTACGATCGATCGAGTTATTCTCTATATCTTTATATAAAATAAGAAGACAGAGAGACTCGGCTTCAAGATGGAGATTGACCATCTGCACCTGCTCATTCAATTATTCTATTCCGAGAAATCCGGACTACAATCTTCAGACAGAGGGTCCCTTCGATAAACTACTTGTCTCATTGGGAATACCCTCTTATGGAGAGCTAGATTCCGTAGTGGAGTTGACTTAGCTAAATTAGCAACTTATCGATCTGCTGTAGCTTTTCAAATCCACTCTAACCGAACTATGTTAATTATGGAATACCGCCTATCCTTAGAAAATAAGATTGTCCTTGTACTTGCTCTCTCATTCCTGGGAGTCCTTCAAGGGTATCAGATCTTGCTTGAAACTGGTTTTTCTTTCGCGCTTCCCCTAGCGCAGGCAGTAGTTTGATAGCGAGTTCACCTTCCTAGTAACGTTTGCTCATTTCATTCATTCTCATTCAAATCTACTTCTAAGGCATGTGAAGTACCAGTTGTGGACAGATCCCTTGGCAGAGTATCAACTTGAGATTCTTCTTTCACCCTCCAGGAGTTCGGTTCTTTTCTTTCTATATCAGAATACGACGTAGAGGCTGAGCCTGCCGATTGATCAGACTAGCCAACTAAGGGGCCATTCACTTCTATAGAAAAATAGGTGTACTGCGCGAAAGCTTCTCTTTATGAAAACCCCTCTGAGTCGTCTATAGCCGCCAAATCCCTTTTGATTCTGTTGTCAGAGGTGCCTTTCAATTTCATTGACCTTGGTACTGCATTTCATAGATACCTTCGCTATTACAGTAACGCAATTCTCCACTGAACCCATTGACCTAGGTACCGAGTCTGTTATGCGTACGTCTTTTCGGACTCTTTATTTGTTTGTGGACAACAAAAATGCAAACATGAGAAAAGGGGATCATTCCATTTTGAACACACCCATCTATCTCATCTGACCTCTCCGAATTCCCGAGTAACGAACCATGGGCTATAGATGGTTGGGACATATCATCATCTGGAGGGAGTGGTCTTAATACCGATGTCATTCTTTAACCTTTGAGAGGTCGAACCACTGAACCTATTTCTTTGACCTTGGGACCGATAGGAAGAAGAAAAAAAAGCAAGGACAAGTGGAACGAAGGAGACTAGACTAGCGTTAGGAAGGACAAAGGAGACAGATAGAATTTACATCAGAAAAAGGAAAATGGACTTTTTGAAGTTTGAGTGAGGATAATTGTCTTAAATTTCGGAGAATCGGCTAAAAAACGCGGAATTATCTTCGCCTTTGTAAGCGAAAATGTCCAGTAAAGCCTATCTCGCTTTTAGCCTTCATGGTGAATGGCCCACCCTTTCTTTGAACCTTGTCAATGGTTGAACGAACTTACAGATATGAACTGAGTGCCATTTGATGAGTAAGATCGAACAAGGGAGAGGGATATGGAAAGGATGAAGTAATGAAAGAGGAAGTCATTGCTAGTAGTAACGACTTGTCACGATCCATTGGTTCATATAGAATCCATGTCCTAGGTCTATCAAAAAAAATTCTTTTTGCTAAGCATATATAATAAAATAGAGTGAAAGGGTCCACCTCGAAACCAAGGGGGTACTAACTAACAGCTGAGTCCTCTCCGAACTGCAGGATATAGTTACCCATCATACGGCTCACCAACTTCACTTGCCTCTAAGGGGGGCTCGCTCTGGGCAGGTTCAGATCACTTACTATACAGGGCCATACGAAGGGGTTAGGAGCATTTTCAAGATGATTCTTTCTTTGTCGAGACGAAAAAGGAACCCATCTTTTCGATTGCAAAATGTGAGTCTGTTTTGCCCACTTTATCCATCCCCCTCTATCAAAATGATCAAAAAGGCATTTCAAATGCTTCTTATTCCCGTGTTTGATCTTATCCATCTCTGCCCCACCTCCATGTGGGCAGAGACCCCTGTAGATAATGAAGATGAACCAAGGATCTTACTCTCAAGAGTGCTTCGATAGGGTCCACTCTATCCCCTGAATAAGTCAGGCTCCGTTAGCCTGGGCTGAGATGGGGATAACAAGTCGACGATTGAAGCCCCCAATGTTCTGCCAGACACTGGACAGGGGTAAGCTCTGTAAATGTGTAGAGCCAAGTGTAGTGTGGTGTAGTAGTAGGCACTTCTAGGCCCCTTCCCGGCTACTGGATCACTCTAGTGCTTTGGGTACTACGGACCCTCTGCCATCCATTACAGCAGAGCCGTTTCATGAGAGGGGGGGCTTAGCACAGTTCTTTGAATCAAAGGTTTCATGAAATCGAAATTGATTCTTTTTTAGATATCTGGATAGATGGATGAATCTATCTTTCTATTCAGATAACTTTTGCAATCAGCCCCAAATCCTTAATTTGGCCAGGAAACAAAGCACTGCTTTGGGCCCAGGAAGCGAAGGGACTGAGCTCGGCTGCTTCTCCCCCACACTTATTTATTTCTCCATGCCCCTTCCGCATGTGCTTCGCGCGCCATTGGCGTGTTGTTCTCCTCTTATTTCTTCATTGGAGGGTTCGGATGGACTTCGCTGTTCTTTCCCAACGAAAATGGAAAGGGTTGTATCACATCGAGATGTCAATTCGTTTTCCGCCCCAAATGAGATGGGGAATTAATCACCTCTGTCCCTTCATCTTTTTGAAAGGAATCAAGACCCGGCCTGGCTCGCGTCGTTCCAACAACCGACGGGGAGCACCTCAGTATACGATCGCTGCGCAGTAACTGGGAGTCCTATTACACCTAAGGCCAACTTCCTATTCACCAAACCCAGGTTCATCTCGTGTAGTGATTGTGGACTCGTACAAGGATATGGAGTCGACGGTTGATGTATCAGACTCGACCCTGTCTTTCGTAGCATGCATTCCCATCTGTGTTGCAACTGATTCGGTAAGCTACGTGTCCGGTGCACGGAAAACTTGCCTTCGGTCTCCCAACCTTACTCATTGGCAACCTTCCGGCCTGCCCAACGACCTATAACGCTAGTCACTACTCCCACTGGGGCTAGGAAGTAAGCCCCACAACCCAAAGCGGCAAAGAACAAATAGAATTTGCTACAAAAACCGGCTAACGGGGGTATTCCTGCATATGAGAACATTGTAATGGAGAAGGTCATAGACGAAATAGGATTCGTTTTGGCTAGAGCGCCCAAATCCGCTATATATTTGACACGGGTTTGCCGTAATGCTGGAACTATGGCAAATGCATCTATCGTCATTGATGCATAAATAAATATACCAATTAGTAGTGATTGAATTCCTTCTATGGTTGCACATGAGAAACTAGTACAAATATAACCTACATGTCCAATCGAACTATGAGCTAGAGGTCTTTTGACTTTCGTTTGGGCCATGGCGGCCAGTGCTCCTAAGATCATAGAAGGAATGCTGTAGAAAAACAAGATTTGTTGTAATGTACCCCCATAGGAAGCAACAATAGAAACACGTGACATATTTGCAGAAATTGAGATTTTAGGCGCAATAGAAGGGAATGCTGTCACCGGGGTGGGTGAACCCTCATAGATATCAGGTGCCCACATATATAGAGTCAAAAGAGAGATTGAGTCCGAGGGAGAGGGGGGGTTTCTTGGGGCTCGAGAGATTGAATAGATAGGGCCCCACAAGTTGTTAATTCGCTGCTGGGGCATTCACACAAAAGGGAAGGACTTATTCTCAATGTAAAAAGTGCTCTCTGAATCGAACGTGAAAGTTGTTTTCCATCAGACGGCTGTTCACGTAACTCCACTCTCGGCTTGGATTATATATCCATTTGGTCCGCTCTCGACCATTCCACACGCTGCCTAGCAGAGACGTGGTTATCTGAAGTGGATTCTCTCTTTTGTAGTAGATGTCGAACCTGCTGCTCAGTGGGCGGGCGCAGCAGCTACACGGACCCCTTTATTTATGTTGTTGCCAGCGCTTTCCCGGGCCGAGCCGGAATTCTTTATTAGAATGTCAGTAGGCAAAGCCCGAAGGAAGGTTGTTATCCCCTCGGCCTTCTTCCTTTTCGATGAAAAACAAATCGACATCTCAATCTCCGAAAGCATTTTCCGTACCCACCTAATACACCCCTTCGTCGAGCCTTTCCTTTAGTGGTAAGGGATATGCACCTTATCTGAACGTCGGAAGGCATTCCGGAATTCTCCTTTTTTGGCCCCGGGTGAACATAGGCTCAAACATGATTGGAGGGGTCCTAGCTACGCCATGCGTTCAATAAAAAACCAAGCCTCTAGGAAGCTACAGGGATTACAAAAAGAGGGTGCTTTCCTGTGTTGCACTGAAAAAAGGACAAAGGAGAAGATGCTCTTCGACTTTATTTCTTCCTCCCGCGCCCGCCTAAGCCCGACCCGCATTAGAGGGGAAGATGAGCAAAGCAGAAAAAGACAGAGGGAGGGGGGGCTGCATCTTATTCTCTTCGCGAGAACTTCAGGATCGGAGAAGCATTCGGAAGGGGCGAGGCCTTCATTTCGTTGGCAGAAGCAGAAACGATCCATTCGGGGCTTCGGGGAACCCAAAAACGAACTTGTTTACTTTTCTCATAGATAGATGATATATATAGGAATGATATATACATCCCTTTACTTTAGATGTGTATGTATCTATTTTGGAATCATCTGCCGATTCTCTTTTTTTTTCTAATTTGCACCGCTCTTTCTCTCTAAATTGCATCAAAGAAAATAGAGAGAGAGAGAGCAGATGGATCCTATCCCCTAGAACGAACACTCATTCCTATCTATTGATAGAAAATAAAGATCTTCGTCATGGACTTTGTCTTTGTTCTTTTTTTTAGATTTGAGGAATTCCTCATATCTAAGGCAGCTCCCCACAAACACCCCACCCATATGACTATGCCCCCTTTTGAATCGCAGTAGATTGGGCTTCATAGCTACTTTCATTCTAAAGACGAATATTAGTCAATAGGCAGGTTTCTTTCAGTAGCAAACATATTCATTTTCACCGGGCTCTGTGCACCTTTGGTACTTCTAGAGGGCAAGCAGTTTTATAGTGACTTCTTTCTTAGGGTAGGGCGACGAATACTTCCATTCCGGAAATGTCATTGGGTCACCTTTGGAAGCTAAAGCGAAAGTTGTAGAAAGCCGGGACAAAAAGCGAAAGCTTGCTCGAAACGGCCTGTACCCTAACCCTCGGAAGCGAAGACGCAAAGCATCACTTTTTTCAAAAAAAGGAAGGAGTTTTTCTGACTGAATCCATCCATAAAGCCACCAAGGAAACGAAGTTCGTTCCCTTTCATCAAGTGGCTAAGGTAGGCAAACCACTTAAGCTTTGCCTTAGACTGACGGAACAAAGCTAAGAAGTAGGCTAAATGGAAAAAGGAAAGGGACAAGGGCGATCGTCGCTTGGCGCGAAGGCTGCTGGTTCGGTACAGTATTAAAGGTCCTCGGATTTCTAGGTGGTTTGTCTTTTGGGCTACTGTGAACCCTTGGATCTCGCCAATACAGCCTCCTATGGTTTTCGTTATCGAGATATCTTTTCTTTTTTCCCAAGGATTTTTTGGGTAATTATCTCCCATGCTGCAAACAGTCAAATCTGAACCTTGTCGCTCTTCTTTCCTCATGGGCAGGAAGCACACCAGCAGCGTGCGTTGCATGATTCCACTATGTTTTTTGCACTTGACTGGGTGGACAGTTGACCAGAAGATAACTTTGATTCGCCCGGCCAACAGGCGGGCAGCGTGCTTATCTTGTGTGACATCACTACAGAGCGAGTATCTCTTCTAGTCGGGCAGCTGTGTGACAACACTCCTGAGAAAGCGGCGCTTTTGTGTAATATGCTATGGTCTCAACGCCCTTACGAGGTAGTGCTGAGTTTCACACGCTCTAAGCCCGGCCCACGCGCAGTTAGGAGGATTGGCCACTATCTGAGCGGTACCACCCACCCTACCCTACTACCTATAGGGGGGCGTCCATCCTACAGCCGCCTGAAAAGGAACTGCAGTAATCTTGAATAGGGATCCTACAACGATAAAAAGAATCCCCATAAAAATACCACTAGATCGAGCACGAGTGATTTCGTATCCGGTCAAAATCTTGGCTAACTGCTCGAAGTAAGTAGCTCCAGTAGACCCATAGATCATGGAACTAATAGGGTGGGTAGGCCCAACCACCACACTACACGTATAGACACGAACCCCCCTCCTTACCGACGTGTGACTCTCACAGCATACGGCTCGCACAAAGACTCCAAAATCCATCCCAAGCTTATTATTCCACCTCTCCCTCCTCTCCAAACCTCGATCAAACTAGCCTTCCCCAACAAGAAAACGTATCCACTTTAGGAACAAAGTGCTCATCCCTTGCTTGTTCTTGAGCGCGCAAGGCGCTCAAGAGGGTGATTCTTGCTTAAAAAAGGGCTAAAACACTCCATCTTCGAAGCTGGAGTTTGCAACTTCAAAACTACAGTTTTTAGCCCTCCTGCTGGGTGGGCGCTTCCTTCGTCTATCGTATGTCTCGCTTGGCTTCGTCCCGAACCAAGGAGGCATGATGGCGGGCGCGTGCGTGTGCCGACTACAGAGACTACAAGCCGACGTCGGAAGCGACTCGCTTCTATTCTTGATTGGATATAGATGGGGAATCTCTATAGATCGTCTTTTTCGACAACCTCTCTAAAACGCATACAAGAAAATTGCACTTCACAGCACCGCAAAAAAAGAGCTTCGCTCGGTTGGCCCTCCTAGGCTTCTGCCTACTTTCTCTTCTCTTAAGTCTACAACAAGTGGGAGAGGCAGGATTCGAACCTACGTAGGAAACCTTCAACAGATTTAAAGTCTGTTACTTTTGACCACTCGGCCACTCTCCCCTTCCGGGGATACGCCCTCCTCAAACAAAGGGTTCCTGAATAAGAAGGATGGCGGCCTTCGTTCTTAAGTTAAGAAGAGCAGATGGAACTATTAGATTTGCTAGCATTACGGGGTAATAAATAAGGTCATTTAGTAAGTTCATAACAATTTATGTAAAACAAGGGGCAAAGCTTCTATGACAGCTTCCCCCTCATTGCCATCGTCGGCCTTCCCCAGCTCCCCTCCTTCGTCGCTTCTGGCTAAGCATCTTTTCGCGTAGGAAAGGAGGTGACTAGTCGCTTCTGGCGAAGTAGCGAGTTCATGAGCAAGTGAATGAATGAGCGCGAGTGAAGTACAACAGTCATAAGTAAGGCTCGCCATGTTCCTAAAAGGAGTGACCATCTTTTTTTCCCTTCTACTGAAACTAAGCGAGCAGCAAGCATAGGCAAGAGTTTCCGTAGGGGTGGGGCGCAAGCAAGCGTTTTCAGGCTTCGCTAGCTAGCGTACTCTTCTGCTATCAATGAAACAGAAAGAAAAAACCAGTGCCCTTTCGTATAGATGGAGACGCAGTACTTTTTCTTGACTTCTTCCATACTAGGAAGAATGGAAGGAAATCTTTCGATAACACTTCTTCCTTATTTGAAGAAATGATATCCGAGACCCGTGGAAACTCTTTGATTTCAAAAAAGTGATTCTTCTTAAGAAGCAAATAGCATTTCCTATTGATTTGTCCCCTGGACTAGACCTATGTAGATTCGGAATTATCCATCGCTATGCTATTCCCAAGGACTAGCAAAATCGAAATAGCAAAATTCTTGGGTCATCTCAATGGGTTCAGAAACCACACGTTTCTCTAGATCATCATAGCGTACTTCCACATATCCACTCAGAGGAAAGTCTTTTCGTAATGGATGACCCTCGAAACCATAATCTGTTGATATACGGCGTAAATCCAGATGATTGATGGAAGAAACACCAGGCATATCCCATACTTCTCGCTCCCACCGGCTGGCTGATGGAAATAGACTTACTACCTGAGATATTCGTGTTACTTCGTCTGCACTTGTTTGTACACGAATGCGTGGTCGCCAAAATCTTCGGCGGCAAAATGCCCATCTACGGTACCCTCGCGGCTAACCTACGGGCTCTCAAGGTGGCCTACGAGGAATTGGCCACCTTGGAGAGCGAAGAGTGTGCCGCCCACGAGCGCCACATCAAGGAGCTCATCGATGCTGCTGATGCGCAGCAACATCTGCTCGCTACGGGCGGCGCTGCCACTGAAGGCCCCCGGCCCGAGCGCGAGGGCACGAGAACTGCCGGCCGCTAGGTGGCCTAGTACTCCTGCTCCCCTCGCATTGTCGGCCGCCGGGCCGAAACAAACAACCCCCGGCCCTCTCAGACGCTGGGGGGTGAGCAGATGGCTGTTAGCAGCCGGCGCACCAACTAACCGCCTCGGAGCGGCCGCCACCACAACGCACCAGCATCCGGCAACCGGCGCAGCCAGGGGCACACGCCGCCTCCACGGCGCGAGTCGCGGCAGTCGGCGCCACCCACCGTCTGTCCCGAATTCTCGGCTTGGCTCGGACCACGCGTCCCCCGCAGTGAGAACGATGCCCGCAACCGCATCGACAAACTCACGCAATCCGCCCTCCTCGAGGAGGAGGGCTCGATTGGTCCGGCTTGCTTCGGCCCCTGGATTCGCACTGAGCCGTTCCCAACCGGCGTCACGCTACCTAGGGACACCCCGAAATACAATGGGGCCGCTAAACCCGAAGACTGGCTGATCGACTACACCACCGCGGTGGGCATCGCTAGGGGGAATAAGTGCGTAGCCGTTTGCTACGCCCCTTATGCTGATCGGCTCGGCTCGCACCTGGCTCAACAGCTGCAACACCCCGTTACTCCTGGCGGGATCTAGACTGGCCCCGCAACTAGTCTTTCCTGCGCACTTTGTCCTCACTCGTGCGCACGCGGGACCAACTTCCCGGTCGGTCACCCATCCTAGAATCGCTCGAAGCCAAGCACGCTTAACTTTGGAGTTCTTTTCGAGTGGGCTTCCGAAAAAGAAGGAATTCCTTGTTTATATGAGTAGTCTATCATTCCTATTAAGCCAGGCTCTCACATACACCCCCACTCAAAGGAACCGACGTCCTCATCGGCCCATCAGGAACGTTCCCTTTTGGCACACATATGCGCGTCCAGTCCAGCACATGTGCCATGCTGTGCCACGATGGGCCACACACGCCATGCGCCACATGCCCGTGCACCTGGCCCACGCATGCCCATGTAACCGCAAGGGTCGGCTCTGATACCAATTGTAACACCCCGTTACGCCTGGTGGGATCTAGACTAGCCCCACAGACCAACACTAGTCTTTCCTGCGCACTTTGTCCTCACTCGTGCGCACGCGGGACCAACTTCCCAGTCAGTCACCCATCCTAGAATCGCTCCAAGCCAAGCACGCTTAACTTTGGAGGTCTTTTTGAGTGGGCTCCCGAAAAAAAAGGAATTCCTTGTTTATATGAGTACTCTATCATTCCTATTAAGCCAGGCTCTCACAACTTGACCGACACCTACAAGCGGCCTGGCCGTCCCCGTGAACTCGCCATGTGCGTTTAGGGGCCGGACGAATCCCTCCGCGACTACCTCACCCGGTGGACCGAGCTCCGCAACTCCTACGAGGGGGTGCACAAGGTCCAAGTCGTGCAATACTTCATCGAGGGCTACCGGGATGACACCCCTCTCAAGCACAAGCTCCTGTGCTCCGAGCCGGCCATGCTCGCCGAGCTCATGACCAAGGCGGACAAATACGCCACGGCCGATTCGGCCATCCGGGTCAAGATGACCCCACCCGCCAAGGCAACGACGGCGCCGACCATGACCCGACCGACTGCCGACAACCGGCAGCCGCAAAACAACAAGCGCAAGAATGAGCAGCCGGATCCCCGCTACGGGAGCCGACAGATCAATACCGTCGAGGATCAGGAGCCGGCTGCCCAGTCTTCCGGCCAGTGCCAGCGCACCGGTAAGGCTGCCTGGCAGCCGAAGCTCACCTTCGAGCAAATGCTCGATCTCCCCTGCAAGAACCATTCAGGGGCCAAGCCCTCTACGCACACGCCCCGGCAGTGCAGCTTATCACAGTAATTGGCCCCGGGGACGGCCTTCCGGCTCCTCCCGTGCCGCCAGCCCACGCGCCGGCCCTGGCCCAAGCGGCCGCCCCGGCGCCGGCAACGGCTCTGAACGACGGTCGTCTAATCGACTAGTTCCCCATCAAGGATAGTTGCTACATCATTTTCACCAGTGAAGAGACGGGCAAACACGCTCAGCGCCGGCTCCGCCGTGAGGTGAATGCCACCATGCACTAGCCGGAGAAGCTGGTCAATTGGAGCAAGGCCGATCAACCTACCGTGATGCCGAATCCCGGCAGCTATGCCTTGGTCCTTGACCCCACCATCGCCACCAAGGAGCGAGCCTGCCGCTTCTCGTGGCTGCTGATAGATGGCGGCAGCAGCATCAACATTCTCTACCTCGACACGATGCATAAGCTTGGGCTGGAGATAGAAGACCTACAGGCAAGCCGTACGATTTTCCATGGCATTGTGCCTAGGAAGTCCTACTCCCCTGTCCGCAAGATCACGCTCAACATCCTCTTCGGCGGACCTGCCCATTTCCACCGTGAGCATGTGCTGTTCAAGGTCATGGACCTCGCGAGCCCCTACCACGCGCTATTGGGCCGACCGGCTCTTGTCAGCTTCATGGCGGTCCCCCATTATGCTTACCTCAAGCTCAAGATGTCGGGCCAAAAGGGGTTCATCACCATCAAGGGCGACTACAAGATGTCGCTCGAATGCGCTCGGGACGGCAGTCGGCTGGCCGAGGCCCTAGAGATTGCCGAGGAGAAACGACAGCTCGACCGGCTCATGGCCCTTGCTACGAGCCAGCCGGCCGTGCTGGCTCCACCCTCGCAATCCACCGGCGAGGCCTCCTTCCAGCCATCCAAAGACACCAAGCAAATCCCGCTCGACCCAGCCAACCCGGCTCAGTGCGTCACCATCAGCTCCCGCCTAAACAGCAAATAGGAAGGCGAGTTCGTAGACTTCCTCCGTGAGAATAGGGACATCTTTGCATGGTCCCCCAAGGACATGCCGAGTGTTTCGAGGAAGTTCGCCGATCACAAACTCCATGTCCGTCCGGATGTCAAGACGGTCAAGCAACCCCTGCTCCGTTTCTTTGAGGAGAAGCGGCGTACTATAAGTGAAGAGATCGCCCGGCTGCTGGCATCCGGGTTCATCATGGAAGTATTCCACCCGGACCGGCTGGCCAACCCAGTCCTGGTACTGAAGAAGAGCAAGACCTAGCGCATGTGCATCGACTACACTAGCCTGAACAAGGCATGTACCAAGGACCCGTTCGCCCTGCTGCGGATCGATCAAGTCATCAACTCCACGGACGGCTGCAATTTGCTGTCCTTCCTGGACGCTTACTCACGCTACCACCAGATCAAGCTGGATCCGGAAGACCGGCTCAAGACCTCCTTCATCACACCCTTCGGGGCCTACTACTACATCACCATGTCCTTCGGTCTGAACAATGCTGGCGCCACCTTCCAACGATGCATGTAGAAATGCCTCCTGCCTCAGATAGGCAGGAACGTCCATGTCTATGTCGATGACATCGTCGTCAAAACCAAAAAGCACTTCAGCCTCCTCGACGACCTTCGGGAGACCTTCACGAACTTACGCGAATACAAGATCAAGCTCAACCCGGAGAAGTGTGTCTTTGGCGTCCCCGCCGGACAACTCTTGGGTTTCTTCGTGTTCGCCCGTGGCATCGAAGCTAACCCCAAGAAGATCAGCGCGATCGAGCGCATGCCGAAACCGACCCGGCTCCACGATGTCCAGAAGTTCACCGGCTGCCTCGCCTCGCTTAGCCGGTTCATCAGCCGGCTGGGAGAAAAGGCCCATCCCCTCTACGGGCTCCTTCGCAAGACGTCTCTGATCGAGCTGGGTCAAACCAAGAGGCCGGGCGCCTTCGACTGCCTGACGAGGCGGACGAGGCCTTCCGCGGCCTCAAGAAGGCTCTCACCCACGCGCCCATCCTGGCCGCGCCGACTGTGAAGGAACCGCTGCTCGCCTACATCACGGCAACCACCCGCGTCATCAGCGTCATTCTGGTGGTCGAGCGGCCGGAGGAGGGCAAGTCCCTACCGGTCCAACGACCCGTCTACTACCTCAGCGAGGTCCTCTCCATGTCCAAGCAAAACTACCCCACTATCAAAAGATGTGCTACGACATATACTTCGCCGTCAAGAAGGTCAAGCAATACTTCCAAGAGCATACCATTACCATGGTGAGGACGGCCCCACTTGGCGAGATCATGAGCGGCCGGGACTCCACCGGCCGGATCGCCAAGTGGGTCATCGCCCTCGCCGATCATGAGATCTGGTATGAGCCAAGAACCGCCATCAAGTCGCAGGCGTTGGCAGATTTCCTCATTGATTGGGCGTAGACGGAGTTTGTCTTGCCCCCCACAGACTCCTCGCGTTGGCGCACGCACTTCGATGGCTCGAAAATGAGGACCGGCCTGGATGCCGGCATAGTCCTCTCCTCCTCGAAAGGTGATCAGCTCAAATACGCCCTACAGACCCACTTAGCCGCCTCCAACAATGTGGCTGAGTACGAGGCCATCGTCCATGGCCTCCAGCACACCAAGGAGATCGGTATCAGGTGCATCCTCTGCTTTGGCGACTCCGACCTCGTGTTGCAGCAAGTCTCTGGTGAATGGGACACCAAGGACGCCATCATGGCCAGCTACGGCTTCTTCGTACAACAGCTCACCGGCTCCTTTGAGGGATGCACTTGCGAAGATCGGCTCCACCCGGTAGGCCATCCCAGCCGACGTCTCCCTCGAATGGCTGCTCAAGCCATCGATCAATCCTTCCCTAGAATTGGAGTCAATCTTCAGGCCGGTGGGTGTCGCCAGCCCATCACCGGCCCCCGGCCGCCTCTCCGGCAACTTCACCACCGGCTCTCGAATCGTCAGCCGCCCAGACGTCTCCGATCGAGCCGGCGGTGCCCGAGGCGGCCAGCCCCGGCGGCATGGCCGTCATGATGATCACCAACCAGCCAGCCCTGGGGGCCGGCGAGCCAAACCCGAGGGCTGGCCAACCAGCCTCAGGGGCTCCCGAGCCAGTCCCAGGGGCTGGCGAACCGGCCCCAGGGACCGATCAACCACTCCCGGGGACTCCCGAGCCGACCATCGTTGCGGCCCCCTCGTGGGCCCAACCCATCTTAGCATTCCTTCTACGGGGCGAGCTGCCTCCGGACGAGGCTCTAGCTTGGCAAATCCAGCGCCGGGCCACGGCCTACGGCATCATCAATAACAAGCTCGTCCATCGCAGCACCACCGGCGTTTTCCAGCGATGCGTCGAGCCGGAAAGGGGTCTGAAGATCCTCCTCGACATTTACCAGGGCGAGTGCGGGCATCATATTGCCTCTTCGACCCTAGTGGCCAAGGCTTTCCGCCACGGCTTCTTCTGGTCGACAGCTCTCGAGGAGGCCAAGAAATTGGTCGACGAGTGCGAGGCCTGCCAACGCTTCAGCACGCAAAGCCACCTGCCGGCAACAACCCTCCATACCATCCCCGTCTCGTGGCCTTTCGCCATTTGGGGACTGGACATGGTGGGCCCATTCAAGACCGCTCGAGGCGGCATGACACACTTACTGGTGGCCATCGACAAATTCACCAAGTGGATCGAAGCGCGACCAATCAAGAAGCTAGACGGACTCATGGCTGTCTGGTTCATCGACGACGTCACGGTACGCTACGGCGTTCCCCACCACATCATCATCGACAACGGCACCAACTTCGCCAAGGGCGCACTCGCGCGTTTCTGCTCCAAGCAAGGAATCCGGCTCGACCTAGCCTCCGTCACTCATCCATAGTCAAACGGCTAGGTCGAGAGGGAGAATGGCTTCATCCTGTCCGGCATCAAGCCTCGACTCGTGACGCCGCTGGAAAGGTCGGCCGGCTGCTGGATCGACGATCTGCCGATCGTCCTTTGGAGTCTTAGGACCACCCCGAACCGGTCAACCGACTACACTCCCTTCTTCCTTGTGTATGGGTCCGAGGCGATCATCCCATCGATATCGAGTCCGATTCGCCTCGGGTCGCCCTATACACGGAGAGGGATGCTAAGGCGGCAAGAGAAGACGATGTCGATCTACTCGAGGAAGCTCGCGAACCGGCCTTGAGCCGGACGGCGATCTACCAACAGAAGCTTCGGCACTACCACAGCAAGCGGATCCGTCCACTCTCATTCCGCGGGGGGGGGGGACCTGGTCCTCAGACGGATCCAGCGAACCACCGGACAACACAAGCTATCCTCCCCATGGGAGGGCCCGTTCATCATCAGCAAGGCGCTACACAACAACGCGTACTACCTGATAGATGCCCAGAAGCCGCAGAAGCGCAAAAGAGATTCTTCCGACGAAGAGATGGAGCACCCATGGAACGCAGCAGTCTTGCGCCCATTTTACTGCTGAGGAAAATCAATGTATGTATGTATCCCCGTCCTTTTGGACTTATGAATGCAAACAGCTTCTACCGCAGAGAGGTTCCCTCCTGTCGCAAAAAAGGGGGGCAAAGGTCAAGACATGCTCAAAGGAGATCCGGCCCGGCTGCCCGTCAGTCGGTCAGCCGGCCCGCATCTCGGGGGCTACACCCAGTGGGTGCGCTCACACGCCCCCACTAAAAACTCTAAGGCAAAAGTGTCGGCTTACCTCTGCACGCTGAAGAACGGCGTCCGCCGCCTCCGCAAACCGGGCCAGCTCCTGCCGGCACCGGTCTAGGACACTTCCCAAGTCCGCGAAGGACGGAACCGGGCCGCCTGCCTAGGGGGGCGGTAGGACCGGTGTGCTCGCCAGCACTTCCCAGTCCCAGATGACCTCCTGCATCGATCGCAGGGTCCTCCGGTGCCCGGCCGCCGCTGCCTCCCGGGCTCGCCGTGGCTCCAGCCGCCGGGGGCGGGTTGATGATGGCAAGGGTCTGGGAGTCGCCTCCCGCCGGTCCCCCGCCCGGTGCCGCAGCCGCCTCCTCTCCTGGCCGCTCCGGTGCGTCGGTCACGCCGGAAGGCACTTCCACCTCCATGGCCGCTGCCTCTGCTGCCGCTGCTGCCTCCAGCACCTCGAGCGGGCCCGGCTCAGCCGCTGGTGGGGTCACCTCCGGCACCTCAGGCCGGGTCACCTCGGGAGCCGCCTCCGTCATCGCCTCCCTCGCCTAGGCCTTTTCTTGCGCGGGTGGAGGCACTGGCGGGTCCATGGCCGCTCCCGCAGCTCGCTTGACAGAGGCCTCGACATGCGAGTGGACTTCGCTGCCATGTCCGACGCCATGAGGGGTCCGCCGACCCCCTTCGCCTCCAGACGCTCGAGGTCCTGGAGTGCACGGCTCCTCCTCGCGTGCCGGACTGGGAGGCTCGCAGGTCCGCGAGCCTCCCCTTTTCCTCCTGCTGGGTGGGGAGGGCTCGAGGGCCAGCCGGCTGGCGGCATCTGTCGTCTCCCCCGACGACTCCTCATCTTGGTGCTCGATGGGGTCACTGCAGCATCCAAGAACCGGTTGTTAACCGGCTGGCAAGGCGGAAGGAAAAACTTACACAAAGACAAAGAACTTACACAATAACAAGGGGCAGGGCATGCTTGGCGCGTGGCGGCAGCATCCGCATGGCCACCTTCACCCGCTTCGTGCTGGGCGGCGAGGCCGCCGGCCCCTCATGAGCCGGCCTCTTCCCTCGGCCGGCCGCTTCGGCTGCCAGGCTTCATGCCAGCCGCTCCTCGCTCCTCCGGTCCTGGGGCGCTACGGGAGGAGGCCCGTCTAAGATCATCAAATCGTCATCATCGTCGTCGTCGTCTGTCCAGTCCCTGATGGAGGGGGCAAGAGGGAACTCACCCGCTCCGCTGGTTTCCCCGGCCTCTCCGGACCCTCCGGCTCCACCAGGAGCACCGCCTCGCGGATCCGCCGGCTCGTCGGCTCCTCCCGAGGAGTCCACTCCTTCCTCCGGTGGACCTACCGTCTGGAAGTTTTCAGAGTCGGAGTCCTCGCGCTCCGCCTCGAAGATCTGCAGGTGCGGGCCGTCCGATGTGTTCTGTTGCACCAGCAGCTGTGGTCAACCCTTCAATGTAAGTTCTCCAGCCGGCTGCCGGCGGGGGAGTGCCAAACAAGAAAGAGCCGCCTCAACGAGAAAACTCACCAGGGGAGGCCGGTTGATGCGATCGTACAACTCCATGCCGAGGGACCACGAGGTGCGCTTCAGCTTGAACGTCGTGAGGGCATTCACCTGCTTCGCCACCTGAGCCAATGTCAGCTCGACGGTGGACTGCCGGCAAGGGTCATGCCGGCTGGACCTGTCATAGATCCGGTGTGGTTGCATCTAAAGGGGCGACACCCGGTTCGAGATGAAGGCCGCCACCAGGTCGGTGGCGACCAGCCCCTCACCGCTCTTCAGTTGCGTGAGCTGGGCAAGCTCGTCCAAGGCAACACCGCGGGGCAGGTCCCAGCCAGTTCTGCTGAGAGGACTGCCGGTTCTCAAATGGCAGCAGCCGGATGTAGTCCGTCCTTGGGTCGACATTCTTCACGTAGAAGAACGTCCGGTGCCACCCCTTGACGGAATCGTTAAGGGAAAGAGGAGGAAAGTGAGCAACGCCGCGGAACCACACCACCATGCCCCCGCAGGTGTCGCTTTTCAGAGGTTTGAGATAGAAGAGGGCGTTGAAAAGATCAATGAAAGGAAGGATACCGAGGTACCCCTCGCACAACGCCACGAAGGAGGAGAGGTACAAAATCGAGTTTGGACCGAGGTTGTGCGGCTGGAGGTCAAAAGTATCAAGGAGAAGTCAGAAGAACATGCTCACCGGAAGCCCGAAGCCCTGGGAGAAGTGCCAGAGGAACACGACGTGTTCCCCTGGCTATGGCGCTGACGCTATCTCATCTCCCGGCGCGCATGCAGCCACCCGCTCTGCCGGTGGCAGCATGCGCGCCCGACGCATCTTGGTGATGTCCGCCTCGACAACGAAGGAGCCAGCCCAGCTGTATCTGCATCCATCGGCCATCACGGCGACGTGCGGGCGCGGGTGCAAGCTCGGGTGTGACGGCGTGCGAGGAAGGAAGAGAGATGACGAAGAAGGGAAGCGAGGAGGCAAGTGGGGCATGGGTACCTCCGCCTCCTACCCTTCCTCCCCTTTTATAGGGGAGGCCACGACCGGGGGACGTGGGATCGATTGTGCCCGCTGCTCCCGGAAACTCTGCGTGCGTGGGTGGCCTCGGGCCGTAACGGCCGCTTTGGGGCGCAGAGGATCCGGCCCTGTGCCCTGAGGCCTACTGGGCTATGCCTGCGTCCTAGCGGGTTAGGCCCAGGCGACGTCCCATCTCCCCGCATGCGTGGGACCCACCACATCATTACATGCCACGCGAGGAGCCGCGTGCCGGCGCGGGTCCCGAGGCGACGCGTCGGAACCCGAGGTGTCGGGTCCAACGGCCGACCCAGCTGCACCTTCGCCTTCGAGCCGGAGGCCACTGATGCTGAGGGGAAGCCGCCGGCTCCCCATCGTCTGCCAGACGCGGGCCCCCACTGGCTTCGGGGACTACTGACGGGGTTTATACCCCTAGGTAGGCCAAAGCAACGGGGTCTTCCCCCTTTCGCTTCGAAGAAAAACTACGCGGACGACTGGGCGTGGCCGGCTGGAGAACGTCCAGCGCAAGCTAGTGCTGGCTGGCGCCCCGGCCGTCTGGTCAAGGAGCCGGTTGGGCCCTCAGCCGACTGGGCGCAGCCGGCTACCCACGGGCCATCTCTTTCATTGACATCAGGACTGACATGCCCCGTCCCATCCCTCTGCGCATAGGTACGATGATGCGACGTGACTGACACGATGGGCGGCCCTGTGGCTACAATGGGCGCTTACGCACTACCGTGCGTGGCTACTGTCCGACCGTCCCGGCCGCTGACCATGGTGAGCGCGACCGAGTGGGGGAACAATGCCGGCACACCCTTGCCACTCGATTACTTGCCCCGGCGTGGCTATAGTACCGCCGGCCGTACCAGAGACTTCGGCAGGCTGGCGATAGACGCCGCCCCCCGGGCGGCCCGTGCCGCGACAGGTGGGCGAGGGGCAATCACAGAGCCGGCTGGCGGGCCCCAACAGGAGATGGGACAGCTCGGCTGGCGGGCCCCGCCAGCGATGAGACGCCACGAGCGGTGGGACCTCCTGGCCAGCCGGAGAGGCTACCAGCCGTGTCCCTCCACCTTTGTACTTATGACATATTGTAAGAGTCGGGGGTTGGCCTATAAACCCCCCCGAGCCCCCCATGCAATGGGATGGACGGATGGTCGCTCACACATACCCATGGAACTCTCATTCCCTTCTCTAGTGGCAGAGGAAGACGAGCCGGCTGCTCCTTCTTCCTCCTCTAGACACAGCTCCAGGAGCATCCTTGTACACATACCCATCCATCTAACTAGACCAAGCAAGACTAGGGGTGTTACCTCCCACGGAGGCCCTGAACCTGGGTACATGGTGTGTCACCACCGCTTATGCCCAATCTCGCACCCGGAGCCCATCGGCGTCCTCTGGCCCCAACCACTTACGATAAGCCACCCCATGGCATCTGGTGTGAGAAAATGACGACATCTGGGAAAGGCTGCCACGACTGGCCGGCTGCCTCCCTGTCGGCCCCTCCTGATGGCGCCCTTTTCCTTGCCGCCTCCTCCCACGGGCAGTGCCCCTCGATGCGTAGCTCTTGCTAGGCCGCCTCCAGGTCATGCCAGGCCTCACTCTCCGTCTCCTCGGTGGTGCTCGGAGGCGCCGTTCCCGAGGTGTCGCTCGCCGAGGTCCTCCCCATGGCGCGTGCTTCCCTGGGCAGATGAAATAAGAGGGGGAGGGGAGAAGAAAGAGCCAGGGGGACGAGATTAGGGCAAGTTGGCTGACCCGATGACGACGGTGACCGCCCTCCTCGCGGGGCATGTCGGGACAACCCGCCTCCTCTTGCCACCGCCGCCGCGGCTGCTACCTGGCTGCTCGGTAGCATCCCGTTTAAGTGCCGGTCTAGGGCCGGCCACCTGCTTCCCCTTGCCATCGGCCGCCGCATCGTCCTGGCTAGGCTCGTCGCCAACACGGCAAAGACGCCTCCTCGGCGGCTCCGTGGCCTCGTCCTCTGAGGCCTCGATATCCTTTGGAGCCTCTGCATCGTGCGACTCCTCCGAGTCAGCATTGTCGTCGGTCCAATCCCGCAAATTTGGACGGGGAGGGGACTCACCCGTCGACTCGGTCGCCTCCATCTCCATCTCCACCCCCCGGCCTGGGATGCGCCGGCTCGATCCCAGTCGTCCGACTCCACGCCGTCGACGTCTTCCACCTCCTCGGGGTCCGAATCCACCAAGTCGGTGGTCGGCTGCCCGTACTCCTGCAATGAGGGCAAAACCTGCAAGCCGGGAATTGCTTTTCGCTATTAAATCAAGGAGACACCTTCGGTTGGGAAAAGGAAGACAAGCCGACTGCTTCACTTAGTAGTGGTGCTGGATGGCTCCGACTGTATGGGGTTTTCCCCCACTGCCAACTCCCCTCCTTCAGCTTCGCCGAGGAGATGGCGTTCACCCTCCGCGCCACATGAACTGGCTTTAGCTCCTTAGTGGAGAGCCGACAGGGGTTGTGCCGGACCCTCATCTGGCAAATGAGATGTGACCGGCTCTACAACGGCTGCACCTGGCGCGCCACCATCATCGTTAGCAGATCGGCCGCCTTCAGGCCTTCCGCCCCGGTCATGAGTAGCACCCTCTCATAGAGCCAGTCCGCTATCTTTGGGGCATGAGGCAGAGCCGTCCGTCAGTTCAGCATTGCCACCGGCAGTACGTTGACGAAGTCGGGGAGGTTGATGTAGTCCTCCTCACTCTTCGCGTTCTTCACATAGAAGAACCCCCACTTCCAGTTCTTGACCGACTCCTGGAGCGGAAGCTTCGGGAAACGGGCTCCCTTGCGAATGTGGATTAAAGTGCCCCCGCAGGTGGTCATGACCACCTTCTTTGTCACTGGATCCTTCGCCGTCTGCCGCTTGATGAACAAGAGGCGGAACCATAGGTCAAGCCTCGGCTCCACCCCCAGGTACCCCTCATAGAGGGTGACGTTGGCTGCCAGCTTCAGAATAGCGTTAGCGGCGAGGTGGTGCGGCTGCAGGCCGAACCGCGTCAGGAACTGCCGGAAGAACATGCTCGCCGGCAGCCCGAGCCCACGGAGGAAGTGCTCAGTGAAGACGACCACCTCGCCGTCCCGCGTGGCCGGGGAATTCTCTAGCCAAGCAATGCGCGCCTCCACAAGATCCTCCGGCGGCAGCTTGCGGCGGTGGTGGAGGTGCTTGATGAACTCCTCGTCGACGATGTTGCCGTCCCACGCCCCCTTACTTGCCATGGCTCCTCGAGGAGCTTGCGGGAGCAGTGGTGGGCATGGGAGCTCGGCTGTGGGGCGATCTCCAATGGCGATGGCGGGTGCACGGTGGAGGGCACAAGTTTCTGTCTCTTCCTCTCATTCTTCCGGAGCGGGAGGAGGAGGGCGATGAGTGCAAAGTGATGGGGGTGAGGGGAGCGAATGTGCCGTTCTGTTCCCCTCCCTCTCTCCATTTAAACCCTGCGTGGATGCTCATGGGGTGCAGATTCATTGCACATGTCCCCCACGATCCCCGTCGCATGCGGGACGACAGTTATTGCCCTCGGGCATGCCAACCGACGGCCCAAATCACAGAAGATCTGCGCGTGTGGGCCAAGGCTATGGCCGGGGTGGGCCTCTCCTCCTGGTCCGGTTTTGTCCGCCATGTGGCCTGTCAGGATCTCGGCCCATTGCGTCCACCACATGGCGCGGGTGTACCGCCCGACGAGGTGCCCAATATGATGCTCGAATCATCGACCGGATGCGTAGCCAGCGGACGGTCGACCATCGACGCCAGGTTTCTGAAGCCGGCCGTAGCATTGGGGCGATGTTCAAGCTAGAGAGGTCCACCGCGACTCAGCGGTGGGCCTCCCCTGCTTCGGAGACTAGTTTCAGGGGGATTCCTAATCCCGCTCCTGGAGCCCGTCGGCGTCCTCCGGCCCCAACCACCTTCGATAAGCCTACCCATGGCATCTGTCGTGGGAAAACGATGACATTATGGTACAATACTTATGCCTTTTCTCTCTTATTTTACAAGCTTTACATGAAGAGGGAGAATGCCGGTAGCTGGAATTCTGGACTGGAAAAGGAGCAAATCTAAGATACCTATTCTGCACAACTCCAAAATTCCTGAAAAATTATGGAGAATTATTTTGTAATATATAAAAATATTGAGAGAATCAGATACGAGAGGGGGTCACAAGGAGGTGGCAAGCCTGCCAAGCGTGACCACCCCCCTGGTTGTGCCTAGCAGGCTTGTGACCCACCTAGAAGGCCCCCGACGCCCATCTTCTACTATATGGAGGGTTTTGACCTGAAAAAAATTAGAAGGAACCTTTCGGGACGAAGTGCCGCCGTCTCGAGCTCCGGCAGGGCTGTTCTGCTAGGGAAACTTCCCTCCCGGAGGGGGAAATCAAAGCCATCGTCATCACCAATGATCCTCTCATCTAGAGGGGGTCAATCTACATCAACATCATCACCAGCACCATCTCCTCTCCAAACCCTAGTTCATCTCTTGTATCCGATCTTTGTCTAAACCCTCAGATTGGTACCTGTGGGTTGCTAGTAGTGCTGATTACTCCTTGTAGTTGATGCAATAGTTGGTTTACTTGGTGGAAGATCATATGTTCTGATCCTTTATGATAATTAATACTCCTCTGATTATGAACATGAACATGCTTTGTGAGTAGTTATGTTTGTTCCTGAGGTCATGGGATAAGTCTTGTTATAAGTAATCATGTGAACTTGGTATTCATTTGATATTTTTATGTGATGTATGTTGTCTCTCCTCTAGTGGTGTTATGTGAACGTCGACTACATAACACTTCACCATTATTTGGGCCTAGGGGAAGTGTGGGGACCCCGACTGATAAGTCGTGATCACCGAATGAACGTGTACGGTGATCCTAGAGATCAATGCTCACTAAACACACAGAAGTTGAATGACAAGAGTCTTATATCCATACTTATCGTCTTACACAAATACTGACCACAAAGGTCTTAGTCTTACATAGATAGGGCCACATGGGCCAAACACTTAAATAGAACAAGCAGCAGAAATCTTGGTCTAAAGCTTGAACCCATGCCATCTGCCTTAACCTATAGGCATTGTGACTGGGAAGCGTCCTAGTTAGCATGTTTGTCCATAACGAACTCTTCAACATTCTCCTGTTCTTCCATGCCTGTCCATTTAAATAACCAGCGGCAAGCCAATGAGTACTTTGAATGTACTCGCAAGCAACCCAAGTGTGGAAAGAGGTAACAATGATGCATGATATAGCACTAATAGGTAAGTTTGCGGAAAGCTACTTTTTAAATGCAAATGACATGATCAAGTAACTAGTGAGCATGCAACAACAACTAGCAGGTATCCATGTGAACAAATTGCAAGTATCATCATAAGTATTGGTTGAACATCTCATGTTCACTCATCACGCTAAGTCATCTGTCTTAGCTCATGTGACCTCTTGTCACCATCACACCCATACTCACACCAAGTTTCACGAAAAAACCCGGACATAGTTTAAGAAGGATCTACAACTGTCCATGACCGTGGACGTGGCTATTTGAATAGTTTTACACTCTACAGAGGTTGCACACTTTACCCACAAGACTCGGGGAATTTTCGTGTCATCCACGACTCGTGGTATATAACATACCCGAGGTAAGCACCCGAACAATGCCTTTCCTTAGCGATACTAAACAAAGAGTCCACTCAATAGGTACCCAGCCCTCATGATGTACATCACATGAGCCTCGCTCTAGTCGTACCATCCATGAGGGGACCAACGGTGTGCCCGGTGCCTGTGAAGACAACGCATGATCATACATACAGGTACGACCCTGTATCAAGAGTGACCACGCCACTCCCGCCACTAGTAATGCAGGCTCCTTGCCAGTACCCACCAAGATAATCAACAAAGCCCCTTCCCATACAGCGGTAGAGTGGTTGCACATGTAAGGTTGGGACGGTTAGCAGACCTTAAATCTAATCCGTTTTTGAAAACACATACTCAACTTGCCCCGGCACACCACTTCTTTCTCAAGTGGTCACCCATCTTCTCATCATCTCCCTCGGGCATTAGTGGCACCCGACGGGGTTTTCGAGAAGTCTTTGAAATCATTTCCTTTCTTGCCATCACCATGCATAAGTCCCATCCCATTTGCGTAGCATCTATTAGCAACCTAACTACTCCCACCCGCACAACCCTCATAAGTTGGTAGGGTTATGCATGATGCAAGTGTCATCGAAAAAGTACCAGAGGCATCCCATCGAAAGGGCAACACCACGTCACATGATCAAATATGATGAAAGTAAAGTACTATATGACATGCGATAAAAATGGTTTCCCATCATGGTCAAAGGGCTGCTTGCCTGACTCAACAAAGTCTCCGGGGTCTTCGAAGTCTTCGGGTCCAACTTCTTCGTCAACCGCGCAATCTATCATCGTGAAATAAGGCGATAAAAATAAGCAATCACACAAAATAGAGCACACAAACTACTATCAAAAAATGTTAACCTACTCTGATAAATACCCAATGTTATACTAGAAATGTTCTCCTAGGGTTTTTTGTGAAAAAGATTTTGGAAATAAAATAACAGAGGAAAAAAGGTGCCTATATATAGGTTTTAAAATAAAACAGTACTAAAAATGTTTTCAAATATTTTTACAAAAGGCACTACTAAATTCTATGGATTATTGTAAGAATTTAGGTGGAAGAAATATTGGCATTGGATAAATATATTAGTCTGTGGGAATTTTGGGGTTTTTAGGAAAAAGGAAAAAGAAAATGGCTCAGGGAAATGGGCCAAAAGCGGCTTGGCAGATCGGCCCAGCCGGCGAAGCCGACCCACGCGAGCCTGGCGCGCGCGCACCGGTTCAAACCTAACCAACGGGCCAGGCTAGTCAACGAGAGAGAGGGAGGCAGGGAACCCTGGGAGGATGACAAGCGGGGCCCGCTTGTCATCACCTTCCTCAGGCCAGGGAGGGAAGAGGGAGCTCACCGGCGGCTACAGGGCAAGGCGACGACGGGTGATGGGGGGAACGGGCTTGGGGACGAGCCGCCGATTTCCTAGAGGTGGAACGGAGGCCGGAGGTGGCTGGAGTCGCCGGCGGTGAGCACTCGTGGCGGAGGGCGCTTCGGGAGAGCTCGTTCGTGCCGTTCCGGGCTGCAAAGTGGAACGGGAAGAGGGGGAAACGCGTCAGCGTGATGAGGTAGGACCAACGGGAGAATAAAGAGGGCCGAAGGTGGCCGTTACCAGGAGATCAACGGTGGCGATGCCGCGGCGATCTCTAGTCGATTCCGAGCGCCTCGAGCGCGGGGATGTGCCGGGGGCCTTGTGGGCGGTCAATGGAGGAGGAGAGGGGGCCAGAGAGGAGGGGAGAGCTCGGGAGAGGCCATTTTTATAGGCGGCCCTCGGTCCACCGAGCTCGGGTGTGCTCGCGATCTCGTGGCCGGGGCCAAAGGCCATGGGGGAGAGAGGGGCCGAGTCAGGGGTGCTCCTGGGACTGGTCTAGGCCGAGGGGGAGGACAGAGAGGCAGGGGAGCGCGCGCGTGCGAGCCCCTTAGTTGGCCGACTCGGGCAGCCGCGACGTCTGTGAGGAGGTCCAGAGGAGGTTAAGAGAGGAGGGGCCTGGCATGGTGGCGTGGTGCGGACACCGAGGCCGACCATCTAGCTAGATGGGGGGCGAGGTGGTCTGGGCCATGCAGTGGCCAACGGCTACAGTGCCTGTCGGCACTATAGCGCGCTCTAGAGCGCGCATTTGGCATGCCACGACATGCCAACGACGTCTTCTGCGTGGTCTCTCATGTCTAGGGGGATCTAGGGGTTTTACAATAGAGGGTAGGGCATTGGATGCTCTGGTTTCCCTGGGAGAGAAGGAAGGCTGAGGAAGAGGGAGGAAAATTACTATCTAGAGGGAAAAAATTGGGGTTTTACCCCACCTACCCATGGAGTTTTGGCCAGGGAGAGTTACTGGAGGTACAAGGTAACTATAAGGGGCTCTGGTAAAAAGTTGAGGCCAAGGGTAAAAGGATAAGAGGTAGAAATAGGGGTTTTACCAAATCACTAGAAGGTGTTTGGTGGAGTTTTGGGCAAGAAATATTTATCAGTTAACTGAGATATTTACCAGGGTCAAGGGCTAGGTAGAAATGAGATGCTTCACCAAATTTGAGCTCAAGGGGAAAAAGTTGATAATGGAAATTTGATGAAACCCTACAAATTGGCAGAATCTGATTTCTGTAGATCCAATGATGCTAGGTGTTAACCCTTGATGCACCAGTTAGTGTCTCATCACTATTTGGCCATTAGAGCATGCCCACAAAGTTTGAGGCCAAGGGGAGACACTTCACAATGTAAAGTTGCTCAAATTTGATTCTGGATAGGAATGGTTTTGGGATGATTTGATGAACCAAACCAACTTTGATTGAGATGAAACTTTGCAAGATCATCACCCAAGATAGTTTTGACTTGCTGGAAGTTTCCTAGAATTTATTGAGAATATTTCTTATAGAAATATTCCAAACAGAAAGGGGTTTGAGGGGCTTTGCCCATGATCTAAGCATGCCCTTGTGTTGAAACACATATATATGGAAAATATATGTCCACTTAGTTTCTCTAATTTTTTCTCAAATATTTTTAAGGAATTTAAATAATTTTTCCCTAGGAAAAACCATTTCTGGCCTTAAGAAAA
This sequence comes from Hordeum marinum, assembly GCA_022496015.1. Taxonomy (NCBI): domain Eukaryota; kingdom Viridiplantae; phylum Streptophyta; class Magnoliopsida; order Poales; family Poaceae; genus Hordeum; species Hordeum marinum. The sequence goes on from CM039678.1 coordinate 119,833,490, forward strand.
AGCCTTTAAATAAAATGTGAAAATTATCTTAAAAAATAATATTTGGTGGGTTTGAGAAGTCATATATATAGTAGGTTTGAAATAAATCCTTTGGGAAAGAAGGGTCCACCTGATTTGAGGACTTGAAGTGCAAACGTCATTTCAGGGGGTTTTGGAAACATAAATTAAATAAATCATTTTTGGTTAAAACAAAATTTGATAAAAATAGTTTTGGGCACTATTCACATGGCATGATCATTGGGCAAGGGGTTTGGATCAAGGAAGATGATTATGAAGTGGAATAGGACCTAGTAGTGCCATAAAACACAATCAACAAGCAAGCAAACAACATAGCAAGCAAGCACAAGCACATAGAAAAAGTTTTAGTTGGCTCCAAATTTTATAAACCCAACATAACAATGTGACACAGGGTGTGACAGACCTTCCCCCCTTACAAGAATCTCGTCCCTGAGATTCCTAGGCTAAGCGCTAAAAAGATAAGGGAGCTCCAATCTAAGATAATCTTCATGCTCCCAGGTTGCTTCTGCTTCAGTGTGGTTGCTATAGTGGACCTTGAAGTACTTGACGGTGCGGCTTCGGGTGCGCGCTCGGCTTCATCCAAAATGTGAACTGGCCTCTCATGATAAGTGAGATCTGGCTAAAGATCGATGTCTTGATGGTCGATATCCTTGTAGAGGTCGGCTAACTTGTTACCGTCATAGGTGGTCTTGATGGGAATGAAATGGGCTACCTTGGTCAGGTGGTCGACAATGACCCAAATGGAATCATGTCCCTTGCTTGACCTTGGTAAACCGGTGATGACATCCATCCCGACTTTATCCCACTTCCATTCAGGCACTTTGAGGGCCTGTAGCAATCCAGCGGGTCGTCGATGCCCAGCTTTGACTCTCTGGCATGTGTCACACTTAGCCACGAACGTTCCTATCTCCCGTTTCATGCCATGCCACCAGAATCTAGCCTTGAGGTCTTGATACATCTTGGTTCATCCAGTATGGATGGAGTAGGGAGTGTTATGAGCTTCTTGTAAGATCAGGTTCTTGAGCTCTTCTTTGTTGGGTACGCAAATGTGATTCCCGAACCATACGACTCCATGTTCATCCATCGAGAGCCCTGAGGCCTTTCCTGCCTTGATCTTCCTCTTGATGACTTCAATGCTCTCATGTCCTTTCTGGGCTTCTTTGATATCATCCATCAAGGTAGGCTTTGCTTCAAGGTTGGCGAGGAATCCTGGTGCAACCAGTTCCAAGCCGAAGCTCTCAAGCTCTTCATATAGGACGGGTAGCCTTTCCTTAATCATAGCATTCAAGGAACAAGCCTTTCTTCTCAAGGCGTCTGCTACCACGTTGGCCTTTCCGGGGTGGTATTGAACACTGAGGTCGTAATCCTTAATCAACTCCAACCATCTCCGTTGCCTCATGTTCAATTCCCTTTGAGTGAAGATATAATTCTAACTTTTGTGGTCTGTGAAGATCTCACATTGCTTCCCCAGAATGTAATGTCACCATGTCTTCAAGGCATGAACCACGGCTGCCAACTAGAGATCATGAGTTGCATAGTTCTCTTCAGGAGGGCATAGCTGTCTGGATAGATATGCTACGACTTTGCCTTCTTGCATCAGAACACCTCCAAGCCCGGTTCTTGATGCATCACAATATATCACAAACTCCTTGTGAATATCTGGGGTGGCCAAAACAGGGGTAGTGGTCAATCTCTTCTTGAGCTCCTGGAAGCTTTCCTCGCACTTAGCTATCCACTTGAACTTCTTGTCCTTCTTTAATAGTTGGGTCATGGGTCGGGCAATGCTTGAGAACCCTTCCATGAACTTGCGGTAATATCTCGCGAGTCCGAGGAAGCTCCTGACTTCCTTTAGTGTGGTTGGGGTTTGCTATTCAGTCACAGCTTCAATCTTGGCAGGATCCACTGGTAATCCTTCTGTAGTCAACACATGACCCAAGAATCCAACTTCATGCAGCCAGAATTCACACTTGCTGAAATTGGCATAAAACTGGTGCTCTCGAAGCTTCTCTAGGACCAATCTCAAGTGTTCCTCATGCTCTTCTTCACACTTGGAGAAGACGAGTATGTCATCAATGAAGACAACAACGAACTTGTCCAAGTACTCCATGAAGAGCTTATTTATGAGGTACATGAAGTAGGCAGGGGCATTAGTTAACCCGAAGGACATGACTATGTATTCATATAGGCCATACCGGGTTACGAATGTCGTTTTCGGGATATCTTGGGATCTGATCTTTAGCTGATAGTACCCAAACCTGAGGTCAATCATGGAGAACACCTTGTCTCCATTCAACTGATCAAACATGTCTTCGATCTTGGGGAGTGGGTACTTGTTCTTTATCGTGACCTCGTTGAGAGAGCGGTAATCGACACAAAGTCTGATAGTTCCGTCCCTCTTTGACACGAATAAAACTGACGGGGTTATTACCCCTAGGTAGGTGAAAGCAATGGGGTCTTCCCCCTTTTGCTTTGAAGAAAAACTACGCAGACGGTTCGCTGTGACCGGCTGGGGGATGTCCGGCACAAGCCGGTGCCGGCTGGCGCCCCCTCCGGTTGGACGAAGAGCCAGCTGGACCCTCGGTCGGCTGCCTCTGGGCTGGCTCTTCCGTTAACCTTGGGATGGCCATGCAATGTCCCGTCCCTCTGCGCGTGGGTACGACGACGCGATGCGACCGACACGACAGGCGGCCTTGTGGCTATATTGGCCGCTGACGCACTGCAGCGTGTGGCTACAGTGCAACCGTCCCGGCCACTGACCTCGAGAGCGTGAACAGGCATGGAACAATGTTGGCATGCCCTCACCACTCTATTACTCACCCCGGCGTGGCTACAACACGGTCGGCCGTACCGGAGACTTCGGCCGGCTTGCGCTAGACGATGCCCCCCAGGCGACCCGTGCCGCGGCAGGTGGGCGAGGGCCAATCGCAGAGCCGACTGGCGGGCCCCAACTGGAGATGGGACCGCTCGGCCGGCGGACCCCACCAACGACGAGACGACATGAATGGCGGGACCCTCTGGCTAGCCGGAGAGACTGCCAACCGGGTCCCCGCCTTTGTACTTAGACTATATTATAAGAGCCGGGGGTTGGCCTATAAAACTCTCTAAGCCCCGCATGCAACGAGGACGGACCCATGCACACACGAATGATCATCTCCACACACACACCACTCCTTCTAGCAGCGGGGGAAGAGGAGCCGGCTGTCCCTTCTTCCTCTTGTAGACACAGCTCCAGGAGCACTATTGTATCTATACCCATCCATCCAACTAAACCAAGCAAGACTAGGGGTATTACCTCCCCCGGAGGGCCCTAAACCTGGGTACATTGTGTGTCGACACCGCTTGTGCCCAATATCGCACCCGGAGCCCGTCGGCGTCCTACGGCCCCAACCACCTACGATAAGCCACCCTATGGCATCTGTCATGAGAAAATGACGATAGTTGGCGCCCACCGTGGGGCCGTACATGGTGACAGCCGGATTCATGCTTCGGGCGGGACCCCTCGACATTCCCCGGTGTCGTCGCTCATCCAGGCGATACCGTGGGGGGATCATGGGGCTTGATTCGGCACGCCCTGCGGGGAACTCCGTCGGCCTCATGGCCGACATCGACGCGCTCACCAAGCGCTTTGGCAAGCTCAGCCTCGCCGAGACTCCGGCCGCTGACGAGTACCTCACGCAGGTGTTTGTCCCCGCCGGTCCACCCACGGCCGTGGGTGCACACGCTATGACTCAGTCCAGCAGCCCTCACGGTCATGTGGGAGTAATGGCCATCACCTTCTCCACCGCTTCCGGATGGGCGCGGGTCGCGGCTACCGCTGCCGCTGCCCATGTCGGCATGTCCGACCCGCTCGGCGCGGCCCTCCGGGGCTTGAGCACTCCGATCGCCGCGACGACGAACCCCGACACTGCCGCGGCGATCTCGAGGCGGCTCGTCGTGTCCTGTTCGAGGACGCCACCGCCCTCGCGGCCACGCGGTGCCGCATGGAGGCAGCACAGCGGGAGTATGCTTCCGCCTACGGAGTCACCCCGGCTGGCGTCGAGCCCAGCCGGCGTGGGGCTGTGCGCGACCGCGGGCGCATGGTCGCCGAAATCCTCGGCAGCAAAATGCCCCTCTATGACACCCTCGCGGCCAACCTACGGGCTGTCAAGGTGGCCTACGAGGAAATGGCCACCTTGGAGGGCGAAGAGCATGCCCCACGAGCGCCACATCAAGGAGCTCATCGATGCTGCTGATGCGCAGTAGCATCTGCTCGCGACGGGCGGCGATGACACTCAAGGCCCCCGGCCCGATCGTGAGGGCACAGGAACTGCCAGCCGCCAGGCGGCCCAGTACTCCTACTCCCCTCGCATTTCTGGCCGCCGGTCCGGAGCTAACAACCCTCGGTCCTCTCCGACGCCAGGGAGCGAGCAACGGCTGTCAGTAGCCGGTGCACCAACGAGCCGCCTCAGAGCGGCCGCTACCACGAAGTGTCGGCATCCAGCAGCCGGTGCAGCCATCGGCACACGCCGCCCCCACAGCGCGGTCTAGGGTAGTCGGTGCCACCCACCATTCGTCCCGAGCTCTCGGCTCGGCTCGGACTACGCGTCCCCCGCAGCGAGAACGACGCCCATAACTGCCTCGACAAACTCGTCCAATCTGCCCTCCTCGAGGTGGAGGCCTCGATTGGTCTGGCCTGCTTCGGCCACCAGATCCGCACCGAGCCGTTCCCAACCGGCTTCAAGCTCCCTAGGGACACCCCGAAATACAACAGGGCCGCCAAGACCGAATACTGGCTGATCGACTACACCACCACGATGGGCGTCGCCAGGGGGAACAAGCGTGTAGCCGTTCGCTACGCCCCCTCATGTTGATCGGCTCGGCCCGCACCTGGATCAACTACCTGGCGGCCAGCAGCATCAACACCTGGATGGACTTCGAGGAGGCTCTCATCCGCAACTTCATCGGCACTTACAAGCGGCCTGACCGCCCCTGTGAACTCGCCATGTGCGTTCATGGGCCGGACGAATACCTCCGCGACTACCTCACTCGGTGGACCGAGCTCTGCAACTCCTACGAGGGGGTGCACGAGGTGCAAGCCATGCAATACTTCATCAAGGGCTGCCGGGATGAAACCCCTCTCAAACATAAGATCCTGTGCTCCGATCCGGCCACGCTTGTCGAGCTCATGACCAAGGCGGACAAGTACGCCATGGCCGATTCGGCCATCCGGGTCAAGACAACCCCGCCTGCCAAGGCGACGACGACACATGCCACGACCCTGGCGGCTGCTGACAACCAGCAGCCGTAGAACAACAAACGCAAGAGCGACCATCCGGATCCCCGCCACGGGAGCCGGTAGGTTAATACCATCGAGGATCAGGAGCCGGCTACCCAGCCTTCCGGCTAGCGCTAGCGCACCGGCAAGACTGCCTGGCAGCCGAACCTCACCTTTGAGCAAATGCTCGACCTCCCCTGCAAGAACCATTTAGGGGCCAAACCCTCTACGCACACGCTCCGGCAGTGCAGCTTCTCGCAACGATTGGCCCAGGGGACGACCTTCTGGCTCCTCCCGCGCCGCTAGCCTGTGCGCCAGCCCCGGCCCAAGCTGCCGGCTCCGGCTCCGTCCCAGAACGACGGTCGTCTAATCGACCAGTTCCCGAACCAGGACGGTTGCTATGTCGTCTTCACCAGTGAAGAGATGGGCAAACACGCTCAGCGCCAGCTCCGCCGTGAGGTGAATGCCACCATGTCGGCAACTCCCCAGTTCATGCACTGGTCGGAGAAGCCGGTCACTTGGAGCAAGGCCGATCACCCTACCGTGATGCCGAATCCCGGCAGCTATGCCTTGGTCCTCGACCCCACCATCGCCACCAAGGAGCAAACTTGCTGCTTCTCGCAGGTGCTGATAGATGGTGGCCGCAGCATCAACATTCTCTACCTCGACACGATGCACAAGCTAGGGCTGAAGGTAGAGGACCTGCAGGCTAGCCGGACGGTCTTCCACGGCATCGTCCCTAGGAAGTCCTGCTCCCCTGTTGGCAAGATCATGCTCAATGTCCTCTTCGGTGGACCCAGCCACTTCTGCCGCAAGCCAATGTTGTTTGAGGTCGTGGACCTTGCGAGCCCCTCCCACATGCTGTTGGGCTGGCCGGCTCTCGTCAGCTTCATGGCGGTCCCCTATTATGGCTACCTCAAGCTCAAGATGTCGTGCCGCAAGGGGATCATCACCAACAAGGGCGACTATAAGATGTCGCTCGAGTGCGCTCGAGATGGCAGCCGCCTGGCCAAGGCCCTGGAGATGGCCAAGGAGAAACGGCAGCTCAACCAGCTCGTGGCCTTTGCTGCCAGCCAGCCGGTCATGCCGGCTCCTCCCTCGCAATCCGTCGGCGAGGCCTCCTTCCAGCTGTCCAAAGACACCAAGCAAATCCCGCTTGACCCGGCCAACCCGGCTCAGTGCGTCACCATCGGCTCCCGCCTCAACAGCAAATAGGAAGGCGAGCTTGTCGACTTCCTCCGTGAGAATCGGGACATCTTTGCATGGTCCCCGAAGGACATGCCGGGTGTTCCGAGGAAGTTCGCCAAGCACAAACTCCACGTTCGGACAGACGTCAGGCCGGTCAAGCAACCCCTGCTCTGTTTCTCCAAGGAGAAGCGGCGTACTATAGGCGAAGAGATCGCCCGGCTGCTCGCAACCGGGTTCATCATGGAAGTGTTCCACCCGGACTGGCTGGCTAACCCAGTCCTGGTGCTGAAGAAGAACAAGACCTGGCGCATGTTTATCGACTACACTAGCCTGAACAAGGCATGTCCCAAAGACCCCTTCGCCCTGCCGCGGATCGATCAAGTCATCGTTTCCATGGTCGGCTGTGACTTTCTATCTTTCCTAGATGCCTACTACGGCTACCACCAGATCTAGCTCGACCCGAAAGACCAGCTCAAGACCTCCTTCATCACGCCCTTTGGGGCCTACTGCTACATCACCATGTCCTTCAGCCTGAAGAACGGAGGCGCCACCCTCCAATGGTGCATACAGAAGTGCCTCCTGCCTCAGATAGGCAGGAATGTCCACATCTACGTCGACGACATTGTCGTCAAGACCATGGAGCATTTCAGCCTCCTCGATGACCTCCGGGAGACCTTCGCAAACTTGCGCGAGTACAAGATTAAGCTCAACCCGAAGAAGTTTGTTTTCGGTGTCCTCGCCGGCCAACTATTGGGTTTCTTCATGTCCCCCCGTGGCATCGAAGCTAACCCCGAGAAGATCAGCACGATCGAGGGCATGCCGAAGCCGACCTGGTTCCGCGACGTCCAGAAGTTCACCGGCTGCCTCGCCTCGCTCAGCCGGTTCATCAGCCGGCTGGGGGAGAAGGCCCTGCCCCTCTACGAGCTCCTTAGCAAGATGACTCTAATCAAGCTGGGTCAAACCAAGAGGCCGGGCATCTTCGACTGGCCTGACAGGGCCGACAAGGCCTTCTACGGCCTCAAGAAGGCTCTTACCTGCGCGCCCATCCTGGCCGCGCCGGCTGAGAAGGAACCATTGCTCGCCTACATCGCGGCGACCACACGCGTCATCAGCGTCGTCCTGATGGTCGAGCGGCCGGAGGAGTGCAAGTCTATGCCGGTCTAGCGACCCGTCTACTACCTCAGCAAGGTCCTCTCCGCGTCCAAGCAGAACTACCCCCACTACCAAAAGATGTGTTATGGCATATACTTCGCCGCCAAGAAGGTCAAGCAATACTTCCAAAAGAATACCATTACCGTGGTGAGCACGGCCCTGCTCAGCGAGATCATGAGCGGCCGGGACTCCACCGGCCAGATCGCCAAGTGGGTCATCACCCTCGCCGATCATGAGATCTAGTACGATCCAAGAACCGCCATCAAGTCCCAAGCGTTGGTGAACTTCCTTGTCGACTCGGCGGAGACGGAGTTTGTTCCACCTCCCCCAGACTCTACGCATTGGCGCATGCACTTCGACGACTCGAAAATGAGGACCGCCTGGGGGCCAGCATATCCTCTCCTGCCTGAAAGGTGATCAGCTCAAATACGCCCTCCAGATCCGCTTCGCCGCCTCCAACAATGTGGCCGAGTACGAGGCCATCGTCCATGGCTTCCGGCTCGCTAAGGAGATCGGCATCAGGCGCATCCTCTGCTTTGGCGAGTCCGACCTCATGGTCGAGAATGTCTCTGGTGAATGGGACGCCAGGGACACCAACAAGGCCAGCTACCGCTTCCTCGTACAACAGCTCACCGGCTCCTTCGAGGGCCGTGAGTTACATCACATCCCTCGAGAGGACAACGAGGAGGCTGACACATTGGCAAAGATTGGCTCCACCTGGCATGCCATCCCAGCTGACGTCTCCCTCGAACAGCTGCTCAAGCCGTCGATCAAGCCCTACCTGGAGTCAGAGTTAATCTTCGATCCGGCGGGCATTGCCGGCCGATCGACGACACCGGCCGCCTCTCTGGCACCTTCACCACCAACTCCCGAACCGTCGGCCGCCTAGCCGGCTCCGATCGACCCGGCGGCATCCGGGGCGGACGGCCCCGGCAGCGTGGTCGCCATGATGATCATCGACCGGCTGGCCCTGGGGGCTGGCAAACTGGCCCCAAGGGTTGACCAACCAGTCTCGGAGGCTCCCGAGCTGGTCTCGGGGGCTAGCGAGCCGGTCCCGGGGGCTGACCAACCAGTCTCGGGGGCTCCCGAACTGGCCGCCATCTCGACCCCTCATGGGCCAAGCCCATCCTAGCATTTCTTCTGCAGGGCGAGATGCCTCCGGACGAGGCTTTGGCAAAGCAAATCCAGTGCCGGGCCACGGACTACAGCATCATCAACAACAAGCTCGTCCACCGCAGCACCACAGGCGTCTTCCAGCGATGCGTCGAGCCGGAAAAGGGTCTGGAGATCCTCCTCGACATTCACCAGGGTGAGTGTGGGCATCATGCCGCCTCCCGGACCCTGGTGGCCAAGGCTTTCCGTCACGGCTTCTTCTGGCCGACGGCTCTCGAGGCGGCCAAGAAGTTGGTCGACTAGTGCGAGGGCTGCCAACGCTTCAGCACACAAAGCCACCTGCTGGCAACGGCCCTCCAAACCATCCCCCTCTCGCCGCCTTTCACCGTTTGGGGGCTGGACATGGTGTGTCCATTCAAGACCGCTTGAGGCAGCATGACGCACTTGCTGGTGGCTGTCGACAAATTCACCAAGTGGATCAAGGCGCGACCAATCAAGAGGCTGGACGGCCCCATGGCCGTATGATTCACGACGACATCACGGTGCGCTACATCGTTCCCCACAGCATCATCACTAACAACGGCACGAACTTTGCCAAGGGTGCGCTTGCACGCTTCTACTCCAAGAAGGGAATCCGGCTCGACCTGGCCTCCGTCGCTCATCCACAGGCAAATGGCCGGGTCGAGAGGGCGAACGGCCTCATCCTGTCCGGCATCAAGCCCCAGCTCGTGAGGCTGCTGGTAATGTCAGCCGGTTGCTTGATCGACGAGCTGCAGGCCGTCCTTTGGAGTCTCAGGACCACCCCGAATAGTTCAACCAGCTACACTCCGTTCTTCCTTGTGTATTGGTCCGAGGCGATCATCCCCACCGACATCGAGTTCGATTCGCCTCGGGTTTCCCTATACACGGAGAAGGACGCAAAGGAGGCAAGAGAAGGCGGTTTCGACCTACTCGAGGAAGCTCGTCAACTGGCCTTGAGTCGGACGGCAATCTACCAGCAGAAGCTCCGGCACTACCAGAACAAGCGGATCCGGCCACTCTCGTTCCGCGAGGGGGACCTGGTCCTCAGGCGGATCCAACGAACAGCTGGACAACACAAGATGTCCTCCCTATGGGAGGGCCCAGTCATCATCAGCAAGGCACTGCACAACAACGCATACTATCTAATAGATTCCCAGAAGCCACGGAAGCGCAAAAGAGATGCCTCTGGAGAGGAGACAGAGCGCCCATGGAACGCGGCCCTTCTGCGCCCGTTTTACTGGTGAAGGAACCAGTGTATGTATGTATCCCACCCTTTTGGGCTTATGAATGCAATGGGCGCCCCAAGCCGGCTCTTGGGGCGCCCCCCGTTTCGTTTCCCTCAAAAGTGTTCCTCACTCACCGGCTCCCCGACCCGGCTCCCAGGACTGGGGGCTAGCCGGCTAGACCTAGAACGCCTCTGTGGAAACTGGCTAAGTAATCAGAGCCGGCCGAACTTCCCCACCCTTACCAGCTACAGAACCGGCTCCAGGCTGTCCGGCTGATGGGGCCTTGGGCGGCAAGATTTGGCTCACACAAAAGGTCAAAACAAAAGGAGACCCCTTCTAGGCCTAGCCGGACCATCGCCGCGTCTCTACCACTCTACTTATCTCGAAAAGCCCTCGCGATTCCTAAGTTTTTAACCGGCTCCCTTGAGGGGGATGCCCCGACCCAGCTATAGACCGGTCCCCGGCTGTCGTGCTGGCGGGGCCGAAACCAAAGGGGAAAAGGAGTTGAAACGAAAAGAGTCAAGTGGGCAAAAAAGGATAAGGATGAGACGGCATGAGTAACAAGGCAAACACGACAAACTATTCATGACATAAATGTTTTGGCAAAAGTGGCCCACGACAAGCTTTTAGTTCATTATAGAAACACCCCAGTGGGTGGATTCAAGCTTAACATGCAGGGAGGAAAAAGAGAAAGATAAAAAAATGCCCGGGGGCTTAGGCCGCCGGCGCGTCGTCAGCCGGCGTGCCCCTAGCCAGCGCGTCATGGGGCGGCTCGATTCACGCCTCGGAGGTGGTCACGGCCTTTGAGTCGGCCTCCTTGGCCTTCGAGGCGGGCTCCTCGGTCTCGGACGTCTCGCTGCTCGAGTCGGTGCTCTCGTCGGCAACTTCATCATCCGTCGGGCCTTGGGGGATGCCGAAGGAGTCGGGCATCGGCTCGCCATCCTCGCCAAGGGCCGACAGGAACTTGTCCGCGTCGACATACGACGCGAGCTCGTTGGCCCGCTAGACAAGGGCCAGCTCGCGGGCCTCCCGCTCTACGGCCGGCACGTCCCGCATGGTTGCCAGCCGGCCAAGATCCACGCCATGGTACCACGACGTGACAAACCGGAGCGCCATCTCCGCTCCGGCTCGGGCAACCGACACCTTCTAGGCATCGAGCCGGGGGACAGCATGCTCCAGCCACTGAGCCAAGCGGTGCGTCGGAGCTCCCCCGTGGACCGGCCACAACGCGGAGATGACCTCTTTACCGGCGGTCTTCGGCCGCTCCATGCTCCGCTCGAGATGGCTCATCTGCATCTCGACGGCGAGTCCGATCTTGTCCACGTCCCACGTGGCATCCTCCTTGACGGAGCGACGACACTCCCGGAGGTACTCCCGGTGCTCCTCAACGGCGCGCGCAGCACGGCGATGAGTCTCCAAGAAGCGCCCCAGAAGAAAGAAGAAGGGCAGGAAAGAAAGGCAAGTTGAAACACAAGAAACGACAAAGGGAAAAGCAACCGGCTGGGGAAGAGGAAAAACCGGCACTTACCTTCGATCGCGTCGTCCACTCCAAGGGTGAAGTTGAGCGCCGCCTGGCACTCCGACTCCCGAGCCGCCTCCGACGCGGCGAGAGAACCCCTGACCTCCTCGAGCGTCCTCTCGAGCCGGGTCACCTCTCCTTGGAGGGCGACAGTCCTCAAGGAGGCGTCACCCACCTCCTTGACGACCATCTCCCGGGCCGCCGCCTCCTTCGCCGCCTCGGTCTTGAGCCAGTCCCGGGCCGCTTCCCCGTCGACTAGTAGTGCAGCCAGCCGGTCCATTTCCTGCGCAGCCGCCTGGGCATCTCGCGCTAGCTGGTCCTGCTCAGAGGCAAGCCCGGTCTTCTCCTCCCGAAGGGTGGCCAGCTCACCTGCAAGACACGACAGGCGTTAGCCGACTCCCAAGGGCTACGTGCCCCTCCTGCGAAGTGCAACTGACCTTGCACACGAGCCAGATCCTCCTCCAGGCGGTAGAAGCCATATTTGCCACTGTCGTGGATGGCGACCGCCTCCGCGAATAGCTTCTACCGTAGGGAGGTTCCTTCCTGCCACAAAAAGGCAAAGGTCAAGACACGCCCAAAAGAGATCCGGCCCGGCTGCCCGTCGGCCGCTCAGTCGGCCCGCATCTCGGGGGCTACACCCATTGGGTGTGCTCGCGTGCCCCCACTGAAAATTCTAAGACGAAACAACCGGCTTACCTTTGCACGCTGTAGGGTGGTGTCTGCCGCCTCCACGAACCGGGCCAGCTCCTGCCCGCACCTGTCCAGGACACTGCCAAGTCCGCGAAAGATGGGACCTGGCTGCCTGCCTGGGGGGCGGCAGGGCCGATGCGCTCGCCAGCACTTCCTAGTCCCGGACCACCTCTTGCATCGACCACAGGGTCCTCCAGGCCCAGCTGTCGTTGCCGCCCGGGCTCGCCGCGGCTCCATCCGTCGGGGGCGGGTTGACGACAGCAAGGGGCCGGCAGTCGCTCCTCGCCGACACCCCGCCTAGTGCCGTCGCCGCCTCCTCTCTCCGCCGCTTCGCCGCATCAGTCGCGATGGAGGGTGCTTCCACCTTCATGGCCGCCGCCTCCAGCGCCACCTCTGGCGCCGCCTCCGGGGACGCCGGGACATCCGGCAGCTCGGCCCGGGCCGGGTCGGCCACATGCGGGGTCACCTCCGGCACCACAAGCTAGGTCGTCTCCTGCATGGGCGGAGACGCTGGCGGGTCCATAGCCGCCCCTCTCGGCTCGCTTGACGGTGGCCTCAACATGCGTGTTGACTCCGCTGCCGAGTCCGACGCCCACGGAGGATCCACCGACCCCCTCCGCCTCCGGCTACTCGATGTCCCGGAGTGCGAGGCCCCTCCTCGTGTCCCGGACTTGGAGGCTCGTAGATCCGCGAGCCTGCTCTTCTCCTCCCGCTGGGTGGCCACGTGCTTGCGGGCCAGTCGGCTGGCGGTATCTGTGGGCTCCCCCTCTAGACCCCCAAGAACCGGTCATCAACCGGCTCGTGAGGCGGAAGCAAAACTTATGCGAAATAAAGAACTTACGTGATAACAAGGGGCAAGGCCCGCTTGGCGCGTGGCGGAGGCTTCCGTGCGGCCACCTTCACCCGCTTCGGGGCGGGCAGTGGGGCCACCCCCCCCCCTGAGCCGGCCTCTTCCCCCGGCCAGCCGCTCCGACCGCTGGGGCTTGAGTCGGACGCTCCTCGCTCCTCTGGTCCTGGCGCGTTGCGGGAGGAGGCCCGTTCAGAATCATCAATTTGTCATCATCATCGTCATCATTCCTCCAGTCCTTGATGGAGGGGGCAAGAGGGAACCGCGCTGGGTTCCCTGGCTGCACCGAACCCTCTGGCTCCACCGGGATCGCCGCCTCGTGTGTCCGCCGGCTCGTCGGCTCCTCCCGAGGAGTCCACCCCCTCCTCCAGAGGGCCTCCCGTATGGTAGTTTTCGGAGTCAGAGTTTTCACGGTCCACCTCAAAGATCTGAGGGTGCGGGACGTTCGGCGCGTTCTGTCACACTAGCAGCTGCGGTCAGCACATCAAAGTAAGTTCTCCAGTCGGCTGCCGACTGGGAATATCAAACGGAAAGAAACTGCCTCGACGAAAAACATACAAGGGGAGGCCGGTTGATGCGGTCATACGACTCCATGCCGAAGGACCACGAGGCGGGCTTCAGCTTGAACGTCATGAGGGCATTCACCCGCTTCGCCACCTGAGCCGGTGTCAGCTCGATGGTGGACAGCCGCAGGGGTCGCGCCGGCTGGACATGTCGCAGATCCGGTGCGGCCTCAGCTGGAGGGGCGACACCCCGTGCGAGATAAAGGCCGCCACCAGGTCGGCATCGACCACCCCTCGGAGCTCTTCAACTGCGTGAGCCGGCCAAGCTCCTCCAGAGCCACGCCGCACGGGGCATCCCCCAGCCAGTTCTACTGGGTGGACTGCCGGTCCTCAAAAGGCGGCAGCCGAATGTAGTCCGTCCTCGGGTCGACGTTCTTCACGTAGAAGAACGTTCGGTGCCACCCCTTGACGGAGTCGAAAAGAAAGAGAGGGGGAAAGCGAGCAACGTCGCGGCAGCACACCACAGCACCGTGCCCCTGCATGCGTCGTTCTTCAAAGGCTTGAGGTACAAAAGAGCATTGAAGAGTTCGATGAAAGGAAGGATACCGAGGTACCCCTCACACAACGTCACGAAGGTAGAGAGATAAAGAATTGAGTTCGGGCCGAGGTTGTGCGGTTGAAGGTCGAAGGTATCAAGGAGGAGGCGAAAGAAGATACTAACCAGAAGCCCAAAGCCCCGGGAGAAGTGCCAGAGGAACACGACGTGTTCCCCTGGCCGTGGTGCCGGCGCTAACTCATTGCCTGGCGCGTGAGCGGCCACCCGCTCCTCCGGTGGCAGCATGCACGCGTAGCGAAGCTCAGCGATGTCCGCCTCGGCCACGAAGGAGCCTGTCCAGCTTCCGCCACATCCATCGGCCATCACGGCGGCAGTACGGAGTGCGGGCACGGGTGCGTGCTCGGGTGTGGCGGCGCACGAGGAAGGCAGGGAGACGACGAAGATGGGCAGCAAGGGGGGCAAGTGAGGCGAGGGTACCTCCGCCTCCTGCCTTTTATAGGGGAGGCCATGACCGGGGGACGTGGGATTGATTGCGCCCACTCCCCCCAGAAACTCCGCGCGCGCATGGGTGGCCCCGGGCCGTAATGGCCACTCCGGGGCACAGAGGATCCTAGCCAGTGCCCCGAGGCCTACTGGGCTACGCCTGGGTCATAGCGGGCTAGGCCTAGACAACGTCCCGGCTCCCCGCGTGCGCAGGACCCTCCGCATCATTACTCACCGTGTGGCGTGACGCATGCAGGCATGGGTCCCGGGGCGGCGTGCCAGTACCCGAGGCGTCGGGTCTGACGGCAGACCCGGCTGCCCTTTCACCTTTGATCCGGAGGTGTGTATCGCTGAGGGGAAGCCGCCGGCTCCCCACCGTCCGCCGGACTCATGCCCCCTACCGGCTTCGGGGACTACTGACGGGGTTATTACCCCTAGGTAGGCCAAAGCAACGAGGTCTTCCCCCTTTCGCTTCGAAGAAAAACTACGCGACCCGCTGCCTCCGGGCCGGCTCTTCCATTGACCTTGGGACGGACATGTGACGTCTCATCCCTCTATGTGCGGGTACGACGACGTGACGCGACCGGCACGATGGGCGGTCCTGTGGCTACAGTGGCCGCTGACGCACTGCAGCGTGTGGCTATAGTCCAACCGTCCTGGCCGCTGACCTCGGCGAGTGTGACCAGGCACGGGAACTATGCCGGCATGCCCTCGCCACTCGTTTACTCACCCTGGCGTGTCTACAGCATGGCCGCTCGTACCAGAGACTTTGGCCGGCTGGCGCTAGATGACGCCCCCCGAGCGATCCGTGCCACGGCAGGTGGGCAAGAGCCAATCGTAGAGCTGGCTCGCGGGCCCCAATGAGAGATGGGACCGTTCGGCCGGCGGACCCCACCAACAACAAGATGGCACGAATGGCGGGACCGTCTGGCCAGCCGAAGAGACTGCCAGCTGGGTCCCCCCACCTTTGTACTTAGAAGATGTTATAAGAGCTGGGGGGTTGGCCTATAAAACCCTCGAGCCCCCATGCAATGGGGACGGACCGACGCGCACATGAACGATCATCTCCACACATACACCACTCCTTCTAGCAGTGGGGGAAGAGGAGCCGGCTGTCCCTTCTTCCTCCTCTAGACACAACTCCAGGAGCACTATTGTATTTATACCCATCCATCCAACTAAACCAAGCAGGGCTAGGGGTATTACCTCCCCCGGAGGGCCCTGAACCTGGATACATCATGTGTCGACACTGCTTGTACCCAATCTCGCACCCGGAGCCCGTCAGCGTCCTTCAGCCCCAACCACCTACGATAAGCCACCCTATGGCATCTGTCTTGAGAAAACAACGACAAAAATGGGTGATCCCCAAGGAGAGGCACTAGGGCGAATAAATCCTTTTCTAAACTGCTCTGCTAGTTACTTCTTCAATTCAGCCAATTCTTTGGATCCCATCCTGTAGGCCTTCTTATAGATGGGCCTTGATCCGGTCATAAGCTGAATGATGAACTCAATGTCGCAGTCAGGAGGCATTCCGGGCAGCTCATCAAGAAACACATCCGGGTACTCACATACCACTGGCACTTTTTCCAACTCAACTCCTGATAGGCAGTTAGCCTGAGGGGCTTGAGTGGAGGCAGGGTTGGGCACAAACTTGAATTCCACTCCTTGGCTATTGGTCTTGGTGACAATCCTTTTGGCACAGTCCAACATGCCTTGGTGCTTGGTTAACCAGTCCATGCCTAGGATCACATCCAAGCCTTCTAACTTCAGGATGATAAGGTCGGCTAAGAAGTCTACCCCATTGATGTTAATCTTAACTCCCTTACAACCTATCCCAGACTTCATAACTGATCCCGGGGTTTGTATCAACATACGACTACCCAGGGGTGTAGGCTTCATGCCACTCTCTAGTGCAAACTTTTGGGTGACAAAAGAATGCGAAGATCCACAATCAAACAATACTGTTGCTGGGGTTGAGTTGACGAGGAACGTACCCAGTATGATGTCCGGGTCTTCCTGGGCCTCCTCAGCGGTGACGTGATTCACCCGACCCTTGCCATTGTTGGGATGGTTGCGGGGAGAGGGGTTCCTTGGTGGTGCTCCACGGGCTTGACCTTGAGCTAGCGCATTGGGGCGCGGTGCATCTAGCTTCTTGTTGGGACACAACCTAGAGATGTGTCCTGGCTAACCACATCCAAAGCAAGCGATTGTTTCAGGGTTGTTGTTGAAGTTTCTGCCACCGTTCTTGTTATTGGGGTTGTTGTCGTAGGCTGTCCTAGGATTGGCATACTGCTGAGGCTGGTAGCTTGCTGTGGCTGATAGGTCGGCTTGGCTGGGGCTGGCTACCAGGGGTGAGGCTTCTGGTTGCTTGAGCTTCCCTTGCTGATTATCTTGCGCTTGCGAGTGTCGTCAATGGCATGACGCTTGTATTCCAGCATGAGGGCCTTGTTCACCAAGTCGAAGAAGGTTGGACAGTCGCAGACGATGAGCTGATACTGCAGGACCTGTTGAAGTCCTTCCATGAAGCGTTCCTTCTTGGCAGCCTCTGTGCTAACGTCTTCAGGTGCATACCTTGACAACAGGTTGAACTTCTGCATGTACTCCTTGACAGAGCCACTTCCTTGCTTCAGTGCTTGGAATTCTCTCTTCTTGATAGCCATGATCCCAGAAGGAATATGGGAAGTGCGGAATCCTTCCTTGAAGTCATTCCATGTGATCACATGTTTTCCTTGCATGACCTTGAATCCACCCCACCAAGCTCGAGCGGTACCTCCGAGGCAGTGAGAGGCAGAAAGCACCTTCTCACGACCCTCATTGCAATTGACCAGTGCAAGGAGGTCCTCCATGGTGCGGATCCAGTCATCAACATCCAAT
The DNA here is from genome assembly GCA_022496015.1 of Hordeum marinum. NCBI lineage: Eukaryota > Viridiplantae > Streptophyta > Magnoliopsida > Poales > Poaceae > Hordeum > Hordeum marinum. The sequence continues at coordinate 119,850,934 of CM039678.1, forward strand.
GGTTCAGCAGTCTCGATGAAGGTTGGGGGCGAGTTCCTCATGAACTCAGACAGCATGGAGCGGCCATTGCCATTCCTGGCTTGCTGTTGATTGTTCACAAGAGCTTGAGCCGTCTTCTGGATAGCAACATTGTTGGCTTGGCGCTCCTCCCAGAGAACTTGAAGAAACTGAGCTATGGTCATGTTCTCCGGCAGAGGTGGTGGCGGGGGAATGCCACCTTGTGGCTGCTCCTGGTGTCCTCCAGCGTTAGGAGCCCCACCAGCTCCCTGTTGCTGGCTCGAGTTGCCGGCTTCAGGGTTGGTGAAGGAGTTGTTGCGGGTAGCAGTCACCATCCTGTTTGGAGCAGCCAAGTCAGACAACTGGGATCGACAAGAGGATAAGCAATAACGGAAAAGCGTGCCTAAGGGGGTCGGTCAAGTGCAAGTTTGTTAAAACAAAGGTCGAAAGACCAAGTTATATTAAGACAGACGATGGAGTCGCTTACATGTTGCCTAAGGCAAAAGGGCGACTTGCATCAGAACACAAACAACAAAACAAACAACAAGCGCACATGGTTTCATATGAACCATTACACGGACTCGACTTCGCATGAGGGATACATGACTGATCCTACCCTACGGGTTCTCAGACTCAGGTGGTGGAGTTCTTGGTCTCGTGGTCACGCTCCTCTCGGTCTTCCTCCTGTTCATCATCTGAACGGGCATCGTTCCCGGTCGAAGGGGTCGGGGAACGAGGAGGTCCATCCCGATGACGCTTTGCACGCGTGTCGGTGAAGAGATCAAGGTACTCCTTCGCACACGACGACTACGCATAGGTGCATCACTATCTGGGGGTACTCCTCCTCGATAAGTAACGATTGGTCGTCCTTTAGGGGCTCCATCCATCTTGATCTTGTCTGGTTTCATCTTGGCTTGCTGAAGTAGCTCTCGGGTGTGGTGAAGTTCCTCGCCGAGCTTCACAGACTCCTTCATCAAGTTGTGAACCAGACTATCGGCAGAGAGGCTGAAATAGGTCTGGAACCTGAGTGGTGTGCCATCTTCCTTTGTTGGAATCAGTGTCCAACTCTTGCCAAAGTCATCCTTCCTAAAGGGAAGGTAGCGAGTAGCTGGCTTGTCAGCCATCTCTGGAATGATGTCTCGAAGGTGTAGGAGTGCCTTGCATGCAGCTGTCTCAACGACAAACATCATGGTCTCCATCCGTGGTCCTTCAAAGAACCAACTAGTCGGGGAGTCGTTTGCCTTCACGACCACGTCCACGTGGTACTCCTTCGTGATGGCATCGACCCAGTGCTCGTGGTAGAGGAAAATGGGTGGTTGGCGAAATTGGCACTTCTCCAGGCTATCCCCAAGGAGTAAGGGAAAGCTGGATGTCAGGAAGGCTTCGGGTACGACGGCCATCTACAAAGGTTTGCAAGGAGGAGAGTCAGCAAAGTGTTGTGTGAAGCATAGGAGAGGTAAATAGTGTAGAATTCCTAAGTTCAAGTGCTAGGTGCAAGTTTTGAAAATGGTTTCATCCTGACTAATGTCCATGCTAACTACGAGCTTCCTATAGTCAGGATGGCTCTGATACTAGCTCTGTGGGGACCCCGACTCATAAGTCGTGATCACCAAATGAACATGTACAGTGATCCCAGAGATCAATGCTCACTGAACACACAGAAGCTGAATAACAAGAGTTTTACATCCATACTTATCATCTTACACAAATACTGACCACGAAGGTCTTAGTCTTACATAGATAGGACCACACGAGCCAAACACTTAAATAGAACAAGTAGCGGAAATCTTGGTGGAAAGCGTGAACCATGCCATCTGCCTTAACCTACATGCATTCTGACTGGGAAGCGTCCTAGTTCGCATGTTCATCCCCAATGAACTCTTCAACATACTCCTGTTGTTCCATGCCTGGCCAATTAAATAACCAGTGGCAAGCCAATGAGTACTTTGGATGTACTTGCAAGCAACCCAAGTCTGGAACGAGGTAACAATGATGCATGATATAGCACTAATAGGAAATGATCAAGTAACTAGTGAGCATGCAACAACAACTAGCAGGTATCCATGTGAACAAATTGCAGGTATCATAAGTATTGGTTGAACATCTCATGTTCACTCATCACGCAAAGTCATATGTCTTAGCTCATGTGACTTCTTGTCACCATCACACCCATACTCACACCAAGTTTCACGAAAACCTCCAGACGTAGTTTAAGAACGACCTCCAGCTGTCCATGACCACGGACGCGGCTATTCAAATAGTTTTACACTCTGCAGAGATTGCACACTTTACCCACAAGACTCAGGGAACTTCTGTGTCATCCATGACTCGCGCTATATAACATACCCGAGGTAAGCACCCGAACAATGCCTTTCCCTTAGCGATACTAAACAAAGAGTCCACTCGATTGGTACCCAGCCCTCATGATGTACATCACACGAGACTCGCTCTAATCATACCATCCATGAGGGGACCAACGGTGTGCCCGATGCCTGTGAAGATAGCGCATGATCGTACATAACGGTACGACCCCGTATCAAGAGTGACCACGCCACTCCCGCCACTAGTAATGCGGGCTGCTTGCCAGTACCCACCAAGGTAATCAACAAAGCCCCTTCCCATATAGGGGTAGAGTGGTTGCGCATGTAAGGTTGGGACGGTCAGCAGACCTTAAATCTTTTCGAAAACACATACTCAACTTGCCCTGACACACCACTTCTTTCTCAAGTGGTCACCCATCTTCTCATCATCTCCCTGGGCATTAGTGGCACCCGACGGGGTTTTCAAAAAGTCTTTGAAATCATTTCCTTTCTTGCCATCACCATGCATAAGTCCCATCCCATTTGCGGAGCATCTATTAGCAACCTAACTACTCCCACCCGCACAACCCTCGTAAGGTGGTAGGGTTATGAATGATGCAAGTGTCATCAAAAAAGTACCGGAGACATCCCACCGAAAGGGGAACACCACGTCACATGATCAAATATGATGAAAGTAAAGTGCTATATGACATGCGATAAAAATGGTTTCCCATCATGGTCAAAGGGCTGCTTGCCCGGCTCAACAAAGTGTCCGGGGTCTTCGAAGTCTTCGGGTCCAACTTCTTCGTCAACCGCGCAATCTATCGTCGCGAAATAAGGCGATAAAAATAAGCAATCACACAAAACAGAGCACACAAACTACTATCAAAAAATGTTAACCTACTCTGATAAATACTCAATTTTATACTAAAAATGTTCTCCTAGGGTTTTGTTGTGAAAAATATTTTCGAAATAAAATAACAGTGGCAAAAAGGTGTCTATATATAGGTTTTAAAATAAAACAGTACTAAAAATGTTTTGAAATATTTTTACAAGAGGCACTATTAAATTATATGGATAATTTAAAGAATTAGGTGGAATAAATATTGGCATTGGATAAATATATTTGTCTGTGGGATTTTTGGGGTTTTCAGGAAAAAGGGAAAAGAAAATGGCTCGGGGAAATGGGCCAGCGGCTGGCCAGATCGGTCTAGCTGGCGAAGCCGACCCACGCGAGCCCGGCGCGCGCGCGTCAGTTCAAACCTGACCAGCGGGCTAGGCTGGTCAGCGAGAGAGAGGGAGGCAGGGAACCCTGGGTGGATGACAAGCGGGGCCCGCTTGTCATCACCTTCCTCAGGCCAGGGAGAGAAGAGGGAGCTCACCGGCGGCTACAGGGCACGACGACGGCGGGCGATGGGGGGGAACGGGCCTGGGGTCGAGCCGCCGGTCTCCTGGAGGTGGAACGGAGGCCACAGGTGGCCGGAGTCACCGGCGACGATCACTCGCTGCGGAGGGCGCTTCGGGAGAGCTCGTCAGGGTCGTTCCGGGCTACAAAGAGGACGGGAAAGAGGGGGAAACGCGTCAGCGTGATGAGATAGGACCAACGGGAGAAGAAAGAGTGCCGGAGGTGGCCGTTACCAGGAGATCGCCGGTGCCGACGCCGGAGCAATCTCTGGTCGATTCCGAGCATCTCGAGCACGGGGAGGAGAGGGGGCCAGAGAGGAGGGGAGATCTCGGGGAGGCCCTTTTTATAGGCGGCCCTCGGTCCACCGAGCTCGGTTGCACCCGCGAGCTCGTGGCCGGGGCTGGAGGCCATGGGGGAGAGAGGGGCGAGTCAGGGGTGCTCCTGGGACTGGTCTAGGCTGAGGGGTAGGAGAGAGAGTCAAGGGAGCACACGCGTGCGAACCCCGCGGTTGGCTAGTTCACGGGCGGCCGTGGCACGTGTGAGGAGGGCCAGAGGAGGGGAAGAGAGGAGGGGCCCGACATGGTGGCGTGGCGCGGATGCCAAGGCCGACCATCTGGCGAGAGGGGGGCGAGGTGGTCCGGGCCATGCAGTGGCCAACGGCTACAATGCCTGTCGGCACTGTAGCACGCTCCAGAGCGCGCGTTTGGCATGCCACGGCATGCCAATGGCGTCTTCTACATGGTCTCTCATGTCTAGGGTGATCTAGGGGTTTTACAATAGATGGTACGGCATTGGATGCTTTGGTTTCCTTAGGAGAGAAGGAAGGCTGAGGAAGAGGGAGGAAAATTACTGTCCAGAAGGGAAATGGGGGTTTTACCCCACTTACCCATGGTGTTTTGGCCAGGGAGAGTTACTGGAGGTAGAAGGTAACTATAAGGGGCTCTGGTAAAAAGTTGAGGCCAAGGGTAAAATGATAAGAGGTAGAAATAGGGGTTTTACCAAATCACCAGAGGGTGTTTGGTGGATTTTTGGGCAAGAAATATTTACCAACTTACTCAGATTTTTACCAGGGTCAAGGGCTAGGTAGAAATGAGATGCTTCACCAAATTTGAGCTCAAGGGGGAAAAGTTGATAATGGAAATTTGATGAACCCTATAAATTGGTAAAATCTGATTTTTGTAGATCCAATGATGCTAGGCTTTAACCCTTGATGCACCACTTAGTTTGTCATCACTATTTAGCCATTAGAGCATTCCCACAAAGTTTGAGGCCAAGGGGAGACACTTCATAATGTAAAGTTGCTCCAATTTGATTCTGGACAGGAATGGTTTTGGGATGACTTGATGAACCAAACCAACTTTGATTGAGATGAAAGTTTGCAAGATCATCACCCAAGATAGTTGACTTGCTGGAAATATCCTGGAATTTATTGAGAATATTTCTTATAGAAATAATACAAAAGTTTGATCTGAACAGAAAGGGTTTTGAGGGTTTTGCCCATGATCTGGTCATGCCCTTGTGTTGAAACTCATACATATGGAAAATATATGTCCACTGAGTTTCTCTAAATTTTCTAAATATTTTTAAAGCATTTAAATAATTTTTCCCTAGGAAAAACCATCTCTGGCCTTAAGAAAAATCCTTTAAATAAAATGTGAAAAACTCATATATAATTGGTGGGTTTGAGAAGTCATATATATAGTAGGTTTGAAATAAAGCCTTTGGGAAAGAAGGGTCCACCTGATTTGAGGACTTGAAGTGCAAACCTCATTCCAGGGGGGTTTGTAAACTTAAATTAAATAAATCATTTTTGGTTAAAACAAAATTTGATAAAAATAGTTTTGGGCACTATTCACATGGCATGATCATTGGGCAAGGGGTTTGGATCAAGGAAGATGATTATGAAGTGGAATAGAACCTAGTAGTGCCATAAAACACAACAAAAGAAGCAAACAACATAGCAAGCAAGCACAAGCACATAGAAAAAGTTTTAGTTGGCCCCAAATTTTATATACCCAACATAACAATGTGATAAAAACATAGGGTGTGACAAGAAGGGATTAGGAAGTAAATAAGTAGATGATGGGTTTCTAGAGTGATAGAAGCTTAAACCCTAGTTTATGCGTTGCTTCGTACGGGGCTGATTTGGATCAACATGTTTCATCCTATGGCTAGATTTATCTTAATTCTTCTTTCATAGTTGCAGATGCTTGCTAGAGTGTCGGGACCCTGATCCTAAGTTATATGAATCCAGACTTTAACATATCACATCACTTTGCGGCCTCACGCATGGTAACTCCACGGCTGCAGCCTTACCTTAGCCGGGACTGTTTGCGTCTTTTGGCTCACGTATGTGAATATGTTGCTGGCAATCAAACGACAGAGAACCCGGGCCGACATAACTAGTCATAGAACCCAAGTGGCACATCCGTACGGAAACACGCATACGTAACCCAGCAATGCAGGTGTCGGCCTCAAGCGTGTGTAGACGAGTCATAGCAAGCTACAAGGACACCATTACACCGTGGGACATAAATGTCATCACTGCACATACACGAGTCGTAGCAGGCTACAGGGACTCCATTACACTACGAGACATTTCACCGAAGGGACACACACAGCAGCAAAGAAGGATACATGCCGGTCAATCATGTGTCCGGAGCAGTAGCAAACTACCAAGGCTCGGTGGAAGCACAAAGAGGCAGTTTCCCGTAAAGAGTACTATTAAAGGCACATGACTAGGTGTTGGATCTCATACATACCGTTGCACGTCACACATACGCACGACGTGCCCGATATGCATAGATACAACTATGGCATCACAACATAACCATACATCAACACAACTTTTATTGAAGAGGCTCGGACGAGCCTTGCATCATATGTTCTTACAGGTAGGGGTCACATGACCCGACACTCAAGTCATACAAGCAAGTTCATACAAACCAAGCGGAAGCATAAAGCTGTCTGAGTACAGACAGTTGAAAGCGTAAAAAGGCACGTGGCCTAACTATCTATAGCCCACCACAGGGCATAAGCTCGTAGCTGGGACACTAGCTATTCGGCATCGTCGACATCTAGATAGAACCGACCTGATGGGTCCTAAGTATCATCTGCAACATTTATTAAGTTAACGTGAAACTACTAGGGTGACCCTTGGTACACCGTGCCACTGCCTACCACGTTGTAACCCACCCCTAGGGTCAGCGCTACGCACGGCCTCCAGCATGCTATACACACCAGAAACTACTTGCAACTCCTAGACCAAGGACTAATCGATTGATAAGTCGAGAGGGTCAATTAAGTATCCCAACGTGTGGTAGTAACTAGTCTTGGATCACAAAGATGGAACTCAATTCCTAAGAACGGTTCCAATGAGACAACCCGCTATGTGCTCGTACATAGCCTCTCATCGCTACCTTTACCAAATCGGGTTCATCATAAGCTTATCACATCAGAACAACATTGTTTCACTCTAGTTCATCACCCAAATGAATCAGACCTGACACAACTCTAAGCATAGCAAGCATAGCAGGCAAACTAAGCAAAGAACATCATGGCACAAGCATCTACCAGCTATGCTAGGTTGCAAGGTTTATCTATTTACTGTGACGATGACAGGTCATGCAAAAGAACAGGTTCATCTACCATGTATGACAGACAAGTGAACCTTTGTCCTAATGCAATAAACAAGAGCAGGAGCGAGAGAGTGGGATGCTATTGGAATGATCAAAGGGGTTGCTTGCGTTGCTGGGAAGCGGGAAGGTTTTCTCCTTCGTTGGAATACTCGGAGGAATCCTCAAGAGCAGGGCCTATCGCAATGCAGATAAATAGCAATCAATAGACGCAAGTGCAACTATATGATGCATGATCATGACATGGCAGCATGTAGGGATGAGCTAATGCAACTATTATCCAAGTTAGATGAAGTGAGTTTGAATATAGGTTCAAAGTCATTCTCCATTTCATATTTCATATATTAACCAATTACTAAATGTCAATGTTCAACTACATATGTTGCTCTAACATGCATGATAACAACACCACTTGATTCATTGGATTTTTCGGATAAAATTTCATATTAAATTATTTTCATCTGATTTACTGATTAATTTATATGAATTTTAGAAGTTTTAAACATTTTCTAGAATTACCTTATTTTTTTATACTAAAAATTCAATTAATGCGTCAGCCTGACGTCATTGTGACGTCAGCAGGTCAATAGACCCGGCCAGGTCAAACCTAACAGGGTGGGGCCCTCGTCTCAGTGTCATGGGCTAATTCCCCACGCTGACCAGAGGTTTGACCCTCTGCAGGGCCCACTGTCAGTGGCTAATGGCTTAATTAGCCGGCCTGGTTAGCACTAATTGGCCGGCCACGTCGGCGCCCACCGGAACGGGGCCGGCAGCGACCAAACCCGCGGTAGAGGACCGCCGAAGTTGGACGGAAACATGCCACAGGGCACGGTTTCATCCGCCGAAAGCAGCTACGGAACGCCCACGCTCGTCCGCGTCGAGTGGGGCTGGTCTTGGGGCTCGGGGTCGCCGGAGATGATGGCCACGATGAGCTCGGCGGCGACGGCGGCTCGGGAAGGTTTGGCTATGGCGCTAGAGGGCACGGGAAGACCGGGAAGGAGAAGGAGGAGAATCAGGGGCTCACAGGGAGGCTGCAGAGAGGTCCAGCGGGCTCGGGGGCACTTCGGCTGCGGCGAATCAACGACGATGCTCCGGCGGCCGACGGGGAAGAACGGCGATGGCTCGGCATAGAGGGGCTCCCGGTGGCTTCTAGCTCCATAGGGAGGACGAGGGGGTCGCGGCGGAGCTCTAGGGCGCGGCAAGGGGGCTCTAGCTAGGCGGGCAGCAACGGTGAGCTCTAGCAGAGCTTGTCCATGGCAAGGGGGAAGAGAGGGAGAAGTGAGGAAGAGGAATGGCGGGGAGGAGAGGGTCCAGGCGGCAGCTGGGGTCTATCCCCTCACCAGCGCGACGAGGAGGAGGCCAGGCAGGCAGGAGGTGGTCGGGCGCGTGGCCACGGCCGGCTGCGGTGGACGCACGCAGGTGCTTCGCCTCCTGGGAGGAGGAAGAAGACGCTGCTGCCCCATGGGCTGGGCCTCTTCTTCATAGGAAAGGCCTAGGTGGGTTTTCTGTTTTTCCCCTTTTTTATTTGTTTCCTATTATTCTGACATTAGTTTTATTTTATTTTCATGCACTATTGCTAAGTAATAAATATCCCAAATATTTTATAGCACTAAGTTTGAACATTTCAAACTTCTGTAAAAAGTTTCAGGATATTTTGAAATCTGAAATAATGATAATGCTTTATTTGGCAATTTCAGAAGCTTTATTATTTATTTTTGAAATGCTGTAACTAGTCAAATATTTTAAATGACCCCTTGTATAATCATGTCCACATTTATCATACATAGGGGACATTTTAGATGGGCAGTTTGGATTTTTTGTTTTTTCACAAATATTAAGTTGGTTTGATTCAAATGAATTGTTTGGGGTTTCTTTTGATCCCCATTTCAAGTTGATGCAAAAATTGAAATATGATGCACACACATGTTGTCCTAAGACAACTAGCTAGGGATGTGACAACTCACCCCCACTCAAAAGAATCTTGTCCCGAGATTTTGAAGTTGTTGGGAAGAGCGCGGGGTACTCTAGTTGAAGACGATCTGCTCTCTCCCATGTGGCCTCCTTTTCAGAATGGTGTGACCACTGAACCTTGAGAAACTTGATGTTCCGACGCCGACTGGTACACTCAACTTGATCAAGAATACGAACAAGGTATTCTCAATATGTAAGGTTATCTTGGAGATCAAGCGCTTCGTGGTCTACTTCACGGACAGGGTCCGAGAAGCAATGCTAGAGTTGCGAGACGTGGAAGACATCATGAACCTTGGAAAGATGCGGCGGAAGTTCCAATTGGTAGGCAACCTCCCCTCGTTTAGCAACAATGCGAAAAAGGTCCAATGTAACAAGGAGCCAACTTGCCCTTGATACCAGATCGATGGGTACCCTTTAGAGGTGTAACCCGAAGATAAGCCTTCTCGTCAACTTCATAGGTCACAACCTTATGATGACGATCATATTGGCTCTTTTGACGAGATTGGGATGTTTTCAAATTTTAACGAATAATGCGAACTTGCTCCTCTGCATCCTAGATCATATCCGGACCAAAGAGTTGCCTCTCTTCGGTTTCTATCCAGTTAAGAGGTGTTCGACACCTTTGTTCATAGAGAACTTCAAAAGGGGCTTTTCCCAAGCTTGACTGATAACTATTGTTATAAGCAAATTCGGCAAATGGAAGACATTTCTCCCAATTCATACCGAAAGATATAACACAAGCTTGGAGCATGTCTTCGAGGATTTGATTGACTCGCTCAACTTGACCACTTGATTGCGGGTGGAAAGCAGTGCTAAAGGATAGATGAGTCCCCATAGTGGTTTGAAAACTTTCCCAGAATCAGGAAGTAAAGGTACTTCCTCGGTCTGAGTTAATCTCCAATGGAACACCATGAAGAGAAACTATTCGAGAAACATATAACTCCGCTAGCTCGCTAGCAGTTATACTCTCCCGAACAGGAAGAAAATGAGCCACTTTGGAAAGGTGGTCTATGACCCCAAAGATAGCATTATTCCCTCTCTTAGTCCTAGGAAATCTGGTAATGAAATCCATGCCGACCTTATCCCATTTTCATTCAGGAATAGCTAAAGGTTGAAGGGTGCCAGCATGCCTTTGATGTTCTGCCTTAACGCAGTGACAAACGTCGCAGTTAGCAACGAACTGAGCAATTTCTCTCTTCATCCTAGTCCACCAGAACCTCTGGTGTAGGTCCCGATACATCTTGGTACTACCCGGACGAATTGTGAGAGGAGAATCATGAGCCTTCCTAAGGATCAGCTGTCTTATGCGTGTACTCTTAGGAACCACCAACCGGTTCTGAAAGAACACAATACCATCATCGTCCTTGGAGAAATCTTTAGCGTTTCCGCTAGCAATATTCTCTTTGATCCGAGATATACCCTTATCATACCTCTGGACAACTACTATTTTATCCTTAAGAGTAGGTTTTGCCACAAGGTTGGAAAGGAATCCTTGAGGAACAATGTGAAGGTTCAACTTCCGAAATTCCTCATAGAGAAGTGGTTGACCTTGTTGCAACATCAGGTTGTTACAATAAGACTTACGACTTAGTTCATCAGCCATGCATTGGCTTTCCCCGGGGTGTAAGTTATCCCTAAGTCGTAATCTATAATCAAATCAACCCACCGTCTTTGCCTAAGATTCAAATCCGGCTGGGTGAAAATATATTTCAGACTTTGGTGATCAGTGTAAATTTCACAATGATTACCCAGAAGGTAATGTCGCCAAGTTTTCAGTGCATGGACCATAGGTGCAAGCTCAACATCATGTGTTGGATAATTATCCTCATGTGGATGCAACTGTCGAGATGCGTATGCAATCACATGACGATCTTGCATGAGAATGGAACCTAATCCTTGTCGCGAGGCGTCGCAATAGATAACAAAGTCCTTAGAGAAGTCTGGTGGCACCAGAACGGGAGCAGAGGTCAGTCGTCTTTTCAACTCCTGAAAACTATGCTTGCATTGTGGAGTCCACTCGAACTTTTTATCTTACTTGAGGTGTTCAGTCAGAGGTTCTGCAACCTTGGAGAAATTCTCGACAAAGCAGCGACAATAGCTCGCTAAGCCAAGGAAACTCCGAACTTGCTTAACCGATTCAGGTTGAGTCCAATCAAGGACGGCCTGAACTCTCTCGGGATTGACAGGAATACCTTTACCAGAGATTACGTGGCCTAGGTAGGTCACTTCTGGCAACCAAAATTCACACTTGGAGAATTTTGCGTACAGACGATGCTCTCGAAGTTTCATCAACACCAGCCTTAGATGCTCGGCATGTTCCTGTTCGTTCTTCGAGTAGATGAGTATATCGTTGAGGTAAACCACGACGAATTTATCCATATACTCCATGAAGATCGAATTCATCAAGCGAGAGAAGGTGGCTGGGGCATTGGTTAAACCGAAGGACATGACGGTGTACTCGTATTGGCCATAACGAGTAACAAAAGTTGTTTTTGGAATGTCCCTGTTTCTATTTCTGATTTGATGGTAACCCAACCTCAAATCCATTTTGGAAAAGACACAGGATCCAGCGAGTTGATCATACAAATCGTTGATCCTGGGAAGCGGATACTTGTTCTTTATGGTGACCAGATTCACTAGCCGATAATCCACAACGATCTGATCCGATCCATCCTTCTTCTTGACGAAGAGGACGGGGCAAGCCCAAGGAGAAGAACTGGGACAGATTAAACCTTTCTTCAAAGCCTCATTGAGTTGAATCTTAAGTTCGGATAGTTCTAAGGGTGCCATCTTATAGGGTCTTCTGGCTATTGGGACAGTCCCTGGGATGAGTTCTATCACAAACTCAACATCTCCGATAGGTGGAATTCCTGGCAGTTCTTCTGGAAAGACATCCGGAAAGTCATGAACTACCGGAATATCTTCTAGTTCTGGAAGAGGGCTAGCATTGAGGGAATAGAGTTGGCGCTTGGCTTCTCGAGTGGAGACATTAACTATCTCATCCGATGGATGTGTAAGTTGAACATTCCTAGTATGAGTATCAATCTTAGCATAGTGGGCTTTCATCTAGTCCATGCCTAAGATGATATTGATGTCTGAAGACTTGAGGGCTATCAAAGATGCTAGGAAAACTGGCCTATCCACAAGAATCTCACTGTCATGGCTTACTCTAGAAGTTTGCCATTTTGAACCAGGAGTCTGAACTACTAAAGGAGTAGGCATATCACAAAAAGAAGTGTTATGCAACTGTGCATAACTTTCTGAGATGAATGAATGAGATGCCCCAGTATCAAATAGAACAGATGCTGGATGACTATTGACAAGGAGCGTACCTAGGATAACATCAGGATCCTCAAGGGCTTCCTCAGCAGAAACATAGTTCACTCGTCCACGAGGAGGAGTTGGCTTCACATAGAAGGCTTTTCCCGGCTTCCCACGTCCAGCCGGATTAGCATTGTTCTGAGGACACTCACGGGAGTAGTGTCCTAGTTCCCCACATTTGTAGCAGACAACGGTGGCACGAGGAGCAGCATTGGTAGGAGGACCTCCAAATGTCCTGGCCGGAGGATTGGGCTGAGCTGGGCGAGGCGCTTGGAAGGATGGCCTCGCGGTGTACCTTGGCGGCAGAGCTGCGTTGGGCACCCACACCCGGCGTTTGTTGGAGTCCGAGCCAGATGTGGGGCTTAAGTCACGGTTGTGCTTCCTAGTTGCCTCGTAGTCAGTCTGTCCAGTCTCGGCATTGTAGCCTTGTTGACGTGAGCCTGGAAGGTTGTGCACTCATGTAGGTGCAGATCTCGACGGAGCTCCGGACTAAGTCCCTTGCGGAACCTAGCCTATTTCTTGGCATCAGTTAAGACTTCCTCCGGATCATAACAAGCAAGATTCCCAAACTCATGGCTATAGGCATCCACTGACATTCTGCCTTGGGTGAAAGCACATAACTCCTCTCTCTTGCGATCCATCAGCCCTTCCGGGATGTGATGGGTACGGAATACCGCGCTGAATTCCGCCCAAGTTGGTGCGGGGCCTGTAGGACGCATAGCTTCATAATTTTCCCACCAGAGATTGGTAGGTCCCTCTAGAAAGTAAGTAGCAAAGGTCACCTTGTTGGCCTCAGATACATTGGCAGTCCAGATTTTGCGGGACATGCTAGTCAGCCAGTCATCCGCGTCGAGCGGGTTGACCGAATGATGATACATAGGTGGGCACAGCTTGACGAAATCACCGAGGGACACGCCATCATTGTGATAATTGCGGGGAGCACGCATTGTGCCCTGCTCAATACGTTCCAACAGTCTGTTGGTCTCCCTTTTGTTCCGTTCAGCTTCAAGCATCACTTCTGCCAAAGAGGGCGTGTGGTAGGTTCTCTTGCCTTGGCTGGCTTCCCTCGCCCTGCTCGGGGGCAGGCACGGGTTTATTCCTAGTTGCCACCATCCTGGGAAAACAAACCATAGCTTAGACAAGGAAGACACCAACTCTAAGGAATGAGATAAAGAATGTATTGGACAACATGGCATGCATGGGTAAACACCCAATCAACATGGTAATAACAACTGCCATATGAACACCATGATTCATACACACCATGACATAGTTCAGTACAAGCCCAAGCTGAAATACAAACTACGGAGAGATGACACAACTCATTGGAGGCATTACAAGATTCCTATACATTATCTGTCTACACCTCCGGAACTCAACTCTCAACCTCAGTCATATCCCACAAGACACGCAGGACTGTGGTGATACGGCTACTATCATACTAGTACTAATATCCACGTAGTCAAGCATCACCGTAGAATGCCTCATATAGGTTACCCCCGTGACCCAGGAGCTGAACCTGAGGATCTGGAAACACTCTAGCCTGTGATCCCTGGAAACCGCAAGGACACGAATGTGGCCTTGGTCCCCTTGTTGGTGGCAACAGCGGTCCTCGAAGAGGAGTGATGCCTCCAACATCGGGCCAGTCTACGCGTGCTGGCAGATGAGTCCGCGATGGGTTCAGCATCTCCAAATCTCCATAGCCTGTCTGCACGACAGGTGCTAGCTGCGTCAGGACTGTCCAAAGACATGCACGGGTAGCATATAGCTCCATGCGAAGGGCACGTGCATCACGATCCCTATTCTCCAACATCTGAGTGGTCACCTGCAACCTAGGGTCCTCATGAGAATGATCATAGTAGGCTGCGGTAAGATAGCTATCCTCTCTTCCCAAAGAAGCAGGAACATAACAGAACTCTGTGTTCTGAAGCAGACCATGGTGAAACCTCATGATAGTCAGCATGGTGTAGGCGGCCTCCTGAACTGCCATGTCTATGGTGACACCTAATCCATAAGTCCAGTGATGCGGCTCTGCAGCTCCAGGATATGATGGATATATCTTAACAGTACATAGATACTGGCTCTGGTTGAAGTCTCGATACTGCTCCTCCACTGTGTACTCTGGGTACCATCGGTATCCAGCCTCCATCATAACTCTAACCAACATGGCCATGTGACCCGGTACATCGATGCACCTGGTCAAACGTACCACCTAACGGGAAGGACGAGGGGGCATCTGAAACAGGGAATGATGCAAAGACATTAGAGATGCTAGCATAAATTGGATAGCATAACGGCTGTAATTGCTCACAAAGGATTTTGAGACAACTACAAAAGATTGGAAAATCATAACCACTTGACTATCTAGAATCAAATCTCTTCTCCAACTGTTTGTCACACCAACAATACTTGAGTACCGAATTCACTTGCAAATAGGCTAGCTAATAGTCCATGGTTAGTAACTCGTCATACTAAGCAATAGGTGAGAATCCTAGCTCTTATCCCCATAGAAAAGATGAGAGTGACTCAGAATAGAATAACTTGGGAAGAGGAGTAAAAAGAGCCTTACGTTCCCTTCCACAATCAATTCCCCTACTTTTCTATAGTGTTTCTAGACTCAACTTCGACCGATTTGGCCTGGTAGTCCTATAGTCAGTCACGCTCTGATACCACGTTGTCGGGACCCCGATCCTAAGTCATATGAATCCAGACTGTAACATATCACATCACTTTGCGGCCTCACACACGGTAAACTCCACGGATATAGCCTTACCTTAGCCGGGACCATTTGTGTCTTTTGGCTCACTTATGTGAACATGTCGCTAGCAATCAAATGACAGTGAAACCGGGCCGACATAACTAGTCATAGAACCCAAGTGGCACATCCGTACGGAAACAGGCATACGTAACCCAGCAATGCAGGTGTCGGCCTCAAGCGTGTGTAGACGAGTCATAGCAAGCTACAAGGACTCCATTATGCCGTGGGACATAAATGTCATCACTGCACGTAGACAAGTCATAGCAGGCTACAGGGACTCCATTACACTGTGAGACATTTCCCCTAAGGGACAGACACAGCAGCAAAGAAGGATACATGCCGATTAATCAATGTGTCCGGAGGAGTAGCAAACTACCAAAGCTCGATGGAAGCACAAAGAGGCAGTTTCCCGTAAAGAGTACTACTAAAGGAACATGACTAGGTGTCGGATCCCATACATACCGTTGCACGTCACACGTACGCACGACGTGCCCGATATGCATAGATACAACCATGGCATCACAACATAACCATACAACAACATGACTTTTATTTAAGAGGCTCAAACGAGCCTTGCATAATATGTTCTTACAGATAGGGGTCACATGACCCGACACTCAAGTCATACAAACAAGTTCATACAAACCAAGCGGAAGCTTAAGCTATCTGAGTACAGACAGATGAAAGGGGTAAAAAGGCACATGGCCTGACTATCTACAACCCGCCACAGGGCATAAGGTCGTAGTTGGGACACCCGCTATTCGGCATCGTCGCCATCTAGATAGAACCCACCTAATGGGTCCTGAGTCTCATCTGCAATATTTATTAAGAAAATGTGAGTAGTAATGTACTCAGCAAGTCTTTAAAGCAAACCTAGACTAATTATGATCTTGTATCAATAAGGGGAGTGGTGGAGTTTCTGCAGCAATGCCAACTTTGACTCATGGCTAACCTATACTACGCAATTTTAACTCTTTGGTTAAATTTTATATATCGCACACGAGTCCTCTAACTCCACAACAATACACCACCATAGATTCACTTCCGTCTCCTACGAGATTGCCATCCACGGTACTCACACTTGTCTTGATATTATTATGAGTATCCATTAATTTATCTATGAGCAGCATAAGTTCTCCAAGTAGTCCATATCCGAGGACGCGGCTATTCCAATAGTTTCATACCCTACAGGGGTGTACTTCTTCACACACCCTCTCGCCACTTATCGCTATGTGCTCATAAAACCATGCACCTCGGGAACCTTCAAGCGGAAGCCCAGCAAGGGAGTTGGCCACGACCGTCAATCACACAAGACCTCTAGTCCAGGCTATCACCTATTTGAGACTGAACCCGCATGGAAGTCCAGCTGAAGTTTCTACTACGGCCCCAAACAATGTGCGCAGGGTTCCCAAGCCCACCATCTGGGTGACCCTTGGTACACCGTGCCACTGCCTACCACGTCATAACCCACCCCTAGGGTCAGCGCTACGCACGGCCTCCAGCATGCTATAAACACCAGTAACTACTTGCAACTCCTAGAACAAGGACTAATCAATTGATAAGTCGAGAGGTCCAATTAAGTATCCCAACGTGTGGTAGTAACTAGTCTTGGATCACAAATATGGAACTCAATTCCTAAGAACGGTTCCAATGTGACAACCCGCTATGTACTCCTACATAGCCTCTCATTGCTACCTTTACCAAATCGGGTTCATCATAAGCTTATCACATCAGAACAACATTGTTTCACTCCAGTTCATCACCCAGATGAATCATACCTGACACAACTCTAAGCATACCAAGCATAGAAGGCAAAGTAAGCAAAGCACATCATGGCACAAGCATCTACCAGGTATGGTAGGTTGCAAGGTTTAGCTATTTACTGTGACAATGACAGGTCATGCAAAAGAATAGGTTCATCTATCGTGTATGACAGACAAGTGAACATTTCTCCTAATGCAATAAACAAGAGCAGGAGCGAGAGAGTGGGATGTTATCGAAATGATCACAGGGGTTTCTTTCCTTGCTGGAAGCGGGAAGGTTTTCTCCTTCGTTGGAATACTCGGAGGTATCCTCAGGAGCTGGGCCTACCGCAATGCAGATGGATAGAAATCAATACACGCAAGTGCAACAATATGATGCATGATCATGACATGGCAGCATGTAGGGATGAGCTAATGCAACTATTGTCCAAGTTAGATGAAGTGAGTTTGAATATAGGTTCAAAGTCATTCTCCATTTCATATTTCATATATTAACCTATTAGTAAATGTCAATGTTCAACTACAGAGGTTGCTCTAACATGCATGATAACAGCACCATTGGATTCATTGGATTTTTCTGATAAACTTTCATATATAAATTATTTATCGGATTTACAGATTAATTTATATGAATTTTAGAAGTTTTAAACATTTTCTAGAATTACTTGATATGTTTTTATACTAAAAATTCAATTAATGTGTCAGCCTGACGTCAATATGACGTCAACAGGTCGATAGACCCGGCCAGGTCAAACCTAACAGGGTGGGGCCCTCGTGTCAGCGTCAGGGGCTAATTCCCCGCGCTGACCAGAGGTTTGACCGTCTATGGGGCCCGCTATCAGTGGCTAATGGCTGAATTAGCCGGGATGGTTAGCACTAACCGGCCGGCCACGTCGGCGCCCAACGGAGCAAGGCCGGCGGTGACCAAACCCGCGGCGGAGGACCACCGGAGTTGGCCGGATACATGCCACAGGGCACGGTTTCGCGTGCCGGAAGAAGTTACGGGACGCCCACGCTCGTCCGCGTCGAGTGGGGCTGGTCTGGTGGGTCGGGGTCACCGGAGACGACGGCCACGACGAGCGCGGCAGCGATGGCAGCTCGGGAAGGTTTGGCTACGGCGCTAGAGGGCACGGGAAGACCGGGGAGGAGAAGGAGGAGCATCGAGGGCTCATAGGGAGGCTGTAGAGACGTCCAGTGGGCTCGGGGGCGCTCCGGCTGCGGCTTATCGACCACAATGCTCCGGCGGCCGGCGGGGAAGAACGGCGATAGCTCGGCATAGAGGGGCTCCCGACGTCTTCTAGCTCCACGGGAAGGACTAGTGGGTCGCAGTGGAGCTTTGGGGCACGATAGGGGAGCTCTAGCTAGGCGGCCAGTGACGGTGAGCTCGAGAAGACCTCGGCCATGGCGAGGGGGAAGAGAGGGAGAAGCGAGGAAGAGGAATGGCGGGGAGGAGAGGGTCGAAGCGACAGCTGGGGTCTATCCCCTCGCCAGCGCGACGAGGAGGAGGCCAGGCAGGCAGGAGGTGGCCGGGTGCGTGGCCACGGCCGGCTGCGGTGGAGGCACATAGGTGCTTCTCCTCCTGGCAGGTGGGAGAAGATGCTACTGCCCCCCATGGGCTCGGCCTCTTCTTCACAGGTAAGGCCCAGGTGGGTTTTCTGTTTTCCCCCTTTTTATTTGTTTCCTATAATTCTGACATTTGTTTTATTTTATTTTCAGGCACAATTGCTAAATAATAAATATACCAAATATTTTATCGCATTAAGTTTGAATATTTCAAACTTCTGTACAAAGTTTTAGGATATTTTGAAATCTAAAATAATGATAATGCTTTATTTGGCAATTTCAGAAGCTTTATTATTTATTTTTGAAATGTTATAACTGTTCAAATATTTTAAATGACCCCTTGTATAATCATGTCCACATTTATCAGACATAGGGGACATTTTAGATGGGCATTTTGGTTTTATTGGTTTTTCACAAACATTAAGTTGGTTTGATTCAAATGAATTGTTTGGGGTTTCTTTTGATCCCCATTTCAAGTTGATGCAAAAATTGATATATGATGCACACACATGCTGTCCTAAGACAACTAGCTAGGGATGTGACACAGAGGGTTTAATCATAAGTGGGAGGTTTGTCCAAGTAAGGTCATCACCCAAGCACCGGTCCACCCACATATCAAATTATCAAAGTAACGAACGTGAATCAAATGAGCATGATGAGAACTAGCTTGACAAAAATTCACATGTGTCGTCGGGAGTGCTTTGCTTTATATAAGAGTTTGTCCAGGCCTATCCTTTGCTACAAAAAGGTTTGGGCTTTCTTGTTGAACCTTTGCTACACTTGTTACTAGTTTCTCATTGAGGGAGTCCTGGATTAAGGGGTCGTCGTGATGCTGACCTGTCTCTATGGGTCGGACTGTATGGGCCACTTACCGAACACAGGGTTCATTGATGGCCTTATCTCCAAGATGGAAGCTTCGGGTAGTACGGCTTGCACCCTACATTTGATGTAGCAAATTGGCATGTTTATCTCTTCGGCATGTAACCGACCATGTGTAAACCCTAGGTACCCTCGGCGTCTATATAAGCCGGAGGGTTTTAGGTTGTAGGAAGAGAACGACTCATCTAGGGTTAACTATTCGATCTCGAGGTAGATCAACTCTTCGTATCCTGTTACCATCAATTCCAGTCTCACAGTTCGGGACGCCCTACTCGAGATATGCTGGTTTTGAAACCGATATTGGTGCTTTCATTGAGAGTTCCTCTATGAGCACTCAAGGGATCAATGTCTTGCCTTGTCACCAATGAAGAGGTCCACAACATGGACACTTTCGTCGACAGACTGATCTTTGCCTTCGGCAGCATGGTGCTGCACGCCGACCTAACCGTCCATCTAGGCCGAGTTGAGAGCTTCGCCCCCAATTCAGAGGTCAAATTTGGGAACCTGGAGTTCCTCGTACACTCTCGGGGCGACTTGTCACTAACCGGGCTTGCGACTTTGCTTGCCATGCCCGAAGACTACAAGGCTTTAACCTCAAGTTTCCTCTCCGGTCACACCAGCGGGGTCAACCATGGTGGTGTACCCACTCCTGGTCCCGATCGGCCTCAATGCCGGAAAGCCAAACACTTGTTCTTTCGAAACATCCATCTCGTTCGGGCACATCGGGGGTCAACTCTGAAGCTTCCGAACAGTATACTCGGATCGAGCCCTCGACGTTCGATGACACTCTAGATTGGATCTCCTCAATGGAAATTTCTCACGATCCGGCCCCAACCTTTGTTCGGCTCGGCCGCAGTAAGGTTCGGGACAGATTTTTTGTCCGACCCACCACCCACCTGATAGCCATAGTTGAAGATTTAACCGATAAGCTGGATTATGCCTTCGATGAGGCAGAATACATGGATGAAGAGGATTGCGCCCCCACTGCTGTTAATACCGGAAGATGGGCCGCCAGTTCTAAATATGATGTCTACATGGTGGACACTCCCAATGGAAACAAAACACCAAACAATGACGGCGATAAGTCGGGCGACGCACCGTCAAGGCGTCGGAAACCGGATAAGCGGTCCAAGGGCAAGAGGAAAGGAAATCTATCATCGGCACCGGGGATGGAGTTACCCCCAAAGACTGAGGCGACCCTGATATCCTCGAATACCAGTTAGAGGGTCAAGAAAGGCTTGAAGATCAGAGCAACCCCGACGACACCAACGACTCCGAGGATGATAACTACCTCCCCCGTGTCTAAGAGGAGGATATCCCAACAACTGATGACTTGGACATCCCTGATATCCATGAAGATCAGGAACTATTCAGACAACAGCTCATAGCAAGGGAAGCAGCCTGAAAGCTAAGGAACGACAGCTTAAAGCCGAACAGGATGACCTCAATGACCTGTGGACAAGAGTCCTCTCAACTAAGGAAGGACATTGCGCTGGTCTATTAGACCAGCCCAATAGCTATCCACGAAGAAGGCTGCTACCACAATTCGATGATGAGATCACCGATACTCCGTCTTCGAAACATACTCCATACGACAAGCCAAACCGCGCTCCTCATGGGCGTGATCGGACGGCTGATGATGCCGGCTAAGGGCCGGCAATACCCCGGAGATGGGGAAAGGAGCCACTAGAGTGTTCAAAATATACCCTATAGGCAATCAATAAAGTGTTTATTATTATATTTCCTTTTTCATGATAATTGTTTATTATCCATGCTATAATTGTATTGATTGGAAACACATTACATGTGTGGATATATAGACAACACTTTGTCCCTAGTGTGCCTCTAGTAGACTAGCTCATTGATCAAACATGGTCAAGGATTCCTAGCCATTGACATGAGATGTCATTTGATAAAGGGATCACATCATTAGGAGAATGATGGGATGGACAAGACCCAAACTATAACTGTAGCATATGATCGTGTCAGTTTGTTGCTACAGTTTTCTGCATGTCAAGTATATGTTCCTATGACCATGAGATCATGCAACTCACGGACACCGGAGGAATGCCTTGTGTGTATCAAACGACACAACATAATTGGGTGACTATAAAGGTACACTACAGGTATCTCCGAGGGTGTCTGTTGAGTTGGCATGGATCAACACTGAGATTTGTTACTCCGTGTGACGGAGAGGTATCTCAAGGCCCACTCGGTAATACAACATCACAATAAGCCTTGCAAGCAATGTGACTAAGTGTTAGCCATGGGATCTTGTATTATAGAACGAGTAAAGAGACTTGCCGGTAATGAGGTTGAACTAGGTATGGAGATACCGACGATCGAATTTCGGGCAAGTAACATATCGAAGAACAAAGGGAACATCATATGAGATTAAATGAATCCTTGACATAGAGGTTCGACCGATAAAGATCTTTATAGAATATGTAGGAATCAATATGGGCATCCAAGTCCCGCTATTGGTTATTGACCGTAGAGGTGTCTCGGTCACGTCTGCATAGTTCTCGAACCCGCAAGGTCTGCACACTTAAGGTTTGGTGACGTTTCGGTAGTATAGATTTATGTATGGTGGTGACCGAAGGTTATTAAGAGTCCCAGATGAGATCCTGGGCGTCACGAGGAGCTCTAGAATGGTCCGAAGGTAATGATTGATATATAGGAAGTCCTGTTTTGGTCACCGGAAAAGTTCCGGGCTCATCGGTAGTGTACCGGGAGTGTCGGGAGGGTACCGAGGGACCATCGGGAGGGGTATTTCGACCCAAGAGGCTACATGGGCTGTGGGAGGATGAATACAAGCCCTTAGTGGGCTGGCCGAAGTCCCACATAGAGACCATGCGACTTGGAAGGACATCCAAAGTGGAAAAGGTGGAAAAAAGGCTAAATAAAGAAGGAATCCTAAACCGACTAGGAGTGGAGGAGTAGGACTCCTCCCTCCACTTCGGCCGAAGCCAAGAGGGCTTGCCCTTGCGGCCAAGCCTACTCCTCTCCTCCTCCTATATATACTATTGGTTTTAGGGTCTTTGCATATAGATTTTCAGCCATGTGCTACCCTCTCCTCTAGTCCGTAGTTTCTGCTCTATATCGGTTTCAGCAGTGGTTAGGCGAAGCCCTGCTAGAATTACTCCACCACCATCGCCGCAATGCCGTCACGCTACCAGAGAACTCGTCTACCTCTCCGCTCCCACTTGCTAGATCAAGAAGGTGGAGATCGTCATCAAGCCATACGTGTGCTGAACGCGGAGGTGTCGTCCGTTCGGTGCTAGATTGGGACGGATCGTGATTGGATCGCGGGACGCTCAGCGATTTGGATCGCGAAGACATTCGACTACATCAACCACATTTCTTAACACTTCCCGCTAAGCGATCTACAAGGGTACGTAGATCCACTCTCCCTCTCGTAGATGCTCATCACCATGGATAGATCTTGTGTGTGCGTCAGAAATTTTGTGTTTCCCATGCAACGTTCCCCAAAAGTGGTATCAGAGCTAGGTCTATGTGTAGATGAGATCTTGAGTAGAACACAAATATTTTGTGGGCGTTGATGGTTAGATTGCTTCCTCCCTTGGTCATGTTTTGGTTCAGCGGTATTATGGGATAAAGCGGCCCGGACCAACCTTACTCGTATGCTTATGAGAGACCGGTTCCATCGACTGACGTGTAACTTCGTTGCACAAAGATGGATGGCAGGTGTCTGTTTCTCCTACTTTAGTTGGATCGGATTCGACAAAGGCGGTCCTTGAGAAGGTTGAAAAGCAACGTATGTATCACCGTTGTGGTTTATGCGTAGGTGAGAATTGTTCTTCCTAGATACCCGTAGTAGCCACGTAAAACATGCAACAACAATTAGAGGATGTCTAACTTGTTTTTGCTGGGTATGTTGTGATGTGATATGGCCAATTACATGATGAGATATATGTGATGTATGAGATTATCATGTGTTGTATAGAATATCACGACTTGCATGTCGATGAGTACGGCAACCGGCAGGAGCCATATGGTTGTCTTTAATTATTGTATGACCTGCATGTCAATCATTAAGCGCTGTGTAATGCTTTACTTTATCGCTAATCGGTAGCAATAGTAGTAGAAGCATGGTGGGCGCGAGAAACCCGATGGCGACACGTTGATGGAGATCAAGATGATGGAGATCATGGTGTCATGTCGGTGACGATGGAGATCATGTCGGTGCTTTCAAGATGGAGATCAAAAGCACAAGTTCATGGCCATATCATGTCACTTATGATTTGCATGTGATGTTAATCCTTTTATGCTCCTTGTTTTGCTTAAGACGACGGTAGCATTATAAGGTGACACCTGACTTAAATTTCAAGATGAATTGTGTTCTCCCCGAGTGTGCACCGTTGCGGAAGTTCATCGTGTCAAGGCACCATGTGATGATTGGGTGTGATAGACTGTACGTTCACATACAACAGGTGCAAGCCAATGTTGCACATGCAGAACACTCGGGTTAAACTTGACGAGCCTAGCATATACAGACATGGCCTCAGAACACAAGAGACCAAAAGGTCGAAGATGAGTCATATAGTAGATATGATCAACATGATGATGTTCACCATTGAAGCCACCTCAACTCACGTGATGATCGGACTTGAGTTGGTAAATTTGGATCACGTGTCACTTAGATTACCTAAGGGTTGTCGATTTGTGTGGGAGCTTTAGTAATTTGATTAACTAAAGTCATTTTCTTGAACAATAGTCTAAGTAACCTTTGCATATTTATGTTGTAGATCAATGGCTCGCGTAGTAGCACCCCTGAATTTAATGCGTTCCTGGAGAAAGCTAAGTTGAAATATGATGGAAGTAACTTTGTGGACTGGGCCCGTAATCTGAGGATTATCCTCACGGCTTCCTAGAACTCATATGTCCTTGATGCACCGCTTGGTAACCAACCCGAAGACATGTCATCCGAAGACGTTAAGAATGCTTGGGAGGCACATTCTGGAGATTACTCAATAGTTCAGTGTGAAATTTTGTATGGCTTAAAACCGGGACTTCAAAGACGTTTGGAACGTCATGGAGCATATGAGATGTTCCAGGAGTTGGAGTTTATCTTCAAGAAGAATTCCCGGATTGAGAGGTATGAGACCTCCGATAAGTTCTATGCTTGCAAAATGGAGAAGAATGGGTCTATCAGTGAACATATACTCAGAATGTCTGGGTATTCGATTCGTCTGGCGGAGTTAGGGATGCCCTTTCCGCCAGAGGTGATCACTGATAGAGTTCTTCAATCATTGCCACCTAGCTACAAGAGCTTTGTGATAAACTATAACATGCACGGGATGAACAAGTCAGTCGCCGAGCTGTTTGCGATGTTGAAAGTCGCTGAGTCTGAAATCTAGAAAGAACATCAAGTGTTGATGGTCAATAAAACCACTAGATTCAAGAAAAATGGCCAGGTCAAGAAGGGTAAATCCTAGAAGGATGGCAAAGCAGTTACTCATCCCGTGAAGAAACCCAAGGTTGGACCCAAGCCAGAAACTGAGTGCTTTGATTGCAAGGGAACTGGTCACTAGAAGTGGAACTGCCCAAAGTACCTGGCTAATAAGAAGGCAGCCAACAACAAACAAGGTATATATGATATACATGTTATTGATGTGTACCTTACTAGCTCTTGTTGTAGTGCCTAGGTATTTGATACCGGTTCGGTTGCTCACATTTGCAACTCAAAACAGGAACTACGAAATAGACAAAGGCTGGCGAAGGACGAAGGGACGATGTGCGTGGGAAATGGTTCCAAGGTTGATGTGATCGCTGTCGGCACGCTCTCTCTTCAATTACCATCGGGATTAGTGATGAACCTGAATAATTGTTCTTTAGTGCCTGCATTAAGCATGAACATTATATCTGGATCTTGTTTATTGCGAGATGGTTACTCATTTAAATCAGATAATAATGGTTGTTCTATTTATATGAGTGATATGTTTTATGGTCATGCACCCAATGTGAGGGGTTTATTCATATTGAATCTTGATAGTGATGATACACATGTTCATAACATAGATACCAAAAGATGTAGAGTTGATAATGATAGTACCACTTTCTTGTGGCATTGCCGTTTGGGTAATATTGGTGTAAAACGCATGAGGAAGCTCCATGTTGATAGACTTTTGGAGTCACTTGATTTTGAATCAATTGACACATGTGAACCATGCCTCATGGGCAAGATGACTAAAACGCCGTTCTCTGGAACAATGGAACGGGCAAGTGACTTGTTGGAAATCATACATACTGATGTGTGCGGTCCAATGTATGTTGCAGCGCGCGATGGATATCATTATTTTCTCACCTTCCCTGATGACTTAAGTAGATATGGGTATATTTACTTAATGAAACACAAGTCTGAAACGTTTGAAAAGTTCAAGCAATTTCAGAGTGAAGTTGAGAATCATCGTAACAACAAGATTAAATTCCTACAATCTGACCGAGGAGGTGAATATCTGAGTTATGAGTTTGCAGTCACTTAAGACAATGTGGAATTGTTTCACAGTTGACACTGCCTGGAACACCACAGCGTAATGGTGGGTTCGAACATCGTAATCGAACCTTATTAGATATGGTGCGTTCTATGTTGTCTCTTGCCAATTTGCCACTATCATTTTGGGGTTATGCATTAGAGACAGTTGCATTCACTTTAAATAGGGCACCATCGAAATCCATTTAGACGACGCCATATGAACTGTGGTTTCGCAAGAGGGCAAAATTGTCGTTTCTTAAAGTTTGGGGATGTGATGCTTATGTCAAAAAGCTTCAGCCTAAAAAGTTGGAACCCAAAGTGGAGAAATGCGTCTTCATAGGATACCCGAAAGAGACAGTTGGGTATACCTTCTATCTCATATCTGAAGGGAAAGTATTTGTCTCTAAGAACGGAACATTTCTTGAGAAAGAGTTTCTCTCTAAAGAATTGAGTGGGAGGAAAATAGAGCTTGAGGAGGTTATTAAACCTTTACTTCAACCAGAGAGTAGTGCATTACAGAAAGATGTTTCTATGGAGCCTACGACAGTTGAAAAGGAAGTTAATGATGATGATCATGAAGCTTCAGATCAAGTAACTATTGAACCTCGTAGGTCAACAAGGGCGCGTACTGCTCCTGAGTGGTACGACAACCCTGTCTTGGAGGTCATGTTGTTGGACAACAATGAACCTACGAGCTATGAAGGAGCGATGATGGGCTTGGATTCTAAGAAATGGTTAGAGGCCATGAAATCCGAGATGGGATCCATGTATGAAAACAAAGTATGGACTTTGGAAGTATTACCTGAAGGGCGAAAGGCCATTCAGAACAAATGGATCTATAAGAAGAAGACGGATGCGGACGGTAATATCAACGTATGTAAATCTTGACTTGTGGCAAAGGGTTTTTCACAAGTTCAAGGAGTTGACTACGATGAGACCTTCTCACCCATAGCGATGCTTAAGTCCGCCATAATCATGTTAGCAATAGCTGCATATTTCAACTATGAAATTTGGTAGATGGATGTCAAGACAACGTTCCTCAAGGGTTTCCTTGATGAAGAGTTGTATATGATGCAACTAGAAGGTTTTGTCGATCTAGAGAATACTGACAAAGTTTGCAAACTCCAGCGATCCATTTATGGACTGGTGCAAACATCTTGGAGTTGGAATAAGCGCTTTGATGAGGTGATCAAAGCGTTTGGGTTTAAACAAGTCTATGGAGAAGCTTGTATTTACAAGAAAGTGAGTGGGAGCTCTATAGCGTTTCTAATATTATATGTGGATGACATATTGCTGATTGGAAACAATATAGAAATGCTGGAAAGTGTGAAGGAATATTTGAACAAGAGTTTTTCAATGAAGGACCTAGGAGAAGCTGCTTTCATATTAGGCATTAAGATCTATAGAGATAGATCGAGACGCTTAATACCACTTTCACAGAGCACATACCTTGATAAAGTTTTGAAGAAGTTCAAAATGGATCAGTCCGAGAAGGGGTTCTTGCCTATGTTACAAGGTGTGAAGTTGAGTAAGACTCAATGCCCAGTGACTTTAGAAGATAGAGAGAGAAGATGAGTGTCATCCCATATGATTCAGCCATAGGCTCTATCATGTTGGAATGTTGTGCACAAGACCCGATGTCAGCCTTGCCATAAGTATGGCCAAAAGGTTTCAAAGTGATCCTGGAATGGACCACTGGACGGCGGTCAAGAATATCCTTAAGTACCTGAAAAGTACTAAGGAAATGTTTCTCGTTTATGGAGGTGATGAAGAGCTTGTCGTAAAGGGTTTCGCCAATGCATGTTGTGGCACTGATCCGGATGACTCTAAGTCGCAAACCGAATACGTATTTATTCTCAACGGGGGAGCGGTAAGCTGGTGCAGTTCCAAGCAAAGCGTGGTAGCCGATTCTACATGCGAGGCGGAGTACATCGCAGCCTCGGAGGCAGCGAAGGAAGGTGTCTGGATGAAGCAATTCATGATAGATCTTGGAGTAGTGCCCAGTGCACTGAATCCAATGACTTTGTAATGTGACAACACTAGTGCCATTGCTCTAGCCAAGGAACCAAGGTTTCACAAGAGGACCAGACACATAAAGCGACGCTTCAATTCCATCCACGATTACATCGAGGAGAAGGACATAAATATTTGCAAAGTGCACATAGATCTGAATGTTGCAGACCCGTTGAATAAACCTCTTCCATGGGCTAAACATGATCAACACCAGAACTGCATGGGTGTTCGATTCATTACAATGTAAATCACATAGTAATGTGAACTAGATTATTAACTCTAGTGCAAGTGTGAGACTATTGGAAATATGCCATAGAGGCAATCAATAAGGTGCTTATTATTATATTTCCTTGTTCATGATAATTTTTTATTATCAATGCTATAATTGTATTGATTGGAAACACATTGCATGTGTGGACATATAGACAACACTTTGTCCCTAGTGTGCCTCTAGTAGACTAGCTCGTTAATCAAAGATGGTCAAGGTTTCCTAGCCATTGACATGAGATGTCATTTGATAACGGGATCACATCATTAGGAGAATGATGGGATGGACAAGACCCAAAATATAACCGTAGCATATGATCATGTCAATTTATTGCTACAGTTTTCTCCATGTCAAGTATATTTTCCTATGACCATGAGATCATGCAACTCACGGACACCGGACGAATGCCTTGTGTGTATCAAACGTCGCAATGTAACTGGGTGACTATAAAGGTACTCTACAGGTATCTCCGAGGGTGTTTGTTGAGTTGGCATGGATCAACACTGGGATTTGTTACTCCGTGTGACGGAGAAGTATCTCAGGCCCCACTCGATAATACAACATCACAATAAGCCTTGCAAGAAATGTGACTAAATGTTAGCCATGGGATCTTGTATTACAGAACGAGTAAAGAGACTTGCCGGTAACGAGGTTGAACTAGGTATGGAGATACCGACGATCGAATCTCGGGCAAGTGACATACCGAAGAACAAAGGGAACATCATACGGGATTAACTGAATCCGTGACATAGAGGTTCGCACCGACAAAGATCTTCATAGAATATGTAGGAATCAATATGGGCATCGAGGTCCCGCTATTGGTTATTGACTGTAGAGGTGTCTCGGTCATGTCTACATAGTTCTCGAACCCGTACGGTCTGCACACTTAAGGTTTGGTGACGTTTTGGTAGTATAGAGTTATGTATGGTGGTGAATGAAGGTTGTTCGGAGTCTCCGATGAGATCCCGGAATTCATGAGGAGCTCCAGAATTGTTCGGAGGTAAAGATTGATATATAGGAAGTCCTTTTTTGGTCAACGGAAAAGTTCCGGGCTCATTGGTAGTGTACTGGGATTGCCAGGAGGGTACCGGGGGACCATCGCGAGGGGTATTTCGACCCAAGAGGCTACATGGGCTGTGGGAGGATGAAAACCAGCCCTTAGTGGGCTTGTCAGAGTCCCACATAGGACCCATGCAGCTTGGAAGGAAATCCAAAGTGGAAAAGGTGGAAAAAGGGTAAATAAGGAAGGAGTCCTAAACCTACTAGGAGTGGAGGAGTAGGACTCCTCCCTCCACTTCGGCCGAAGACAAGAGGGCTTGCCCTTGTGGCCAAGCCTCCTCCTCTCCTCCTCTATATATACTAGAAGTTTTAGGGGTTTTGCATATAGATTTTCAGCCATTTGCTACCCTCTCCTCTAGTCCACAGTTTCTCCTCTAGATCGGTTTCAGCAGTGCTTAGGCGAAGCCCTGCTGGAATTACTCCACCACCATCTCCGCAACGCCAATGCGCTGCCGGAGAACTCGTCTACCTCTTTGCTCCCTCTTGCTATGTGGGGACCCAGACTCATAAGTCATGATCACCGAATGTACGTGCACAATGATCCCAGAGATCAATTCTCACTGAACACACAGAAACTTAATAACAAGAGTCTTACATCCATTACATACCGGTTTACTCAAATATAGCCTTCACGGACAAGTCTTCATATGATTGTAGCGGCAATATTCAATGATAGCGTGAACCCATGCCATCTGCCTTAACCCTGTAGGTATTCTGACTGGGAAGCGTCCTAGCTCACATGTCTGTCACCAAGGTAATCTTCATCATAACCTGATCTGTCATGCCTGGCCAATAAAATAACTAGTGGCAAGCTAATGAGTACTTTGAATGTACTCACAAGCAACCCATGTTTGGAACAAGGCAATAACAATGCATGATATAGCACTAATAGGTAAGTTTTGCAGAAAACTAGTTTTGAGTGCAATGTCATGATCAAGTACCTTGAGTAAGCATGCATCAACCATGAACAGGTGTTCATCAGAACACGTCACAATCATCATCATAAGCAGGGGGTTGGACGTCTCATGTTCAACCATCACACCAAGTCCTCAGACTTGTCTCATGTACCGTCTGAACATCTCATGTTCAGTCATCATGCCAAGTCATGCGACTCGACTCAAATATCATCCTTGTCACCACACACACATACACCAAGTTTGCGAAAACATATGGACATAGTCTAAGTAGCACCACCCAACTCTCCTTGACCATGGACACGTCTATTCGAATACTTTTACACTCTGTAGAGGTTGCACACTTTACCCACAAGACTTGGGGAACTTCTGAGTCATCCACGACTCGCGGTATGTAACATACCCAAGGTAAGCACCCGAACAATGTATTTCCCCTGGTGATACTAAAAAAAGAGACCACTCGATTGGTCACATCCCTCACGATGTACATCACACGAGCCTCGGTCCAGATCGTACCATCGCTGAGGGGACCAATGGTGTGCCCGGTGCCTGTGAAGACAGCGCATGATCGTCCATTCCGGTACGACCCCGCATCAAGAGTGACCACATCACTCCCGCCACTAGTAATGCGGGCTCCTAGCCAGTACCCACCAAGGCAATCAACAAAGCCCCTTCCCATATAGGGGTAGAGTGGTTGTACATGTAAGGTTGGGACGGTCGAGAAATCTTAAATCTTCCGTTTTCTAAAACCGCACACACTCTGACGGGGGGATGACCCCGGGGTAGCCTCAAGCGCCCCCTTTCCCCAGCCTCCTAACACAACCAAAGGGCGGGCCGCCTCCCCCTGCGGTCTGGCTACGCCCTGCCGGAAGCGACCCGCCGGCTAGGACCCACTGGTTACGGCGTATCGGCCGGCTGGGGGGCGTTGCCGCCTGGCCCCCCAGCCAGCTGCGCATTGGATACCGTCTTCAGGGCGTGCGTGGCAATAGTGGCCCCCGTCCCATCAGGGGTCAGCTCTGGTATGGTCACAGCGAAGACGTCAGGGCCTCTGACCCTGGCGGATGGTGACCTGGTTTCCAACAATGGCGGCACGCCCCCAACCACTCCGTTACCTGCCCCGGCATGTCTACAGGGTGGTCGGCCGCCGCAAGACGACGCCACAAGGTGCGGCCCGTGCCGCGATGTGACCGGCGTCGGGACCCGCCTCTCGGGCCCCACCAGTTCCTGATGGGACCCTTCAGCTAGCAGGACCTACTGGCGACAAGACCCCACGGCCGGGCCCCCACAGCCGACCAGAGAGGTTGTCGGCTGGGGGCCCTTTGACCTTCTATTTGTATTGTATTCCGAGGGGTTGGCTTATAAACCCCCTGGGCCACCCCATGCAGGGGACCATCGATCAGCTGCTCTCTAAGTTCCCTCCACATCCACTCCACACACACAGGTAGAGGGGTGGAAGAGCAGGCTAGCTCCTTCTTCCTCCTCGATTCATACAACTCAAGGAGCACCATTATAACCCGACCATTGTCTCAACTGGACCGAGCAGGATTAGGGGTGTTACCTCCCACGGAGGGCCCTGAACCTGGGTAATCATGTGCCAGCCATCGCTTGTGCCTAATCCCGCTCCCGGCGTCCTTCAACCCCTCTCAATAAGCCTACCTATGGCATCTGCCATGACGAAACCACAACAGTTGGCGCCCACCGTGGGGCGGTCTGCGGCCCCAGCCGGTGTTACGCTCCGGGCAGGACCCTTCACCACCCCCTCGGATCGCCTCGCGTCCGGGCAGAACCGCGTGGTCGTGGGGCTTGCTTCGGTGGGCCTTGCGGGCAGCATGGCCGGCATCTCTGACGAGTGCCCCGGCCGGGACCTCGCGCTCGACGTCGCCGCGCTCGCCAGGTGGTTCAGCAAGCTGAGCCTCACCGAGGAATCGGAGGCCGACGAGTACCCTAGTTGGGTGTTCGACTGCACCGACTCTCCCTCGACCCTGGGCACGCTTGCCATGTGTGAGGCCATCGGCCCCACACCCATGTGGGAGTGATTGTCACCATCTCCTCCATCACTTCGGGCCGTGTGCGGGCGGCCGGGGCTGACGCGGCCGCCGCTCGTGCCGGCACCTTCGACCCACTCGCTGCCACCCTCCGAGGTCTGGGCACTCCTATCGCTACGACGGTGGACCCAGCCACCGCCAGAGCCGAGCTGGAGGTGGCCCGTCGCCTGCTGTTCGAAGACGCTAGTGCCCTCATTGTTGAGCGGCGCTGGATGGAGGCCGCACAGCGGGAATACAACTCCGCGTACGGTCTCACCCCGGCTGGCCCCGAGCCCAGCCGCGTGGTGCTGTGCAAGAACGTGGCCACGGTCTCAACTATTACATGTATTCAAGGAATGATGATGATAGATGCATATCTACATTTCATAACATTCCAAAATGAAATTTTGGGATGTTACAAACCTACCCACCTTAAGATGAATCTCGCCCTCGAGATTCGGGTTGGCTAGAAAATAGGTGCGGGTGGTCTCTACGAAGATCTTCTTCGTGTTCCCAGGTGGCTTCTTCCTCGGTGTGGTGACTCCACAAAACCTTACAGAACTTGATGATCTTGCTGCGGGTAACTCTGTTGGCAGTCTCGAGGATTCTGACAAGCTTCTCCTCGTAGGTCAGATCATTGTCAAGTTGTATGACCTCTAGGGGCACTGTGTCTCTCAAAGGAATATCAGCCATCACAGCATGGCATTTCTTCAGCTGGGACACATGGAACACATCATGAACTCCGGATAATCCTTCCGGCAATTCCAGCTTGAATGCAACTTCGCCTCTACGTTCAAGAATTTTGTAGGGGCTATGAATCTGGGTGCTAACTTTCCTTTAACACCAAACCTTTTGATTCCTCGAAGCGGGGACACACGAAGATATGCTCGGTCTCCCACTTCATACGTCACTTCTTTACGTTTGCTGTCAGCATAACTCTTCTGTCGAGATTGAGCTATCTTTAGTCTGTCGCGAATCAGCTTGACTTTCTCTTCAGAATCTCGGATAAGGTCGGGACCAAAAAGTTGTCAGTCTCCAACACCATCCCACGTCAGTGGCGTTCTGCACCTCCTTCCATATAAAGCTTCGAAAGGGGCCATCTTCAGACTGGACTGATAACTGTTGTTGTACGAGAATTCTGCGTAAGGTAAATTGTCATCCCAACTAGATCCATAATCTAGCGCACAAGCTCTCAACATGTCTTCCAGAATCTGGTTGACTCTCTCAGTCTGTCCATCGGTCTGCGGATGAAAAGCTGTACTGAACTCCAGCCTTGTACCCAAAGTTTCATGTAACTGATGCCAAAACTTTGAGGTCAATTGTGTTCCTCTATCTGACATGATACTCCTCGGAACTCCATGCAGACATACGATCCTGGTCATATATATCTTGGCTAGCTTAGCACTGGTATAGGTGGTTTTTACCGGGATGAAATGAGCCACCTTGGTCAAGCGATCAACCACTACCCAGATGGAATCATAACCTGAATGGGTCGTGGGTAATCCTGTGATGAAGTCCATACCAAGCTTTTCCCATTTCCACTCAGGTATCGGCAAAGGTTGGAGTAACCCTGCTGGTTTCTGATGTTCCGACTTTACTCGCTGACAAACATCACATATTCCAACGTGTTCCGCAGTATCCTTCTTCATACCTGTCCACCAATAACTTTCCTTCAAATCCGGGTACATCTTGGTGTTGCCTGGGTGTATCGAGTAAGGTGAATCGTGGGCTTCCTGAAGTATCAACTTCCTGAGCTCTGGGTCATTGGGCACATAGATTCGGTTCTCAAACCACAGAGTTCCTTGCTCATCCTCACGAAAACCTTTAGCTTTTCTATCTTTCATTCTCTGCTTAATCTCAGCTATCTCCTTGTCCGATTTCTGGGCTTCTCGAATTCTTTCAGTCAAGGTGGATTGAATCTCCGGTGTGGCAACATATCCTCTTGGGACTATCTCTAGCCTGAGCTCTCTGAGATCATCGGCTAACTCCTGGGGTAATCCTCCCGCTGTGAGTGTGTTTACATAAGTTTTCCGACTCAAGGCATCGGCTACAACATCAGCCTTACCTGGATGGTAATGTAATCTCATGTCATAGTCCTTGATTAACTCTAACCATCTCCTCAATCTGAGGTTCAACTCCTTCTGCGTGAAGATATATTTTAGGCTCTTATGGTCGGTGTATACACCACAACTATTTCCGATAAGAAAATGTCTCCAGGTCTTGAGTGCGTGCACTACGGCTGCTAGTTCCAAATCATGGGTGGCATAATTCAAATCATGAGGTCGTAGTTGTCTAGATGCATAAGCTACAACCTTTCCATCTTGCATGAGTACTCCTCCAAGTCCTTGACGTGAAGCATCACAATAAACCTAGAAGTCCTTCCGAATATTGGGCAAAATCAACACTGGGGCTGTGACCAAACGTTTCTTCAACTCCTGGAAACTGGCTTCACATTCCTCAGTCCAAATATACTTAGACTCTTTCTTCAACAACTCTGTCATGGGCTTGGCTATCTTTGAGAAATTCTCAATGAACCTCCGGTAATATCCAGCTAGTCCAAGGAAACTGCGGATCTCCTTAACTGAGGTGGGTGACTTCCACTCGGTGACGGCTTCAACCTTAGTGGGGTCTATGGCTATTCCTTCTCTGGAAATAACATGTCCAAGGAATCCGACTTCCGTCAGCCAAAATTCACATTTGCTGAACTTGGCATATAATTGATGCTCTCTCAGCTTCTCCAGAACTAAACGCAAATGTTCCTTGCGTTCTTCCTCGTTCTTGGAGAATATCAAAATGTCATCGATGAACACCACGACGAACTTGTCCAAATATTCCATGAACACTTTGTTCATCAAATTCATGAAGTAGGCAGGAGCATTAGTCAAACCAAAGGACATGACAGTATACTCATACAAGCCATACCTTGTGGTGAAAGCTGTTTTGGGTATATCCTGTTCACGAATCTTCAGTTGGTGATACCCTGATCGAAGATCGATCTTGGATAATACTTTGGCGCCTACTAGCTGATCAAACAAGTCATTTATCATTGGCAGAGGGTACTTGTTCTTGATAGTCACCTCGTTCAAGGCACGATAATCGACTACCATTCTCAAGGTTTTATCCTTCTTCTCCACCAAAAGAACTGGGGCTCCCCAAGGTGAAGAACTTGGGCGAATATATCCCTTGTCCAGTAACTCCTTAATTTGCTTCTTGATTTCCACTAAATCATTTGCGGGCATCCGATAGGGTCTCTTGGAAATTGGGGCTGTCCCTGGTTGTAGCTCTATTAGGAACTCAATCTCCCTATCTGGTGGCATGCCTGGTAATTCTTCCGGGAATACATCCGGGAAGTCTTTTACCACAGGTACTTCCTCCTGAACAACTCCTGTGAGAGAATTTAACCGAGCACTCATCTGGGTGCGTCGGGATACATACTTAATCCTCTTGTTCTCCGGGGTGGTGATTGAAACAGACTTGCTGGGGCAATCAAGATTTCCTTCATACTTGGTCATCCAATCCATGCCTAGGATTACGTCCAATCCCTGGGATTCTAAGACGATGAGGTCGGTGGGAAAAACATGGTTTCCTATATTGAGTTTCAGGACATGGCATCCTATTCCTGCCATAATCATACCTCCTGGGGAACTGACCTTAATGGGCTGTCTAAGGGTTTTGGTGGGCAAACCATACTTATCCACAACTACCCTTGATATGAATGAATGAGTTGCACCGAAATCAAAAAGTACTGTAACTGGACGTGAATGCAATAAAAACTTACCAACCATAGTCTCGGGTTGATCATAGACTTCTTCCACGTCGAGGTGGTTCACCTGGGCACGAGGAAACGGATTTGGCTTCTTGGCTGTGGAGTTGCCGTTTCCATTTCCCTACTTGCTCTGGGGACACTCAGTAGCATAGTGCCCTGTCTTCTGGCACTTGAAACAGGTGATGTGGCTCGGATCCTTCAGAGTAGGAGCGTGACGGTGCTGGTTGTTGCTCCCATTCCCATTGTCAGTCTTGAAATTGCCATGGTTGGGACGGGCATTCCCATTTCCTCCATGGTTGTGGCCTCCATGGTTGTGCACCGCATGAGTGTGCCTTCCAAACTTACCGGTCCCTGATCCGGTATTCCCTGAGTACGGGGAGTAGCGGGCTTCTGATGAACTCCAGAGTTAAACTTCCCCTGAGTGTACTTCCTCTTGCGGTTCTCAATTTGCTGCTGCTTTCCCTCCAAGATGAGGGCCTTGTCCACCAACTCTTGGTAGTTGTTGAAGGTAGCCACTACCAGATGCATGCTCAACTCATCGTTGAGTCCTTCCAGAAACTTCTCCTGCTTGGCCGCATCATCGGCCACGTCTCCTGGTGCATATCGTGCCAATGTGCTGAAATCATCCACGTATTGGGCCACAGAGCGATTTCCCTGGCGCAAGTTGCGAAACTCGCGCTTCTTCAGACTCATGGCTCCAGCTGAAACATGTGCGGTGCGGAAAGCTTGCTTGAACTGTTCCCAAGTTATATCAGCAATAGGATATGTGGTGGTGTAGTTCTCCCACCACGAAGCTGCTGGTCCTTCTAGTTGATGTGCGGCAAAGCGCACTTTCTCAGCATCAGTACATCCAGCGGTGACTAATTCTCTCTCCATCTTACGGAGCCAGTCATCTGCTACAATGGGCTCAGTGCTGCTGGAGAAAGTTGGAGGGTTCAACCTCATAAAACGGGTGAGATTGTCAGCCTGAGGTGGATGATGATGGTTGTTGTTCTGGTTGTTGGTCTGATTCTGGATCAATAGCTGCATCAGTGCATTTTGCTGCTGAAGGAGTTGCGTGAGTTCCGGCGGGAAGGTGAAATCGGACTCACGTCGTGGAGGCATCTTGCTGTTTTGAGAGGGGTGAGAATTAGAATAGAACAAGGGCCTAAAAGGAGAAATTCACTACCCATATGCAATGCAACAAACATATCACACCAAACACTCATTCATTTATTCAATCAAGGTCAAACATCGAGAATCCAAGTCTCAATCAAACTACACATCGACCTACGCTCTTAACGTTGAAAATAAAAGATACATGGAGGGCATAACTAAAGTTTTCT
The DNA here is from genome assembly GCA_022496015.1 of Hordeum marinum. Lineage (NCBI taxonomy): Eukaryota > Viridiplantae > Streptophyta > Magnoliopsida > Poales > Poaceae > Hordeum > Hordeum marinum. Next base: position 119,888,391 of record CM039678.1, read on the forward strand.
TCTGAAGTACATGGTGACTGAGCACCCTCCAGTGGTGCTCTCCTCATAGTCATCATCATCGCTGATGAAAGGAGCCAAGTCTCCCTCGGGATGAAGATTTTCACCCATGTCCATCTGTTCCTCCAGAGTGGCGATGTGAGTGTTCAGCTTGTCGATCCTCTCTAAGAAATCCTTCACCTCATACTCATGCTCGTACTCGACTTCCCGTAAGTCAGCTTCGAGGTCAATCTCGCGGTTCATCAGATTCTTGATTGTCTTCGTATCAGCACGAACTCGAAGCTCCAGAGTCCTGATGTGCGTCTCCAGGGTCTGGATATATGACATGGTGGAGTCTCCAGTGGGGTTGGTGATGATGTTGCCATGGGCATCTCTGCGGCAAACCATGCTGAGTCCTGGTGAAATGGTTCCACCTCTATATTCCTCCTGAATACGTCCAAGGGCACGATGAATGGCCATGTCTCTTCCAAGTATCCAGCTGGGTGCCACAAACTTGAAGTCGATGGGTTCCTTCCGATTCCCAGAGGTCTTCCCTGGGATGTGCACCTCGATCCTGTAGCGTCCATCTTGTGGAAATGACATGATAGGAGTCCCGGTGATGCTCGGCAAAGCAATCCTCATGTCCTTGACGATCCTCATCAGCTCCTTACCAAAAGGCATCATTGCGTTAGGCTGGCAAAACTCCGTGATCAACACTGGGATGAAGGTGGCCATCTATAAATTTTGAAGTAACCAGAGAGAAATCAGAAATGAGTAGATGAGAGTATAAGAATTTTAAAGACAAAGAGATACAATCCTAAGGCTTTCCAATCCTACAGGTTACGTCCTACGGTCAGCGTGTGCTCTGATACCATTTCCGTAGCGACCCGACCTGTAAGGTCGAATCTCCGGTGTTTCCATACCATCCCAAGATCATGCTGGTACACACACGGTACATCAATGTATATATCAAAGGGAAATCACACAGCATTATATTAATCGAAATCTCATATCGAGTCCTTTATTACAATAAAAATTACAATAAAGTGGCTGAAGGCCAACTCATGAGAATGTCTAAATCTTGCGGAAGCGTCGAAGGTAGATGAGTCCATCTGACTCCAAGGGCATCTCACCGAGCATAGAACGTGTCCTCACTCCTGGTCGGAAAAATACTTTGCAACATGATACGTTGCAGCCGTGTAGGTCAGCATATGGAATATGCCGGCAAAGTCACAAGAGAGGGGTGAAAAGATAATCATCTAGTCTATATGCTTATATGGCAGGTGGGGTGGTGAGTTTTTGCGTAAAGCCAATTTTTCCTACATCAAGAGAGGGCTAAGAAAAAATATTACTAAGTTGGTTGATTAATGAGATGGTTCCACCAACCAATTCTCATACCGAAATTCTTAATACCCACATCATCATATTAGTTGTGTTGAGAATTCCGGAAGTTTCAGTTCCTTTGGCTCAAGTCGTCCATGACCGTGGACACGGCTAATCGATTAGGTTTGAGTACTCTGCAGTGTTTTGCACACGTTCCCCACAAGATTTGGTCACCTCCGTTTGATTTCTCACACTTCAGGGTGTTTGAGAAACGGATGAACAAAACATGGTCTTCCAAAGGGTTTCCCTACGACTCTGTCGGTGCCCATCCTTTCCTACCGTTCTTCTACAACTCGTAGCACCGCCTGTCCAGGGTCACCACGATATCCAACCAAGCCAAAGCCCATAATGACTTGTGGCTGTGCAGGTAAGCCTTGGGTCTTGAAGCACCCATCCATCTCTTTGTGCCTGGGTGGATCTTTCCGCGTGAATACTGGCCATCTCCAGCAACACCTAGGCAAATCCACTGGTTTCTCCAGGGTGCCGTTCAACCATCATCCACCCAGAGGTAAGTTGAAAACTCGGAGTCTTGAAATCTTGATCATTATGTAGGTCTTGAAATTATTAACTCTCTCAACTCTCATGAATCACACAACCAACCCCGTCTACTAATAGCATAGCAAAAAGTAAAATAACGTTTCCCGGGGCCAAAGTGTCAAGGGTTGAGAGGGGGTTCCTACCACATGATACTACTACAATGTAACCAAGTTTCCAACTAACCTATCTTGCATGCAATTGGGGAAGATGGTAGAACTAATGCATATAAAACATGGGTAAACATGATCAAAGTGACTTGCCTGATTGATGATCTACGTACGTGAGTGACTCTAAGTAACAAGCTTCGCACTCCGGATAATCTAACGAAGCAAACAAGAGCACTCAATAAGCATACAACAAAATATTGTAACTCACAACCATCAACCATGAACTAGTAACCCATCAAGACAAAACAATGCATAAAAATCACAAGCAAGAAAACACACAAAGTTTTGTTTTCTAAAAGATGATTGATAAAACACTACTAACATTATGAAACCTATTTGTAATAACAGAACAATAGTTGCCAGCAGGAAAACAATAAAATATTTTATTAATAACAGAATTGAATTCATCAAAGTTTGTTGGGAAAAACTTTAGTAAAGTTTTTTAAAAGTTTTGATAAACACTATATGAAACAACTATAGTTTTACTAACAAAAGAGCAAAACAAAACTTATTACTTATTAGCAAAACCTGTTCTTAACAGAAAAGAATTTTACAAATAAACTTGTCTTAGAAAACAGCATTAAAGTATATAAAACTTTGTTTGAAAGCAAAACTATTACTAACTAGTTGTTTTAATCAAAAATAAACCTATTTGAAAAGAAGTTGTGATTCCTATATTAATAAAGAAATAACTAAACAATTTATATTTTTATTAACATAAGTAAAACACCTAAAGTTTAACTAACAGAACCTATTAAACAAATAAAACTAAATCTAATTTAAACCAACTGAAACTAAGTTAATTTAAACTATACTAACTAATAGGCAGAATCTGTTTATAGATAAAACACTAAGAAAAATCATCCTAAAAATTCTGAAACTAAGCATGAAGGTAGTCCTAACTAATACCAAACAGTATCAAAAAGATTCATATCAAAATCTATTTTCAAACTCTAGTTATTCAGATTTGAATGTTTTGAGCAAATTTGATTCAATTCAAATTTTACAGGTCAAATTTTAAATTTAAAGGTACAGGGTGAAACTACATGAAACATTTGAGCTATTGCAAAAAGAATCAACTCAAAATATTAAACATATTAAAAGTTATAAGAAAAACAAAATTTGAAATCACTCTGTTAACTAAAACAAAAACAGAAAAGAAAACTTGATTTTCAACGGCCAGGGGGGCTGCGTGGCGCTTTCCTATTGGTGGCTAGTGTGTGCGCGTGGAGGTTTGCGGGCGGACGACCGGTCGGTAGAGAATACCGGTTCGGAAATTAATCCGATCTAATCTCGTGCGTCGGTTTGAGATCGTACGGCTACGGAGTGGGAGGGGGAAGCTCACAGAGAAGAGGTCGTCGGCGAGGGTTCTCCGGCGAGTCCGAGACGGCAAAGTTGTCGGTGTTGGTGCTCCGGTGGTCAAGGGAAGCAGCGGAGTGGTCCGAGCGGCAGCGCTTGACATCCGGCGTCGATTGGTGGCAACCGTGGGGCGAGGGGTGGACGGAGTCGACGGCAAGTGCGGGGAAGAGCTTCGGTTGGGGGCTGCAACTCCGGCGACGAGATGTGGCAGCCTTCCGGCGAGGTAGGAGGGAGTTTTGGGGGGAAATGGAGAGCGGGGAGTGGCCGGTACTTATAGGATGCTCGGGGGGTGCGAGAGAGGAGAGAGGAGAGAGATCCGGGGGGAAAGAAACTGTCGGCGGCGGCGTGCGCGGGAGGAAGAAGGCGACCGCGCGGGGCGAACGGTCGGTCGGGGTGGGACCCAGTGTCAGAGAGACAGGGAGCAAGGACGGCGCGTCGGTCGACCGGCTCGTATTAATTTCGCGAGTAACTGCCGTGGGCCGGCCCGTTTAATACTAAAACCGTTACTCTTTTTATTAACCAGAGTAGTAAAACATCTTTAAAAGCATTAAAAACATTTTTAACAATAGGAGTATTATATATCAGAATTAACAGAATAATAAATGCCATTTATTGAACATTATACTTCTGTCATTGGAACACTCTGGAAAAAAAATATTATTTTCAGAAATTGCCTAATTGTTTTTAAATCCTTTTGCAATTATTTTTTCAAAAGACCCCCTGGTTCTTATTGTTCAAATATATCACCAAGATGACCCTGGTGTGGAGTGTCATGTTACTCCCCTCTTATTTGAACTTTTTACCAAGATTTCAAATAGGTGAAAGCAACACATTGAAAGTAGAAAGGGCTTTCAGAAATTCAGAGAAGGCATTTGAACTATTACATGTATTCAAGAAATGATGATGATAGATGCATAGCTACATTTCATAACATTCCAAAATGAAATTTTGGGATGTTACATGACGCCAGGGATAAGCACCGAGCCGCCTCCCCGCCGCTCTCTCCCTCCGCTCCTCGCTCTCTCCTCCTTCCTCTCTGCTTCCGCCATGGCCGAGAGCTTCCTGAGCTCGTCGCCGTCGTTCTAGCCAACCCCCGCGCCGTCTGAGCCAGCCAAAAGAACCGTGCGGACCCCCTCCTCCTCCCAGACCTAGCTGCCCATCACCAGAAGGTCCCAATCGCCGTCGCGTCCTCTTCTTCCTCCTCAGGTCGCCGGAGAAGAATCGGAGCTTGCCGCCGTTCCAGGTCTTCCCCGAGCCAGCCGTCGACACCTCTGCGTTCGCTGTGAGCCCCTGAGTGTTTCCCCCCTCTTTCCCCCTTCTATCTCGCACCCTAGCCCCGGATTCCATCGAGGCCCGAATTGCGCCGCCGCTTGAGCTCGTCGCCGGCTACGTTCCGGTGACCGGTTGGTCCTTCCAAGGCCACCGTTGTGTTTGCCTTTGGTGCTAGGTAGGAGTTGTGATGTGCCCTGTGTCATGTTCGCGTCCGAGCCCGAGCTCCGGCCGCCGCCACGAGCTCGTTTCCGGCGAGCTCCAGCGACCCCGTGACCTCCCGTGGCCTCAGATGGATGCGGTCGTGCACGGGCTACACGCCGGTGGCTTCAGCGCGCCAAATGACCCCCTGTAGGAGAAACCCGACGGACGCCGCCATCCCTGATGGTCACCGACGTCGAGCCGCCGGCCAACTCCGGCGAGTTTGACCTCAGGTGGGCCCTGGCTTGACTCTGTGAGTCAATGACAGGTGGGGCCCCGGCCCTGATTAGTTTAGGTTAATCTGTAATTAGTTTAATCATTAATTAAGTTAATGTGTCACTGACACGTGGGCCCAATTAGTAAATTAAAACAGAATTAGTTTTAATCAGTTAGTTGAGTTAACCAGTCACTGACATGTGGACCCCACATGTCATGTTGACTCTAGGCCGGGTCAGCTGACCAGCTGATGTCATCATGACATCATGCTGATGTCATAATTCAATTTCTTATTTAAAAATAATTCCAAAAAATATTTAAAAATTTGAAAAATCATATAAATTAATCTGTAAGTCAGATGAAAATAATTTATATATGAAAATTTATCAAAAAAATCCAATGAATCCAATGGTGCTATTATCATGCATGTTAGAGCAATCTAAATAGGTGAACATGGACATTCTAACATTAGGTCAATATATGGAATTTTAAATGAGAACAACTTTGAACCTATATTCAAATTCATTTCAAATTGACATGATCACTAGTTACATTAGCTCACCCATGCATACTACTATGCCATGATCATGCATCATATTGTTGCATCTGCTTGTATTGAATGTTTTTTATCTACGTTGCGGTAGGCCCTAATCCGGAAGATACCACTCCGTACCCCGATGAAGGAGAGAACTCCTCCGCAACCCAGCAAGGCAAGCAACCCCATTGATCATTTCGATAACATCCCATTCTCTCGCTCCTGCTCTTATTTATTGTTAGAGTGACAGAAGCTTAAACCCTAGTTTATGTGTTGCTTTGTAAGGGGCTGATTTGGATCCACATGTTTTATGCTATGGTCAGATTTATCTTAATTCTTCTTTCGTAGTTGCAGATGCTTGCGAGAGGGGTTAATCATAAGTGGGAGTTTTGTCCAAGTAAGGGCATCACCCAAGCACCGGTCCATCCACATATCAAATTATCAAACTAACAAACGCAAATCATATGAGCATGATGAAAACTAGCATGACAGAAATTCCCATGTGTCCTCGAGAGCACCTTGCTTTATATAAGGGTTTGTCCAGGCTTGTCCTTTGCTATAAAAAGGATTGGGCCACCTTGCACCTTTGTTACAATTGTTACTTGCTACCCATTACGAATTATCTTATCACAAAACTATCTGTTATCGATAATTTCAGTGCTTGAAGAGAATACCTTACTGAAAACCGCTTGTCATTTCCTTCTGCTCCTCGTTGGGTTCGACACTCTTACTTATCGAAAGGACTATGATAGATCCCCTATACTTGTGGGTCATCAAGACTCTTTTCTGGCGCCATTGCCGGGGAGGGAAGCGCCTTTAGTGAGTGGAACTTGGTAAGGAAAATTTATATAGTGTGCTGAAATTTACTGTCACTTGTTACTATGGAAAATAATCCTTTGAGGGGCTTGTTCGGGGTATGTTCACCTCGACCAGAAGCACAAAGAGTCGCTCCTCAACCTGCTGCACCTACTGAATATATTTATCATGAAATTCCTTCGGGTATGATAGAGAAACTGCTAGCTAATCCTTATGCAGGAGATTCAACACAACATCCTGATTTGCATCTAATCTATGTGGATGAAGATTGTGGATTATTTAAGCTTGCAGGTTTGCCCGAGGATTTTGTCAAGAAGGTCTTTCCTTTATCTTTGAATAAGAAGGCATTATCATGGTACAGGCTATGTGATGATATTGGATCATGGAACTACAACCGATTGAAATTGGAATTTAATTAGAAGTTTTATCCCATGCATCTGGTTCATCGTGATCAGAATTATATTTACAATTTTTGGCCTCATGAAGGAGAAAGAATCCCTCAAGATTGGGGGAGGCTTAAGTCAATGTTATATGCATGCCCCAACCATGAGCTCTCAAGAGAAATTATTATTCAGAATTTTTATGCTCGGCTTTCTCATAATGATCGATCCATGCTCGATACTTCTTGATTTGGTTCTTTTATGAAGAAAGATATTGAATTCAAATGGGTTTTATTGGAAAGAATTAAACGCAACTCTCAATATTGGGAACTCGACGAAGGTAAGGAGTCAGGTATAAACCTTAAGTTTGATTGTGTTAAATCCTTTATAGACACTGATGCTTTTTGTGAATTTAGCACTAAATATGGACTTGACTCTGAGATAGTAGCTTCTTTCTGTGAATCTTTTTCTACTCATATTGATCTCCCTAAGGAGAAGTGGTTTAAATATCATCCTCCGATTGAAGTGAAAGTAGTTGAACCTATTAAAGTTGAAGAAGAAACTATTACTTATAATGTTGATCCTATTATTCCTACTGCTTACATTCAGAAACCACCATTCCCTGTTAGGATAAAGGAACATGCTAAAGCTTCAATTGTGGTTCGTAAGAGTTGTATTAGAACACCTACACCCCCTGAACAAATTAAAGTTGAACCTAGTATTGCAATGGTTAAAGATATCTTGGTTGCTAATGTTGATGGGCATGTTATTCATTTTTGTGATGAAGCAGCTAGAATTGCTAGACCTGCTACTAAGACTAAACATAGACCAGTTGTTGGCGTGCCTGTTGTTTCTATTAAAATAGGAGATCATTGTTATCATGGCTTCTGTGATATGGGTGCTAGCGTAAGTGCAATTCCCTTTTCCTTATACAAAGAAATCATGCATGATATTGCACCAGTTGAACTAGAGGAAATTGATGTTACTATTAAGCTTGCTAATAGAGACACTATTGCACTTATAGGGATTGTTAGAGATGTTGAAGTCTTGTGTGGGAAAATAAAATATCCTACTAGTTTTCTTTTTCTTGGTTCCCCACAAGATGATTTTTGTCCCATTATATTTGGCAGACCCTTCTTGAATATTGTTAATGCTAGGATTGATTGTGAGAAAGAAACAGTTACTGTGAGTTTTGGGGATGTGTCTCATGAGTTCAATTTCTCTAAATTTCGTAGACAACCCCATGACAAAGAATTGCCTAGTAAAGCTGAAATTATTGGTCTTGCTTGTATTGTTGTGCCTCCTACTGATCCTTTAGAGCAATATTTGCTAGACCATGAAAATGATATGCATATGAATGAGAGGAATGAAATAGATAAAAAAATCTTTGATCAGCAGCCTATTTTGAAACACAACTTACCTGTTGAAATACTTGGGGATCTTCCTCCACCCAAGGGTGATCCCGTGTTTGAGCTCAAACAATTACCCGATACGTTGAAATATGCTTCTCTTCATGAAAAGGAGATATATCTGTTATTATTAGTGCTAACCTTTCAGAGCATGAAGAAAAGAGATTATTGAAAACGCTAAGGAAGCACTGTGCTGCTATTGGTTATACTCTTGATGATCTTAAGGGCATTAGTCCCATTCTATGCCAGCATAAAATTAATATGGAGCCTGATGCCAAACCAGTTATTGATCACCAACGATGATTGAACCCTAAGATGAAAGAAGTGGTAAGAAAAGAAATACTAAAGCTTCTGGAGGCAGGTACAATTTATCTTGTTGCTGATAGTGGATGGGTTAGTCCCGTTCATTGTGTCCCTAAGAAGGGACGTATTACCATTGTTCCTAGTGATAAAAATGAATTGACCCCGCAAAGAATTGTTGCAGGTTATAGAATGGTAATTGATTTTAGGAAATTAAATAAAGCTATTAAGAAAGATCATTACCCTTTACCTTTTATTGATCAAATGCTAGAAAGACTATCCAAACATACTCATTTTTGCTTCTAGATGGTTACTCTGGTTTCTCTCAAATACCTGTATCAAGAGAGGATCAAGAAAAAACCACTTTTACTTGCCCTTTCGGTACCTCTGCTTATAGATGTATGCCTTTTGGTTTATGCAATGCACCTGCTACCTTTCAAAGATGTATGATGGCTATATTCTCTGACTTTTGTGAAAAGATTCTTGAGGTTTTCATGGATGATTTTTTCGTTTACGGAACTTCATTTGATGATTGTTTGAGCAACCTTGACCGAGTATTACAGAGATGTGAAGAAACTAATCTTGTCTTGAATTCGGAAAAGTGTCACTTAATGGTTAATGGAGGTATTGTCTTGGGGCACAAGATCTCCAAAAGAGGTATTGAAGTTGATAAAGCTAAAGTTGATGCTATTGAAAAAATGACATGCCCTACGGATATAAAAGGTATAAGAAGTTTCCTTGGTCATGCTGGTTTCTATAGGAGGTTTATCAAAGATTTCTCTGAGATTTCTAGGCCTCTCACAAATCTTTTGCAAAAAGATGTTCCATTTGTTTTTTATGATGATTGTGTAGAAGCATTTGAAATTCTTAAGAATACCTTGATTACCGCACTTGTTGTTCAACCACCCGACTGGAACCTACCCTTTGAAATTATGTGTGATGCTAGTGATTATGTTGTTGGTGTTGTTCTAGGAAAAATAATTGATAAGAAATTAAATGCTATCCATTATGCTAGTAAAACTCTAGACAGTGCTCAAAGAAACTATGCTACTACTGAAATGGAATTTTTAGCAGTCGTGTTTGCTTGTGATAAGTTTAGACCTTATATTGTTGATTCCAAAGTAATTGTTCACACCAATAATGCTGCTATTAAGTACCTCATGGAAAAGAAAGATGTTAAACCTGGACTTATTAGGTGGGTCCTTATGCTACAAGAATTTGATTTGCATATTATTGATAGAAAGGGTGTTGATAACCCTGTGGCAGATAACTTGTCTAGGTTAGAAAATGTTCTTGATGACCCACTACCTATTGATGATAACTTTCCTGATGAACAATTAGCTGTCGTAAATGCTTCAGACAATGCTCCATGGTATGCTGATTATGCCAATTACATTGTTGCTAAATTTATACCGCCTACTTTCACATACCAACAAAAGAAAAAGTTCTTCTAGGATTTAAGGCATTACTTTTGGGATGATCCACACCTTTATAAAGAAGGAGTAGATGGCATTATTAGATGTTGTATACCTGAGCACGAACAGGAACAGATCATACGCAAGTGTCACTCTGAAGCCTACGGAGGACACCACGCTGCAGATAGAACTGCACATAAGGTACTACAATCTGGGTTTTATTGGCCTACTCTCTTCAAGGATGCTCGCAAGTTTGTCTTGTCTTGTGATGAATGTCAAAGAATTGGTAATATTAGTATACGTCAAGAAAATCCTATGAATTACTCTCTTACCATTTGATGTTTGGGGTTTTGATTATATGGGGCCTTTCCCACAATATAACGGGTATAGTCATATTCTAGTTGTTGTTGATTATGTTACTAAGTGGGTAGAAGCTATTCCAACTAGTAGTGCTGATCATAACACTTCTATTAAAATGCTTAAAGAAGTTATTTTGCCTAGATTTGGAGTCCCTAGATATTTGATGACTGATAGTGGTTCACACTTTATTCATGGTGTTTTCCGTAAATTGCTCGCTAAATACGATGTTAATCATATAATTGCATCTCCTTATCATCCTCAGTCTAGTGGTCAAGTATAATTGAGAAATAGAGAAATTAAATTGATTTTGCAGAAGACTGTAAATAGATCTAGGAAGAATTGGTCTAAGAAACTTGATGATGCGTTGTGGGCTTATAGAACCGCTTACAAAAACCCTATGGGTATGTCTCCGTATAAGATGGTTTATGGCAAAGTGTGTCACTTACCTCTAGAGCTAGAACATAAAGTTTAATGGGCAATCAAAGAGCTCAATTATGATTTCAAGCTTGCTGGTGAGAAGACGTTATTTGGCATTAGCTCACTTGACGAATGGAGAACCCAAGACTATGAGAATGCCAAGTTGTTTAAAGAAAAGGTTAAGATATGGCATGATATAAGCATACAAAAGCATGAATTTAATGTAGGTGATCATGTCTTGCTATACAATTCTCGTTTAAGATTTTTTGCAGGAAAACTTCTCTCTAAATGGGAAGGTCCTTACGTTATCAAGGAGGTATATCGTTCCGATGCCATCAAGATTAATAATGCCGAAGGCACAAACCCGAAGGTGGTGAACGATCAAAGAATCAAACATTATATCTCATGTACTCCCATAAATGTTGAAACCAATATCATCAATACCATAACTCCGGAGGAGTACATTAGGGAGACTTATCAGAACGTTTCAGACTCTGAAAAGGAATAGGTATGTGGTACGGTACATAAATAGACTCCAAAACTTTTTCAATGGCAATTTTTATCTGTTTTGGAATATTTAAAAAATTAGGAAAATTTAAAGTAGTCCGAATAGTGCACGAGGAGGCGACAAGCCAGGGGGCGCGCCCTACCCCCTAGGTGCACCCATGTGGCTTGTGGTCATCTCGTGTACCATCCAGACTCCGTTTTCTTGTGGTACACTCCTTCGGGTCGGTAAAAATTCATTATCTAATCTCCCGAAGGTTTTGGCTCTCGTATCACGCCCATACCTCCTGTTTTTTCTTTGAGCTGTTTTTGCAGCAGATTTACAGCAATATGTCATCCCAAGATTCTGATGGGGAGAGCTATATATTGCATTATCTTGCCAATCCCAAGCGCTACAGGGACTTAGATCCTTATGGACTGTTCTCGGAGGAGGAACAAGAAGGCAAGTACGAGGAAGAAAGCTTGGATAAAGAAGAGGCCCCCTGCCTCAGCCAGGAGATATGCACGTGGAGTTCAAGAAATCAAGCCTCCCAAACACCAGGCGAAAACCCAAGGTACTATTTATCTCTTCTCGTTTCCTGCAGGAGATCAAGGAAGAATTATGTCAAAGGATATTGAAGCTTGAGCAGGAAGTGGACGATCTAAGGGAACAGAATTCTACGCTTAGTAGGAAACTAGACAAGCTTCCAACCTCATCAACAGCTCCAACATCACCACCTCCGAAGCAAGACAACTGAACACATGGGTATGGGCATTCCCCTTCGCTTGTGCCAAGCTTGGGGGAGGTGCCCCAGTATCGTATCACCATCACACCTTTTATTTTTACTTTTATCGTTTTTCTTAGTTCAATCCTTTCGGTTATATGTTGATCTAGTAGAATAAAGTTTTCGTGTGATCTAGTTTTGAGTTTTTGCTTTATGATTCCTCCTATCTAAGCAAGTCCGAGAGTTATATAATAAAAAGTACTTTTGAGTTGAGGGCTTTGCTTGTTTGGTATGATCTTGATCTTTAGAAAGATGAAATAGAAAGAAGTATAGGATAAAAGCAAAGAGTATATGTGATGATCTTACGGGGAGTGAGGACTTCACATATAAGAAGTATGTCGATTGAAACCTGTTGTGGGTTGACAAACATAGTTGTTTGTCATTGTGCCAATTTAAAGGAAGTAATAAAGAAAGAGAGGTTCACATATAAATATATTATCGTGGACATTTTTTATGATTGTGAGAACTCATTAAAATATTATATGTTAAGAAGTTGATGTTGGACAAGGAAGACAACATAATGGTTTATGTTTGCTTATTTCCGAATAAAAGTTATATTGTTATAGATCCCTCAATATGTGTCGCTTGCTTCCACCTCATATCAGCCAAAACTTCCGCACCAAGTAGAGATACTACTTGTGCATCCAAACGCCCTTAACCCAGTTTTGCCATGAGTGTCCATGATACCTACCTATGGATTGAGTAAGATCCTTCAAGTAAGTTGTCATCGGTGCAAGCAATAAAAATTTCTCTCTAAATATGTGTGATCTATTAGTGTGAGGAAAATAAACTTTATACGAACTTGTGATAGGGAAGAAATAAAAGCGACGGACTGCATAATAAAGTTCTCTATCACAAGGGGAAATATAAAGTGACGTTCTTTTGCATTAAGGGATTATGCATCCAACTATAAAAGCGCATGACAACCTCTGCTTCCCTCTACGAAGGGCCTATCTGTTACTTTTTTTGCTTACCTTTTTGCAAGAGTCGTGGTGATATCCATCACTTTCTTTATTCCGCCTTTATCCTCTAGCAAGCGTCATGTGTTGGGGAATGATCTAGACACATATATCCACTCGGAAGTGGACGAACATGAGTTATTACTGTTGACATTGCCCTTGAGGTGAATAGTTAGGAGGCAACACTATAAGCCCCTATCTTTCTTTGTGTCCGATTGAAGCTTTGATCTCATAGGTACCTCGTGAGTGTTAGCAATTGTGAAAGACTAAAAGATGATTGAGTATGTGGATTTTCTTTACAAGCTATTATATTGACTCTTTCCTACGTTATGATAAATTGGAATTGCTTCGATGACTGAGATCGTAGTTTGTTGATACGTCTCCAACGTATCTATAATTTTTGATTGTTCCGTGCTGTTATATTATCAATCTTGGATGTTTTATAATCATTTTATATCATTTTTTGGTACTAACCTATTGACATAGTGCCAAGTGCCATGTGCTGTTTTTTCCATGTTTTTTTACATCGCGGAAAATCAATACCAGACGAAGTCCAAATGCCATGAAACTTCACGATGATTTTTTATGGGCCAGAAGGAACACAACGGGCCCTGGTTGCGCTTGGGGGTGCCCCGAGGGGGGCACAACCCACCAGGGTGCGCCAGGAGGCCCAGGCGCGCCCTGGTGGGTTGTGCCCACCTCGGGTGCCCTCCGGACCACCTCTTTGCTCTATAAATACCCCAATATTCCAGAAACCCTAGAGCGACAGACGAGATATTCATCTAGCCGCCGCAGAGTCTAGAACCACCAGATCCAATCTAGACACCATCTCGGATGGGGTTCATGTTAGTGCATCTAGTGCCCCTTAGTGATTTTGGTGTATTGAAGACTTATAGGTTAAGGCACTAATGTGTTTGTGAGTGTACACAGGCTCTATAAGTCGATGAGGAGTTTGATATATTCGGAGATTATCGACCCCTAAAAATGTATGTCTTCAAGTGAAGACTTTGCTGAAGACTTTCTGAAGACTTTGGTGAAGACTTTGTGAAGACTTTGAAAATGAAGAAGTTGGTGTGACCTTGAATATATGAACGAGGAATATGAAGTGTGAAGACTTTTGTTTTCGTAGTTTCATTTCCTTTATTTGAGTCATAGGAAACACCGTACTGTTAAAGGGGGCCTAGGTAATTCTAAGGAAAATTTCCAACTGATGCTCAACTCCAAAATCCTCAACCTATACAATCCTTCGAGTGAAGCCTTTGGAAATCTCTTACGGTTTAGACAAGTTCTTCAGTGACAGAGATGAAGTTCTTGGGGATCATGGTCTAGTGCTCCTGCGGTCACTTGGGGATCACGAAGTGACCTTGGTCTAGATCCTCCAGCAGTAAATTGTGGATCGTCGGGTGACCAGTTTGTGAGGGTTTTGGAAGTCTACCCTGAAGACTTACCACGAGTGTTGGGCGAAGACTGTGTGACCTTAGCTCAAGGAGAATACGGTAAGGATTGTGTGTCCTGGGACTGTGTGTCCTCTGGTTTAAATACCAGGCCGCTCCAAACCAGACGTACGACTGTCACAGTAGTTGGAACTATATCATCAAACCATTGTCTTCATCAAGCTACCTAGTTCTATTTCCTCAACCCTTTCATTTCCTCGTATAACTGTTGATGAAATTGAAATTTATAGTTTGAAGAATTTGTCTGAAGACTTTCACAATTTCCTCACCTCAAATTCTTCAAGTTACCTTGTTCCTCACCTGCTTATCATGTATCATGCTACTTGTACTCTGTGCATGTTTCATTTCATCATGATGACTATGTTGTCGTTATGTTCCTCATGCACTTGAGTACTAATTCCGCTGCTAGTTATTCATCACATTTCAAATTCCTCAAAGTTGAAATTCCTCAAGTGATGAATTTGTAAAAATCACCTATTCACCCCCCTCTAGTCGATATACCACACTTTCAATTGGTATCAGAGCAGGTACTCCCTCGCTCTGTGTGATTTTGGTTTAACCACCTGGAGTTCTAGTTATGTCGACTACAGGTATGATCAAGGTTTCCATGGGGTGTCCTACCTTTGATGGGACAGACTACCCTTACTGGAAGAACAAGATGCGTATGCACCTTGAAGATATTGACAACGATCCCTGGTGCATTGTGGAAAATGGTGCGCCCTCTGTCACTCCCACTGTTACTACTGCTGATGTGAAGAGATTCAAGCAACTCGATTCTCAAGCGAAGAATATCATCTGTGGCCATCTGAGAAAAGGTCAGTATGGCAGAGTGAGTGCTTTGGAGACTGCTAAGCTTATCTGGGATAGGTTGTCCAAAGTCAACGAAGGTGTTTCCACTCAATGTGACTCTCGTGTTGATGTTCTTCACAATCTCTTCAACCGCTTCAAGAGACTTGACAATGAAAATGTTCAACAAACTTTCGATCGTCTCACTGATATCTCCAATGAGCTTCAAGCAATGGGTGGCACCGATATCACTGACCATGAAGTGGTGAAGAAACTTCTAAGATCTCTTGACTCCCATTCGATACTCTGGCTTTGATGATTCAAGAACATGGAGACTACAAATCACTTGATCCTACTGATATTCTTGAGAGACTTAATACTCATGAATTCCAACAAGCTGACAAGAGAGACCTCTATGGGCCAAGCTATGGAAGATCTCGTGCTCTGAAAGAAAAAGCAATTTCCTCATCTGAAGAAGAAGATTTTGACAGCAGCCTTGGTGATCCTTAAGAAATGTCAGGAACTAGCAATGCTTGTGAGAAAATTCCAGAAGTTCTCAAGGAGAGGTGATTTGGAAACTCATCAAAAAGTGGCTTGAGGAAATCAGATTCCGCAGAAAACTACAAGAAACGAACTTGTCATCATTTCAAGAAGCCTGGTCACTTTTACTCTGACTGTCCTCTTTGGGAAAAAGATTCAAATGAGAAGAAGAAATACAAGGAGGATAGTTCTGATGACTCAAAGAAAAAGAAGAAATCTTCAAAGTCCTCGTCTGCAAAGTCCTCATCTTCAAAGTCCTCAAAGCACAAGAAGAATGGTTCCAGAAAGGCTCGAGCATTCATCAGCAAGGAAATGGATTATGAGGAAGAATCTGAAGAATATGAAGAAGAGGAAGAATCTGAAGAGGAATCATAATGTGGTGTCGCTAGCCTTGCTCTCGCTACTGCTTTCGTCAGCAAGTCCATATTCAACGATGAAGAATATGACTACTCCAACGACTCCGACGTCAGCAATGATGATTATGCTCCCACCTATTGCTTCATGGCAAAAGGCTCAAAGGTACACAAACATCATTCCTCATCTCAATCAAGTGAAGGTGAATCTGATGAATATGTGAAACCTAGCTATGCTAAACTTGTTAAATTTGCCACTAAGCAACAAAGTGCACTTGAAAAGCTTCAGAAAATGCTAGACAAAAGCGATGAACTATTGAACCATGAAGTGCATCGGACTCAAACTATGTCTGTCGATCTCAAAAGTCTTCATACAAAGTATGATAACCTACAGAGTCATCATAACGATCTCTTAGCTTATCATGAGAAGCTTTCTTATGAATTTCTTCAAAGAAAGCAAGATCTTGAGAAACTGAGGGTGTCACATGAGGATCTCCCAGGGAAAACGGTTCCTTACTAGCTCAACAGATCAGTACCGCTCAGGAAGAATTTGTTCCACCTTGTTTGAAATGCATCGAACATGAAACTGCTAATTCTTCACCTAAATGTTCAAATGCTTCTATTGCTGCAAATTCTTCAACTATTCATATGGTCTCAAATTTCTCATCTGAGGATACCACAAGTATCACTGATGACAATACAGGGTTGAAGGAATTGTATGTGACAGGCATGTACAAAAGTCTCAAAGGGCATCAAACCCTTTGTGATGTCCTTAAAAAGCATATTCTGAACAGGAACCCTAGGAAAGAAGGTATTGCCTTTGTGTGGAAACTCAATGCTGATGGATCCTACTGGACACCTGAGCAGTACCCCAAAACCTCATGGGTTGCTGCGAAAGGACATCCTGTAGATCCATCCACTTTATCTGGCTTTACGTGTGAAACTTCATATTTCTCTGATGAGTCACTTGACTCGAACTACAAATTCTTCAAAAATCAGAAAGGTGAAGTATTTGCTAGATTTGTTGGAACTAACTACAGGAATGGCTCTCCTATGAAGAAAATCTGGGTTCCCAAGAGCTACCTTCAAAATCTTCAAGTATGTCCTCACGACACCACTCATGAATAATAGGAACCCCAGATCAAAGTCCTCACTTGGACCAAATTCCTCAAATGGTCAAAAATATCATTCTCATGCTAATACTTCTGTTTTGCAGGAAAAATCTAAGAGTTATGAATATGTGCATTATTCTTCAAACCAGTATGTTCATAAGTTCTTGAAGAATTTCTTTGCTTATTCATTTGAGTACTCTAATCCTTGTCCTGTGAAACAAAATGCACTTACTTCAATGCCTCCTTTCTCGTATGGTGCTCGCAGAATGATGAACTCTTTGCCACCCCTCCAGATGTGGGTGTTGAAGAAATTGAACTAATTTCTTATGCAGGCTCAGGTATCCAGATGAAACTGAACATCTCATGAACTTGCTGGAGACCTGAGGAATTGCTTGAAAGGACGCAAGCTAACCATGATGAAATGAATTCCTCATTTCTCACGTCCTCACACTACTGGCTTACTATCTTGTGTGATGAAATCCTATCTGATGAAATTGATGTCATATTCTTCACTCTGAAGCATATGAGTTCGTAAGTTGTACTAATTCATCTGCAGGATGATACTCCAAAAGCTACTGAGTGGGTCCTCGATAGTGGATGCACAAACCACATGACGGGTGACAAGAATCTACTGATGAATTTGCCCCTCACTCCATCTCCTCTGAAGCATATCACCTACATAGACAAAGGAAAAAGAAAGGTATTGGGACTTGGTAAGGTTGATATCACAAAGGACCGAACCATGGATAAGGTGATGCTTGTTGAATCCCTTGGGTTCAACCTTATGTATGTCTTAATGCTTTGTGATCTTCATATGGTCGACGTATTTGGAAAATACCGTTGTGTTGTTGTCACAACCCTAGCAAGTGTCTTAGGCTAGCAATGTGTTTGCATCATCATCATCATCATTGCATCAATATGAAATGGGGAGAAAGAAAAGAAACCCCAAGCATTTCATGAAATAAAGAAATTCCAGATATATGAAATTTCAAAAAATCCAAAATGCCCATCAAAAATGTTCCCTATGTCTGATAATTGAGGACAAGGATATACCAGGGACCATCTTAATTATTTGAACATTTTAAATAATTTAAATTAATGATTTAAGTCTCTGAAAATGACAAATAAAATCATTATCATTAATTCTGATTTCAAAATCCCTGAAACTTTTTGAATAGGTTTGAAATATTCAAACTCTATTTTAGAAATTGTTTGGGGATAATTTGAAAGTCATTTGAATCTGGAGATAAAATAAACAAAGGTCAGAAATATAGAAAACCAGAAGAAAGGAAAAGAGAAAGAGAGAGAGGGAGCTTACCTGGTGGCCCATCTGGCCCAGGGGGGTCTTCTTCCTCCTGGCGTCCAGTAGGCACGGCGTGTGGCCGCCGTGCGCTCACGCCGATGGCGCCACGCCACCTGCCTGCCTGGCCCCTCCCGCCAGCGCGACGCCGGGGATAAGCACCGAGCCGCCTCCCCGCCGCTCTCTCCTTCCGCTCCTCGCTCTCTCCTCCTTCCTCTCTGCTTCCGCCATGGCCGAGAGCTTCCTGAGCTCGTCGCCGTCGTTCTAGACAACCCCCGCGCCGTCTGAGCCAGCCAAAAGAACCGTGCGGACCCCCTCCTCCTCCCAGACCTAGCTACCCATCGCCAGAAGGTCCCAATCGCCATCGTGTCCTCTTCTTCCTCCTCAGGTTGCCGGAGAAGAATCGGAGCTTGCCGCCGTTCCAGGTCTTCCTCGAGCCAGGCGTCGACGCCTCTGCGTTCGTTGTGAGCCCCTCAGTGTTTCCCCCCTCTTTCCCCCTTCTATCTCGCGCCCTAGCCCCGGATTCCATCGAGGCCCGAATTGCGCCGCTGCTTGAGCTCGCCGCCGGCTACGTTCCGGTGACCGGTTGGTCCTTCCAAGGCCACCGTTGTGTTTGCGGAGTCGCGTAGATGCCTTTGGTGCTAGGTAGGAGTTGTGTCGTGCCGTGTGTCGTGTTCGCGTCCGAGCCCGAGCTCCGGTCGCCGCCACGAGCTCGTTTCCGGTGAGCTCCGGCAACCCCGTGACCTCCCGTGGCCTTAGATGGATGCGGTCATGCACGGGCTACACGCCAGTGGTTTCAGCGCGCCAAATGACCCCCTGTAGGAGAAACACGACGGACGCCGCCGTCCCTGATGGTCACCGGCATCGATCCGCCGACCAACTCCGGCGAGTTTGACCTCAGGTGGGCCCTGGCTTGACTCTATGAGTCAATGAAAGGTGGGGCCCCGGCCCTGATTAGTTTAGGTTAATCTTTAATTAGTTTAATCATTAATTAAGTTAATGTGTCACCGACAGGTGGGCCCAGTTAGTAAATTAAAACATAATTAGTTTTAATCAGTTAGTTGAGTTAACCAGTCACTGACATGTGGACCCCACATGTCAGGTTGACTCTAGGCCGGGTCAGATGACCAGCTGATGTCACCATGACATCATGCTGATGTCATAATTCAATTTCTTATTTAAAAATAATTCCAGAAAATATTTAAAACTTTGAAAAATCATATAAATTAATCTGTAAGTGAGATGAAAATAATTTATATATGAAAATTTATCAGAAAAATCCAATGAATCCAATGGTGCTATTCTCATGCATGTTAGAGCAATCTAAATAGGTGAACATGGACATTCTAACATTAGGTCAATATATGGAATTTGAAATGAGGACAACTTTGAACCTATATTCAAATTCATTTCAAATTGACATGATCACTAGTTACATTAGCTCACCCATGCATACTACTATGCCATGATCATGCATCATATTGTTGCATCTGCTTGTATTGAATGTTTTTTTATCTGCGTTGCGGTAGGCCCTGATCCGGAAGATACCACTCCGTACCCCGACGTAGGAGAGAACTCCTCCGCAACCCAGCAAGGCAAGCAACCCCATTGATCATTTCGATAACATCCAATTCTCTCGCTCCTGCTCTTATTTATTGCATTAGGACAAACGATCACGTGTCAGTCATACACGGTAGATGATCCTAATCTTATGCATGACCTGATCTTGTCACAGTAAATAGCTAAACCTTGCAACCTAGCATACCTGGTAGATGCTTGTGCCATGATGTGCTTAGCTTACCTTGCCTGCTATGCTTGCTATGATTAGAGTTGTGTCAGGACGGATTCATCTGGGTGATGAACTGAGTGAAACAGCGTTGTCCGATGTATTGAGTATATAATGAATACGATTTGGAAAAGGTGGCGATGAGAGGCTATGTAGGAGTACATAGTGGGTTGTCTCATTGGAACCGTTCTTAGGAACTGGGTTCCGTGTTTGTGATCCAAGATGAGATACTACCACACATTGGGTTCCGGTAACTCGACCCCTCTCGACTTATCAGTCGCTTAGTCTTTGGTCCAGGTATTGCAAGTAGTTTCTGGTGTTTATAGCATGCTGGAGACCGTGCATAGCGCTGACCCTCGGGGTGGGTTACGACGCGATAGGCAGTGGCATGGTGTACCAAGGGTCACCCGAATGGTGGGCTTGGGAACCCTGCGCACATCGTTTTGAACCGTAGCGAAAACTTCGGCCGGACTTCCGTGCGGGTCAGTCTCAAATAGGGGGCAGCCTGGACTAGAGGTCTTATGTGATTGATGGTCGTGGCCGACTTCCTCGCTGGGCATCCGCTTGAAGGTTGCCGAGGTGCATGGTTTATGGCACACAGCGAGAAGTGGCGAGAGCGTGTGTGAAGAAGTACACCCCTGCAGGGTATGAAACTATTCGAATAGCCACGTCCTCGGATATGGACTACTTGGAGAACTTATAAAGTTCATAGATAATCAAATGGATACTTCTAAAAATCTCAAGACAAGTGTGAGTACCGTGGATGGCACTCTTCCGGAAGGGGAAGGTGAATCCATGGTAGTGTATTGTGATGGAGGTAGTGGACTCGTGTGCGATAACTAAAATTGTAACAAGGAGTTAAAATTGAGTAGTGTAGGTTAGCCATGAGTCAAAGCTGGCATTCTACATAAACTCCACCACCCCCTTGTTGATACATGAGCATAAATAGACTAGGTCTGTTTTAAAGACTTGCTGAGTACGATTGTACTCATCCTTGCTTAATTAATGTTGCAGAAGAGAACCAGGACCCATCAGGTGGGTTCTATCTAGACGTTGACGATGCCGAATAGCTGGTGTCCCAGCTACGATCTTGCCCGTGTGGTGGGCTGTAGATAGTCAGGTCGTGTGCCTCTTTTTATATTTTGTCGTCTGTACTCAGAGAGCTTAAGTTTCTGCTGGCTTGTATGACTATGTTTGTATGACTTGAGTGCCGGGTCATGTGACCCCTATCTGTAAGAACATATTATGCAAGGCTCGTCTGAGTCTCTTAAATAAAAGTTATGTTGTTGTATGGTTATGTTGTGATGCCATAGTTGTATCTATGCATATCGGGCATGTCATGCGTACGTGTGACGTGCAACGGTATGTATGGGATCCGACACCTAGTCGTGTGCCTTTAGTAGTACTCTTTACGGGAAACTGCCTCTTTGTGCTTCCACCGAGCCATGGTAGCTTGCTACTGCTTCGGACACATTGATTGACCGGCATGTATCCTTCTTTGTTATTGTGTCTGTCCCTTCGGGGGAATGTCTCGCAGTGTAATGGAGTCCCCGTAGCCTTCTACGACTCGTCTACGTGCAGTGATGACATTCGTGTCTCGCAACGTAATGGAGTCCTTGTAGCTTGCTATGACTCGTCTACACATGCTTGAGATCGACACCTGCATTGTTGGGTTATGTATGCCTGTTTCCGTACGGATGTGCCACTTGGGTTCTATGACTAGTCATGTCGGCCCGGGTTCTTTGTTGTGTGATTGCCAGCGACATGTTCACACACGTGAGCCAAAAGACGCAAACGGTCCCGGCCAAGGTAAGGTGGCTGCCGTGGAGTACCGTGTGTGAGGCCGCAAAGTGATGTGGCTTGTTACAGTATGGAATCATATGACTTAGGATCGGGGTCCCGACAGCGTTGGTATCAGAGCCTGACTGACTGTAGGACTACCAAGCCAAACCGGTCGAAGTTGAGTCTAGAAACACCATAGATAAGTAGGGGAATTGATTGTGGAAGGGAACGTAAGGCTCTTTTTACTCCTGTTCCCAAGTTATTCTATGCTGGGTCATTCTCATCTTTTCTACGGGGATAGGAACTAGGATTCTCATCTATTGCTTAGGATCACGAGTTACTAGCCATGGACTAATAGCTAGTTTGCTTGTACGTGAGTGTAGTTACTCAAGTGTTGTTGGTGTGACAAACAGATGGAGAAGAGATTTGAGTCTAGATAGTCGAGTGGTCATGCCTTTCCAATCTCTTTTCAATTGTCTCAAAAAATTTCTTGAGCAATTACAGTCGTTATGCTGTCCAATTTCTGCTAGGATCTCTAATGTCTTTGCATCATTCTCTATTTTAGATGCCCTCTCATCCTTCCCGTCAGGTGGTCCGTCTGACCAGGTGCATCGATGTGCTGGGTCACACGGCCATGTTGGTTAGAGTGATGATGGAGGCTGGATATCGCTGGTACCCAGAGTACACAGTGGAGGAGCAGTATCGAGATTTCAACCAGAGTCAGTATTTGTGTACCGTTAGGATATATCCTCCATATCCTGGAGCTGCAGAGCCGCTTCACTCGACTCATGGATTGGGAGTTACCATAGATATGGCAGTTCAGGAAGCCGCCTACACCATGCTGACTATTATGAGGTTTCACCATGGTCTGCTACAGAACACGGAGTTCTGCTATGTTCCTGCTTCCATGGGAGGAGAGGATGGATATCTCAGTGCAGCCTACTTTGATCATTCTCATGAGGACCCTACGCTGCAGGTGACCGCTCGGATGTTGGAGAACAGGGATCGTGATGCACGTGCCCTTCGCATGGAGCTCTATGCTACCCGTGCACACCTTTGGACAGCCTTGACGCAGTTGGCACCTATCGTGCAGATAGGCTATGGAGACTTGGAGATGCTGACCCCATCGTGGACTCATTTGCCAGCACACGTAGACTGGCCTGATGTTGGAGGCATCACCCCTCTTCGAGGACCGCTGTTGCCACCGACAAGGGGACCAAGGCCACACCCGTGTCCTTATGGGTTCCAGGGATCCCAGGCTAGAGTGTTTCCAGATCCTCAGGTTTAGCTTCCAGGTCACGGGGGTAACCTGTATGAGGCATTCTACGGTGATGTTTGAGTGCGTGGATGTTAGACCTAGTATGGTAGTAGTTGTATCGCCACAGTCCTGCGTGTCTTGTGGGATATGATTAAGGTCGAGAGTTGAGTTCCGAAGGTGTAGATAGATAATGTATAGGAAGCTTGTAATGCCTCCGATGAGTGGTGTCATCTCTCCGTAGTTGTTTTCAGCCTGGGTTTGTACTAAACTAAGTCATGGTGTGTATGAAACCTAATGTTCATATGGTAGTTGTTCTACCATGTTGATAGGTGTTTATCCTACATGCCATGTTGATCAGTGCATTCCTTAACTCATGTCTTAGAGTTGTTGTTCTCTATGTCTAAGCTGTGGATTGTTTTCCTCAGGATGGTGTCAACTAGGAACAACCCCGTGCCTGCTCCCGAGCAGGGCGAGAGTAGCCAGCCAAGGCAAGAAGAGCTGCCACATGCACCATCTCTGGCGGAGGTGATGCTAGAAGCTGAACGGAATAAGAGGGAGACCAACAGGCTGTTAGAGAGAATTGAACAGAACACAGCTCGTGCTCCCCGCAATGATCACCATGATGGAGTGTCACTTGGTGACTTTATCAAGCTGTGTCCGCTTAAGTACCATCATTCGATCGACCCCCTCGATGCGGATGATTGGCTGACTAGCATGTCACGTAAGATCCGAGCTGCAAATGTTTTAGAGGCCAATCAGGTGACCTTTGCGACATACTTTCTGGAGGGACCTGCCAACCTATGGTGGGAAAGCTATGAGGCTATGCGTCCCCAGGGACCTGCACCAACCTGGGCAGAGTTCAGCGCCGCATTTCGTCTCCATCACATCCCGGAAGGGCTGATGGACCACAAGAGAGAGGAATTATGTGCCTTCACCCAGGGCAGATTGTCAGTGGATGCATACAGTCGCGAGTTTGGTAATCTTGCTCGCTATGCCCCAGAGGAAGTCTCAACTGATGCCAAGAAGCAGGCTAGGTTCCGCAAGGGACTTAATGCCGAGCTTCGCCGAGATCTTCGCTTGCATGAGTGCACGACCTTCCAGGCTCTCGTCAATAAGGCTATCAATGCTGAGTCCGGACAAACTGACTACGAGGCCACGAGGAAGCATAACCGTGACTTCAACCCTGCATCGGGTTCAGGCCCCAATAAACACCGACTATGGGTGCCCAATGCAACCTTGCCGGCAAGATACACTACGAGGCCATCTTTCCAGGCACCTCGTCCAGTTCAGTCCAACCCTCCACCCAGACCTTTTGGAGGACCACAAACAAATGTCGCCCCTCGTGCCACAGTGGTATGCTACAAGTGTGGAGAACCGGGACACTATTCTCGTGAGTGTCCCCAGAACAATGCTAAGCCCGCTGGGCGCGGAAAACTAGGGAAAGCTTTCTATGTGAAGCCAGCTCCTAACCGTGGGCGAGTTAATTATGTGTCTGTTGAAGAAGCTCTTGAAGACCCTGATGTCATTCTAGGTACGCTTCTTGTTAACAGCCATCCAGCATCTGTTCTATTTGATACTGGGGTATCTCATTCATTCATCTCAGAAGGTTATGCACAGCTGCATAACATGTCTTTCTATGACATGCCCACTCCTTTAGTAGTTCAGACTCCTGGTTCAAAATGGCAAACTTCTAGAGTGAGCCATGACAATGAAATTCTGGTGGATAGACTAGTATTCCTAGCATCTTTGATAGCTCTTAAGTCTTCGGACATCGGTATCATTCTAGGTATGGATTGGATGAAAGCCCACTATGCCAAGATTGATACTCATTCTAGGAATGTTCAACTTACACATCCCTCGGGTGAGATAGTGAATGTCTCTACTCGAACAACCAAGAGCCAACTCTATTCCCTAAATGCTAGCCCTCTCCCCGAGCTAGAAGATATTCCGGTAGTCTGTGATTTTCCGGATGTCTTTCCAGAAGAACTGCCAGGTATTCCACCTGTCAGAGATGTTGACTTCGTGATAGAACTTATCCCAGGGACAGTCCCAATAGCCAGAAGACCTTATAAGATGGCACCCTTAGAACAAGTCGAGCTAAAAACCCAACTCGATGAAGCTTTGAAGAAAGGTTTCATTCGTCCTAGCTCTTCTCCTTGGGCTTGGCCCGTCCTCTTCGTTAAGAAGAAGGATGGATCGGATCGAATGGTTGTGGATTACCGACCAGTGAATTTGGTCACTATCAAGAACAAGTATCCGCTCCCCAGGATCAACGATTTGTATGATCAACTCGCTGGATCCTCTGTCTTTTCCAAAATGGATTTGAGGTTGGGATACCATCAAATCAGAATTAGAAACGGGGACATTCCAAAAACGGCTTTTGTCACTCGTTATGGCCAATACGAGTACACCATCATGTCCTTCGGTTTAACCAATGCTCCAGCCACTTTCTCTCGTTTGATGAATTCGATCTTCATGGAGTATTTGGATAAATTCGTCGTGGTTTACCTCGACGATATACTCATCTACTCTAAGAACGAACAAGAACATGTCGAGCATCTCAGGATGGTACTGATGAAACTTCGAGAGCATCACCTATATGCCAAATTCTCCAAGTGTGAATTCTGGTTACCAGAAGTGACCTATCTGGGCCACGTGATCTCTGTCAAAGGTATTGCTGTCAACCCTGAGAGAGTTCAGGCCGTCCTTGATTGGACTCAACCTGAATCGGTTAAGCAAGTTCGGAGTTTCCTTGGCTTAGCGAGCTATTGTCGCCGCTTTGTTGAGAATTTCTCCAAGGTTGCGAAACCTCTGACTGAACTCCTCAAGAAAGATAAAAGGTTCGAGTGGACCCCACAATGTGAGCATAGTTTTCAAGAGTTGAAAAGACGACTGACCTCTGCTCCCGTTCTGGTGCCACCAGATTTCTCTAAGGACTTTATTATCTACTGCGACGCCTCGCGATAAGGATTAGGTTGCATTCTTATGCAAGATCGTCATGTGATTGCATACGCATCTCGACAATTGCGTTCACATGAGGATAATTATCCAACACATGATCTTGAACTCGCAGCTGTAGTCCATGCACTAAAGACATGGCGACATTACCTCCTGGGTAATTGTTGTGAGATATACACCGATCACCAAAGTCTGAAATATATCTTCACCCAGCCGGATTTGAATCTCAGGCAAAGACGATGGGTAGAGTTGATTACAGATTACGACTTAGGGATGACTTACACCCCGGGAAAAGCCAATGTTATGGCTTATGCACTAAGTCGTAAGTCTTATTGTAACAATCTGATGTTACAACAGGGTCAACCGCTTCTCTATGAGGAATTCCGGAAGTTAAACCTTCACATTGTTCCTCAAGGATTCCTATCCAACTTGGTGGCGAAACCTACTCTTTTGGATCAAATCCTAGAAGCCCAGAAGCATGATGCCAGGATATCTCGGATCAAGAAAAACATTAAGAAGGGTAATGTTAGATGCTTCTTGGAAGATGATCGGGGAGTTGTCTTCTTTGAGAATCGCTTGGTGATCCCAAAGAAACAACATCTGCGACAATTGATCCTTAAGGAGGCTCATGATTCTCCTCTCACAATTCATCCAGGTAGTACCAAGATGTATCAGGACCTACGCCAGAGGTTCTGGTGGACCAGGATGAAGAGAGAAATTGCTTAGTATGTTGCTAATTGCGACGTTTGTCGTCGTGTGAAAGCAGAACATCAAAGGCCTGCTGGCACCCTTCAACCCTTAGCTATTCCTGAATGGAAATGGGATAAGGTCGGTATGGATTTCATCACCGGTTTTCCCAGGACCAAGAGAGGGAACAATGCTATATTCATAGTCATTGATCGTCTTTCCAAAGTGGCTCATTTTCTTCCTATTCGTGAGAGCATTACTGCTAGTCAGCTAGCGGAGTTATATGTTCCTCGAATAGTTTCTCTTCATGGTGTTCCTTTGGAAATTAACTCAGACCGAGGAAGTATCTTTACTTCTCGATTTTGGGAAAGTTTTCAAACCGCCATGGGGACTCATCTATACTTTAGCACTGCTTTCCACCCTCAATCAAGTGGTCAAGTTGAGCGAGTCAATCAAATTCTCGAAGACATGCTCCGAGCTTGTGTTATATCTTTCGGTATGAATTGGGAGAACTGCCTTCCATTTGCTGAGTTCGCATATAACATTAGTTATCAATCAAGCTTGGGCAAAGCCCCTTTTGAAGTTCTTTATGGACGAAAATGCCGAACACCTCTTAACTGGTCAGAAACCGGAGAGAGGCAACTCTTTGGTCCGGATATGATCCACGATGCAGAGGAGCAAGTTCGCATTATTCCTGAAAAGTTGAAAACAGCCCAATCCCGTCAAAAAAGTCAATATGACCGTCATCATAAGTCTGTGACCTATGAAGTTGACGAGAAGGCTTACCTTCGGGTTACACCTCTGAAGGGTACCCATCGATTCGGTATCAAAGGCAAGTTGGCTCCTCATTACATTGGACCTTTTCGCATTCTTGCTAAACGAGCAGAGGTTGCCTACCAATTGGAACTTCCACCGCATCTTTCCAAAGTTCATGATGTCTTCCACGTTTCACAACTCAGGCGTTGCTTTTCAGACCCTGTCCGAGAAGTGGACCACGAAGCGCTTGATCTCCAAGATAACCTTACATACCGAGAATACCCTGTTCGTATTCTTGATCAAGCTGAGCGTACCACTCGGCGTCGGAACATCAAGTTTCTTAAGGTTCAGTGGTCGCATCATTCTGAAAAGGAGGCGACATGGGAAAGAGAAGATCGTCTTCGACTAGAGTACCCCGCGCTCTTCCCAACAACTTCAAAATCTCGGGACGAGATTCTTTTGAGTGGGGGTAAGTTGTCACAACCCTAGCAAG
Organism: Hordeum marinum; assembly: GCA_022496015.1. Taxonomy (NCBI): domain Eukaryota; kingdom Viridiplantae; phylum Streptophyta; class Magnoliopsida; order Poales; family Poaceae; genus Hordeum; species Hordeum marinum. Next base: position 119,916,623 of record CM039678.1, read on the forward strand.
TGTCTTAGGCTAGCAATGTGTTTGCATCATCATCATCATCATTGCATCAATATGAAACGGGGAGAAAGAAAAGAAACCCCAAGCATTTCATGAAATAAAGAAATTCCAGATAAATGAAATTTCAACAAATCCAAAATGCCCATCAAAAATGTTCCCTATGTCTGATAATTGAGGACATGGATATACCAGGGACCATCTTAATTATTTGAAAATTTTAAATAATTTAAATTAATGATTTAAGTCTTTGAAAATGACAAATAAAATCATTATCATTAATTCTGATTTCAAAATCCCTGAAGCTTTTTGAATAGGTTTAAAATATTCAAACTCTATTTTAGAAATTGTTTGGGGATAATTTGAAAGTCATTTGAATCTGGAGATAAAATAAACAAAGGTCAGAAATATAGGAAACCAGAAAAAAGGAAAAGACAAAGAGAGAGAGGGAGCTTACCTGGTGGCCCATCTGGCCCAGGGGGGTCTTCTTCCTCCTGGCGTCCAGTAGGCGCGGCGTGTGCCCGCCGTGCGCTCACGCCGGTGGCGCCACGCCACCTGCCTGCCTGGCCCCTCACTCGCCAGCGCGACGTTGGGGATAAGCACCGAGCCGCCTCCCCGCCGCTCTCTCCCTCCGCTCCTCGCTCTCTCCTCCTTCCTCTCTGCTTCCGCCATGGCCGAGAGCTTCCTGAGCTCGTCGCCGTCGTTCTAGCCAACCCCCACGCCGTCTGAGCCAGCCAAAAGAACCGTGCGGACCCCCTCCTCCTCCCAGACCTAGCTGCCCATCGCCAGAAGGTCCCAATCGCCGTCGCGTCCTCTTCTTCCTCCTCGGGTCGCCGGAGAAGAATCGGAGCTTGCCGCCGTTCCAGGTCTTCCCCGAGCCAGCCGTCGATGCCTCTGCGTTCGCTGTGAGCCCCTGAGTGTTTCCCCCCTCTTTCCCCCTTCTATCTCGCGCCCAAGCCCCGGATTCCATCGAGGCCCGAATTGCGCCGCCGCTTGAGCTCGTCGCCGGCTACGTTCCGGTGACTGGTTGGTCCTTCCAAGGCCACCGTTGTGTTTGAGGAGTCGCGTAGATGCCTTTGGTGCTAGGTAGGAGTTGTGTCCTGCCCTATGTCGTGTTTGCGTCCGAGCCCAAGCACCGGCCGCCGCCACGAGCTCGTTTCCGGCGAGCTCCAGCGACCCCGTGACCTCTCGTGGCCTAAGATGGATGCGGTCGTGCACGGGCTGCACGCCGATGGTTTCAGCACGCCAAATGACCCCCTGTAGGAGAAACCCGACGGACGCCGCCGTCCCTGATGGTCACCGGCGTCGAGCCGCCGGCCAACTCCGGCGAGTTTGACCTCAGGTGGGCCCTCGCTTGACTCTGTGAGTCAATGACAGGTGGGGCCCCGGTCCTGATTAGTTTAGGTTAATCTGTAATTAGTTTAATCATTAATTAAGTTAATGTGTCACTGACAGGTGGGCCCAATTAGTAAATTAAAACAGAATTAGTTTTAATCAGTTAGTTGAGTTAACCAGTCACTGACATGTGGACCCCACATGTCAGGTTGACTCTGGGCCGGGTCAGCTGACCAGCTGATGTCATCATGACATCATGTTGATGTCATAATTCAATTTCTTATTTAAAAATAATTCCAGAAAATATTTAAAACTTTGAAAAATCATATAAATTAATCTGTAAGTCAGATGAAAATAATTTATATATGAAAATTTATCAAAAAAATCCAGTGAATCCAATGGTGCTGTTCTCATGCATGTTAGAGCAATCTAAATAGGTGAACATGGACATTCTAACATTAGGTCAATATATGGAATTTGAAATGAGGACAACTTTGAACCTATATTCAAATTCATTTCAAATTGACATGATCACTAGTTACGTTAGCTCACCCATGCATACTACTATGCCATGATCATGCATCATATTGTTGCATCTGCTTGTATTGAATGTTTTTTATCTGCGTTGCGGTAGGCCCTAATCCGAAAGATACCACTCCGTACCCCGACGAAGCAGAGAACTCCTCCGCAACCTAGCAAGGCAAGCAACCCCATTGATCATTTCGATAACATCCCATTCTCTCGCTCCTGCTCTTATTTATTGCATTAGGACAAACGATCACGTGTTAGTCATACACGATAGATGATCCTAATCTTATGCATGACCTGATCTTGTCATAGTAAATAGCTAAACCTTGCAACCTAGCATACCTGGTAGATGCTTGTGCCATGATGTGCTTAGCTTACCTTGCCTACTATGCTTGCTATGCTTAGAGTTGTGTCATGCCGGATTCATCTGGGTGATGAACTGAGTGAAACAGCGTTGTCCGATGTACTGAGTATATAATGAATACGATTTGGTAAAGGTGGCGATGAGAGGCTATGTAGGAGTACATAGTGGGTTGTCTCATTGGAACCGTTCTTAGGAACTGGGTTCCTTGTTTGTGATCCAAGACGAGATACTACCACACATTGGGTTCCGGTAACTCAACCCCTCTCGACTTCTCAGTCGCTTAGTCTTTGGTCCAGGTATTGCAAGTAGTTTCTGGTGTTTATAGCATGCTGGAGGCCGTGCGTAGCGCTGACCCTCGGGGTGGGTTACGACGCGGTAGGCAGTGGCACGGTGTACCAAGGGTCACCCGAATGGTGGACTTGGGAACCCTGCGCACATCATTTGGGACCGTAGCGGAAACTTCGGCCGGACTTCCGTGCGGGTCAGTCTCAAATAGGCGGTAGCCTGGACTAGAGGTCTTATGTGATTGACGGTCGTGGCCAACTTCCTCGCTGGGCATCCGCTTGAAGGTTGCCAAGGTGCATGGTTTATGGCACACAGCGATAAGTGGCGAGAGCGTGTGTGAAGAAGTACACCCCTGCAGGGTATGAAACTATTCGAATAGCCGCGTCCTCGGATATGGACTACTTGGAGAACTTATGTTGTTCATAGATAATCAAATGGATACTTCTAAAAATCTCAAGACAAGTGTGAGTACCGTGGATGGCACTCTTCCGGAAGGGGAAGGTGAATCCATGGTAGTGTATTGTGATGGAGGTAGTGGACTCATGTGCGATAACTAAAATTGTAACAAGGAGTTAAAATTGAGTAGTGTAGGTTAGCCATGAGTCAAAGCTGGCATTCTGCATAAACTCCACCACCCCCTTGTTGATACATGAGCATAAATAGACTAGGTCTCTTTTAAAGACTTGTTGGGTACGATTGTACTCATCCTTGCTTAATTAATGTTGCAGAAGAGAACCAGGACCCATCAGGTGCGTTCTATCTAGACACTGACGATGCCGAATAGCTGGTGTCCCAGCTACGATCTTGCCCGTGTGGTGGGCTGTAGATAGTCAGGCCGTGTGCCTCTTTTTATATTTTGCCGTATGTACTCAGACAGCTTAAGTTTCCGCTGGCTTGTATGACTATGTTTGTATGACTTGAGTGCCAGGTCATGTGACCCCTATCTGTAAGAACATATTATGCAAGGCTCGTCTGAGTCTCTTAAATAAAATTCATGTTGTTGTATGGTTATGTTGTGATGCCATAGTTGTATCTGTGCATATCGGGCATGCCATGCGTACGTGTGACGTGCAACGGTATGTATGGGATCCGACACCTAGTCGTGTGCCTTTAGTAGTACTCTTTACGGGAAACTGCCTCTTTGTGCTTCCACCGAGCCATGGTAGCTTGCTACTGCTCCGGACACATTGATTGACCAGCATGTATCCTTCTTTGTTGTTGTGTCTGTCCCTTCGGGGAAATGTCTCGCAGTGTAATGGAGTCCCCGTAGCCTGCTACGACTCGTCTACGTGCAGTGACGGCATTCCTGTCTCGCAACGTAATGGAGTCCTTGTAGCTTGCTATGACTCGTCTACACACACTTGAGATCGACACCTGCATTGCTGGGTTATGTATGCCTGTTTCCGTACGGATGTGCCACTTGGGTTCTATGACTAGTCATGTCGGCCCGGGTTCTTTGTTGTGTGATTGCCAGCGACATGTTCGCATACGTGAGCCAAAAGACGCAAACGGTCTCGGCCAAGGTAAGGTGGCAGCCGTGGAGTACCGTGCCTGAGGCCGCAAAGTGATGTGGCTTGTTACAGTATGGAATCATATGACTTAGGATCGGGGTCCCGACAGTTTGTCATCATGGAATCTCACAATTCCAAAGTCTTTAAAGTCTTTAGGAGAGGAGACTTGTATATTGTTGATTTCTCTACAGGTCCTCAACCTGCCACTTGCTTACTTGCAAAGTCTTCAGAAGGCTGGTTGTGGCATCGACGACTTGGACATGCGGGTATGAGGAACTTGCACACACTTGTGAAGAAAAAGCACGTCATTGGCATTAAGGGTGTCAAATTCCTCAAGGACCATCTCTGTGGTGCATGTGAATCTAGGAAGATGACCAGATCCAAGCATCCCTCGAAGACAATCATGACCATGACATGACCCTTTGAATTGCTCCACATGGATCTCTTTGGCCCCACTCATTACTCCATACTAACAAATGCTTCAAGTTTGTATGGCTTTGTCATTGTTGATGATTACTCTCGTTACACTTGGGTGCATATTATTCTGTACAAAAATGAAGTGCAGGATGTCTTCAGACGATTTGCTTCAAGGGCCTCCATCAACTTCGGCGTCAAGATCAAGCATATTAGGAGTGATAATGGGACTGAATTCAAGAATACTAATCTTGATGAATATCTTGATGAACTTGGTATTACTCATGAGTTATCTGCCCCTCAACAAAATGGCATCGTGGAGCGCAAGAATAGGACTCTCGTTGAGATGGCTCGCACCATGCTTGATGAATACAAGACTCCTTGTCGCTTCTGGCCTGAGGCAATTGATACTGCATGCCACATCATCAACAGGGTATATCTTCACAAATTCTTCAAGAAAACTTCATATGAACTTATGACTGGAAAGAAATCCAATGTAAGTTATCTTAATGTCTTCGGTGCAAAATGTTGGATCAGAAATCCTCACCATAATTCTAAGTTTGCACCGAAAGCACATGAAGGCTTTATGCTTGGTTACGAAAAGTACTCGCGCACCTACAAAGTCTTCAACACCTATCATCACAAGGTTGTTGAAACTGTAGATGTGCGGTTCGATGAAACTAATGGCTCGCAAAGAGAGCATCTGCCTTCTGTGCTAGATGGACAGTCTCCTGAGGAATCCATCAAGCTGAAGTCAACTGAAGATATCATACCCACTGAGGAAGTCATTCCAACGAATGAAGACACTCATGCTGATACACCTAAAGAAAATGGTGCTGATGAAAATCCCTCAGCCACGTCAACCTGCTCATCCTAGAGTTGCAAATGAAGTACAGATTGACAAAATCATCGATGACATCAATGCACTAGGTCCCCTCATTCGCTCAAAAGCTTCACATTTAACCAACTTTTGTGGGCACTTTGCCTTTGTCTCTATCATAGAGCCCACCAAAGTTGATGAAGCATTCAAGGAGCCTGAGTGGATTCAAGCTATGCAAGAGGAATTGCATCAGTTCAAGCTCAACAATGTGTGGGAACTTGTCAAGCGACCAGATCCTCGCAAACATAACATCATAGGTACCAAGTGGACCTACCGCAACAAGCAAGATGAAAATGGCCTTGTGGTGAGGAATAAGGCTCGTGTTGTAGCTCAAGGCTACACACAGGTTGAAGGAATTGACTTTGATGAAACGTTTGCACCTGTTGCTAGACTTGAAGCTATTCGCATATTACTTGTTTACGCTAACCATCATAATATCATCTTATATCAAATGGATGTGAAAAGTGCATTCCTTAATGGTAATCTTGAGGAAGCAGTATATGTTGCTCAACCCCCAGGTTTTGAAGACCCTAAGCATCCTGACAAAGTCTTCAGACTAAACAAGGCCCTCTATGGCCTCAAGCAGGCCCCTCGGGTGTGGTACGACACTCTGAAGGAATTCCTCATGAAGAAAGGCTTCAAACCCGGTTCACTCGACCCCATTCTTTTCACAAAATCCTATGATAATAAACTGTTCATATGCCAAATATATGTGGATGGTATTATGTTTGGCTGTACTAACAAACGTTACAGTGATGAATTTGCCTATATGATGGGTGAAGAATATCAAATGTCTATGATGGGAGAGTTGAAATTCTTCTTAGGTCTTCAAATTCGTCAACAATACAATGGCATCTTCATCTCTCAAGAGAAATACCTCAAAGATGTTCTGAGGAAATTCGACATGCAAGATTGCAAAGGCGTCAAAACTCCAATGCCTTCAAAAGGCCACCTCTACACTGATGAAAATGGTAAAGATTTCGATCAGAAGGTATACCGCTCCATGATTGGTTCATTATTGTATCTATGTGTATCTAGGCCTGATATTATGCTAAGTGTTTGCATGTGTGCCCGATTCCAAGCAACACCGAACGATCAAAAGAGTTGGATTATGGTATCTCCAGCACACCGAAGGAATCACACCATAAGGCTGTGAAACATATTCTTCTATACTTAGCTAACACACCAACACTTGGATTATGGTATCCCAAGGGCTCAAATCTTCACCTTGTCGGATACTCTGATGCTGACTATGCTGGAGATCGTGTGGATCGCAAGTCAACCTTAGGCACATGTCATTTCCTCGGATGATCCTTAGTCTGTTGGTCCTCGAAGAAGTAGAACTGCGTTTCACTCTCTACTGTTGAAGCTGAGTACATTGTTGCTGGTTCATGTTGCGCTCTGTTACTATGGATGAAGCAAACCCTCAAGGACTACGACATCAAGTTGAAGAATGTGCCTCTCTACTGCGACAACGAGACTGCCATCAAGATTGCATACGACCCAGTTCAGCACTCCAAGACCAAGCACATCCAGTTTCGTCATCACTTTCTTCGAGATCATGTACTCAAGGGCGACATCTCTGTCGACCACATTCCCACTGAAGAACAACTAGACAATATCTTCACAAAGCCCTTGGATGAAAAGAGATTTTGCAAGTTGCGGTGTGAGCTAAATATCTTAGAATCTTCGAATGTTCTTTGAAGAAGGACACACATCCTAACACATATGCAAAATTGATGACTTTGATGTGCCACACACGAAGTAACGTTTTCTTCAATCAATGAAGAATAACCCTCTAAGTGTGAAGAATTTGATTCTCAGAACCCTGCGACAATTGTATGCGGTGTCTGAAATCATCATTCTTATATGGTGGGTCACGCCACCAACCAAAGTTGAAATTCTTCAAAATTGAGTCTTTCGTCATTTTTGGAAATTCTTCAAATTATCAAATTCCTCAACTTTTCAAATTCTTCAAACTTTGAAACTCATGTTCCTCATTGACTATATATATATTTGAGTTTTCAATGTCCTCAACAGCATTCACTTATTGCTAATTCTTCAAGTTGATTTTCATCTAAGCGAATGTGATCGGACCCTTTCATCTCTATGCTAAACTCAACCCAGTCTGTTCACAAATTCTTCATATGCGTTCTACTTTGAAACTTGTTCAAGGTCTTCACTGTGTCCTTGACATCTGAAGAATTTGCGAACGAAAACTTCGAAATTTTCACTATCAAAACTTTTAGCGGTTCCCGCCCAAACGGTTCTGATTCCCACGACTGGATAACCCAAGATCCCCCATAATCTCCTCTACTTAGAACGTGGGTGACACCTGTCGCGTGGAGAGCAAGGGTCAGGGGCAATCCTATCCAAAATCGTCGGGCAGATTGGTTTTCACTTCCTCTATAAATACCCCCTCCCCTTCAATTATGCTCGGTTACTCCTCATCTCATCCCTCTCTCGAGCTCCAACCTAGCGCCGCCGCTAAAGTTGGTGCCGGTGAGGAAGAGCTTCACTGCCTCAACCTCGTCGTTGCCGTACTCGCATCGGCCACGGAAGTCCTCACCTTGCCGCCACTATAGTTATCTCCCTCTGCCAAGCTAGGGCGTGGGAGATCTGAACGGACGAACCTCCCAATCTCATCTCTTGTTTGTCATGTTCTTCACCAGGGTAAATAAAATTTATTTTCACTGCCCCTATTTGATCCTCAAATGCTCCTCATATTCCTCAAAAGGTGTTTATTCTTCATGACACTATTCTAAAAGCATCTTACATCTTCACATACTTGATGTTTTTCCCTAAGTAATGATTTTCTTCAAGGTTCCTCAATTGTGTGAATCCTGAAAATTTGCACAACTCTGGAACCTGAGACAAAGAACACTTAGTGAAATACCTCAAGACACCCATGGTCAAATACCTCTCACCTATTTAATTAGAAAAGTTTCTAAGAACGCATATGACCTCTTCAAATTCCTCGCACCTATACTCTGTTCACAGGTACAACATGTCCGCTGATGAATCACTAGGTTCTCATCAACTTAACTCATTTGCAGCGCTCCTTGAGGAAAAATTGTGTACTTCTTTAGAGTCCTCAAGAGTTCAAATTCCTCAAGTGCAGAAAATGGTTGATGGAAAGAAACCTTAGAAAGGTGGAAAGAAGCCAGATGTGCACACTGCCTTTGAGATTCCTGATGACGTGTATGAGGAATACTGCACACCCGATGAAGAAACTCATGGCAAAGAAATGGCCAAACAGAGAAAAATTTGTCTGCAGAAAATTGAGAGGAGATGGGCAAGCGAATGGAAGGAATATCGTTATGTAACTCCAAAATACATGACGAAATTCGCAGTAAAACCTCCTTGCAGCAGGCCTCCCCTTGCTCCAAATCAAATTGCTGATCCCACTAGCCTCAAGACTTGTGAGGACTTTCCTCACATATGGGAGAAGCAGCAAGCAAAGCTAGCAAAGAAAGCCAAAGATGCAGTGAAGAAATTTAATGAAGATTCTGCTACTGCTGCTACCTCTGCCAGAGCCTTTGCAAGTGCTCCGAAGAAAATCAAGATGAAGAAATCTGCAGTGAAGACAAGTTCTTCAACATCAAAACCTTCACTGCGGATTCCTCAAGGTCAAAGGCCTCTGCCTACAAAGTCTTCAGCTGCTGGAACGGTTGCTGCTCAGTCTTCTGCAGCAGCTGCAAAGTCCTCAACCCTAGTGCATCTGGCAGCATGTAAGAGGACTGAGGGATTCTCAAGACTTGCAAAGATCTCAGCTAGCCCCTCTACCACAGCAAAGTCTTCAACTAGCCCTTCTACGTTGAAGCTGAAGAAAACTGCTGGACGAGGTCAAAGACCAAGTCCTCACTCAAGCAAGGCTGTGGTGACCATACCCTCAGGTACTGAGGATGATGATGATGAAGCTGATGATGAGGAATTGGAAGAAATCATCAGGCAAAGTCAGCAAAGGGCTGCTATAGCAAAGGGCAGTTTTGTTCCTCTCATGTTGGATCCCAAGATGATCCTCAACTTCATCGATATATGGCATGATGACGCAAGCACCCCACTTTCTTCACTAAATCTGCCTCTTGGAGTGGATCATGTCCTCACCCACTTCATCTCTGAAGAAAAATGGAAGAGAGAGAAAGCTCTGAGAGCTAAGAGGAACAAAGTTCGGAAGGAAAAGTTTCTGAGAGACAATGTGATGAATTTGACCCCAAATCAACTCGTCACTGTTCAGTCTGAAATTCGCACACTCTCTGAGGATCAAGAGAGATATGATGCTGAATGGAAGGGCACCAAGGTCAGATTCGTCAGGGCTGCTCAAGCAGCAGTAAAGGATCACAACACCAGCATTGCAGCCCGATCGCAACCAGAACATCATCAGTCTGATGAAATTCCTCAAGCTGTTGATGAAATAGCTCAGCCTGATGAAAATGCTTCTGCACCAGAAGCAACTACTAGTGCTCCTGAGGAAACTTAGACCACTGATGATCATGCCAGGACAACCTCCATTGTTGTGCCTGAAGAAACGGCAAGTCCAGCTGAAGATTCTGCTGCACCTAAAGAAACTGAACCCACCAGGGCGGCCGCAACAGTCGTTCCTGAAGAAATTTTCACTGCTGAGGAAAAGACCCTCAAAAGAAAAGCATCAAATTCAGCAGGACCAGCTTTGAAGAAGTGGAAGACTATGCCAAGTTCTTCAACTAGACCAATTGATGCAACCCCAATTTCCTCAGCACCTGCCTACGAAATTGTGCCATTTGGAGTGGAATATATCATCCCAGATGAAGACGAAAATCATTCTACTGCTTCAACAGAGCAGATTAATGAAGAGATAGTTGTTGAAGACACTGCTTCAACCCCGAAGGTATCAACACCCCAGCTTTAGTTCACTATTGAGGAAGCTAGAGTTGAAGAAATTGATGAGGAAGTTGACATTGGTGACACTACTCCGGTCATCAATGATGAATATTGGGAATCTGCACACCCAAATTCACCAATGACCACTCCTCTACTGCAGATTCCTCAGTCGCCTGCTCCGACTGAAGAAATACCTGAAGAATCTACAAATCTGAATATTCATGTCAGTGAAGAAATTCCAGCTCCAACAGCTGATATTCTTGATGCTCCTGCTGCAGCTGAGGAACCAGCACTCCAAAATCATTATATCTGAAGGTGTTCCTCCCATGCCAAAGGAGATCAAGGGCCGCTTCAAGCCAAATGTTCAACCGAAGCCAAGGATGCCATTCAAAGGCTCGGCGTGCCCCAAATTCCTCAAAAGAAATTTCTTTAATGAGCGCATGTTCTTCATAGGTCCAAATCCCTATGACTTTGCAAGGGCAGGACGCAACAGATTCTGGATGGCAACACAACTCAACTACTATGCATCAGTTCTTTTTGAGAAGAAGAAAGTCTTCGAGCACCACCAAATTCCTCATGCTGGCATGGAAACCCTTCCATCATTCACACCGGTGCTCCAAGTTCTTCATGATGCAGGCATTCTTCCATTCTGTGTCGACATCTGCGACTGGAATGAAGAACTTATTCTTCAGTTCTATGCCACATTGCATATCAGCGGAAATGCTTCAGACGTCAACTCATGGATACTAGACTGGATGACAGGATCAACACACTTCACTGCTCAAGCTTCTGAATTGTTTCAGTGTGTACCGGTTCCAATTCCCTCAGATGAAGCTCACAAACTATTTGATGAGCCTGCGCTTCCAAATCAGCTGATGCAAGTGTTGATGAAGACATTGCCTCCTGGAAAAGCCTCAACAAAACACCTTCCTTGTGAAGGATCTACTATATGTGCCCAGGACTGTCTACCGTATCCTCACAAATACGATATGTCCTCAGAAAGGCCACAATTCTAAAGAAGAAGAAGTAGAAGGAGTCATGAAGAATATGCTCTTCAACATCCTTCATGGAATTCGCATCGACTTGCATGACTTCTTCATGAGGGCATTGGCCAGTGCTGCCTTAGCTCCATTTGAACAGAAGCCCTATGCGCCATGGATCATGAAATTTATTAGGGCAAAGTCCTCCGTTCCCTTCAAGGCTGATTTTCAGAATCACTTTGGCTTCCTGCCTCCAATAGAAGTCATCAAGAGAACAATTGCCTCAGTTCAAGGAAAAGGCAAAGCTGTCATTGATGAAGGCACTCGTCCGTTGGATGGACAGTTTCGCAAAGCCGTTTCTTTCTCCACCAATGATGACACTGCCACTCAAGACTCCGATGCAAAGGCCTCAGCTCAAAAACTTCAAGAGTCTGCCCCTCGTGTGATGACTAATCGTGAGCATCTAATAAGTCTTCATCAAAAGGTCGATCGCAATCACAAGTGGGTGAAGTGTCAACTTGGTTACATCGTGCAGAACATGACTGTGACGCAGAAAACTGTCAAGAGGAATCACTACTATGCGCATGAAAACCTCAATCGCACTTGGGCCGTACTGTCTCACCTCATGTCTTCTGAAGAACTGAATGAGTTGGATCTCGAGGAACATCCTGACTGGGCTCGTCGACCTCAGAAGAAATTCAAGAAAGTCGAAGTTCCTCTGATGGTCACAAGTTCATATTCTTCATCTCGAGAGCACGATGACGATGAAGACATTGATGACACTGTGGCAGGCCCTGCATCGACAAACGACCCCAAAAACGCTGGCGCCCCTTCCTCACCAACACGATGAAATTCTTCAAAGGGGCATTAGTCCTCACTTTTTCGTCTCTTTTGGTCTTCGATGACAAAGGGGGAGAAAATTTGAGTTAGTCTTCAAGCGGGTCTCTCTATATGGGCTATTTTTGTTTAAGTTACAACTCTCGCGCTTCTGAAACTTTTGTTCGTTGAGTTGTAAACTTAAGTCCGATGGTGGTCTGACACTTTTGAACTATTTCCTCGCATGCTTATTTCCTCAAGTACCTTAATGCATACATGCTGAATTTCGTCAGACACCATTTTCCTCGCGCATTTCAAATTCTTCATATCATATGTTCAAATGTGTGTATGAATTACAACATATAGGGGGAGTTCTCCATGTTTTAACCTGCCATGTGCATTTGGAGTCCAAAGCAAATTCCTCAAATATGCACATGCTCAGGGGGAGTTCTTCTAATCTTGCAATCAAATTCCTCAAAATCTGTACTTTCACTTCATATGTTTATCCGCGTTGAAAACTTAACCTATTTGTCATCAATCACCAAAAAGGGGAAGATTGTTAGTGCATCTAGTGCCCCTTACTGATTTTGGTGTATTGAAGACTTATAGGTTAAGTCACTAATGTGTTTGTGAGTGTACACAGGCTCTATAAGTCGATGAGGAGTTTGATATATTCGGAGATTATCGACCCCTAAAAATGTATGTCTTCAAGTGAAGACTTTGCTGAAGACTTTCTGAAGACTTTCTGAAGACTTTGGTGAAGACTTTGTGAAGACTTTGAAAATGAAGAAGTTGGTGTGACCTTGAATATATGAACGAGGAATATGAAGTGTGAAGACTTTTGTTTTCGTAGTTTCATTTCCTTTATTTGAGTCATAGGAAACACCGTACTGTTAAAGGGGGCCTAGGTAATTCTAAGGAAAATTTCCAACTGATGCTCAACTCCAAAATCCTCAACCTATACAATCCTTCGAGTGAAGCCTTTGGAAATCTCTTACGGTTTAGACAAGTTCTTCAGTGACAGAGATGAAGTTCTTCTGGTCTATGAGGAAATTGATCTGACTGAGGAGTTAGGATTTTGCCAGTGTGAATTGCCTACAAGTGAGGAACATGATAAGCTGAGGACTTTCATAGTTCGAACTTCCGACCGTTACTGTGCTTAGCGCCAGCTCTCCCCAATCATTCTTATCCACATAACGGTCATATCATTGGGGGCATTTATGTCTTATCATGTCAGGTTGCACCCTGGCTATAAATAGTCACCCCCCACAACCACTAGTTGGTTGGCTGCTCCGGGAGAGAACTGACACTTGTCATTTGAGAGCAACCCATCCTCTGAGGACTTTGAGTGAAAATCATCTTGAGGAAAAACCCACAACCAAACCACCAAACCCAAAGTGATTGAGCATCACTAAAGAAATTCATGTGTGGAACCGACGCTTGTTACCTTTGAGGACTGTGCATCCTCCAGATGGTTAGGCGTCATGGTAGAGTGCTCCTGCAGTCAATTGGGGATCATGAAGTGACCTTGGTCTAGAGCATCCAGCAGTAAATTGTGGATCGCCGAGTGACCAGTTTGTGAGGGTTTTGGAAGTCTACCGTGAAGACTTACCACGAGTGTTGGGCGAGGACTGTGTGACCTTAGCTCAAGGAGAATACGGTAAGGACTATGTGTCCTAGGACTGTGTGTCCTCTGGTTTAAATACCAGGCCACTCCAAACCAGACATACGACTGTCATAGCGGTTGGAACTAGGTCATCAAACCATTGTCATCATCAAGCTACCTGGTTCTATTTCCTCAACCCTTTCATTTCCTCGTATAACTGTTGATGAAATTGAACTTTACAGTTTTAAGAATTTGTCTGAAGACTTTCACAATTTCCTCACCTCAAATTCTTCAAATTACCTTGTTCCTCACCTGCTTATCATGCATCACGTTACTTGTACTCTGTGCATGTTTCATTTCATCATGATGACTATGTTGTCGCTATGTTCCTCATGCACTTGAGTACTAATTCCGCTGCTAGTTATTCATCACATTTCAAATTCCACAAAGTTGAAATTCCTCAAGTGATGAATTTGTAAAAATCGCCTATTCACCCCCCTCTAGTCGATATAACGCAATTTCAGTTCACCACCTCCATTGGTGCTTCTCCGATGATGCATGAGTAGTTCTTTTAAGACCTTCGGGTCTGTAGTTAGTATCTAGATAGCTCTCTCTCACGCGCGCTGAATTCTCAATAAAATTGTCTCTTGGAGAACCATATGATGTAACTCTTTTGCGGTGTGTTTGTTGGGATCGATGACCTTTGAGTTTGTGATCAGATCTATCTTTTTATATCCATGAAAGTTATTTGAGTTTCTTTGATCTCTTATATGCATGATTGCTTATAGCCTCGTATTTCTTCTCCGATATTTGAGTTTTGTTTGGCCAACTTGATCTATTTATCTTGCAATGGGAAGAGGTGCTTTGTAGTGGGTTCGATCTTACGGTGCTTGATCCTAGTGACAGAAAGGGAAACGACACGTATGTATCGTTGCTACTAAGGATAAAATGATGAGGTCTATCTCTACATAGATAGATCTTGTCTACATAATGTCATCGTTCTTATTGCATTACTCTGTCTCTCCATGAACTTAATACACTAGATGCATGCTGGATAGTGGTCGATGTGTGGAATAATAGTAGTAGATGCAGGCATGAGTTGGTCTACTAATCTTGGACGTGATGCCTATGTAATGATCACTGCCTGGATATCATCATGAGTATTTGAAGTTCTATAAATTTCCCAATAGTAATTTGTTCACCCACCGTTTGCTATTTTTCTCGAGAGAAGCCACTAGTGAAACCTACGGCCCCCGGGTCTCTTTCTCATATTATTTGCCTTTGCGATTTACTTTTCTCTTGCATTTATTTTCAGATCTATCTTTCCAAAAACCCAAAAATACTTTTCTGCACTTTATTTTATTTGGCGTTCGATCTATCAACATTTACAACTTTCTCCCATCCACGTGCCTTTCTGGCACCGTTACCCGAAAGGGATTGACAACCCCTTTAACACGTCGGGTTGCGAGTGTTTGTTATTTGTGTGCAGGGTCTGTTTACGTTGTGTTGCTTGGTTCTTATACTGGTTTGATAACCTTGGTTTCATATCTGAGGGCAATACCTACCGCCGCTGTGCTGCATCATCCCTTCCTCTTTGGGGAAATACCGATGTAGCTTCAAGCGACATCAAATGGAATTTCTGGCGCCGTTGCCGGGGAGGATCTTCAACATATACCAGGTTCCTAATCACAAATCTCATCTCCTTGCAATTTACATTATTTGCCATTTGCCTCTTGTTTTCCTCTCCCGCACTTCACAAAAAATTGTCGTTTTATTCGCCTCTCTCTTTCCGTTCGCTGTTTTCTTGCCGGATCTATTTTTGTGTGCTTTCTTGTTTGCTTAGTCATGATGCCTCAAAGGAAATATTATGAAGTTCCTTACCCAAATATTTTGCATGAAATTGAAAAAAGTACTAACGAATATATGACTACAAAATTTGAGCACAATAAGTATTTTACCGAAGAACTTAAGGAACACTCCGTTGTGCTAGATGCAATTACAAAACAACTTGATGATATTAGTAGAGAAGTTTGCAATCTTCAATCTAAGTATGCCTCTACTGAAAGTTTTTTGGGAAAAATATCTGATGCACAAGCTACCTTGGTAAATCAAATGGTTGCTAAACCAATCTCATTGGAAGATAAAAGTGATGAAGATCTTAAAATGATTGGTGTTTCTTCTATTGATTCCTTGTTTAGTAAAGTTAATATTGATGAAAAAGGGACTGGAGAAGATTCAACTTTAGGTAGAAGGCATCCCAATATTTCGGAGGGTGAAAATATTGTTGAGAAAATTGATGAAAGTGGGTTTGGAGAGGTCAAAACTTTAACTAGTGATGTGCCCACTATTTTGGATTACAAAGACTTTAATTATGATAGTTTCCCTTCAATTGATTGTATTTCTTTGTTGCAATCCATGATAAATTCACCCCATTCTTATGATTAAAATAAAGCTTTTACTAAACATATTGTTGATGCTATGATGAAAGCTTTCGAAGAAAAATTGGAATTAGAAGTATCAATTCCTAGAAAATTGCATGATGAATGGGAACCTACTATCAAAGTCAAGATTAAAAACTATGAGTGTTTTGCTTTGTGTGACTTGGGTGCTAGTGTTTCTACAATTCCGAAATCTTTATGTCATGTGCTTGGTCCTACCGATATTGAATCATGTTCTTTAAATTTGCACTTGGTGGATTCTACTATTAAAAAGCCTATAGGAAGAATTAATGATGTTCTTATTCTTGAAAATAGTAATTATGTGCCCATAGATTTTATTGTTCGTGATATTGATTGCAATCTGTCTTGTCCAATTATTCTTGGTAGACCGTTTTTACGCACTATCGGTGCCGTGATTGATATGAAAGAAGGCAATATTAAGTTCCACTTTCCTTTGAGGAAGGGTATGTAACACTTTCCTAGAACAATAATTAGGGTACCATATGAATCGATCATGAGGGCATCTTATGGATCTCAGAAAAAGATGACAAAATTTAGATCCTTGCTTTATGCCTAGCTAAGGACGTAAAACAATATCGCTTGTTGGGAGGCAACCCAATGAATAAAATTTATTTTTGCCTTTTTCTTTCTGTTCTTGAGTTTTTACACAATTATTCTACTGTTATGATTGTGTTTTTTTTGTTTTAATTAGTGTTTGTGCCAAGTAAAGCCTTTAGGATCTTCTTGGGTGATAGTTGTTCGATCTTGCTGTTGAAAAACAGAAACTTATGCGCTCACAAAAAAAATTAGTAAATCATAGAAACGTGATTTTGATCTGCGTTTTTTACAAAAGATTGATATACAAATTTATCACATTGTCCTAATTTTTCAGAATTTTTTGAGTTGCAGAAGTATTCGAACAAATCAGATTACTACAGACTATTCTGTTTTGACAGATTCTGTTTTCTTTGCGTTGTGTGCTTATTTTGATGGCTCTATGGTTTTCTTTGATGAGTTTTTGCCATAGAAAAGTTGGGATACAGTAGGTATAATGTAAGAACAAAATATGAATTGGCTTAATACAGTACTTATAGTAGTGATTTATTTTTCTTATACTAATGGATCTCACGAAGGTTTTGTTGAGTTTTGTGTGATACAAAAGTTGGGATACAGTAGGTATAATGTAAGAACAAAATATGAATTGGCTTAATACAGTACTTATAGTAGTGATTTATTTTTCTTATACTAATGGATCTCACGAAGGTTTTGTTGAGTTTTGTGTGATTGAATATTTCAAGTTTTGGGTTATCTTACGATGGATGAAGGAAGGATGGAAGAGCCTAAGCTTGGGGGTGCCCAGGAATCCCAAGCTATTATCCAAAAATGAGCAACAAACTAAGCTTTGGGATGCCCCCGAGTGGCATCCCCGCCTTTCTTCCAACGATCATCGGTATTTTACTCCAAACTATATTTTTATTCGTCACATGATATGTGTTTTGCTTATAGTGTCTTGTATGATATGAGTCTTTGCTTTTTTTATTTTGTGTTTTAAGTCTTGATCCCTTTCTGGACACGCCTATTTCAGAGAGCCAAAATTATGTCATGCCTTGTTAGAATTGCTCTCTATGTTTCACTTAAAAAAATTGAGCAATGGACTTGCTCTAGTGCTTCACTAATATCTTTTTGAGCACGGTGTGCTTAGTATTTTTGAAGAAATGCTCTCTTACTTCACTTAGATTTATTTGAGAGTTAGTAAAATTTTCAAGAAATTCTCTCTTGCTTCACTTAAATTATTTTGAGAGAAAGAAGAAAAATTATGCTCTTGATCTTAACTTATATTTGTTTGATCTTATGAAAAGCAACACATGAAAATTAGTCCCAAAGTGATAGATATCCAAGAAGCATATAATAAAAACTTTCGTGAAGATTATTGGACAAAATAAACTTGATTCTTAGTAATAGTTTTGAGACATGATGATGTGATATGTGACTTATGATGATGAGTAATTATGCTTTAGTAAGAATATTGGTGTTAAGGTTTGTGATTCCCTATGCAAGTACGAAAGTGAAAGTGCATTATATCGACTAGAGGGGGGTGAATAGGCGATTTTTACAAATTCATCACTTGAGGAATTTCAACTTTGAGGAATTTGAAATGTGATGAATAACTAGCAGCGGAATAAGTACTCAAGTGCATGAAGAACATAGTAACAGCATAGTCTTCATGATGAAATGAAACATGCACAGATTACAAGTAGCGTGATACAGGATAAGCAGTGATGAACAAGGTAACTTGAAGAATTTGAGGTGAGGAAATTGTGAAAGTCTTCAGTCAAATTCTTCAAATAGTAACAATCAATTTCATCAACAAGTTTATGAGGAATAGAGGGGTTGAGGAAATAGAACCAGGTAGCTCGATGAAGACAATGGTTTGATGACCCAGTTCCAACTGCTGTGATAGTCGTACATCTGGTTTGGAGCGGTCTGGTATTTGAACCAGAGGACACACAGTCCCAAGACACACAATCCTTACCGTATTATCCTTGAGACAAGGTCACACAGTCCTCGCCCAACACTTGTGGTAAGTCTTTAGGGTAGACTTCCAAAACCCTCACAAAGTGGTCACCCAGCGATCCACAATTTACTGTTGGATGCTCTAGACCACGGTCACTTCGTGATCTCCAATTGACTACAAGAGCACTAGACCATGACGCCTAACCGTTTGGAGGATGCACAGTCCTCACGGGTAACAAGCGTCGGATCCACACAGAAATTTCTTCAGTGATGCTCAATCACTATGGGCTTGGTGGTTTGGTTGTAGGTTTTTCCTCACTGATGATTTTCTCTCAAAGTCCTCGGAGGATGGGTTGCTCTCAAATTACAAGTGTCAGTTCTCTCTCGGAGCAGCCAACCAACTAGTGGTTGTGGGGGTGGCTATTTATAGCCAGGGTGCAACTTGACATGATAAGACATAAATGCCCCCAATGATATGACTGTTATGTGGATTAGAATGGTTGGGGACAGCTAGCGCTAAGCACAACAAAGGTCGGAATTTCGAAGTATGAAAGTCCTCAGGCTTATCATGTTCCTCACTTGTAGGCAATTCGCACTAGCAAAATCCTAACTCCTCAGTCAGTTCAAATTCATCAGAGGCCAGAAGAACTTCGTCTCTGTCACTGAAGAATTTGACTGAGTTTTATGAGATTTCCAAAGACTTCACTTGAAGGATTGAGTAGGTTGAGTATTTTGGAGTTCAGCATCAGTTGGAAATTTTCCTTAGTATTACCTCGGCCCCCTTTAATAGTACGGTGTTTCCTATGACTCAAATAAAGGAAATGAAACTACGAAAACAAAAGTCTTCACGCTTCATAATCCTTGTTCATATCTTCAAGGTCACACCAACTTCTTCATTTTCAAAGTCTTCACAAAGTCTTCACCAAAGTCTTCATAAAGTCTTTAGTTGAAGACATACATTTTTAGGGGTCGATAATCTCCAGATATATCAAACTCCTCATTGACTTATAGAGCCTGTGTACACTCACAAACACATTAGTGCCTTAACCTATAAGTCTTCAATAGACCCAAATCACTATGGGGCACTAGATGCACTAACAGAAAGTCAATAGTCATGCAATGAAATTATATCCTACATGTGGTGCATTATTCGGTGTTATTTATGCTTAATGCTTGCTTATGTGATTATCCGTTTCTTGGTTGGTCGCTTCTCAATCTTTTGCTAGCCTTCATTTTGCACCAAGTATGAGCTCTACTTGTGCATCCAAATCCTTAAACCCAGTTTTTGCCACATGAGTCCACTATACCTACCTATATGCAGTATTTTCGTGCCGTTCTAAGCAAATTTGTATGTGCCATCTCTAATTTTCAAAATAAACTTCTCTCTTGTGTGTTTGTTTCGCTCGTGGAGTGGTGAGGGGTGGCTAATATTTTCCATGCTAGATCCGTTATTCTCACGATGACTGTTTATTCACTTGTCATTGCACGAGAGTAAGGCAAAGGTATTAGGGATGCCCAATCCCGAAATGCAAAAATGAATTTACTTTATGTTGTCAAATAATAAATTCCTTGGAAAGTGTTGGTATGGAGGGCACCTGTGATACGGTTAGCCATGGAAAGTGAAAGTATGGTGGAAAAAGGAATAAACTTTATTTTCTATTTGGGAACCACCGATGATATATCTAGCATGGAAAGTGTTAGGAACTCTAAGTCATTTTCGTTGTTGGGATGGATACACCTCCCAAAATGTTTTTATCTCTAAGCTTTTCGCTTTGAGTGCTGGCACCTCTACAAATCCCTACTTCCCTCTATGAAGGGCCTTTCTTTTACTTTATGCAATTTTTAGTTTTGAATTTGAGTCTCCATCTTCTCTTACCAAAGCACCAACTAGGAGGCAATATGATCGTACTTAAATATTGGGTGTAGCTAATATTCGAGTGTGTTTCATGAATGGGTCAATGCTTGAGCATGATGGGCTAGGGATAACTTATTTTAGCATTGATATTTTGAAAGACATGGTTGCTTGTTGATATGCTTGAGTATCTAAATTATTATGTCAAAAATAGACTATGGCTTTGAACAACTAAAATTCCAAATGTCCATGGTATAAGAAAATAATATGATATGACATGTTAGGCAGCATTCCACATCAAAAATTCTGTTTTTATCACTTACCTACTCGAGGACGAGTAGGAGTTAATCTTGGGGATGCTGATACGTCTCCAATGTATCTATAATTTTTTATTGTTACATGTTGTTATATTATCAATCTTGGATGTTTTATAATCATTTTATAGTCATTTTATATCATTTTTTGGTACTAACCTATTGACATAGTGCCAAGTCCCAGTTGCTGTTTTTTCCATGTTTTTTTACATCGCAGAAGATCAATACCAGACGAAGTCCAAATGCCATGAAACTTCATGATGATTTTTTATGGGCCAGAAGGAACACAACAGGCCCTGACTGCGCCTAGGGGGTGCACCGAGGGGGGCACAACCCACCAGGGGGTGCCAGGAGGCCCAGGCGCGCCCTGGTGGGTTGTGCCCACCTCGGGTGCCCCCTGGACTGCCTCTTTGCTCTATAAATACCCCAATATTCTAGAAACCCTAGAGCGACAGACAAAATATTCATCCAGCCGCCGCAGAGTCCAGAACCACCAAATCCAATCTAGACACCATCTTGGATGGGGTTCACCACCTCCATTGGTGCATCTCCGATGATGCGTGAGTAGTTCTTTGTAGACCTTCGGGTCCATAGTTAGTAGCTAGATGGCTCTCTCTTGCTGAATTCTCAATACAATGGTCTCTTGTAGATCCATATGATGTAACTCTTTTGTGGTGTGTTTGTTGGGATCGATGAACTTTGAGTTTGTGATCAGATCTATCTTTTTATATCCAGGAAAGTTATTTCAGTTTCTTTGATCTCTTATATGCATGATTTCTTATAGCCTCGTATTTCTTCTCCGATATTTGGGTTTTGTTTGGCCAACTTGATCTATTTATCTTGCAATGGGAAGAGGTGCTTTGTAGTGGGTTTGATCTTACGGTGCTTGATCCCAGTGACAGAAAGGGAAACGACACGTATGTATCGTTGCTACTAAGGATAAAATGATGGGGTCTATCTCTACATAGATAGATCTTGTCTACATCATGTCATCGTTCTTATTGCATTACTCCGTTTCTCCATGAACTTAATACACTAGATGCATGTTGGATAGCGATCGATGTGTGGAGTAATAGTACTAGATGCAGGCAGGAGTCGGTCTACTAATCTTGGACGTGATGCCTATGTAATGATCATTGCATGGATATCGTCATGATTATTTGAAGTTCTATCAATTGTCCAACAGTAATTTGTTCACCCACCGTTTGCTATTTTTCTCGAGAGAAGCCACTAGTGAAACCTACGGCCCCCGGGTCTCTTTCTCATATTATTTGCCTTTGCGATCTACTTTTCTCTTGCATTTATTTTCAGATATATATTTCCAAAAACCCAAAAATACCTTGGTGCACTTTATTTTATTTGGCATTCGATCTATCAACATTTACAACTTTCTCCCATCCACGTGCCTTTCTGGCACCGTTACCCGAAAGGGATTGACAACCCCTTTAACACGTGGGGTTGCGAGTATTTGTTATTTGTGTGCATGGGCTGTTTACGTTGTGTTGCTTGGTTCTCCTACTGGCTCGATAACCTTGGTTTCATATCTGAGGGAAATACCTACCGCCGCTGTGCTGCATCATCCCTTCCTCTTTGGGGAAATACCGACGTAGCTTCAAGCGACATCATTTGTCGGTTCTCAATAGAGTTCCTGATTCATACTTTACCATTGTGAATGAATTGTTACTTTATCATAAGAAACTATATGTTAATATATGCTGATGTTCTAAATATGATCATGATGCCTTCATGTCCGTATTTTATTTTATCGACACCTCTATCGCTAAACATGTGGGCTTATTTATCGATTTCGACTTTCGCTTGAGAACAAGCGAGGTCTAAGCTTGGGGGAGTTGATACGCCCATTTTGTATAATGCTTTTATATTGATATTTATTGCATTATGGGCTATTACGACACATTTTGGTACAATATTTATGCCTTTTCGCTCTTATTTTACAAAGTTTACATGAAGAGGGAGAATGTCGGCAGTTGGAATTCTGGACTGGAAAAGGAGCAAATCTGAGATACCTATTCTGCACCACTC
Source organism: Hordeum marinum (assembly GCA_022496015.1). Lineage (NCBI taxonomy): Eukaryota > Viridiplantae > Streptophyta > Magnoliopsida > Poales > Poaceae > Hordeum > Hordeum marinum. The sequence continues at coordinate 119,939,357 of CM039678.1, forward strand.
CAAAAGTCTTGAAAATCTACGGAGAATTATTTTGTAATATAAAAATTATTGGGCAAAAGAAATACATCGTGGGGCCCACCAGGCAGTCACAAGCCAGGGGCGCGCCCTACCCCCCTGGGCGCGCCCCTGTGGCTTTTGGCCCACCTGGCAGCCCTCCGATACCCATCTTCTACTATATGGAGGCTTTTAACCTAGAAAAATCATAAAAGAGCTTTCGGGGCGAAGCGTCGCCATCTCGAGGCAGAACTTGGGCAGAACCAATATGGGGCTCCGACGGAGTTGTTTTGCCGAGGAAACTTCCCTCCTAGAGGGGGAAATCAAAGCCATTGTCATCAACAACGATCCTATCATCGAGAGGGGGTCGATCTCCATAAACATCTTCATAAGCACCATCTCCTCTCCAAACCCTAGTTCATCTCTTGTATCCGGTCTTTGTCTGAAAATCTCAGATTGGTACATGTGGGTTGCTAATAGTGTTGATTACTCCTTGTAGTTGATGTTAGTTGGTTTACTTGGTGCAAGATCATATCTTCAGATCCTTGATCATCATTAATACTCCTCTGATTATGAACATTAATATGCTTTGTGAGTATTTTCGTTTGTTCTTGAGGACATGGGATAAGTCTTGTTATAAGTAATCATGTGAATTTGGTATTCGTTCGATATTTCGATGAGATGTATGTTGTCTCTCCTCTAGTGGTGTTATGTGAACGTCGACTACATGACACTTCACCATTGTTTGGGCTTGGAGGAAGGCATTGGGAAGTAATAAGTAGATGATGGGTTGCTAGAGTGACAGAAGCTTAAGCCCTAATTTATGTGTTGCTTCGTAAGGGGCTGATTTGGATCCATATGTTTCATGCTATGGTTAGATTTATCTTAATTCTTATTTCGTAGTTGTGGATTCTTGCTAGAGGGGTTAATCATAAGTGGGAGGCTTGTCCAAGTAAGGGCAGCACCCAAGCACCGGTCCACCCACATACCAAATTATCAAAGTAACGAACGTGAATCATATGAGCATGATGAAAACTAGCTTGACAGAAATTCCCATATGTCCTCGAAAGCGCCTTGCTTTATATAAGAGTTTGTACAGGCTTGTCCTTTTCTATAAAAAGGATTGGGCCACCTTGCTGCACCTTTGTTACAATTGTTACTTGCTACCCGTTATGAATTATCTTATCACAGAACTATCTATTACCGATAATTTCAGTGCTTGCAGAGAATACCTTACTGAAAAGCGCTAGGCATTCCCTTCTGCTCCTCATTGGGTTCAACACTCTTACTTATCGAAAGGACTACGATAGATCCCATATACTTGTGGGTCATCGAGCCATAGCCGGCAGGTGGCTCTGCGTGTTGAAGCGCTGGCAGCCCTCGCACTCGTCAACCAACTTCTTGGCCTCCTCCAAGGCAGTCGGCAAGTAAAAACCATGGTGGAAGGCCTTCGCCACCAGGGTCCTGGAGGCGGCGTGGTGCCTGCACTCGCCCTGGTGGATGTCGAGGAGGATCTCCTAACACTTTTCCGGTTCGATGCACCGCTAAAAGACGCCGGTGGTGCTGCGATGAACGAGCTCGCGGTTGATGATGCTGTAGGACGGGGGCCGGCGCTTGATTCGCCTCGCCGTGGCCTTGTCAGGAGGGAGCTCGCCGCGTAGGAGGAAAGCTGGGATGGGCTGGCCCCATGAGGGAGACGATACGGGGGCTGGTTCGGGAGTCCCCGGGTCTGGGTGTTCAGCCCCCGAGACCGGCTCGTCAGTCCTCGGGACCGGCTCGCGAGCCCTCGGGACGGGGACGGTGGGAGGGGAGTCGATCATCATCATGACCGTCGTGGTGTCGGAGCCGGCCGCTTCGGATTTGCCGACGGCGGCGAAGATGCCGGTGGGGCAGCCGGGTTTGCCGACGAGCCGGTGGCATTAGCCAGCACGAAGATGGACTCCGATTCGGGGGAGGGCTTGATCGATGGCTTGAGCAGCCATTCGAGGGACACTCCGGCTAGGATGGCCTGTCGAGTGGAGCCCATCTTTGCTAGCGTATCGGCCGCCTCGTTGTCCGCCCGCGTGATGTGGTGGAACTCACAGCCCTCGAAGGAGCATGTGAGCTGTTGTACGAGGAAGCGATAGCTGGCCATGTTGGCATCTCTGGCGTTCCATTCACCAGAGACCTGCTGCACCACGAGGTCGGAGTCGCCGAAGTATAGGATGCGCCTGATGCCAATTTCCTTGGCGAGACGGAGGCCATGAATGAGCGCCTCGTACTCGGCCATGTTGTTGGAGGCGGCAAAATTAATCTGGAGTGCGTACTTGAGTTGGTCACCTTTTGGAGAGGAGAGGACTATGCTGGCACCCAGGCCGGTCCTCATCTTCGAGCCATCGAAATGCATGCTCCAATGAGTGGAGTTTGGAGGAGGCGGCATGAACTCGGTCTCCGCCCAATCGACGAGGAAGTCGGCTATCGCCTGTGACTTGATGGCGGTACGTGGCTCGTACCGGATTTCATGGTCAGCGAGGGTGATGAACCATTTGGCGATCCGGCTGGTGGAGTCCTTGTCGCTCATGATCTCGCCAGCAGGGCAGTAGATGGGGCGCTGGACAGGCAGGGACTTGCCTTCCTCCGGTCGCTCAACCACCAGGACGACGTTGATGACGTGTGTGGTTGCCGTGATGTAGGCGAGCAATGGATCCTCCTCAGCCGGCACGGCCAGGATGGGCACGTTGGTGAGGGCCCGCTTGAGGCCGCGGAAGGCCTCGTCTGCCTCGTCAGGCTAGTCGAACATGCCTGGCTTCCTCATGTGACCCGGCTCGACCAGAGCCGTCTTGCGAAGGAGCCAATAGAGGGGCAAGGCTTTTTGCCCTAGCTGACTGACGAACCGGCTGAGGGAGGAGAGGCAGCCGGTGAACTTATGAACGTCGCGGAGCTAGGTCGGCTTGGGCATGCGCTCGATCGCATTGATCTTCTCCGGGTTGGCTTCGATGCCGCGGGCGGACACGAAGAAACCCAAGAGTTGGCCGACTGGGACGCCGAAGACGCACTTCTTCGGGTTGAGCTTGATCTTATATTCACGTAGGTTCACGGATGTCTCCTGGAGTTCATCGAGGAGGCTGAAGTGCTTCTTGGTCTTGATGATGATGTCATCGACATAGACGTGGACGTTCCTGCCTATCTGAGGCAGGAGGCACTTCCAGATGCATCGCTGGAAGGTAGCGCCTGCATTCTTCAGGCCGAAGGACATGGTGATGTAGTAGTAGGCCCCGAAGGGTGTGATGAAGGAGGTCTTGAGGCGGTCATCTGGGTCTAGCTTGATCTGGTGGTAGCCGGAGTAGGCGTCCAAGAAAGACAGCAAATCGCAGTCGGTCGTGGAGTCAATGACTTGATCGATCCGCGGCAGGGCGAATGGGTCCTTGGGGCACGCCGTGTTCAGGCCGGTGTAGTTGATGCACATGTGCCAGGTCCTGTTTTTCTTCAGCACCGGGACTGGGTTGGCTAGCCAGTCCGGGTGGAAAACTTCCATGACGAAGCCGGCTGCGAGCAGCTGGGCGATCTCTTCTCCTATGGTGCGCCACTTCTCCTCAAAGAAACGGCGTAGGGGTTGCTTGACCAGTTTAGCGTCTAGCCGTACGTGAAGCTTGTGCTCGGCGAACTTCCTCGGAACACTCGGCATGTCCTTGGGGGACCACGCAAAGATGTCTTGATTCTCACGGAGGAAGTCGACGAGCTCGCCTTCCTATTTGTTGTCGAGGTGGGAGCCGATGGTGACGCACTACGCGGGGTTGGCCGGATCGAGCGGGACCTGCCTGGTGTCCTTGGACGGCTGGAAGGAGGCCTCGCCGACCGACTGCGAGGGAGGAGCCGGCACGGCCAGCTAGCTGGCAGCAAAGGCCACGAGCCGGTCAAGATGCCGCTTTTCCTCGGCTATCTCCAGGGCCTCGGCCAGCCGGTTGCCGTCTCGAGTGCACTCGATCGACATATTTTAGTCACCCGCGATGGTAATGATCCCCTTGGGACCCGGCATCTTGATCTTGAGGTAGGCGTAGTGGGGGACCGCCATGAACTTGACGAGAGCCGGTCAGCCCAGCAGCGCATGGTAGGGACTTTCGAGGTCCGCTACCTCGAACCATACCGGCTCGCGGCAAAAGTGACCGGGACCGCCGAAGAGGACGTCGAGCTTGATCTTTCCGACAGGGGAGCAGGACTTTCCCGGCACGATGTCGTGGAAGACCGTCCGGCTCGCCTATAGGTCTTCTACTTTCAGCCCCAGCTTGCGCATCGTGTCGAGGTAGAGGATGTTGATGCTGCTGCCACCATCAATCAGCACCCGCATGAAGCGGCCGGTGCATTTCTCGGTGGCGATGGTGGGGTCGAGGACCAGGGTGTAGCTGCCGGGACTCGGCATCATAGTCAGGTGGTCTGCCAGCTCTAGGTGACCGGCTTCTCTGACCAGTGCATGAACTGGGGAGTTCCCAGCATGGTGGCCTTCATCTCACGATGGAGCCGACGCTGATCATGTTTGCCCATCTCTTATGAAGACGACGTAGCAACCTTCCTGGTTGGGGAATTGGTCATGCAGGAGACTGTCGTTCTGGGCCAGAGCCGGAGCCGGCACCGGGGCAGCAGCTGGTGCCGGGGCCGGTGTGCGGGCAGGCGGCACGGGGGGAGCCGGAAGGCCGTCCCCACAGACCAATCGCTATGAGAAGCTGCACTGGCGGAGCATGTGCATAGAGGGCTTGGACCTAGAGTGGTTCTTGGAGGGGAGGTCGAGCATCTACTCGTACATGAGCTTGGGATGCCAGGCAGCCTTGCCAGTGCGCTGACGATGACTGGAAGGCCGGGCAGCCGGCTCCTGCTCCTCGATGGTGGCGACCTACCAGCTCACGTAGCGGGAGTCGGGCTGGTCATTCTTGCGCTTGTTGTTCTGTGGCTGCCGGTTGTCAGCAGCCGATCGGGACGCCACCGATGTCGATGTTGTCTTGGTAGGCGGGGTCGTCTTGACCCAAATGGCGGAGTCAGCCATGGCATACTTGCCACCTTGGTCATGAGCTCGGCTAGCGTAGCCGGCTCAGAGCACAAGAGCTTGTGCTTGAGGGGAGTATCGTCGCGATAGCCTTCGATGAAGTATTGTATGGCTTGCACCTCGTGCACCCCTTCACAGGAGTTGCGGAGCTCGGTCCATCGGGTGAGGTAGTCGCGGAAGGACTTGTCCGGCCCCTGAAAGCAATGGCTAGTTCACGGGGGCGGCCGGGCCGCTTGTAGGTGTCAGTGAAGTTGCGGACAAACGCTTCCTCGAAGTCCGTCCAGGTGTTGATGCTGACGGCCGCCAGGCTGTTGAGCCAGGTGCGGGCCGAACCGATCAGCATGAGGGGGCATAGCGGATGGCTACGCGCTTGTTTCCCCTGGCGATGCCGACTACGGTAGTGTAGTCGATAAGCCAGTCTTCGGGTTTGGCGGCTCCGTTATACTTCGGGGTGTCCCGGGGGGGCGTGAAGCCGGTCAGGAACGACTCGTTGCGGATCCGAGGGCCAAAACACGTCGGGCCAATCGAGCCCTCCTCGAGGAGGAGGGCCGACTGCGCGAGCCAGTCGATGCGGAGACGAGCATCATTTTTGCTGTGGGAGACCCGCGGTCCGAGCCGGGATGAGAGCTCGGGGCGGATGATAGGCAGGATCGACCGCGCTGGCTCATGCCATGGAGGCAGTGTATGCCCGCGGCTATGCTGGCTTCCGCCAGCCGGCGCCTCGTTGCGGTGGTTGCTGCGAGCCGACTGGTTGCTGTTCCGGCTGTTCACAGCCGGCTGCTCGTTCCCCGGCGGCTAGGAGTGCCGGGGGTTGCTCACCTCGACCCGGCGGCCGGAGGCACGAGGGGAACGGGAGTGCTGAGCCGACTGATGGCCAGCAGTCCCGACGCCCTCGCCCTCGGGACGAGGTTCTTCATAGGCGACTCCACCGGGGGCGAGCAGGTGTTGCTGTGCGTCGGTGGCATCGATGAGGTCTTTGATGTGACGCTCGTGGGCGGCATGCTCTTCGCCTTCCAAGGTGGACAGATCCTCGTAGGCTACCTTGGAGGCCCATAGGTTGGTCGCGAAGGTGTCGTAGATGGGCATGTTGTCACCGAGAATTTCTGCGACCACACGGCCGCGGTCGCGCACGGGCCCACGCCGGCTGGGCTCGGTGCCAGCCGGGGTGAGACCATAGGCAGAGGTGTACTCCCGCTGAGACGCCTCCATGCGGCGCCACGCAGCTACGAGGGTGCTGGCGTCCTCGAACAGCAGGCGGCGAGCCGCCTCCAGCTCGGTCGTGGCAACGTCAGGGTTCTCCATCGGAGCGATGGGGGTGCTCAGGCCTTGAAGGGACGCACTGAGCGGGTCGGAGGTCCCGGTGTGGGTCGCGGCGGCGTCAGCCTCGGCCCTTGCCCAGCAGGAAGAGGTGGTGAAGGTGATGGCCATCACTCCCATGCGGACATGGGAGCAGCTAGACCGGGTCACAGCGAGTGTTCCCATGGATGTGGGAGGGTCGGTGTAGTCGAGCACCTAGCTGGGGTATTCGTCGACGACTGGCGCTTTGGCAAGGCTTAGCTTGCTAAAGCGCTTGGTGAGTGCCTCGATGTCGAGCGCGAGATTGACGAGGCTGCCCGCAGGGCCTACCGGAGCGAGCCCCACGAGCATGTGGTTTCGCCTGGACATGCGGTGGCCACGGGGAATGGCGAAGGGTCCTGCCCGGAGCATGACTCCGGCCGACGTTGCGTACGGCCCCACGGTGGGCGCTAACTGTCGTCGTTTTCTCACGATAGATGCCATGTGTAGGCTTATCAAAGTTGTTTGGGGCTGGAGGATGCCGACGGGCTCCGGGAGCGAGATTAGGCACAACCGATGACTGCCGCATGATGTACCCAGGTTCGGGGCCCTTCGTGGGAGGTAATACCCCTAGTCCTGCCTGATTTGTTTGATCGATGAGGAAAGGTTACAATGGTGCTCCTTGAGCTGTGTCTAGAGGTGGAAGAAGGAGTAGCCGGCTCCCCTTCCCTTGCTACGAGGGTGGTGGTGGAACGAGGTGTTCCTCTCTATGTGTGTGTTCTTGTCTATCTATTTTCCTGCCTTTGCATGGGAGGCTCCGGGGGGTTTATAGGCCAATCCCCCGGATTACAATAGGGGTGGAAAGCCGCGAGGCCCCAGCTGGAAGCCTCTACAGCCGGCTGTGGGGCCCCCTGCTATAGGGTCTTATCACTAGTAGGGCCCGCCGCTTGGGAGGTCTCGTCGAGAGCCGGAAGGGCCCGCGTAGTAGGTCCTAGCAGTAGTCATTTCACGACACGGGTCGTCCTTTGGGGCGTCGCCTTGTGGCAACCGGCCGCGGTCAACGGGATGGCCGGCTATACTGTAGCCATGCCAGGGCAGGTCATGGAGTGGTTGGAGGCGTGCCGGCAATGTTGGAAGCCCGGTCACGGTCAGCCGAGGTCAGTGGCACTATTGCCTCCCTTGTGGCCATACGAGCGTTGACCCCCGACAGGATGGGGGCCACTGTAGCCGCGCATGCCTAGGCCATGGGATCCAAGGTGCGGCCGGCTAGGGGCTAGGAATCCCTTCCCTCAGCCAGCAATCCTAGCGTAGTCGGCCATGTGTAGCCGGCAGGGCCTAGCCGGCGTCGCGTAGCCGGCCGGGCACAATCTTTGCTGTAGGGGGAGGCGGCTCGCCCTTTAGCCGTTTTGGAAAGTTGGAGCAGTGGGTTGCTTTAGACTACCCCGGGGGTATCCCCCAGACACATAATGTGTAATAACAGCCCATAATGCAATAAATATCATTATAAAAGCATGATGCAAAATGGACATAACAACTCCCCAATCTTAGACCTCGCTTGCCCTCAAGCGAAAGCTGAGATCGATAAATATGTCCACATGTTTAGAGATAGAGGTGTCGATAAAATACAATATGGACATGAGGGCATCATGAACATCTTTAGAACAGAAATACTTATTGTATGAGATTTCTTATGCTAGAGTAACAATTTCATTCACAAGATAAAGTATGAACCAAGATCTCTATTGACAACCAACAAACTATGATCTTAGTCATTGAAACAATTGGCAATTTATCATAACATCGCAAAGAGTCAATATAAGAGCTTGTAAGGCAAACCCACATACACAATCATCGTTTAGTCTTTCATAATTGCTAACACTCACGCGGTACTCATGAGATCAAAGCTTCAATCGGACACAGAGAAATATAGGGGCGTATAGTTTTGCCTCCCAACTATTCACCTCAAGGGTAATTTCAACAATAATAACTCATGATCACCAATATCCGAGTGCATATATGCATCTACATCATTCCCCAACACATAATGCTTGCCAAGAGAGAGGCGAAATATAGGAAGTGGTGAGGATCAGCATGACTCTTGTGTAATGGTAAGTATTTAAAAAGTAAAAGTAACATATAGGCCCTTCGCAGAGGGAAGCAAAGGTTTTCATGCGCTTTTTGTTTTGGGATGCATAAACCCTTAGTGTAGAGGAACGCCGCGTTATATTGCCCTTTGTGAAAGCAACCTTTATTATGCAGTCTGTCACTTTTTTTCTTTACTATCACAAGTTCGTACAATGCTTATTTCCCTTATAATAAAAGATCACACATATTTAGGAGCATTTTTTATTGCTTTTTGCACCGATGTCAACTTACTTGAAGGATCTTATTCAATCCATAGGTAGGTATAGTGGACTGTCATGGCAAAACTGTTTTAAAGGTGATTGGATTCATAAGTAGTATTCCTACTTAGTGTGGAAGCTTTGGCTAATATAAGGTGGAAGCAAGCACTACATGTTGGAGGATCTAAAACCATATAACTTCTATCCAGAGGCAAGCAAACATAACCCATTATGTTGTCTTTCTTGTCCAACATCAACTTCTTAGCACGTAATATTTTAATGAGTGGTCACAATCGAAAAAGATGTCCAAGATAATATATTTATATGCGAATCTCTCTTTCTTTATCACTTCCTTCTCAATTGCACCAATGACCAATCACTATGTTTGTTAACTCCCAACAAATTTTAATCGACATACTTCTTATATGTGAAGTCATCACTCCCCATAAGATCATTATGTATACTCTTTGCTTTTATTCTATTCTTATTTTATTTATTACTCTCAAGAGCATAGTAATCTAGCAAAGCCCTCACATAAAAACTACTTTTTATTATATAACTCTCGGACTTGCTTACATAAGGGGAGCAAAAAGCAAAAACTAAAAGATAGATCATACTAAAATTTTATTCTACTAGATCAAAACAAAATCAAAAAGGATCGATTATGAAAAACAAGAGAAAGGAAAAAGGAAAAAGGTGTGGTCGTGATATGATATCGAGGCATCTCCCCCAAGCTTGGCACAAGCCAAGGGGAGTGCCCATACCCATGTGCTTAGATGTCCTTCTTCGAAGGTGATGGTGGTGAAGCTATTGATGAGGTTGGAAGCTTGTCCAACTTCCTCTTAAGCATAAAATTTTGTTCCCTCAGGTCATCTACTTCCTACTCGAGCTTCAATATCCTTTGACATAAATCTTCTTCACCCTCCTGCAGAAAACGAGAAGGAATAAATAGAACTTTGGGTTTTCTTCTTGTGTTTGGGAGCCTTGATCTCCTGAACTCCACGTGCATATCTCCCAGTTGAGGCAGAGGAGTCTCCTCTCCATCTGAGCTTTCTTATTTGTACTTGTCTTCTTGTTCCTCCTTCGAGAATAATACATAAGGATCTAGGTCCCCATAGAGCTTGGGATTGGCAAGATAATGTGATATATAGCTCTCCCCATCAGACTCTTGGGACGACATCTTGCTCTAAATCTGCTACAGAAACAGCTCAAAACAAAAACATGAGGTATGTCATGATACGAAAGTCCAAACCTTTGGGAGATTATATAATGAATTTATGTCGGCCCGAAGGAGTGTACCACAAGAAAATGGAGTCCGAAGGGTGCACTTTTGATTTTCCTAATTTTTTAAATATTCCAAAACTGAGAAAAAATGCTATTGGGAAAGTTTTGGAGTCGGTTTACTTACCATACCACATACTTATTCCTTTTTGGAGTCTAAAACGTTCTGGTAGGTCTCCCTAATATACTCCTCCGGAGTTATGGTATTAATAACATTGGTTTCAACATTTATGGGAGTACCTAAGATATAATGTTTGATTCTTTGCCCGTTTACCACCTTTGGATTTGTGCCTTCAGCGTTGTCGATCTTGATGGCACCGGAATAATATACTTCCTCGACAATGTAAGGACCTACCCATTTAGAGAGAAGTTTTTCTACAAAAAATCTTAACCGAGAATTGTATAGCAAGACTGATCACCTACATTGAATTCATGCTTTTGTCTTCTTTTATCATGCCATCTCTTAACTTTCTCTTTAAACAACTTGGCATTCTCATAGGCCTAGGTTCTCCATTCATTAAGCGAGCTAATGTCAAATAACCTCTTCTCACCAGCAAGTTTGAAATCATAGTTGATCTCTTGGATTGCCCAATAGGCTTTGTGCTCTAGCTCTAGAGGTAAGTGACATGCTTTACCATAAACCACTTTATACGGAGATATACCCATAGGATTTTTGTAAGTCGTTCTATAAGCCCATAATGCATCATCAAGTTCCTTAGACCAATTCTTCCTAGATCTATTAACCGTCTTTTGCAAGATCAATTTAATTTCTCTATTGCTTAATTCTACTTGACCACTAGACTGAGGATGATAAGGAGATGCAATTTTGTGATTAACATCATACTTAGCAAGAAATTTAAGGAAAGCACCATGAATAAAATGTGAACCACCATCAGTCATTAAATATCTAGGGACTCCAAATCTAGGGAAAATAACTTCTTTAAGCATCTTAATAGAGGTGTTATGATCAGCACTACTAGTTGGAATAGCTTCTATCCACTTAGTAACATAATCAACAGCAACTAAAATATGAGTATACCCGTTGGATGTTGGAAAAGGTCCCATATAATCAAAACCCCAAACATCAAATGGTTCAATAACAAGAGAGTAATTCATATGCATTTCTTGACATCTAATATATTGCCAATTCTTTGACATTCATCACATGACAAGACAAACTTACGAGAATCCTTGAAGAGAGTAGGCCAATAAAAACCAGATTGTAATACCTTATGTGCAGTTCTATCTCCAGCATGGTGTCCTTCGTAGGCCTCGGAATGACACTTGTGTAGGATCTGTTCCTATTCATGCTCAGGTACACAACATCCAATAACACCATCTACTCCTTATTTATAAAGGTGTGGGTCATCCCAGAAGTAATGTCTTAAATCATACAAGAACTTTTTCTTTTGTTGGTATGTGAAACTAGGCGGTATAAATTTAGCAACAATGTAATTAGCATAATTAGCATACCAAGGAGCATTACGAGAAGCATTTATGATAGCCAGTTGTTCATCAGGAAAGCTATCATCAATAGGTAGTGGGTCATCAAGAACATTCTCTAACCTAGACAAGTTATCTACTACGGGGTTATCAGCACCCTTTCTATCAACAATATGCAAATCAAACTCTTGTAGCAAAAGAACCCACCTGATAAGTCTAGGTTTAGCATCTTTCTTCTCCATAAGATATTTAATAGCAGCATGATCAGTGTGAACAGTTACTTTAGAATCAACAATATAGGGTCTAAACTTATCACAAGCGAACACAACTACTAAAAATTCTTTTTCAGTGGTAACGTAGTTTCTTTGGGCACTTTCTAGAGTTTTGCTAATGAATAACATTTAGTTTTAGCAACAATGGCATAATCACGAGCATCATACATGATTTCAAAGGGTAGGTTCCAATCAGGTGTTTGAACAATAGGTGCAGAAATCAAGGCATTCTTAAGAATTTCAAAAGCTTCTACACAATCATCATCAAAAATGAATGGAACATCTTTTTGCAAGAGATTAGTGAGCGGCCTAGAAATCTTAGAGAAGTATTTAATAAATCTCCTATAGAAACCAGCATGACCAAGGAAACTTCGTATGCCTCTGATACTCGTAGGACACGGCATTTTTTCAATAACATCAACTTTAGCTTTGTCAACTTCAATACCTCTTTCAGAAATTTTATGTCCCATGACAATGCCTTCATTCACCATAAAGTGACACTTCTCCCAAATCAAGACAAGATTAGTTTCTTCGCATCTCTACAAAACTCGATCAAGGTTGCTCAAACAATCATCAAAAGAAGATCCGTAAACGGAAAAAAAATTCATGAAAACCTGAACAATCCTTTCACAAAAATCAAAGAATATAGCAGTCATACATGTTTGAAAGGTAGCAGGTGCATTGCATAAACCAAAAGGCATACATCTATAAGCAAAGGTACCAAAAGGGTTGGTAAAAGTGGTCTTCTCTTGGTCTTCTTTTCACACAGGTATTTGAGAGAAACCAGAATAACCATCTAGGAAGCAGAAATGTGTGTGTTTGGATAGTCTTTCTAGCATTTGATCAATAAAAGGTAGAGAGTAATTATCTTTTCTAGTAGCTTTATTCAATTTCCTAAAATTAATTACCATTCTATATCCTGTAACAATTCTCTATGGGATCAATTCATTTTTATCATTAGGAACTACGGTAATACCTCCTTTCTTAGGGACACAATGAACGGGACTAACCCATCTACTGTCAGCAATAGGGTAAATGATACCTGCCTCCAGAAGCTTTAATATTTCATTTGTTACCACTTCCCTCATTTTAGGATTTAACTGTCATTGGTGATCAACAACTCGTTTAGCATCGGGCTCCATTTTAATTTTATGCTAACATAGGATTTAACACAATCAAACTTAAGGTTCATACCTAACTCCTTGCCTTCATCGAGTTCCCAATCTTCAGGGTTGCGTTTAATTCTTTCCAATAAATTCCATTTGAATTCAATATCTTTCTTCATGTAGGAACCAGCACAAGAAGTGTCGAGCATGGATTTATCATTACGAGAAAGTCGAGCATAGAAATTCTGAATAATAATTTCTCTCGAGAGCTCATGATTGGGGCATGAATATAACATTGACTTAAGCCTCCCCCAAGCTTGAGCAATTCTTTCTCCTTAACGAGGCCAAAAATTATAAATATAATTCTGATCATGATGAACTAGATGCATAGGATAGAACTTCTAATGAAATTCCATTTTCAATCGGATGTAGCTCCATGATCCAATAGCATCACATAGCCCATACCATGTCAATGCCTTCTCCTTCAAAGATAAAGGAAATACCTTCTTCTTGACGTGATCCTCGGGTAGACCTGCAAGCTTAAATAATCCACAAACTTCATCCACATAGATTAGATGCAAATCAGGATGTAGTGTTCCATCTCTTGCATAAGGATTAGCTAGCAGTTTCTCTATCATACCCGAAGGAATTTCATAATAAATATTTTAAGTAGGTTTAGTAGGTTGAGGGACAACTCTTTGTGTTTTCGGTCTAGGTGAATATACCCCGAACAAGCCCCTCAAAGGATTACTTTCCATAGTAACAAGTAACAGTAAATTTCGGCACACTATATAAATTTTTCCTTACCAGATTCCACTTACCAAAGGCGCTTCACTCCCTGGCAACGGTGCCAGAAAAGAATATTGATGACCCACAAGTATAGGGGATCTATCATAGTCCTTTCGATAAGTAAGAGTGTCGAACCCAACAAGGAGCAGAAGGAAATGACAAGTGGTTTCCAGTAAGGTATTCTCTGCAAGCAGTCAAGCACTGAAATTATCGGTAACAGGTAGTTTTGTGATAAGATAATTCGTAACGAGTAACCAGTAAAAAGTGTAGAAAAGGTGAAGCAAGGTATCCCAATCCTTTTTGTACCAAAGTACAGGCATGGACAAACTCTTATATAAAGCAAAGCGCTCCCGAGGACACATGGGGATTTCTGTCAAGCTAGTTTTCATCATGCTCATTCGATTCGTGTTCGTTACTTTGATAATTTGATATGTGGGTGGACCGGTGCTTGCGTGCTTCCCTTACTTGGAAAAACCTCCCACTTATGATTAACCGCTCTCGCAATCATCCACAACTAAGAAAGAAGAATTAAGATAAATCTAATAGTAGCATGAAATGTGTGGATCTAAATAAGCCCCTTACAAAGCAACGCATAAACTAGGGTTTAAGCTTCTGTCACCCTAGCAACCCATCATGTACTTATTACTTCCCAATGCCTTCCCATAGGCCCAAATAATGGTGAAGTGTTATGTAGTCGACGTTCACATAACACCACTAGAGGAGAGACAACATACATCTCATCAAAATATCGAACGAATACCAAATTTACATGATTACTTATAACAAGACTTATCCCATGTCCTCGGGAACAAATGTAACTACTCACAAAGCATGTTCATGTTCATAATAAGAGGAGTATTAATTATCATAAAGGATCTGAACATATGATCTTCCACCAAGTAAACCAACTAGCATCAACTACAAGCAGTAATCAACACTACTAGCAACCCACACGTACCAATCTGAGGGTTGAGACAAAGATCGGATACAAGAGATGAACTAGGGTTTGGAGAGGAGATGGTGCTGGTGAAGATGTTGATGGATATTGACCCCCTCTCGATGAGAGGGTCATTGGTGATGATGATGCCTTCGATTTCCCCCTCCGAGAGGGAAGTTTCCCCGACAAAACAGCCCTGCCGGAGCTCTAGATTGGTTCTGTCCAAGTTCCGCCTCGAGACAGTGGCGCTTCATCCCGAAAGCTTCCTTATGATTTTTTTAGGTCAAAACCCTCCATATAGCAGAAGATGGGCATCGGGGGCCTACCAGGTGGGTCACAAGCCTTCTAGGCGTGGCGAGGGAGTGGCCACGCTTGGCAGGCTTGCCACCTCCTGGTGGGCCCCCTCTGGTATCTGTTTTTGGACTTTTGGAGTTGTGCAGAATAGGTATCTCACAGTTGCTCCTTTTCCAGTCCAGAATTCCAGCTGTCGGCATTCTCCCTCTTCATGTAAACCTTATAAAATAAGAGAGAAAAGGCATAAGTAGTGTACCATAACATGTAATAACAGCCCATAAAGCAATAGATATCAATATAAAAGCATGATGCAGAATGGACGTATCAACATGACCCAGAACACTTTCTGATCAATGATCAATAGCAGAACCATGGACACCCATATTGATCCCTATACCAACACAAATGAATATTTGAGCGAACCTGTAGTTTGCCATGTGCTATTCCTGTTGCTCTGTGATATGATACAAACACTTGAGGTGAGACTTGTCGGCATCCCCATGGATCAACAACTTGTCCACTATGCCAGTTACCTCGTTATCAGTTATGTTCCCTTTTCTCGTTTCTGTGTTTTGACATCCCTGTGATCAAATCACATTGTGTCTGGCCAGACGGTGATGGATACCGTAACACCGAGAGGTCCCTAAGAATATCTCTCCATCGTTGGAGGAGCAAATCCCAATATTGAGCTACCAAGTTACAGATGACGTTTAACAAACCCCAAAGTTCATGAAGCAAGTAAAAAGGAACTCGATACTCTCATGGTCTAAGGAATTATGCAAACATTAACTTTCTCTGTGTTATAAACCCTTTACTTGTGACGAATGTATCTCATAGCATAACATCAATTCGGGTCGATTCAACACAAATGTTCTTCTAACATTGTACCCTCAAAATTACGTGTATAGTCTTGCCCATGACCAGGAAAACAGGATCATCATGCAATAATTGAGCTAGTCTTAGAGGCATAACTAGGAATACATTTTACCATTTCTCAAAAAAATATGTTTCCGTCGGTTACTAGCATCAAACCGGTAGCTCTCTGATAACCCACAAGTATAGGGGATTGCAACAGTTTTTGATGGTAGAGTATTCAACCCAAATTTATAGATTCGACACAAGGGGAGCCAAAGAATTTTTTAGAGTAATAGCAGTTGAGTTGTCAATTCAACCAAACCTGGAGATAAATATCGGCAGCAAAGTGATCAGTAATCACAACAGTTTTCGAGGGTAGAGTATTCAGCCCAAATTTATTGATTTGGCACAAGGGGAGCCAAAGAATATTCTCGAGTATTAGCAGCTGAGTTGTCAATTCAACCACACCTGAAAGACTTAATATCTGTAGCAAAGTATTTAGTACCAAAGTAGTATGGAAGTAACGGTAACGATGGCAAAAGTGACAGTAGCAGTTTTGTAGTGATTGTAACAGTAGCAACGAAAAAGTAATTTAGCAAAGATAAATATGTGAAAAGCTCGTAGGAAATGGATCAGTGATGGATAATTATGTCGGATGGCATTAATCATGCAACAGTTATAACATAGGGTGACACAGAACTAGCTCCAATTCATCAATGTAATGTAGGCATGTATTCCATATATAGTCATATGTGCTTATGGAAAAGAACTTGCATGACATCTTTTGTCCTACCCTCCCGTGGCAGCGTGGTCCTAATGGAAACTAAGGGATATTAAGGCCTCCTTTTAATAGAGAACCGGACCAAAGCATTAGCACTTAGTGAATACATGAACTCCTCAAACTACAGTAATCACCGAAAAGAATCCCAGTTATTGTCACCCTGAGGGATGCGGATCATAACTCGTAATAGGTGTCTACAACTTGCAAGATAGGATCAAGAACATATATATATTCATCAAAACATAATAGGTTCATATCTGAAATCATGGCACTCGGGCCCTAGTGACAAGCATTAAGCATAGCAAAGTCATAGCAACATCAATCTTAGAACATAATGGATACTAGGGATCAAACCCTAACAAAACTAACTCGATTACATGGTAAATCTCATCCAACCCATCACCGTCCAGCAAGCCTAGGATGGAATTACTCACGAACGACAGAGAGCATCATGGGATTGGTAATGAAGGATGGTTGGTGATGACGATGGCGTTGATTTCCCCTCTCCAGAGCCCAAAACGGACTCCAAATCTGGCCTCCCGAGGAAGAACAGGTGGTGGTGGCGGCTCCATATCGTGAAACGTGATGATCTCTTCTCTTTGATTTTTTTCTCCGTGGATGTGAATATATGGAGTTGCAGTTGAGGTCGGTGGAGCTCCAGGGGGGCCACAAGCTTGCTTGGCACGGCCAGGGGGTGGCCGCGCCCCCTGGCTTGTGGCCAATGGGTGGCCCCCCTATGGTTGATTCTTTCGCCAGTATTTTTTATTAATTCCAAAAATAATCTCCGTAAATTTTCAGGTCAATCTGAGAACTTTTATTTCTGCACAAAAATAACACCAAGACAATTCTGATCAAAACAGCGTCAGTCCGGGTTAGTTCTATTCAAATCATGCAAATTAGAGTCCAAAATAAGGGCAAAAGAGTTTGGAAAAGTGGATATGATGGAGACGTATCAACTCCCCCGAGCTTAACCCATTGCTTTTCCTCAAGCAATTCAGTTGATAAACTGAAAGTGATAAAGAAAAACTTTTGGAAACTCTGTTTGATCTTGTTGTTGTAAATATGTCTAAATGATGTTCAGATTTTCAGCAAAGATTATAGACTAACCACGTTCACAATAACATTTAGGTCTCATATTTACTCGTATCAATGGCATAATCAACTAGCGAGCAATGATAATAACTCTCGGATAACAACACTTTTATCAAAACAATCATGATAAAATATGATATAATGGTATCTCGCTAGCCCTTTCTGAGACCGCAAAACATAAATGCAGAGCACCCCTGAAGAACAAGGACTGACTCGACATTGTAATTCATGGTAAAATAGATCCAGTCACACTCATACTCAATATCAATTAATATCAAAGCATACAAATGACAGTGGTGCTCTCTAACTGGTGCCTTTTTATAAGAGGAGGATGACTCAATAGTAAAGTAGAATAGATAGGCCATTCGTAGAGGGAAGCATTGATTTGCAGAGGTGCCAGAGCTCGAGCTTTTAAAACATGGATGAATAATAATTTTGAGCAGTATGCTTTCATTGTCATCATAACGACCAAGAGATTTCACCATATTCCATGCTAGATACATTATAGGTGGTTCCCAAACATAATGATAAAGTTTTTACTCCCCCTCCACCAATCAAACACACTCCACGGCTAGCCGAATCCACGGGTACCATCCATACAGACACAGTCCTGGGGGGGTTGTTTCATTATATTTCGATATGATTTTGAGCATGGAAATGGGCATCACGAATACCAGCCACTTTCCCGTGAATGATAGTGAATCAACACATATCGTGAGAATAACCCACCTAGCATGGAAGATACTGACTGCCCCCAGTCGCTACATGAGCGATTCGGGCATACAAAACAGAATATTATTTGAAGGTTTAGAGTTTGGCACATGCAAATTTACTTGGAACGACAGGTGAATACCGCATATAGGTAGGTATGGTGGACTAAGATGGAACAACTTTGGTTTTAAGAAAGTGGATGCACAAGCAGTATTCTCGCTTAGTACAAGTGAAGGCTAGCAAAAGACTGGGGAGCGACCAACTAGAGAGCAACAACAGTCATCAACATGCTTTGAGATTAACCAACATTGAATGCAAGCATGAGTAGGATATAAATCACCATGAACATAAATATTGTGGAGGCTATGTTGCTTTTTTTCAACTACATGCGTGAACATGTGCCAAGTCAAGCCATTTGAATCATTCAAAGGAGGATACCATCCTATCATACTACATCACAACCATTTTAATATGCATGTTGGCACTCAAGACAAACCATTATCCACTCTTAGCTAATTAAGCATGGCATGAGTAACTATAATCTCTAATTGTCATTGCAAATATGTTTCACCCATAATGAGCTGAATTCGGAACGATGAGCTAATCATATTTACAAAAGCAAAATAGGTCGAGTTCGTACCAGCTTTTCTCCATCTCAATCATTTCATCATATATTGTCATTATTGCCTTTCACTTGTACGATCGAATGGTGTGAATAATAATAAGAGTGCATGTGCATTGGACTAAGTTGGAATCTACAAACAATAACTCAAAGGAGAAGGCAAGATAAAATGGGCTCTCTGATAGATAAATAATAATGCATATGAGAGCCACTCAATATTTTCATTATGGTCTTCTCCTTATGACCCAAAGAAAGAAATTTCAAACAAGAACGAGAAAAACTATTTACACGGGAAAGCTCCCAACAAGCAAAAGAAGAACAAGAAAACTTTTTGGGTTTTCTTTTAATGTTACAACTAAACAGACTAGAAGGTAAAGCTATAACTATTTTTTTGGATTTTCTCAAGGTTAACTAAGCACACAAGAAGAAAGCGGAAAGAAGAAATAAACTACGATGGATGGTACAAAGAAAAAGTATGAGCACCGACTACCAAGATGAGTGTGTGAACATGAATGTAATGTCGATGAGAAATACGTACTCCCCCAAGCTTAGGCTTTTGGACTAAGTTGCTCTAGGGCCATGGCTGAAAATAACCATCTCCTGGATACTTTGGAGGGTCCTAAGGGTTCCACTAGTTGGTGAGCTCCTATGGCTCCCACTGAAAAACTGGATCCGGATACGGATTAAGGGCTGGTGTCGGCTCAGGTGTTGGGGGTTGCAACACACCCCAATATCTATGGATGTCCTCGGGCATAATAGTGTACCTGCCAGAATGAATATCGAACAAAGAAGAAGCAGCCAGACCAATAATCTCACAAGTACCTTGACTAAACACTAAGTTGTAAAGCAGCCTCCTACCATTATTCCTCCTAATAAAATCATGTGTTACCATACTGTCATAGTCTAAATATCTTGTAGGTAGCAGCACTTCCTCTTCCTCGTCAAGCCTAATGGGTATCTTAAAGTGTGTAGCTAGACAAGATGCATAGTCAACTCCGAATATGGGCCCCTTTGAATGGTTTAAGTTCCACCGTTGGGCCACCATAGCGCCCAGACTAAAAGTTCTATCAACAAGTAAAGCGTGGCACGGAATGGCAAGGTCAGGAGCACTAAGTCCTCTACTCTCCCCACGACCAACTAAACATCTCCCCGCAAATAATGAATAATAGCGTAGAACAGGAAAATGTAAACTAGCTGCTCTTGCCTTTGACACCCCTCTCTCTTCCCCCACAGTAGTTGCGGCAATAAATTCCTCCATGTCTCTAGGACGTGGTTCACTGATGCTGCCCTCGTAAGGTATTTTGCAAACATTGCAAAATCAGGAAGTGTCCTTTTCTTAGGCACATCATACAAGTAAAACTCTACTGTGGGAGGATCCTTCCTAGGGTAAAAGTGAAAGTTTTGCATGAAGATATTAGTGAGTAAAAGGTACTAGTCACACTTATCGTTGAGGAAGTCGGTGATGCCTGCATTCTTTGCTAAATGATAGAAATCTTCATAAATTCTGGCCGCCCTCAAGAATGTATCACTTGGCCATTCACATGGGCGAACCTCTGTGGCGCGAGGAAGATTGTATTTGGACTTCTTCTTCACCTCATTTTCATCTTGTTTAGAGCCCCGGCTTGAAGAGCCTCTTAACAATCTCCTCGTCATTTGTTTCTCTGAAATTTTTAGTGACTCAAAATAAGGGTGAACAAAACTTATAGCAACTACTCCCACAAGTGCCTAGAGGCTATATCATATATCAAAACTACTTGGGACCATACAAATTTGACATGCAAGCTCAAGAACAAGGTCACCATAGCAACAAAAATTTGCAATATATAAAGCACTAGAACAAAAACTAATTAGAGCATTGGAGGAGTCACATACCGAAGATCAATCCCCTAAAATAGTTTTGCAATTGGAGCCTTGCACAAGGAGATCAAAAATAGCAACAAAATGAGCTAGAACATGGGTTTGAGCAATGGTGGGATTTTTTTCTAGAGGAAGACGAAGTGGATGGGTGCTGGAATAAGTGAGGGGGACTACGCGGGACCCACAAGCCACCTGGGCACGGCCAGGGGGTGGCCGTGCCCTGTGGGCTCGTGACCCACTGGTGCAACCCCCTGGTATGTACTCGGTGCCAAATATTCCTAAATATTCCAGAAAAAATCATACTACATTTTTAGGGCATTTGAAGAACTTCTATTTTCAGGTCATTTTTCTATTGCAAGGAAAACTCAGAAAACAGAAAAATAATAGCATTTTTACTTTGTCTAATCTAATCAACAGGAAGTAAAAGTTGGGTACAGAAGGTTGTGCCTTCTAAATTCATCCATCTCATGCCCGTCAAAAGGAATTCACTAAGATGAAACCGGAGAATTTTCAAATAACACTAAGTTACCTCAACGGGGACAGGCATGTCCCCTACCATGATTATTTCATATTTATTCTTGGCAATAGCAAGAGGGAATTCAAAATCTCTAATAATAATCAATGAAAATTTTCAATGGAGTTGATACTATGAACTTGAGGTTGTTTCTTCGGAAAGTGTACCGTATGCTCATTACCATTAACATGAAAAGTGACATTGCCCTTGTTGCAATCAATAACAGCCCCTGCAGTATTCAAAAAGGGTCTACCAAGGATGATCGACATAATGTCGTCCTTGGGAATATCAAGAATAACAAAGTCCGTTAGGATAGTAACATTTGCAACTACAACAGGTACGTCCTCACAAATACCGATGGGTAAAGCAGTTGATTTATCAGCCATTTGCAAAGATATTTCAGTAGGTGTCAATTTATTCAAATCAAGTCTACGATATAAAGAGAAAGGCATAACACTAACACCGGCTCCAAGATCACATAAAGCAGTTTTCACATAGTTTCTCTTAATGGAGCATGGTATAGTTGGTATTCCTCGATCTCCTAATTTCTTTGGTACTCCACCCTTAAAAGTATAATTAGCAAGCATGGTGGAAATCTCAGCTTCCTATATATTTTGTTTATTTGTCACAATATCTTTTATATACTTATCATAAGGAGACATTTTCAGAATATCAGTCAAGCGCATACGCAAAAAGACAGGTCTAATCATTTCAACAAAATGCTCAAAGTCCTCATCATCCTTTTTTTTGGATGGTTTAGGAGAAAGGGCATGGGTTTCTGAACCCATGGTTATCTTTCTTTACCATGCTTCCTAGCAACAAAGTCTCTTTTGTCATATCAGGTTGTAGGTTATCAAGATCAACAGCAGGTTCAATATCCACATCATTATCATTACTAGGTTGAGCATCATAATTAATATTATCACTAGGCTCATGTTCCATTACCAGATTGTGTCTCAGCATCAGAAACAAAAATAACATTTGGGTTTTCACGTGTATCTATAACAGGTGCACTAGCAGCATGCAAAGTTCTATCATCATTCTTTTTCCTCTTATTACTGGAACGACTAGGTGCATCAGCATTAATTCCCTAAGAATCTTGCTCAATTCTCTTAGGATGGCCCTTAGGATACAAAGATTCCTGAGTCTTTTACCACCTCTAGCCACAACTCTAACAGAATGATCATTGTTCTTACTATTCATCTCATTAAGCAAATCATTTTGTGCCTTAAGTACTTGTTATACTTGAGTAGTTACCATGGAAGCATGTTTACTAATAAGTTGAATATCATTCATAGGTGTACTCATATAATCACCTAAGCAATCAAGCATGTAAGCATTATGTTTCAATTGTCTACTAACATAAGCATTGACATTTTCTTGCTTAACAATAAAGTTATCAAACTCATCCAAGCATTGGCTAGCAGACTTATTATAAGGAATATCATCTTCATCAAATCTACAGAGAGAATTTACCTCTACTACCTGTGTCGGGTTATCAATACCATGTATTTCTTCAATGGGTGGTAGATTCTTAACATCTTCAGCTTTAATACCTTTTTCTTTCATAGATTTCTTTGCCTCTGGCATATCTTCAGGACTTATAAATAGAATACCTCTTTTCTTTGGAGTGGGCTTTGGAGGTGGTTCGGGAATAGTCCAATCATTATCATTGCTCAATATATTATTCAATAGTAGTTCAGCTTGTTCAACAGTTCGTTCCATGAAAACACAACCAGCACAACTATCTAGGTGGTCCCTAGAAGCATAGGCTAGTCCATTATAAAAGGTATAAAGTATTTCGTTTTTCTTGAGAGGATGATTAGGCAAAGCATTAAGTAATTGGAGAAGCCTCCCCCAAGCTTGTGGGAGACTCTCCTCTTTAATTTGCACAAAGTTAAATATTTCCTGCAAGGCAGCTTGTTTCTTATGGGCAGGAAAATATATTTCGGAGAAGTAATATATCATATCCTGGGGACTACGCACACAACCAGGAGAAAGAAAATTAAACCATATCTTAGCATCACCTTTTAATGAGAAAGGAAACAACTTAAGAATATAGTAATAACAAAGTTTTCCTCATGAGTAAATAGGGTGGCTATATCATTCAATTTAGTAAGATGTGCCACAATAGTTTCAGATTCATAACCATGGAAAGGATCAGATTCAACCAAAGTAATTAACTCAGGATGGACAGAGAATTCATAATCCTTATCAGTAACAAATATAGGTGAAGTAGCAAACTTAGGATCATATTGCATTCTAGCATTCAAAGATTTTTCCTTCCACTTGCATAGCAATTTCTTAAGATCATATATATCCTTGCAAGCAAGAAAGTCCCTAGCTATCTCTCCTTCCATAACATAACCCTTAGGTATATTAGGAAATTCATATCTAGGAGAGCTAGGTCTAACAGGTGTCTCATAGTGTTCAGTTTCAATAATTTCATCAGTTTTAGAAATATCATCAGTTTTGGGATTGCTCTAGCAATTTGTTAGTCAAAAAAATCACCTAGTGGCACAAAATTATAAAAAAAGTTCTTCATCAAAAGTATCATCATAAGCATCATGCATAGCAGAAGTGGCATCATCAATTACTTGCGACATATCAGAATCCATAGCAGGTGGTGGTGTCGCAAATTTAGGGGATCGCAACAGTTTTCGAAGGTAGAGTATTCAGCCCAAATTTATTGATTCGACACAAGGGGAGCCAAAGAATATTCTCGAGTATTAGCAGCTGAGTTGTCAATTCAACCACACCTGAAATACTTAATATCTGCTGAAAAGTATTTAGTAGCAAAGTAGTATGGAAGTAACAGTAACGATGGCAAAAGTGACAGTAGCAGTTTTGTAGTGATTGTAATAGTAGTAACAGAAAAGTAACTTAGAAAAGATCAATATGTGAAAAGCTTGTAGGCAATGGATCGGTGTTGGATAATTATGTCGGATGGCATTCATCATGCAACAGTTATAACATAGGGTGACACAGAACTAGCTCCAATTCATCAATGGAATGTAGGCATGTATTCTATATATAGTCATACGTGCTTATGGAAAAGAACTTGCATGAAATCTTTTGTCCTACCCTCCCGTGGTAGTGGGGTCCTTTTAATAGAGAACCGGACCAAAGAATTAGCACTTAGTGAATACATGAACTCCTCAAACTACGGTAATCACCAGAAAGAATCCCAACTTTTATCACTGTGGGGGAAGCGGATCATAACTCGTAATAGGTGTCTACAACTTGCAAGATAGGATCAAGAACACATATATATTCATGAAAACATAATAGGTTTAGATCTGAAATCATGGCACTTGGGCCCTAGTGACAAGCATTAAGCATAGCAAAGTCATAGCAACATCAATCCGAGAACATGGTGGATACTAGGGATCAAGCCCTAACAAAACTAACTCTATTACATGGTAAATCTCATGCAACCCATCATCGTCTAGCAAGCCTCTGATGGAATTACTCACGAACGGCGAAGAGCATCATGGGATTGGTGATGAAGGATGGTTGGTGATGACGATGGCGTCAATTTCCCCTCTCCGGAGCCCAAAACGGACTCCAGATCTGGCCTCCGGATGAAGAACAGGTGGTGGCGGTGGCTCCGTATCGTGAAACATGATGATCTCTTCTCTCTTATTTTTTTCTCCGCGGATGTGAATATATGGAGCTGGAATTAAGGTCGGTGGAGCTCCAGGGGGGCCACAAGCCTGGTAGGCGTGGCCAGGGGGTGGTCGCGCCCCCTGGCTTGTGGACAATGGGTGCCCCCCTCCGGTTGATTCTTTCACTAGTATTTTTATTAATTCCAAAAATAATCTCCGTAAATTTTCAGATCAATCCAAGAAATTTTATTTCTGCACAAAAATAACACTAAGGCAATTCTGTTGAAAACAGTGTCCGTCCGGGTTAGTTCTATTCAAATCATGCAAATTAGAGTCCAAAACAAGGGCAAAAGTGTTTGGAAAAGTGGATATGATGGAGACGTATCAATCAGCAGCACAGTAATATGATAGGTTGATAGCGGTAGTAACAGTAACAGTAGCGATAACAATAGCAGTGATAGTTTTGTAGCAAGTGTAACAGTAGGAACAATAGTCGTAACTTAGCAAGAACAATAAGTGGAAACCTTGTAGGCACTGGATCGGTGTATTCGTTGGATGATATTCATCATATAATAGTCATAACCTAGGGTAACACAGAACTAGCTCCAGTTCGTCAATGTAATGTAGGCATGTATTCTGTATATAGTCAGACGTGCTTATGGAAAAGAACTTGCATGACATCTTTTGTCCTACCCTCCCGTGGCAGTGGGGTCCATAAGGAAACTAAGGGATATTAAGGCCTCCTTTTAATAGAGAACCGGAACAAAGCATTAACACTTAGTGAATACATGAACTCCTCAAACTACGGTCATCACCGTGAAGTATCCCAAATATTTCACTATGGGGTTGACGGATCATAACATGTAATAGGTGCATATGACTGGGCAAGATCGGATCAAGAACATAGATATAATGATGATAACATAAACAGTTCGGATCTGAAATCATGACACTCGGGCCCTAGTGACAAGCGTTAAGCATGGCAAAGTCATAGCAACATCAATCTTAGAACATAGTGGATACTAGGGATCAAGCCCTAATAAAACTAACTCGATTACATGATGAATCTCATCCAACTCCTCACCGAGCAGTAAGCCTACGAAGTAATTACTCACTCTCGGTGGGGAGCAACATGGAATTGGCGATGGAGAAGGGCTGATGATGATGATGACCGAAGATTCCCCTCTCCGGAGCACCAAACGAACTCCAGATCTGGCCTCTCGATGAAGAACAGGAGGTGGCGGCTGCTCCGTATCCTAAAACGCGATGAAACTGTCTCTCTGAATTTTTTTCTCAGAATTTAGAAATTTATAGCACTGGAATTAGGGTAGGAGGGCCCATGAGGTGGGCACGCTCCACCAGGCCGCGCCACAGGGGTCTGGCGCGCCCTGGTGGAGGGTGGCCACCCTGAGCCCCCTCTCTGGTGGCTTATGGCTCCAAAATTCCTCATATATTCCAAAAACAATCTCCAAAAAAATTCATTCCAATCCGAGAACTTTTATTTCTACATAAAAAACAACACCATGGTAGTTCTGCTGAAATCAGCGTCAGTCCGGGTTAGTTTCATGCAAATTAGAGTCCAAAACAAGAGAAAAAGTGTTAGGAAAAGTAGATACGTTGGAGACGTATCACTCTCTCATGATTAATTTGTGTTTGCGTTAGCCCTAAAACAAATCTGTAATTGTGATCCTTGTGCCGCAGCCGCCCTTCGCCCATGCTACCCTCCTGCCCTCAAGCTATAAAAAATAATATGAATCATATATCGGCGCCACGACAATGATCTGTTGATGCCTCATGGCTGCACTTTTTTTAGAAAAGGAGGATGACCCCTGGCCTCTGCATCTGGGAGATGCATACGGTCACTTTATTGATTATTCTCGAGGACCTTACAAAGTATTACAACAATATGCCTGAATCCAACATCTTGGCAAAAAGTGACGCTACTCTTGTCCATATGATGAAGGGGTGCTAGTTGGGCCACTACCCAGACCACTCACCTAAGCCTAACATCAAAAGCCGGAAGCCCCAGTCGAGCTACATATTGGGTCTAGGGCACAAACCGGTCACACGCACTCGTGTGCTGTCGCCGCCATCTTCCACCGGTTTGTCTTTAGAGTAGATATTGAGGCTTCTACCTTGTCTAGCCACTCTGCCATCGACGTCACCATGATGCTAGACAGCTACCTCCTCCTACGCGAGTCCATCTCCACGCATCGGACGCCGAGTCTCCACAGCGCCATGCCGCCAATATCCGCCGCCATCAATGTGTGAGATGAAGCACCGCTCCACCATCCCTCCAGCCAGCACTTGCTCCAAAACGATGCCCCTAAGAGGGAAAGCGATAAAACGCCATCATCGTCCGATCCAAGAAGACCTAGATCTAGGATTTTCCCCGGAGCATCCCGAGCCTGATGACGCAAACTGCAACAGGCAGTTGCTCCACCAAACAAGCGCCGCCGACGCCGCAGCCTCCAAGATGAAGCTGGCTAAAATGCGCGACACCGAACTGCCGCCACCTCCACCGCCACTTGAGCAGCCCCCGAGCAATGCCTTCAGGAAGGAGCATGCCACCGCGGTTTCATCGTCGCTTGGAACAGGGGAATCTGAGGTTTTCACCTGAGCTCCTGGGAGGGGTGGAAGGAAGGGGGTCCTCTTCGAAGCCTCCAACAAGGGGAGCAACACCCAAAGGCGCTGCCTTCAGAGTGGCCGCCACACCGGCCAAGGGATTCTCTCGGAACCCTTCCAGCCACCGGATCTGCAAGGCCAGCACCCAAGAACATCGAGAAGCCATCAAGGGCCGGATCCGTTACAGATCGGAGTAGATCGGGGTCGAGGACGAGCATCTCCATGGCCACCAGCATCCAGCGAGAACCGCCGCCGCAGCCGCCACCCACCACCTTCCCGCCAACCACACGGCCACCAAGACCCGCCGACCAAGCATGGGAGGCCGAGACCGCGTCTGCAGGACTGGATCCGTGATGGATCCATGCCCGCGTAGCCGCCCCGAAGCCAACCCCTCGCGCAGCCGCCACGACCTGGCCGCCCGCTCGCTCCGCCGTCTGACCGCCGCACCGCCGACGCGCCCTCACCACATTAGCATCAAGACTCCGTAGCGCCACCGCATCTCGTGCTATAGCCACATGCCGGGAGGGGAAGAAGGTCACCGCCGTCGGCGCCTTCTGGTGGCTGCGAGGGTAGGGGATGGTGTAGGAGGCGGGCGCGGGGTGGGGGCTAGGGTTCCCCCGCCGCCGCCCGCAAGAGTGACGCGAGGGACGGGGGGACGCGAGGAGACGTGAGAGACGGGGTGTCCTCAGGACTTAGAGTGGAACACGCTGCACTTTTGACTCATTCCCCAACCATCAATTAGACAACTTGCCAAGGTTAGAATTATCTATATACTATCTACTACAACGAACATCTCTCACTTTTGATCTTGCATGACAAAAATACTACTAATGACATCTCTCCAATTTGATCATGGGTGTCAAATTATTAATCTCAGATTTTATATTTTTTGGTTTTCTGACATGCAATGCTAATTGGGGATTTGTAATTTAGAACAGAAAAGCGTCGCCCAAATGGCATAGAGATGAATTCCTTTTTTAAGCATTTTGCTTTGAGTTCTCGAAGTAAAATCATTCTAGATGACCGCACTACATGATGATGTATGCCGAAAGAAAATTAGCAAAAATCTCTTGTGATAAAATAAAAATTAGCATATTGGCGGTCATAGAGGCAAATTTATGCTAATTCATTTTTTTTTGGAACAAACCAATACAAATTGTATAGTGGTTTCTTCAAATGAAGCAAAATATTATTATAGTTATTTTTTGCACTAAAATTTTTACTAGCTTCGTTTTGCCCTCCCCTCACCCAAATCCTGGCTCCGCCCCTGAAAACAACATTGTGTTTAATGGTGTGTGTTGAAGCAGATATGGTCGTTGCTTTTAAGCACAGCCAAAAAATGCCGCCTACCATTCAAGGATCACATGCTGGAGAAGGTGGATGCCTTCTGCGTCCACGTCCAAAAACTGCTAAGGAAACCTCACCTGGTCGAATGGAGAAGATAGCTAAGAGATATTTTCTCCGCTAGCGTCCAGTCAGATGATGCACTGGAGCCTTAGCCGTCTACCCCTCCCAAGAGCCGTGCCCCTTGGTGCCAACTCGACAAAGCGCTCGACAGGCGGCCAACCCTTCCACCGTGTCGGTGGCCCAACGCGCGTCTCTCCGCATCGTCAAGGAGTTGGGCCTGCTGGGGCCAAAGGAGATGATGACAACTGAGGTGGCGGAAGCTCTCCTGCGCCGCTTCGACGAGCCGCTCACTGATGCTGACATTGCGGTCATCGCCAAGCTTACGCGTCTGGACGCCGACGCCCTGAAGATCGCGGTCGGCATGGCTAGACCCGATGGAGCTGCCGAGGAGGTCATAGTTTAGTTATGTTAGCTCCCCCTGTTTTCCTGCTCCGGTGGCGATCGACGATGAGTCGGTTTAAGTTAGGTTTGTTTTCACTCTGTAGTAGGAGGTGGTTAGCTTGACGCCGGCGTGTCTTGGGGCCTATTGGTGGACGCCGGCGTGCCCCTGTTAGGAAGGAGGTGTATCCCTTGGGCCTGAGGCCGATTAGTGTTTCCAGTTACCGGAGCTACACTCGTTTCCCCCATGAATGACAAACTCCTCCCGATCATGTGTTGGAACGTGCGCGGGCTCAACCACCCCGCGAAGCGTGCTTCCGTCTGCGAGATCGCCACAGCCCATCGCGTTGCGATCCTGTGTTTGCAAGAGACGAAAATCGATGTCTGGTCTCCTAGCCTAGTACGGGAAATTGGCGTCACTTCCCTGACAGACTGCATTGCTTTGCTGGCGATTGGCGCAAGTGGAGAGGCGGAGATCCTCTGGAACAGAGACCTCGCCACTGTTAGTTCCCACGCCATTGGCGCCTTTGCAATCACGGCAAAAGTAACCATGCTTGGCCAGCCCCAAAGTTTCTGGTTCTGCTCTGTCTACGGACCAGCAGACGACGCCAGGAAAGACAGCTTCACCCTGGATCTCGGCCGCACGGCTCCGCCAACATCCGAGCCCTGGCTAATCAACGAAGATTTCAACCTCATCCATGAGGCGCATGACAAAAATAACCTCAACCTTAACCGTAGGCTCATGGGTAGATTTAGATCAGCCATCAACGCAACCGGCCTGAAAGAGATAAAATGCAAAAATCGTCGATACACTTGGAGTAATGAACGTCAAGATCCCACCCTAGTCAGCATAGACAAATTTTCTGCAACCAAGCCTGGGAATCACTTTTCCCCCACTTTGCACTGATGGCGGCATCCATAGCTACGTCTGATCACTGCCCGCTGATCCTTGCTGACACAAGCGCACCGCCGTGCCGTGCGAGCTTCAGGTTCGAAAATTTCTGGCCTCGTTTCCCCCATTTCTAGGAAACGGTGGCGAATGCCTGGAACAGACCAATGCAGTCCTCTTGTGCTTTTCAACGCCTCCATACAAAGATGGAGCGCATGGTGCGAGACTTGAAGATCTGGAGCAAATCACTCTTCAGCGATGCTAAATTTCAGTTCCATATAGCAGCAAAAATAGTGTTCCGTCTAGATGTAGCTCAGGAATCGCGGTGACTGACAGATGCTGAGTTCAATCTTAGGAAACTACTGAAGCTTCACATCTTGGGCCTTGCGGCGATCGAGCGCGCCGGAAACGGCAGGCTTCTCGCTTGACCTGGCTCCGTGCGGGCGATGCGGGAACCAAATTTTTCCACGCAAAGATGAGATCGCGTAGACGGAAAAACTACATCCACACTCTGAAGGTGGGAGACGCGGTTGTCACGGCGCACGAAGAAAAAGAAGCTGCCATCTATCACCACTTCAACGACAACATAGGGTCCAAGGCGGCTAGATCGATCGGCATCAACTGGCAGCTCCTGGAGATGCCCACGGTCCAAGGTGGAGGCCTCGACAACCCGTTTTCTGAAGAAGAAATCTGGGAGGCGATCAAAGCTTCGCCGTCAGAAAAGGCCCCTGGCCCCGACGGCTTCACCGGCACTTTCTTCAGAACCTGTTGTCCGCTGATCAAGACGGATGTCCTGCAAGCCTTCAACAAATTTTACCATCTCGCGGGGGGAGGTTTCAACAATCTAAACACCACCACAGTAGCTCTCATTCCAAAAAAAGATGGTGCAGAAAAGGTCCAAGATTTCAAACCAATTAGCCTGATACACTCAATCGCAAAACTGATTGCAAAAGTGCTCTCCATGAGACTGTCTTCTGTGATCCACCACATCATCCCGCCTGCGCAATCGGCCTTCTTGAGGTCCAAAAGCACACGGGACAGCTTCCTGTTCGTCCAAAATGCCATCAGATCACTCCATAGAAAGAAGACGTCGGCCCTGCTCTTTAAGCTAGACATAGCCCGGGCTTTTGACAACGTTTCTTGGGAATATTTGTTAGAGTTGTTGCAAGTTCTTGGGTTCCTAGTGCGCTGGCACGACTGGACTGTGATGCTTCTCGCCATGGCATCATCATCTTTCTTGCTAAATGGCACCATAGGGCAGCAGATTCGCCACCGTAAGGGACTACGACAGGGTGACCCGCTTTCACCGCTCCTCTTCATCATCGCCATTGATCCTCTCCATAGGCTGCTACAGCAAGCAACTGAGTTAGAACTGCTCGCCCCTTTGCCTGGCAGAGACATCTCCCTCCGAGTCAGCCTCTATGCTGATGACGTTGTAATCTTCGCCAACCCGGAGAAAACGGTGGTCGACGCCCTACTTGACATTCTTCGAGACTTTGGGTAGGCAATAGGACTGCAAGTAAACCTCTCAAAATCAACGGTCACCCCTATCCGCTGTGATGAGATCAACCTGCAAGAGATTTTGATCAACTTTGGTGGGGCAACAGTGGGGTTTCCCCTGAAATACCTAGGCCTCCCGCTAACCCTCACAAGGCTGTGTCTAGTTCACATATAGTTCATACTTGATCGGATCAGAGCAAGACTTGCGGGATGGAAGGGCAAGCTCATGACCATTGCTGGCAGACAGGTTTTGGTCCGCAGCGTGCTCACGGCACTGCCAACCTTTGCCCTGTTGGTGCTCCGGGCGCCAAAGAAATTTCTTGCTGAGGTCGACAAGGTTTGAAGAAGATTCCTCTGGGCACAAGAAGAAGAACTGAGTGGGGGAAATGCAAAGTCAGCTGGCCTGTGGTTTGCTCTCCAATTGAGAATGGAGGTCTAGACATCTTGGATCTGAACTGCTTCAGTAGGGCACTACGACTGCGGTGGCTCTGGCTGTCCTGGACAAGTCCGGATAGGCCTTGGTTTGGCATGCAGCTGCCATGTGATGAGGGTGACCGAGCTCTGTTCAATGCCTCCACCTCGGTCACGCTAGGAAATGGCGAGATGGCCTCCTTCTGGGACTGTTCATGGACAGGCTCGGGCAACCTGAAGACGGCCTTTCCCACACTCTTCAGACATTCTAGAAGAAAAAACAGATCGGTCAAGCAAGCCCTGACAAACGATACTTGGATACAAGATCTTGCCCATGGAGACACCTAGCACTTTTGGGCTGAAACGATCAGGCTGCACAGGTGGATCCAAGCTGTTGATCTTCGGCTGCAAGAGCATGAAAGAGACAACATCAAGTGGAAGCACGAAGCATCAGGGATGTACACAGCCAGCTCTGCGTATAAGGCCCAATTTCAAGGTCTCATCAAATCAGACCTCAAGAAGATGATCTGGAGCACTTGGGCACCTGCTAGGCTGAAGATCTTCGCTTGGTTGCTGCTCAAGAACAGATTGTGGTGCAACGACCGCCTCCAACGAAGGGGATGGCCAAATGAATACTTCTGCCAATTGTGTGTCCAAAGCTTGGAATCCTCCATGCATTTGTTCTGGCAGTGCCCGCTGTCGACCGCAGTATGGACGGACGCGGTGGGTGGCTACGGCTGCAGCTCGCTCCACCCATCGTAGTGGCAAAGCAAAACCAAGCCAGCTGCCATCATCGCTGAAATGATCAGTGGAGCGCGCCCCGAGCACAAGAAGGCCATCAAAACCACTATCATTCTCATCCTATCTGAGATTTGGAACACAAGAAACGAGTGTACTTTCAGAGGCAAAGTGGCAACACGGGCAGACATCAATGCAACCATCAGGCGAACTATTGAATTTTGGCGCCAAGCGGGAGCAACGTTTTTGGAGCACCCATTTTGGGACCCTCCGTGAGATAGTAGCCTAGACAGCATAGAGGTTGTAGTTTTCTCATTTTTTTTAGCTCCTTTTGATCTCCGGATCAGAACCCACCCTTTGTATTGCCATCTGCTCCCTGCTATCAATCTAATCAAGCCAACAATCAGCTGGATCTTTCAAAAAAAAAACTCTGGATGGCCTAGGATCCCCTGAAATTCTGCTCCTCCAGCTTGCACCCCTTGTTGGTTGATCAAAAAATCTTATGTTTCCCTTGCACTTGGCGTATCCAGCTCTCTAATTCCGGACCATGAAGACATTTCTTGGAGTTGCACTTGTCTTTATCTTTGTCTGTCGTTTTTGGTCCTGGTTGGCAACTGTAAAACTGGTTGGTTTGTTGGGACCTGCTCGCTCAGACTTCTTTCTAACTTTGTAAGTAACGGAGACGAAGAGGTTCTCCGTGTTGATCTAAAAAAATACACATGGAACATTTTTTGATACATGTTGAATAATTTTCAAATACTATCTATTTTCAAATACATGTTTTTAACATTTTTTAATACATGTTAAAATATTTTTCTGCACTTTTTTCTCGTTGAACTTTTTTTAAAGCACACAACGTTTTTTTAACATGGAAGCATTTTTTACATTACATAAACATTTTAAAAAATATCATGTTAGGTAATCTCTAACCATTGACATATCGGTTTCATAGGTTTCTAGTCGTAGCGCGGTTTAGTTTCCTGCCTAGCCATTATGGAGTCGTTGTACCGGCATTGGCATCACATGGCGCCAACACGTGGCATTTTGAGTCGTGTGTGCGTCAGGGAGGTGAGGAGGCGGGGCATATCGGAGGGAACACGGCGCGTTGAGCGTGAAGATGAGGCAAGGACATGCACAGACAGTTTAGTTTCTCGATTCTGCATGTGATAGCACACACATTGCACACCGTCCATTTTTCATTAATTGCATGCACGATAGCACGTACGATTCATCGAGATGAAACTAGTATATGCGATGTAACCCCTCATGACACACGGTTACTAGCAAGGAACCGTGCGCTCGTCATCTCCCGCTGTTTGACTTCTCCAACAGCACATGCGGTGAGCTTTTCATCGCAACCGTTTGGAACCGGGGCACACGGTTCCTCGCTAGCGCGTGCGGTTGGAGGGTCTTAATAGAACAAGACGATGTTCCATGCGTTGCTATGAGAAATATGACAAACATATGCATAAGTAGATGCTAACAAACTAAAACTATTACAGAAAGAAATTTCTAATTGCTCTCAGTTTGTATTTGAAAAACAATAAATCATATGAAGCATTTAATCAAATGATTTATAAAAAGAGAAACTAATGAATTGAAGTAAACAGAGTGCCATTTTAAACAAAAATGTGTAAATTGTTCTACATATATTTATTCTAAACGTCCAATGTACATACCGTTTATGCCCATATAAAAAATAGTGCAACAATTGGTAGATTGGTGCACAAATAATTTCTAATTGCTCTCGATTTGTATTTTAAAAACAATAAATCATATGAAGCATTTGATCAAATGATGTATAAAAAGAGAAACTAATGGACTGAAGTACACAGAGTGCCATTTTAAACAGAAATATGTAAATTGTTCTACATATATTTGTTCTAAGCGTCCAATGTACATACCGTTTATCCCCACATGAAAATAATGAAACAATGGATAGATTAGTGCACAGATAATTTCTAATTGATCTTGGTTTGTATTTGAAAAGCAATAAATCATATGAAGCATTTGATCAAATGATGTATAAAAAGAGAAACTAATGGATTAAAGTAAACAGAGTGCCATTTTAAACAAAAATGTGTAAATTGTTCTACATATATTTGTTCTAAGCATCCAATGTACATACCGTTTATGCGCATATAAAAAATAGTGAAACAATGGGTAGATTAGTGCATAAATTGTAACTTATGACCACATGCATGACTTGATGATGTGACATGGTTACATGAAGAGGGAAAATAAGTACTTACCGCCACATGCATGACTTGATGATGTGGCATGGTTGAATGAGAAGAAAAAATAAATAATGAATTGTAACTATTTAAGAATAGAAGATGCATATGCACTAGTAATCAATTCTAAAGATGCAATAAAGGAGCATTCGCTCGGGCACCCGTGTTGTGCGCGAGTAAAACGCAGCAACGAATCTGCCTCGAGCAACACAAAATCTCATCGCAAATGAGCAAGTTAGGAGAATTGAGATGTGACCCACATAAGAAGAGCATGTGATGTACTTTGACAAAATGAGCAAAAGGCCACCAACAAACAAAAGTACGTAACAGCTCTACCTGTACCCAGCATAGATGGAACAAACCTAATCGCCTCATGTTAGGTACGATGATCACCAACAACCGGATTGGAGTATGGACCTCCACACGCCGCTAGCTTGCTCTCTAATTGTCCGGCCCTCTTGGTCTACTCAGGGTCCAGTCGATGTAACTGCAGCACAGAAGCTTATCTCCAGAGTTTCCAGCCGCATTTCACTGTGCCGCCTTGATATCTCTCTCCCTTGCTATAAGATCAGCAAATAGGATGTATCCACCTCAAAGGTTTTGCTTCTACAAAACGATTAGGTCATTACGAGTTACTACAGTACTAGTTAGGCCTGTTAACATCTGAAGGTACTGACTTGGAGATGTCCTTATCCGCAAGGTAGGTACCCTTGAACGACCGATCGATGAACCGAGACGGCACTCGCCAAACAGATGTACAACTGCACCACCGTTACTACCACCTTACAGCTGATCTGACACAACAATCGTACGAAGGCTGGCCGAACTTAACGATGCGTACACGTACGTGTATTAATTCTTCTTCAAAAAGATCGCAAATAATTTCTGATATGGCAGTTTTGCTCGCAGTGTTAAGCTAGCAGTTATTTAAAGCAACTCCAATCCGGACAACTCAAACGGACGTGTGGTTTGTCTTTTTTTATCCGTTTGCATCGACATGTTTCGTCCTGTTTTTTGTTTGTATTGGTCATGCGTCCAACGCGACAATCCATGTTTCGTTCACGCGGCCGGCTTGTGTCCATTTTTTACTTGTTTTGTCACATATGTATAAAATTTGACCATAG
Source organism: Hordeum marinum (assembly GCA_022496015.1). Taxonomy (NCBI): domain Eukaryota; kingdom Viridiplantae; phylum Streptophyta; class Magnoliopsida; order Poales; family Poaceae; genus Hordeum; species Hordeum marinum. Next base: position 119,975,450 of record CM039678.1, read on the forward strand.
ATTAACATAATTCAATAAAAATATAAATAGTGCATAGTTCAATAATCACATAAATATCTCATAATTTACAAGACAAACAAACACTAAATTGTCTTAAATACATTCAAAAGAAAAGATGGCAGATACATCTATTGATTGGTAACATGAACTCACATATGCTCAACCTAATCATTTTGCAGCTGCATGTGAATTTTCTAATCACGCATCTAATGACGGAACTTGGTACTGTGCAAACGTTGCCGCTCCTCCATGCTCAGGCACAACATTGTCACCCTGAAACTGAAACCCTTGATCGTAGAGACGGAGCATTCATCCTCTACAATCATGTTATGCATGATCACACAAACAGTCATCACCTCTCAAAGTTTATGTGTGCTCCAAGTTCTTGCAGGATACCGAACAATGCCCCGTTGAGATTGCTGAACACCAAAGGCACGCTTCACATTCTTCCTAGCACTCTCTTGCTCTTAGACAAATCTCTTTCTCGTCTCTCCTGCAGGGTTGGGATTGTCTTGACAGGAGTAGATCGTTATGGATAGATATCGTCAGCTAGATAGTATTCATTGTTGTAGTGGTGGCCATTGATCTCAACATTGACCTCAGGGAAATTGCCTCTGCCATCCTAGCAAACACCAGAGAGCGCTGGAGCACATTGATATTGTTGTGAGATCTGATCATGTCGAAGAAAGAGTGTCAAATCGAGAGATCTTGCGAAGCAAGGCCTCAAGTATGATAGTGCAAGCTCGGACATGGCCCTTATACTGCCCCTGCCAAGCGAAAGGATAGTTTTTCTACTTCCAGTGCATATAATCTATGCTACCAAGCATCTCCGAGAACCCCCTGCTGGCATTCATCGCCAACAGTCGGACAGTATCATCAGCATTTAGCTCTCTCGAGTACTCCAACCCAAATAAAGCTATGACAGGCCTGCAAAACCTATACATGGACTCAAGGCAGGTGGACTCACTCATCCGGACATACTCATCAATGAGGTCACCGGAAACTCCGTATGCAAGCATCCGAATGGCAACAGTGCATTTCTGATAAGAGGAGAAGCTAATATTTCCAAGGGCATCCGTCTTGCACTCAAAATAGTTGTCGTGCCCCATCACCCCCTGTCGAATACGATTGAACACATGCCTAGCCATACGAAAACGACGCCGAAACATGTAATGTTTGAAGAGCGGGTTGGGATTCTCGAAGTAGTCCTTCTAGAGTAGGAAATGGCCACCCTCCCGGTTGCGATTCAACGCCGATGTGTACCCTAGTATCGAGCCCCTAAACATCGGCCGCTGCCTACTTAGGTGGTCATGGACGACTAATGCAGCTACCACGATCTCCTCATCATCGAATGAAGAATCGTCTGAAACGCAAAGAACGTTGTAGAAAGAGAACTCGTCGTTGGAGTCCATTTGTACCCTGCGAGCAAACCGTCGAACAGCTTGCGAGCGTCATGGAAGAAACTGGCCGGTGAAGAGCCTCGCGCCCCACCGAGACAAGGTAGCGGAACTAGGCGGCAGTGCCGGGAGGGTGAACTATCTATGGATGGATGGTTGACGACGTCGGCGGAATTGGACGGCGGCGGCGGGAGGTGGGGCGGCCGGGTGAGTCGGGGGCGAAGGGAGGAAGAGAAGACAAACCTGTGTGCCACCGACTAGTGGGCCAAGGCGAGAAGGACAGGCGTCGCGCACGTCTGCCCCATGTCCGCGCCAACGCAAATGCGATTCAAATTTGATCCTGAAATGGATTGTGAATAGATAAAAAGGGGCATGCATCAGTTTGGATCGTCGCGTTGGGCCTAGTTTTATGTATACGACGATCCAAACAGACATGCGCAGACGAAATGGGTCGTTCGGTTGAAGTTGCTCTTACAACTTCGTTCTTCTCATATGTAGATGTCCATCGCAAGAATATGGTGAGAAAGATGTCTGAGCTGAAAAGGCTAGCGAACAGAGAAGAAAGTAATTACCCCTGCTAGCTAGTCAAGACTCAAGCATTGGCACTCCGGCAAGCTTTGCGACCACGAAAAACACGCGTCTTTTTTCCTCTCAAGATCGAGAGAAGATATTGCTTCCGCGAAAGCGTTGGAGACCGGTGGTAGACAGCCAGGTAGCTGGTGTAGAGTCATTTCTAAGGCACCCTACATTTGATTGATGTCTAGACGCCGTCGCGGAGGTGTTGGAAAAGGTGGTTCCTACCCCCAACCAACCCCAACGGAAACCACTTCACCAACTCCCAGCTGCCGCGGCGCGCGCACCTTCCCTCACGTCGCCGTCGCTAACCGGTGTACATGCCATGTATATAAGGCCCTGGCCCCTGCAGGCCTCTGCCCATCAATCGATTGCTCCCAACAGAGAAACGCATTGACTGTTTGACACCGGTAGCTAGCTGCTCTCTCGTCTCCGGTTCGGTTGGCTGTGTCGAGCTTGCTGGTAAGATGGGTTCAGTCGGTGACGCGTGTCTGGCCTTGGCCGTCTTGCTCCTTGCGATCACGGCGGCGTCCGCGGCGAAGTACACCGTCGGCGACACCTCCGGCTGGACCACCGGCGCGGACTACACCACCTGGGCCAGCGACAAGAAGATCAAAGTCGGCGACACCCTCGGTTAGTACTTGTACCTGCCGGTCACGTGCTTTCGTAGTACTAGTAGCATTTTCGTCTGGTTTGCCGCGCATTTTTGCTGATGGATGAACGGGCGCGCGCGGCAAAATTTACAGTGTTCAACTACGCCGGCGGGGCGCACAACGTGGCGGAGGTGAGCGCGGCAGACTACGCGTCGTGCTCGGCGGCCAACGCGCTCAGCAGCGACGGCAGCGGCGCCACCACCGTCGCGCTCAAGACCGCGGGGAAGCACTACTTCATCTGCGGCGTCACCGGCCACTGCAGCAACGGCATGAAGCTCGCCGTCGACGTCGCCGCCGCCGCCACCGCCGCCTCGCCGCCCAAGGCGGCCCCGACGACCCCGGACGCCCCCGACACCCCCGACACCACGCCGACGTCCCCGTCCACCCCCGGCGCCACGCCCAAGACCCCCACGACCGTGCTCGCGCCGCCGGCCAAGCAGTCGGAGTCCGGCGCCACCGGGCTCAGGGCCACGGCGCTGGCTGGCCTGGGCGCCGTCGCCGGGCTGGTGGCCGCGGGGCTCTTCTAGGCGGAGCGAGGCCAGGGTGGAGGCAGTGCTGTACGTACGTACGTTAGGTTGCATGTCGTCGATCGGCTCGTCGTGTCAGTCGTTTCTCGTTTGTTGAGGCCATCTTTCTTTTGACGGAGGGGACTAGCTTTTGTTGTGGTTGGCACGGTGGTTGGATACCTTGGATTCTGTGTTGTCATTTTTTTACATCACATTCATATGTCATCGTCGTGTATTTTTGCCTACTTTGTAGTACTGTGCTACGTGAGTGCAGGATCATTTATCTATAGGCAGATTTGCACGTGTGATTACTGAACCATCATTTACATTGTTTATCTTCTCATAAAATTCATTCAAGTGGCGCATGAAACATGTCCCAATCCGTTGTTGTTGAAGAGGTTTCTTTTACCAGTTGACAATGACAACCGATTTCACCATAGATCTTGGATGGTTGGCTACCAAGACGCCCGACATAGTGCAAAGACCCTCGCCTTAGGCTACTTCCAAATATTCAATGCAGTAAGCATAATCAAAGAAGACCAATCGAGAAGAAAAAAAATCAAACCAAATTCAGTCTGCACAAAAGACAAATCCAGCTATGAAAAACAATTACCCCCCCCCCCCTCCGCATCATTGTGATACACACAATCATTCGTATTAATTATTAAACAAAGCACAAAACAAAGGTAATCACACCAAACAATTACGTACAGTATACTATGAAATTAACATCTATGGCTAAGTCGACTTCCAGACACTACTCACACCTAGATTTGTCTTCTTTGTTCTCCATGTATATATCAAACTGGATTTGAAGGTTTATAGAATCATAAACACGGTAGCACCCATACTGCTTATAGCACTAGAACTCTCCGAAAGGAAATCACAATCAGTCAAATACGCGCCAGACGGCCTTGGGATTCTAGAAACTGTGATTGTCCAGAGTCCATTGTAGACGTTGTCTGACAGCATGTATCAAGCAGCAAGTAGTAACATATTTAGTTCACCAATCAAGGAATTGGCAAATATATCCACAAGAGAATGAAAAAATGAAGGAAAATAACAACTCGGTAGATTCTAGCACAAATGAGTAATGATATATACATGCTTTGAAAGTCGGCGCTACCAAATTGTTAAAGATTTTGAAGACAGCAGGTAAAACAATATGAAGTATACATCTTCAAACTTAGCACTCCATTTATGTTCGAACCAACAGACGAGATTGACATTGATTCAATGAAACAGCCCGATTTCAATGAGTTGGTTTGTTGCAATTTGAGCGCAAAAATTCATAAAGTGTGATCCTCATCGGAGTGGTAAGCAATGACCATTACATGTATTTTTGGCATATCTGATACAACTACGAAAAGATGATTAAAACTGGTGCCATACCAAAACAAAAACATAAGCCAAAACAAGTAGACCACGCTCCACCACAAATCCTACACAATTAGGAATGTAAATTTGATGCAAACTAAATAGCACAACAGTTCACTGAATCTCACTTATCAAGGGAAAAGCTACACATCAATTGGGCCAGTTAATGATGCATGAGATGATCATGTGCTTTAGCTTATGTATCATGTTCTTCGAGAAACGGCTATTCTTACTTTGTACTTTTAGCTTGCCGTAGTACAAGCCAAAAAAAAAAAACACGCTGACAGATTTGGCGTTAACGCCTTCCTTGTGGCAGTATGCAGGACCATCAAGAAACGCAACATTTGATGATTCAAAACCAGAGTGGATCACCTTATCATATTGCTATGCAGAGCTGCAGATGATACGCGCGTATGCTCATTAGTCTTTGTATTGCTGCATCAGATATTAGTATAGGTAATCCCCAAGCTTGTCAAGGATTTTCACCTCCTCTTTGTCATCTATTAACATGTCAAGACAAACAAAGACATTGGGAACACTGCTTATCACTCTACACACTTCACATAATCTATGACTAGGACAATGCATTTCTTGATGTAAGTATTTCAAGTTAGCAATGAGCCAGATAACAGAAAAATATTGACTCTTCAACTTCGAATAAATATTCAATGGAAAAGTATATCCCAGTTTGCCCTAAAGGCCGTACCCGAGATAATAGGCCAGAACAGCAAAACAAACGAAAGAACACTAAGCAACGCCCATTCAAGTTTTCATTGGTCAAATCTTCAAGAATTTTGAACAAAAACGGTACTAAATCATATTTTAGGATACATTCCTGATCAGGGTTCTCTTGGAAATTGGAGTATAGAGCATTTCCAGCACCATCTATGATTGCAGATATTGTCATGGAGGACTCGATGCATAATATGGCAGCAATGGCATCAAGCCGTGTAACCTCATTTCTGAACATTAGTCTTGCGTGTGCTACAACATGAAAAAATATAGAACTGTGAGAATGAAGCGAGATGTGAATCAGAAACCATATCTGAAAGGGGGGGATATCCACTAGAGATGACAGAACATGCCTTGTGCTAGCCTTATCAAACTCTCAAGCATACGCACAGTTGTCCTCGCTGCACAAAATCATGTTTTTGAGCAGCTGCAAAACTCTCCCAAGGAAAAATATATGTTTTGCTAACCTGCATTATGTGTTCCATCTCTCCGCTGAAGCTGATAATAGCCTGAGAGAACGCTTTCTGCTTCCTTTGTCAGCACCGGATTAAACCGCTGTTTTACATAGTGGATATATCTGTGATTTTAGAATACTCAAGCATCATTATACAGCATTAACAATGACAAAAAAGATCTCGGCAGTAAACATCACAATCAGACAAGCCAAATACACTTGAAAATTTGAGTTCCTTATTATGCATGACCTGACAAAATAGCAATTCCTAAGGCAACAAAAAGGTCTGAACATTAAGTAAAACATAATGAAACACATGTACTTGTCGTTCTGAGCACGTCTCTAAGCTCAACATTGTCATGTTGGATATCTACCTTCTCAAACGGGGGAGTGTCCACTCTTTTATACCCAAAGGTTGGGTGCTTTTTACGACAGTGTCACTGGTCTTGTTTTCTTCTACTTTAGTGCTCTACATAATTTAAAAAAGATAGTGCTTAATAGAGCAGTTTATTCCAGAATGACAGTCTGCTTGTATTATGTGCATCCTTATAGAATTGATAGCGAGGCCCACATCTTGTATATGTTCCAATTATGCAATAGAGAGAAATTTGGCCATTTTCCATGTTTCCAAACAAGCGTGAGCTTATCCAAGAAGCAACACAAGAGACCAAGCTCAACAGAAAAGCAATAAAACCATACCTGAGCTAATATATGAGATGAAATTATACAATCCAACTTAGGGTCCTTTATATCCAAGAGAACAAGAACTATATCAAATCTACTCAACAATGGTCCTGAAAGTGTTGTATTCACGGATAAAGCTGAAAATGGGAAGTGTTCCAAAAAGTTATGCAACTCCTTCAAAGGAATCTATAGAAATTACAACAATTAAAATATTATTAAGCTAATTGCACCATCAAATTATTAACCTTACTAGTGTGCTAATGTGCAGTGTTGAAGACGGTTATGGTATTGTGGTGGTAGCCTATTGTTTATGCCACAATTGGATCGAGCCTCATATGTAACACGGATAAATGACTAAATGTTGAGCTATTATAATATAGAACTGCAGAGTAAATACACGGTGCCTGAAATACTGTGATGTGTACTTTTACTATTAAGTAGCATGTCTATACTGATGTTAAGTGCAGTACATTCATTTGAATCATATTGTCCTTTTGGATTAGTGGCACCAAAGACGGTAGTCCTTGTACTGAGTGTTGTCACCAGTCCAGCCTGAAAAGACAAAAAGTGATAATACCTTACTCAATTGCATGCTAGTGAGTACGAATGGCTCATTAAATGCTGTAATTGTTTTGAGTGAAAGAGGCATGGTACCTTTGCAACGCTTATTGTTTGTTGTTCCATGGCTTCATGTATTGTTGTCCTGTCATGCTCTCGCATACTATTGATGAGAATATTAGATGGAAATTTATACCAGATAAAACATAGAGGTGTAAATCCATGATCTTTATTTTAGCATAAGGCTAAGAGCGCTAAATAATAACATATCATATCTCGCGATAAGCCAATAAAAGAAACTATCCATTTAGCATGGAAAATACACCAAATAAAACAACTGAAATGCAAATACATATTGTCTGGGAGATCACTGTGCTCCTGGATTAGGGCTGGTAGCAGTCACTCAACCGGAGTCCAGGGCTTGAAGCCTCGGCGCTCCAGAGCTATAGGGGTGTCTGCTTGGAAGAGGGGAGGGGAGATAGATTGATGATTATTGTTGTGTCCGTTGTTTCGTAGGCCAAGCATCTTCATACAGAGAGGGGCATCAAAACCGAAGAAAGAAATTAAGCTGATCCAGGGGGATGCTTTCTCAAGATAACAAACTCATTAAAGGTAATAACAGACTTGGACACCAATCCTATCTCTACTCATACCACAAGTAAGCCTGGTGCGCGGCATAATCCTTGCGGTCCCACTGTTTGTACTGCTGACTCTGCATTACAGTGTTTCCACTGTACAGGAGCATGAGAGTAGGCAAGCGGGCATATTGCACAAGTGCTTTTGAAATGGGGCCTGGACTAAGGCATTTCAGCTGTGAAAAGTGAGAGAATTCATATACAGGAGGGAGTCAAAAGTGCTTGTGATGAGCATTTTGAAGCTAATAAGAATTAACTATAATAAGAATAAATGGGCATGCAGTGCAAACTTTTGGACATGCTTTTCGGTGAAATAAGTGGAGGTTGCAGATTATTACCAAGCTATTGGAGATTCGAACAGCGGAGGCTGTTATCAAGTAAAGTGCATGTATCTTAATTTTATTGTCCAAATGAGATAATTCAAGCTAAATATACAAGGATCTGATCCATCAACGAATCTCAAATATGAGTATGTGGCATAAATTTTCATAATAATCCATTCTCAATATTTTCACAGTATCACAACAGATCAGGAACTGGGATCTGTTGAATCTCAGATTAGACACAGGGCACTGATTGTATTAGTGAGTAAAGTACTAGGTAGCAAATTAGCCAGAGAAACAGTCCAACCTATCAAATTCATCTATGCAGCACAAACCACCATCAGCCAGAACAAGGGCACCAGCCTCAAGCATCCACTCACCTATCATTGAATTCAATAGAAAATTGCTACCAAGAAAATTAGTGCCACTTTCAATGAAAAACAACACCAAAAATTCAACACAATGCTGAGAGAGAATGGTAACATGAAACATATATACCTCCATCCTTGACAGCAGTCACAGTCAAACCAGCACTGGTACTTCCAAGACCAGTTGTAATCACAGAACGATTGCTCAATTTAGCAGCAAACTTCAAAAACTGGGATTTACCGGTACCTGGAGTTCATTGAAACACAAATACACAATAGAATTGTCTTGAATGTATATTTACCAATCTTAGATGTGGTACACAAGAGTGACAATTGCAACCTCATAAGCTACACATACTCGTAAATAGACTGTGTGTTAGTTCTCATGCCATCATGTCCATAGGTTCCTTCCAACAATTAAGGGTAAAACAAAATCATATGCCATAGTGGGCTCTAGTTCTATCATAATATGTTTATTGCTTTTGTTTGTCACTTAGTGTGTATGAACATTATCACTTGTGACCGTACATTTACTACTAATCTGCAATCATCAGCTAAAACTAAAATATTTATTGCTAAAAATGTTGGAGTGATGGGATGGTTTGTCTGTCATCCCATCCCTCCACCAACTTCATGACTGGTGGGTAAAAATATGGCATATGATTATTTTTTACGGCTTTAATTATTATTTATAAGTCGCTAAGTTGCCTTGTTATTCTAACTCAAAGCCAATTTCCATGGTCATGATGGAGACTGACCAGTATTAGATTTATTTTAACTGTTTCCGTAGCAGCATGGGGGCATTCAGCTATTGCTTTGAAATATGGAAGTACTTAGACTCTTAGGTACATACTAAACGCAAAAAAAATGTATAATTAAATCTCGTGGCAGGCAGTGGAGGGGTTATCTCTCTCTGGTGCTACTCTCAGTCTAGTTACAATATAAACTTTGCACAAGTCCAAACCCTATTGTCCATGTATACATTTTAAATGGCATATATACTCATCGTATCTCAATAAAACATGTCATTACAAACATTCATACCTGGATCACCAACGAGAAGCATATGTGGTTCGCCACGAATCTTTGTTCCAGAAGCATCAACATGCTGCACTCCACCAATCAATGTAAGAGCAACTGAAATTTAAATATATCATGAATAGTTAAAATGCTAACAGTATTTGACATGAACGCTTAAAAGACAAATTAGTTATTAACTTCTTTCCAGACGAGGCTTAAAACACTACTGAATTACTAACAATATAGCTTACTGACACAAAGTAGCATACCTGCAAGCTTTACCGTGAATAACCCACAAATCTGAGGACAAATGCCTTTCAAGATTTTATTTCTTCCTATGTACACAAAAAACTAATGATCAATAACTTTTAAATGGCAACAAAAAACTCAAGGATGCAATTTGAGATATGGAAAAAATTCGACGAGGCCAAGTTTTTTCGTGGTGAGATTCAAACTGGTCTACAAAACATCAAGGAGGGAGAGACTTCAGAACCTTCTAGTGGAGTAGCTCTGTTTTCTGCCCAGAAAAGCTCAAAATCCTTGATAATTTCCTCAGGGATGTCTATACCAGACTTCAGCTCATTAGTTCTCCTGTATAACACATCACACAGACATTGTTCAAACTTCAGAACCCAGCAACCTTAAAGTGCTGGGCAGATGTTGTCCATGGCGGCATTCAACTAGTTCTGTAGATGATCCGAAAAGGAACTATGGTGCAATGAATGGAAATAAATCATCGACTCGGGTCACAAACTGTGGATGAAGGCTTCCCTTCACATGAGACCATATAACAATGTAGATGTTGACATATCGATTACGTGAAATTCTTTCCATTTTATTTTTCAACAAAAACCCAACATACTGCAACAAAAAACAAAAAATCAACAGCGATTCTAGAATTTTTTTGAAGTTGCAACAACTTCACAAATGTGAAAAAACTACCATTACTACTTTCCAGAGCTGAAGTTGGAAAAGAGCAATACTCCGTCCATTTCTTTACTTCGCATATTAGTTTTATCTCAGGTAACACATTGTAAAGTTTGACCAAGTTTATATTAAAAAATATATCAACATCTATAATACCACATAAATACAATATGAAAAAAGCACTCCATGCTCAGTCTAATGATATTGATTTGGTATTATGGATGTTGTTGTTTTTTTTCTTATAGAATTGGTCAAACTTCAGAAAGTTTGGCTTAAGACAAGACTAATATGCGAAGTAAAAAGAAACGGAGGGGTTAGTTAGCCTTATCAATTACCTCACATAATTGGCAATAAACATAGGATCAAGGTTGCAACGCACATCCTTAACATCAGAGGACCACTTTGCAGATAATATACCCGTAACAATGACGTCATCTGAAGAAAGAACACACTTGTTGAATATCAACGTAACAGAACAGCGAAATCAACAATAGATGGACATTTAGATTGCAATTCCAGCATAAGAAACACATCACTTTTCAGCTGGGAACAATGAGAAACCAGCATACAAACTAATCTGGTAAAGCTCCTGATATAAAGATTAAGAACTCTGATCTTTTCAATATCATCAAAACACAAGGGCTCGCAGAATGCTATAAATGGATGAGCCCAAAGAAGTTACTTACCTCCAGCTTTAACAAGATCAACAAGGTCATCCATCAAAATCACAGGCATGGAACGGGGTATAGACCCAACATCCAGAAGCTGCACGCTTTCTTGGATTTTTATTTCTTGATAATCATGACAGGTTATGCTGTCTCCTATCAATTGGAAAGAAGAACTTTGACAACCTTTTGAACTCTGCATGAAGAACAAAACTATTAGTAGCTCCTTCCACAGAAGTTGAGTAGTCTCAACGGTTATAAAATGTAACAGGTAAAAAAGAACAATAGATGATGTACTTGGCCATCAGAGGATAAAACCATTGTCAAATATAGGTAGAACCAGAAAACCAAAGACTGTTTCTCACTCAATGAAATCACACTTCCTTCGATTAAAAAAAGGGAAATGGAATACCGTGGATGGGCAAGATGCAGGTAGAGTTATACGATTCCCAGCCTCTAGCTCAGGATGGCAGGGGAACCTATTCAATACAAAAATTAATTAAGGTCAGGTCTCTTTATGATAATAAAATACAGACATGGCACTCAACACTATTTCTAAGAAGTAACAAGAAGATCAATGTATGTTAAGGAGTCTGCGATCTCTGAACGTATCTCACTCAATTACTCAACATTATGCTACTGCTTTAAGGAAGTTGATTAGTTAAGAATCTCACACTGCAAGCTTTTAAACAGGGGAAACTTAAACTCGGATTGTAGATTTGCTCACCCAGCTTTTAGCTTACAAGCTTATGTAACAAGAAGATGGTAATTAATAGACCAGTGTCTCCAGCAATGTAACCGAAGATGATAATCTTGCCAGCACAACTAAAATATTTAGATCTCGGGAAAAAAAACTAAAAATATTTAATTATTTGCAGAAACGGCCATCAAGTATCAACTTTAATTCAAGAAGAAACTTTCTTCAAATTCTTAGAAAGGCCTCTACCGAGGCATGTTAGTCAGTAGATCACAATCTAAACTTACTTAATTACACTAATATGCAAATCACAGTTATGCTTGACAAGCCATTAATATGCAAGGGCTCAAATATGTAGCCAACAATACTAGTATGCTATTAAACATGCATCACAAACCTGTGGTTGCATTTCCTGCATTGATACTCCCGCTCGCCCTCGATCATCTTCACACCGCCTGATCTGATCACAGTCCCCTTCAGAGTCAGCAGAATCCCCCTATGCTTCACCCTAACCTTCCCGATGCTCGGCCACGACTCTGCAGAAATGACAACATCGCCGTCAAATCAGGAAAACCCCTAAACAACTGAAACATCACGTCACGAAACAATCTTGCAAGCATTACAACGAACACAAAAGGCGCGTGCGTGAGCGCACCAGGGAATTCCAGTGGCGACCCGCAGACATTGACGCGCACGTGCACGAACTTCTTCTGCACGGCAGCGGGCCTCGGCTCGTCCGGATCACCCAGCGCCTCGCCCTTTCGGAGGATGCACAACACCTCGCTCTGCGAAGACACAAAAAAAAGTGATCGAGAAATGCGAGGATGGAAGCGAGAAAAAAGGGGGAGGGTGCGGGGCGCGCGGCGGGCTGGTTCTACTCACCTGGGCGCGCTGAGCGGCCCTGTCGAAGACGGGGAGGAGGCCCTTGGGGTCGTTGTAGAGTTCGTTGGCCAGGCCGGGGTCGAAGTCCAGGAGCTCTGCGAAGCTGCGAGAGGGGACGGGACGGGGTTAGGGTTTGGGGAGGAGGAGAAGGGGGGCGGGTGGGGTGGGGGAGGAGGACTCACTCGATGACGAGGGGGAAGTGGAGCGTGGACTCGGGGTGGAGGAGGACGCGGCGGAGGTCGTCGGAGTGGAAACTGCAGAGGAACTCGGCGAGCATACGCACGTCATGTGCGCGCTCTTCTGCCTCGCAGTCGGCGGCGTCGAACTCGTCGTGCGGCGCCGGCGGCGGCATTTGGGCGGCGATTGGGGTTTCGGCGGGAAAGGGCGGAGGAGGGGGAAACTGGACACTGGTGACTGGTCAGACCACGGCGTCACGGAGGAGAAGGGAGCGGACGGTGGTCGCGTTGTCCAGTTATTATTTTTTTTCTACGAGAGAGAGAGACTTGGGTTGCGATGGGCTTTGGGGAACTCGTTTGGTGGGCTTTTGCGCGAGGGTTTGTTCCCGGGCGAGGAAATTGCCCTCGCGGTTGCTCAACTTTGCTAAATGCAATGCTACGGTTAATCCATCGATTTGGTAGATGGATTCGGATTGTGCATAATCACCTGGGGCGAGTTTGGTTCCTTTGGTGAATAGTCGCATTGCATACACATCTCAACCCAGTCTGATTGAACAAACACAGTTTGAAATGCGTCATCTGTAAGTTGTTTGGTTGTCTGCATCTAGGGTCCCTGCATTAGGTAATACGCAAGTGCACTTTGTTTGGTTGTCTGCATCGGCCCAAGCGACACATGAACACGGTGTTTGATTGCATACGGCGTATATGGTGTGCTTATCTTGTACCCTACTTGATAAGATTACCCGCAATGAGCAAACCTAGCACACCAACGCCACAGCACAGCAATGGCGATGAACTGGGCGAAGATGATGAAGTTCTTTAGCTTCAGCCCCAACTGACGATCTGTTGTAGGACCGTCCACTTTGACAGCTCCAACCTTGCCATTGTCAACACTGATGCCTCCGTGCTTTCACACCCAGTTCGAATAAGCTTGTTCTGTTGCCTGACTAATCTTGAACCCTCTATGACTGTTGTTGCTATACGATGCCACTTGTGCACTGGCTTCTTCCCATGAACTGTAAACCCCTGAAGCCTTACCGATGAACACGACATACCACTTGCCCTAGCAATGCACAAGAGCAAGAGTTGAAGTAGCGAATCAATGGAGCACACAAGTAGAAGAGAAGAAGTAAAGCATGCATGATCATACGGCATAGCAAGTTCTACCTAGCACTACCATGATGTTATCCTACCACCACATCCAAAAGAGGGTGTCATCCTACCACCGCAAGTTCACCATCATCGTGAGGTGTTAGTATATACCACCTCACCAAAATATACAGACCATCAAATAGTTTTTCAGCCCTAGCTACACAAAATGTACATCGTCGTCGTCGTCGTCGCCACCGCCATCGCCATCGCCGTCGGGGATCATGCACGCTCACAGGCAGCACTACTCTAGTAGTAGTGCTTGCCCAGCCAGCTCCTGAGCCACAGCACCCCGTGAGCGTCTGCCATGGCAACGAACCCAACACCCTGGGCCTTGTTGTCAAGCAGGTGGCTGAGAGCTGTCATGAGAGCCTCGTCGTTGAATCCACCTTGGGTCATGACAGCACCATACAGGTCAGGGTGGACGTCGAGGGGCTTTGCACTCCCTGATGGCTATTGCCACCTCCTTCACCGTCTCAGTCATGCTGCAAAAGACATTGATCTCCTCCTCCATCAGGCCTCCTCTCTTCCTCTTCCTATCATGGACGGGGTCAAACGGCTTGTCGAAGGGCTTCTCGAAGGGCTTCTCGAAGGGCTTGTCAGGGCCATCAACGACCTCGATGTCCGGGGTCACATGGAAGTCTGGCATGGGAGAACCAAGAGGCTCCCCCGAGCCCATGACATGCTTCCCAGTTGCCAGCCCGAAGGAGAAGATGTGTTGCATCTGGTTGTAGTTCTGTATGGGTGTGTCGAGAAACTCAGCATCCCTTGGGTGGCCCTAAGAATGAAACACAAGTGTTTTTAGTTGCGACTAGGAGTAGGCAATGGTGGACAGTATGAAAAGGAAGAGGGTTGTGAGCTAACTGAGACATGACCGGCGTAGTGCTCTGCCTCCAAAACTATGGAGCAAGTGTTCTCATCCCATGAGGCGCCGCAAAGGTCTCTTAGCTTGGACACTTGGATCCATCGACCTCTCCACTTCCTCAGGTGGTTGTACACCTGGGTGGCGGACACCTCCTGCCCACAAAACTCGAACACCTGCTTCGCAACGGTGTTCAAGTGCACCTCCTTGAAGCCCTTGCCAGTCCTAACTCCACTAGAGATGAGCTCACACATCTTGTTCAGCACGAACTTGGACATGAACGGCTGCCACTTCATGTTGTTCGACCTACCATCCTTCTTTGCCTTTGCTGTTGCAGTGGCAGCAGCAGCAGGAGGAGTTTTCTGAACTAGCACTACTGGCACATAGATAGAATCAGACGCGAACACCTCTAAATCAGGTGCCATCTCAAACATAGGCTATGAGTCCTGGACAAACGATGGAGGAAACGGGTTGTCCGACAAAACAAGGGCCTGACTAAGATCTTGCGTCTGCGTGGTCATGTCCTACAATCGTATCACGCATTGACAGTAAACATAGCACACAACATACAAGACAATCCATGAAAGCAGGAGCGTACATGTACATGGTTCATCACTATCATACCAAGCACATGCTTTATTACTATCATACTAAGCATATCGGATAATCTATGAGCAGGAACATACATCTACAACATACAACATGCTACAAATGGACCATCAATTGCTACAAATCATAGATATAAGCACGAATCAACACAAGCACAAGGTTGAACTTCAAATTGTACTACTAATCTAGCTTACCACATGCTTGAACATCTAACCCTACCACAAATTGCAACTGCAGCATAGCAATCAACCATATAAGCTCACATATCAAAGCGCTAATCAACCATGCATCTACATCAAACACTAGTTGCAAATCAGATCTAGCTAGAAGGAACAGAGAGAAAGGGGGATTGAACTCAAAGGCCATGGATGCAGCTCGAGGACAAGGGGGGAACGGTCGTAGAAGATCACCGCCGGCCGGTGAAGGACCACCGATGTCGTGGATCGCCGACCGATGAA
This sequence comes from Hordeum marinum, assembly GCA_022496015.1. NCBI lineage: Eukaryota > Viridiplantae > Streptophyta > Magnoliopsida > Poales > Poaceae > Hordeum > Hordeum marinum. The sequence goes on from CM039678.1 coordinate 119,991,155, forward strand.
GATGCATTGCTTACCTGCTCGTCGGTGCCGATGCGCGTCGGTGGGAAAGCTCGAAACGGGGGAGAATGGTGGCGAGAGTTGTGGCGGTGAGGGAGGGGGCTAAATAGGGGAGGACTCGGCGGGAGGTGAGCCGAAATCCTCCCGCCGATTTTTCGACGACGTGGGCGAGCTCGCGCCATCTCCCTGGTTGCACGAGGAGAGAAGCGCATAGCCCTCCCTTGCGTCGCCTGAGCCAAGCTCGCAAGCTACTACCGATTTAGGGGTTTCCCTTGGGCATGGCCTGGAGCTGCTTTAAGGTTCGTGTCATGCGGGCCGCACAGTAAACGCAGGCAACCAAACGTGCCACTTCCTTCCCGCGCGGGCCAGCCTGGGCCTAATGCAGGGAACCAAACACGTCCCTGGCGTTTCTTATTCCGCACTTTAGGTGCCGGTTTTAAGCCACTTGGCAAACCAGCGCACGCTTTTCTATATTTACTACTACTTCCTTCATTCCTAAATACTACTTATATGTTTTTTAGTCATTCTAATAGAGGACTACATAGGAAGCAAAATAAATGGACCTACACTATAAAATATGTCTATATACATCCGTATGTAGTTTAATAGCGAAATCTCTAAAAAGACTTATATTTAGAAACGGAGGGAGTATAATGCACGTGCGTTGCTACGAGTCTTTTAATTGTTGCTCTTATCACACTATAGTATACGCCTATATTATTGCACAAAAATCTATGAATATTTGGTCCTTGCCAATGACATCGCCTTGACCTTTGATATTATGATGTATATATATAATTATTTGTATGCATATCATTTGAATGTGTATAACTCGATGGGTTTTTAGTTCGTTTCATCATAATTACATTAGTAACTTCGTCAATTGAGAGATGACGAACATGTTGAAAAAAAGAAGAAAGACTCGGTTAAGCCATCGACATGAAATATAATATATGAACATCAATTATTAGCTTTAGTTTTTTTTGCAAAACACAATGACTATATCTTTGTCATCGGTACCATCGGTGGTTAAGGCTCTAGGACAACTGGTGACTCAACCTTCACCCTTTCCAGTAACCTCATTGGTACGAATGTGTCATTTAGACAACATAACAACACTTCACATGGCAATTGGAGATCAAAAGACTGATCTGAAATAAAAATAGCATTGGTGCATACCTTATCCTCATGAACAACATGTGAATGTACCACATTACACAAGCGGTGCTTCTTCATGTGAACCAAAATACATCGATAGTCTCAAATGAATTGGTGTTCCCCTAACTCAACATATCTATGTAGTGATTCCCGTTATATTTACCAAAATCAAAAGGAAAGTTAATTATAAAATAAATACATGAGGAAGCAATACACAACGTAAGCTCTCTCTCTCATCTAAATAAGAGCATCAACAACATTCCAAATTTCATCTCGTCTCTCTCTCTCCACCTATCTCCCCTTCTCTCCCTCTCGAATAATAGTAGTAACAACACCGTACAATAAAGAATCTCATCTCTCTATTTTTGTTGTCGAACATCTCTCTCCCACTCCCTGCTCTATGTATCAGCAGTAACGCCACAAACATCAATAGTAGCATAGCAACGGCGGCGGAACAAGTAGCAACAACAGTCTAGCACCAAAAACCTTTACATCACCCACAACTCTCGCCCAGTCTCCCTGCCCGTGTTCAGCGTCGGGCCGCCCCTGTGCATGGGCCGTCTCCCTTGCCCTTCCCCCCTCGAGTGACTCTATCTCCTACCTTTCTCGCCCTCTTTGCATGGCATCATGCTCCCCTCCTCTTTCCTTCCTCTCTAGGTACAGATTGGGTGTGGCTAGATTTGGAAGGAACACCCGGAATCAGGAAGGAGACCAGGACCGAGCAGAAATTATCTATAGAAGAGAGAAAAAACAATCGAGGGTATGTGTGGGGTTCGATGAAAACAATTCAGTGAGAGTTGTTTGTTGGGAAAAAATCGGGGGGAGATGGGATAGCGCGACTTACAGAGGTGTGACAAAATGAAACAAATACGAACTCCCTTTTAATAGTAAAGGTAGCTAAATACCAGCGTGGCAGAACAACTAATAAAGGCACTAAGCATGGTTATTCTACGCCAACGGCAATGTCTCGAGTTGTAGTTTGGTCTATGATTCTACGAACGATCTGCGACACGGGAGACTTTGCAGGCGTCCAAGAATCAAGATCATGGTCCCCCGCGCCATCTCCCTGAGTGTCGTAGTTTTGTCACGACAGATGTCCTCGTGAAAGGACTTAGGTTCGAGGCCATCGCTAAGGCGGTGATCTCGAAGGGGTTGATCGGAATCGAGAGACAAGGGTTACCCAGCTTCGGCCCCTCGAAAAGAGGTAAAAGCATACGTCCTGCTCTATGTTGTATTGATTGGGTATCGATTACAAGGGAGCGAGTTCGCTTGACCTAGCTATCGATGAGTTGTTTCGTGGCCTAAGCTTCCCAAGTAACCCGCCCTTATATACATGGGTCAAGGCCCTGAGCTTACAAGAGTCTGGGCCGGGTTATACTTGACAACCGACCTTGCCTCAAACTATACATGCCTTATCTAACAAGTCACCCACGGCGGCCCAAGCCCGCCGGGTTACATCATGTCTTCTGGCTTTGGGCCTTTTGGCCCACTGATTACGTTTACTCCTGAAGTTGTCGTAAGCCGCCAATCGCATGACCCGGCCCCACCTGGGTGGGTCTCACCTGGGGTTATATCCCCAACATTAGGCCCCAGATTGATTTGAACCAGTTCATGTCAATCTTCAAGTCTTCTGGTTGGCGAGTCTTGCCTTCTCTTATAATCTTCATGACTCGCCGGAAAATGGGCGATCGTTGTATCTAACGAGGTTTCATGACCCGTCGTGACGTGATCAAAAAAATCAAAAAAGATTCCTCTGATGTCATAACGGATCTTTCGTCATTAATATGACCAACCCGAAAATCGAGGTGTCTTCTCAATGTAATCATCATAGTGCTCCCTCGATTCTCGCACCGGGCCGTTCGAAAGACCATTATGTCCTTATAAATAAGCGCGGGGGCCATCACTTTCATTTTTTCCACGCCGACATCTTCTTCTTCTTCCTTTGAACGCCTGTGTCGCTGAAGCCAGCTGCGCCGCTCTATCATCGTCGTCTTCATCGACACTGGCTGCTGCATCAACCTGAAATGATCCAGAGCTCCCGCGCATTCGCCGCACTCTCAAGGTTCTAACTTCCCCCTACCAGATCTGCATTAGGGTTTCCTTGAATCCATGGAGTTCGTCGGTGTTCATCACCATTCGCGGGAGCATTCTTCACCGATTGGATGAAAGCACCTTCTTTAAAGCCTTGTAATACTACCGAAATCACGCGGCTGCTCACTCCGTACTTAGCCACACTCATTATAGATCTATAGCTTGTTGTAATTTGAATAACGACCATCTGTTCTTCCGCCAGTCTTTTTAGGGCTAGAATATTTTTCTTTTTCTCTTGCCCATAGATCTTAAATCCATAGCTATAGCTGTGGAATCAGTTTATCAACACTTAGCAACTTTTCAACCTGCATGGATAAACTTGATCCGCCAAAAAATCTGCCGGCTCACTTTGTCTCATCGCAAGTAGCTTCGGCGGCTCACATTTTTTATTGACCCTCCCAAGGCTATCACCATTTATAGTTGTAGCAGCCTCAGTCAAAATGTATTTTTAAGCCGCCAAATATTCATGCCTTCCTGCAGCTTCCTAAGCCACCACCATGTCAAAGACTCCATCCACTTGCAACTTGGTAAAGTCTGGAGTGACCAAAAAGTATCTCAAGGAGTTCGTCACCATGGGGGTTCTGTCAGCTCAGGGTGTTATCCACTGGCGGGTTCCAGGAAGCGAGACTATCCCTAAGCCCAAAGACGGGGAGGTCATTATATTCACATACCATCTTCTTCGGGGTTTCTCTCCGCCCGGGTCAAAGTTTTTCCGGGACGTCTTACACGCTTTCAATTTGCACCCCCAAGATATTGGCCCAAACTCTGTCACCAACATGTGCCAATTCCAGACCTTCTGTGAAGCCTATATTCAAGACGAACCATCTGTTGATCTGTTCAAGGAGTATTTTTACATCAATCGCCAAACTAAAATGGCGGACGGGTTAAGTCTTGAGCTTGGGGTGTAACTCTTCGGAGACGGAGAGACATACTTTTCCCAACAGCGATCCTGCCAAGTCATCCCAAAGAGTGGAACAATACTTGGTTCTATTGCCAAGACACTTCACCAGAGGGGGAGAACCCACTGCCGGGTTACCGTTCTTACCGGCTTAGCACAAATACAGAACTTCCAGACCGGATGTCAGCCGCCAGACGTGCTCAATATGCCTCCACCTTCTCCAAAGTTAGGGCCATGTTAGCCAATGGGTTGACGAGTGTCGATCTAACCCGCTGCTGGGTCTCCTGGAGGATTCTGTCGCTAAGCCGTCGAGGTGCTTTGATGTGTCAGTATACTGGTAAAATAGATGACCCTCAACGCTTCACTCGGACCCCTGTAAAGGACCAGGGTGTTAATACCATCGTCAAGTCTCTGCTGGGGGAAACATTAGCCGCCTGTAGCAAGACCAACTTACACCCCTTCTCTGGACTTAACCCGGCTCCGGATGTAAGTCTTTTCATCCTAACCTTCATCCATTCTTTTAACTCCATACCTTATTAACCCTTTTCTGCCGATATGCTTTGTCCTTTGTAGGATGGCTTCTCATTCTGGAAAAAATTGTTGCCCTCAAATCTCAAGAAGAAGAACAAGGTCCCAAAGGCCTCAAAGCCTAAGGCGTCGTCCCGCAAGAGGAAATAGTCAACTAAAGAACTGTTTGATTTAGACGACTCAGAGGTAGAACTTGACTCCCTTGGCCTTCTCTTTATGCAACTTATTGATGGCGATCACTTACAGGTAGAAGCTGAAACAAGCCATGCCGACGTTACTGAGGTAACCATTGTCTCCTCTCACTCGGATCTTTCACCCATAAAGAGAGTACAGTGGGTTGTACAGAAGGTAAAGAGTTCTCGTCCTTTTGCTTACTTGAGTCATAACTTTCTTTTGAAGAAACAACAAGATGATAGTAGACGTCAGACCCGGAGCGCCGGCTTTGGAGACCTTTTAACCGGCTTACCAAATGAATTGGCTCCTCGGAAACAGCGCATGGAAGTACTTGGTTGGATACTATCGTTAACAATGCTAACTTTTTTCAGGACTCGCCTCCTTCTTCTGGCGATTCAACTGCCTCCAAGCTGCCTCCTCTTATTATTAACTCGGGGTAAGCATTTCTATGCCCCAAAAAGTGTTTAATATCTCATACCTTATCATGACATATCCAATATTTCCTTCGCTCATAGGGCTCAAGCCAAACGAAAGAAAGGGGCCGGGTCATCGCCAATTCCTGATGTCCAAGACCCGGAGATCCCTACACTCAGTATTCCTGACTCTCATATTGAGCCTTCTGAGGCAACCAAAAATGCCCTTGAGATGTTCCTCCATAGGCTGAGCCGGCTGCCATGGACATTGAGGCTCCTGAAGCCCATCCAGATTCTGCTCCTAAGCCGCCCAACCCCCGTCTGTCAACTGAACACATGACTTCTCATGAAGAGGTCTTTATCATAGGGGCGGCTTACAAAAATCCAGTTCCCTTGCATGCACTATCCAAGCATATCAAAGAAGACGAGGCAGCTCCCTCGAAGGAAGAAAAGACTCCATCTGATCTTTCAAACTTGGAGAAACTTACTGATGACGAACTGCATAGTGGTATTTGAGCCGTCTGTTTGCCAGGCGAGACATGGAGGCCAGCCTGGTCGCCATGATGAAGAAAAAATATGAGGTACTGAACTTATCTTGCTTCTTTATATATATACTTATGCAGCCCCCAAGAGCCGGTTGACTTTTTCAAAGGTCAGCTGGGTCTTCCATTCATTTAGCATTTTTTTCATAAAATCACCCTGTAGCTCCCATGTCACGCCCAAGATGCGTGCCTATCCTTTTTAAGGCATGAAGGCCCCGCAAGGGATAGAGGCGCATCTTGCCGTTAGCAAGTATAGTATCATCACATCATACAATACTGAAAGATGAGTATACAAGATTGGCCTACACTCGCCACATGCTAAATTACAATTCACTCAGAGTTCAAATCATCAAGATGAAGACAGGGTCCACCTACGGATGAAATCAAACGATAAAAACAGATGCAAATGATACTATCTCGCTATCCCAAAGATCACGACCATGGTCCTCTACTCATTCGGGTAAGTCACATACATCCTGCCTCTTTCCTCATCATACTCCCACTAGAGCTGGGTAAGGTCATCCTGCACGAACTCATATGTACCTGTACCTGGAGAGTTGTAGTAAACTGTGAGCCACAGGGACTCAGCAATCATGCGCCCGGGTACCAAGACTATCCAAGCTTAAAGGTTGGGTTGGGGTAGGTGTTTAGTTTGCAGCAGCACTAAGCATTTATGGTGGATAACTTACGTAACAAGAATGTAAATGTGAGTGGCCTACGATGAACGATCGAATCTAGTATGATCTCTATGAGACCCTGAACACTTACTTACGTCAATCATAACCCCACCGTGTTCTCTCTCGGATCGGGTTCACGAGCAGAGACAATCATGGTTACTCACACAGTTGGTGTATTTTATTTAGAGTTTACTTCAAGTTTACTAGAACCGGGTGTTAAACAAATCTCCAAGTTGCCACATAACCGCGGGCACGGCTTTCCGAAAGATTTAACCCTGCAGGGGTGCTCCAACTAATCCATCACAAATTAACCACACTCCGCGGGAATAGCCTCGACCATGGATCTCATGATCATCATAGGTAATTCCAAAGGAATTCCAACACCTCGAGTAAACCTGAAGAAAGTCAGAGTCCACACGCAAGACATTCGATAAAGGTAAAACACATCCAGCAAGACCACCCGACGTGTCGACAAACCCGATAAGAGCCGCGTATCTCGTTCTCAGGACATGACGGATAAGCTAATGTACGGTGCCTGATAGAAATCTCCCAAGTTGCCCCGGGTTGGCCCCGCACAGTGCTCTAGTTTGGACCAACACTCATGAGGAGCATTGGCCCGGGGGTTGATTAAATTATCCACGGGTTTGCAAGGCCCTATGCAAGTTTTATTAAGTTGTAAGCAAATGTAGTACCAATGTTGGGCCTTGTCAGACAAGTTTTAATCTCAACCGAAAGAACAAGGGGGTCCCCATAACAACCCCGAGCATGTTAGGAGCGCAAAATATGGAAAACATAACACCGGTAACCAGGAACTAATGGCGGTAACAGCGGAACAAATCACTTAGCAAAAGGCCAAGCCTTCCACCAATACCAAGATATATATGTGCTTTAAATTAAATGACAGATAATATGGTGATATCCATGTCCATGTCATCACATGGAACAACCTGCACCTGCAACTAAGAATGCTATAAGAGGGGCTGAGCAGCGGTAACTTAGCCAATCAAAGGTTTGCTAGGATGTGGAGGTTAGAGGCTGTCATGGCAATTAGGAGGACGATATCAAGTGGTAGGTAGTGCAATTGTAATGATAAGAGTGAGAAACTAGCAAGCAAAAATAGTATCGGGATCCGGGTACGATCATCTTGCCTGTTGGTTCTTCAGCGGAACAAGTAGCGGGATCCTCGTAGTGGTACTCTCCTGGGTCCTCGTACTCAGTATCAACACTCACGTCTACCCAAGACAAACAGCAACAATAAACAACCAACCAAGGTGCTATGCACAACCAAGGTGATGCATGATTCATTTATGAAGATTTAAACATGGCAATTCAAAACGAATCATGTTTCACATGCAAAGTTTGTACATTAGTGAACCTGGAAAGAACCTCATGTTGAGTTATTTAGACATGCATGAACATGGAAAATATGGATGCATCATGCAAAATCGATAGAAATGCATATAAGGAACACAAGAAACAGAGTTACGGTTCTCACGATACGCTCACGACAAGGTACGGAAGCAAAACAGAAGACCACTAAGCCATGGGCTAATTCTCGGCATTCCAAGGTAGCCACTGGTTAGGTGATGAAAAATCAAACACAATAGACTCAAAAATCAATCAATTCCATGGAGCATAGCTCCCACAAGTCACAAAACAAATAAACACACAATCTGCCACAAAACAGCATCATAGCAACTTACTCAGCTCACAACTTGAGCTACATGAATCCTACAGCCCCAAACAAGGTATTGGCAGAATCTACTCAACACACGCATCAACTTATCCAACTACACAATCAGCAAAGGAGGCACACATCAATAAGCATGAAGCAATCAAATTGACATGATGAAACATTTTTCTGGGACTTAGTGAAATTTCCAGTTTTTCTGGAATCTGAGATTATAAAGTAGCAAGTTGACAGCAGTAGTTAAATATGTTAGGGAGCTATTAACAGGATGGTAGAAGACAATATCTACTACAAATAACTAACACTGAGCATGAGCAAATTCACAACATGTTGATAGATGTCACCCACTCTACATGGCATAAAAATAACAGCAAATTCTCAGAGTAGTTTTTTTAGCATGCTGAAACAGAAACATTAAGTTGGCTACTTAACAGCATGTTTCCCACCTATATGGGTGATTCTCATGTTAAACAAAAATACCATGGCATACTAGATACAAAATACTAGCACTCCCTAGTTGGCACATATCCCAAAGCAAGCATGAATTAAATTATGCAAAAATAACAAAATGGCATCTCAGCTAAAATGACAGATTTATGAACTTGCTCAAAAGTGAAATATGAAAGTTCCAATGGATTCATTGGGTCTTTCTACCCCAAAAACATATGTCATACTCCTATGATCATGTCAAGCAACATGCACCCTAAGCTAGCAAAACTACCACCTACTCATAAGTGACATATAGATCTAGATGACCTTGAACAACTAAGAACACCACCATATTAGAAACTTAATGCACCATACAACATTGATAAACCTACTAACATGCATCCAAGAAAGGGATATGCCAAGTGGGGAAGCCCACTAGTTCCCACACACACACACACTCTACTCACATACACACAACATGTCAAAGCACTTGCAACTACCCACACACATATGTATGTATGCATAGCATACACACACTCACAACTCACATGCACATGCACTAAATATACCACAACTATAGGTGCAAAGCACACACCTACACACAAGAACACATGCACTACACACCTACACTACACATGCACAAGTGTATGTATGCATAAGCACACACACACACAACACTACACCACCTACACATATGTGTGTGTATGTATAACATACACACACATTCTCATATGCCTATGCACATACTTACATACACACCTCTACACATGAAAGGGTGAAAACAAAATAAAAAACAACCCTGGAATGTAGCCACACACATATACATGTATAGCAAGTAATAAAAACAAAAAGAAACAAAGAAAAACACACAACAAAAAAAAGGGAAGGGTCCAGGGGTCAAACCCACAACCTCTTGGTTGTCTCCCCATAGAGCCTACCACTCTGCTATCGCTGCGATTGGTAACAGAGGGGGGCCTCTGCCCATCTAATACACACACACACACGCTCATATCCCTTTCTAAGGAAACTGAAGATGCACGCTGCGATGACAGAGCAAATGACGGCGAGCTACGACTGACTCCGGTGACCAAACGCGCGGCGGAGGCCCTGGCTGGACTCACTGCTACTGCCCGCACACGCGCACACACTCACAAGCACCTAACACCGGCGAGAATGCTACCGGCGATGACGACCGATCGACACGGCGACGATGACACACGACACTCACGACGGTGACCTAGACACGAAATTGGATGGGGCGGAGCGAAAACGGAACCCCTGCGAGAGCAGGAACTCGAGCGCCATGCCCGGAAGCATCAGCTCGACGGTGCACTCGTCGGAGACGAGGTCCGACGGCGGCGGAACGCACCTAATGTAAACACGCACCTACACGGGGCTAGCAGGCTCGGGATCTGGCGTGGAGGGATGGGGAGCTCACCGGAAGCTGATCACGCAGCCAATCGAGCTCGAGGACGCGCGACGACGGGGAATTGACGCGGCGGAGGAGCTCGGCCGGAGGGGAGGAAGAAGAAGCAGGGCACGGCCTTGGCGTCCCTCGGGGATGCAGAGGACGTCGAGGAAGAAGACGACGATGGCGACACGATCCCGACGATCTCCGGCTCGAGGGGCTCGCCGGAGAAGCTCCCGCGGCTACGAGCACACCTCTGAACCTCACCGCACACACACTCTGAACCGTCTGAACCTTACCTTGCCGAGGACAGGAGAGGAGGAGAGGAGGGGGGCGGCGGCGCGAGGAGGGAGAGGAATCCTAGAGGGGCGGCATGCATACCGAGGGGGCTATATAGGCGTTGGGACAGACGGCGACGGCGACGGAAAAGGCGACGGCGACGTGGCTCTCCTCTCTAAAGACTGACGGCAGAGGCGACGGGAGCAGGTGGCCGTCTGTTCACTGCGGGCTGGGCCGTAGGAGAGACAAGGCCCACCTGCCTCTCTCTCTCTCAAAACAAAAAAGAGTTTTCCATTTTATAAAACCAGCCACACTAAAATAAATCCCCAAAGCATGTTGAAAGGTTTTAGTGCAATACAAAAATACTTTTGAGGAGGTAAAAACATGCTCTAATTAATAAAAATATCAGGTTGATTTATTGGACAAGTAATTTTATTACTTTTTGAAAATAGCAGCCCCTGTTTATTTAAACACAGATTCAAACATACCCCAAACAACAAAAGGAGCACTCTCTAGAATTATTAAAATGAATAGGGCTACCTCTTGAACATTTTTAAACAATTTTAGAAACAACTTAATGCTGATAATAAAATTAAAAGAAGAGAAGGGGTATTAGAAAGGGGATGTTGAGAAGGAATTAGAGAGGGGAAGAAGAAGAGGTGCCCACATGAACTCCACCCACACTCAAACATCATCACAACACAAGTCACACTCACATCCTATCACAACATGTCAAGACACATGAAAGCAACCATGCAAGATGAATACTATGATGGATGATATGATGCATGAATGCAAACCAACACATGGCACAAGGCGCAATTCATACATATCTCATGACACAAGGTTCATACAATGGGGTACATGCCATAAAAGGTAGGGATAGCACTTGGGCTGTCACAACTCTCCCACACTACATGAGTATCTCAACCCAAGATCTAGGAATGAAAGAAATCCGGAAATTCGGAATAGAGAAGGTCCTCATGTTCCCAAGCGACACCTAACCAATCTAGGACGCACCACCCTCCAAAAGGTAATAGGCTCGGTAATGACGATGAACTCCTTGCTCTTGTGCTTCAAGATGATAAACTCCTCAACGCACAATCACTCTCTCACAGATTTGGCTTGGTATAAGAGATGGGATTCGTGGAAAGCAACTTGGGGAGGCTAGAAATCAAGATCCATATGGTTGGAGTGGAAGATCTTGATCTAAACACAAGGGTAGGTGGTTCTGTCTTAGAGAATCTGATAGGATAGGCATGGAACAGTTCTGAGTGCTTCTCTTTCAAGTAGGTGGTGGTGGAGGGGTATATATAGGCATCCCCAAAAATCCAACTGTTACACATAAAATGACCAACTCGGTGACACCGATGTGTTAATCTCGGTGGTACCGAAGTGATCAAAAGGTGGCAACTTTTGAATCTCTGTGAGACCAATATATGAAACTCGGTTGCACCTATAAGGTGACCAACGGTCAGATTTCCAATCTTGGTGAGGCCACCCCAACAATCTTGATGGTACCGAAAATGTGAATTTCCGTAATAGAAAGTTGGCAACCTAAACTCGGTGGCACCAGTATGGAATCGGTTGCACCGAAGTGGCTAGGGTTTGGCTGAGTCTGTCTAGGTTCTGGAATCGATGGCACCGGGATAGGAATGTTGGTTGCACCGATTTTGAATGTTTGGCTATAGATAGACTTTGGTGGGAGAGCTTGTGGATGTTTTGGTGACTATCACTTGTGCACGTATGAGCATTTTGTTTACCAACAGAACCTTACCCCCTTTTAATAGTATTAGCTTTCCTATGGACTCAAAGTGATTTCTCACAAATGTAAAATGTAGAGTCCTCTTGCTTGAAGCTTGTCCAACCTATTTCCTTGCATCTTGGGGTAATTCCATAGTCTCCACAATCCTTTTGCCAACCCAACTATCCATGGACTATTATCTGAAATACACTAGATAGAGGTGTTAGTCCAAGAGACAATGTATGTTGTCATGAATTATCAAAACCACCAAGGGAGCATGTTGTGCTTTCAATCTCCCCCTTTTTGGTAACTGATGACAACATACAATCAAAGCTTCAAATAAATATATTCATGGATGTAATGAAGGCTTTGAGAAACACATGACTTAGATTTACTCCCCCTAAATGTGTGCAGTCCTTTAAAGGATAGTTGCTTTGGAATGCATGGACACACAAATAGTAGAAGGGATATGAAAGGTCATGTGTATCTTGGCTATTTGCATCAAATGTATATGAATGAGGTGTATCCTCGATCAAGAATTCACTCTTGCAAACAATATATGTAAGAAGCAAGATATCATATTGATCAAAGATATGATGCATATACTTAACTTGAGTTCTTGACCATTCTAGTAGTAGAGACACACTTGAGAAAATAATGTTAGGAAACACAAGAGTATTCTACTAAACAAAGGCAATAGAACTCAAAGTATACCAAGATATGGAGAACATATAAAATATGATAATCCTTAAGATTGATATGTCTCCTCCTTTAGCATTAATCTTTTATTTTCTCCCCTTAGATATGAAAGTGGTAGTTCATCCTCTCCCCCTGAATCTTAGCATGTAGATATTGGGATTGGATAGGGTGAGAAAAAGTCTAAAGTGAACAAGAATATTATTGAGATCTTGTTGACCATTCACATGGAATTTTCTCCCTCTTACTTTGGTATTCTCCCCTTGCTTATATAAGTGTGAACTTTGATATTCTCCTCTCCCCCTAAATCATATCTCCCCCTTTGCATAAGCATGTAACTCTCCCTTTAGCATGAAGCTTTGTTCTTCTCCCACTTTGGCATAGATTACCAAAAAGGTTAAACTAAGGAGTAGTGACAGGGATCATTGACTGGGAAGGTTTCCTCGAGAACAAGGATCATTGAAATTAGGGTTCATAGAAAAGAACTAAGGGAATCATTGAATGTAACTTCTCTCCCTTTGGCAAATTTTAGTCTTCTTCTACTTGGAGCTAGGGATCCTTGAAAAAAGAATTTCTTCCCCAAAGACTAGCTTCTTATTCTCTCCCTTTTTTAATAATAAAGGGGTCATCGAAGGAACAAGAACATCACAAGAACAGATACCAAAAAACATTTAAGAAACACAAATTTAGACAAGAAGGAAAATCGGTGACTCTGGGATAAATAAGTCGATGGTACCGAGATTGTGTAGTGCAGCTAATCTGCAATTTTGGTAGAACCGAGTTATTTATATCGGTGGCTCCGAATGAGAGACCATGTTTCTGTTTTCACAGAGACAAAAGAAATAGTTTCAAAAAGGGAATGCGAAATTTTTACAAAGGACATCAATTAGATAATATTTGAGTGGTTACGAGAGATCATGCAAATAGAGAGCAAACCACACAAGATTCTTAACTAGATGATGGGCGGTGACTAGGTCACCTATATTAGATTATATTGACTTAGGAGCCAAGCAAGAATACTTGATCATAGGTCATACTCTATGTTAAGCTCAAAATGGGGTTACTGTTTGTCGATTAAGCATTTTAATGTCTTCATATCACTTGAGTTGCTTTACCCCATGACTTGTAGTAAAGCCTTTTCAAGGATATGAGTACATACCTTTGAGTGATGTTGATGACGTTGCTCGTAGGTGAACTTGTTGAGGATGCTCGAGGTTGATGAAGATCATCTTGAATTGGGAGAAATCCTTCTCGTTCTAGTACACTAGTCACCTACAAAGGTTAGTCATGCAAGTAAGAACAATGTATATATCCGATTGACATGATACCACTTAAGATTTTGCAACTAAGATCAAGTATATGTCAAGGATATGTTTTTGTTGTCTTCTTCCTTCCATCATCGAGAGGGGTTGTGGATACTTGGTAATGACAAGATTGCTTATGATTGGAGTCGATGGCAATCTTGTGGAATGAAGTTCTTCCAAGTACCTACAAATGGTTATATGCAATACAAGGGAGCATAGAATTCCATGGCATATGATAACGAGTTACGGGAACATGGAAATAACAAGAAAGCTCATGCCCTTGCTTGCAACTGAGTGAGTCTAGCTCAAGTTTAAAGCATCAATGATGTTCAACTCACTCCTCAAGTGACAAAATGTTTTCTCATCAAGTGGCTTGGTAAAGGTATCGGCTAATTGCTTGTTAGTGCGAACATGCTTAAGATTAATATCTCCTTTGGCAACATGATCACGAATGAAATGATGTCGAACTTGAATATGCTTAGTTTGAGAATGTTGCACAAGATTATGAACAATTTTAATAGCACTTTCATTGTCACAAAGTAATGGAACATTTTTAACATAAATTCCATAATCCTTAAGTGTTTGTGTCATCCATAGTAATTGCGCACAACAAGATCCAGCAGCAACATACTCATCTTCGGCAGTAGATAGAGATACTGAGTTTTGTTTCTTGGAGGACCAAGACACAAGAGATCTACCTAAAAATTGACAAGTACCCGAGGTGGACTTTCTATCAACCTTTTCACCGGCATAGTCCGAATCAGAACAATGAACAAGATTAAAAGAAGATCCCTTGGGATACCAAATGCCAAAGTTTGGTGTTTGTATCAAGTATCTCACAATACGTTTCACAGCCAAAAGATGGCACTCTTTAGGTGCAGCTTGATATCTAGCACACATGAAAACACTAAGCATAATATTGGGATGATATGCACATAGATATACCAATGAACCAATCATAGATCGATAAACCTTTTGATCAACCGGTTCATCTTCCCTGGTAAGATCAATATGTCCACTAGTGGGCATGGGAGTTTTCATACCTTTGCACTCCTGCATGTTGAACTTTTTGATCAAGTCTTTGGTATACTTAGTTTGAGAGATGAAAGTTCCTTCTCTTGATTGCTTGATTTGCAAACCAAGAAAGAATTTCAGCTCACACATCATAGACATCTCATACTTCTCGGACATCAACCTTCCAAATCCTTCACTAAATTGAGGGTTAGTGGAACCAAAGATAATATCATCCACATAGATTTGGCACACAAATAATTCACCATTAACTCTCTTAGTGAACAAGGTTGCATCGATTTTACCAATTTCAAAACTTTTTTGATGATAAACTTTGTTAAACATTTATACCAAGCACGAGGGGCTTGCTTAAGACAATAAAGAGCTTTACGAAGCTTGTAAACATGATTAGGTTTCTTAGGATTCACAAAACCAGGTGGTTGCTTAACATAAACCTCTTCTTCAATTTCACCATTTAAAAATGCACTTTTGATATCCATTTGATAAAGCGTGATATCATGGTGATTAGCATAAGCAAGAAGAATACGAATAGCTTCAAGTCTAGCGATGAGGGCATAAGTCTCACCATAGTCCATACCTTCGACTTGCGTATATCCTTGGGCTACGAGAGGAGCCTTGTTGCACATGAATTGACAGTCTTCGTCTTGTTTGTTCCGAAACACCCATTTGGTTTCGATGATGTTTTGTTCATCCTCAGGCTTCTCCACGAGTGTCCACACTTTGTTCCTCTCGAAGTTGTGAAGCTCTTCATGCATGGCGTTCACCCAATCCGCGTCTTCAAGAGCTTGTTCTACCTTCAATGGCTCAATGCTAGATATGAAAGAATAATGCTCACAAAAGTTAGCTAGACGGGTTTTAGAGCAAGTGATTCTCCCGGTTTATATATCACCAAAGATTTGGTTTAGGGGATGGTTCTTGGTCACTTGTGCTCGAACTCGGGTCAGCTTCCGATTGTTGGATGGTGGAGCTTCTTCTTCATCATGATCATCTCTTTCATCTTCGTTATTGTTGAAGGTGGCGTTCCCTTGAGGTGGTGGTGAAGGTGGTGGTGGTGCATCTTCATGATGCACTTCCTCCTCTTCATCATCTCGTCGTGTACCACTTGTGGATGCCTCCATGTTGTGTTGAGGTTCACCTTGATGTGAAGTAGGGACTTCCACTTGAGTTGATGAAGTACTTTCCTTCACCTCCATGGGACGAATCTTGCCGATGGGTAGATCTAGAATAGCTTCCGAAGGGTCCTTATCACCCACACCATTTGGCAATTGTTCGACTTGCGAACCATTAGATTCATCAAACTTCACATCTACCGTCTCTTCAACTTTTCGAGTGAAGTTGTTGTAGACACGGTAAGTGTGAGAGTTTGATCCGTAACCAAGTAGGAATCCTTCATGAGATTTAGGAGCAAATTTAGTATGACGATGCTTATCAAGAATGTAGCACTTGGAGCCAAATACCCGAAAGTATCTGACTTGGGGTTTGTTACCTGTGAGTAGCTCGTATGCCGTTTTACCGAGAAGCTTGTGGAAGTAAAGTCAGTTTCTGGCATGACATGATGTTTCAAAGGCTTCTGCCCAAAAGTGTCTTGGCGTCTTGTATTCGTCAAGCATCATTCTTTCCATCTCAATGAGCGTTCGGTTCTTCCTCTCAACAACTCCATTTTGTTGAGGTGTGTACGTAGCCGAGAACTCATGTGATACACATTCTTCATCAAGAAAGGTATCCACATGGGTGTTCTTGAAGTCCGATCCGTTATCGCTCCGAACCTTGTTGATCTTCACTACAAACTGATTTTGCACTTTGCGAGCGAAGTTCTTGAAGATCTTTTGAACCTGCGACTTATCATCAAGAAAGAATACCCACGTAAATCTGGAAAAATCATCAACTATAACTAGACCATAGGAATTTGCACCGAGACTCTTGTAAGCATTAGGACCAAAAATATCCATGTGAAGTAACTCGAGTGGTCTCCTAGTAGTCATGATATTCTTAACGGGATGACTTCCACCTACTTGCTGTCCATCTTGACAAGCACTACAAAGTCTATCTTTTTCAAAGATAACATCTTTAACACCAAGTATATGATCACCTCTGATAAGCTTGTCTAAATTACGCATGCCAACATGTCCTAGTCTTCTATGCCAAAGCCACCCTTTAGAAGATTTTGCAATAAGACAAGTACGAGGTTTGGATCTTTTAGTGACATCAACAATGTATAGATCACCTCTACGGAAACCGGTGAAGACCATTTTATGATTATCTTGATGAAACACTTGGCAATCTACTTTTGTGAATAACACATTGAAACCGTAGTCGGCAAGTCTAGATACAGAAAGGAGATTGTAGCCAAGAGATTCAACAAGCATAACATTTTGAATAGAGCTATCATGGGATATGGCCACCTTACCAAGGCCAAGTACCTTACCCTTAGAGTTGTCTCCAAAGGTCACGTACCTTCGAGGACCTTGATTAGGTGTGATCTGATCTATTGGAACATGTCTCTATCACCAGTCATATGATCCGTAGACCCACTGTCGAGAATCCACTCTTTTCCTCCGGACATATAATCCTTGAAGTTTGCCATAAGACTCAGATTCTTCATGATCTTTTCATGCTCGATGTCGAACAACTCATCTTCACCAAAGTAGTCATGTTCCACATTGTCATCATCAAGTGGGAAATCCTCGTCATAAAGAACAAGAGATTCATTAGAACTGTGATCATGATAATGTTCAAGTTTATGAATGTGAATGGATTCAAATATAATGTTGTTGATAGTGGTTACATTTCCTTTATCACGCATAAGATCATGGAGCTCAAATAGGCATTTATCAAAGTTTGGATCACTAGGCTTCATTTGGTGAAAATCAATGGTTTTATGAAGAATTTCATCAAGATTTCCTAATGAAAGATTCGGATAACGTTTCTCCAAATCAGTCCACAAGTTATAAGCACATGCAAAGTTCTTCAATTGAGAAAGCACGAATCTTGATAAGCCTCTAACAATAAGATTGACAGTCCTAAGGTTACCAAGCATGTTAATTTCCTCTTCGTGTGTGGGATGCAATTCATCAATGGGGAGCACATAGGGATCTTCAATATATTTTTTCAAATGGAATTTAGCAAATATATCAATCATGGCATTTTTCCATTGACTATAGTACTCTCCATCAAGAATGGGCATTCTACAACTCAAACTCTCCACATTAGACACATCCATCTTCCTCCATGGTGATTAAACCGAAGCAATGGAGACCAATGCTCCGATACCACTTGTAGGATCACTAGAAGAGTGTCTAGAGGGGGGGGGGTGAATAGACTACTAGCAAGAATTTAAAACCTAACCTTTTCCCAAGTTAATTGGTTGGCAGATTTTAATTGTTTTAGCAAGTCTAGCAGGTCTAACGGCCCTACACATGCATGTATACAAATATGGCAGCGGAAAGTAAATACATTGCACATGAAGTAAAGAGATGAGATAGGAAGATCAAACGCAATATGAGACGCAAAGATTTTTCCCGTGGTTCCGATAGGTGGTGCTATCGTACGTCCACGTTTATGGAGTCTTCAACCCATGGAGGGTAACGGTCGCGAGAGTCCACGGAGGGCTCCACCCATAAGGGTCCATGAAGTAGCAACCTTGACTACTCCATATGGCTTCCGTCCATGAAGGACTAGCCTCACTATGGGTAGATCTTCACGAAGTAGGCGATATCCTTGCCCTTAAAAACTTCTTGGTTCACTCGACAACATGAAGTAGGAGGCTCCCAAGCGACTCCTAACCAATCTAGGAGGCACCACCCTCCAAAAGGTAATAGGCTCGGTAATGATAATGAACTCCTTGCTCTTGTGCTTCAAGATGATAGACTCCTCAACACACAATCACTCTCTCATAGATTTGGCTTGGTAGAAGAGATGGGATTGGTGGAAAGCAACTTGGGGAGGCTAGAAATCAAGATCCATATGGTTGGAGTGGAAGATCTTGATCTCAACACAAGGGTAGGTGGTTCTGTCTCAGAGAATCTGATAGGATAGGTATGGAATAGTTCTGAGTGCTTCTCTTTTGAGTAGTTGGTGGTGGAGGGGTATATATAGGCATACCCAAAAATCCAACCGTTACACACAAAATGACCAACTCGGTGACACCGATATGTTAATCTTGGTGGTACCGAAGTGATCAAAAGGTGGTAACTTTTGAATCTCGGTGAGACCAATATATGAAACTCGGTTGCACTGATAAGGTGACCAATGGTCATATTTCCAATCTCGGTGAAGCTGACCCAACAATCTCGATGGTACTGAAAATGTGAATTTGCATAACAGAAAGTTGGCAACCTGAACTCGGTGGCACCGATATGGAATCGGTTGCACCGAAGTGGCTAGGGTTTGGCTGAGTCTGTCTAGGTTCTGGAATCGATGGCATCGGGATAGGAATGTTGGTTGCACTGATTTTGAATGTTTGGCTATAGACAGACTTTGGTGGGAGAGCTTGTGGATGTTTTTGGTGACTATCACTTGTGCACGTATGAGCATTTTGTTCACCAACAGAACCTTACCCCCTTTTAATAGTATTAGCTTTCCTATGGACTCAAAGTGATTTCTCACAAATGTAAAATGTAGAGTCCTCTTGATTGAAGCTTGGCCAACCTATTTCCTTGCATCTTGGGGTAATTCCAAAGTCTCCACAATCCTTTTGCCAACCCAACTCTCCATGGACTATTATCTGAAATACACTAGATAGAGGTGTTAGTCCAAGAGACAATGTATGTTGTCATGAATTATCAAAACCACCAAGGGAGCATGTTGTGCTTTCAAGTTTGAAAACCTTAAAACAGACTGCTAAATCTAGCCAAGCTTCCCTGACCAAGCACGCTAAAGAGGCAGAGGGCTGGCTTAAAACAACGACTGACGAGCTGCTTTGAGGGGCCACATCTCTCGAATGACTAGAGATGTCTTTGGTAAGCATTCAATGTCAAACTTTGTTGAAAGTCCTTTCCGGTGGCTTATAAAATTTTGCCTTGACTATAGGTGAACAGAGCTGCCAACTGTCAAACAACAGCCTGATGAAGCCCAAGGCCTTGTAGACCTTAACAGAACAGTTATACACTGGGTCTCTAATCACCATCAAGGCCATCATGTTTGAGAGGGGTGTCCCTGTTGGAAATATGCCCTAGCGTCAATAAATAAAGTGTTTATTATTATATTTCCTTGTTCATGATAATTGTTTATTGTCCATGCTATAATTGTGTTGATTGGAAACTAAATACATGTGTGGGCATATAGACAAACATTGTGTCCTTAGTATGCCTCTAGCAGGCTAGCTCGTTGATCAAAGATGGTTAAGGTTTCCTGGCCATGGACATGAGATGTCATTTGATATAGGGATCACATCATTAGGAGAATGATGTGATGGACAAGGCCCAAACTATAAACGTAGCATATGATCATGTCAGTTTATTGCTACAGTTTTCTGCATGTCAAGTATAGATTCCTATGACCATGAGATCATGCAACTCACTGACATCGGAGGAGTGCCTTGTGTGTATAAAACATCGCAACGTAACTGGGTGACTATAAAGGTACTCTATAGGTATCTCCGAAGGTGTCTGTTGAGTTCGCATGGATCAATACTAGGATTTGTTACTCCGTGTGACGGAGAGGTATCTCAGGGCCCACTCGGTAATACAACATCACAACAAGCCTTGCAAGCAATGTGACTAAGTGTTAGTCGCGGGATCTTGTATTACAGAACAAGTAAAGAGACTTGCCGGTAACAAGGTTGAACTAGGTATAGAGATATCGACGATCGAATCTCGGGCAAGTAACATACCGAAGGACAAAGGAAACATCATACGGGATTAACTGAATCCTTGACATATAGGTTTGACCGATAAAGATCTTCGTATAATATGTAGGAATCAATATGGGCATCCAGGTCCCGCTATTGGTTATTGACCATAGAGGTGTCTCGGTCATGTCTACATAGTTCTCGAACCCGCAGGGTCTGCACACTTAAGGTTTGGTGACGTTTTGGTATAGATGAGTTATGTGTGTTGGTGACCGAAGGTTGTTCGTAGTCCCAGATGAGATCCTGGATGTGACAAGGAGCTCTGAAATGGTCCGAAGGTAAAGATTATATATAGGATGTTCCGTGTTGGTTACCGAGAAAAGTTCGGGCGTCACCGGTAACGTACCGGGGGTGCCGGGAGGGTCCCGGGGGTCCACCGAAAGGGGCCACCAGCCCCAATGGGCTACATGCGTTGTGAGAGAGGGCACACCAGCCCCTCCCACAAAGGCCCATGCGGCAAGGGGGTTGGTGGGAGGGCCAACCCTAGGGTTGGTGCCACCTTACTTGGGTGGCAAGCCACCCTAGGGCGCCTCCAGCCTTGGCCGCCGCTCCAAGGGGGAAACCCTAGGGGTTTGGGCGCACCCCCCTATATATATGTGAGAGGGAGGAGGGCAGCCGCACCCTAATCCACGGCGCAACCCTTCCTCCCTCTCTGATAGCCTCTCCTCTAGTAGATTGATTTGGCGCCGCTTAGCAAAGCTCTGCCGAATCAGCTCCATCACCACCGCCTCCACGCTGTCGTACTACCGGTGAACCCATCTACCTCTCCACTCCCTTTTTTTGGATCAAGAAGGCACAGATCTTCATCGAGCTGCACGTGTGCTGAACGCGGAGGTGCTGTCCTTTTGACACTTGATCAGGAGTTCGTGGGACGGCTTGCGATTTGGATCGCGAAGACGTACAACTACATCAACCGCGTTCTTTAACGCTTCTGCTTAGCGATCTACAAGGGTATGTGGATCCAATCTCTCCTCTCATAGATGCTCATCTTCTAGATTTATCTTGGTGAAGCGTAGGAATTTTTTTGTTTCCCATGCAACGTTCCCCGGTAGTGGCATCATGAGCTAGGTCTATGCGTAGATGAGATCTTGAGTAGAACACAAAGAGTTTGGGGCACTGATATTCAGATTGCTTCCTTCCTTAGTCTTTTCTTAGTTCAGCAGTATAGTGGGATGAAGCGGCTCGGATAGACTTTACTCGTACACTTACGAGAGACCGTGTTCCATCGACTGACATGTGACTTTGTCGCATAAAGATGGCTGGCGGGTGTCTGTCTCTCCCACTTTAGTTGGATCGGATTTGATTAAGGCGGTCCTTGTAGAAGGTGTTGGGGAACGTTGCATGGGAAACAAAAAATTTCCTACGCACATGCAAACCTATCCATGGTGATGAGCATCTACGAGAGGGAGAGTGGATCTACGTACCCTTGTAGATCGCTAAGCGGGAAGCGGTAAGAAACGCGGTTGGTGTAGTCGAACTTCTTCGCGATCCAAATCGCCGAGCGTCCCGCGATCCAATCACGAACCATCCCACGATCCGATCATGAACCGTCCCGTGATCTCTTCACGATCCGTCCCGCGATCCAATCACGATCGTCTCGTGGCCTTGATCACGATCCTTCCGATCTAGTACCGAACGGACGGCACCTCCGCGTTCAGCACACGTGCAGCTTGATGACGGTCTCCACCGTCTTGATCCAGCAAGAGGAAGTGGAGAGGAGGAAGAGTTCGCCGGCAGCGTGACGGCGCTCTGGCGATGGTGGTGGAGCAATTCCGGCAGGGCTTCGCCTAAGCACCGCGGAAAATACGATCTAGAGGAGAAACTATACACCGGTGGAACGGGTAGCACGTGGCCGGAAAAACTAGTGCAAAAACCCTCTATTCCACCAGTATATATAGGAGGAGAGGAGAGGCAGCCTTGGCTCAAGGGCAAGGCCCTCTAGGAGTTGGCCGGCCAAGGTGGAGGAGTCCTACTCCTCCTCCAATCCTAGTAGGAGTAGGATTCACCCTTTTTGCCTTTTTTCACCTTTTTCTTTAGGCCTTTTTTCTCCTGGTGCCATGGGCCTTTTGTGGCTGTTCCACCAGCCCACTAAGGGCTGGTTATTACTCTCCCACAGCCCATGGACCCTCTAGGGTCGAAATACCCCTCACGGAGGTCTCCCGGTACACTCCCGGCACTCCCGGTACACTACCTATGAGCCCGAAACTTTTCCGGCGACCAAATTGGGACTTCCCATATATGAATCTGTACCTCCGGACCATTCCGGAGCTCCTCGTGACGTCCAGGATCTCATCCAGGACTCCGAACAACCTTCGGTCACCACCATACATAACTCTACATTACCGTAACGTCACCAAACCTTAAGTGTGCAGACCCTGCGGGTTCGAGAACTATGTAGACATGACCGAGACACCTCTACGGTCAATAACCAATGGTGGGACCTGGATGTCCACATTGGTTCCTACATATTCTACGAAGATCTTTATCGGTCGAACCTCTATGTCAAGGATTCAGTTAATCCCGTATGATGTTCCCTTTGTTCTTCGGTATGTTACTTGCCCGAGATTCGATCGTTGGTATCTCCATACCTAGTTCAATCTCGTTACCTGCAAGTCTCTTTACTCGTTCCGTAATACAAGATCCCGCAAATAACAATTAGTCACATTACTTGCAAGGCTCATTGTGATGTTTTATTACCGAGTGGGCCCTGAGATACCTCTCCGTCACACGGAGTAACAAATCCCAGTCTCGATCCATGTCAACTCAACAAACACCCTCGGAGACACCTGTAGAGCACCTTTATAGTCACCCAGTTACGTTGCGACGTTTGATACACACAAGGTGCTCCTCCGATATATGTGAGTTGCATGATCTCATCGTCATAGGGACATATACTTGACATGCAGAAAACAGTAGCAATAAACTGACATGATCATAAGCTACGTTTGTAGTTTGGGTCTTGTCCATCACATCATTCTCCTAATGATGTGATCCCGTTATCAAATGACATCTCATGTCCATGGCTAGGAAACCTTAACCATCTTTCAATCAACGAGCTAGTTCAGTAAAGGTATACCAGGGACATTGTGTTTGTCTATGTATCCACACATGTATCCATGTTTCCAATTAATACAATTATAGCATGGATAATGAACGATTATCATGAACAAGGAAATACAATAATAAACACTTTATTTATTGCCTCTAGGGCATATTTCCAACAGTCTCCCACTTGCACTAGAGTCAATAATCTAGTTCACATCACTATGTGATTTACATTGTAATGAATCGAACACCCATGCAGTTCTTGTGTTGATCATGTTTAGCCCTTGGAAGAGGTTTAGTCAATGGGTCTGCAACATTCAGATCCGTGTGCACTTTGCAAATATTTATGTCTTTCTCCAAGATGTAATCGCGGATGGAGTTGAAGCGTCGCTTTATGTGTCTGGTCCTCTTGTGAAACCTTGGTTCCTTGGCCAGAGCAATGGCACCAGTGTTGTCACAGAACAGGTTCATTGGATTCAGTGCACTGGGCACTACTCCAAGATGTGTCATGAACTGCTTCATCGAGACACCTTCCTTCGCCGCCTCCGAGGCTGCGATGTATTCCGCTTCGCACGTAGAGTCAGCTACCACGCTTTGCTTGGAACTGCACCAGCTTACCGCTCCCCCGTTAAGAATAAATACGTATCCGGTTTGTGACTTAGAGTCGTCCGGATCAGTGTCAAAGCTTGCATCGACGTAACCCTTTACGACGAGCTCTTCATCACCTCCATAAACGAGAAACATTTCCTTAGTCCTTTTCAGGTACTTAAGGATATTCTTGACCGCTTGCCAGTGCTCCATTCCAGGATCACTTTGAAACCTTCCGGCCATACTTATGCCAAGGCTAACATCGGCTCTTGTGCACAACATTGCATACATGATAGAGCCTATGGCTGAAGCATAGGGGATGACACTCATCTTTTCTCTATCTTCTGCAGTTACTGGGCATTGAGTCTTACTCAACTTCACACCTTGTAATATAGGCAAGAACCCCTTCTTGGACTGTTCCATTTTGAACTTCTTCAAAACTTTATCAAGGTATGTGCTCTGTGAAAGTGCTATTAAGCGTCTCGATCTATCTCTATAGATCTTAATGCCTAATATGAAAGCAGCTTCTCCTAGGTCCTTCATTGAAAAACTCTTGTTCAAATATGCCTTCACGCTTTCCAGCATTTCTATATTGTTTCCAATCAGCAATATGTCATCCACATATAATACTAGAAACGCTATAGAGCTCCCACTCACTTTCTTGTAAATACAAGATTCTCCGTAAACTTGTATAAACTCAAACGCTTTGATCACCTCATCAAAGCGCTTATTCCAACTCCGAGATGCTTGCACCAGTCCATAAATGGATCGCTGGAGTTTACAAACTTTGTCAGCATTCTCTGGATTGACAAACCTTCGGGTTGCATCATATACAACTCTTCCTCAAGGAAACCGTTGAGGAACGCTGTTTTTACATCCATCTGCCAAATTTCGTAGTCGAAATAGGCAACTATTGCTAACATGATTCTGACACTTAAGCATCGCTACGGGTGAGAAAGTCTCATCGTAGTCAACTCCTTGAACTTGTGAAAAACCCTTTGCCACAAGTCGAGCTTTATAGACGGTGACATTACCGTCCGCGTCTGTCTTCTTCTTAAAGATCCATTTGTTCTGAATGGCCTTTCGCCCTTAAAGTAATACTTCCAAAGTCCATACTTTGTTTTCATACATGGATCCCATCTCGGATTTCATGGCCTCTAACCATTTCTCGGAATCCGGGCCCATCACTGCCCCTCCATAGCTCATAGGTTCATCATTGTCCAACAACATGACTTCCAAGACAGGGTTGCCGTACCACTTAGGGGTAGTACGCGGCCTTGTCGACCTACGAGGTTCAATAGCTGCTTGATCCGAAGCTTCATGATCATCATCATTAACTTCCTCTTCTACCGACATAGGTTCCACAGAAACATCTTTCTGCACCGCGCTACTTTCTGGTTGAAGTAAAGGTTCAATAACCTCATCAAGCTCTATTTTCGTCCCACTCAATTCTTTCGAGAGAAACTCTTTCTCAAGAAATGTTCCGTTTTTAGCGACAAACACTTTGCCTTCGGATCTAAGATAGAAGGTATACCCGACTGTCTCTTTCGGGTATCCTATGAAGATGCATTTCTCCGCTTTGGGTTCCAGCTTTTCAGGCTGAAGCTTTTTGACATAAGCATCACATCCCCAAACTTTAAGAAACGACAACTTTGGCTTCTTGCCAAACCACAGTTCATATGGCGTCGTCTCAACGGATTTTGATGGTGTCCTATTTAAAGTGAATGCAACTGTCTCTAATGCATAACCCCAAAACGATAGTGGCAAATCAGCAAGAGACATCATAGAACGCACCATATCTAATGAGGTTCGATTACAACGTTCAGACACACCATTATGCTATGGTGTTCCGGGCGGTGTTAAGTGTGAAACAATTCCACACTGTCTTAAGTGACTGCCAAATTCATAACTCAGATATTCACTTCCTCGATCAGATCACAGGAACTTAATCTTCTTGTTACGATGATTCTCAACTTCACTCTAAAATTGCTTGAACTTTTCAAACGTTTCAGACTTGTGTTTCATTAAGTAAATATACCCATATCTACTTAAGCCATCAGTGAAGGTGAGAAAATAACGATATCCACCACGCACTGTAACATTCATTGGACCGCACACATCAGTATGTATGATTTCCAATAAGTCACTTGCCCGTTCCATTGTTCTAGAGAACGTCGTTTTAGTCATCTTGCCCATGAGGCATGGCTCACATGTGTCAAGTGATTCAAAATCAAGTGACTCCAAAAGTCCATTAGCATGGAGCTTCCTCATGCGTTTTACACCAATATGACCTAAACAGTAGTGCCACAAGAAAGTGGTACTATCATTATCAACTCTACATCTTTTGGCATCAATGTTATGAACATGTGTATCATCACTATCAAGATTCAATATGAATAAACCCCTCACATTGGGTGCATGACCATAAAAGATATTACTCATATAAATAGAACAACCTTTCTCTGGTTTAAATGAGTAATTGTCTCGCAATAAACAAGATCCAGATATAATGTTCATGCTTAACGCAGGCACTAAATAACAATTATTCAGGTTCATCACTAATCCCGATGGTAATCGAAGAGAGAGCGTGCCGACGGCGATCACATCAACCTTGGAACCATTTCCCACGCGCATCGTCACTTCATCCTTTGCCAACCTTCGTTTATTCCGTAGTTCCTGCTTTGAGTTGCAAATGTGAGGAACCAAACCGGTATCAAATACCCAGGCACTACTACGAGAGCTAGTAAGGTACACATCAATAACATGTATATCATATATACCTTGTTTGTCGTTGGCCGCCTTCTTGTCAGCCAGGTACTTGGGGCAGTTCCGTTTCCAGCGACCAGTTCCTTTGCAATGAAAGCACCCAGTTTCTGGCTTGGGTCCATGCTTGGGCTTCTTTGCAGGAGTAGCAACTGCTTTGCCATCCTTCTTGGTTTTACCCTTCTTGCCCTTGCCTTTGACTTTGCCATTTTTCTTGAAACTAGTGGTTTTATTGACCATCAACACTTGATGTTCTTTCTGGATTTCAGACGCAGTGACTTTTAGCATCGCAAACAGCTCGGCGACTGACTTGTTCATCCCGTGCATGTTATAGTTCATCACAAAGCTCTTGTAACTAGGTGGCAGTGATTGAAGAACTCTGTCAGTGATCGCCTCTAGCGGAAGGGCAATTCCCAACTCCGCCAGACGAGTTGAATACCCAGACATTCTGAGTATATGTCCACTGATAGACCCGTTCTCCTCCATCTTGCAAGCATAGAACTTATCGGAGGTTTCATACCTCTCGATCCGGGCGTTCTTCTGAAAGATAAACTTCAACTCCTAGAACATCTCATATGCTCCATGACGTTCAAAACGTCTTTGAAGTCCCGGTTCTAAGCCATACAATATTGCACACTGAACTACTGAGTAATCTCCAGTACGTGCCTCCCAAGCGTTCTTAACGTCTTCGGAGGTCATGTCTTCTGGTTGGTCACCAAGCGGTGCATCAAGGACATATGATTTCTGGGAAGCCGTGAGGATAATCCTCAGATTACGGGCCCAGTCAATAAAGTTACTTCCATCATCTTTCTGTTTAGCTTTCTCTAGGAACGCATTAAAATTCAGGGGTGCTACTACGCGAGCCATTGATCTACAACATAAATATGCAAAGTTCACTTAGACTATTGTTCAAGATGATGAGTTTAGTTAATCAAATTACTAAAGCTCCCACTCAAATTGACATCCCTCAGGTCATCTGAGTGTCACATGATCCAAGTCCACCAACTCAAGTCCGATCATCACGTGAGTTGAGGTGGCTTCAATGGTGAACATCATTATGTTGATCATATCTACTATATGACTCATGTTTGACCTGTCGATCTCTTGTGTTCCAAGGCCATGTCTGTACATGCTAGGCTCGTCAAATTTAAACCGAGTGTTCTGCGTGTGCAACACTGGCTTGCACCCGTTGTATGTGAACGTAGAGTCTATCACACCCGATCATCACGTGGTGTCTCAAAACGACGAACTTTCGCAATGGTGCACACTTGGGGAGAACACAATTTTATCTTGAAATTTAAGTGAGGGATCACCTTATAATGCTACCGTCGTACTAAGCATAACAAGGTGCATATAAGGATTAACATCACATGCAATTCATAAGTGACATGATATGGCCATGAACTCGTGCTTTAGATCTCCATCTTGAAAGCACCGGCATGATCTTCATCGTCACCGGCACGACACCATGATCTCCATCAACGTGTCGCCATCGAGGCTGTCACGCCCTGCACGCTTCTACTACTATTGCTACCGTTTAGCGATAAAGTAAAGCATTACATAGCGCTTAATGATTGACACGCAGGTCATACAATAATTAAAGACAACCCTATGGCTCCTGCCGGTTGCCGTACTCATCGACATGCAAGTCATGAAATTCTATACATCACATGATCATCTCATACATCACATATATCACATCATGTAATTGGCCATATCACATCACAACATACCCTGCAAAAACAAGTTAGACGTCCTCTAATTGTTGTTGCATGTTTTACGTGGCTGCTACGGGTTTCTAGCAAGAACGATTCTCACCTACGCATAAACCACAACGGTGATACATAATTTGCTTTTCAACCTTCTCAAGGACTGCCTTTGTCGAATCCGATCCAACTAAAGTGAGAGAAACTGCCACCCGCAAGCCATCTAGGCAACAAGTTGCGTCGAGGGAATCGGTCTCTCGTAAGCGTACGAGTAATGTTGGTCCGGGCCACTTCATCTCACAATACCGCTAAACCAAAATCCGACCAAGGAAGGAAGCAATCTAAGCATCAACGCCCACAAACCTTTTGTGTTCTACTCGAGATCTCATCGAACCATCAACTTAGCTCTGATACCACTGTTGGGGAACGTTGCATGGGAAACAAAAATTTTCCTACGCACATGCAAACCTATCCATGGTGATGAGCATCTATGAGAGGGAGAGTGGATCTACGTACCCTTGTAGATCGCTAAGCGGGAAGCGTTAAGAAACGCGGTTGGTGTAGTCGAACTTCTTCGCGATCCAAATCGCCGAGCGTCCCGCGATCCAATCACGAACCGTCCCACGATCCGATCACGATCCTTCCCACGATCTCGCCACGATCCATCCCGCAATCCAATCACGATCGTCTTGTGGCCTTGATCACGATCCTTCCGATCTAGTACCGAACGGACGACACCTCCGCGTTCAACACACGTGCAGCTTGATGACGATCTCCACCGTCTTGATCCAGCAAGAGGAAGTGGAGAGGAGGAAGAGTTTGCCAGTAGCTTGACGGCGCTCCGGCGATGGTGGTGGAGCAATTCCGGTAGGGCTTCGCCTAAGCACTGCGGAAATACGATCTAGAGGAGAAACTATGCACCGATGGAACGGGTAGCACGTGGCCGGAAAAACTAGTGCAAAAACCCTCTATTCCACCAGTATATATAGGAGGAGAGGATAGGCAGCCTTGGCGCAAGGGCAAGGCCCTCTAGGAGTTGGCCGGCCAAGGTGTAGGAGTCCTACTCCTCCTCCGATCCTAGTAGGAGTAGGATTCACCCTTTTTGCCTTTTTTTCACCTTTTTCTTTAGGACTTTTTTCTCCTGGCGCCATGGGCCTTTTGTGGCTGTTCCACCAGCCCAGTAAGGGCTGGTTATTATTCTCCCACAGCCCATGGACCCTCTAGGCTCGAAATACCCCTCCCGGAGGTCTCTCGGTACACTACCGGCACTCCCGGCACACTACCGATGAGCCCGAAACTTTTCCGGCGACCAAACTGGGACTTCCCATATATGAATGTTTACCTCCGGACCATTCCGGAGCTCCTCGTGACATCCGAGATCTCATACGGGACTCCGAACAACCTTCGGTCACCACCATACATAACTCTACATTACCGAAACGTCACCGAACCTTAAGTGTGCAGACCCTGCGGGTTCGAGAACTATGTAGACATGATCGAGACACCTCTATGGTCAATAACCAATAGCGGGACCTGGATGCCCATATTGGTTCCTACATATTCTATGAAGATCTTTATCGGTAGAACCTCTATGTCAAGGATTTAGTTAATCCCGTATGATGTTCCCTTTGTTCTTCGGTATGTTACTTGCCCGAGATTCGATCGTCGGTATATTCATACTTAGTTCAACCTCGTTACCGGCAAATATCTTTACTCGTTCTATAATACAAGATCCCGTGACTAACACTTAGTCACATTGCTTGCAAGGCTTGTTGTGATGTTGTATTACCGAGTGGGCCCTGAGATACCTCTCCGTCACACGGAGTAACAAATCCCAGTCTTGATCCATGCCAACCCAACAAACACCCTCAGAGATAGCTATAGAGTGCCTTTATAGTCACTCAGTTACGTTGCAACACTTGATACACACAAGGCACTCCTCCGGTGTCAGTGAGTTGCATGATCTCATGGTCATAGGAACAGATACTTGACATGTAGAAAACAATAGCAATAAACTGACACGATCATATGCTACGTTTGTAGTTTGGGTCTTGTGCATCACATCATTCTCCTAATGATGTGATCCTATTACCAAATGACATCACATGTCAATGGCTAGGAAACCTTGACCATCTTTGATCAACGAGCTAGTTCACTAGAGGCATACTAGGGACATAGTGTTGCCTATTTACCCACACATGTAATGTGTTTCCAATCAATACAATTATAGCATGGATAATAAACGATTATCATGAACACGGAAATATAATAATAAACACTTTATTTATTGCCTCTAGGGCATATTTCCAACACATCTCATATGCTCCATGACGTTCAAAACGTCTTTGAAGTCCTGGTTCTAAGCCATACAAAACTGCACATTGAACTATTGAATAATTGTCGGGACCCTGATCCTAAGCCATAAGAATCAAGCCTGTTACATATCACATCACTTTGCGGCCTCACGCATGGTTATATCCACGGCTGCCACCTTACCTGGGCCGGGACTGTTTGCGTCTTTTGGCTCACATATGTGAATGGGTCGCTAGCATTCAAATGTCAAAGAATCTGGGCCGACATGACTAGTCATAGAACCCAAGTGGCACATCTGTACAGGGACATGCATACTTAACCCAGCAATGCAGGTGTCGATCTCTAGCGTGTGTAGACGAGTCATAGCAAGCTACAAGGACTCCATTATGCCATGGGACATAAATGGCATCACTACACGTAGACGAGTCGTAGCAGGCTACAGGGACTCCATTACACTGCGAGACATTTCCCCGAAGGGACAGATACAACAGCAAAGAAGGATACATGCGAGTCAATCAATGTGTCCAGAGTAGTAGCAAGCTACCAAGGCTCGATGGAAGCACAAAGAGGCATTTCCCCGTAAAGAGTACTACTAAAGGCACACAACTAGGTGTCAAATCCCATACATACCATTGCACGTCACACATACGCACGACATGCCCGATATGCATAGATACAACTATGGCATCCACAACATAACCATACAAGATTTCAACATTTATTTGAAAGGCTCGAAAGAGCCAACACAATAAGATGTTACAAGCAGGGGTCGCAAGACCCAACATTCAGATCATTCAAACAAACAAGCGGAAGTTAAACATGTCTCAGTACAGATATCTACAAAAATGGTTGAAGGAGCCTAAAAAGATACAACGACCCTACCAAAGGAACCAGACCTCTATCTGGGATTCCCAAGCTAATCCGGTCAACATCGAACTTCACGTCGTAAATACCACTAATGAGACAGCGGTCTCATGTGCAAAACATAAATTAAGCAAATGTGAGTACAAGGGTACTCAGCAAGACTTACATCAGAACTAATTACATATGCGTCAGTATCAATGAAGGGGTTGTGTTGTTTATTGCAGCAAGCCAGCTTTGACTCTTGGCTAACCTGTACTATGACTACAAGTAGTATCTTTGAGGTGGGATAGGGCACACGAGTCCACATATTCACCAATCAATACACCACTATGTATCCATTCCCGTCTAACTACGAGAAGTCCATCCATAGCACTCACGCTTATCTTGTGTATTTTAGAGTATCCACTTCAAGTTATCTATGAACCACATAAGTTCTCCAAGTAGTCCATATTCGAGGACGCGACTATTCGAATAGATTCATAACCCTGCAGGGGTATACTTCACACACGCTCTTGCCACTTATCACCATATGCACGTCATGCATCTCGGCAACCTTCAAGTGGAAGCACTGGCGTGGGCGTCAACCACGACCGTCAATCACACAAGACCCTAGTCCAGGTTTATCGCCTATTTGAGACTGAACCCGCATGGAAGTCCGGCCGAAGTTTCCTCTATGGCATCAAACGATGTGCGCAGGGTTCCCAAGCCCACCGTTCGGGTGCCACTTGGTACACCGTGCCACTGTGCCTACACCGCATCATAGTCCACCCCGTCGGGCAGCGCTATGCACGGCCGCCAACACTTTTCCTACAAACACCAGAAACTAGTTGCAACTCCTGGACAAAGGTCTAGGCGATTAATAAGCCGAGAGGGGTCGAGTTCCCGGAACCCAATGTGTGGTAGTATCTTGTCTTGGATAACATACATAGAACTCAGTTCTTAAGGACGGTCCCAATGAGACAACCCGCCATGTACTCCCACATGGCCTCTCATCGCCACCTTTACCAAATCATGTTCACACACTTAACTCTCACATGGTAGGACATGAACACTGCCATTCCGATTCATCGCCCAAATGGATCAGACCCGACATGACACGACTCGAAGCATAGCAGGCACAGTAAGTAAGCAAGCATGGATGAGTAAGCACAACAAGGCTCAATCAGTTTCTACTCATGTTAAGTGGTTTCAACTATTTATTTGTGGCAAAGACAGGTCATGCAAAGGAATGGGTTCAACTATCGAGGACATGTAACAGTTGAACCGTTATTGTCCTGATGTAGTAAAAGAGAGCAGGAGCGAGAGAGTGGGTTCATATCAGTATGCTCAAGGGGGTTTGCTTGCCTGACAATTCTGAAGATATTACTACTCTTCATTGGTGTCAATGATCACAACATCGGAAACACGTCTACCGAGAAGGAAGAAACACCGACAAATAGGAAGAAGGAACACATTCAATGTGATCCAACAAACATGATGTGATATGACAAGTTAAGGTATAGAATTTACCTAGTGCAATAGGTAGTCACATTAAGTGAAGTGGAATTCAAATATATACTAAATACCAAGTCCAACACTATTTATTAAATTATCCTAAGCATGAAATGTCCTAGTTGGTGATGTTAACTTGCTCAAATATGCATGATCATGGCATAATCAGATTCATTAGATTTTTCTGATCATTTTTCATATATAAATTATTTTCATCTGAGTTATAGATTAATTTCTATGATTTTTAGAAGTTTTCAACATTTTCTAAAAAATAAATAAATTCATAAATCAATTACTACGTCAGCATTGCGTCAGCAGTCAACAGGCCAGGTCCAAGTCAAACCTGACCTGTGGGACCCGTTAGTTAGTGACACAAGAGCTTAATTAGGTTTAATTAATCCTAAAAATTTCATTAAGGGGATGGGCCCACTAGTGAGTGACCCATTAGGCTAATTAATCAACTTAATTAAGTTAATACTTAACCTAAACTTAACCAGAGTTAGGTCCCACCTGTCACTGACCCCGGAAGGTCAACCCTCCAGTCAGCGGGGTCAAACCCGCCGGCGTTCAGTCGCTGATGACGGTAGACACAACAGAGGGCGTTAGAAACGCTCCTCCGACGACCAACTGAATGACGAGGGGCTCAACGAGGAGCTGGGACTCGCTCGCATCTATCTGGGCACTCGGAAAGGGCTGCAATGGCTTGTGCTAAGGGCGGCGAGCATCCGAGCGGTGACCGGAGCTTGAACTTGCTTGGGCGCGGGGTTGCAGCATGCTAGCGGGCTGGGTGAGTAGCTAGGCAGATTCTAAGGAGCACGAGGAACACGTATGGGGCAGCAGTTGCTCCACAGGGGCACAGATTCCTTGGTCCCGTCAGTCATGGCAGACGGCGGCTCCGGGTGCTCGGGGCATTGACTGCAGCATGAAAACGAAGGGGAGAAGCATAGGGGGAGGAGCGGGAGCTCACTGCGGATATTCCAGTGGGCTCGGTGGGCTCGGGGAGGACCGGCAGGCGATCGATCGAGCGACGGTGACCGGCGGAGCTGAAGGTTGAAAACGGCCAAGTTGCGGCGATGCAGGGCTTCTGAGCTTGCGTGCGTCGACGAGGGGCTTCAAGGTGATGGGGTGGAGCGGCTGGACTCACTAGGGGGCTAGAGGTGGTCGGTGGCCGGTGGTTGCGAGCGGCGGAGGCCATGGCGTCTCGGGTCCTAAGGGAGAAGAGAGAGTAGAGAGGGGAGAGAGCAGCAGGGGGGATGGATTGAGCTTGGGAGAGAGAGAGCTCCATAGCGTCTCCGTGGCACACGAGATGCGAGGGGAAGGCAGGCAGGCAGGGAGGAGGTGGAGGCCCCGGGTGTGCACGCGTCGCCATGCCTCTGCCTTATGGCAGAGGTTGAAGACGACCGCTTCACCCCTGGTGGGCTGGGCCAGAACTCTAGGTAAGCCCAGGTAGGCTTTCTGCCCTTTTTTCCATTTTGTTTCATTTTCTATTTTTTCCAGTTTGTTATTGTATTTCCTTGTTCATGATAATCGTTTATTATCCATGCTACAATTGTATTAATTGGAAACATGGATACATGTGTGGATACATAGACAAACACAATGTCCCTAGTATACCTCTAGTTATGCCCTAGAGGCAATAAATAAAGTGTTTATTATTGTATTTCCTTGTTCATGATAATCGTTTATTATCCATGCTATAATTGTATTAATTGGAAACATGGATACATGTGTGGATGCATAGACAAACACAATGTCCCTAGTATACCTCTAGTGAACTAGCTCGTTGATTGAAAGATGGTTAAGGTTTCCTAGCCATGGACATGAGATGTCATTTGATAACGGGATCACATCATTAGGAGAATGATGTGATGGACAATACCCAAACTACAAACGTAGCTTATGATCGTGTTAGTTTATTGCTACTGTTTTCTGCATGTCAAGTATATGTTCCTATGACCATGAGATCATGCAACTCACAGATATCGGAGGAGTACCTTGTGTGTATCAAACGTCGCAACGTAACTGGGTGACTATAAAGGTGCTCTACAGGTGTCTCCGAGGGTGTCTGTTGAGTTGACATGGATCGAGGCTAGGATTTGTTACTCCGTGTGACGGAGAGGTATCTCAAGGCCCACTCGGTAATACAACATCACAACAAGCCTTGCAAGCAATGTGACTAAGTGTTAGTCACGGGATCTTGTATTATAGAACGAGTAAAGAGATTTTCCGGTAACGAGGTTGAACTAGGTATGAATATACCGACGATCGAATCTTGGGCAAGTAACATACCGAAGAACAAAGGGAACATCATACGGGATTAACTGAATCCTTGAAATAGAGGTTCGAACGATAAAGATCTTCATAGAATATGTAGGAACCAATATGGGCATCCAGGTCCCGCTATTGGTTATTGACCGTAGAGGTGTCTCGATCATGTCTACATAGTTCTCGAACCCGCAGGGTCTGCACACTTAAGGTTCGGTGACGTTTCGGTAGTATAGAGTTATGTATGGTGGTGACCGAAGGTTGTTCAGAGTCCCGGATGAGATCCCGGAAGTCACGAGGAGCTCTGGAATGGTCCAGAGGTAAAGATTCATATATAGGAAGTCCTGTTTTGGTCATCAGAAAAGTTTCGGGCTCATCGGTAGTGTACCGGAGTGCCGGTAGTGTACCGGGAGACCACCGGGAGGGGTATTTCGACCAAGAGGCTTCATAGGCTATGGGAGAGTGAATACCAGCCCTTTGTGGGCTGGTGGAAGTCCCACACAAGGCTCATGTGGCTAGGGAGGAAAAGCCCAAAGGGAAAAGGTGGAAAAAGGCAAAAAAGGAGGAATCCTAGTCCTACTAGGATTGGAGGAGGAGTCCTCCTCTCCTCCCCACTTCGGCCGAACCAAAGGAGGCTTGGCCCTTGCGCCAAGGCCTATCCTCCCTCCCTCTTATATATACTGGAGGTTTTAGGGTTTTGGCACTAGATTTTCAGCCACGTGCTACCCGTTCCTCCAGTGCATAGTTTCTCCTCTAGATCGGATTTCTGTAGTGCTTAGGCGAAGCCCTGCCGGAATAGCTCCACCACCATCGCCGGAGCGCCGTCATGCTACCGAAGAACTCTTCTACCTCTCCACTCCCTCTTGCTGGATCAAGAAGGCGGAGATCGTCATCAAGCTATACGTGTGCTGAACGTGGAGGTGCCGTCCGTTCGGTGCTTGATCAGGACGGATCGTGATTGGATCGCGGGATGCTCGGTGATTTGGATAGCGAAGACGTTCGACTACACCAACCGTGTTTCTTAACGCTTCCTGCTTAGCGATCTACAAGGGTATGTAGATCCACTCTCCCTCTCGTAGATGCTCATCACCATGGATAGGTCTTGTGTGAACGTATGAGATTTTTTGTTTCCCATGCGACGTTCCCCAACAGTGGCATCATGAGCTAAGTCTATGTGTAGATGAGATCTCGAGTAGAACACAAAGAGTTTGTGGCCATTGATTCTTAGATTGCTTCCTCCCTTGGTCGTGTTTTGTTTCAGCGGTATTGTGAGATGAAGCGACCCGGACCAACATTACTCGTATGCTTACGAGAGACCAGTTCCCTCAACCGCAACTTGTTGCATAGATGGCTTGCGGGTGCCAGTTTCTCTCACTTTAGTTGGATCGGATTCGACAAAGGTGGTCCTTGAGAAGGTTGAAAAGAAACTAGTGTATCACGTTGTGGTTTATGCCTAGGTGAGAATTGTTCTTGCTAGATACCCGTAGCAGCCACGTAAAACATGCAACAACAATTAGAGGATGTCTAACTTGTTTTTGCAGGGTATGTCGTGATGTGATATGGCCAATTACATGATGTGATATATGTGATGTATGAGATGATCATGTGTTGTATAGAATATCACGGCTTGCATGTCGATGAGTATGGCAACCGGCAGGAGCCATAGGGTTGTCTTTAATTATTGTATGACCCGCGTGTCAATCATTAAGCGCGATGTAATGCTTTACTTTATCGCTAAACGGTAGCAATAGTAGTATAAGCATGATGGGCGTGACAGCCCCAATGGCGACACATTGATGGAGATCAAGATGACGGAGATCATGGTGTCGTGCCGATGATGATGGAGATTATGCTGGTGCTTTCAAGATGGAGATCAAAAGCACAAGTTCATGGCCATATCATGTCACTTATGATTTGCATGTGATGTTAATCCTTTTATGCACCTTGTTTTGCTTAGGACGACGGTAGCATTATAAGGTGATCCCTCACTTAAATTTCAAGATGAATTGTGTTCTCCCTGAGTGTGCACCGTTGCGAAAGTTCGTCGTGTTGAGACACCACATGATGATCGGGTGTGATAGACTCTACGTTCACATACAACGGGTGCAAGCCAGTGTTGCACATGTAGAACACTCGGGTTAAACTTGACGAGCCTAGCATGTACAGACATGGCCTCGGAACACAAGAGACCGAAAGGTCGAACATGAGTCATATAGTAGACATGATCAACATGATGATGTTCACCATTGAAACCACCTCAACTCACGTGATGATCGGACTTGAGTTGGTGGATTTGGATCATGTGACACTCAGATGACCTGAGGGATGTCAATTTGAGTGGGAGATTTAGTAATTTGATTAACTAAAACTCATTATCTTGAACAATAATCTAAGTAACCTTTGCATATTTATGTTGTAGATCAATGGCTCGCGCAATAGAGCCCTTGAATTTTAATGCGTTCCTAGAGAAAGCTAAGTTGAAAGATGATGGAAGTAACTTTGTTGACTGGGCCCGTAATCTGAGGATTATCCTCACGGCTTCCCAGAAATCATATGTCCTTGATGCACCGCTTGGTGACCAACCAGAAGACATGTCATCCGAAGACGTTAAGAACGCTTGGGAGGCACGTTCTGGAGATTACTCAATAGTTCAGTGTGCAATATTGTATGGCTTAGAACCGGGACTTCAAATACGTTTTAAACGTCATGGAACATATGAGATGTTCGAGGAGTTGAAGTTTATCTTTTAGAAGAATGCCCGAATCGAGAGGTATGAGACCTCCGATAAGTTCTATGCTTGCAAGATGGAGGAGAACGGGTCTATTAGTGAACATATACTGAGAATTTCTAAGTATTCGACTAGTCTAGCGGAGATGGGAATTGCCCTTCCTCCAGAGGCAATCACTGACAGAGTTCTTCAATCACTGCCACCTAGTTACAAGAACTTTGTGATGAACTATAACATGCACGGGATGAACAAGTCAGTCACCGAGCTGTTTGCGATGCTAAAAGTCGCTGAGTCTGAAATCTAGAAAGAACATCAAGTGTTAATTGTCAATAAAACCACTAGTTTCAATAAGAATGGCAAGGGCAAGGGCAAGAAGGGTAAAACCAAGAAGGATGGCAAAGCAGTTGCTACTCCTGTAAAGAAGCCCAACCTTGGACCCAAGCCAGAAACCGAGTGTTTTCATTGCAAGGGAACTGGTCACTGGAAGCGGACTACCCCAAGTACCTGGCTGACAAGAAGGCGACCGACGACAAACAAGGTATATATGATATACATGTTATTGATGTGTACCTTAATAGCTCTCGTTGTAGTGCCTGGGTATTTGATACCAGTTCGGTTGCTCACATTTGCAACTCAAAACAGGAACTACAGAATAGACGAAGGCTGGCAAAGGATGAAGTGACGATGCGCGTGGGAAATGGTTCCAAGGTTGATGTGATCGCCGTCGGCACGCTCTCTCTTCGATTACCATCGGGATTAGTGATGAACCTGAATAATTGTTATTTAGTGCCTGCGTTAAGCATGAACATTATATCTGGATCTTGTTTATTGCGATACAATTACTCATTTAAATCAGAGAAAGGTTGTTCTATTTATATGAGTAATATCTTTTATGGTCATGCACCCAATGTGAGGGGTTTATTCATATTGAACCTTGATAGTGATGATACACATGTTCATAACATTGATGCCAAAAGATGTAGAGTTGATAATGATAGTACCACTTTCTTGTGGCACTGCCGTTTAGGTCATATTGGTGTAAAACGCATGAGGAAGCTCCATGTTGATGGACTTTTGGAGTCACTTGATTTTGAATCACTTGACACATGTGAACCATGCCTCATGGGCAAGATGACTAAAACGCCATTCTCTGGAACAATGGAATGGGAAAGTGACTTATTGGAAATCATACATACTGATGTGTGCGGTCCAATGAATGTTACAGCGCGTGGTGGATATCGTTATTTTCTCACCTTCACTGATGGCTTAAGTAGATATGGGTATATTTACTTAATGAAACACAAGTCTGAAACATTTGAAAAGTTCAAGCAATTTTAGAGTGAAGTTGAGAATCATCGTAACAAGAAGACCAAATTCGTGCGATCTGATCGAGGAGGTGAATATCTGAGTTATGAGTTTGGCAGTCACTTAAGACAATGTGGAATTGTTTCACAGTTGACACCGCCCGGAACACCATAGAGTAATGGTGTGTCCGAACGTCGTAATCGAAACTTATTAGATATGGTGTGTTCTATGATGTCTCTTGCCGATTTACCACTATCGTTTTGGGTTTATGCATTAGAGACAACTACATTCACTTTAAATAGAGCACCATCGAAATCCGTTGAGACGACGCTATATGAACTATGGTTTGGCAAGAGGCCAAAGTTGTCGTTTCTTAAAGTTTGGGGATGTGATGCTTATGTCAAAAAGCTTCAGCCTGAAAAGCTGGAAACCAAAGCGGAGAAATGCTTCTTCATAGGATACCCGAAGGAGACAGTCGGGTATACCTTCTATCTCAGATCCGAAGGCAAAGTGTTTGTCGCTAAGAACGAAACATTTCTTGAGAAAGAATTTCTCTTGAAAGAATTGAGTGGGAGGAAAATAGAGCTTGATGAGGTTATTGAACCTTTACTTCAACCAGAAAGTAGCGCAGCGCAGAAAGATGTTTCTGTGGAACCTACGACGGTAGAAGAGGAAGTTAATGATGATGATCATGAAGCTTTGGATCAAGCTCCTATTGAACCTCGTAGGTCGACAACGCCGCGTACTACTCCTGAGTGGTATGACAACCCTGGCTCGGAGGTCGTGTTGTTGGACAACAATGAACCTACGAGCTATGAAGGAGGAGTGATGGGCCCAGATTCCAAGAAATGGTTAGAGGCCATGAAATCCGACATGGGGTCCATGTATGAAAACAAAGTATGGACTTTGGAAGTATTACCTGAAGGGAGAAAGGCCATTCAGAACAAATTGATCTTTAAGAAGAAGACAGACGCGGAGGGTAATGTCGTCGTCTATAAAGCTCGACTTGTGGCAAAGGGTTTTTCACAAGTTCAAGGAGTTGACTACGATGCGACCTTCTCACCCGTAGCGATGCTTAAGTCTGTCAGAATCACGTTGGCAATAGCTGCTTATTCAACTATGAAATTTGGCAAATGGATGTCAAAATAGCCTTCCTCAACGGTTTCCTCAAGGAAGAGTTGTATATGATGCAACCAGAAGGTTTTGTCGATCCAGAGAATGCTGACAAAGTTTGCAAACTCCAGCGATCCATTTATGGGCTGGTGCAAGCATCTCGGAGTTGGAATAAGCGTTTTGATGAGGTGATCAAAGCGTTTGAGTTTATACAAGTTTATGGAGAAGCTTGTATTTACAAGAAAGTGAGTGGGAGCTCTATAGCGTTTCTAATATTATATGTGGATGACATATTGTTGATTGGAAACAATATAGAAATGCTCGAAAGCATGAAGGAATATTTGAACAAGAGTTTTTCAATGAAGGACCTAGGAGAAGCTGCTTTCATATTAGGCATTAAGATCTATAGAGATAGATCGAGACGCTTAATAGCACTTTCACAGAGCACATACCTTGATAAAGTTTTGAAGAAGTTCAAGATGGATCAGTCCAAGAAGGGGTTCTTGCCTGTGTTACAAGGTGTGAAGTTGAGTAAGACTCAATGCCCAGTGACTGCAGAAGATAGAGAAAATATGAGTGTCATCCCCTATGCTTCAACCATAGGCTCTATCATGTATGCAATGTTGTGCACAAGTCCCGATGTCATCCTTGCCATAAGTATGGCCGGAAGGTTT
This sequence comes from Hordeum marinum, assembly GCA_022496015.1. Taxonomy (NCBI): domain Eukaryota; kingdom Viridiplantae; phylum Streptophyta; class Magnoliopsida; order Poales; family Poaceae; genus Hordeum; species Hordeum marinum. The sequence continues at coordinate 120,032,918 of CM039678.1, forward strand.
CAAAGTGATCCTGGAATGGAGCACTGGGCAGCGGTTAAGAATATCCTTAAGTACCTAAAAAGGACTAAGGAAATGTTTCTCGTTTATGGAGGTGATGAAGAGCTCGTCATAAAGGGTTACGTCGATGCAAGCTTTGATAGTGATCTGGATGACTCTAAGTCACAAACCTGATACGTATTTATTCTCAACGGCGGAGCGGTAAGCTGGTGCAGTTCCAAGCAAAGCGTGGTAGCCGATTCTACGTGCGAAGCGGAGTACATCGCAGCCTCGGAGGCAGCGAAGGAAGGTGTCTGGATGAAGCAGTTCATGACAGATCTTGGAGTAGTGCCCATTACACTAAATCCAATGAACCTGTCCTGTGACAACACTGGTGCCATTGCTCTGGCCAAGGAACCAAGGTTTCACAAGAGGACCAGACACATAAAGCGACGCTTCAACTCCATCCGCGATTACATCAAGGAGAAGGACATAAATATTTGCAAAGTGCACACGGATATGAATGTTGGAGACCCGTTGACTAAACCTCTTCCAAGGGCTAAACATGATCAACACCAGAACTGCATGGGTGTTCGATTTATTACAATGTAAATCACATAGTGATGTGAACTAGATTATTGACTCTAGTGCAAGTGGGAGACTGTTGGAAATATGCCCTAGAGGCAATAAATAAAGTGTTTATTATTATATTTCCTTGTTCATGATAATTGTTTATTATCCATGCTATAATTGTATTGATTGTTAACACATTACATGTGTGGGTAAATAGACAACACTATGTCCCTAGTATGCCTCTAGTGAACTAGCTCGTTGATCAAAGATGGTCAAGGTTTCCTAGCCATTGACATGTGATGTCATTTGATAACGGGATCACATCATTAGGAGAATGATGTGATGGACAAGACCCAAACTACAAACGTAGCATATGATCGTGTCAGTTTATTGCTATTGTTTTCTACATGTCAAGTATCTGTTCCTATGACCATGAGATCATGCAACTCACTGACACCGGAGGAGTGCCTTGTGTGTATCAAACGTCGCAACGTAACTGAGTGACTATAAAGGTACTCTACAGGTATCTCTGAGGGTGTGTGTTGGGTTGGCATGGGTCAAGAGTGGGATTTGTTACTCCGTGTGACGGAGAGGTATCTCAGGGCCCACTCGGTAATACAACATCACAACAAGCCTTGCAAGCAATGTGACTAAGTGTTAGTCACGGGATCTTGTATTACAGAATGAGTAAAGAGACTTTCCGGTAATGAGGTTGAACTAGGTATGAAGATACCGACGATCGAATCTCGGGCAAGTAACATACCAAAGAACAAAGGGAACATCATACGGGATTAACTGAATCCTTGACATAGAGGTTCGATCGATAAAGATCTTCGTAGAATATGTAGGAACCAATATGGGCATCCAGGTCCTGCTATTGGTTATTGACCGTAGAGGTGTCTCGGTCATGTCTACATAGTTCTCGAACCCGCAGGGTCTGCACACTTAAGGTTTGGTGACGTTTTGGTAGTATAGAGTTATGTATGGTGGTGACCGAAGGTTGTTTGGAGTCCCAGATGATATCCCGGACATCACGAGGAGCTCTGGAATGGTCCGGAGGTAAAGATTCATATATAGGAAGTCCTGTTTTGGTCGTTAGAAAAGTTTCGATCTCATCCGTAGTGTACCGGGAGACCACCGGGAGGGGTATTTCGATCCAAGAGGCTTCATGGGCTATGGGAGAGTGAATACCAGCCCTTTGTGGGCTGGTGGAAGTCCCACACAGGGCCCATGAAGCTAGGGAAGAAAATCCCAAAGGGAAAAGGTGGAAAAAAGGCAAAAAGGAGGAATCCTAGTCCTACTAGGATTGGAGGAGGAGTCCTCCTCTCCTCCCCACTTCGGCCGAACCAAAGGAGGCTTGGCCCTTGTGCCAAGGCCTCTCCTCCCTCCCTCTTATATATACCGGAGGTTTTAGGGGTTTGGCACTAGATTTTCAGCCACGTGCTACCCGTTCCTCCAGTGCATAGTTTCTCCTCTAGATTGGATTTTTGCAGTGCTTAGGCAAAGCCCTACCGGAATAGCTCAACCACTATCGCCGGGGCACCGTCACGCTGCCGAGAACTCTTCTACCTCTCCGCTCCCTCTTGCTGGATCAAGAAGGCGAAGATCGTCATCAATCTGTACGTGTGCTGAACGCGGTGGTGCCGTCCGTTTGGTGCTTGATCGGGACGGATCGTGATTGGATCGCGGGACACTCGGCGATTTGGATCGCGAAGACATTCGACTACACCAACCGCGTTTCTTAACGCTTCCTGCTTAGCGATCTACAAGGGTACGTAGATCCACTCTCCCTCTCATAGATGCTCATCACCATGGATAAGTCTTATGTGAACGTAGGAAATTTTTTGTTTCCCACGCGACGTTCCCCAACAACATGTTCCAAGAGTCAGAGTTTATCTTTAAGAAGAATGCCCGGATCGAGAGGTATGAGACCTCAGATAAGTTCTATGTTTGCAAGATGGAGGAGAATGGGTCTATCAGTGAACATATACTCAGAATGTCTGGGTATTCGACCCATCTGGCGGAGTTAGGGATGCCCCTTCCGCCGGAGGCCATCACTGTCAGAGTTCTTCAATCATTGCCACCTATCTACAAGAGCTTTGTGATGAACTATAACATGCACGGGATGACCAAGTCAGTTGCCGAGCTACTTGCAATGTTGAAAGTCGCTGAGTCTGAAATCCAGAAAGAACATCAAGTGTTGATGGTCAATAAAACCACTAGTTTCAAGAAGCATGGCAAGGGAAAGAAGGGTAACTCTAAGAAGGGTGGCAAACCTATTGCTCCTCGTGTGAAGAAACCCAAGACTGGACCCAAGCCAGAAACTGAGTGCTTTCATTGCAAGGGAACTGGTCACTGGAAGCGGAACTGCCCCAAGTACCTGGCCGACAAGAAGGCGGCCAACACCAAACAAGGTATATATGATATACATGTTATTGATGTGTACCTTCTAGCTCTCGTTGTAGTGCTTTGGTATTTGATACCGGTTCGGTTGCTCACATTTGCAACTCAAAGCAGGACCTACAGAATAGACGGAGGCTGGCTAAGGATGAAGTGACGATGCGCGTGGGAAATGGTTCCAAGGTTGATGTGATCGTCGTCGGCACGCTCGCTCTTCGACTACCATCGGGATTAGTGATGAACCTGAATAATTGTTATTTAGTGCCAACGTTAAGCATGAACATTATATCTGGATCTTGTTTATTGCGAGACAGTTACTCATTTAAATCGGAGAGTAATGGTTGTTCTATTTATATGAGTAATATATTTTATGGTGATGCACCCAATGTGAGGGGTTTATTCTTATTGAATCTCGATAGTGATGATACACATGTTCATAGCATTGATGCCAAAAGGTGTAGAGTTGATAATGATAGTACCACTTTCTTGTGGCACTGCTGTTTGGGTCATATTGGTGTAAAACGCATAAGGAAGCTCCTTGCTGATGGACTTTTGGAGTCACTTGATTTTGAATCACTTGACACATGTGAACCATGCCTCATGTGCAAGATGACTAAAACGTCATTCTCTAGAACAATGGAACGGGCAAGTGATTTGTTGGAAATCATACATACTGATGTGTGCGGTCTGATGAACATTGAGGCACGCGATGGATATCGTTATTTTCCCACCTTCACTGATGACTTAAGTAGATACGAGTATATTTACTTAATGAAACACAAGTCTGAAACGTTTGAAAAGTTCAAGCAATTTTAGAGTGAAGTTGACAATCATCGTAACAAGAAGATTAAATTCCTGCGATCTAACCGAGGAGGAGAATATCTGAGTTATGAGTTTGGCAGTCACTTAAGACAGTGTGGAATTGTTTCACAATTGACACCGTTTGGACCACCACAGCGTAATGGTCTGTCCGAACATCATAATCAAACCTTATTAGATATGGTGCGTTCTATGATGTCTCTTGCCGATTTGCCACTATTTTTTTGGGGTTATGCATTAGAGACAGCTGCATTCACTTTAAATAGGGCACCATCGAAATCCGTTGAGACGATGCCATATGAACTGTGGTTTGGCAAGAAGCCAAAATTGTCGTTTCTTAAAGTTTGGGGATGTGATGCTTATGTCAAAAAGCTTCAGCCTAAAAAGCTGGAACCCAAAGTGGAGAAATGCGTCTTCATAGGATACCCAAAAGAGACAGTTGGGTATACCTTCTATCTCAGATCTGAAGGCATAGTGTTTGTCGCCAAAAACGAAAAATTTCTTGAGAAAGAGTTTCTCTCGAATGATTTGAGTGGGAGGAAAGTAGAACTTGATGAGGTTATTGAATCTTCACTTCAACCAGAGAGTAGCTCAGCACAAAAAGATGTTTCTGAGGATCCAACGACGGTTGGAGAGAAAGTTAATGATGATGATCATGAAACTTCAGATCAAGTTGCTACTGAACCTCGTAGGCCGACAAGGGCGCGTACTGCTCCTGAGTGGTATGGCAACCCTATCTTGGAGTTCATGTTGTTAGACAACAATGAACCTATGAGCTATGGAGGAGCGATGATGGGCCTGGATTCTGAGAAATGGTTAGAGGCTATGAAATCTGAGATGGGATCCATGTATGAAAACAAAGTATGGACTTTGGAAAAGTATTACCTGAAGCACAAAAGGCCATTCAGAATAAATGGATCTTTAAGAAGAAGAGGGACGCAGGCGGTAATGTCACTGTCTATAAAGCTCGACTTGGGGCAAAGGGTTTCTCACAAGTTCAAGGAGTTGACTACGATAAGATCTTTTCACCCATAGCGATGCTTAAGTCTATCAGAATCAGGTTAGCAATAGCTGCATATTTCGACTATGAAATTTGGCAGATGGATGCCAAAACAGCGTTCCTTAACGGTTTCCTTGAGGAAGAGTTGTATATGATGCAACCAAAAGGTTTTGTCGATCCAGTTAATGCTGACAAAGTTTGCAAACTCCAGCGATCCATTTATGCACTGGTGCAAGCATCTCGGAGTTGGAATAAGCGTTTTGATGAGGTGATCAAATCGTTTGGGTTTATACAAGTTTATGGAGAAGCTTGTATTTACAATAAAGTGAGTGGGAGCTTTGTAGCATTTCTAATATTACATGTGGATGACATATTGTTGATTGGAAACAATATAGAAATGTTGGAAAGCATGAAGGAATATTTGAACAAGAGTTTTTCAATGAAGGACCTGGGAGAAGCTGCTTTCATATTAAGCATTAAGATCTATAGAGATAGATCGAGACGCTTGATAGCACTTTCACAAAGCACATACCTTGATAAAGTTTTGAAGAAGTTCAAAATGGATCAGTCCAAGAAGGGGTTCTCGCCTGTGTTACAAGGTGTGAAGTTGAGTAAGACTCATTGCCTAGTGACTGCAGAAGATAGAGAAAAGATGAGTGTCGTCCCCTATGCTTCAGCCTGAGGCTCTATCATGTATGCGATGCTGTGCACAAGACTCGATGTCAACCTTGACATAAGTATGTCCAGAAGGTTTCGAAGTGATCCTTGAATGGAGCACTGGACGGCGGTCAATAATATCCTTAAGTACCTGAAAAGGACTAAGGAAATGTTTCTCGTTTATGAAGGTGATCAAGAGCTCGTCGTAAAGGGTTACGTCGATGCAAGTTTGACACGGATCTAGATGGCTCTAAGTCGCAAAACAGATACCTATTTATTCTCAATGGGGGAGCGGTAAGCTGGTGAAGTTCCAAGCAAAGCGTGGTAGCCGATTCTACATGCAAAGTAGAGTACATCGCAGCCTCGGAGGCAGCAAAGGAAGGTGTCTGGATGAGGCAGTTCATGACAGATCTTGGAGTAGTGCCCAGTGCACTGAATCCAATGGCTCTGTTCTGTGACAACACTGGTGCCATTGCTCTGTCCAAGGAACCAAGGTTTCACAAGAGGACCATACACATAAGACCATCCGCAATTACTTCGAGGAGAAGGACATAAATATTTGCAAAGTGCACACAGATCTGAATGTTACAGACCCATTGACTAAACCTCTTCCAAGGGCTAAACATGGTCAACACCAGAACTGCATGGGTGTTCGATTCATTACAATGTAAATCACATAGTGATGTGAACTAGATTATTGACTCTAGTGCAAGTGGGAGACTATTGGAAATATGCCCTAGAGGTAATAAATAAAGTGTTTATTATTATATTTCCTTGTTCATGATAATCGTTTATTGTCCATGCTATAATTGTGTTGATTGGAAACTAAATACATGTATGGGCATATAGGCAAACATTGTGTCCCTAGTATGCCTCTAGCAGGCTAGCTCGTTGATCAAAGATGGTTAAGGTTTCCTGGCCATGGACATGAGATGTCATTTGATATCGGGATCACATCATTAGGAGAATGATGTGATGGACAAGACTCAAACTATAAACATAGCATATGATCGTATCGGTTTATTGCTACAGTTTTCTGCATGTCAAGTATATGTTCCTATGACCATGAGATCATGCAACTCACTAACACCGGAGGAGTGCCTTGTGTGTATCAAACATTGCAATGTAACTGGGTGACTATAAAGGTACTCTACAGGTATCTCCGAATGTGTCTGTTGAGTTGGCATGGATCAATACTGGGATTTGTTACTCCGTGTGACGGAGAGGTATCTCAGGGCCCACTCGGTAATACAACATCACAACAAGCCTTGCAAGCAATGTGACTAAGTGTTAGTCGCGGGATCTTGTATTATGGAATGAGTAAAGAGACTTGCCGGTAACGAGGTTGGACTAGGTATAGAGATACCGACGATCAAATTTCAAGCAAGTAACATACCGAAGGACAAAGGGAACATCATATGAGATTAACTGAATCCTTGACATAGAGGTTTGACCAATAAAGATCCTCGTAGAATATGTAGGAATCAATATGGGTATCCAGTTCCCGCTATTGGTTTTTGACCATAGAGGTGTCTTAGTCATGTCTGCATAGTTCTCGAACCCGCAGGGTCTGCACACTTCAGGTTCGGTGACGTTTCGATAGTATAGAGTTATGTGTGTTGGTGAACGAAGGTCGTTCGAAGTCCCGGATGAGATCCCAAACATGACGAGGAGCTCCAGAATGGTCCGGAGGTAAAGATTCATATATAGGATGTTCCGTGTTGGTTACCGGGAAAAGTTCAGGCATCACCGGTAACGTACTGGGGATGCCGGGAGGGTCCCGGGGGTCCACCGGAAGGGGCCACCAGCCCAAAAGGGCTACATGGGCTGTGAGAGAGGGCACACCAGACCCTGGTGGGCTGGCCGCCCCTCCCACAAAGGCCCATGCGACAAGGGGGTTGGTGGGAGGGCCAACCCTAGGGTTGGCGCCACCTTACTTGGGTGGCAAGCCACCCTAGGGCGCCTCCACCCTTGGCCACCGCCCCAAGGGGGAAACCCTAGGGGTTTGGGTGCACCACCCCTCCCCTATATATATGTGAGAGGGAGGAGGACAGCCACAACCTAAGCAACGGCGCAGCCCTTCCCCCCTCTCTGATAGCCTCTCCTCTAGTAGATTGATTCGATGCCGCTTAGCGAAGCTTTGCCGGATCAGCTCCACCACCACTGCCGCGCATGCCGTCGTGCTGCCGGCAAACCCATCTACCTTTCCACTCCCTCTTGCTGGATCAAGAAGGCGGAGATCTTCATCGAGCTACACGTGTGCTGAACGCGGAGGTGCCGTCCGTTCGGCACTTGATCGGGAGTTCATGGGACGACTTGCGATTTGGATCGCGGAGACGCACAACTACATTAACCGCGTTCTTTAACGCTTCTGCGTAGCGATCTACAAGGGTATGTGGATCCAATCTCTCCTCTCATAGATGCTCATCTCCTAGATTGATCTTGGTGAAGCATAGGAAATTTTTTGTTTCCCAAGCAACGTTCCCCAACAGTCCCGAAATTCATGAAAGGCGTGCTGGAGACCATGTCTACCATCCCCATGCTGGTGGAGGAACTAAAGAGATCAGCCGCCCGCAAGGGCACAATTGCTGCTTTGAGATGGTCGCTGGCTTATGCTCCAGAGCTTAACCCGAATGAAATGATGGAGGGTTTTCTTGAACTGAAGGATGACGACTCAGAATTTACACAAGCAGATTACTCTCGATGTCATAAGGCATCTTGGATTCTTGCAAGTCGGCTGGCTGCAGAAGCTGACCTATCAGTGTACCAGGCGGCTTACTCCAAAGATAACAAGCGGATTTGAGGGCCCACTTTTGAAGCAAAGAGCCTAATTCCTCAACACCGTAAGTACCTCTTCGCTCCTGACATTGACCCGTCTCCAATCATGCACGATGAAGCTATGTTTGAAGCTTTGACCAATTGCAATTGGGATGTGGACAATCTCCAGATTGAAGAAATCGAAGACCCGACGGAGGATGTCCCGACAGTGAGTTAAAGAAAAAAGTTTGCATCATGTAACCCGACCTTGTTTAATTCACCGGGTTAAGATTTGTTGAGAAACTTGAAGTCTTCAATGCTTGGGGCTTTTGAATAGCCTTGTAATAGTTGTAGAAAACTCTTAACTGCATGTTCTTGCACTTTTGATGCTATGCTTGAAAGCTTTGCTGGCACTTAGCAAACTCATCTGTTGATATATGAGCACTTTGAATGTTTTGACTCGCTGGGCGGCCTATAGTCCATGGCCCAAGCCAGAAATTTTCCAAAACTTTGAATCTTATCATGAGAGTACCTACAAGAATAAACAATTGTATGTACCATCCTATAAGACGGCTTTAAAGGCACGTCAGGACAAGATAACTCTTGCTTTTTATGAAAATGTTTTGTTTCTGAAGAAGCAAGGTGGAAAGCCTGAAAAAATTGTAACCGGGCCTCACGTGACATAAATCTGTCATTTAAACCTTAGCAAGTTCAGGGTCTTTAAAAGATTGACATTGCTAAGTGTCGGGGATATACCTCGCGGTATGACCCGACATGGCGACTCACAGGGGATCTGGTCAAGACATGGCGTTTATTAGTGACCTGGCTAGCGGATCGTAGGATGATCATGCCCAAGACCCGGCGTGCAAGCCGGTGCCAGACGGCTCACAAGAGAAGGCCCAAGAAGAAAGAAAGGATTCCCTCACAAAGGAAACAAGACCCGAATTAGGATTCATGAAAGACTAGTCCTAGTCCTACTGGGAGTAGGACTATATTTGTAAACCTACCCTCTCCACTTATATAAGGAGGGGTAGAGTGCCCTTAGAGGGATGGGTACACAAGTCCACAAGTTTAGACAGACACAAGAGATTAGAGATAGACAGATTAGAGGCTCTCGTGATTAGAGGTAGCAAACAACACCCTTGTACCGAGAGTCTTCATCATCATCAACCAGAGAAGCAGGACGTAGGATTTTACCTCCATCGGAGGGGCCAAACCTGGATAAAACTCGCGTCTCTCAATTCTGACCAACCCCTTCAAGCCGCCACGTAGTTGCGCTTCCGCCCCAAACCTAAGTCCGTTCACCCGGACATCTGCCGTGATAAATCCACGACAGTTGGCACCCATCATGGGGCGCGCACACGGTGGTGTTATGTTCTTGGAGGGAAATTTCCAGGGATGAAGAAGACTCGCGATTGGACGGATAAAAAAAGGGACCGACTCACAAGGAGTTACATCGTCTCCTTGTTCATCAGTCCAGGAAAAAATTGAGGAGGACGTGGAATCCAGCGGTTTGTTTTTGGATGCAGTCTCGCGATCTGCCACTTCGGAGTTTGTATTTTCATCGGTTGCAATCTGTCGAGACCACAAAAAATTGGTCACCAGTTCGCCGCTCTACAAAGACGCATGCTGGTTATCGAATCGCCGAGCCGCCACCCGCCAATGGTAGAAACACGCACGCATAATCAGCATGGACGTGTGCCGACGCAACCCCCAAAGAATCAACAACGTCGGCAGCAGACAAAACTGATGTCAAAGCAAAGTTAACCCGTTAAACCAGATGGAGTACTAATCTCAGGAGAAGTCAACTCCAAACCAGGTTTTTAATCTCCGTATACTACATGAGGAAGGAAAGAAACAAGGGACTCCAAGAGGCTCCACGCAAAGATCTAGGCAAAAAAAATGGTGGCGATCTGGAGTCACACACGGAGCGATCTGGAGACTCGTTCTCCGCTTGCCGCCCGCTCCGCCTCGCTCGGAATCAACCTCGACTCGTCGATGCGCTGTGGCCACCTCGGACCGCCTCGAGACCGTCCCATCCACCATGGCCGCCGTGGCTTGCTTCTGCAAGCCCCACCTTGCTTCACCATGAGCTGGTCCGCGTCCACCCCTGGCCGACCGCTGCGCCGTGGCCGGTGCCACCCTACTGCGACGCTGCCGCCAGTCGCCGCTATTCTTCTGTACGATGTCTTACCGTTGCCCCAAACAACTCCGCCTCCCGCGCGCAAGCCGCCTCCGACACACCTTGGCGAGTCCACAACACTCCTGGGCCGCTGTTGCTCTGTCCACAGACTCAGTCTCCGCCTCGCCTCCGGCCACCCGTCGCGCCGCGTCCGACTCGTCTTCGGAGCCACCGATGAATCTCCATTGCTTCAAGTCACCTGCTGCATCGTGCCGCCTCTGCGTCGCACCATGAGCTGCCGTCGTGGCTGACTACACCCCTCGCCGCTGCACCCACCTACTGCTGCTGTGCCTTGGGCCGGCATGCGGTTTCATCTCAGCACCCGCACAAGCCGCCTCCGCCTTTCCTAACATGGGCCTTGGCTTCCCAGCCGCCCTGACCATGCTGTCGGCATGCGACTCCACCTCTGCGCTCATGTGAGTCGTCGACCTCTTCATGCCGCAAGCCGCCTTCGCCATGGTTTGTATCCTCGCATCCGCGCAAGCCACCAACCTCCTCACCTATGCCGTCATGGCCGCACTCTACCGCTTCACGTCCGAGCCAGCCTCGCCTCGCCCTGCTTCGCTCACCTCGGACATGCCCCGCCAGCTTGCTGTGTCTCCTCGACTCACCCTTGTGCATGCCGCTGCCATGCCCGACCGCTGGCTCGCCGCTGTTGCACCTCGCGTGCCGCGCGGTTCGAAGCCGCCCCCACGGTGGCTCCGTCATGCCACATGACGCTGGCTCGCCGCGTAGCCTCGGCTGGCTCCTCCTGATGCACTGTTGCATATTCGGGACAACCATGGAACAAAACTGGTGGAGTCCGTTCGAGTGCACTGTCGAACGCCACGACTGACTGCAGTCTATTTCCTACCCAAGAGAGAGTCTTACAGAAAATTATGTTGCGGTCATCAGGTCATCAAAATATCTTGTTAGAAATTGTCATTCTATACTTTCATGTGGTCAAATCAGCGCCATGGTTTGCGCATGGGGCACATGCCAAAAGCTCCCGCTGTCAAATTCATGCGGACGGAACAATGTCACCAGATTTGTTGAAAATGAATCTTCTGGATTTTACCGACATTCAGCATATCAGGTGCCAGAACCGTTTACGTCTATGTTCGACCAAGAAAAATATCAGGTGATATCCATCCAATCTATTTTATTAATGCATATTAATTTTCTCTCAGAACAACTGCTCTGCCTGCAATATTTTTTGCACAGGAGAATTACTCACTATGAAGGTGGCGTTATATTGCGAGTTCATGCCGATCATCACCACGACGATACACCATTCGTGTCGGCTTACAAATGTCGTTGCCGATTCATCGTCTATGCCGGGTTACAAATGCCACGACCAACTTGCTGCTCGTGCTGGCCTACCACATCGCGGGCGAATCGCACGTTTGCACCGGCTTACAATGCCACGGGGCGAATCCTGCGTCTACATCAACACACCGGGGCCGCGCTCACCCGCCAGAGTGAGCCGCCCGATGGCTGCGTGCAAGCCCCGCCCTCGCGGTCCGGTTTACATCAACACCCGGAGTTATCCCTACAAATTACCCAACGGACGCGCGCGAGATGCCGCCCACGGTCTGATCTACATCAACATATCAATGCAGTGCTCGTCAATATGAGTCGCCCAATGGTCAGGTGCACAAATCGCCGCCATTACAGTTTGGTTCACTTCAACAACCAGCTGGGATGAACCATCGACCGAATTATTGAAACAAATCATACAGGATCATCGATAACCCGCCACGGCCAACCTCAACTTTCAATGGAGATTCTCAAGTCGCCTTTTAAAGTCAACTTAAGACTCAGCGGCTATAGACATGGCGACACACATTTGGTCGTTTTCAACGAGAACCCTGGGTCTTTGCAAGAGAAAACCTAATCCTGGGGGCTATTACATTATTGGCGAAAGAATTAAAAAGTTACCCAAGAGGACGAACCGCCGAGATACACCATTCAGACATGGGTGCCCAGATATATATTGGATCATCATAAAGTCACTTGGAGGCTTCTACCATTTCTTCATACAAGATGGTGACTTACAAGATGTTGCACAAGTTGATATCATCGACAAGGTCAACTAGGGGGCTTCCAACCCGCCGGGTTTAGCTTATCAGACCCTGTTGATCGACTTTTAAGCCAAATAGTTGACTCCGTCAACAAGGTCATCTAGGGGGCTTCCAACCGCCGGGTTTAGCTTATCACACCCTATCAATCGGCTCTCAAGCCAAACAGTTGATTTCGTCAACAAAGGTCGTCTATGAGGCTTCCAACCCGCCGGGTTTATCTTATCACACCCTATCGATCGGCTCTCAAGCCAAACAGTTGATTTCGTCAACAAAGGTCATTTGGGGGCTTCCAACCCACCAGGTTTAGCTTGCATACCCTCTTGGTTGGCTCTTAAGCCACCAGAGTTAAACCTTCCCGTTTGCAACTTGCTACTCCACTAGGTGACCTGCCAAACTCTTACCATTTAATCTTGCTTAGAGACCCTGAGCCGTTCAAAGAAATTGACGGCCAATCTCGTTAGAGACCCTGTACTGGTTAAGGTTAAACCAACGGTTCTTGTCACGTGAGGGCCGGATTACGGAAAGCGAGGATAAACTCTCTCATTTATTGCCGACTCTCCGCTATGTGATCCGTTCGTACTCTTAGACAGTTAATCTTTTAAAGACCCTGCACTGTTTAAGGTTAAAACGACGGATTTACACGTGAGAGGCAGTTTATGGGCTACCAGGGTACTCATGCCTTGCCGTGTCTCTTTCTGGGACGCTACACTTCCTATCAGTTAATCTCGCCTAGAGACCCTGAGCCGTTCTAAGAAATTGATGGCCAATCTCGACAGAGACCTTGTACTAATTAGGAGTTTTAATTAGCGAGTCCACCCAGAATAACCGGCACATAAGTTTTTGAAAAAGCAAGATCATCATGCATGGCATCACATATTGCATCATACATTGCATTGCATCATACATTGCATCATATTCACATGTCATGCCGGCTTATCAAGCCGGGTCAGAGCAAGATTATGAAAGAAGGAGCAATGTTACGAAAGATCTAAACATCTCCGGGTTGTGCTTTTTCAAGCCGCCCTTACAACAATGCAGAATATATTCCATCTTGTTTATTTTTGCAGGTTTTGTCTCTTAAGATGAGCCGCCGTTAAGTATGATGAAAAACTTCTGCAAGAGCAAATGGATCTTTAATAGCCAACCTAGCTGGATCTTCATCATGGTTTGTCATAACTAGTACTAAATGATTGGGGTTTTCAAGCCAGCTCGGAGAATTCATTATTTTTCAAGAGACACCCTATCAGATATAATGTCGTGTCATCTAATTGACCGGTTCTCGGATTTCTTTAATTGTGCTCTGTGGTAATCTACAACACTTATGGACATATATTTGCCAGGTTGCACCGCAACCATGAGCAAGGATTTCATGTCAAGGATAAAGGTATTCTTCTAGGATACTCATACCTGTTTTCAACCGCGAACAAGGATTCATTCAAATAAATTATGATGAGTCATATTATTCTCACATAGTCCCGAGTCGCTGCAGACAGACGACCCAACACTTGGGGGCTACATCATTCAAATACAATTTATATCAAGTATGCAAGTCCCATGTCGCTGCAAGCATGCACCATGGCACTTGGGGGCTAATGCAAGCCGGTTTTCAAACCATTACATTGTCAGCAAGACCCTATTATCTCAAGGAGAAGAGCCAGCCTTTCTATATTTTTCTAAGTCCCAGCCCAGTAATTCTTACTGACCCGGCACTTAGGGGCGACACCGCTCAGATCAAATTTTCTAAAGTCCCAAGTCACCGCAGGCGTGCGACCCGGCACTTGGGGGCTATAGTATTCAGTTGTTCAAACAGATTAAGAAGTTCAAATTGGAGACCCGGCGCATCACATTCTGATGAGCCGGCCCTTGGGGGATACACCCGCCAAAGCTTTATAACTTATAAGACAATTTCAAAGTCCTAGGCTGCTGCAGGCAAGACAACCTGGCACTTGGGGCCTACACATTCAAAGATATTATTACAAAGCACCAAGTCACCATGGATAAACTTGGAGCTTGGGGGCTACAGGTAATGTGGACATATCAAAAACTTTGAGGAGAATTTTCAAGATGTTAATTATGGAGTTCAGTTATTAGACCCGGCGTCACCAACATTCATGACCCGGCGTTATCAAAAGATCATAACCCGCCAGAGTTTATGTAAGCCGCCCTGTTTCACAACAATGGAAGTCCGGATCTATGTCATGAGGATTTCTTATTTTCAAGATTTTCATTAAGCCAAAGTATTGGAAGCCGACTCAATGGCATATGGATATTCTATTCCCAATATTTTTTCAAAGGACACTTACAAGCAAGATGATTTTCAAGACGACTCATTCATATGCAGAAAAGACCCGGATTTCTGAGGAGACACTTCATAAGCCGGCCAAAGGAGCAAGCCGACCACTTAACATATTTATTATTCTTATTTCAGGAAGCTTAGCATGAATGAATTCAAGCTAACCTGGGGCCTAATGTTGGGGATATACCCCGCGATATGACCCGGCCTGGTGACTCACTGGAGACCTGGTCAAGACATGGCGTTTTATTAGTGACCGGGCTGGCGGGTCGCAGGACGATCAGGCCCAAGGCCCGGCGTGCAAGCCGACGCCATGCGGCTCACAAGAGAAGGCCCAAGAAGATAGAAAGGATTCCCTCACAAAGGAAACAAGACCCAGATTAGGATTCATGAAAGACTAGTCCTAGTCCTACTAGGAGTAGGACTCTATTTGTAAACCTACCCTCTCCACTTATATAAGGAGAGGTAGAGTGCCCTTAGAGGGACAGGTACACAAGTCCACAAGTTTAGACGGACACAAGAGATTAGAGATAGATAGATTAGAGGCTCTCGTGATTAGAGGTAGCAAACAACACCCTTGTATTGAGAGATCTTCATCATCATCAATACCAGACAAGCAGGACGTAGGCTTTTACCTTCATCGGAGGGGCCGAACCTGGGTAAAACTCGTGTCTCTCGATTCCGACCAACCCCTTCAAGCCACCACGTAGTTGCACTTACGCCCTGAACCTAAGTCCGTTCACCCAGACATCTGCCGTGAGAAATCCACGACACTAAGAGTACGAGCCGGCCACATAGCGGAGGGGGTACGGTAGATAAGACAAGTTTGTCCTCGCTCGTTCTAAGCCGTCTCTCTCGTGACAAAAGCCGCCGTTTAAACCTTGACAAGTTTAGTGTCTTCGTGCGAGAATAACTTAGAAAAGTTCAGGGTCTCTTATCAAGAATAACTGTCAAGAGTTCGGTGGGTCACATGGTGGAGTAGCAAGTTGGAAACAGGCAGGTTCAACTCAGACATGGCAGAAAGTCGTGTCAAGAGGGTAAATAAGCTTAAACCCATAGGGTTGAAAGCCCCCAAGTGACCAAATTATGGATTAACTCCTTTGTAGTATAAACCTGGCCAAGAGGGTTTAAAAGCCCCCAAGTGACCTGATTAAGGATCAAGTCCTTTGTATGTAACTCATGGCATATAAAGCCTGGCCAAGAGGGTTTAAAAGCCCCCAAGTGACCTGATTAAGGATCAACTCCTTTGTATGACACCCAGTAGGGAGAAAAACGACAGTGGCCCCTAATCATGGGGATGCCAACTTTATTATATCATAAAAGATGTTTTGTACAATGACAGGGATATGTACGTTGATGAGAGCCGGCTGGCGGCTTAAGTATAGTATGGCCGAAGGTGAGCAATATTCCATGGTCTCTTGGTCTCTTCACCAGAAGTGCGAGACTTGTCACTCTCCCGTATGTCTATGAGATAATAAGATCCATTATTGAGATTTCTGCTGATCACAAACGGTCCTTCCCAGGGAGGTGATAACTTGTGCACATCTGACTGGTCTTGAATCAACCAGAGTACTAAGTCGCCTTCTTGGAATGTTCGGGTCTTGACCCTGCGGCTATGATAGTGACGCAGGTCTTGTTGATAAATCTCCGATCGAGCTGCTACAAGATCCCGCTCTTCATCCAAGGCATCCAAAGCATCCTGACGTGCCACCTCATTATCAATTTCTATGTAAGCCGTCACTCTAGGCGAGTCATGACGAATATCACTAGGGAGAACAGCTTTTGCGCCATAAACCATGAAGAAAGGCGTATAGCCTGTAGACCTATTGGGGTGGTTCTTATGCTCCAAAGAACAGACGACAACTCCTCCACCCAACAATCCGGCGTGCACTGCAAAGGAACCATAAGCCGGGGTCTTATACCTCTCAAAATTTCCTGGTTAGCACGCTCAGCTTGACCATTAGACTGTGGGTGAGATTCAAAGATACATCAAGAAGGATATGCTCCTCATCACAGAACTCCTTCATAGCCCCCTTGGACAGATTTGTGCCATTATCAACCGCCACTAAGAGGTGGGCCTTCTTATCTTTAGACCTCTTGAAAGGTCCTACCATATCAAGTCCCGAGACTGCAAATGGTCAGGTGATTGGAATCATCCGTAGCTCTTGCGCAGGCACGTGGGCACGTCGCCCAAATTTCTGACACTCGTCACACTTACTGACCAAATTTTCTGCATCTTTACAAGTCGTTAACCAGTAGAAACTATGGCGGAAAGCCTTGGCCACCAATGATTTTGACCCGGCGTGATGACCATAATCACCAACATGGATTTCTTGCAAGATCTCACAGCCCTCATCTAGAGAAACACGACGCTGAAAAACACCAGTCACACTGCGCTGATGCAACTTGCCGTTGTTAATAATCATAGACTTAAGACGCCTTGTGATATGTCATGCCAGAGTCTCATCTTGGGGTAAGTTGCCGCGGGTTAAGTACGCCAGATAAGGCAACGTCCAATCATGGATCGCACGGAGAGCCGCCACCAATTTCCCTTCCGGGTCAGGTACAACCAAGTCCTCCTCCGACTGTAACTTGACTGACGGGTGACGCAACACGTCCAAGAACACATTAGGCGGCACCAGCTTATGCTGAGACCCCAGCCTAGATAATGCATCAGGCACTTGTTCTCCGTCGGGTTAGAATAATGACCCAGCAACGTCGAAAAAGACGATGGTGGGGTCTGGTTCCAGCGGGGCGGGTCTGGCTGCTGACGCTAAATCGCCGCCCGGCTTCCAGGTACCTTCGCCGTCCGTGTTACGGTCAAAGGTATATTCCGTCCCGTCCCTGGCATGTTAAAAAGATTTCTGGCTTCATATTGATCCGGCAAACGGGACTGATGCCTCATCCGATGAATTGCTGCTACGGATTGCTGCGCTAACTCTAAGCGAAAAGAATCTGCCCTAAGGCGCTCTGCCTCAACATCCATCTGAGCTTTCAACGCATTGATTTCATGTTGGACTCTGACCATATGGTCCTTCAACCTCGTGATCTCCGTGTTATGGGCCGCTTGGTTTTTATCGGTGACCTCAGTTTCCATCAGAGTTGTAAGCTCATTCATCAGATCCAGAAGAACTTGAGCCGGCGGCCTACCAGCTCCACATCCGGTTGCATCGGCGGCTGTGCTACTAGGGGCCGGTGCTGAACCTGTCATGAAGACGGCAGCGCGGTTCGGCGGCTCGTAATCTTTCGGCTCATGATATTCTGACTCGGGGTAATGCTCGACGTAGCCCCCAATCCCGCTGTTGTGAATTTGATAGATTGATTCTGACTCTCCGCTCGAGGGACCATCCTCTGAGCAGATGAGAGTTTCCTCCCGCGACATGGAACCTTCAAGCTCCGTGCCTTGGGTAAAGCCGACGAAGACATGCTTCCTCGCCGGGTTAACACGAGCGGGTTGCATGCGCCGAGCCATTCGACGAGGTCGGTGCGAATGTAAGGCCTGGATTCAGATCCACCGATCTTGCCGATGAAGACGTGAATTCCGCCGAAGGGGCTCCGGTGCCCGTACTCGATTGAGTCGGTCTCGGGGCCCCAGCCGGCGTCGTTGATGTAGAGCTTCCCGCGGCAACTCTTGGTCATCCTGCCAATGGCGTATCCCTCGATCCCCGGGAGAGAGCCCCTCGAGAACTCCGCACCATCGAGTGTTAGCCCCACGGTGGGCGCCAACTGTCGTGGTTTTGTCACAGAAGATGTCCTCGTGAAAGGACTTAGGTTCGAGGCCATCACTAAGGCAGTGGGCTCGAAGGGGTTGATCGGAATCGAGAGACAAGGGTTACCCAAGTTCGCCCCCCGGAAAGAGGTAAAAGCCTATGTCCTGCTCTGTGTTGTATTGATTGGGTATCGATTACAAGGGAGCGAGTTTGCTTGACCTAGCTATCGATGAGTTGTTTCGTGGCCTAAGCCGCCCACGTAACCCGCCCTTATATACACGGTTCAAGGCCCTAAACTTACAAGATTCCGGGCCGGGTTATACTTGACAACTGACGTCGCCTCTAATTATACATGCCTTATCTAACAAGTCGCCCCCGGCGGCCCAAGCCTGCCGGGTTACATTCTATCTTCTAGCTCTGGGCCTTCTGGCCCATTGATTATGTTTACTCCTGAAGTAGTCGTAAGCCGCCAACCGCATGAACCGGCCCCACCTGGGCGGGTCTCACCCTGGGGTTATATCCCCAACACTGAGCGAAGGGACCGAGGGCTTCTCTCCCTCCAGCGTCCCAACCTCCCCCCAACCCCTCCCGCCGCCGCGTTCCTTTGATACGTCTCCATCATATCCACTTTTCCAAACTCTTTTGCCCTTGTTTTGGACTCTAATTTGCATGATTTGAATGGAACTAACTCGGACTGACGCTGTTTTCAGCAGAATTGCCTTGGTGTTATTTTTGTGTAGAAATAAAAGTTCTCGGATTGACCTGAAATTTATGGAGATTATGTTTGGAATTAATAGAAAATACTGGCGAAAGAATCAACCGGAGGGGGCCACCCACAGGTCACAAGCCCACAAGGCGCGGCCACCACCCCTACTCGCGCCTAGTAGGCTTGTGGGCCCCCTGGAGCTCCACCGACCTCAATTCCAACTCTATATATTCCTATTCGTGGAGAGAAAAATAAGAGAGAAGAGTTCATCACGTTTCACGATACGGAGCCGCCACCACCTCCTGTTCTTCCTCAGGAGGCCAGATCTGGAGTCCGTTTTGGGCTCCACAGAGGGGAAATCGACGCCATAGTCATCGCCAACCATCATTCATCACCAATTCCATGATGCTCTCCGCCGTTCATGAGTAATTCCATCGTAGGCTTGCTAGACGGTGATGGGTTGGATGAGATTTATCATGTAATCGAGTTAGTTTTGTTAGGGTTTGATCCCTAGTATCCACTATGTTCTGAGATTGATATTGCTATGACTTTGCTATGCGTAATGCTTGTCACTAGGGCCCGAGTGCCTTGATTTCAGATCTGAACCTATTATGTTTTCATGAATATATATATATATATGTGTGTGTGTGTGTGTGTGTGTGTGTGTTCTTGATCCTATCTTGCATGTTGTAGACACCTATTACAAGTTATGATCCGCATCCCCCAGGGTGACAATAACTCGGATTCTTTCTGGTGATTACCGTAGTTTGAGGAGTTCATGTATTCACTAAGTGCTAATGCTTTGGTCCAGTTCTCTATTAAAATGAGGCCTTAATATCCCTTAGTTTCCATTAGGACCCCGCTGCCACGGGGGTAGGACAAAAGATATCATGCAAGTTCTTTTTCATAAGCACGTATGACTATACATGGAATACATGCCTACATTACATTGATGACTTGGAGCTAGTTCTGTGTCAACCTATGTTGTAACTGTTGCATGTTGAATGTCATATGACATAATTATCCATCAATGATCCATTGCCTACGAGCTTTTCGCATATTGATCTTTGCTAAGTTACTTTTCCGTTGCTATTGTTACAATCACCACAAAACTGCTACTGTCACTTTTGCCATCGTTACCGTTACTTCCATACTACTTTGCTACTAAATACTTTGCTGTGGATATTAAGTCTTTCAGGTGTGGTTGAATTGACAACTCAGCTGCTAATACTCGAGAATATTCTTTGCCCCCCTTGCGTTGAATCAATAAATTTGGGTTGAATACTCTACCCTCTAAAACTGTTGTGATCCCCTATACTTGTGGGTTATCAAGACCTTTTTCTCGCGTCATTGCGGGTGAGCATAGCTCTATTCTCTGAGTCACTCGGGATTTATATCCGTTGATCACTATGAAGAATCTGAAAAACCAAAAACCAAGATCTATCCCTCTACTATGAAGGGATGTAAGGAACTACCATCTAGCTCTACACTTGATTCACCTTCTGTTATGAGTAAATTTGCGACACCACCACGTGCTATTGATTCTGATATGTCGCAAGTAATTGATGATGCCACTTCTGCTATGCATGATGCTTATGATGATACTTTGCTTGATAATACTGTGCCACTTGGTGATTTCTTGATGAACAAATTGCTAGAGTTAATGCCGAAACTGATGATATTTATGAAACTGATGAAATTATTGAAACTGAACACTATGAGACACGTGTTAGACCTAGTGTTGGTGTCAAAACCGTTAGATCTCAGGTAGGGGTCCCGAACTGTGAGACTAGGATCAATGGTAACAGGAGACAAGGGAGACAAGGTTTACCCAGGTTCGGGCTCTCCTATGGAGGTAATACCTTACGTCCTGCTTGATTGTATTGATGATATGTGGGTTACAAAGTTGATCTACCTCGGGATCGAATATCTAAACCCTAGATGAGTTGTTCTATATCTACAACCTAAAACCCTTCGGCTTATATAGACGCCGAGGGTATCTAGGGTTTACACATGGTCGGTTACACACCAAAGAGATAAACATGCCTATTCACTACATTAAACATGGAGGACAAGCCACGATTCCTGAAGCTTCCTTCCTGGAGATAGGGCCTTCGATTGATCCAATGTTCGGCAAGCGGCCCATACAGTCCGACCCATAAGAAACAGGTCGGCTTCCCGAGGACCCCTTAATCCAGGACTCCCTCGGTAGCCCCCGAACTTGCCTCCAACGCCAAGGGTCTTAGCTTCAATTGCTTCGTATAATCATAGTATCGGCTTGCGAGGTGAGTTCTTCCCACCGAGTTTAGTTCGGTCTCCGATGACATGTAGTTTTCCAAATAGAGGCCCATCCGAACACCATGATTAGCTCAGCCTTGAAGGCCAAACGTCAAGGGGTAAAATAACATCCCCTGACAATCCTTCTGGCGAAAGGTCACGGCCCACCACGACCGTTAAGCCAGTTGCAAAAACTCGATTCGCGGTTCGAGGCCGATTTCATCAACACGTTCTATTAATGCACAGATCATGTCCTGTTTTATACGGGATACGTTTAATCATGCGCGTGCAACAAAACGCACGTCTCAGGAAGCGGAGGGATTCATGGCGCAACAAGGGGAGGCCAAACAGCGGTAAGCCTCAGAAAAGGGAAAGAAAACCCCAAGGCCTAACCATGCTCCCCATTCGCACCCTCTGCTTCCCCATCCTTCTGAGCTTCCACAACGCAGATCTAGGTCTTCCACCACACCTTCTGCGAGCTAACCCATGGCGGGCTCCGGCTCCAATGGCAAGTGGGAGGACTCCACGGTCACCGACCAAGACATCCGGGACCTTAAGGCTGATGGCTACCTCCCCACCAACATCTTCCACCGCGTGCCAAAGAAGGACCAGGTGATCCCCACCCCCAAGCCAGGCGAAAGGGTGGTCTTTATTCCCCACTTCATCCAAGGATTGAGCTTCCCACTCCACCCCTTCATTAGGGGGCTCATGTTCTTCTACGGCCTCGACTTCCATGACCTCCCGCCGAACTCCTTCATGCACATATCGGCCTTCATCCTCGTCTGTGAGGCTTTTCTGCGGGTCAAGCCACACTTCGATCTTTGGCACAAGGTGTTTAACATCAAGCCGAAGTGTGTCGCAGGCGAACACGCAGACTGCAGCAGGGCTGTCATCGGCAAGCTCACCTGCATCGTATGGACTGGCACCTTCATTTACACCATCAAAGTATGGCAGAAGGAGTGGTTTTACATCACTGAGCCGAGGGAGGAAGGTCAAGGTGCCCCAGCCGTATTCAGATCCAGTCCCCCCACCAGACTAACATCGTTGCTCCAAAAGGGCCTCAACTAGGGGTCGAGCAAGGAGGTGAGCGACCTGCAGAAGCGCATCGACTCCCTGATTGAGAACGACATCGTGCTGACCAATGTGGTCTAGGCATGCTCCGGCGTCGCATCCTCCCCTGTTAGCGCCGGGATACTCCCGTGTGGGCTCGTCAGCTCGACAATGAGCCCATGATTTGGCACCTCTTTCGCACTACTTGAGAGATGTTGTGGAAGGCGCTCTTCAAATCGCAGAAGGATTGACCAACCAAAGAGGAGGATCGGGTCTACACGCCACGAAGCCTGCCTCCAAGGTATAGCATAGCTCTGTTTGATCAACTCTGTTTCTTGTAAAGAAGTTTCTAAAACCGATCATTCTTTGCAGAAATGGTTGAGCAAAGCCATGGGCATCGACTGCCCGACACCTCAGCCCGAAGACAACAGGTCCGGGCTGTTAGCGGAGATGCTCGTCGAGGCGCCTTATGAGGCGCCTACGAAGAAAGAGAAGAAGAAGAAACCAGGCCAAGAAGGCATGTGCATCAGGGACTAGCCAGAGGTTGTGTCCGAAGAAACCCATGCCTCCTCGAATCAAGAGGAGCATGAGGATGAGGACGAAGGCGAGGGGGAGGGTGATTCCCCCTCGCAAGAAAGAGAGCGGCAGCGTCGGATGCCGCAGAGGAGGTACCCCCTTCCTCCCCAAAGAAAGCGCGTCAGACACATCTTATCCTGTCCGACAACAGTTCGGACTCGGATACCAAGTCCGATGATTTCGAGAGGGTTCGACGAAGGAGCCTAAGGTTTAAGACCCCTGCTCGAAGGTGAGGATTCGAAGACTCCTTTAGTTGTCATTGATAAGTTTACAGTTTAATAACATCCGAGCATTTATTGACTTTGCAGCCCACCGCGCATGCTCCCCATCGACCAAGTTTCAGATGGGGAGACCCCGCCCGCCGAGCTAGCGGAGAGCGGGAATGCGTCAGATCGCACCACTCCGGGCATCGTGAAGGACACAACGGAGGTGTCGTCCCAGCATGCTCCTATGGAGCCGGGCACCAGCGGCAGGGGAGACGACATCATGGCCGAGGCTAACACCTCGGTCACCGAAGACCGGGGGCCCCCACCCGGATACTAAGGAGGCCGGACAAGCGGCCGCTTAGTCCCCTCCAAGGGCATCTCCGGAGCGCACCACGCCTCCTGAGGTACTGGTTGGTTATGGGGGAGGCTCTATCGAGCGCCTCCATCTCTGAGGAGCACCGCACCCTTATGGGTGCGGTATTGCAGAGCATTCAGTCCGTCGACAACGGACTGAAGGAGACATTCAAGGGTCTCTTGACGGGCTTTCAGGTAAGCCATGCGACACTCTTATTTGCAAAATGTTTATTTATTTTTATGATTATATACATGGCAGCCCTCCAGCCCTACGTGAGTTTGAAAAACTTACCTAGGGTTCCATCGTGGATCGTTATCCGAACTATATATGAAACTATATGGTCAGAATGTTATAATAGCCCTTAAGAGGTCCAGACATAAGATCGGATTGACAATAATTCGGAAGTTTTGAACCCATATAACCTGACAAGGATTTGTGTGTTGCAGGCGTCGTCATCGACGACGGCTGTGAATGACGCCGAGCTGGACGAGCTGAATCGGAAGCTCAAAAGCTCCGAAGACGAGCTTGATGCTCTCAATAAGAGATTTGACGAGGCGCAAGGTAAGCCTTACTCAATATCCAAAAAATTGTGGTTATCCTACTGTCGATGCAGTATTCTTATTCCTGATGCTTACACAGCCTCGGCGAAGGAAATGGAGAAGCTCAGGGCCGAGCTGCAAAATGTGAAGCAGGAGGCTTTGGTTGAGAGGGCGGCGGCCGCACAAGCGGCTTCCGCGTTATCAGCCCTAAGGGCCACGGGCAACAAGCATGAGGCTCTGGTGAAGGAGATCCAACAGGAGCTCAAGGACGCCGGCAAGGAGTAGGCTGCCGAACTATCCACCATGAAAACCGAACTCCAAAAGGAGCGGTTGGATAGGAGGTTTTTCGAAGAACAAGTTCGCCAGGCGAAGTCTATAACAGATGGTAAGCCATACTTATTGTAGTGTGTCGTTGGGGATAGCAAGTTCGAGTTGTTTACCCGGGTGTGGCGTTCCTCAGGCACCTGCTCTGACCTCCAGAAGAGCGTAGCGGACGCGAATCAGCTATATGCTTCGCGGGAAGAAGGAGATGAAGCTCGCCTATTCTGGGCGCAGTTTGAAGCCTCCGAGATCTCTCCTCTTCTTTTCGAGCAGCTGAAGCAGCTAATGGAGCTGCACCGGATGGCGGAGCCGGCCATGAAGGACCTCTACATCTGGTTATGGTCCAACGAGCCATTGCCCGGCAGCTACTTCGGCCTGGTGCAGAAGTTGATCGATGCTGCGCCCCACCTCGACACTATGAAGCGCGCCTCCTGCATCGAGGGAGCTCAGATGGCCTTCGCAAAGGCCAAGGTGGACTGGTTGGGGCTGGATCCGATGAAGATAGCAACCACCCCTCCGCCTACTGGGAAGGAACATAGGTGCCCCGAGCTGTACTTCGTTAGAGTAATGGAGGGTGCTCGGGCGATAGAGTCACAGTGCTCGAAAGAGAGCATGTATGATTAGGTTTTAATATGTCCGAAGACATTTTAATGTTTTAATGTTATAATTTTATCGTGCTTTCAATGTTTTACGTTCCTTTATAACTCTTGTGTGGCCGTTGAAACTGAAAGTAGTGAGTCGTCGGCTTCAGCCCCCATGTAGATACTACATGGGGTGTCTCTACCAATGCACTATGTCCCTTAGTTGAGTTATCGGAACCCGAAGGTGGTAGAGTGCCGCAGACCAGGCAATCAGACCATAGTGCTTTATTTCTTTCACTTAGCCGTAGGGGCGCAAAAAGGACTATGGGGGGCTGATGACTAGCCCCCAGAGTGTTGTGATGTTCGGATGAACCGCGGCTAAGGCCAACATCACATGGTTTGCATGAAGAACAAACCCCTCGTATAACACGGAATATCCTTTGACAAGGATTTAAGTATAACACTTTAAGCTCGGATTCACAGACCGTCTCTCGCATACTATGACAGTTAGTTTTTGGCTTTCTCCCCTCAGGTTCTTGAACAGACTATCCGGAAACACAATCGCAGGGGTTCTCCCTTTGCTCTTTTAGCTGAACGAGCGGAACATAAAGGGGCAATCAAAGGAGCCAGGCAACCCAACTATTGACCCAAGACATAATTCGGAACCAATGCATATAAAGTGAATTCCAAGACACCGAACACATAATAAGTTGTACATAAGGCGAACTTTTTAACGCGAGCCCCCGGTCTATTAGCCGGTTGCATCGCAACATACCAAACAGTTTCACGAGAAGAGGGAGAAAGAAAATATGTGCCAAAAAGGACAACAAGACAAACATATATAATGATGCTATATTTGTCTCAACAACTCTTATTGCTCGGATTGCCAAAGCAACTGCTTACTGGTATGTGAAAAAAGAAGAAATTCTACAGGAGTGGCTGTACCAGGGGTCTTCGATTGGTGACCTTAAGTATTCGATGTGCCCCACCGCTTGTGTACTCCTGTGCCTTGGTGCACCTCAATGGGTGGTATTGTTCAGCGAATGGATCTGGCAAACAAGGTCTTGAGAAGTCGCCAAAGTGTGGATAAGCTTTACGCCTTGTGCATGCCTTTTGATAGTGTCTGCATTATGTCCGAAGACATCGTAATGGTAATAGTTTGGTCCAACCGAACACTTACCTTTTTTTCCACCACCGCCCACGAAATTTTGAGTGTAAAGTTGTGCCTCCTTGGCACGTACTTTGCTAGTCCTAGGGTTGTGAGATGGGGGGCCAATCCCTATTAAGGGGAGGGGAAGGTTCTGAGAGTTCGGACTGAAACCGTGCTCGCTTCCCCACCTTGCATGGCTTTACAATAGATGTTGGAGTTTTCCGATCATCGTTGTAATTAAATTCGGCCACTAGGGCCAGCACATGTTCCTCAGTTCGAAGAGAGTGCTCCGTGTTGCCGTTAACAGTAATGACCCCCTTGGGGTCGGCATCTTGAGCTTGAGGTATGCATAATGTGAACAACGTTGAAGCGAGTGAACATTGTCTGGCCGAGCAGGGCATGATAGCCGCTGCGGAAGGGTACAATGTCGAAGATCAAGTATTCGTTGCGAAAGTTATCGGGCGAGCTGAACACTACTTCCAGGTTGACGGAGCCCGTGCACCGGGCATCAACACCTGGGATCACTCCTTTAAAGGTAGTGTTGCTGGGTTTGATCCTTGACAGATGTATTCCCATCTTTTTCATCGTGTCTGAGTAAATTAGGTTAAGGCTACTTCCTCTATCCATTAGGACTTTTGTGAGGTGATACCCATCTATGATGGGGTCTAGGATGAGTGCGGCTGAAGCCCCATGACGGATACTGGTCAGGTGATCATGTCGATCAAAGGTGATCGGATATGCCATCCATTCGTCCCAAATATTATGCCGGAAGGAGGCTATTGCCTCAGTATCCGGGAAATCAACAATTTGGTTCTTCTTGGTCAAGAATCGATTCCAAAATTATGTCGGAGGAATCTGGCGGCCGAACATAGGTGCCCTGGAAGTTAGATCGGAATGCATCCTCTAAGTCTTCCCAGCATCCAATGGAGTTTTCGGGGAGGCTGTTTAACCAGTGCCGAGCTGCCCCCTTGAGTTTTAGGGGGGAGATATTTGATGGCGTGGAGATCATCTCCTCGAGCCATGTGGATGTGGAGGAGGAAGTCCTCAATCCATACAGTTAGGTCAGTTGTCCCAACTTACTGCTCTATGTTCAGGGGTTTAAACCCCGCTGGGAACTGATGCTGCATCACCTTGTTTGTGAAGCACAGTGGGTGAGCGGCGCCTCTTACCCGAGCTATGTTGCGCTTGTATTCGGCGTCTATTCTAGCCCAGTTGCATTCCCGACCTCTGTTATTGCAGTCAAGCCATGTTTTGTACCCTTCCCGTTTGTCGGGTGAGTAACCTCTCGATCTATAGATGGATCTTGTATGACCTGATCTATAGTCTAGGTCGTCCCGCAGGTCGAACCTGTCTTCGGGCTCTAGTGGCTCCTTTCCCCATCTTTGGGGCATCGCTGGTCTATAACCTGTGTTGTCAGCCATCCTGTCACACTCGCGAGGAGGGTAGTCCGACTTGTCGTATGGGGTATGTTCGAGAGAGAGAGTATGAGTAAGCTCGTCGTCAAATTGTGGCAACAGCCTTCTGCGTGGATAGCTTTTGGGTTGGTTCGACAGACCAATACCGTACTCTTCCTCAACTGAGAGGACTCTCATCCATCGATCATCGAGGTCATCTTGTTCGGCTTTAAGTTGCCGTTCTTTTGCCTTCAGGCTGCGTGTCGTGGCTATGAGCTGTTGCCTGATCAGTTCCTGATCCTCAAGATTGTCAGGGATGTCAAGGTCATTGGCTTCCGGGTTGTCCTCCTCCTCTACGGGAGGGAGGTAGTTATCGTCCTCAGAATTGTTGAAGTCATCGGGGTTGCGCTGGTCTGAAGGCTTCTCCTGACCCTCTAGCGGGTGTTCGGGGATATCGGGATCGCCTAGGACCTCCCAGGTATTGTCCCCGGTGCTGATGATGGCTTTCCTTCCCTTTTTGCCTTCTGACCGCTTATGCGGCTTCCGGCGCCTTGATGGCGCGTCACCCAATTTGTCGCCATTGTTCTTAGGCGTGTTTTCGCCATTAGAGGCAGGAGTGTCTACCATGTAGACACCGTATGTGGAGGTGGCCGCCCATCGCCCGATGTTAATGGGGATGGGGGCACAATCCTCTTCATCCATGTATTCTGCCTCATCGGAGGCATAGTCCAACATGTCGGTTAAGTCTTCGACTGTGGCTATGAAGGGGGTGGTGGGTGGGACAAAAAATTATCCTGGTCTGCTTTGTGGCCGATCTAAGCACAGATCAGGGTTGGATCGTCGGTAATTTTCATCGACGAGATCCGATCTAGGGCCTCGTTCAATGTCGAGAGCCTGATCAGGTCAAACTACGCGGAGCTGTCGGAGTTGATCTTCGGGCATGTCCAGACAAGTGGAGTGTTCGGCAAGAACAAGTATCCGGTCCTCTAGCACTATGACCGGATTCGGACTAAGAGTCGGGCCATCGCCGGGGTTAACCTCATGGGCGTGACCGAAAAGGGAGCTCAAGGTTAAAGCCTCAGAGTCTTCAGGCATGGCAGGCGAGACTACGAGCCCGGTTAGTGACAAGTCACCCCTAGGATCCACGGAGAACTCTAGGTTCCCAAATCTGACCTCTTGACCAGGGGCAAAGCTTTCGACACGGCCTAGATGGCCGGTCTGATCGGCGTGCAGCACAACGCTGCCAAAGGCGAAGGTCTGTCCAGGGACTAAAGTGTCCATGTTGCAGACCTCCTCATTGATGACAAGGCGAGACATTGATTCCTTGGACGATCATAGCGGAACTCTCTCAATGAAAGCACCAATGTCGGTGTCAAAACCGGCGGATCTCGGGTAGGCGGTCCTGAACTGTGAGACTGGGATCGATGGTAACAGGAGACAAGGGATACAAGGTTTACCCAGGTTCGGGCCCTCCTATGGAGGTAATACCCTATGTCCTGCTTGATTGTATTGATGATATGTGGGTTACAGAGTTGATCTACCTCAAGATCGAATAGCTAAACCCTAGATGAGTTGTTCTATATCTACAACCTAAAACCCTCCGGCTTATATAGACGCCGAGGGTATCTAGGGTTTACACATGGTCGGTTACACACCAAAGAGATAAACATGCATATTCTCTACACTAAACATGAAGGACAAGCCATGATTCCTGAAGCTTCCTTCCTGGAGACAAGGCCTTCGATCGATCCAGTGTTTGGCAAGCGACCCATACAGTCCGACCCATAAGAAACAGGTCAGCTTCCCAAGGACCCCTTAATCCAGGACTCCCTCACCTAGCTCTCCTAGATATCAATTGCCTGATATACCTAAGGGTTATGTTATGGAAGGAGATGTAGCTAGGGACTTTCTTGCTTGTAAAGATAGAGATGATCTTAAGATTGCTATGCAAGTGGAAGGAGGAATCTTTGAATGCTAGAATGCAATATGATCCTAAGTTTGCTACTTCACCTTTCTTTGTTACTGATAAGGATTATGAATTCTCTGTTGATCCTGAGTTAATTACTTTGGTTGAATCTGATCCTTTCCATGGTTATGAATCTAAAACTGTTGTGGCACATCTTACTAAATTGAATGATATAGCCACCCTATTTACTCACGAGGAAAAAATTCGTTATTACTATATTATTAAGTTGTTTCCTTTCTCATTAAAGGGTGATGCTAAGATATGGTTTAATTGTCTTGCTCCTGGTTGTGTGCGTAGTCCCCAAGATATGATATATTACTTCTCTAAAAAATATTTTCCTGCCCATAAGAAAGAAGCTGCCTTGCAGGAAATATTTAACTTTGTGAAAATTGAAGAAGAGAGTCTCCCACAAGCTTGGGGGAGGCTTCTCCAATTACTTAATGCTTTGCCTGATCATCCTCTCAAGAAAAACGAAATACTTGATATGTTTTATAGTGTACTAACTAATGCTTCTAGGGACCACCTAGATAGTTTTGCTGGTTGTGTTTTTAGGGAACGAACTATTGAACAAATTGAACTACTATTGAATAATATATTGGGCATTGATAATGATTGGACTATTCCCAAACCACCTCCAAAGCCCACTCTGAAGAAGAGAGGTATTCTATTCCTCGGTCCTGAAGATATGCAAGAGGCAAAGAAATCTATGGAAGAAAGAGGAATTAAAGCTAAAGATGTTAAGAATCTACCACCTATTGAAGAAATACATGGTCTTGATAACCCGACATAGGTAGTAGAGGTAAATTCTCTCCCTAGATTTGATGAAGGTGATATACCTTATAATAAGTCTACTAGCCAATGCTTGGATGAGTTTGATAACTTTGTTGTTAAGCAAGAAAAATTCAATGCTTATGTTAGTAGGCAATTGAAACATAATGCTTACATGATTGATCTCTTAGGTGATTATATGAGTAGAACTATTAATGATCTTAAGCTTATTAGTAACATACTTCCATGGTAGCTACTCAAGTAGAACAGGTACTTAAGGCACAAAATGAACTGCTTAATGAGATGAATAGTAAGAACAATGATCATTCTGTTAGAGTTGTGACTAGAGGTGGTAAAATGACTGAGTAACCTTTCGATCCCGAGGGCCATCCTAAGAGAATTGAGCAAGATTCTCAGGAAATTAACACTGATGCGCCTTGTGGGTGCACTAGAGTTTTGGGCTCTCCGGTGCCCCTTACTCGTGCACGAGCAGTAGTAGCCACCCTAGCGATGAGGCCCAGTAGGGGCTTGCCCGGTACAAGCATAGAAGAATCAAGACCCCCGACAAGACCTTGCCAGGATGACCATAAAACCCTCAGGCAAAGATAAAGCCTCGGCAAGACTCGGTAAGGCGAAGCCCCAGCAAGGCCCCGCCGGCGCATGGGCCAGGTGTGGTTCCGCTTAGGCACGTGTCGCGGCGTCGGTGCTGGAGGGGGCTAAGCGGTGCCGATGGGATGGGCTCCTATCTCGTCCGAAGACAGTCAGAGATGCTTGACGGTGAATTCAACGCCCTTGTCCTAACCCGTCAGTGTTAGGTATGATATCACTGTAGCTCTGTATACCCCGTGTACACACTGTACGCCACTGTTAGGATCCCTTTAGAGTATAAAAGGAGGCCCAGGGCGATACGATAGAGGATTTTTTGGATCCTTGGACTTTTAAACTTTCGGACCTTCTAGCTCATATGCGTGGCTGCTGCACACAGCGCTCCGGTAGTTAGAACCCTAAGAACACTCACCCAATACATCCATGCAGGAGTAGGGTTTTACGCATCTTTGCGGCCCGAAAATGGGTAAAGATCCCCACGTGCTGTTCATCAGACCTGCTCTTTGTGCGAGCCTTCTCCCCCGCCGAACCGAAAGGGGTCCCTCCGATCCCATAGGTGCTCTCTCCCCTCGACATATTTGGCGCGCCAGGTAGGGTAAGAAGGTCGTGTGAACCTGTTCAGGTGGTCAGCGCGCTAGTTCTTTCATACTCATCATCGCCATGGCCCCCAAGAATAAGGGCCTGACGGCGGTTGGTCCATTCATGTTCGCTGTCCCTATATCCGCACGGACACGCAAAGGCGGAGACGCGGGTGGAGGAGGGGGAGGCGAAGGTTCAGAACTTCCGTGTCGCTCCAGTGATCAAGGCCAAGCAAGCGGCAACACCCGCCGCGGAGACGCCCATGGCAGCGGCAAGAACCCCCACTCTGCTGGGTCTCAGGAGGTGCGGTACCGCCTGTGGGTGGTACGTCGAACTCCAGGGGCAGAAGGGTATCTTCCAGGGCACCCACGTCAGCTTCTATGCCGCGACCTTCCCAGGACGCGCGCGAAGACCCATGCCATGGCACCCGTAGTTCTCAACGTCCCCACAAAAAAGCTCATGCGCACCACTTCCAAGGTGTGCGGGACCAGCATGCTCGCCAGCATGCTAGCAGGAGTGGAGTGTCATCGCGGGACCGCAGTGGTGCTCCTTCTAACATAGTTAGAAGTGAGAGCACCTCATGTTCCTCGTGCCGTTCCCTGCCGACCACGTCGGAGGAAGCGATGGCGCGAGCACAGCTACTACTAAACTTCCCTCCTGTTGCGGAGAAGCTTGACGAATGGAGAGCCACCATTTAGAGCCTCATCATCCTCGCAGATAAGTTTCGGTCCACCGAGCCGGCTCACGCCAGTGGTGAGAAGGCCGAAGGCGGCGCGACCTCAGTGCACTCTCCTCCACAGAAACAACGCCGGTCACCGACTCGACGGACCGAGGCTTATGATGGCTACTCGACGGTGTTGTCTAACCCACGGACATGTCGCGGCTAGTGTCAAGATCTTCTGGAACGGGGCAAGGAAGACGCTCGGACTGCAATCGAGCGGCGACGGGAAGCACGCCTTTAATCTGATGGGCGCGTGGGGCCCACTGTAGACAAGTCCGCGCCAGGGTATCCTGTTACCCTACCTTACGAGGTGGGTTGTCTAGCGTTTACCCGTGAGCTACGGCAAGTCTAGTGGCCTAACTCCCGCATGTTCAAGCGAGAAGTCTTGGAGAAGTACGACGGCAAGACTCCGTCGGAGTTCCTGAGCATCTACACCATTGCAATGCAAGCTGCCGGGTGTCATGACGACAAGATACTCGCCAACTACTTCCCGTTGGTGCTCAAGCCCAATGTCAGGTCGTGGTTGATGCACCTGCCGAAGAATTCCATCGCCTCCTAGGCAGACTTGTTTCATGACTTTGTTGGCGCTTTTACCAGAAACCACCAAGCTCCTGGTCAAGAAAGCGACTTGCACATCATCCCTCAGAAGGAGGGCAAAACTTTGCGCAAGTACATCCAAAGGTTCAGCCGCGTGCACCACAACATACCAGACGTTCATCCTGCCACTGTTATCAGTGTGTTCCATCAGAATATGTGCAACCGCAGGATGCGGAAGAGTTGGCGATGAACAAGGTCAGGGATGTTGCCAAGCTTTATGCTCTGGGAGACAAATGTGCTTGGGCTGAATAAGGTAGGAGACTCCCCGGCGAAGACGCTGGCGCAGGGGTTGACTCTGAAGATGAGGACACCGCTGCCCCGACAAGAAAGGGCAGGCGACGTAACAAGAAGCACAAGGGCAAGGTCGTGCTTGCCAACGAGGGATATGAAAACTCCGGTACCACCAAGAAGGGCAAGGTTGATGACCCCGGCAAGGATGTTGCCGGGTGCGCCTCGTGCCATGCTATGGCGGCTGCCGACAAGCCAGAAGGCTCCGACAAGCAGCATTGCAAGATCCATCGCACCAAAGGCCATGACCTCCAAGACTGCCAGCAAGTTGAGAAACTTGCTGAGAAGCAAAAGGTCGAGTACAAGAGGCGAGACAAGGAGAAAGGCTAGGATGGTGTTGAGGGGTCCGACAAGAAGCGCATTGGCCGAGGTGGTCGCCACGGCAAGCCCAAGCAACAAAAAGACCAGCTCGCGTGCGGCCACGACAAGCAAGAAGGTGATGGTGATGACATCGAAGAGGACGACGAGTCTAGCAAGCATGAGTTTCAGAAGGCCACATAGATGATGTGCATCAAGGGAAGTGCCTCGTCGCATTCCTCTCACTGCCAACTTAAACAGTGGGCGCGCTAGGTTAACGCGGTGGAGCCCTCTATCGCTGCACAGAGACCTCTGAAGTGGTCCAACACTCCTATCATCTTTGACGCCGAGGATCACCCTGATCGCATAACTGCGGTTGGGTGCCTACCGTTGTTGGTTTCACCAACAATTCTTAACCTCAAGGTGGCGAAGCTGCTAGTCGACAGTGGGGCCATCTTGAACCTGATCTCGCCTGATGTTATCCGGAGGCTGCAAATCCCTGATGAAGATATCGAGACCATAAGCGCTTTCCAAGGGGTCAATTCAGGGAGAACTCAGCCGAAGGGTAAGGTCATGCTGCCGGGGACATTTGGCAGTGATATCAATTTCAGAACAAAGAAGATCGTCTTTGACATCGCCAAGATCTCGTTGTCGTACAACGACATCCTTTGTCGCCCAACACTGGCCAAGTTCATGGTGGCCACCCACTTCTCTTACAATGTGCTGAAGATACTCGGGCCGATGAGCATCATCATGATCAACTCCAACAAGAAAAGCGCACTTATCTGCGCCGACCAACTCTACTGGGGGCAATTGCAGCACCTTCCACCAAGGCACTCGCTCCTGCCGCCGAAGCTCCCAGGGGAAGAAGACCGACAAGGCCTCTGGCGCACATTCCAGCAAGCGCACCTCCTCGGGGTGATGCACTCCCATTGACGATGTGCCAGAGAGCTCCATCGACAAGAGCAAGAAGTCCAAGGCAGCTCCTCTAGAGACCAAGAAAGTGCCCACCAAGGAGGACGACACGGGGGGAACTTTGACCGTAAGTTCCACCCTTGACGACAAATAGGAAAGCGTGCTTGTCGCCTTCCTGTGGCCGAATGTCGATGTGTTTGCATGGCAACCATCTGATATCCCCGGTGTTCCCAAGGAGGTGATTGAGCACCACCTTGCCGTCTGCCCACATGCGCGGCCCGTCAAGTAGAAGGTCCGAAAGCAAGCTTTGGAGCGGCAACAGTTTATTGCCGAAGAGATCAAGAAACTAGAAGCGGCTGGCTTGATCAGAGGAGTACTCCATCCAACATGGTTGGACAATCCAGTTGTAGTGCGCAAGGCGAATGGAAAATGGAGGTTGTGCATTGATTTCTGTGGTGAGTGCTACACTAGTGGCTGAAAAAGAAGTTGATGAAGAAACAACGGCAGTGGCAGGACCGCCAAGCGACGAGCCAGGACATTCCCCGGTAGGGTCCGGTGCTGACAAGGAAGGATCTCTGCAGTTGAATGAGACAATCCAGAAGAAGAAAGTGGTGCAGCGCTCGGTCTATTTTGTCAGCTCCCTTCTGCAAGGGGCTAGGTCAAGATATTCTGGCATGCAAAAGCTGCTCTTCGGCCTTCTTATGGCCTCGAGGAAGCTGCGCCACTAATTCCAAGCACATGAGATCACCATTGTCACTCGCTTCCCGCTACAGTGGATCTTGCGAAACCCGGAAGCTACCGGCAGAATTGTAGAGTGGGCTTTGGAACAGTCAAGCTTTGGTCTCAAGTTTGAAAGCACTTCGACCATTCAGAGCAGATCCTTGGCAGAGTTCATTGTAGAGTGGACCCCAATGCCCGATGAAGAAGTTCCAGAGTCAACTCTCCCCGACAAGGAAACCGATGAAGAGTGGATCATGCATTTTGATGGGGCTTTCTCGCTGCAAGGCGCCGGTGCCGGAGTGCTGCTTATCGCACCCACCGGAGAGCACCTCAAATATGTGATCCAAATGCATATTCCCTCGAAGAGATCAACGAACAACACTGTCGAGTATGAAGGGCTGCTTGCCGGTCTCAGGATTGCGGCGGACCTTGGGATCAAGAAACTTATTATCAGGGGTGATTCTTAGCTTGTCCTCAGGCAAGTGAACAAAGATTACCAGAGTCCATTGATGGAATCTTACATAGATGAAGTGAGGAAGTTGGAAAAACGTTTTGACGGCCTGCAAATGGAGCACGTTCCGCGTGCAGAGAATAGCGTTGCTGATGGCCTATCAAAGTGTGTTGCCCTTAAGTTGCCTGTGGAACCAGGAACTTTCATGCTCCAACTAACTCAACCCTCCGTGACACCATCAACTGGAAAGGAAAAAAGAAGGAAGTTGAGTTCCGACAAGTATTTCCCGGCAGAGCTCCTAGAAGCCGTTGGCGAGGAGGTTGCCGGGAACAACGTCCGGCTTGCCGGTGAGCGTCGTGCTCCGGCGGAGCCTCCGGATCTTGCTATGGAAGCACGCGCTCCCTCCAGGCTTGCCGAGGGACAACAGACTCCGGTGGGGCCCTAGTCCCTTGTCGTTGAGACAACTGCTTCCCCGGCGGAGGATATGCCTTTTGTCCTTGTTGTCGAGCCCCAGGCTCCAGCATGGGCACAGCACATCGTCTGTTTCCTTCAAACAGGAGAACTCCCTAAGGAACAAGAGGAAGCAGAGAAAGTAGCCTTCCGGCCTCATATGTACTAGTTCGTAGACAACATCCTATACAGAAAAAGACCGAATGGCGTGAAACTCAAATGCATTTCCTAGGAGGATGGACTAGAGCTGTTGGCGGAGATACGTGGAGGCATATGTGGCTCCCACATAGGATCAAGAGCACTTGCCGGGAAGGCGTTCCAGCAAGGTTTATTTTGGCCCACTGCCCTCCAGGATGCAACTGCATTAGTAACCAAATGTGAAGCATGCCAGTTCCATTCGAAGAAATTACATCAACCAGCTCAAGCCCTTCAAACAATCCCTCTCTCCTGGCCGTTTTCGGTCTGGGGGCTCGACATCTTGGGCCCCTTTCCCCATGCTATCGGGGGCTTTGAGTACTTGTACGTCGCAATCGACAAGTTCACAAAGTGGCCAGAAGTGGAAGAAGTGAGAAAGGTGACAGCACAGTCAGTCGTCAAGTTTTTCAAAGGACTAGTTTGCCGTTTTGGTGTTCCAAACAGGATCATCACTGATAATGGCACATAGTTCATGAGCCGCACCTTCATGCAATATGTCCAAGACCTTGGCAGTAGGATCTGTTTTGCTTCCGCTGCCCACCCAAGGAGCAACAACCAAGCGGAAAGGGCTAATGATAAAGTGCTACGAGGCCTCAAGACAAGGACTTTCAACATGCTGCGGAAGTGTGGAAGGCACTGGATTGATGAGTTGCTGGTGGTTCTTTGGTCAATGAGAACGACACCAAATCGAGCTACCGGCCAGACACCCTTCTCCCTCCTATATGGGGTGGAGGCAGTTCACCCCACGGAACTCATATATGGGTCACCTCGAGTGCTCGCTTATGATGAGCTCGAGCAAGAGCAGTTGTGGCAAGATGACGTGATGCTCCTTGAGGAAGACCGTCTTCAGGCTGCTATAAGAGCTGCGCGCTACCAGCAAGCTTTGTGCCGCTACCATAGCCGCAAAGTTAATGCCAAAAGTCTTGAGGAAGGTGACCTTGTTCTTCGGCGAGTTTAGTCCGCCAATAATTCCAACAAGTTGACGCCGAAGTGGGAAGGCCCTTATAGGGTAGTATGAGTCACCAGGCATAGCGCAATCCGCCTGGAGACCGAAGATGGCATCCCAGTGAGCAACTCCTGGAATATCGAACATCTTCGCAAGTTCTACCCGTGAGGCACGTTTGCTGCCCCCCCCCCGACAACCACCTATTGTACAAGTCTTTTCGATGAAGCATGTAATCCTTGGTACAAAGCCAGGTGCAAACCCCGTGCATACTTAAATAAAGCTAAGTGTTCCGCAAATCTTGTCGATTCTCATGATTAATTATGTGCATGTTTGTCTGAGATATTGCATTACACTTAATCCCGGCAAGAGCTAACGGACCGCCAAGGTTCCATATCCATATTTTCTCTTCTTTCTTTTTCTCAAAGGACAGAAGGTTACCTCGTGTGCAGCTTTGCTGGGGGGAATGGTGGTATGGATTCCTATGAGCGACGTCCCAAAAAAACTTGTCGGAAGGAGTAAGGAAACAAAAAGATAAGTTGCAAAACCCCAAGTGAATTCTTGCTGTGGAGTGATTCTCCTTGGGCAATTTTGACTTCTGTATGGAAAACCTACACGCGAAGGAACCTTGTTGCGATTGGTTGCATCCCTATTCTGTTTCGAGTCCGCTCAACAGTCTAGGTGGCTGCACTGAAAGCACCAGGGTCTCTTGCCGGCGGCAACCTTGCTAGCAGGCCGCTAAAGTCCCGCACCTAGCGCTCACGGCAGAGGTGTGTGTGCCGGCAAGTTTTCAATCAAGCGTAGGGTGAATGCATACAGAGAGAAATAAAACAAGAATGATAGCATGACGGTTGTCCAAAGCATAATAAGCAATATTACATCGGTCTTGCCGAGATTCTAATGTGAGATAAATAATTCTTGGCATGGATGGCAGCAGGGAGTAAAACGGCTAATCCCAGTGATCGCCTTTGACCCGCTTGACCTAGCTCACTCTGTTGATGATGGGCGCGACAAGTTCTTCAAGTGCCTTGACATCTACACCCTTCGGCAAGTGGTTAAGGATGTTGGACAGGTTGATGCCGGTGTTCTTTGTACGCCACCTTGACGAGCACCTTGTGGAGAACGGCTTAGCAGAGCTTGTGCGATTCGCTGGCTAGGTAGGATGCCCGATCGGAGTGAAGCTGCTCCAAGGCTCCAAGCACACTGTCTAAGAACATGGTCACCTTGGTGCTCGTGGACACTCTGTCATCGAAAGAGTACATGAGGCCTTCTAGGCCCATGGCGGACAGTTGTGCGACAAGCTTCTCCGCGACATCGACGAGCTTCTCGGTCCAGATTTCAACTCCGTGCACATAGTCGTTAATGGCGGTGGCAGCCCACTTGACCTGCTCCTTCTCATCTCAGAGATCCTTGACTAGAGCCTTCTCGTGGATCCGGGTGGCCTCAAGAATCTCGGTCAGCATAGCCAGCTTCAGATTCAGGTCATTGATGGACTCGCTGGCTGAAGAGAGCTGTTTGGTCTTGTCAGATATGGTGACCTGCATCTCCATCAGGCTAGCGAGGGCTTTGTCCCTTTCGAACTTGAGTAACATGGCTCTCTTGCCGAGATCCTCAAGGCCGGCCTCCAGCTCCCTCACCCTCTCCTACAACAAGTTCTTGGCGGCATCTACGGCTTTGGCAGCATCGGCGGCCTCCTTAAGCTTGCCGGGGTGATCTACGGTTAGAGCCTCGAGCGTTTCCTTGTGTTTCTGCTCTAGCTCCCGGGTCCGCTGCGCGACAAGCTCCTCGAGATCCACTTCCTTGCCGCGAAGTTTGTCGGCAAGCGCCTTCTCGCGGGCAGCAAGGTCTTCCTCATAGGCGTCGAGCCCGATGCGGTGCTCCGTTAGGCGAGTGTCCTCTGTAGCGGCCCGTTGCTTGGCCTCCTCCTGCGTCTGTTCGACATCAGACTGCTGCATGTAGAGTTGGCTGCAGCCTTGGCTCAATTGTGCCTAGCCAGTCTTCAGGTCCTAGGAAGCTTGGGCGAACCAGGCCTGAGTTTCCTCAACGCGCTCCTGGAAATTGGCCTCCACCGCTTCCACGACTGCTGCCCTTGAGTCCAGTTTCTCCTTCCGGGCACGGTGAAGCGCTTGGAGCTTTCGGAAGCTGTCGCACATGGTTTGGAGGAGCAGCTCTTCCTGGGATTTTCTGCTGCCGGCACTTGGTTCATCAACAATCTCGAGACCGGCAGCAGCAACGATCCCCTCTTCGAAAGCTTCCCCTTCAGCTGGCGCCCCCATGCTGGCCATGCCGGGGATGCTGACGAACAAGTTGTCACCAACCTTGAGGTACTTGCTCGATGAAGGGGCTTTTGATGTAGGCGGCTGGTCCTCGACGACCGCCTTCTCGGCAGGTGGGGAATCCTTGGCCGGTGTAGCGCCTGGTGCTCCTGTGGCAGGAATGCCGTCAGTACGGTCACTAGTCACCTCGCCAGCCTTCTCGGCCTCTTACCGCGTGGCCTTGGCGGCATCAACACTGGCGGCCTCAGTGAAAGCACATTTGCTCCCTTGGTGGTTTTGGTAATTAATAACAACATATGAGTCATTGAACTAATGTTTCCACCAAGTATATTTTAGGAAAATTTCAATGATAGGGATGGCAAAAGAATTGTGGAGATTGTGAAATTACCCCAAGATGCAAGGAAATAGGTTGGCCAAGCTTTAAGCAAGAGGACTCTACATTTTACATTTGTGAGAAATCACTTTGAGTCCATAGGAAAGCCAATACTATTAAAAAGGGGTAAGGTTTTGTTGGTGAACAAAATGCTCATACGTGCACAAGTGATAGTCACCAAAAATATCCACAAGCTCTCCCACCAAAGTCTGTCTATATCCAAACATTCAAAATCAGTGCAACCAACATTCCTACCCAGGTGCCACCCATTCCAGAACCTAGACAGACTCAGCCAAACCCTAGCCACTTCGGTGCAACCGATTCCATACTGGTGCCATCGAGTTTAGGTTGCCAACTTTTTGTTATGTAAACTCACATTTTCGGTCCCACCAAGATTGTTGAGTCGGCGTCACCGAGATTGGAAATCTGACCGTTGGCCACCTTATCGGTGCAACCGAGATTCTTATATCGGTCCCTCCGAGATTCAAAAGTTGCCACCTTTTGGACACATCGGTACCACCGAGATTAACACGTCAGTGTCACTGAGTCTGACTTATTGTGTGTAACGGTTGGATTTTTGGGGATGCCTATATATACCCCTCCACCACCACCTACTTGAAAGAGAAGCACTCAGAACAATTCCATACCTATCCTATCAGTTTTTTGAGAGAGAACCACCTACCCTTGTGTTGAGGTCAAGATCTTCCACTCCAACCATATGGATCTTGATTTCTAGCCTCCCCAAGTTTCTTTCCACCAATCCCATCTCTTATACCAAGCCAAATCTATGACATAGTGATTGTATGTTGAGGAGTCTATCATCTCGAAGCACAAGAGCAAGGAGTTCATCGTCATTACCGAGCCTATTACCTTTTGGAGGGTGGTGCCTCCTAGATTGGTTAGGTGTCGCTTGGGAGTCTCCTACTTCGTGTTGTGGAGTGAACCAAGAAGTTTGTAAGGGCAAGGAGATCGCCTACTTCATGAAGATCTACCCCGAGTAAGGCAACTCCTCCATGGACGTAGGCCATCATGGTATAGTCAAGGTTGCTTCTTCGTGGAACCCTTCGTGGGTAGACCCCTCTGTGGACTCTCACGATTATTACCCTCCGTGGGTTGAAGACTCCATGAACGTGGATGTACGATAGCACCACCTATCAGAACCATGGGAAAATCATCGTGTCTACAATTGCGTTTGATCTTCCTACCCTATCCTTTTACTCATGCTTGTTGTTACTTTCCGTTGCTATACTCTTAGACTTGCATATGTAGGGTGTACTTGATATGTTATAAATGCTAAAACTTTCCAAGAACTAAAATTGGGAAAAAGGCAAAACTTTTATTTAGTCAAGTAGTCTAATCATCCCCCTCTAGACCTACTTTCGATCATACAAGTGGTATCCGAGCTTTGGTTTACATTGCATTGGTTTTACAACCTAGGAGAAGTATGGAATCTAGTGAGGGAAATTATCACTGTAGATGTCGGGGATATACCCAGCGGTATGACCCGGCCTGGCGACTCACGGGAGACCTGGTCAAGATATGGCGTTTATTGATGCCCCGGCAGGCGGGTCGCAGGACGACCAGGCCCAAGACTCGGCGTGTGAGCCGGCGCCAGGTGGCTCACAAGAGAAGGCCCAAAGGAGAAAGGATTTCCTTACAAGAGAAACAAGACCTGGAATAGGATTCTAAAGAGACTAGTCCTAATCCTACTCCTAGTAGGACTCTATTTGTAAACCTGCCCTCTCCACTTATATAAGGAGGGGTAGAGCACCCCTAGAAAGACAAGTTCACAAGTCCACAAGTTTATATAGACAGATTAGAGGCTCTCGTGATTAGAGGTAGCAAAACAGCACCCTTGTAACCGAGAGATCTTCTTCATCATCAATACCAGACAAGTAGGATGTAGGATTTTACCTCCATCGAAGGGGCCAAACCAGGGTAAAGTCCGTGTCTCTCGATTCCGATCAACCCCTTCAAGCCGTCACGTAGTTACGTCTTCGCTCCAAACCTAAGTCCGTTCACCCGGACATCTACCGTGACAAATCCACGACAGTTGGCACCCACCGTGGGGCCGCATACGGTGGTGTTGTGTTGTTGAAGGAATCTTTTCATGGATTGAAAAGCTCGTGATGTACTGGATGAAGAAAAACTGGCGCAGAAGAGTCACGTGGTTGACGCGCACTTGGAACGACATGTGCAAGATTCAAGATCAAGAGAAATTTAGGGTTATGTTTTGTGCCGCCGCACGCAACGTGTGGATCCGTTTGTCCTAGTAAGGTTGACTTTCGCTGGAGAAACCGGTGTGGCCTAACATGACCAAGCAACTCCAATCATTGCACTACTCCATCATCGTGTTCGGCTGCATGTACGTCAGGGCATCAATCTACGGCGAAGTGTTTTTTCTTGTGCCATGAAACAGCGCCCACACGCCCAAGTATTTGTGGAATCGTCAAAACTCGACGTGGGATCTTGGTGGATTCGGACGGACGTAGCAGCTCAAGAAAAATATAACAAGCAGAGTATGGCTTTGACACAGTGATGAGGTCAGTTCGAAAGATCAAGCAACATGGAAACGGATTCGCTAGAGCCGACTTCCCCTCACCAGTCCGTTGCCTCCGTCGTGGCCTGGCCTCGCTCGGAACCGGCCCTCGGTCACGGTCTCACCCCACCGCACCTGGCATCGTGTCTGTGCCTTGCACCATGCCATGCTTTGCCACCCAACTGCGTTCGCTACGCCATGCCCGCGGCAACATTGGCAAGTCACTTCTAGCCCTGCTCCCCTCCGGCCGCAGCCACCGGCCCCTGCCGCGGCTAGTTCTCCTGTGCATGGCTGCCGCAGCCTCCGGCTTTTCCCGCGGCCTCCAGCCGCCTACTCCCATGGCACCGCGAGTCGCCATCCATGCACGACGGTTCCGCCTGCCGTTGTTGCACCGTGGCTAGCTCACCCTGCCTTCATTGACCCGGACTTCCATCATCGGCCGCCGTCTCTACCATCGCCGGTCTCTACGACCACCACCACCGGCAACCGCGCCCACGGGGCGTGATCCGGGGGCCGACTTCTTGTCAGGCGAGAGGGGCTCTGCCATAGTTCGTGTCTAGTCGACCCCTCAAACCACCTCGCCTCCACGCCACGCCGCCGCACCCGCAGTGCACGCCACTGTGGCGCACCTTTCCGCCATGGCTTCACCCCTGCCGCCGCTGAGCCACCGCACTCGCCGCGCCACGCCTTGGCCGATTCAGCCTCCGCGCCTTGAAGCTCCCGCCGCGCCCGGAGCCGCTATGGCGTCAACCTCCACCATGCCTCGAGACGCCGCGTGAAGCCGCATATCGCCCTTCTCCGTTTTGTCTTGCACCGGCTTCGCCTCACCTTGCCTCTACCCGGTTGCAGACTACGGCAACTGCTATGACCTATGTCGGGCAATGCTGGGCGGCTACTTCCGTGCTAGATGCAGTGTATTCTTTCATTAGAAACAAGTGGCCAGTTCCGCTAAGCTAATTGCTGGGTAGACCATGACCCGTTTTCGCCTCTACCGCTGCGTATTTCAGGCTGTAGATGCTCAACTGTGCTCAAGTATCAAAACGTCCTTGGATTGTCTTGCCTTGCACCGGCCGTTCTTTCTCTGAGTCCGTCAATGAGGTGCACCATGGCAAGCTTTGTGACCATATATCTGATGCTGTGCTAGAGGCATGTCGGGCTGAAGACCCCGATAAGCAAGGTTGCCAGGGACACTTGCCATGGCATCGGTTTTGTGTCCAAAGATGCAGGGCTTACACTACAAGGAAGATCATCATTGACACCCATGACAACTGGGTAAATCATGGTTGTTTGTCAGCACGGAGCATATATACATCAGCTTTGTTTTTCCAACCGATAGGGTACATCATCGGGCGGAATTAACATCAGGTGACATGTATTTTATCTATTTTTCAGTACATATTATATTCTGTGAAGAACAGTTACTTTGGCCTGCAATATTTTACGCAGGACAATTACTCAAGTGGCATCATACCGCGGAGATGGCGCGCAACGCATGACAACATTGTTATATATTGGTGTTCGTTTGTGGCGCGTTGCTCAATAGACGCGCGCAGGCTGCCGCTGTCGCGGCCCTGTTTACATCAACATGGTGGTACCGTGCATGCTCACACGCCAGTATAAGCCATCGCATTCGCGATATGGTCTTCACCAACAACGCCATGGACAACTCTTCGTTCTCGCCGGTTTTCAACGCCACCGGCGACTCGCGTGGCCGAATCGGCTTACAACGCCATGGCCGTCCCTCGCCATCGTGCCGGCTTAACAACGCCACGGCGACTCGCCGTCCATGCTGGTTTCCAGCGCCACGGGCGACTCACTGTTTACGCCGGCTTACAATGTCGTGGCCGTCTCTCGCCACCGCACCATCTTACAATGCCGTGGTCGTCTCTCGCCACCGCGCCAGCTTACAACACCATGGCCGTCTCTCGCCATCGCACCGGCTTAACAATGCTGCGGCCGTCTCTCGCCAACCACACCGGCTTACAACACCGTGGCATCTTTCACAACAGCACCGGCTTACAAAGCCGCGTCT
Organism: Hordeum marinum; assembly: GCA_022496015.1. Classification (NCBI taxonomy): domain Eukaryota; kingdom Viridiplantae; phylum Streptophyta; class Magnoliopsida; order Poales; family Poaceae; genus Hordeum; species Hordeum marinum. The sequence continues at coordinate 120,077,219 of CM039678.1, forward strand.
GGTTTCTACGTCTACATCAACACGCTAGTGGCTGCATACATCAGTACAAGCCGCCCAACTGACGCGCACAAGCCGCCGTCCGTGGTCTAATCTACATCAACATATCGGGACAATGCTTGCTTGTACGAGCCGTCCAACAGACGCGCGCAAGACGCCACTTACAGTTTGATCTACATCAACATACCGGTGCAGTGCTCGTCGATATGAGCCGCCCAACGGACAGGCATACAAATCGCCACCATTACAGTTTGGTTCACTTGAACAACTAGCCGGAATGAACTATCGATGAGATTATTGAAACAAATCATATGGGATCATCTATAACCCGCCAGGGCCAACCTCAAACTTTCAAGTGGAGATTCTCAAGCCGCCTTTTCAAGTCAACTTAAAATTCGGGGGCTACAGACATGGTGAGACTCATTTGGTCGTTTTCAAGGAGAACCTCGGGTCTTTGCAAGAGAAAACCCAACCCTGGGGGCTATTACATTATTGGCGGAAGATTAAAAGTTGTCCAAGAGGACGAACCGCCGTGATGCACCATTCAAACATGGGTGCCAAGATTTATTGGATCATCTTAAAGTCACTTGGAGCTTCTGTTGTTTCTTCATACAAGATGGCGGTTTACAAGATGGTGAATTACAAGATGGTGCACAAGTTGATATTATCGACATGATCGTCCAGGGGGCTTCCCACCCACCGGGTGTAGCTTATCACACCCTATCAGTCGGCTCTCAAGCCAAATAGTTGACTCCATCAACATGATCGTCCAAGGGGCTTCCCACCTACCGGGTGTAGCTTATCACACCCTATCAGTCGGCTCTTAAGCCAAACGGTTGACTCCTTCAACAAAGGTCACTTGGGGGCTTCCAACCCACCGGGTTTAGCTTATTCACCCTCTTGATCGGCTCTTAAGCCAAATAGGGTTAAACCTGCGTGTAAGCTGATGTTGCTCCGCTAGGTGACCCGCCGAACTCTTACCAGTTAATCTCTCCTAGAGACCCGGAGCCGGTTCAAAGAAATTGATGGCCAATCTCCATAGAGACCCTGTACTGGTTAAGGTTAAAACGACGACTCTTGTCATGAGAGGGTCGGCTTATGGAAAGCAAGGATAAACTCTCCCATCTACTGCCGACTCTCCGCTATGTGGCCCATTCGTACTCTTAGACAGTTAATCCTTTAAGGACCCTACACTGTTTAAGGTTAAAACGACGAATTTATGTCACGTGAGAGGCAGTTTATGGGCTATCAGGGTACTCATGCCCTGCCGTGTCTCTTCTAGGATGTCACACTTCCTTTCAGTTAATCTCGCTTAGAGACCCTGAGCCGCTCAAAGAAATTGACGGCCAATCTCGATAAGAGACCCTGTACTGCTAAGGAGTTTTAAGTGGCAAGTCAGCCCAGTCAAACCGGCACATGAGTTGTTCAAAAAAATTCAAAAAACAAATCAGGAAATATATAACATCTCTGGGTGTGCTTTTTTAAGCCGCCCTTACAACAATGTAGAATATATTTTGTCTTGTTTATTTTTGCAAGTCTTGTCTCTTAAGATGAGCCGCCGTTAAGTATGATGAAAAACTTCGGCAAGAGCAAATGGATCTTTAATAGCCAACCTGGACGGATCTTCATGGTTTATCAAAACCAGTACTAAATGATTGGGTTTTTAAGCCAGCTCGGAGAATTCATTATTTTTCAAGAGCCGCCCTATCAGATATAATGTCGTGTCATCTAATTGATCGGTTCTCGAATTTCTTCAATTGTGCTCTGTAGTAATCTACAACACTCATGGATTTCTCCAATATATATTGGCCGGGTTGCATCACAACCACGAGCAGGGACTTCATGTCAAAGACAAAGGAATTATTAAAGGATAGTCATTCTGAGTTCTATTACAACCACGGTCAAGGATTCATTCAAATTGTGATGAGTCATATTATTCTCACATAGTCCCGAGTCGCCGTAGGCAGACAACCCGACACTTGGGGGCTACACTATTCAAGTACAGTTTATATCAATTATGCAAGTCCCCTGTCGCTACAAGCACGCACCACGGCACTTGGGGGCTAATGCAAGCCGGTTTTCAAATCATTACATTGTCAGCTAGACCATATTATCCCAAGGAGATGAGCCGTCCTTTCTATATTTTTCTAAGTCCCAGCCCAGTAATTCTTACCGACCCGGCACTTGGGGACTACACCGCTCAGATCAAATTTTCTAAAAGTCCCAAGTCGCCACAGGCGTGCGACCCGGCACTTGGGGGCTACAGTATTTAGCTGTTCAAACAGATTAAGAGGTTCAAATTGAAGACCCGACTCATCACATACTGATGAGACGGCCCTTGGGGGCTACACCTTGTGAAGTTTCATAAGGTATAAGACAGTTATAAGTCCCAAGTTGCTACAGGCAGACAACCCGACACTTGAGGGCTACATAGTCCAATATATTATGGCAAAGCACCAAGTCATCATGGATAATCTTGGAGCTTGGGGGCTACATGTAATATGGACATATCAAAAACTTTGAGGAGAATGTTCAAGATGTTAATTATGGAGTTCAGTTGTTAGACCCGGTGTCACCAACATTCATGACCCGGTGTTATCAAAAGATCATAACCCGCCAGAGTTTATATAAGCCGCCCTATTTCACAAACAATGGAAGTCCAGATCTATGTCATGGGGATTTCTTGTTTTCAAGATTTTCATTAAGACAAAGTATTGGAAGCTGACTCAATGGCATATGGGTATTCTATACCCAATATTTTTTCGAAAGGACACTGACAACCAAGATGATTCTCAAGACGGCTCCTTCATATGAAGAAGAGACTTGGATTTCTGAGGAGCCACTTCATAAGCCAGCCAAAGGAGCAAGTCGGCCACTTAACATATTTGTCACTCTTATTTCAAGAGCTTAGCATGAATAAATTCAAGCTAAGCTGGGGGCTAATGTCAGGGATATACCCAGCGGTATGACCCGGCCTGGCGACTCACAGGAGACCTGGTCAAGACATGGCGTTTATTGATGACCCGGCAGGCGGGTCGAAGGACGACCAGGCCCAAGACCCGACGTGTGAGCCGGCGCCAGGCGGATCAGAAGATAAGGCCCAAAGGAGAAAGGATTTCCTTACAAGAGAAACAAGACCCGGAATAGGATTCTAAAGAAACCAGTCCTACTCCTACTCCTAGTAGGACTCTATTTGTAAACCTACCCTCTCCACTTATATAAGGAGGGGTAGAGCACCCCTAGAAAGACAAGTTCACAAGTCCACAAGTTTAGACGGACATATTAGAGGCTCTCGTGATTAGAGGTAGCAAAACAACACCCTTGTAACCGAGAGATCTTCTTCATCATCAATACCAGACAAGCATGACGTAGGCTTTTACCTCCATCGGAGGGGCCGAACCTGGGTAAACTCCATGTCTCTCGATTCCGATCAACCCGTTCAAGCCGCCACGTAGTTGCGTCTTCGCCCCGAACCTAAGTTCGTTCACCCGGACATCTGTCGTGACAAATCCACGACAGTAGAGGTCCGTACTTTGATGGCACTAATTTTGCTAGTTGGAAGCACAAAATGAAAATGCATTTGCTTGGTCACAATCCTACCGTTTGGGCCGTTGCTCATGTTGGCTTGCAAGGTGAATTCTTTGGTGATGGAAGAGAACCGGATCATGAAGCAAACACGGAAGAATTGAAGATGTTGCAACTCAATGCTCAAGCATGTGACATTATCTTCAACTGCCTATGCCCCGAAGAATTCAACAAAATCAGCCGTCTTGAACAGGCAAAAGAGATTTGGAATACTTTGGTTGATATCCACGAAGGAACTGAGTCCCTGAGAGAATCGAAGTTAGATGTTCTTCAAGGTCAACTTGATAAGTTCAAGATGAAGGATGGTGAAGGAGTCACCGAAATATACTCTAGGCTAGCTCTCGTCACCAATGAGATTTCCGGCTTAGGAAGCGAAGAAATGACTAACAAGTTCATCATCAAGAAGATACTTCGAGCTTTGGATGAGAGATATGACACTGTGTGCACATTGATCCAAATGATGCCCAACTACAAAGATCTCAAACCAACAGTAGTGAATGGTAGAATTGTTACTCATGAGATGACACTCAAAGACAAGGAAGAGCTTCACCACAAGTCTAGCGGTGCTTACAAAGCCACAAGTGATGCTCCCGCTACCTCAAGCGACAACCTTGTCACAAATTAAGATATAAGCCTAATGGTCAAGAAATTCAACAAGTTCTACAAGAATAGAAGCAAAGATCGTCGCTCCAACTCAAGACATGAAGAGAAGCGTTTGTCAAGTCGTGATCGAAACTGCTACAATTGTGGGAAGCCCGGACACTACTCCAATGAGTGCACGGCTCCCTACAAACGAAGAGAAGAGTCACGTAGAAGATAAAGCTCAAGAGATGAATCACCTAGAAGAGAGAGAAGGAGTAGAGATGATCGTTATGAACGAAGACCCTCAAGGAGAAGTAGGGACTCGGAGAAGAAGGACAAGCACACTAAGAGTTAATCAAGAAGGAAACATCAAGCTCATGTTGGTGAATGGGTTTCCGGCTCCGACTCCGACAACCACTCCGGGAGAAGCTATCACTACAACTCCGACTATAGCCAAGATGATGGTGTTGCCGGAATTGCACTAGTGACAACGAACTCCTATAATCTATTTGATTCACCAAATGAAGGAGGTGGAAGTTACTTCATGGCTAAAGCCCCCAAAGTATCACACCCCGAATATCTTGATTTTGATAGTGATGAAGATGATTTGATTTACGATGATGACTTGCTATGTGATAAAACTAGTGATGTTGATCATAATGAACTTGATATTTCTCATGCTAGTCAAGATAGGTCAATTGACGATGATAAGATGAAAAATAGAAGAACTAACTATAGAACTCAACACTCTTATGTTATCCCATGAATCTACTCTTGAAGATCATAGAGAGCTTGTAAGAACTCATGAGAAGCTACGCTCCGAGAAGCTCAATTTGGAGCAAGAACACGAATTTCTTAAATCTATCAATGACGATCTCCGAAAGAATACTTCATCTTATCCTGCCAAACGACTACTCTTGTCTACATTCATGCCACAAGTCAAATCCAAGCAAACTAGTAACAAACGAAAGAAAGGTTCTTCATCTAGTAGCAACAATAAAAATGCTAAATCCAATGATGCTGCTCCTAGTAGTTCTATTGATTCCACTAATGATGATTCTATTAGCCAAGTTACACTTGAGCAAGAAAATGCTTTATTGAAAGGAATAATAGAGAAAGGTATCTACAAGAGTCTTCAAGGGTACAAACAATTTGATGATATTGTACGCAAGCATGGAGGATACCGGAAGAATCATGGTGTTGGCTACTTCAACGCTAATGGAGTTGAATGGGAAGAAGGTCAATACCCCAATCCCAAGTTTGTTCCTCAAAAGGAAAAGTATAAAAATACTCTTCCCAAGGGAACAAAGTTGCAAAATGACCTTCCACCACAAGACCATAAGCTCAAGGGCAAGAACAAGCTCCAAGAGGACTTTGACTCATATGAAGATGAATCCCAAGCTATGGTGAAGTGGGTTCCCAAGGCCACTACAAGATCAACTTCTACAAGTGCTACTTCAACACCAAGGATCCCCATCTACTCGATGTGGGTTCCCAAGAAGAAGAACTAGAGAGTTCTTCAGGGGTGACTCCGCCAATGAAATTCACTCATATTCATTATTGGCAAGATCTATTTGCAATCAACATCCACCCTATGCAATAGATCAAGGAGTCACACATTCCCTCAAAGGTAAGCAAGGGACAAGGTAAACAACAAATCAATGGACATCATCACACATGATTTGCACTCCATGTCCATAGATATCCTTGTATTTGTCTCTTGTGTGTTGGGACTAACCCATGTAGGTTAGGAGAGCAAGGAAACAACAAGGATGCTCCCAACTCTTGGTGATCTTCATCAACCTTGAGCATCCACCACTACCTCACCAATATAAAGTCTTCATCGACAAAACCCAAGGTTAGTTTATCCCTCTTATGGGGGGATGTCACATCAAGGGGGAGCTTTACTCTAAGACTTGAGTAAAATCATCTCTTAGTATGTGACAACATTAAATGCTTTATGTAAAAGTGGTAACCCCACTTTGCTTAAACGATGAGTATGACCTATGATCAAGTACTCTTACTTGGATTCTAAGTCAAATACTCATATAGATGACTTCGTCATCGCCCAAGTGCTTGTTAGATGCTAGAGTGTTTGTGCATGTTTGCCATGATTTCATTTGACATCTTATTGTGTGAGCATGTTGGTCTGCATTTATTTTCTCATTCGAGGATATCCAGTTGTTGCTATTTGGCTTTTGATTTATCTTTTGACAATTGGATATACAAGAATGCCTAGGACCACTTCTTTAGCTATCTATGCTTTCTCAACTCATACTCTATTCATGTTGCATCACAAAATTTGAACAAGTGTTTTTTGATCCCTCTGTGTGTGGAGCACTCGGAGTTCCGTATCGACAAGGACTGACCATTAAACCTCCCAAGTGCATCTCAATGGAACAAACCACAAAATCTCGGTCTCACCGAATGCCTAGGGTTGATCTGGTTTTCTATCTCAGTACCACCGACTCCATCTTCTCGGTTACACCGAGTTTCCCTGTCAACAGACAATGGAGGAACTTAGTGACACTGAAAAGTTTGAATCGATGACACCGACAGTGGTGGGTTTATAAGTCGTGGACCCCGACGCTTTGAATTTCATCCTCAAACCATCACGCCTCAGAACCCTAAGCTGCCGCCTTCTAGACCCCTGGTCGTCACCCTTGTCTCCCTGCGCTCCTCCACCACTGGGAATCGCCGTCGTCGATGAAATCCTCTCCGTCATCACCGCCATAGTGGATCCGCACTAAGTTAGGGTACAGATTCGACCTCTTTTGCGCTCCTCGTTCGATTCTTGTGCATTAGATTCAAGTTTATCAATAAGCCACTCTTTGCACGTATTCCTATCCACACAAAACCTCTATAGTCTAGCAAATGGTAATTTTTCTAGGATTTTACCGTTCGCCCGATAAATCTCGGTGGAACCGAAACAAACATATCAGTCTCACCGATGTTTATTTCTGTGATGCTGAGAACTGTCTCAGTGGAATCGAGTAAAAGAGTGCCAAGGTTCTGTTAAGAGAGACAGTCTGTCTCGGTAACACCGAGAATGTTGTTTCGGCTGTATCGATATTTATTTGACAGAATGCAAAAACTTTGAAAATCTATTGTTCAATCTTTCAAAATCCAGCCTCATTTTGTGATGACTCATCTACTTATGCTTTTCTATACTCTATTCACAGGGTCAGTATGTCAGATGCTAAGGACGGTCAAAATTTGGCAGATCAAGGAGTTGATGTGAGTTTAGGCACAAGCCTAGATCCCGATTCTTTTCCAGATCCAGGCAACCCAGCTCCCATGGGTTGCCCAAGGCTGCCACCAGGATCAGGAAGAAGCTAAATTCTGATGAAGAAGATTCAGACTTTGTTCCTGAGGAGATTCTTGTCAAGAAGCAAGAAAAGGCTGCAAGGAAGTCAGCTACTAAAGCTACTTCTTCCAGAAGAGTTGTCAGCAAGGTCTATGCCAGCTCTAAAACTATCAAAGCACATGACAGTGCAAGGGCCACAATGTCTATTGATCCCCCAAGAAAGCCTATGCCTAAGAAGGCAGGGGATAAGAAAGCCAGGAAAAGGATTATTCATGTGATAGGCAGGCTTACCTCCATGTATGAAGATCCATAGGAGGCTACTGGTGCTGCTGCTCAGGAAGAGGAGGATGAGCCAGCTGCAAAGGCTCCTCCCAAGAAGGCCAAGAAGCTTATGGCTGATGCTATGCCAAAGACTGGCACTTCCAAGAGCACCAAGCCTACATCCAAGAAAGTTGTTGCACATAAGTCCAAGAGGACTACCAGAGACATTCCAGCTTCTGAAAAGAACAAGGGAACTACCTCCAGACTTGAATATGATGATGACTTGACTACATTGATGAAGCTCAGACCACATCTTCCAGTACATGATGTTAGCCACTTAGTTGCTGAAGACATGAAGAAGAGGAAAGACTCAAGATTGAGAGCTTGGAGAGCTATAGATCCTTATGCCCAGAGAAAGAAAACTGATGTTGACTACATGTTCTACACCAGAGAGCAACAAGACTTTTATGAGACGGTGCTCCTTGAAAAGATCACAGCTGTTAGCGATATGAGATATGTTGATTGGAAATTCATTAAGGAGAATGAGGACTACTTTCCAAGTGTCCAAGATAATTTCCACTGCATTGGTCTGGATAAGTTCATTGGCAGAGAGCTTACTGCATGGAAAGATGAGATGATCATGCAATTCTACTCCACTGCACTTTTCTACGGAGATGCTAGAATTGTATGGATGACTGAAGGAGCAAGGTATGAATCTACTGTTGAGGAGTGGGCTGCACTTCTAGGAGTTCCAGATGTTTAGGATGGTGATCTGGATGTATACTCAGAATCCAAGGCGAGCCCCAATGCCATGAAGGATATGTATACTCCAATCCCCGCAGACAAAGTGCAATCTCACAAGCTAGGATCCATCTACTATCTGCAAGCAGGCCTTCATACCATGAACACTATTCCGAGGCATACCTTGATGCCCAAGTCAGGAGATGATAAGATGATCCGAGGCTACTCCATCAACATGTTGATCCACCTTGACGGACATACCAGGATTAGAGTCATGGATTTGATTGTTGAGACAATCAAGAGGGTTGTTGTTGATCAAAAGCGCTCTGGCTGTTATGCACCCTACATCTAGAGGCTTATCAACTCTCAGTTGGAGAAGCACATATTTGCTCTAGACCGTCCACATCTGCACCTACAGCCAGAACTTGAGGATAATGTTGTGGTGATGGACCCAGATCATCCCACATCTTCTACAACACAAGCAGATGCAGAAGCAGTTCGAGCCGCTAGTGCTCAAGCCCCCAGATCCAAAAACGAGCAAATGGATCTTTTGATCTCAGTAGTTCAGGGCATGCAGAAGGATATCAAGGGGATTCTGGACAACCAGAACTGTCTCGTGAGGATCTTTGAGACAAGGATCAAGACTCTAAATGATAAGGTGGACATGACAAAAGACAGTTATAGAGCTTCAGAAGGAAATTGACTCAGTGCACATCCCTCGGGTCTCTTCTACTTCCTCAGATGATGATGATGAGGAGGAGGATGGATCACCTCTCAGGCCGAGCACTCAGTTCACTACTCAGGCTAGATCAGCCGCAGTGCCTACACCAGACTTGAGGCCCTCTTCATCAGCTCCTACTACTGTTAGCACAGCTCCTCCTCCACCAGCTCGAGTTCCTCCTGTGTCCACTCCAGCTCCATCCATGACATCTGTAGAGATCTTCGCCGACGCTCTTCTCTCGACTCCTTCATCAATAACCGGAGGAGATTAGCCCAAGAACGCTTAGATATATGCCTTTGAACTTTTTGGTAACTTTTTGCCAAAGGGGGAGAAGTGTATATAGAGCTTTAGGCTTCGAGTGAGAGAGTGTTTGGTGTTTTGTTGCTTGTTTTCAAAAACAATTGCTTTTGGTTGCTGTCACACACTTTTGGTTGCTTGTCATATACGTTTGATGATGTTTGATCATACGCTTTAATGTGTGATGCTACTATTTCCTACCATCTTAGTGCTTATGTGATGATCATTCATCTTTGGTTGATTTTGTTGTGCTATGATGTTCATTCCAATTACTCTCGCACACCACCAAGTGGTATGTGAGATGTAAGAAGTGACCCATGTACCTAATCGATTGTGCATTTGCATTCAAACGCAAATTTAAAATAATGCACAAATTTAGGGGCAGCTCTTGTTTATCACATACTTCTCAAAGTGATGATTATATTCATTGCTTATATCTTTGTCAAAGCTTTGATCTATATGTTGTCATCAATTACCAAAAAGGGGGATATTCAAAGTGCATTTGCTCCCTTGGTGGTTTTGGTAATTAATAACAACATATGAGTCATTGAACTAATGTTTCCACCAAGTATATTTTAGGAAAAGTTCAATGATAGGGATGGCAAAAGGATTGTCGAGATTGTGGAATTACCCCAAGATGCAAGGAAATAGGTTGGCCAAGCTTCAAGAAAGAGGACTCTACATTTTACATTTGTGAGAAATCACTTTGAGTCCATAGGAAAGCCAATACTATTAAAAGGGGGTAAGGTTTTGTTGGTGAACAAAATGCTCATACATGCACAAGTGATAGTCACCAAAAACATGCACAAGCTCTCCCACCAAAGTCTGTCTATAGACAAACATTCAAAATCGGTGCAACCAACATTCCTATCCCGGTGCCACCGATTCCAGAACCTAGACAGACTCAGCCAAACCCTAGACACTTCGGTGCAACCGATTCCATACCTGTGCCACCGAGTTTAGGTTGCCAACTTTTTGTTACGCAAACTCACATTTTTTGGCCCACCAAGATTGTTGAGTCGGCGTCATCGAGATTGGAAATATGACCATTGGTCACCTTATTGGTGCAGCAGAGATTCGTATATCGGTCCCTCCGAGATTCAAAAGTTGCCACCTTTTGGACACTTCGGTACCACCGAGATTAACACATCGGTGTCACCGAGTCTGACTTCTTGTGTGTAACGGTTGGATTTTTGGGGATGCCTATATATACCCCTCCACCACCATCTACTCGAAAGATAAGCAGTCAGAACCATTCCATACCTATCCTATTAGTTTTCTGAGAGAGAACCACCTACCCTTGTGTTGAGGTCAAGATCTTCCACTCCAACCACATGGATCTTGATTTCTAGCCTCCCCAAGTTGCTTTCCACCAATCTCATCTCTTCTACCAAGCCAAATCTATGAGAAAGTGATTGTGTGTTGAGGAGTCTATCATCTTGAAGCACAAAAGCAAGGAGTTCATCGTCATTACCGAGCCTATTACCTTTTGGAGGGTGGTGCCTTCTAGATTGGTTAGGTGTCGCTTGGGAGCCTCCTACTTCGTGTTGTGGAGTGAACTAAGAAGTTTGTAAGGGCAAGGATATCACCTACTTAGTGAAGATCTAGCCCGAGTAAGGCTAGTCCTCCGTGGACATAGGCCGTCATGGTAGAGTCAAGGTTGCTTCTTCGTGGAACCCTCTGTGGACTCTCGTGACTGTTAACCTCCGTGGATTGAAGACTCCATGAATGTGTATGTACGATAGCACCACCTATCGGAACCACGTGAAAAATCATCGTGTCTACAATTGCGTTTGATCTTCCTACCCTATCCTTTTACAAATGCTTGTTGTTACTTTCCGCTGTTATACTCTTAGACTTGCATGTGTAGGGTGTACTCGATATGTTATGAATGTTAAAACTTGCCAAGAATTAAAATTGGGAAAAAGGCAAAACTTTTATTTGGTCAAGTAGTCTAATCACACCCCTCTAGACATACTTTCGATCCTACACTTAGTGGCAGCATTCTTGGCGGCCTCAGCTGCTTCGACGACGACGCTCTTAATGGCCTCCTCAGCAGCGACCCTGTCGGCCTAAATGGCAGCATCCCTGACAGTCTCCTCGATGACTGTGTCAAAATCCATATCCTTCATCGAGGGGATGTATGGAGGCCAAGAAAGTAAACCAAACAAAGCCAAGGTGGAAGTTCGAGAAGACAAAAAAAGAGAGACGAACATAATAGAAAGTACCTACGCCAGCGACAGTTGCCGGCAAAGACTTGCCGATGCCCGTGCTTGCTGGCTCCCCCTCATCGCGATAAAACGTGCTGGAGGAAGTCCTGGCTAGGGATCCATCTCGGCGTGGCGTGGATGATGGAGGCGGTGTATCAGGGACGGCCGTTGATGGTTCTCTTTGTCGCCGCCCTCCTCCTGTACATTCGGTGATGTCAGCAGTAAAGATACACACCCCGGCACTTGCTAGCGGGAAGTGAGTAACGGGCTCATGCTCGGGGCTGAGTCGAGGGCTGTGTCGTGGGCTGGCCTCTGAGTCGATGATGGTTGTCTTTGGCACGCCTGAGGCGCTTGCCGATGAGTCCTCAGCCGTCAAGGTTCTCGCCCTCTTCGCTACCCTCTGCACCAGTGTTTCCGCATCCCTGGGGAGGCAAGCTAGGGCAAAGCAAAAGAGCTAAATAAAACCAGAAATTCGAAAGGCGAAAGGTACGGCAACATCCTTACTCCTTGTCTTCTTCTGCTGAGCTAAGGGCAGAAAGGTCGAAAGCGACTTTTGTCGTGCTGCCCGTGGAGGGAGGTGGAGGGGTGCTCCTAGATTGCTTGGCCTCGGTAGGCGCGGGTTGCTGATGAGCTTCTTGCTGCTGTGTGGCCTTCCCGTCCACTTCCTTGCCGGGGGCTGCACTGCTCGAGGGAGCTCGACAAACCGGAAGCACAGTGGTGGGGCTCCGAAGGATGCGCCTCTTCCTTATCATGAGGGACGGGGCCTCCTCGAGCAGCTCCTCCTCAGCCATGTCTTCGACAGGACAACCCCGGGCGGACATGCCGCCTTGCTCCTTGGCGGTTCCACCCTGTCCGACAAGACTTTCGTCTGGCAATGCTTCCTCTCCATCGGTTTCGTCTTCCAAGAAGCCGACGTTGCCGGCCTCCATGGCAAGGTCAGATTTCTCCGCCCTGTTGGCGATGTATGCCAGTTCCTCCTTAGTGGTGTCATGGAAGAGACCCTCTTCCTTGCGGATGGACCTCTCCGTCAAGTTATCAAAGAATTCTTGCGCCTTCTCTGCAGGCGGCTCGATCCAATACGCATCAAGACTGTGGGCGTCGAACGCCGGCATCATGGCAATGATTCTACCTAAAGTAGAATTGTTGCACAAGGGGATTACGCTTGCCGGCAGCTCGCGTACCATGGTGCTCCTACACAGTTTCTGGCAGAGAGCTCAGTGTTGCATAAATGTTAGGTTGTGGTTCAGCCCGGGGCACAGCCTCATGATATCCGTCACATTCTGGAATTCCCAAGCTAGCCTCCCCTTATTCTGCAGGGGAGCGATGCACCGACGAAGGAAATCGGCGCCTATCAACTCTACGGTGAGGCTGACGTTTCTGAGGCAGTGAATCCTAGTGGTAGCAACTGTGAGCTTCCCATCCTTAGGGTCAAGGGCGCTCCAGTCATCGCCGCACACCATCTTAGTCTGTCGTGGCAAGCAGAAAGGCCGGGGTTTCTCCTCCCGAATCCAGCACCATTTGCCCCGCCACTTGTCCCACCTCTCGCAGTAGGCCCCGTCTGGGTAGACCTCCTTTGTTCCTGGCCGTGGAATCCAAGCGACGGCACCGGAGAGGGCCCCGCCTTGTTGGATGCGGGGAGTGAAGTAGTGGCGGAAAAGAGCGGTGCTAGGGACTACTCCGACAAAGTTTTCGCAAAGATGAGCGAAAACTGACATCCACGTCACGACATTCGGCGTAAAATCCAAGAGTTGGAAGCCGTATGTGAGCATGACGTCGTTGAAGAAGTCCAAGAAAGGGGGTAGAGTCCACAATAAAAATAATCGACGAAGAAAGGATATTTGCCTGGGCCGCCCCCGGAAGGACCTAGACTCACGTAAGTGGTGGGATGCGCTATCGCCCACATCCACCGGTAGCGCCCCTTCAGAACGCCCATGTCGAGCCCCAGCGGGAAGACGACGTGCTCCTTCCGCATCCTCACCAGCTTGTTCTACGGGACGGCTTCCGCATCCTTGTCCTTGCTAGCCTTGGGCGGCATGGTGGTTAAGGGGGGCGGAGGTTGAGGACGGAGGAGGACGTCGGGATGAATCGAAGGAGCTCTATTTCGGGATCGAGGAAGAAGGCGACGGTAGTTCTCAGATTGGCAAAGACAAGAGGGAAATGAGCAGCGCCTCACAATTTCCTCTTTATGGGGAAGGCATGGGGTAGCCTCTTTACTAAAATAATATAGAAACGTTTCGCGGATGCGCTGCTGTAACGGCTATGCCGTGCACGTATCCCACGTCCCGCATTCAATGGGCATCATGGGGAAGCGCAACAAGCATAATGATCGCAACAGCAAGGCCCTGCCATGTGTGCCCATGCACTATTTGGGCCTAGCCCAACAATGCCTCGCATCGTGTGTGGCCCAGGGCCGGGGGCTCCTATCGGTGCACTAGAGTTTTGGGCTCTCTAGTGCCCCTTACTCATGCACGGGCAGTAGTAGCCACCCTAGCAATGAGGCCCAGCAGGGACTTGCCAGGTACAAGCATAGAAGAATCAAGACCCCCGGCAAGACCTTGCCGGGATGACCATCAAGCCCTCAGGCAAAGACAAAGCCCCGGAAAGACCCGGTAAAGCAAAGCCCCGGCAAGGCCCCGCCAGCGCATGGGCCAGGTGTCGTTCTGCCTGGGCACGTGTCGCAGCGTTGGTGCTGGAGGGGGATAAGTGGTGCCGATGGGACGGGCTCCTGTCCCGTCCGAAGACAAATAGAGATGCCTGACAGTGCATTAAATGCGCTTGTCCTAACCCGTCAGTATTAGGTATGATAGCAATGTAGCTCTGTACACTCCGTGTACGCACTGTATGCCACTGTTGGGATCCCTTCAGAGTATAAAAGGAGGCCCAGGGCAATACGGTAGAGGACTTTTTTTGGATCCTTGGACTTTTACACTTTTGGACCTTCTAGCTCATACGCATCACTACTGCACACAACGCTCCGGTAGCTAGAGCCCTAAGAACACTCACCTAATACATCCATGCAGGAGTAGGGTTTTACACATCTTTGTGGCCCGAACCTCGGTAAAGATCCCCGCGTGTTGTTTATCAGACCTGCTCTTTGTGCGAGCCTTCTCCCCCGTCGAACTTAAAGGGGTCCCTATGATCCCATAGGTGCTCGTTCCCCATGACACGCCTAGTCGTTCTAGTAATAAGAGGAAAAAGAATGATGATAGAACTTTGCATGCTGCTAGTAAACATGTTATAGATACACCTGAAAACCCAAATGATATTTCTGTTTCTGATGCTGAGACACAATCTGGTGACGAACATGAGCCTAGAGATAATATTAATGATGATGTTCATGTTGATGCTCAACCTAGTAATGATAATGATGTGGAGATTGAACCTGTTGTTGATCTTGATAACCCACAACCTAAGAATAGAAGATATGACAAAAGAGACTTTGTTTCTAGGAAGCATGGTAAAGAAAGAGAACCATGGGTTCATAAACCCATTCCCTTTCCTCCTAAACCATCCAAGAGAAAGGATGATGAGGACTTTGAGTGTTTTGTTGAAATGCTCAGACCTCTCTTTTTTCATATGCGCTTGACTGATATTCTGAAAATGTTTCCTTATGCTAAGTATATGAAAGATATTGTGACAAATAAGAGAAAGATACCGGAAGGTGAGATTTGCACCATGCTGGCTAATTATACCTTTAAGGGTGGAGTATCAAAAAAAATTAGGAGATCCACGAATACCAACTATACCATGCTCCATTAAGAGAAACTATGTTAAAACCACTTTATGTGATCTTGGAGCTGGTGTTAGTGTTATGACTTTCTCTTTATATTGTAGAATTGATTTGAATAAGTTGACACCTACAGAAATCTCATTGCAAATGGCTGATAAATCAACTGCTCTACCCATCGGTATTTGTGAGGATGTGCCTGTCGTAGTTGCAAATGTTACTATCCTAACGGACTTTGTTATTCTTGATATTCCCAAGGACGACAATATGTTGATCATCCATGGTAGAACTTTTTTGAATACTGCAGGGGCTGTTATTGATTGCAACAAGGGCAATGTAACTTTTCATGTTAATGTAATGAGCATAGGTGCACTTTCCAAAGAAACAACCTCAAGTTCATAGTATCAACTCCATTGAAAAAATTTCAACGACTATTATTGGAGGATTTGAATTCCCTCTCCCTACTATCAAAAAGAAATATGATATACTTATTGTTGGGGATATGCATATCCCCATTGAGGTAACTTAGTGTTATTCGGAAATTCTCTAGATTCATGATTACTCGAAGAAGTTTGTTAATAAGTCTTGATCAACCTTGTTAAGGAATTCCTTTTGATGAGCATGAGATGGACGAATTTAGAAAGCACAAATTTTCTGTACCCAACTTTTACTTTCTGTTACTTAGAGTAAATAAAGTAAAAATGCTATTATTTTTCTGTTTTCTCAGTTTTCCGTGCAATAGAAAAATGACCTAAAAAAAGTTCTTCAAATGTCCTAAAATGTAGTATGATTTTTTTTGGAATATTTAAGAATATCTGGCACTGAGTACATACCAGGGGGCTCCACCAATGGGTCACAAGCCCACAGCACGCGACCAACCCCTGGTCGCGTCCAGGTGGCTTGTGGGTTCCACGTAGGCCCCTTTCACTTATTCCAGCACCATCCAGTTCGTCTTCCTCCAGAAAAAATCCCACCATTGCTCAAACCCGTGTTCTAGCTCATTTTACTGCCATTTTCGATCTCCTTGTGCAAAGCTCCAATTGCGAAACTGTTTTAGGGGATTGATCTTCGGTATGTGACTCCTCCAATGGTCCAATTAGTTTTTGTCCTAGTGCTTTATATATTGCAAATTTTTGTTGTTGTGGTGACCTTGTTCTTGAGCTTGCATGTCAAATTTGTATGGTCCCAAGTAGTTTTGATGCATGATATAGCCTCTAGGCACTTGTGGGAGTAGTTGTTATAAGTTTTGTTGAGTTTTGTTCACCTTTATTTTGAGTCATTAAAAACTTTAGAAAAAATTTAGAGAAAGAAAAATGTTGAGGCGAATATACCAAGTGGGTTGCTCGAGCAAGAAGGCCCCTAGACTCGCGATACGTGAGCCCGACCTTGAACCATCGAGGGAAGCACAAGTGCGGCCTTGTGAATGGCCATCAGATCAATTCATGGTTCATGCCGGTTTCAAGGAAGAATTTTACGCGTACACACGAAATGCTGGCCTTGAAGAATTCGTTTCAGACCAATGCAAGCAATATTATCAACTCACTAATTCTTTCGTGCGGAGGTTTGAATTTTCATCCATGGGTAATAAGCATTCTGTTTAATTAAATCTTTATGATGAATCTTATACTATGGACCTAGAAGATTTTAACCATGCATGCAAAATTCCACAATGGGGCAGCCATAGTGATCCTCACAAAACTGAATATAATGTTTTCCTTGCTAGCGTCACTATGGGAGAAACTAGAAATATTACACAGGCTACCTTGGGGATCATTCACCTTCCTACTATACATTATTTTGCTCTCTTCATAGGTAGATGTATTAACGGTAAAACTGATCATAGCACCTTTGTGCACCTAATCTCAGTATTCTTAAGAGTGCAGTAATGGGTGATAACGGTATAACTTGGGGGCTATTATTGCTAGGAGGCTACACAAAAATGCTAAGGATGGAGATTTCTTTGATGGGATTTATGCCACTCATGTAGCTAATTATCTTGGGGTACCCATAAGGGGGAATGATATTGAATTACCACCTGCTTTTCTTGACTATGAGGCTTTGGTGCGCTACCAGTTTCTTGAGAGGAATGAACAATCCTTCTTGTACTGACTAATTTTTGATAGACAGTGTGTTGTCCATATTACCCTTCCTACTCCTTCCTTCTTTAACCTTCAAGAAAAGCAAGGACACTTTATAAGCAGAGAGGAGGCAAACGAGTATGAGAGAAAGGCGGAAGCCGCTCACCTCCACGCTGCAGCCGTTCACGCGGTAGCCACCGTAGCCCAGTACAACCCCAACTATGACTTTGGATATCATCTGGGCCAGCCATCGCCCTACACCAACTTAGGCCAAAAGCCTAAGCTTGGGGAGTATGTATTTCTCATCAACATTACATTCATATTCACACACTCATCTTGGTAGTCAGTGCTCATACTTTTTCATTGTACCATCCATGGTAGTTTATTTCTTCTTTCCACTTTCTTCTTGTGTGCTTAGTTAACCTTGAGAAAATCCAAAAAAATAGTTATAACTTTACCTTCTACTCTGTTTAGTTGTAGCATTAAAAGAAAACCCAAAAAGATTTTTCGTTCTTCTTTTGCTTGTTGGGAGCTTTCCCGTGTAATTAGTTTTTCTCATTCTTGTTTTCAATTTTCTTTCTTTGGGTCGTAAGGAGAAGACCACAATGAAAATGTTGAGTGGCTCTCATATGCATTATTGTTTATCTATCAGAGAGCCCATATTACCTTGCCTTCTCCTTTGAGTTATTGTTTGCAGATTCCAGCTTAGTCCAATGCACGTGAACTCTTATTATTATTCACACCGTTCGGTCGTGCAAGTGAAAGGCAATAATGACGATATATGATGAAAGATGAGATGGAGAAAAGCTGGTACAAACTCGACCTATTTTGCTTTTTTAAATATGATTAGCTCATCGTTCTGAATTCAGCTCATTATGGGTGAAACATATTTGTAATGACAATTAGAGACTATAGTTACTCATGCCATGCTTAATTAGCTAAGAGTGGATAATGGTTTGTATTGAGTGCCAACATGCATATTAAATGGTTGTGATGTAGTATGATAGGATGGTATCCTCCTTTGAATTATTCAAGTGGCTTGACTTGGCACATGTTCATGCATGTAGTTGAAACAGAATCAACATAGCCTCCACGATATTTATGTTCATGGTGATTTATATCATACTCATGCTTGCATTCAATGTTGGTTAATCTCAAAGCAGGTTGATGACTGTTGTCGCTCTCTAGTTGGTCGCTTCCTAGTCTTTTGCTAGTCTTCACCTGTACTAATAGGGAATACTGCTTGTGCATCCACTTCCTTAAACCCAAAGCTGTTCCATCTGAGCCCACCATACCTACTGCTACCTCTTGAGCTTGCGTTGGTTTTCCCTTGAAGAGGAAAGGGTGATGCAGCAAAGTAGATAAGTATTTCCCTCAGTTGATGAGAACCAAGGTATCAATCCAGTAGGAGGAACAATCAAGTCACCAATGGATGCACCTACACAAACAATCAAACTCTTGCACCCAACGCTATAAAGGGGTTGTCAATCCCTTCACGGTTATTTGCAAGGATTAGATCCGATAGAGATAGATGTAAACGAGAACGGAAAGTAAAAGATAAATAAATTGCAGCAAATTATTTTTGGTATTTTTGGTTTATAGATCTGAAATACATTACGGAAAGTAGACACAGGGGCCATAGGTTTCACTAGAGGCTTCTCTCTTGACGGAAAATATCATGGTGGGTAAACAAATTACTGTCAAGCAATTGATAGAAAAGCGAATAATCATGTAGTTATCCATGGCAATGATCATGCATATAGGCATCACGTCTGTGTCAAGTAGACTGAAACAATTCTGCATCTACTACTATTACTCCACACATCGATCGACTCCTGCCTACATCCAGAGTATTAAGTTCATGAAGAACAGAGTAAGGCATTAAGTAATATGACATGATGTAGAGGGATAAACTCAAGAAATATGATGAAAACCCCATCTTATTAACCTTGATGGCAACAATACAATATGTGCTTCACTACCCCTACTATGTCATTGGGTGAGGACACCGCAAGATTGAACCCAATACCAAGCACTTCTCTCATTGCAAGAATTACCAATCTAGTTGGCCAAACCAAACCAATAACTCGAAGAGACTTGCAAGAATATGAAATCATGCATATAAGAATTCTGAGAAGATTCAAATAAGATTCATGGATAATCTGAACATAAACTCACAATTCATCGGATCTTGACAAACACACCACAAAAGACCATTACATCGGATAGATCTCCATGAAGAACATGGTATTGAAGATCAAAGAGAGAGAAGAAGCCATCTAGCTACTAGCTATGGACCTATAGGTCTGTGGTGGACTACTCATGCATCATTGGAGGGGCGACGGAGTTGATGTAGATGCCCTTCGTGATCGAAACCCCCTCCGGCAGATTACCAGCAAAGGATCCAAGATTGGATCTCTTAGGAACGGAGGCTTCTGTTGGTCAAAAAGTATTTGCGTGGCTCCCTTTGGTGTTGCGGGAATATTTGGGTATTTATAGGACGAAGAATAGGGTTAGGAGACCTGCCAGGAGACGACAAGCCTGCCAGGCGCGAGTAGGGGGTGTCCGCGCCTACCAGGCTTGTGATCTCCTGGTAGATCCCCTGGCGTGCACTCCAAGCCTGGTGGATTTGTTTCCTTCCAGAAAAATCATTCCGAAGATTTTATTCCGTTTGGACTCCGTTTAATATTCATATGTGCAAAACTCAAAAACAAGGAAAAAACAAAAACTGGCCCTAGGATCTAGATTAATAGGTTAGTCCCAAAAATAATATAAAATAGCATATTAATGCATATAAAACATCCAAAGTAGATAATATAATAGCATTACATCATAAAAAATTATAGATACGTTTGAGACGTATCACCTACCTATATGCGGTATTCACCTGCCGTTTCAAGTAAATTTGCATGTGCCAAACTCTAAACCTTCAAATAATATTCCATTTTATATGCCTGGATCGCTCATGTCGCGACTGGGGGCGATCAGTATCTTCCATGCTAGGTGGGTTATTCTCACCATATGTGTTGATTCACTATCATTCACGAGAAAGTAGCTGGTATTCAGGATGCCCATTTCCATGCTCAAATCAAATCAAAATATAACGAAACAAAACTCCCCCAGGATTGTGTTTGTATGGACGGTACCCATGAATTCGGCTAGCCATGGAGTGTGTTTGATTGGTGGAGGGGGAGTAAAAACTTCATCATTCTGTTTGGGAACCGCCTATAATGTATCTAGCATGGAAGATGGTGAAATCTCTTGGTCGTTATGATGACAATGAAAGCATACCGCTCAAAATTGTTATTCAAGCATGTTTTAAAAGCTAGAGCTCTGGAGCCTCTACAAATCAATGCATCCCTTTGCGAAGGGCTTATCTATTTTACCTTACTGTTGAGTCATCCTCCTCTTATAAAAGGCACCGGTTAGAGAGCACGACCATCATTTGTATGCTTTGCTATTAATTGATATTGAGTATGAGTGTGATTGGATCTCTTTTACAATGAATTACAATGTCTAGTCAGTCCTTGTTCTTCAGGGGTGCTCTGCATTTATGTTTTGCGGTCTCAGAAAGGGCTAGCAAGATACCATTATATCATATTGTATCATGATTGTTTTGTTAAAAGTGTTGTCATCTAAGAGTTATTATTATTGCTCGCTAGTTGATTATGCCATTGATATGAGTAAATGTGAGACCTAACTGTTATTGTGAACGTGGTTAGTCGATAATCTTTGCTAAAAATCTCAACATCAGTTGGACATATTTACAACAACAAGATCAAACAGAGTTGGCAAACATTTTTCTTCGTCACTTTCAGTTTATCAACTGAATTGCTTGAGGACAAGCAACGTGTTAAGCTTGGGGGAGTTGATATGTCTCCATCGTATCCACATTTCCAAACTCCTTTGCCCTTGTTTTGGACTATAATTTGCATGATTTGAATGGAACTAACCCAAGTTGACGCTGTTTTCAAAAGGATTGTCTTGGTGTTATTTTTGTGCAGAAATAAAAGTTCTCAGATTGACCTGAAAATTTATGGAGATTATTTTGGGAACTAATAAAAATACTGGTGGAATAATCAACCAGAGGGGGACCACCCACATGCCACAAGCCAGGGGGCGCGGACACCCCCTGGCCGCGCCTAGCAGGCTTGTGGGCCCCCTGGAGCTCCACCGACCTCAACTCCAGCTCCATATATTCACATCTACGGAGAAAAAAAATCAAAGAGAAGAGTTCATCACGTTTCACGGTACGGAGCCACCGCCACCTCCTGTTCTTCCTCGGGAGGCCAGATCTTGAGTCTGTTTTGGGCTCCGGAGAGGGGAAATCGATGCCATTGTCATCACCAACCATCCTTCGTCACCAATTCCATGATGCTCTCCATCGTACGTGAGTAATTCCATCATAGTCTTGCTAGACGATGATGGGTTGGATGATATTTATCATGTAATCGAGTTAGTTTTGTTAGGGTTTGATCCCTAGTATCCACTATGTTCTGAGATTGATGTTGTTATGACTTTGGTATGCTTAATGCTTGTCACTAGGGCCCGAGTGCCATGATTTCGGATCTGAACCTATTATGTTTTCATCAATATATATGTGTTCTTGATCCTATCTTGCAAGTTGTAGACACCTATTACGAGTTATGATCTGCATCCCCCAGGGTGATAATAACTGTGATTTTTTCCGGTGATTACCGTAGTTTGAGGAGTTCATGTATTCACTAAGTGATAATGCTTTGGTCCGGTTCTCTTTTAAAAGGAGGCCTTAATGTCCCTTAGTTTCCATTAGGACCCCGCTGCCATGGGAGGGTAGGACAAAAGATGCCATGCAAGTTCTTTTCCATAAGCACGTATGACTATATATGGAATACATGCCTACATTACATTGATGAATTGGAGCTAGTTCTGTGTCACCCTATGTTATAATTGTTGCATGATGAATGACATCCGACATAATTATCCATCACTGATCCATTGCCTACGAGCTTTTTGCATATTGATCTTTCCTAAGTTACTTTTCTGTTGCTACTGTTACAATCACTACAAAACTGCTACTGTCACTTTTGCCATCGTTACTGTTACTTCCATACTACTTTGCTACTAAGTAACTTGTTGTAGATATTAAGTCTTTCAGGTGTGGTTGAATTGATAACTCAGCTGATAATACCCGAGAATATTCTTTGTCTCCCGTTGTGTCGAATCAATAAATTTGGGTTGAATACTCTACCCTCGAAAACTGTTGCGATCCCCTATACTTGTGGGTTATCATCCTTCTTGAAGGTGTTGATTAGTATGCGGCGGTTCGAAGTGCTAGGAGCGTGGTTGGAATTATCAGGAGGGTGCAATGGTTGCGGGTCATCATTGTTTTTGTCGATCCGGCATTACTGACATTGGTTTCTTTCTCATTTCTCCTTTGTTTCGTTTGGGCATGCTTGTGTTGTTTTCCCCGGCAATGATGTCACTGTTGTATTGGGTAGTTGCTATATTAACATAGCGGGACGAAAGCCTTTTTTGAGAAGGGCAATGTCTCCCGCATTTTAAGGTCGTAGCCCAGCCAACATCAACATGATATCTTCTGCTTTACTCTTGCAACCACCACATCCCTTTCATCATGTAGTCAAGTACCCACTTCTCAAACGCTTAACTTTGGTACTCTCGAAGAAAAATGCTTTACTTTGTTCATAACAAGGCACTGTCTCTTTACACACTTGCTCGAATTTCTTTGACCTCTCAAACTATCTCACTAACTCACCCTTCTCTTAGAGACAAGACACCAAAAGGGCATCTCATATCTGAAATTTACCGAGAAAAGCAGCACAAGTGAAGGACATCAAGAACAAAACGACCTATAAAAACCAAATTACATTTAGAAGCTTACTTGTCAAACGTCGAAGCCTGAAAAATATGATTTACAAGCAAAAGATGATAGTGACATCTCGAGAGAAGAATTTGGGATTGTCACATTCAGGATAGATTTATGGTGGAAGTTGCCTCAGGAGAGAAACATGCTTCCTATCAACTGTCCCGCTCTTTCCACCATCTTCCTCTAAGTTAGGAAATCGCCTCTAGGAAGTATCAACATCATTGCAGACAGAAAAGTTATGAATATTGATACATAGACAAAATAATTTATTTTTATGTCCTAAAACGACCTTTTTCTGGTCCGTATATTTTTGGGTCTTCAAATAAGTAATTGATGGGATGATGCACCCAATGCCCAGAATGGTAGCATGGCATGTTTTAAATTTTCAACATGGCACCATCTAGGTGGGCAAGGTCAGACCTGCATTTACTAGCCAGTGGGTACTAATCTTGCATCATGTGAAGGTAGATCTTGGCCCTCGCGTCTCCCTTTTTCCCCAAATCACTAAGTTGAACTTTGGAGAATGAACTCACTGGAAAGTATAGAAAGCATATTCTAGTCAACTGTTTAGTATAAAAATGTTCAAAATATCATATGATAACGTTGTCAGCTCCATGTAGCACAATTGTAGCTTGCACAACACGAGAAACAATCGCATGCTATTTTGAATGAAGGGGAAAACAAAATTTCAGCAAATGATGATTGTGCAGTTGGTGTCATATAGAGAGACTGTAAATAACTAAAGATTGCACAAATAATGTCAAAGATGACATGTGCAAGATTCTAAGAGTATAGGTTGGCCACAAATGATGCTAATGTTGTTATAGTACTATCTTGTCTAGCTGTACAGTTTAAGTGTTATCAGAAAAGAATACAAAATCGAATGAAACAAAGTCAATGTTAGAAATATTCAATGACATATAAGAAAGCAATCAAAACAAAGATAACAATATCATTTACCCTAAATAAAATTAATCTCCCTTCTAAAAGATACTAATAACTACCAGATTGAAAACCAATCCCCGCATGCAACTGTAATTGTCAACAAATTTTAATTTTAAGAAGGTGAATGAGTAGATCTCGTCGAGATTGCATGCAAGGCACACAAACTTGGCTTCAACATCGGTCTCATGGTGCCTCATGGGTAGAGGAAGCGGTTGTGTCGATCGCCATTGAAAGGCATGGCAGAGTCAAATGAACTATGGCATTTTCACAACTACAAATACAGTCTTTTCTCTTACACATTTCACTGACTAAATGGCGCGGAAGCAAAGTCCACTGGTTGTTCAGATATCTTGGAAAACTAAATTCAGAAGAGTGTCCAATAAAAGGATGTAGAAAACACTATTCGCTACCCTTGATTGCATGTTGTTTACCGAGGAGAACATGATAGAATCTATGGAAGAAAGCAATAATCAAATGGATGGCCAAACACTTGTTTTGGCAGTATAATGTTGCATGTCTATGGTTCCACAAAACATTGGCTCTGACAATATCACTACCAATGTTAAGGATATCGCTTATCATTAACATCTCGGTTAGTTGGGGATAAGATAATAATCAGAAATCGACCCGATTAATCGATTTTATCGATCGACTGTTAATCGGCCATTTTTTGCAAATCCCAAGTTCCCGACACTAAAATATGCTATATTCAACACCAAAAAATATTGGATAGAAGTGTTACCTTGATTCCTAGCCACTGAATCCTCGTATAATAACGAAAAATAGGGCAATAGTACATATTGCATAACAAGGTCGACAAAAACACAAATAAACATAGTTTTTTGCAAACATAGTCCAAGTAATAGGCCTAATTTATCGGTAGATTCCTGATAAATCGCTTATCAAAGTGATTAATCGGTCCAAAATATAAACGATAAAGATAAGGCATAATCTTATCGGTCACCCCATGAGTAGTGATAAATCGGACGATAAATCGCCGAATCGAAAGATTTTTTGAACAATGATCACTACACATGTTGGTTGTCAGATGCATAAGTATGACTTAACAGAATTATAACGAGTAATATCTTCAATTATACAATATATAGTGACATTAGAATTATAACAGAATTAACTAGCATCCTAGAATCAAGAACGGTCCTCACTAAATTTCAAATAACATAGGTTTAATTTTTTCTAATCAAGTTTAATCAATAAACACGTGAACTACATTGTAAATTCTAGAAGTAGTTATACTGCATCCAATAAGCTCATAGATTTACCTGAATTGAACACCAAGATCTAAAAAAATGAGAAGATCGATATTTACGTGTCAAACAATTTAATATCAAGTGAAACTAAATAAAAGGCTCCCTCTAGCATGACATTCTTGAGGTTGCAATGTAGTGTACTGATGCTGCAGCAGGCAGTGCAATCACATTGCAACCAGCCACAAACATGTTCTTGGTATCCCATCTGCACGTTAAACTGAGGCTCGACAAACAAACATCCTTTGTTAAACTGGGACTACATATATACACAACATTACATGTTTGTAAGAGAAGATACCACAAATTATAGTAACCATTGTAACTTTTAAGTTTTACAAGTTGTATCCATGATTTGGGCAACCACGAGACTAAATTAAGGAGGGGAGGGGAGGAGGAGGAGCAATCACTCACTTGTGATTAAGTAGTTTTACTAATGCGAATGGAAGAGGGATACAAAGCCGCGAACATGATGTATCTTTATATCCTCTTTTCAATGGTGTCCCATCCTATTTAAAGAAACATATCTGAACTTGCACGAACATGTCCGATCGGATTAGTACCAAGAGAGGAAGAAGGTAGTACGATCGCATGGAGGAGCATGACCCACAATTTGGCGCACAAACGTTAAGAATCTATTACCTAATTGTTAATGGTTAAAAGGAGTAAGATGAAAACCTACAAGTATGGAGGCGTCCTTGCTCCTCCTTTTCCAGTGAAACCATTCAAAGTAGAGAAAGCATAAGGTGGAAGTTGTGGCTCCATTATTTTGCCTTTCAATTATAAAACATGGCAATGCCATTAGCTATGTGAAGTTTTTGACTCAACAAACAAGAATGATTAATAACAACTATAAACTCTATAGGATCATAACCTCAACGGCTGGTCAGTAAAAGGGTCATATCTCAATATCTATCTACCCATTCATGTTCCCTAGTTTTACTTGAATTAGAAACACGTTCGAAGATTGGTATTGTTCCTAAGGTGAACAATATAATTGTAGGTCCATATGCAATCATCATTAATATTCAAATTATATCAACGGCATAGAAAAGAAAACTCACAACTCACTTGTACTTACATATGATCTCTTGGAGTGCCTCTCCTATATATTCATTTCTATCAAGAGACATATAGACTATAAAATGAAACAACATCAAATCGAGCAAGATAGGTATGATGAGGTCTCTAGAAAAAAGGAGCATGTATTGTTCTGTAACGTTAATACTATGTGCCACCCATTTTAGTTTCTAGAAAAAATTGAACTTTGGATTTCTCTCCCACATTGCCAACTATTCTAACGGCTCCAAGAAAATAATAAGGGATTAAACCATTTTTATTGTGGTTCATTTGGGGAAATAACCTCCGAACATGCATGCCATTATTCTGTTGATTGCATGGCTGAATGATGAAGAGAAGCACCAAATAAAATGTCATGAAAATGGATATAGCTTAACGGCTAGAAAAATAAAAAATACGCCAACATGATATGCTCTTAAGACAAGCTAGCTAATGGTATTCAAAAAATCAAGTTTGCTACAGCCAAGGCTTAGTGCGTGATATAAAATAGAACTAATGAATTGCAAGAGCAAGAAATTCAGATATATTGATATCTAAAGAAGAAGGTGTTGTTGTTTTGAAACTAATCAAACAAATATGTACAACTTCATATGACATGAATAGTAGCATACATTGGCTTGGGTGTTTTGGTAGCAGCACAAATTTGTTACTGTGATTTGCATATAGAAAGTGGTAAAAGAAAGGAAACATAAACATGGTTGATTATTACCACAAAAAGTGTATCTGAAGCCTGTTGTTTGATCTAAGGAACGTTAGCACCGATGCTCGATTGATGCCAGCCATAGATCCACAAGAAATTGATGATCTTCGCTATAGCATTTCTTGTTTCCAAGTCTGCAAGAACCCGACATATGGGTGGGGTAACAGAGATAGAGGATAGCCAGTGTGGCGGCCACCGCTGTGAAATTAATCGAAAGAGTCATCGCTGAAGGCACCTACGACTACCACAACTGGCACCTGCCATTGCTATCGCTAGAATCCAAGGAGGTAGATGCATCGAGAGTATCAGGAGCGCATGATGTATAGCAAGATTTGTTGGTTGCTGGTCACTCTTGCCGCGAGATGGAGTGCGAGAAGTTTGGATCATGTTTGCTGAACTATACCCTGCTCAAACAAAAAAAATTAAGGTCATTCCATAATTGCAAGGAGAGATAACATAGAGAGGATAGAAAGTGGTCACAAAAAATGGCTCTCCTAGCAAAATATGTACAAAATTCTATACATAATTCATCCAAGCACAATCAAGCACGCACGCACTAATCACTCATGCATACATCACCCTGGCTTGCCCAGTTGTCGCACACCCTAGCTTCTCCGCCCTGCGACACCTTCAAATACAAGAGAGAGAGAGGAGGCCCTAAATGAGTCATCGTTGCCACTCGCAACGTTCCGTCCGCCACCCCTACATCTTGATATACCACTTCGAGATTGATTCAACTCATGTCCCATCGGCAACGATGAACCCGGTGGCGGCGCATGGAGGCGTCGAGAGACATGGGGCATGTGTGAGGCTACAACGTCGTGTGGAGACGTCGAGAACATGTGGCGTGTGTGGGCGGCAACATGAGGAGGCCCGTGGTCCGAGCGGAGCAGCGACAGCTAGGGATTGCGGAAGAGGAGGGAGCATGCATAGGTCATACGCATGGGTTTTTCCCTGTATTTTGGAGAAGTACATCGTGGCGTAAGGAGGATAACAAAAGAAAACTGTATGTTTGCATGCCAGATTTTTTAAATTCATTACATGTTTTCTAAAAAAATTACACTAATGGAGGGATCGGTTGATTTGATTCATTTAGGAAAGTGAGATCCGTGATTTTTTGTATGTTAGGAAAGTACTGATTTGTAAGGAAAGAGTTGGGAGGAAATAAATCAGTGGATTTCCTTAGGAAAATTGCACTAATGGAGGGATCAGTTGACTTGATTAATTTTGGAAAGTTAGATCTATGATCTTTTGTATGTTAGGAAAGTATTTATTTGTAAGGAAAGAGTGGAGAGGAAATAAACCGATGGACAAGAAAACCAGCATGGAGGGGTGATAGTTGTGGGTTTTTTCAAGCACGTTTTTTTGTTTTGGTATTTTTCTTTTTTCTTTATATTTTTTCTTCCATTTTTTAACTGCATATTTTTTTTAAATGATGCATTTTATAAAAAAAATCTATGAACTGATTTAAAATTGTTGAATATTTTTAAAATTGGTGTTGTATTTCAAATTTGATGAACTTTTAAAAAATGATGACTTTTATTTCCCAATAGGCGAGCCTTTTCAAAATTGATGAACTTTTTTCAAATTGATAAACTTTTTCAAATTCACGATTTTTTTTCTTTTAGCAAATTATTCGCTTTATTTTAAATGTGATCAAGCGACCAAGAGGAAATAAAAAGCGAAATCTACATGGGCCAGCCCACCAACATCGTCGTGTGGGCACCACTAGGGTCCCTAGGCACCACGGAGCTTCCCTAGCGCCTAAAGCGCCAAACAGGAGCTTCGGAATCACCTCATAGAGCCATAATCTGCCATGGTGGCCTCGGTCGGTGGCCGTCATCTGGCTTGGGGGAGGCATTCCACCGAATAGTGTCTCGACACCCCCGGACGAGGGATCCTCAAACGGTAACCATGACCTGGCGAGTTGAGGCGTTGCGACTCCGTGATGAGGCAGTCTATGTTGAGGTCGGTGGTGTACAGTTGAAGGTGGCCGCTTGTGATGCCCGGATAATTAAGCTACAGTAACACCCTATTAATGGTGCCATGTCATCACATTATTGTTGTTAATCCCCACTTGATCCAAATCATAATTCGATTTCAACTTCAAATTAAAGACCAAAATTCAAATGTCTCAAACATGCAAACTAAAATATTCAAAGTGTGGCAAATATTCCGTAAACAATTATGGTGGTGACCCAACATTTTTTTGTAGAGAAATGCCCTTTTGTGAATATAACAATGGCTAAAAACTATCATTGAATGCTTTTTAAATTATAAAAATACTAAACTATTTTATTTAAACCTCAGACTATTTGTGGCAGTGGCATAAACTACTATTGTTGATTTATAGGCTAGTTATATATTGTATAAAGTTAAAAAATAAAATGAGACTAATAGAAAAAGGAAAAGTTTTAAAAGAAAATGCAAATAAATAAATAAAAGGGGAAAAGAGAGAAACCCCCTAGGCCTAGCCCACATGGGCCGGCCCAGTTCCCCCCGCACCGATTCCCCTCTCGCTGCTTCTTGCTCCTCGGTCTCAGACTGCAATAGGGACGGGCTCCTGCCGAACCGGCTCGCCGACGACGTCGGGGAGAAGGGATAAGGGAGCCCTTTCCGACGCCTCGAGCTCCCCCCACCTACCGCGCCCACTCCCCTCGCCCCTCTGACCTGCTCCTCTCCCCTCTTCCTCCTCCCTCGCTCGATGCTGCCGTCAACGTGCGTCGCTCGATCCCGCGGCCACCGGCAGCCCTGAGCAACGAGACTTCGTCTACGAGTTGCGCCACCGTCTACTTTGTCCTCCTCAACCAATGGATGAGCCTGGGGTCGTCTGCATCGCCAGCATCGCCCCCATCCCCAACCACCGGCCGTCGTCCTGCCTCGCCGGATCTCCTCATCGGAGACTCCCCGACCTCAGCAAGCTCGTCCACGGCCTCCCCAGGGTGAGCCCACGCCAATTCCCCTCCTTTTCCCATCGATCCATCGCCGTAGCAGCCGCTCAACACCGTCCACCGTGCCGGGGAGCTGGTGCTCACGTCGCCCGCACCCCGAGTCCTCGTCTGCTGCTACCACCACCACCTTTTGCTACTACCGCCCACGCCTACGCCCATCGCCATTGCCTCTCTCTCCCCGCTAGCCCCGTCGCACCAGGCCGCACCCAACGCTATTGGTGCCCCTGCCGCCCGCGGTCGCTGCCCCTTCGCCATCGAGCCCGCCTCCGATCGTCGAAGACGCCGCTGCGCTGCTCTTGGCTGAGGCCGCCGAAGCTTGTTGCTCCCGTGCGCACCCAGCCACTGGAGGGGCACGGTTGTGTCCCTGCTAGATGGGGCCGGCCCTATCCAGATTAGGGGCTAATCCCCATTTTAAGCTAACCCCCACTATTAGTTTAATTTAATTGTAGGTCTAGTTTAGTTGTACCAAATGACATGTGGGTCCCGTTGCTAAATAAATCTGTTTAGCACTTTAGTTAATATAGCAGTCAATGACAAGTAGGCCCCATGGCCACTATTCACAATTTGACCAGGTCAAGCATTGACTGTTGACTTGCTGACTATGTATGATGACTCAGCCACTGGACCCCACCTATCATTCTATTAGGCTAGCTGCCTGTGTGTATAAAAAGTAATACACTGTTTAAATTCGAATTTAGGTATATTCCAGAATTCCAGAAAATCATTAAAACTTTGAAAATTCGTAGAAAATAAACCGTAGCTCGGATCGAAAAACTTTGTACATGAAAGTTGCTCAGAACGACAAAACGAACCCGGATACGCTACCCGCGTACCCGCCGGATACCTCTAACTATCCGAACATGGAACATTGCCCCCTCCGGTCATCTGCCCGACATTTGTCCGGAACCGGGAAAACTTTCCTGGATGGGTTTCCCCTTTCTCGGTACCATGTAACAGTGCGTTAGGACACACCCGGCACTGCGTATCGCCATGTCATACTTTGTGTTACGATTGTCTGCTTTATATTTACTGTTTCTTCCCCCTCCTTCTCTATCCGATAGACGCTGAGACTACCGATGATACTGTTGGGTACGGCTACGTCGTCGACGACCCTTCCCTCTCAATAGAGCAACAAGGCAAGCAAAAACCCCTTGAGCATTCCGATATCACCCACCTCACTCCCTCTTATTCTTGCATTAGAATTTTGCTACTATTTTAGTTAGCACCTATTCCGATGCATAGCCTGTTTTTGGTGAACTGCTACTACACCTGCAATCATATCAAATGCTTAGTATAGGTTGATCAGCGAATCCCCGGTGACCCCTTAGTTCTAGTTGCCCCTGCTTCTTCATCGATGACCCGATGACTCGAAGACTCGGTCAACCGACCGACAAGCCAGGCCCCTCACATCACCGCACTCCCCTTAATTGTGCAAACCAACAGTGCTACTATCGAGTACCGAGGGTGACACCTCGTGAACTACTCATGATGTTAGCCCTGTAGTGCAGCTAGTCGGTCGTGGTTATCGAGGGTGATTCCTCCTTCACCATTCCCGATGATATCTCTGTCGTGCAACCCCTCAACTGTGGGACCATCGAGGGTGATTCCTCTAAGTCCACCTTGACGGTTACATCGAGCGGGGACCGTTGAGGGTGATTCCTCAGTTTCCGCCTTGATGTTTTATACACATAGTTACTATGACCTAGTTACAGAAACATGTTGGTGACGGGTCGGCCCCAAGGGTACCCGTGTGAGAAATATTTGGTGGGATGTGTCGTAAGGCATCTAAAGACTTGGTGGGGTGTGACGATAAGGCACCCGAGGGTTATTGGCGGGGCGTCGGACTGCATTATGGTTCACGCTCGCCCCGCATTAATAAAATGCTAATGGGTTGGGTACTTGATCTGAGTTAGGTCGTTGGCCTTAATACGCACTAACCTTCATGTGGGAGAAGTTATGGGTACTCAGCGTTGTTGTATCAGCCAAAGCTCTTCGGACGTCAGCAATGGAGTGGCGCGTGCCCGAGTGGTCTGCTACGGCATCGCGCTTGTTATAAGGGATGCTAGGACTGACCTCGGCCGCGTTCGCATCGTGTAGGAGTGCAAAGGGCGATTGGCCCATGACCCCTGCGCGCATAGGATTTAGACTGGCGGGCTGGCCTATTTGTTGAGTCTAGGTGGGGCAACGACGTTTCGATATCCCTAGGCCGGGCATGACCCAGAAAAGTGTGTCTGGCCGGAGGTGATTCAAGCGTGCGGGGAATATGTGGTGCACCCCTACAGGGAGGATAATCTATTCGAATAGTCGTGTCCATGATAACAGGACAATTTGGAGTTGTACCTTGACCTTATACAACTATAATTGTGACTCTAATTTGAAATGTTGGCTCCGGGATTGTTTCCTCGCAAGGAGTCGAGGAAGAATCTCTGGGCGTGGTTACTTAATAAAATTGCTACAATTAATATGACTATATATGAGGTACCAGTCTACTCTCTTCTAATGCTGCAAGATGCTGAAGATGCTAGCCTTCGATAGGACTAGGCCTTCCTCCTATTCTTGATTTCTGCAGTCTATCCAGATATACCCCCTCCCCTTGATAATGATGCATACTTGGCATAGTTCTGATGTCAGTCTTGCGAGTACTTTGGATGAGTACTCACTGCTGCTTTGCCTTCTCTTTCCACCTCGATACGATTCTGCATTCAGACAATGGAGCCCAGGAGATGGAGTACGCCGGAGACGACTACTACACCACCGCAGGAGCCTACTACTACATGGAGGTGCCCCCCGACCAGCAGTAGGATAGGAGGTTCCCAAGCAGGAGGCCTCGCCTCTTTCGATTCGTTGTTATGTTTGTGCTAGCCTTCTTAAGGCAGAACTTGTTTAACTTATGTTTGTACTCAGATATTATTTGCTTCCGCTAACTCGTGCTTGTCGAGCTTTGTATTTGAGCCCTTGAGGCCCCTGGCTTGTAATATGAAGCTGTATGACTTTAATTTGTGTCTAGAGTTAAGTTGTGATATTGATTAGTGAGTCCCTGATCTTGGTCGTACGCATTGCGTGTATGTTTAGTGTATGGTCGAATTGGAGGCATCACAAGTTGGTATCAGAGCCAACTGCCTGTAGGTAGCCCCCTTTCCAACTCCTTGGCCGAAGTTGAGTATAGTACTTGAAAAAAAAACTTTTACTAACATTGTTGTGTGGCTTACAGGCCCACATCTCAATCGAGTGGTATTAGGATCTTTTATTCCTTGTCTATACTATGGGTTTTGATCTCTCTTCTCTTTTGGGTTAAAGATTTTACTAACTCTGACTCTAAGTTCTCGTAACTACTTATCCCGAAGAGCCCTCATACCAGAAGATCATTTGTTCCGTCAGAAGATTCTGAAGATACCATTTTGATGTTTTCCAAGGCCTTGTGCTCATCAGCTTTGCAATTCCCTACCACCGATAAGTCCCTATGGATGACTAATTGCACTTGTCATTCATACAATCTTTCTCGTTGCTCTTGTTGTTACAAGATGCCCCGAAATATTCTCCATTTCCCTGATAACCCTTTGAGTTTACTTCCTTATAGTTATTTCCACATGGAAGCCTTACGGATAATTCCTCACAATTGTCAAGGATCCGTTCATCGCAGTTGTTCATATGTTTCACAAAATTATTAGAAATACTTTTTCGACCTTCCGAAATCCTCAGTAGCCTTTTAGCTCTTGACATTCCCTCACCTGCTTACATGGTGGTTAATTCCATATGTCAAGCAATATCCAATTAAAATCCTTTGTGATTTTCATTTGATTTTATTGATTCAACATGTGTGTGAATGCACGCAATCATCAGTTGTTCATCATAAATTATCCATCCGGCTCAGACGTTTTTCCAAACATGAGTTGGTTCTTGACAAATTAACTTTGATTGATTGTCCATCTAAGTCCATGCAGCTTACTTGTATTTGTTCGGAGCATCCGATTCTAATAAACCAATTTGGAAATCTTAATTCCTTTGGTTATTTAAGCATCGAATTATTGGATGTTCTATAATCTGATGCCTTGCATTCTTCTCTCTCTGATTGAGTATCTATAACCGCATCAGGTCCTTTGTGAACTACCAGACCCATTGTTGGGTTATGATCCGGTAGCGTCCTTAACATTCAAAATTATTGTGATGTTCTTCTTAGGGCACATGATGCCATTAGTAAATTATGCCTTCTCCCTCTAGTAAGTTGTATCCTATGTTTTGGTCAGCCATGCTCTGTTGTCAAGCATGTGTTAATTACTCTTGGAACTTGTGGTATATGTCCCTAAGATGCCTCGATGGGTTGGACCTATGCCTTCCTTAATTCATGTGAACCCGACAGTTTTCACGAGTCATACTTTTTTGGTGTTTTGCCAGATAATCCTTCAAAACTATAATTTCGCCAAAAGCGAGGTGTAAATGGAAGGTGATGCATTGATGAAGTGGGAATCGACCTTGAACCTTGTGTTCATGCCCATGGAAACAATGTTGATCTTATCACAGAAGCTTCTCGTGACAATAATCTTTCTCTTTATTTGATTTGACCTTCTACCTGTGATTGGATACTTTACAACCGTGGTTCCGACCATGATTGTTCTTCTTTGATCCCATTTTTAGGCCAATTTAAGAACTTGTCTTCTGTAGATCAATACATCGATCCAAGCTTTAATTCTGATCTACATCCGAGTATTCCTCTGGTATCTCGGGTAAATCATGGAACTACATAGGTTCTTATGATGCTCCTCATCAACTATGTTTCCTTTGCTGATTCCAGTTTTTCTCGCGTTCTAAATTGTTGGACACTCAAGGACACCGAAAATTGGATCGGGCCTGCATTACGATTCAATAACTCTTAGTAATCTTCTTGGCTTGTGAGTTTGTACTCGATCATGCCACTCCAAGCTGTTAGGCCGCATCATCATCGTCATACTAAAGCTTGATTATGCTATCTATGTCCTTCATCCCTGAAGCACCTTTCCAATAGTACTTTAAGCTTACATCAACTTTCAACGTCATGTTGGTTGTCTTGAAAGGCTATTTTGATTTTGAGCTAGCACCCTCATCTGTGCTTCCGACAACTTTTCACTTCACTATTTCTTTACTTGATGTCGTCGTTGATCGATTACATCTTCATGAGACTTCTCGGCAAATGTGTCGTGACCCTCATCAGCATTCTGGGCTCTTCCAGGATATCAATTAAATTCATGATGAGGATAGCATCCTTGTCCGTGGTAATTGGTGTTGTCATTGGCGACATCCTTGCCATCACCTTTCATTTCTTTGTTCCCGTGTTGTTTCTAGATGGAATGCTGACAAATGGAATGTGATGTGTAAATTCAATACTCATGGGCTCATGGCATACCAACTCTATCACCTTGGAGTTAATGAGCAATAAGTCCATTCGTAGTGTGTTGACTATTGAATCAACATTCCAACATCGGTCGTGCAACTTAGTTTGGATTTTGGGAGCACCTTTCGAATAAGTTTTAATTGTGGGTGTTTCCCCGGGCATACCTTGTGGTATCAATTGGTTTGACCAATGCTATCAACTTATTCACGCAATCGTGGAAATCCATCATTGTGGAAATCTTGACAAATTGTTGCTGAGCCCATCAGCCACATCCTCTTCTCCCTCGTGGTTCATGATGAACATTTAAGCTAGTGTTGGAAACCTTGAAAGCATTATCTTTGTGCCTAGTTCATGAATAATATGTTTGATAAAAGAAGAGTTTTTCTATAAATTCACGTGCATTTTTGCCACGTGCTGATGAAAAAAAATGTCACGCTTCCTTTGGAATCATTCCAATTCATTCAGGCATGTGCAGAGTATTCTATGATTTGATAGGTTTGCTACCTTCACTCCATATGTATTTCCTAGCACGCCAGGCCACTGATTGATTTGATTTGTCCTAGACCAGACTTACACATGGAACTTTGATATCCTCTATGATGGTCCCCAATCAGAACTTGATTTCCTCCCATTCTAGAAACTTCCATGTGGGCATGAATGTCTTGACCTTATGTTCAGATGTCTTGTAGTCTGGCTAATGATTAAAGTCTTGCTTCTGTCATTCATTTCGATATTCTTACAACATCATCTCGTGGGTCTGTGTTGCATCATTTTCTCCTCAAGCCTTCCTTGTCTGAAGTATTCTGACACCAACCAGATCTGAATCTCGGACATATATGATGGTTGGAACATTGTCAAGAATTATAACTTTGGTCTTTATTACTCGGTAAGGTGATGTTGTAGCTAGCACACCTGGCCAGATGACCTATTGTTATAATGCTTTGTTCAGCAAGGACTGCCATTCTTCCACAGGGAAATTGTAAGACTTATTTTATAAGTTGTTCCTACTGGATCCTTGTGTATCCAAACTCCATCCTTTACTCGAAACACCATATCACTGCTATCCCGCATCATGGATATGGTATATCAATCACCAAAAGGAATAATGTAAGCTCAATGCTAATTGTTTCTTGATCAATTATTCAAACCTCATTGTATGGGCATGTCATGGATTTTCCTTGCCCCTTTTACCTAAATGGTTATCTACTTGCTATTTGTTATGTATATCATGCTCTATTTTTCCTTGGGATAGATATAATCCTAAAACTTGATTATAAACACATTTTCCTTTCCATTGGCATGTTTAATGTGATGAACACATTTTCCCTTCCATTGGTCTGGTTGATCTAATAATCACATTTTCCTTTCCATTGGTCTGTTTAACCTTTCTTGATATTTATTTAATCTGAGCAGTGATAATTCCCTACTTAGGTAAATACCTCGGTGTACTACTCTGTCAGTAAGACCCTGTTGCTATTGTTGTTAACATTTTGGTAACCGCCGGTGGACGAGAACTTTGCCAATTGGTCCGACTCGTTTCGACGAGCAAGAAGATGGTTCTCTTTGTCCCCCGCCCTTGGTACCATTGTTGTTGCTGGCATAGTTGACAGACTATCCCCTGACATGTCTTCCTAGCATGACCGTGCAAGATGTCACCGCTCTTCCTACTCTTAATCCACATGATGGGCTCATAACCCATAGTTCCACAGGATCGAAACCTGACTCTCCAGTACCACTTTGATTCCAAGGTATCTTTTGTACTTGGCTTCATATGTAAGTCCCGAGCCACCGCCTAAGGGATGATCTATTCTTGTCTCAGACGCAATACTTATTCGCATTGCTCTGAACCCCTTTCACCCTCTGTTTCAGGCAACGAACAATTGCCTACCTAGTTGAATCTTCTTATTGCACCTTCTTACCTTGCTCTCGATGACTTTCTTGAATTTCAACTCGAGAGATGCCTTTATGCCTCGTTCACTGAGATAGCCCCCAGGTACCAATCTTGAGTTGAGCTTCATCCTACCCGAGTCTTTCCCCCTTACTCCACCCCTTAAATCTCGGGACGAGATTTCTTGTAGTGGAGGAGAATTGTGACACCCAGATAATTAAGCTACAGTAATAACCTGTTAATGGTGCCATGTTATCACGTTACTTTTGCTAATCCTCACTTGATCCAAATCATAATTCAATTTCAAATTCAAATTAAAGACCAAAATTCAAATGTCTCAAACATGCAAACTAAAATGTTCACAGTGTGGCAAATATTCCATAAACAATTATGCTAGTGACCCAACATTTTTTGTAGAGAATTTAAATGCCCTTTTGTGAATATAACAGTGGCTAAAACTATCATTAAATGCTTTTTAAATTATCAAAATACTAAACTATTTTATTTAAACCTCAGAATATTTGTGGCAGTGGCATAAACTACTATTGTTGATTTAGGGGCTAGTTATATATTTTGTAAAGTTAAAAAATAAAATGAGACTAATAGAAAATAGAAAAGTTCTAAAAGAAAATGCAAATAAATAAATAAAGGGGAAAAGAGAGAAACCCCCCTAGGCCTATCCCACAAGGGCCGGCCCAGTTCCCCCGCACCGGTTGCCCCTTTCGCTGCTTCCTGTTCCTCGGTCTCAGATTGCAACAGGGACGGGCTCCCGCCCAACCAGCTCGCCGGCAACACCGGGGGGAAGGGATAAGGGAGCCCCCTCCGACGTCTCATGCTCCCCCCACCTACCGCGCCCACTCCCCTCGCCCCTCTGAACTGCTCCTCTCCCCTCTTCCTCCTCCCACGCCTGACGTTGCCGTCGACGTGCGTCGCTCCATCCCGCGGCCACCGACACTCCCGAGCGTCGAGACTTCGTCTATGAGGTGCGCCACCATCTGCTTCGTCCTCCTCGACCAATGGATGAGCCCGGGGTCGTGTGCATCGCCAGCATTGCCCTCATCCCCAACCACCGGCCGTCGTCCTGCCTCGCCGGATCTCCTCGCCAGAGACTGCCCGACCTCGACAAGCTCGTCCACAGCCTCCCCAGGGTGAGCCCACGCCAATTCCCCTCTTTTTCCCGTAGATCCATCGCCGTAGCAGCCGCTCAACCCCGTCCGCCGCGCCGAGGAGCTGGTGCTCATGGCGCCCGCACCCCGAGTCCCCATCCGTCCCGTTCCTGTCACTGGTCATGCTCGGCTCGTCTGCTGCTATCGCCCCCGCCTTCTGCTACTGCCGCCCACGCTTGCGCCCGTCGCCGTTGCCTCCCGCTCCCCGCTAGCCCCACCGCACCAGGCCGCACCTGACGCTGCTGGTGCCCCTGCCGCCCGCGGTCGCTGCCCCTTCGCCATCGAGCCCGCCTCCGCCACCATTCCGCACCCGCCTCCGGCTGTTGGAGACGCTGCTGCTCTTGGCTGAGGCCGCCGGAGCTCGCTGCTCCCGTGCGTGCCCAGCCACTAGAGGGGCGCGGTTGTGTCCCTGCCAGATGGGGCCGGCCCTATCCAGATTAGGGGCTAATCCCCATTTTAAGCTAACCCCCACTATTAGTTTAATTTAATTGTAGGTCTAGTTTAGTTGTACCAAATGACATGTGGGTCCCCTTGCTAAATAAATATGTTTAGCACTTTAGTTAAAATAGCAGTCAATGACAAGTAGGCCCCATGGCCACTATTCACAATTTAACCAGGTCAAGCATTGACTATTGACTTGCTGACTGTGTATGCTGACTCAGTCACTGAACCCCACCTATCATTCTATTAGGCTAGCTGCATGTGTGTATAAAAAGTAATACACTGTTTAAATTCGAATTTAGGTCTATTCCAGAATTCCAGAAAATCATTAAAACTTTGAAAATTCGTAGAAAATAAAGCGTAGCTCGGATCGGAAAACTATGTACATGAAAGTTGCTCAGAACGAAGAAACGAACCCGGATACGCTACCTACGTACCTGCCGGATACCTCTAACTATCCGAACATGGAACATTGCCCCCTCCGGTCATCTGTCCGACATTTGTCCGGAAACAGGAAAACTTTCCCGGATGGGTTTCCCCTTTCTTGGTACTGTGTAACACTACATTAGGACACACCCGACACTGCGTATCGCCATGTCATACTTTGTGTTACGATTGTTTGCTTTATATTTACTGTTTCTTCCCCCTCCTTCTCTATCTGATAGACGCTGAGACTACTGATGATACTGCTGGGTATGGCTACGTCGTCGACGACCCTTCCCTCTCAATAGAGCAACAAGGCAAGCAAAAACCCCTTGAGCATTCCGATATCACCCATCTCTCTCCCTCTTATTCTTGCATTAGAATTTTGCTACTATTTTAGTTAGCTCCTATTCCGATGCATAGCCTGTTTTTGGTGAACTGCTACTACACCTGCAATCATATCAAATGCTTAGTATAGGTTGATCAGTGAATCCCCGGTGACCTCTTAGTCCCAGTTGCCCCTGCTTCTTCATCGACGACCCAACGACTCGACGACTCAAAGACTCGGTCAACCGATTGACAAGCCAGACCCCTCACATCACCGCACTCCCCTTAGTTGTGTGACTCTACAGTGCTACTATCGAGTATTGAGGGTGACATCTCGTGAAGTACTCATGATGTTAGCCCTGTAGTGCAGCTAGTCGGTCGTGGTTATAGAGGGTGATTCCTCCTTCACCATTCTTGATGATGTCTCTATCGTGCAACCCCTCAAGTGTGGGGCCATCGAGGGTGATTCCTCTAAGTCCACCTTGACGGTTACATCGAGCGGGGACCGTTGAGGGTGATTCCTCAGTTTCCGCCTTGATGTTTTATACACACAGTTACTATGACCTGGTTACAGAAACATGTTGGTGACCGGTTGGCCCCAAGGGTACCCGTGTGAGAAAGATTTGGTGGGATGCGCCGTAAGGCATCTGAAGACTTGGTGGGGTGCACCGATAAGGCACCCGAGGGTTATTGGTGGGGCGATGGACTGCATTATGGTTCGCGCTTACCCCGGATTAATAAAATGCTAATGGATTGGGTACTTGATCTGAGTTAGGTCGTTGGCCTTAATACGCACTAACCTTCACGTGGGAGAAGTTCTTCGGACGTCAGCAATGGAGTGGCGCGCGCCCGAGTGGTCCGCTACGGCATTGCGCTTGTTATAAGGGGTGCTAGGACTGACCTCGGCCGCGTTCGCATCGTGCAGGAGTGCAAAGGGTGATTGGCCCATGACCCCTGCGTGCATAGGATTTAGACCGGCAGGCTGGCCTCTTCGTTGAGTCTAGGTGCGGCGACGACGTTTTGATATCCCGAGACCGGGCATGACCCAGAAAAGTGTGTCCGGCCGGAGGTGATTCAAGCGTGCGGAGAATATGTGGTGCACCCATGTAGGGATGATAATCTATTTGAATAGCTGTGTCCACGATAACAGGACGATTTGGAGTTGTACCTTGACCTTATACAACTATAATTGTCACTCTAATTTGAAATGTTGGCTCCGGGATTGTTTCCTCGCAGGGAGTCGAGGAAGAATCTCTGGGCGTGGTTACTTAATAAAATTGCTACAATTACTATGACTATATATGAGGTACCAGTCCACTCTCTTCTAATGTTGCAAGATGCTAAAGATGCTAGTCTTCGATAGGACTAGGCCTTCCCCCTATTCTTGCTTTCTGCAGTCTGTCCAGATATACCCCCTCTCCTTGATAATGATGCATACTTAGCATAGTTCTGATGTCAGTCTTGCAAGTACTTTGGATGAGTACTCACCGCTGCTTTGCCTTCTCTTTCCCCCTCGATACGATTCTACGTTAGACGATGGAACCTAGGAGATAGAGTATGCCGGAGATGACTACTACACCACTGCAGGAGCCTACTACTACGTGGAGGCGACCCCCGACTAGCAATAGGATTGGAGGTTCCCAGGCAGGAGGCCTCGCCTCTTTCGATTCGTTGTTATGTTTGTGCTAGCCTTCTTAAGGCAGAACTTGTTTAACTTATGTGTGTACTCAGATATTATTTGCTTCCGCTGACTCGTGCTTGTCGAGCTTTGTATTCGAGCCCTCGAGGCCCCTGGCTTGTAATATGAAGATGTATGACTTTAATTTGTGTCTAGAGTTGTGTTGTGATATTGATTAGTGAATCCCTGATCTTGGTCGTACGCATTGCGTGTATGTTTAGCGTACGGTCGAAATTGGGGGCGTCACACCTCTACAGAGTATTATGAAGACCACATCTCGAGCTGACCGTTTAAATGGTCAGCAAAGTAGTACCGCAATTTGAACTGGGCCAAGGTTGCGGTTGTCGGGTGGTATGCTATGGAGGTGAAGTCGTGGTCCGAGCACCTTCTTAGTCATTGCGACCCTTGAACATCGCCCTTGACGTTTCGCGGACGGAACTGTGCATGCGGGCTTGTCTAGGTCCCGCCGAACGACGAAAATCGTGAAGGGCTTCGATGGATTCATCGCGACAGTGGTGACATGGGTGACGTGGATGGTGGCAGCACAGGTGGGGACGGTGGCAATAGAGGTGGAGAGGGAGAGCTTTGCCATGAAGAGAGTGGTGGGAATGTGAAAATGCGTGGGCTCTCGATGAGGTTTTGGGTAGGATATAGGCATCGGAGTCCAACGTGACGAATGTGGACTCTCCAGAGCTCAACTAATTTGAGATCGGCTTGCGGGATTTCAAAAGTCCGAACCGGCACGACTTAATTCGATGATTCGCATTGCAGGTTTTAAAGTGTCCGGACCATTTGATCTGAATATCTGCAAAGGTTTTGATGATCAGCGATGAAAAATGCCCTAACAATGTCGTCGCCAAAATTCATTGTTGTTGGGCACCGGAAGAACAGGTGTATGCGGTCTTTGCCATCGTTCTCGATTTCTTTTTAAGGAATAGAGCCCCAAAATACAAGTCCACATGCTAGTTCTCTATTCCCTAGTTCCTCCACCAAATAGATTCCGACGGTGCTTAGGCGAAGCCCTGACGAAATAGTTCCATCACCACCGTTGTCGCGTCATCGCGCTGCCGGAGAACTCATCTACCTCTCTGCTCCCTCTTGCTGGATCAAGAAGGCGGAGATCTTCATCGAGCTGTACGTGTGCTGAACACGAAGGTGTTGTCCGTTCGGCACTAGATCAGGACGGATCATGATCGGATCGCGGGACGGCTAGCGATTTGGATCGCGAAGACGTTAGACTACATCAACTGTGTTTCTTAACGCTTCTCGCTTATCGATCTACAAGGGTATGTAGATCCACTCTCCATCTCATAGATGCTCATCACCATGGATAGATCTTGCGTGTGCGTAGGAATTTTTTTGTTTCCCATGCAACATTCCCCATCAGTTTGAGCCTCTCCGTACACACATGTCAAACGCCAAGGATCACTTCCACCCTCCTCAATCTTTGCAACAATATGATGAACAAAATCACCCAAAATCTCAATGCTTGTAGTATTATTCCAAAAAAAACTATTCCTCCACTTCTACCTTGACTATTTATTGCAAAAGAATTATCATGA
Source organism: Hordeum marinum (assembly GCA_022496015.1). Classification (NCBI taxonomy): domain Eukaryota; kingdom Viridiplantae; phylum Streptophyta; class Magnoliopsida; order Poales; family Poaceae; genus Hordeum; species Hordeum marinum. The sequence goes on from CM039678.1 coordinate 120,120,385, forward strand.
CCCAAAGTACTAGCTATGCTTCTACGCGTGCTCCACTTATTTGTGTTTCGACAAAGCATAACATGATAGGGGCAAACTTCCTCACGAAATCCGAAGCACTCGGACTGTCGTGGCTTTGCCCGCACCATGACGGTTCCAACATAGGGCACTCATTGGCCTCGGCGGCGCTCCTTGTTGGAGCCCGCCAGGAGATTTTTTTGCCACAATATTCACACCTCCCTTGCCATCAACACCTTTGGGTCTCTTCATCTCTCTCATCATGGATAGACTAGTTAGCCCAGCGCTGACGGGGACTAAAGGAAGTTGGTTCCCCCTCTGGTCGGTCGGTGATGCTGGAGCAGAAAGCATACTGGCCACATATGCCTCCGTATGCTCCACCCTTTTCTTGTTCTGATCTAGTATCTCTGTACCACGATCAACAGCATGAGGATCCTCAATGATCTCATTCTCCATATCTGCATCTGTTGTCCTGGCTCGCCCCCCTGCACAACCACCCCGTCTTCCTCCGCATCGTCCCCTCTCGCCTCTGGGACCTGTTCCAAGACGCATAGCCCATGTCGCCCTTATATCTTTGAAGATCAAGGCTTGTGTGGGGGGGGGACACCATCCCTATGTTCCTTCAACACGTGACCAAGATGACCACACACGTCACACCAATCGGGGAGTCGCTCATACTTCACCTCGTAGATCTGCCGCTTCCCATCACGTATCATTGAAACCGTGTTCTTTAGTGGCTTGTGCACATTGATCTGTTGGGGAACATCGCATGGGAAACAAAAAAATTCCTACGTTCACGCAAGACCTATCCATGGTGATGAGCATCTACGAGAGGGAGAGTGGATCTACATACCCTTGTAGATCGCTAAGCGGGAAGCGTTAAGAAACACGGTTGGTGTAGTCGAACGTCTTTGTGATCCAAATTGCCGAGCGTCCCGCGATCCAATCACGATCCGTCCCGATCAAGCACCGAACGGACGGCACCTCCGCGTTCAGCACACGTACAATTTGATGACGATCTCCGCCTTCTTGATCCAGCAAGAGGGAGCGGAGAGGTAGACGAGTTCTCCAGCAGCGTGATGTCACCGCGGCGATGGTGGTGGAGCAATTCCGACAGGGCTTCGCCTAAGCACTGCAGAAAACCGATCTAGAGGAGAAACTATGCACTAGAGGAACGGGAAGCACGTGGCTGAAAAGCTAGTGCAAAAACCCTAAAACCACTAGTATATATAAGAGGAAGAGAGGAGGAGGCTTGGCCCAAGAGCCAAGCCATGTAGGTTTCGGCTGAACCAAGGAGGAGAGGAGGATTCCTCCTCCAATCCTAGTAGGACTAGGACTCCTCCTTATTTTTGCCTTTTTGCCTTTTTTCCACCTTTTTCTCTTTGGGTTTTTTCTTCCTAACCGCATGGTCTTATTCACTCTCCCACAGCACATGTATCCTCTTGGGTCGAAATAACCCTCCCGATGGTCTCCCGGTACACTACCGACACTCCCGGTACACTACCGATGAGCCCGAAACTTTTCCGGCGACCAAAATAGGACTTCCTATATATAAATCTTTACCTCCGGACCATTCCAGAGCTCCTCGTAACATCTGGGATCTCATCCGGGACTCCGAACAACCTTCGGTCACCACCATGCATAACTCTATACTACCGAAACGTCACCAAACCTTAAGTGTGCAGACCCTGTGGGTTTGAGAACTATGTAGACATGACCGAGACACCTCTACGGTCAATAAGCAATAGCGGGACCTGGATTCCCATATTGGTTCCTACATATTCTATGAAGATCTTTATCGGTCGAACCTCTATGTCAAGGATTCAGTTAATCCCGTATGATGTTCCCTTTGTTCTTCGGTATGTTACTTGCCCGAGATTCAATCGTCGGTATCTCCATACCTAGTTCAACCTCGTTACCGGAAAGTCTCTTAACTCGTTCTGTAATACAAAACCCCATGACTAACACTTAGTCACATTGCTTGCAAGGCTTATTTTAATGTTGTATTACCGAGTGGGCCCTCAGATACCTCTCCGTCACACGAAGTAACAAATCCTAGTCTTGATCCATGCCAACCCAACAGACACCCTCGGAGATACCTGTAGAGCACCTTTATAGTCACCCAGTTACGTTGCGACATTTGATACACACAAGGCACTCTTCCGGTGTCCGTGAATTACATGATCTCATGGTTATAGAAACAAATACTTGACATGCAGAAAACAGTAGCAATAAACTGATACGATCATATGCTACGTTTGTAGTTTGGGTCTTGTCCATCACATCATTCTCCTAATGATGTGATCCCGTTATCAAATGACATCACATGTCAATGGCTAGGAAACCTTGACCATCTTTGACCAACGAGCTAGTTCACTAGAGGTATACTAGGGACAAAGTGTTGTCTATTTACCCACACATGTAATGTGTTTCCAATCAATACAATTATAGCATGGATAATAAACGATTATCATGAACAAGGAAATACAATAATAAACACTTTATTTATTGCCTCTAGGGCATATTTCCAACATGATCTTGACCAACACACGATAAAAGTTACCCGTAAAGTCATGCGAATTTGTTTCTTCAAAGAGAACGTCTCCACCCCTCGCTGCAAGCGGCGTGACTGGATGAGCATAAAGACCAGGTACATCGCGAATCTGAATCTGGATATCCAGTGTGTCTAGAGAAACCGTGGATGGCTTAGTAACACCATCGTATGGAATAAGAACCACATCACCCCCTCTGAAATTCCAGGGGCCTTCTTGTATCACACGTTCCCAATCGCCCCAACAGAAGAATTGCAATGTGTATAGGTTATCCTCTAGGGGTCGAAACTTAACTTCATGAGCAAGATTCCATGTTGCCCGCATGTTCTTGAAAAACCAATACTTGCTGTAGGTCTTGTCCGTGTGAACCCTAGCCAAAGGTGTCCAACGTGTAGCCGCCAGCGGTGCCTCTTTCTCATCGAAGACGACGTCATCCAGGTCCTCCTCGCGGAGTCTCAATTCCTCCATCATCTGCTCGACATCTGTTGTCGACGATCCAAGGCTTCCGCTTGCATCCATCTTTGAACCCTAACCCAACTAAGACAGACCACGTGTTGTGGGGAGCCCTAATCCTCCATTTTCCAGGGGCACAACACAGACAAGCAGCGATCAAAGATCGCTACCAGCCCGAGTTGAGAAATCCCTGGAGATGATCGGTGGCAGGGAAGGTAGAACCTCAACGGCGACGGAAGTCGCCCCGAAAGAACGAAAACCCTAACACGAGGGAACTAACTCTTTCCCTAAAGAAATGAAATGCTACGGTTAATCCATCGATTTGGTAGATGGATTCGAATTGTGCAGAATCACCCGACGTTTCCTATTCTGCACTTTAGGCACCGGTTTTAAGCCACTTGCCAAACCAACGCACACTTTTCTACCTTTATACTTTCTCCAGATGTTTTCTTTTCTTTTTTCGTTGTGGGTTTTTTCAAGACCGTTTTTTGTTTGGGTATTTTTCTTTCTGTTTATGTTTTTTTTATTTTTTATTAAAAAATCTAACTGTATTTTTTAACTTTGATGTATTTTATAAAAAAATATCTATGAACTTTTTAAAATCGATGAATATTTTTTAAATTGGTGTTTAATTTCAAATTTGATAAACTTTAAAAAACATTGATGAATTTTATTTCCAAACCCGTGAGTTTTTTCAAATTCAACGGTCTTGTTTTTTTAATTTGGTGAAGTTTTTTTCAAATCGATGAACTTTTTCAAATTCATGATTTTTCCTTTTTTGCAAATTATTCGTTTTATTTTAAATGTGATCAAGCGACCAGGAGGAAATAAAAAGCAAAATCTACATGGGTTGTACCACCAACATTGTCGTGTGGGCACCACGGAGCTTCCCTGGAGCCTGAAGCGCCGAATAGGAGCTCCCGAATCACCTCGTGGACCTATAATCTGCCATGGTGGCCTCGGTCGGTGGCCATTATCAGGCTTGGGGGAGGCATTCCGCCAAATAGTGTCTCGACAACCCCGGACAAGGGCTCCTCAGACGAGAACCATGACTCGACGAGTTGAGGCGCTAGTGACTCCGTGATCGGGTGGTCTATGTTGAGGTCGGTGGTGTATAGTGGAAGGTGGTCACTGCATAGTACTGTGAAGACCACGTCTCGAGCCGGGCGTTTAAATGGTCGGCAAAGTAGTACCATGATTTGAACTAGGCCAGGGTTGCGGTTGCTTGGCGGTCTGCTATGGAGGTGGAGTCGTGGCCCGTGCGCCTTCTTGGTCGTTGCGGCCCTCAAACATCGCCCTTGACGTTTCGCGGACCGAACTGTGCAGGCAGGCTTGGCCAGGTCTTGCAAAACAACGAAAATTGTGAAGGGCTTCAACGGATTCATCGTGGCAATGGTAACATGGGTGGTGAGGATGGTGGCAGCACAGGCGGAGAGGGTGAGCTTTGCCAAGGAGATTGTCGTGAATGTGAAAATGTGTGGGTTTTTGATGAGGTTTTGGATAGGATATAGGTGTTGGAGTCCAATGTGACGAATATGGACTTTCCAGAGCTCAACTAACTTGAGACCGGCTTTCCGGATTTCAAAAGTCCAAACCGACATGACTTAATTCGACGATCCGCATTGCAGGCATAAAAGTGCCCAGGCCATTTGATCCGAATATTGCGAAAGTTTTTATGATCCGAATATTGTGAAAAATGCCCTAACACTTTTGTCACCAAAATTCATCGTTGTTGGGCACCGGAAGAACAGGTGCATGCGGTCTTCGCCATCGTTCTCGGTTTCTTTTTAAGGAACATCATTGTTTGCATTTGAAGTAAGGTCTTCGCCATTCACCATCTAGGCCTTTATCCCCGTACACTGCTTTCGTTTTCTTCGCAAATAGCAGTACACCGAGGGAGATAGGTGCACGAAGTATTCTAAATTCTGTTGGTAGACAGTCATGTTCGTGGACTAAAGAAACACCGCGCGTCTCGTTTTGAAATGCTCGAAAACCCACCAGCCTCAAAGCCAGCTCCGTTCAACAGTTGTACCACCAAGCACTCCGTACAAAGCCAGGTGATAGCCAAACGGACAACTTGCGAAAATAATTCAGGAAGTGTAGAAAAGGGGGGCAGGTAGACGGGTAGAGCCGTGCACCGGTAGTGGCTGTCAGAATTGGTTTGGAGATCTTTGGGAGCGCAGCAGAGCCCAGCAACGACGAACCATTCCGGATCCCAGCGCTCATCGGATCGGTGCTTAGGCGTCAAGCTGGATCAAAGTACTACCGGCAAAGAAGTGCGTTCAAATGAATTTGTGACGCTTTGCGTGATGGTCCAACAATACAAGGCCGAAACCAATCAGACAAGCACCCCCGTTCACCAATAATGCCATTATTTAACATTCATTCCATCGGACAAGCTCTAATAACCGAACCTGCACGCTCTGACAGTACGCCATTTCGAAACCGCGAACCTTTTATATCAAACAGAAAGAAAGAAAGAAAGAAAAGGATGGAAGAAAGCTGGGAACCATCTCAGATGCCTGGCTCCCGTGCTAGATACAAAAGCGCACGGACAAGCCATGGAACCACCCCGCGCACCTACTCGCGCCAGCCAGCGCTGACACGCACGCTCATGCACGCCCTTTGCGGAGCACCCGCACGACCAGGCCATCGCCCCCCAGCGCAGCCATTCGCTCGTCTCGTTCATGCCGCGCCCACCCTCGGGCACGGGGCGCTCCGGCTCTGCTACGCGGCTCGCAAAAGCGCCCGAGGCTCCAGCCTAGCGCGCGCGCGGGGGAGCGACAGGGGGACACGGAGGCGCTGGAAAGCGCCCGTCCCAGACCGCCTGCCGGGGCCTGCTCAGGGCGAGCAGGCGTGCGCAGCGCGCACTGTTGGCCGGTCGCTCGTAGTCGTCGACGGCGACCCGTGAAAGCTGAAAGAAAGGATGCATGCGTGCGTAGGTGCGCGCGCGGACCAGCGGGCGTTTGGTTTATTGGGCCCGGCGTGGTCGCACGCGAACCAGTGCGCGCGTCAGTGGGTGTTTGGGCCGGCGGGGTCGCGGCTCGCGCGACCGGTGGTCCGGCGACGGCGACGGAGCATGCATGCATGCATGCACTCACGTGTACACACATGGCAGAGCGCGCGCGCGCGCTGCCATTATCCGCTGTGCGTTTGCGTGGCCCGGGCGCGCGGTCCTGGCGCGAGGGGACACCGTACGCGCGCCGGGCGGCGCTTTCTTTATCGCCAACAGGCGACCGTCCCAGCCCAGGTGCCAGCGAGCGCGCCGCGGCGTGCCGTGAACGGCGGTGGACCGCGGGGGAAACGACGTGCATCCATGCGTGCGTGCATGTGTGTTCAGGTGGAGATGTGTGATGCTACGAGCGCCACGATGATCTGTAGGAGTACCTGTGCACGGCACGCACGGGACTTTGGGTCCTCTGTACGGCTGTGCCATCGGTTCCAACGAGGACCGATCGACTTGGCTTACTAATCTTTTGCACAAGCACGTTTTTCTTTTGCGGGGAGTTGCACGAACACCTTGCAAGTTGGCCATTTGCTGTCTGAGAATGCTGGGTTTCCCGGCAATCTGTGCACGGCACGCACAAGACTACTGCTTTGGATCCTCTGTACCACTCACTTACCCTGGGTTCCAATGCTGGGTTTCATTTTAAGTTAGCCATTGCACGATTTTTTTTTCAAAACGAAGGCAAAAGCTTTGCCTCATTGATGTATTAAAAAATAGAATTGCTCAATTAATTAATAGAAAACCGAACGAAAATCAAATTGCACGATTTTTTACGGTATAGTAAAACAGAACTGTGTAATTCAAAACATTGTGGTAGTACTGGTAGTCTAGTAGAGATCTTGACCGCAGCCGGCCGCCGCACTCAACCGAGCCAATCATCCGGCAAATGCCCATACTCTAGTACCCAATCACGCACACGCGCCCCCACTCCCTGCTCACCCCACCATCCGATCGGCCACGCCCCGCGGCACCGTACGGCACCCAACGCGGCCAGCGCCCCGGCACCAGCCGCGAAGCTCCCTGCTGCCAGAGCGGCCAATAAATAGGACGGCGCACACGCCCGCATCGCCACCACCACCCGCACGCGCACGCGCACGCCATTAATTTTCCAGCAAGCATACTCCTAACCTCCTAGGTCCGAGCTAAGAGGGCCGTCATGGCCGCGGCGGGCAAGTCCAAGGAGGCGGACGCGGCGCGGTGCAGGAGGCACCCGAGCCACCGGCACGCGGCGGGCGTGTGCCCCTTCTGCCTCAGCGACCGCCTCTCGCGCCTCTCCGCCGCCAACGACGCCTCCGGATCGTCGTCGGCGTCCTCCCCGCGCTCGTCCGGGGACGCGAGCGTCGCGTCAGCCCGGACGGCGCCGCCGCCCTGCCGCGAGGCCCGGCGGGCGAGGCTGGGCATGCTGATGCGGCAGGACGAGCCGGATGCGGCCGCGGCCCGCCATCACGGCAAGCAGGAGGCGGCGGCGGCGGAGGGGGAGAAGAAGAAGCCGGCGAAGAGGGGCACCTTCTGGGCCCGGCTGCAGCAGGCGAGCTGGTACAGGAGGGACGGCTGCTCGGTGGCGCACTCCAAGGCGGCGGGCGGGAAGAAGGGCCCCGCCGCCGCGCCGCCGCACAAGCGGGCGGCGTCGCTGTTCTGAAGCTCCGGCGGCCAGTCAGTTGAGCGGCATCGGCTCGGTTGGTTGGTTGGTTTCTGGGTCGTGTGCTGTTCCAGACTCCGTCCGGAGCCTACGTGGCCGGACGGGCGGATCACCTGCTCGTCTGGCTGGGTGGCGTCTTTCTCGCTGTTTCTTTCGGGTCTGTGCCCTGTTGGGTCTGGTGGGTGCGCGGTTGTTGGAAGGGTACTAGTCCATCTTGTTGGATGGAATGGAAGGAAGGAAGGGTGAGCCTAATGGCTTGTCCATTTTTGTACAGATCGGTCTCCAATGAAAGAGCTTGCGTTCGACTCGATCGCGCTGTTTGCTTGTTCGTTTCCTCGTCGCCATCGAACCGGTGGACGTTTTCTTGTCATCCTCATGCTGGTGGAATTCGCTAGCCCCGTAGGTTGCAGTTGAGTCGTGTTTCTTCTGAGGCAGGCAAACAGCGCAAACAGGTCACTGAATATAGTAAAACAAACCATGAAACTTATACTAGCAGCTCCGAACCATCACCACCACTGTTTGCAAATTGCAACGAACCTGTTTCCTTAAGAGACACCAGGGACGAGCCTTCGGGATGTCACCAGATTAAACACTGAACATCCCATCACCCGCGACACCGTGCCACCGAGCGTGGTAATTCTAGCCTAGTTCTAGGATCCTTTGCTTTCCCAGACCCATCACAGAACTACATTAAGGTGGTGTTTTACATTCTTCGCCATTTGAGGCGAATGAATGCGCGGCCTATACATCTTACCCCATTTGTTTCCTGTTCGGGGGATCGTATACCGTTCCCTCCTATTTGGAAAAAGGAAGATAACCCCAGCCTCTATATTCCTACCGTAGCTAGGTTTTTTCTATACCTTCTGTAACAACATTTCCGAGGGACTATACATTCTGCACCTCCCTTCCTGCGTCTACAGACCTCCAATTCTATGCAACCTGAGCTTTCGTATTCCAACTTTGAGCTCCCCCATTCTGATCATCTAATCCCTTGATCCATTCCGAGGGCGCCGTCATCGTCGTCAAGGTACTCCACATCCGCCCGTGGGTTGCTCGAGTGCCGTTTCAGCCCCCGGAAGATCTCGTCCAGCGAGTCCGAAGTCGACGAGCTCGTGCGCGACAGGCTCGAAGGAAGCAGCCTCTTGGAGCTCATGCTCGACTTGAAGCTTCGAAACCCCGCCTTCATCGAGGCCCATTTCGACGTGGTTCCGGCCGACGGGTCAGGTGCAACGCTGGCCGGAGATGGGCTTTCAGAGTCGTCCTCTGCTTCGAGCAAAACAGAGGTGGAATGGGTTTCCTCTTTCACTTGCTTAACTGACTGTTGTTGACTGCTGGGCTTCTCTGTGATGGAGGAGTATTTGTGGTCAGCGTTGACACCGTATTTCGCCTGGGCTCCTCCTTCCCTTTTGGGAGAGTGTGGAGCCGCTTTCATCACCACCACCTTTTCTACACCCTGTGGAGAAACAGATAGAAGAATGAGGTAAGATTAAGCCATTAAGGTCTCCAACTGGGCCGGCCCTGGGGAGGAGCAGGGGGGGGCGGCCGCCCCGGGCCCCCAAACTCTAGGGGCCCCCTCCCAGGTTCGCAGGCATGGTTCCGGGATGCAGGGATACATCAGGTTTTTTTCTCAGATCATTAAGTTTCAGTGTCAGCTGGCAGCCACGCACGCAACAGCCCACGAACATTCCACTTTTTCCTTGAGATCGCAAAGGGCCCTCGGTATCAGGCCTAGGCCTAGCCCAGATTTCCTTTAAAAAAAATCAAGCCTAACCCAGCGGCATGACCATCGTTAGCGGATAGTAGGGCACGACGGCTACGCCTCGTTTTTTCCATCGGCCACACCCGCCGCCGACGCCAAATCCAATCCCCAACACGGCAAGACCATGGCCTCCCATGCCGCAGCAGCGGCGATGGAGGGGCACGCCTGTAGATTCATGGTCGGGCTCTCTGGGAAGTAACACCGCGGTCTTTAATGATCGACTCCTTTGGGGTTGCATGTATTTTGAGATTTCTACACTTCCTGGTCCCGGCCGGAGAAATTGTAGTCACCATGATCAGGATTCTTCACTTAGCATTTCAAAATTAGCAGTCGTGACATTATAGTTCGCTCTGAATTATTAATCGTGGGCACTTTTGACTCTGGTAGCAAGTCAAGTACATACGCTAATCAACAACTCAATATAAGATGTGTTTACGCAAGACACAATTTATTGTTCTCATTCGGCTATGATTGACACTTATGCTGTAGTGTAGCAAATGTTAGTAGCACAAAATAGGCCGAACACACATGCTTGATTCTGATTAATAGACCATATGTACACATTGTAATTCAGAAATTAAGAAAATGGTAAATGAAGAAAATGTGGTAGCATATAACACCTACTGAATCTGAAGAAAGACACATAGTTACATAGTTGTGTTCCTTGATTATGAGATGATGTCTACTGAAACAGGATTAACAACTAAGTCTCGTCAAATTCTTTAGGAACTCGTCGGTTTAACTCGATGATCAATTTTATGGTATTATAGTGATGTTGCAAAAGCATTTTCTTAACTAATTCAGATGTTACCTTCCCTGTAGACGATTTCAACTTAGACTAGTATCAAAGTCGATAAAAAAATGTATATTGAGCATTATCTTGATCTTTATATTAAGGGCGCCCAAATTTTAGTTTCGCCCCGGGCCCCCAAAATCTCAGGACCGGCCCAAGCACCCCTAAGGTTTAACTATCCTGCTAGAGAAGAAATCGCACCTGCAGCACGGTTCCAGATTCGACGTCTTCGCCCACAGAGCTGAAGTTTCTTGCCAATGGGGTGACCTGCTCGCCGAGCTTGCGCGCTTGTTCTATCCAAGATCTTTCTGCAGATGAAACAAAGCATATTCAGGCAAAAATATCATCAGATAGGAAAAGCTAAGCTACTGACTGAGCAGCAACAGGCTTGACTGAGAAAAATGATTGACTGAATATTCGATTAGTCAAACGGGAAACACCAGATTATTTATGTTGCTCCCCTTCTCGAATAAAACATATATGTGTTGCTACCAGTTCAGTTATAAACCCATTTGCAGAGGAATACCGTACTGAAATCACGTAGAGCAAGCGGTATGAAAAAAAACCATGTGGACTGTGGAGTAGAAAGAAAAGATACCCGTCAAGATACACGAGAGTCTTACCTTTCTGCAGAATCATCAGTCCAGATGGATCAAATCCGTTTGTATCCTCTTCTTCCTCGGTCCAGAATTTGAACTTTTTCCAGCTTCCAAATATTTCAAACAGATATCCGAAGAAATTCCCCGCGACCAGTATAGTATAAACAACCATAATGAGTGGATATATTCTGTTGAAGTTTCTCCCAAAGAAAGGAACTGCATCATCAATGCTTCCCATTCTCTATATAATAGTACAAGAGATTATTAATCAAGCAGTTAACCAGGGCTTATCTAGCAGGTAAACAGTAAGCTTGTAGAATAGAAAGCAGAAAAACTTTTCCATTAAATATGAACCAACACGGTGTTATCACCTAGACACAAGAATATCAGAACTGCTTGCTGCATATTAAGGTAAAAAGTAGCCAGATCCTCTTTTTTCTTCCCATGCACATTTTTTTTAGTAAAGTGTAAGCTAATGGAACTATGGAGGTACTGTTGAATGGAAAGTCTGGGTACGATTTACACTATAGTAGGTGATTTTTTTGTGCTACTCATTTGTACTGAGCTCATATTCGTGCCATAGGTGGAATTTGTCTGAAACAGCTGCATGTCCCCGTAATTTTCTTAGTTAGAATTTCTCAACAAAATGGGAAACAATAGAAGACTATTGCTGCTTTGTATCCCTCACGTGTCAAGAAAATCTATTCATGAGGAGGATTGCTTAAAATGTACAAATTCGATTTATAGGTATTACAAAAATAAACAATACAGCAATGGAACGTATCAAAACTATTAGCAGGTGAACGAGATTCAGAAAGTTGTATGAACTATATTACCTTCTCAAAAGTAGTTCTAACATCGCCACCAAGATGAACGAGATTCAGGAAGTTGTATGAAATAGCAGGTGCGTATCTTGCAACCATTCTGAAAAAAGATATTTGATGAAAAAATTATGATAGTGTGCAAAAAGGTTGGACTGCCACAGTTGAAACATCAAATCGTAGGAAACTGGAAGACTTACGAGCAGATCATAAGTAGGCTGACGGAGCTAGTTTGTCCTGGAGTCAGTGAATAGACCACCATCATCCCTATCCTGAAGAGCGGATAATATGTGCAAATGCACATATACATCAACGGAGCAAATGCAAATACCTGTTAAGTGTATTAGCAGGCAATGCGTTAAAATTAGCATTTCAAAGGTCATTTATTTGATGATGAATTACAAGCAAGTAAAAGGTGTATGGATGTGATTAAACAGTCCTGCAAAAGAAGTATGTTTACACCACAGACATTTTAAATGTGGTCATTCCGTGTTTTCTCTTCCAAATTAATGGCAAGTGCACCTTCTACAGAAGTGATTTTTTTTATCTACACAGGCACACCTTTTCTTCCCCAAAGATGAACCTAAATGTGTGTCATTCTGTTGCATAGGTACAGCTATGACAATAGAAAGAAAGTGGTGATTATTGGTGATCATAGATTACAACTTCCCATAATTTGGCTGCAAGCTGGAGGAAATATTTCAGATTCTACTTCAAACACATCAAGACCATGCTACACACTTAAATTGATCAATTTCTTACCTGGACTACAACTTCTTGCTTTCCTGCAGCATTTATAAGAACGGAAAAAAGTGACAAATGGACACCGGTTGGCAGCAAAGTGGCCTCAGCCAACAGTATAGCAGCTGAGATGCAACCAAGGAGAACAGAAAGGACTTTCAGGAGTCGGTTTAACAGTATACAGCGCCAAATGAACTCTGAAAATGTGAAGGTGTTCGCAAGTCAGTTCCATGAATTTTGGACAGGCCAGGGAGATTAATATAAAATTGTTGGTGTGTAGGAAAGCGCTGTAAAAGATCCATTCGTATTGGGCCTATGATAACTCATGTGAGCGGTTCAAGATTTGTTATGCGGAATTTACATGCTACGGGGATTTTCTCGGTGCAATCTGTGTGTGCGGCTCTAATCAATTCCCACTTTCACTTCCATCGCAAACAAGTTTGAAAATTTTAACTCCGTCTGAAAATTTAAAAATATTCTTGTGGTACTTGAGTAGGGTAGTCATAATAACAAACGGTAACTTGGCTAAAAACAATTGTATTGGTAGTAATTTCTTTTGCCAGGAGGAAGATTAGGCTCAAGTATTCAACATCTCTTCATTGATTGCCCTTCAGCTTGTTTTGCATGGCTTTTAACATTGCTCCAACTAGTACTGTAGTTCATATTTTTGAGGATTGGCTAAGAGGACAAAGAGGGGTCTAGTCTCCTATTTTGCTCAACATTTGAGTAAAACAAATTATCTAATCCTGTGAAGGTTGGAGATTGCTAATGGAGCTCGGGCACCATTAAGCCCGAATTTTGAAAAATTCAAAAATCAACACTTTATGTTTCAAAAATTATGAAGAAAAATTACACATGTATATAGAGATGTATACTAAATGTTTGCAAATTTTCATGAATATGTTTTGATGTGAGCTGCACAAAAAAAGAAAAACAAAGCCATGAATTTCTAGCACACGTACTATTCACTATAGAAGTTTTTATTTTTTGCAAGATATTTCACCATAGAAGTTGATGATTTTTTTTTGTAGATCACATCAAGACGTATTTCATCATGAAAATTTACAACACATTAATTATACATCCCTATTTATATGTGTATTTGTTTCAAAAAAAGGAGAATTAAAAAATTGGTTTTTGTTTTTTGCAAAATTTTGAACTCCATGGGGGCTTGGGAGCCAAAAATCCTCGCTCATGTAAGACATTTTCAGTTGGTGCACTGGTAAAAATATATCACAAGATATTCCAAATCTGGATTGTAGGAGCAGACCTATATGGTCAAGGAAGGATCCTAGTGTGCCTGATCGACTTTCCCTTAAATCTGATACATATTTCCTGCAAGAACAAACAGAAAGTAAGTCATCAGTGCTTTGAACTGATCTCCCAAATATTTGGTATGAAGATAGCTGATAACCAGCTCGCAATGCATATTGATTGTTGTGATGAGGGTAATATTAACAAGTATAGTGTGCTAACATTTTATGAATGCCTACAAAATGACACAATTGGGTGCGTTTTCAAGAAAAAAAAGTATTTGTTTATTATGTTATTTACTGCTTTCTCCTACATGATAACAAAGCCAACCAAACTTGCTTCATAAATATGCAACAGTGCAATACCCTCTATCATCCTCAAGGGACCAAGTAATCGAATCAACTGACTATTTGGCGGTGCAAATACCACAACATATCTCTCCAAAATTGGTTTACCACAGTATATGGTTGAACAGAGCAAAACATACATCAAAATATTTCAAAGATTTCTTGGAAGTTGTATCAAGACATTAACTATCAATTTTATGCACAAACTGATAATCTGACACAACCATTTATCTGTGAAGTAAGAAGTCAATACGCACCATCCGTCTGCATCATGTTGCTCATAATTTGTCACTGTGTCTTCCAGTTCAAGGGCTTCCATGACAGAAGTCGTATATTTGCTGCAAAACAATCAAGTACAGTTAAATATAGTTACAACCAAGAGCAGCAAAAATATGGTCTGTAATTCTACAGAAAATTAGCGTAGCAAAATTGTACAGGGATGTGAATTTTTATTTTCGAACTTCAGCAGTTGTTTGCCAGAATTTAATCATAAATGCACACTAAAAGATACTAAGATGTACTCCCTCCGTCCCATAATATAAGAGTGTTTTTAACACTAGTAATATAAGAGCGTTTTTAACACTAGTAGTGTTAAAAACGCTCTTATATTGTGGGACGGAGGGAGTACTAGTTTAGCATATTGTACCTTTTACACCTACAGTACTCTTCATGAGCTATCCTAAGTCGACGTCGAAGTGCAGCCATCGTTTTCTCGTCAGTATCATAATCCATATCATTTTCTGCTAGTTTGTTTCCACCAGAAAGCTTGAACAGTGGATCGTCTCTCAGCTGAGGAAATAGATTTGAGCCTATGAGTTATTATGAATAATTAAAATATGTAAATATCAATTTGTAGTGGTACCTGGCATCCATACCATTTGAGCCAGCATATTATCAATAATATCCATAAAAGGCCTTAGTGGGTCACGCTTGGACATTTGTTTCGATGTGGCTTGAACAACCTTAGACAAGGAAAGGAACATGCCTTAAGAAGAATACAATGACCATGAGATGACAGTTTAAAATCCCAGAGAAGTACATACAGTGATTGTGTTGCAATATTCTTGGCAAGCATTATCAAGTTTTACAGCCATCTTTGCAACCATGTGAGAGAGAATTTTTTGGCGGCAAGTCCAATCAGCATTTCTCCATATATCCTTTGGAATTTCGCTCAAGCCAAAACCAAGAAGAAAGGCACCTGTCACTAGTCCAAAGGTATTTGAGCATGCCATCGCAAAGCCCAAGATAGCACCACCCCTGCAAACAGTAGCATTTTTTCAGCTTCACACATCACACAGTGAAGAAAAAGTTGAACCTATTCTTTGAAGATCATGAATTGGACTGAAGACATGAAAACAATGGGTGAGAACTGAGAAGGATTGAAATAATTCAAACTGGATAAAGTTCAGACTGACGGAAGTTATAATACAGTGCATATTTGTTCGACTGGAGCACACCCAAACAGATCAAATCAAAAATCACACATATGAATGAAGTACACACAGATATTAGATGGTCGTACAATATGTAAGCTCAGTTGAGACTGGAAACATGAGTACATACCAATCATGATGCATGATTATAATCAGAACTATTCCAGAAAAGCCGATAGCTCCCACAATTTCATAATAGAGCAAGTTCGCTCGGATACTGGTTTTCAACCTTTCTTTAACTGTGAAATCTCCAGCATCCTCATAGCCTTTAATGGTAGGAATGATAGCCCTGCTCAGATGAACATAATTTGACATGAGAATAGTGTTGTATTTAGACAAACAACATGACTACCGGACAGAGAGTTCTGCAAGAAAAAGTGTTATCACCCGAAAAATCATTGTGTGATTAGGCAGATGAAGTAAGTACCTATAATAGGAATCGTGTAAATTAAGGAGAAAAGGAGAACAACATCAACAAACAGAATGATAAGATTTTTTCATGCTGCCTACAATATACTCCAATAAGACCAGCTCCAAAAGAATTTAAGGGATGCCCAATAGTCAATATAATATGCAGTCATGTTCAGATAAGGATGTAACATAGTTAAGCTGACCGCAGTGTTTGGTCAAATCATTAAACTACACAAACCAACGAAGCAGCATGCGCTCAAGAAGGCTAAGCATATGTGCCATTGACCGATTCGGCAATTGAAAACCAAGGCAGCAGTTTCAGACCTTACATGTTATGAAAATGACATTTCAAGTTTTCACCTCATCATTACCAGTTAGGACACGAATCAACACAAGTTATTGTGATCAGTAGCATACCATGCTAGGACAAACGAGCTCCAATAAGACCAGCTCCAAAAGAATCCGACGTCACCCTTTTGGTTGCCGGTAATTGTCTGTAGATCAGGTAAATGGAATAGGAGGTCAGTATTCAGAACAATAGTACAATAGAAGAGTCTACATCAGTAACCATCCATGAGTACAATGTAACAGCAGCACAGCACTTTGCCTGCCTTCACATTACAATTCTATCAAGAATATATACGGATTGTAATGACGATTGTTTGAGTGTGGTAAATATCTGAAATTGCAGGAACAGGCAAACTCCTTAATCCACAGCGTTACTGATGTGACGTGAGACCCCTTTTCACGCTTGCAAGTTTCAGCAGAAACATTACAAACACGCCAAGATGAACTGCGACACCTCGCATTCTCACATCGACCGCAACGCTCGATGAATGGACTGACGCACCCTGGCATGCGGCTCGTCAAAATCTCTGCTCTACAGTGCACCGCAGTCCCCAATTCCATGCCACTTCCCAGACCGGCAGACGGCAGTTGATGATGCTGAATCCACACGCACGGCCAGGAACAACCTAGTTTCTCGATTCGCCGAAATGACAATTATACCAACTACTAGTAATCGCGCAGCAACAGTGCAACGCCGAGCGAGGAGCAGCAAGCAAGCAAACCGAGATAGAGAAGGCGGGCGGTGCCGCCGGGGTCGCACCGTGTAGATGTCGGTGGGGACGAGGATGACGAAGGAGAGGGAGCAGAGCCAGGCGTAGCCGACGGTGGCGAGGACGTGGAGCGGCACGGCGGGGCCGGCGAAGTAGCGCAGCGTGGCCGCCACCATCCCCACCGTCAGGGGCAGCGCTATCAGGTAGAAGACCCACATCTCTCCGCCCCGCTCCGGTCACCGGCTGCCGCGGCCGCGCCTCGTCTCTTGTCGCGTCGATGGGCGGAGAGCGGAGAGGCCGAGCGGGACGCGTTGGTGCGGCGTGGCGGGGAAGGAAGGGACCGCGCGCCACTGGTTAAAAAGCGTTGGCGCGGAGGCAGCTCGAGACGGAAGGAGAGGGAGGAGTTGGTGGGGCCGGACCCGTTCAGCGGCTTGCGTGGCCCGGAGTGGGCCCGTCTCCTCGGGCCGCTGAGGTAAGCACGCTGCACACTCACGCGCACGCAGCCCTTTCCGTTCGGACTTGGACCGCTTCCCAGTCTCCCTCCACCCGGCGGGCTGCGTCCGAAAGAAAGCTACTGACGGGCAAAATGTCTTGGCCCAATCAAGCTTTGCAGGAAAAACCACTGACGCAGTCATCGTAATAAGTACGTACGGTCGTTTTCGGGTAATTTGGCAGAGCGATTAACAAGTGTTTTTTGCTAATACAGACCGCGTCAAGAGAAGCATGGCAGCAGCTGCGCCCTGCAGGAGGGACGCACGCACGCATCATCGTTCATTCATCGCCCCAGCGTAAGTTGACAATCGAAACGCATGCTCGGCTGCAGACTGAATCAACATGTACATAGTAATACAGATATACTCCCTCAGTCTCAAAATTCTTGTCTTAGTTTTGTCTATAGATGGATGTATCTAAATACTAAAATATGATTAGATATATTTATATCTAGACAAATTTAAGACAAGAATTTTGGAACGAAAGGAATACTACTGTCTGTCTAAAAAAATGATGTACTACTGTCAAGTTGGTTGGTCTCACCTACCTGTTATTAGCAAGAAGAAAAATTAAGAGATGACTTTGGATCGTTTGGTCTCGAGTCCTGAGGACAAAACTGCAACCATCAGAGCTAATGAGCTATCGGTTGATTTCTGAACGCGGATGCAGGAATTGGCAAGAGACGCTCGATCGTATGCATCGTTTGGCGCTACGGTCAAGTGTTGGTCGTTCAGATTAGTAATGGTGCCTCTAGCTAAACACGCTTATCCATAGTTTTTTATGCGACTCTCTGATGTCTGGTTCATGGTTTCGTTGAAAATATGAGCAATTTATTAAAAGATTTAAATGAAATAAGCAGCTGATAAAATAAAATTATAGTAAAAAGGGCAACACTAGTCATGCGACTTAGAGGAGAATATGTCACTAAGAGGAACGAAACTTATCAGGAAAACTAAAGTATAGTAGATGAATATTATGTGAACATGTGAACTATACCAAAACATAGGTAGAATAAAAACTAGACCAAGTAATTCTAGCAGAAACTCAAACATGGAAAACATGAATACGTACTGAACGGTGGCAGCAGCTGGGTTGGCGTTGACGTCATCACCGGCCATGTCGTCGAAGAGGTCGTTGGCGTCGGGAAAGAAGTCGTCGTTTGGGAAGTGATCGTCGGTATACATGGCGTCCGTGATGAAGAAGCCAGTAGTCGCGCCGAGCGCTCCCTAAAAACCTTATCACCCTTCTCCCGTACAGGACTCAAAGCGGTGGGGTTTCGGAGGCCTACTGTCCCGACCCGCGGTGCACGCCGCAAGCTGGGATGGGGAAGAACCTATCAGCAGCTCAGAGTTTGGAACTTGAGGGCGTGAGGAAGAAGAAGTTCTGGTGTCTCTCTGGAGAGGAACGACCTCCCTTTTATAGGCACACAAGGAGGCGAACGGGCAGTGACGGGAGGCGAAGCAAAAGAGGGAGATGAAACGAATAGGCAGCAACCGAAGGGTGCAGCGTTGTATTCAATTTCCACTACAGCTAAGCCTTTCAACTCCCGAGTGACCTTTTGTATACCAGTCGTGCATGACAAAAATTTAGACATCGGCTCATTCCCACAACCCGCGGCGCGTCATGATGAGGCGTCGCGAGGCGGGCGGCGGAGGAGGAGTGCGCGTGTATGTCCCTCGTGTTCTCATGCTCATACATGTGGAGAAACATCCTCCCTTATAAGGAGGTCCAACTCCTACTAAACTAGCAATGTGGGACTAAACTTTTGTCCCACCTCTTGCCTTGCATGAATGGGCTTAGTGGGCCTCTAGGATTTATTAGGAATTCTGAAAACTGTTATTGGGCTGGCCCATTTTTAGAGCAAATTCCAGCAATCCCCCACCAGATCCAAGAGGCACACAAAATTTTGCCTTTGGTTCCAAAACACTATTTATATACCGGTACTGCAGTGGAGACTGTTAAGTTGAACTTCCACCTAGAACTCTATGCTACACTGGTAAGCAACTTGAACAGTGGACTATGCCTTGAACTGCAAGTTTTCTGCGAATCTAGCTTCACACAAAGCCTTGACCGATACTAGGCTGCTGTGGGTCTTCCCCGCGGGTGGAGCTTATGCGTCATACTCCGAGACCTTTCATGAGTTTACTAGAGAGCACCCTACTCTCATAGATTGCGACGTTAACAATTAGACTCATATAGGTGTGTTCTTCAAAGGATGTTCTGCAGGACAACATCTCTACTTAAATAAGCCACTTAGAACACATTAAGATTTATATCAACCTGCCATGCAGATTAGGAAAGTATTGCATCTTCATGGAGTGGCATTATTAGTAGTAAGGATACTTTCCTCTCAGTTGACCAACAGTTTGTCTTTCACATCTAATTCACGGGATCTCCGATCACATAAAATAGGTTACCACTGTGAACAACTCATGTTGTGGGTCTCATACCTATCTCCTTTGATGCATTATCTATCACGTTACGTGATAGACCCTTGGTAAAAGGATCTGCCAGATTTTTAGACGTTTGGATATAATCCAATGCAATAACTCCGGAGTTTCTCATTTTCCTGACAGATTTTAACATTCTCTGAACATGTCTTGATGACTTCATATTATCCTTTGAACTACTCACTTTGGCGATCACAGTTTGATTGTCGTAGTTCATAAGAATAGCCGGTACAGGTTTCTCCACAACCGGTAAGTCATTCAAGAGCCGACGAAGCCAATCTGCTTCGACCGTAGCTGTATCTAGTGCTGTGAGTTTTGCTTCCATTGTTGACCTCGTTAAGATGGTATGCTTGCAAGACTTCCAAGAAACAACGCCACCATCATGAGTGAATACATATCCGCTCGTGGCCTTTATCTCATCAACATCAGAGATCCAGTTTGAGTCACTATACCCTTCAATCACCTTTGGATACCCAGTGTAGTGAATTCCATAGCTCGTAGTGCCCTTCAAATAGCGCATCACTCTTTCTAGAGCCTTCCAATGATCATCTCCCAGTTTTGAGACAAACCGACTCAGTTTGCTAACAGCAAAAGAGATGTCAGGTCTCGTGGCACTGGCTAAATACATAAGTGAGCCAATAATTTGAGAGTATTTCAATTGATCTCTAGCAATTCTTTGATTCTTTCGAAGTAACACGCTAGCATCATAAGGTGTCGGAGAGGGCTTGTAGTCACTATAACCAAAGCGACTCAAGATCTTTTCCACATAGTGAGATTGAAGCAATGTAATCCCACCATCATCATCTCTCAGCAGCTTGATATTTAAAATAACATCAGCTACTCCTAAATCCTTCATTTCGAAACAATGAGATAGAAAATTCTTGACCTCCTCAATGATGTTCAGATTTATTCCGAAAATCAGTATGTCATCAACATATAGGCAAAGGATAACTCCCTCGCCCCCACCGTGGCGATAGTACACACATTTGTCAGCTTCGTTTATAACAAAGCCTGCAGTTGTTAAAGTTCTTTCAAACTTCTCATGCCACTTCTTAGGTGCTTGTTTGAGTCCATACAAAGACTTCAACAATCTGCACACTTTTCCTTCCTGACCGTCCACTATAAACCCATCAGGTTGTTCCATGTAAATTTCCTCATCCAACTCTCCATTCAAGAAAGCTGTCTTAACATCCATTTGATGAACGAGAAGACCATGTGAGTCATCTAGTGATAGTAACACTCGAATAGTGGTCACTCGAGCCACAGGTGAATAAGTATCAAAGAAGTCTTCACCTTCCGTTTGGGTATAACCCTTGGCCACGAGCCGTGCCTTATACTTCTCAATAGTACCGTCAGGCCTAAGCTTTTCTTGAATACCCATTTGCACCCTATAGGTTTGCACCCATAAGGTCGATCTGTTATCTCTCAAGTTTCATTTGCCAAAATGGAATCCATCTCACTACGGACCGCTTCCTTCCAGTAGTTAGCGTCTTCAGATGCATAGGCCTCTGAAATAGAACTGGGAGTGTCGTCTATAAGATATACAAGAAAATCATCACCAAAGGACTTTAAAGTCCTATATGTCTTGCTCCTTTTAGGAGTCTCATCATTGTTCTCCACGGGATCTTCAAGACGTTGCGTCGAAATGATAGGTTCAGAAATTTCAACTACATCTTGACTCGATGAACTAGGCAACTTTTGATTGGATGAGTTGCCCATATCCTTCATGGGAAAGATATCTTCAAAGAAAATCGCATCATTCGACTCCATGATTGTACCGACGCGCATGTCCGATACCTCAGATTTTACAATCAAGAATCTATAACCAATGCTATGAAAAGCATAGCCCAGGAAAACACAATCTATAGTTTTTGGTCCAAGCTTTCGCTTCTTTGGAATTGGTATATTCACTTTTGCCAAGCAGCCCCAAGTACGTAGGTAAGAGAGTTTTAACCTTTTCTTCTCTCATTCCTCGAATGGAGTTACCTCTTTGTTCTTTGTGGGAACTCGGTTTAGGACATGACATGGAGTCAATATCACCTTCCCCCACCATGCCTTAGAGAGACCCGATGTGTCTAACATGGCTTTAACCAAATCAGTTAGAGTACGGTTCTTTCTTTCGGCTACCCCATTTGAATGAGGTGAATAGAGAGGCGTCCTCTCATGGATTATTCCGTGTTCTGCACAAAAAGAATCAAATTCGTTGGAAAAATACTCTCCACCACGATCGGACCTAAGCCTCTTGATTTTCCGATCAAGTTGATTTTCCACTTCAGCTTTATAGTTCTTGAAAGAATTCAAAGCCTCATCTTTTGATTTCAAAAGATACACATGGAAATATCTAGTGGAGTCATCAATTAACGTCATGAAATATTTCTTTCCACCTTTTGTCAAAACACCATTCATTTCACAAAGATCTGAATGTATGAGTTCTAGTGGCGCAAGATTTCTTGTTTCCGCACTTGTATGAGATTTACGAAGTTGCTTAGCTTGCACACAAACTTGACACTTAGATCCCTTGACAACAGTGATGTTGGGGATTAAGTTCAACTTGGCTATCCGCGTCATACAACCGAAATTAACATGACAGAGACATGAATGCCAGACATTTGATTCACTATTGTTGCAAACATGATGAACAACTTTATTACAAACATCTGACAGAGATAGTCTGAACAAGCCTCCTGACTCATAACCTTTGCCAACAAAAGTTCCATACTTGGATATTAAAAATTTATTGGACTCAAAAACAAGCTTGTAGCCATCTCTACACAGAAGAGATCCGCTAACAAGATTTTTATTGACGGAGGGGACATAATGCACGTTCTTCAGCCGCACGATCTTCCCCGGAGTAAACTTTAGATCGACCGTGCCAACACCACGAACAGAAGCACTTGAATCGTTGCCCATCAGCACGAAAGTAGTTCATGTGGCCTGATAAGAAGAAAACATGGAAATATCACCGCATACATACACATTAGCACCCGTGTCAATCAACCAATAAGGAGAAAGACATACTGAGAGAATAATGGGAAGTATACCGTACCCAACATCCTTCATCTCAGCCTCACCAATGACAACATTTGTGATCTTGTCGCCTTTCCCATGTTCACTCTTGTCATAACGGTTAGGGTAGCTAGGGGCCCAATGATCAGGATCTCCGCAAACATGACACACACCTTTCTTCTTGTCAGTCTTCTTCTTGAAGTTGGTGTGTTGCGAAGCCTTGTTCTTCCCATCAAACTTTACCTTGCCATCAAACTTGCCATTGTTCTTGAAATTGTGGGGCTGGAAGTTTTTCTTTTGTACCAAATTGGCACTAGAACCTCCCTCAATACCTCGAGCACGTAAATCTTTTGCTCTCGCCTTTTCTTTCACATCAAGAGTACCAATAAGATTTGGAACGGAAAACTCCTGTCTCTTATGCTTCAGAGAGGTAGCAAAGTTCCTCCATGAGGGAGGGAGCTTAGTAATGATACCTCCGGCAACAAACTTGTCCGGTAACATACAATTGAAGTGCTCAAGTTCTCTAGCAAACGACTGTATCTCGTGAGCTTGCTCAACCACGGAGCGCTCTTCAGTCATCCTGTAGTCATAAAATTGTTCCATGATATACAGCTCAGTGTCAGCATCAGAAACTAGACCAAGTAATTCTAGCAGAACCTCGAACACGGAAAACATGAATACGTACTGAGCGGTGGCAGCAACTGGGTTGGCGTTGACGTCATCACCGGCCATGTCATCGAAGAGGTCGTTGACGTCGGGGAAGAAGTCATCGTTTGGGAAGTGATCGTCGGTATCTGTGGCGTCCGTGATGAAGAAGCTAGTAGTCGCGCCGAGCGCTCCCCAAAAACCTTATCACCCTTCTCCCGTATAGGACTCAAAGCGGTGGGGTTTCGGAGGCCTACTATCCCGACCCGCGGTGCACGCCACAAGCCGGGATGGGGAAGAACCTAGCAGCATCTCAGAGTTTGGAACTTGAGGGCGTGAGGAAGAAGAAGTTCTGGTGTCTCTCTGGAGAGGAGCGACCTCCCTTTTATAGGCACAGAAGAAGGAGGCGAACAAGCAGCGACGGGAGGCAAAGCAAAAGAGGGAGCTGAAACGAATAGGCAGCAGCCAAAGGGTGCAACGTCGTATTCAATTTCCACTACAGCTAAGCCTTTCAACTCCCGAGTGACCTTTCGTATACCAGTCGTGCGTGACAAAAATTTAGACATCGGCTCGGCTCATTCCCGCAACCCGCGCGTGTATGTCCCTCTTGTTCTCATGCTTATACATGTGGAGAAACATCCTCCCTTATAAGGAGGTCCAACTCCTACTAAACTATCAATGTGGGACTAAACTTTTGTCCCACCTCTTGCCTTGCACGAATGGGCTTAGTGGGCCTCTAGAATTTATTAGGAATTCCGAAAATTGTTGTTGGGCTGGCCCATTTTTAGAGCAAATTCCAGCAGGTTTATCGCATGGTGACACTAAACGGATCTCGACGTATGAAGGCTTTGCCCCGGGGTTTGGGTTAATCTCCCTTTGTTTTGGTGTTCTGTTGCAACTTTGTGGCAGTTTCTTGAAGGGAAACCGATTAGGAGGCTTATTGTTTCCAAAATAACATACGAAGGTTTCAACGGGGCCCGCCAAATGAATGCAATTTTCTCCCTGAGGCTGGTTGTAATGGTTGTAATGGGAGTATCATACACTAACATATGATATCATCATACACTAGTATCATATGCATGATACTAGTATATGGCACTTCCCATTACAACCAGCCTTATATGGAGATGGCGTTCTCCTATTTCGCACGCAGGTCACCTGGGCATTTCCTATTTGGCACCTTAAGCGCCAAATACAACGTATTTTGCACAAGCACCCTTGCTAGTCGCAGTGGGCCGGCCCACACCAGCCCTCTTTTTTTCTGTTAAGGCTTTCTTTGGTTCATAGGACAGGATTATCATAGTAATATTAAACTTGTAGGAAATGAGATGACATGTACTCCCTATATAAATACTCCCTCCATAGTGCAAAGTTGAGTCACTTATTTTGGGACAGAGGGAGTACAATATAACAGCGTTTAGATCACTAAAGTAGTGATCTAAATGCTCTTATATTTTTTTTACGAAGGGAGTGTCTCAAATTCCATGAGTATGATTAGAAAAAAAGATGTCTTTTGGTTCATATCATATTTTTTTTCATTGAGTCTAGGTTCATTTTATTTTCTTCTGAATGTGAAGGATATGAAAAGAGATATCTTTTGGTTCACATTATATTTCATTTCATTGAGTCTAGGTTCATTTTCTTTTCCTTTGAATGTGAAGGATATGAGTAAATCCTATATAGGAATAGAAATACATTCTTATGAACCAAAGGGTTTTAAAGAAAATATTTTTACAAGAATCTTATCCTATAGAATTCCTGTGAAATTCCTCCAAACCAAAGAAGGCCCGACCTTTGCAAAAAACATGCGTCAGAGGTGAATCAAACTCGTGCCACGCTTGTTTTTTGCCGACCCACATGAGCGTCAATTGGCTACTAGGGAACTTACGACGCTGATTAGGTGTTGGAAATATGCCCTAGAGGCAATAATAAATTAGTTATTATCATATTTCCTTGTTCATGATAACCGTTTATTATTCATGCTATAATTGTATTGATCGGAGACTTAGATGCATGTGTGGATACATAGACAAAACCATGTCCCTAGTATGCCTCTAATGGACTAGCTCGTTGATCAAAGATGGTTAAGGTTTCCTAGCCATGGACATGAGATGTCATTTGATAACGGGATCACATCATTAGGAGAATGATGTGATGGACAATACCCAAACTACAAACGTAGCATATGATTGTGTCACTTTATTGCTACTGTTTTCTGCATGTCAAGTATATGTTCCTATGACCATGAGATCATACAACTCACGGACATCGGAGGAGTGCCTTGTGTGTATCAAACGTCGCAACGTAACTGGGTGACTATAAAGGTGCTCTACAGGTATCTCCGAGGGTGTCTGTTGAGTTGGCATGGATCAAGACTGGGATTTGTTACTCCGTGTGACGGAGAGGTGTCTCAGGGCCCACTTGGTAATGCAACATCACAATAAGCCTTGCAAGCAATGTGACTAAGTGTTAGTCACAGGATCTTGTATTACGGAACGAGTAAAGAGACTTTCCGGTAACGAGGTTGAACTAGGTATGGAGATACCGACGATCGAATCTCGGACAAGTAACATACCGAAGAACAAAGGGAACATCATATGGGATTAACTGAATCCTTGACATAGAGGTTCGACCGATAAAGATCTTCGTAGAATATGTAGGAACCAATGTGGACATCTAGGTCCCACCATTGGTTATTGACCGTAGAGGTGTCTCGGTCATGTCTACATAGTTCTCGAACCCGCAGGGTCTGCACACTTAAGGTTTGGTGACGTTTCGGTAGTATAGAGTTATATATGGTGGTGACCGAAGGTTGTTCAGAGTCCCGGATGAGATCCCAGATGTCACGAGGAGCTCCGGAATGGTCCGGAGGTAAAGATTCATATATAGGAAGTCCCATTTTGGTCGCCTGAAAAGTTTCGGGCTAATCGGTAATGTACCGGGAGTGCCGGTAGTGTACCGGGAGACCACCGGGAGGGGTATTTCGACCCAAGAGGCTTCATGGGCTGTGGGAGAGTAAATACCAGCCTTTTGTGGGCTGGTGGAAGTCCGACACAAGGCCCATGCGGCTGGGAGAAAAAGCCCAAAGGGAAAAAGGTGGGAAAAGACCAAAAAAGGGAGGAATCCTAGTCCTACTAGGATTGGAGGAGGAGTCCTCCTCTCCTCCCCACTTTGGTCGACCCAAGGGCTGGCTTTTTGGCAGCCAAGACTCCTCCTCCTCTCCTCCTATATATACTAGAGGATTTTAGGGTTTTGGCATAGAATTTTTAGCCACGTGCTACCCGCTCCTCTAGTGCATAGTTTCTCCTCTAGATCGGTTTTCTGCAGTGCTTAGGCGAAGCCCTGTCGGAATTGCTCCACCACCATCGCCGGAGCGCCGTCACGCTGCCGGTGAACTCTTCTTCCTCGCCACTTCCTCTTGCTGGATCAAGACGGTGGAGATCGTCATCAAGCTGCACGTGTGCTGAACGCGAAGGTGTCGTCCGTTCGGCGCTAGATCGGAAGGACCGTGATCAAGATCGCGAGACGGTTCGTGATGAGTTCGCGAGACGGATCGTGATCAAGATCACGAAACGGATCGTGATGAGTTCGCGGGACGGATCGTGATGAGTTCACGGGATGGATCGTGATGAGATCGCGGGACGCTCGGCGATTTGGATTGCGAAGACGTTCGACTACACCAACCGCGTTTCTTAACGCTTCCCGCTTAGCGATCTACAAGGGTATGTAGATCCACTCTCCCTCTCGTAGATGCTCATCACCATGGATAGATCTTGCGTGTGCGTAGGAAATTTTTTGTTTCCCATGCAACGTTCCCCATCAATGGCATCATGAGCTAGGTCTATGTGTAGATGAGATCTCGAGTATAACACAAAAGGTTTGTGGGCGTTGATGCTTAGATTGCTTCCTACCTTGGTCGGATTTTGGTTCAGCGGTATTGTGAGATGAAGCGGCCCGGACCAACATTACTCGTACGCTTACGAGAGACCGGTTCCCTCGACGCAACTTGTTGCCTAGATGGCCTGCGGGTGGCAGTTTCTCTCACTTTAGTTGGATCGGATTTGACAAAGGCGGTCCTTGAGAAGGTTGAAAAGAAAATTATGTATCACCGTTGTGGTTTATGCGTAGGTGAGAATCGTTCTTGCTATATACCCGTAGCAGCCACGTAAAACATGCAACAACAATTAGAGGACGTCTAACTTGTTTTTGCAGGGTATGTTGTGATGTGATATGGCCAATTACATGATGTGATATATGTGATGTATGAGATGATCAGGTGATGTATAGAATTTCACGACTTGCATGTCGATGAGTACGGCAACCGACAGGAGCCATAGGGTTGTCTTTAATTATTGTATGACCCGCGTGTCAATCATTAAAGCGCTATGTAATGCTTTACTTTATCGCTAAACGGTAGCAATAGTAGTAGAAGCATGCAGGGCGTGACAACCCCGATGGCGACACGTTGATGGAGATCATGGTGTCGTGTCGGTGATGATGGAGATCATGCCGGTGCTTTCAAGATGGAGATCTAAAGCACAAGTTCATGGCCATATCATGTCACTTATGAATTGCATGTGATGTTAATCCTTTTATGCACCTTGTTTTGCTTAGTACGACGGTAGCATTATAAGGTGATCCCTCACTTAAATTTCAAGATAAATTGTGTTCTCCCCGAGTGTGCACCGTTGCGAAAGTTCGTTGTGTTGAGACACCACGTGATGATCGGGTGTGATAGACTCTACGTTCACATACAACGGGTGCAAGCCAGTGTTGCACGCGCAGAACGCTCAGGTTAAACTTGACGAGCCTAGCATGTACAGACATGGCCTCGGAACACAAGAGACCAAAAGGTCGAACATGAGTCATATAGTAGATATGATCAACATGATGATGTTCACCATTGTAACCACCTCAACTCACGTGATGATCGGACTTGAGTTGGTGAATTTGGATCATGTATCACTCGGTTGACCGGAGGGATGTCAATTTGAGTGGGAGTTCTTAAGTAATATGATTAATTGAACTCATTATCATGAACATAGTCAGTAGTGTCTTTGCAAATTATGTTGTAGATTACTTGCTCGCGTTGTAGCTCCCTTGAAATTTTTATGTTCCTAGAGAAATAGAGTCGAAATATGATGGTAGCAATATTGCGGATTGGATCCGTGATCTGAGGATTGTCCTCGTTGCTGCACAGAAGGCTTATGTCCTTAATGCACCGCTCGGTGCGCCAACCCCTCTAGCGTCATCTGTAGATGTTGTGAACATTTGACAGGTACGTGCTGATGACTACTTGATAGTTTAGTGCGTCATGCATTACGGCTTAGAATTGAGGCTTCAAAACGTTTTGAACGTCACGGAACATATGAGATGTTCTAAGAGCTGAAATTAGGATCTCAGGCTCATGCCCGTGTTGCAAGATATGAGATCTCCAACAAGATTCTTTGCCTGCAAGATGAACGAGAATAGCTCAATCGTTGAGCATGTGCTCAGATTGTCTGGGTGCTATGATCGCTTGAATCAAGTGGGAGTTCATCTTCCAGATAAGATAGTGATTGATATAGTTCTCCAAGTCACTTTCACTAAGCTACTAGAACTTGGTGATGAACTATAAAATGTCAGGGATAGAATTAATGATCCCTGAGCTGTTCGCGATGTTTGACACCACGAAGGTAGAAATCAAGAAGGAGCATCAAGTGTTGATGGTTAGTATAACCACTAGTTTCGAGAAGGGCAAGGGCAAGGAGGGAAACTTCATGGATGGTAAGTCAGTTGCTGCTCCAGTGAAGCAACCCAAAGTTGAACCCAAACCCGAGACTAAGTGCTTCAATTATGAGGAGAGAGGTCGCTGAAGCGGAACAACCCTAGATACTTGGTAGATAAGAAGGCTGGCAACGTCGACAGAAGTATATTTGATATACGTGTTATTGATGTGTACCTTGCTTGTACTCCTAGTAGCACCTGGGTATTGGATACCGGTTCGATTGCTAAATGTTAGTAACTCGAAATAAAAGCTACGGAATAAACGGAGAACTAGCTAAGTGTGTGGTGATGATGTGTGTTGGAAATGTTTCCAAGGTTGATGTGATCAAACATCGCACGCTCTCTCTACCTTCGAGATTAGTGACGAACCTAAATAAATGTTATTTGGTGTTTTTTGCGTTGAGCATGAACGTGATTAGATCATGTTCATTGCAACACGGTTATTCATTTAAGTTAGAGAATAATGATTATTCTGTTTACATGAATAATACCTTCAATGGTCATGCACCCAGTAAGAATGGTTTGTTGAAACTTGATCGTAGTAATACACATGTTCATAACATTGATGCCAAAAAGGATACAAAGTTAATAATGATAATACCACATACTTGTGACACTGCTGCTAAATGTCATATTGGTACAAAACGCATGAAGAAACTCCATGCTGATTGATCTTTGGACTCATTCGATTTCGAATCGGTTGAGACATGCTAACCATATCTCTTGGTCAAGATGACTAAGGATCTCGTTTTCTATTTTGATGAAGCGGGCAAGTGATTTATTGGAAATGATACATGTTGATGTATGCAATCCAATGAGTCTTGTAGCGTGCGGTGGATATCATTATTTTCTTATCTTCACTGATGATTTGAGTAGATATAGTGTATATTTACTTAATGAAACACAAGTCTGAATCGCTTGAAAGGGGACACTTAGTATCCTTTTTGTTTTCCATGCAACGTTTCCCATCATTAGGGACTCCCGGTCGCCAGCGGGCGCCCCTATGTTTTGCCTTTTTTAGGGTTCCCTATGTTTTGCCTTCAACGAGAAGAAAGGAACCCTCGATGAAGGGGACACTTAGTTGGGCCAGCCCAACAAAGTGGGCGGCCACAACCTCCTTTTTCGTTTTTTAATTTTTTCTGTTACCTTTTTTACTTTTTATTTATATTTTAATATCGTCTAAATGTACATATTACTAAGAACACTCTATTAAAACATTTGAAATGTTGAACAATTATTTGAAAAATCTTGAACAAGTATTTGAAAACTGTTGAACAAGTATTAAAAAATATTGATCATGTATATTAAAGCATTTGTAAAAATTTATTGAACATTTATTTGAAAATGTTGAATAAGTATTCAATTTTTTTTGATCATGTATATAAAAGTGTTGAACAAGTATTTAAGAAATGTTAATCAAGCATTTGAAAAGTGTAAATTGTGTATACATTAAATATTGACCATGTGTTAACAAAATGAGGAATTTTTATTATCATGCATATGAAAATGTTAATTAAGCATTTTAAAAATATTGAACAAATGTCTGGAAAAAAATTAATCAAGCCTTCAAAAAATGGTAAATATGTATATAAAAAATGATGACCACTTATTGTAAAAATGGTAATCTTTTTATTTGAAAATTATTAATCAAGAATTTAAAAAATTGTTTAAAAATTGTCCAAAAAATGTTGAGTATTAAGTAAAGGGAAAATTTTGGTTTTGCCACTGTAGATTTTGCCAATTTTCCTTATGCCACTCTATATTTTGACATTTCACTTTTGCCACTCTTAGTTTTTAAGAATTATCACAATTGCCAATTTCGTGGCAAAAAATAATAATAATTCAGAGTGGCGATTGTGATCATTGTCAAAAGCTAAGAGTGGCAAAAGTGAAACAAAATTATTTTGCTTTTGCCACTGAGTGGCAATTGTGATCATTTTCAAAAGCTAAGAGTTGCAAAGTTGAAATGTCAAATTCTAGAGTGGCATAAGAAAAATTGGCAAAAACAAACTTTCCCCTGAAGTAAACGTTACAGATGTGTTATAAAAATGTTAATCTTGTATTTGAAAAATGTTAAAACTGTGTATCAAAAAAATGTTGACCATCTATTACAAAAATATATAATTTATATTGAAAACAAATTAAACATGTATTAGAAAAGCGGTTTTTTAACACACTATGGACGCAATCGCTCATATAAATACGCATACACTCATCCATATGAGTACACACATGCAGCTTCGAGGGACTGAGCCGACATAGCATCTTAAGATTTAAGAAGTTACCGATGGAAACATCTCCTCCCACTGAATGCGCATCGTTGGAAATTACAAAATAAATTCAAAAATAATGCGAGCACCAGGACTTGAATCCTGATGGACTGAAGATACAACTGTCCCTCTAACTATCCAACCACAAGTTGGTTCACAAAAATGTTGTTGACATATACATAAAATGTAGAATAAAAACCAAAAGAACAAGAAAACCCGAAAATAAAAATAAAATAAATAGGCAAAAAAAAGAAACAAATTGCAAAAGACAATGAAAAACAGTGAAAACCAAAAAATGAGAACAAAAATAATGATACAAAATAAACCAGAGAAAAAGAATATGAAAAAACTAAAGAAACAAATGCAAAAAGAAGGGAAGAGAATATAGAAAACCGACTCAAGATTGGAGGTATTGGGATAGATCCCTCCCCTGTTCGCCTTTTTTCTCCTCCTTTTGTTTTAAAAGTGTGTTGATGGGCCAACCCAGTTTCTAGCGGGAGAGAGGAGGCTATCCTCTAGTTTAAAACGAGAAATAGCTCTCCCGATCACACCATCGAGCGACCTGGCACGTACCTTATTTGGCCAGGCCCAAACTAGCAACATTGTTGTTCTAAAACCTTCCCCAATCCTTTTTTTGTTACTGCTTCAGGGTTTTTGTTTTCATTTTCTGTCATTTCCTTTCCTTTCAATTTTTTATTTTTCTTTTATTTTACGATTTTCCGACTTTTTTTTACAAATTTCACAAACATTTCTAAACTAGGCATATTTTTTGAAATTGGTGAAAACTTTATAAATTCAAAACTTATTCATCATATTAAAACACAAAACATCATATTTTTTAAATGGTGTACATTTTTCAAAGTCACGATTTTTTTTGTAAATCTCTGAACCTTTCTTCAAATCAATGCGAATATTTTTGAATTCAAAATTTGTTCACAGAATTCGAAACATGTTTATCATATTTTTGAAAATGCGATCATTTTTTAGATGCAAGTATATTTTTTGTACTTCATGAATATTTCTGAAATAGTGTACATGTTTTGGAACTCGTGACCATTTTCTGAATTCATGAATAATTTTTAAATCAGCGAACATGAATACGTACATGTTCTGAATATTTTGAAAATTTGTAAAACAATTGAGAACTATTTAATGAAGTTAGAGTATTAATTTGAAATTTCTGATGACCAAGTTTTCGTTTTGAAATCGTGTTTTTTTAATGGACGACCATTTCTTGAATTGATGAACATTTTCTGAAATGACGAATATTTTGTGCAAGGTGACAAACTTTTTTTCAAAATCATAAGTATTTTTTCAAACCATAAGAATTTTATGATTTATGGGATAACTTTCCAAAGTTATTTTTTCTAAATTTAGAATTATTTTACATTCCGAATTATTAAAAAACGAAAAATAAGATAGATAAACTGAGTCGTCCAGCGCGTCACGCGTCAAAGTATTAAAAATAAGATAGATGTGTATGGTCGGGTCGCGTGAAGCATTTCCCCGAGCGTCATATCTGAGCTGACCTATTTAGTTGTTTCGATCGTCGCTTTAGTTTTTTCATTTGCCTTTGTTTCTGCTTTCGGTTTTCTTTGCCTGTTCTTTGTATTTTCCTTGGTTTCCTTCGGGGTTTTTCCCCAGTTTTCTTTCTTTCTTTCTTGGTTTATCACTTTTACTTTTTTCCTTTTCTCATCGGATTTCTTTGTTTTTATATTTTTTCTTTCTTTTCTTCCTTTTCCGTTTCTTTGTAGATTTTCATTGCTGTTCCTTTTTCTTTGTAACAAACTTCTATTTTTCTTTAGCACTATTTATACGTATGTGGTGCAGATGTGAAACAATTTTTGATACAATTTGAACATTTTTTAAATACACAATCTGCATTTGAATTTTAAAACATATTCCGAACATTTCTTCGAATACATGGTTAAGATTTTTTTTCGAATACACGTTGCATAATTTTTAAATTAACATATTTTCTATACCTAAACGAACACATTTTACATTGTATAAATAGTTTTTTTAAATGTCACAAACATTTTTTTGAAACATGAGAACATTTCTGTAAAATGACACATACATTATTTATTGGTACTGCCTTCGATCCATATTACTTGCCTTAGATTTGTCTAGATACAGATATATTCAGACCATTTTAGTGTTATATACTTCCTTAGCTAGACAAATAATATGGATCGGAGGGAGAAAGAAAAACGCTGTATTAACATTTTTTTACACTGTATTAACATTTTTACTTAATTGATGGGATTCAGTTTTTCAATTAAATCTAAAACTTAAATATATTCATTTAAATAAAAACAAAAACAAAAGTAAAGTAGGTAAATTAGTGTGACACCAGCGGGGCGGGGCGAACCCATGTCAGGCTTTTGCGAGCGGGCGAGGGTGAAGCGCTGCTGCTGGGCTTGGCCAGCCCACTATGGCTCCACTTGACGCGAGGCTGCCTTACGTGTCGCTATAAGACATGGACATGCCCTATCCATCTCGAGTTCTAAAATATGCGTAACCTGAGGCTGAACTAGGACAGAAATGTCCGAGAAGGACGGGCTCAGGCAAACCGAGAGTAGATGGGTTCATGAGATCTCGGAATGATGTTAATCACTGTTCAAGATATCAGCCGATATTCCGATAAATCGTTTAACAATGTCTGACCGATAAGATAAATCAGCCTATATGTCGACAAACAGGCCGATTTACTATTTATCTTAGGTCGATCGATAAGTTCCTGATAAGCAATATCCTCATATTGATGTTAATTATACCTGGCCATACCTAGGGCCGGGTCGGGCCAAAAAAAGCCTGGCGCTAAAAACCCAGGCCTGAGCCCGGCCCGGCGGTAATTTCTGCGCCCGAGACCAAAGAAGCCCGACCCGGCCCGACCTGACGTAGGCGTAAAATCGGGTTCCCGCAGGCTCAAGCCCGGCCCGGCCTGACCATCGGGCTCCAAATCTAGGCCCAAGCCCAGCCCGTGTGCAAGGTCGGGTCGCGCCGGGCCGCCCATGACTAGATCTAGTGTTAATACATCGGGCTTTCTAGGTAACACCATTGTTTTTCGACTTGCATTTAGGTGGTTGTTGTGTGACAAGCATTACGTAGTCACCTTGTTCTAAGGCGTAGTTTTTTTTTGTGAGAATCAGTTCTAGGCCATGTGCCGCTTATTGCGAAGCGCATGGATGCCTTTCTTATAGGGCACCGGTGGTGGGCCGACCCACTAGGACGTGGCTCGTCTTGTTGATGTGACCCTAATTTCTTCTGTTTCTCGTTTTACATTTATTTACAATTTAACATAAGTGCATATAATTCAAAAACATAATGTTAGTTAGTAAATTACAAATTTTCAAAATTTAAAAAATGTTCACATAGTATAATTTTTTTAGCACGGTTTAAAAAATGTTGATAACTTAAAAACAATGATTATGACAAAGAAAAATGTTCTCGCGTTTCAAACAAATGTATGTGATTTTTAGAGAATGTGTATACATTGTAAAATAAAATGTTTGCTAATATAAACAGTGTTTTTTTCCATTAAAAAATATGTGTCACATTTGATGGAAATATTCCTGCAATTAAAAAAATGTTTGTGTCATTTTTTTATATACAAATGTAAAATAAATGCTCGCATAGGTTAAACAAAATGTTTATTTCCATCACAATAATGTAACATGGCACTAAATGTCCATGAATTTTTGCAATGTTTATAAAATGTAGAAAATAGTTTAATTTTTTTCATTAGCATTTAAGAACGTGTATTTGAAAACAAATAGTTAACATGGATTCCTTAAAGTGTTCAATATATCTATTTTCAATAACTATACATTATGTATTTGGAAAATATCTAGCATGTACAAAAAAAATGTTTAATGTCTGTTAAAAAATGTATATCCTATAGTGAGAAAAAAGTAAATATGAGTTGTAAAAAGGAAAACTGATAACAATCGACAAAGAAAGAAAAGATAATTAAAAAGATCAAAGAAAGCGAGGAAAAACAAGAATGAAAAAAGAAAACCAAAGTATAACAAAGAAAGAAAAATCTAAAAAATTGATAACAAAGCAAACAACAACAACAACAACAAAGCCTTTAGTCCCAAACAAGTTGGGGTAGGTTAGAGGTGAAACCCATAAGATCTCGCGACCAACTCATGGTTCTGGCACATGGATAACAAGCTTCCACGCACCCCTGACCATAGCTAGTTCTTTGGTGATGCTCAATCATTCAGATCTCTCTTTACGGACTCTTCCCATGTCAAGTTCAGTCTACCCCGTCCTCTTTTGATATTTTTAACATGCTTTAGCCGTCCGCTATGCACTGTGGCTTCTGGGGGCCTGCGCAGTATATGTCCAAACCATCTCAAACGATGTTGGACAAGCTTCTGTTCAATTGGCGCTACCCCAACTCTATATCGTATATCCTCATTCCGATTTGGTCCTTCCTTGTGTGGCCACCCATCCATCTCAACATGCGCATCTCCGTCACACCTAACTGTTGCACATGTCGCCTTTTAGTTGGCCAATACTTAGCGCCATACAACATTGCGGGTCGAACCACCGTCATATAGAACTTGCCTTTTTTGCTTTTGTGGCACCCTCTTGTCACAGAGAATGCCAGAAGCTTGGCGCCACTTCATCCATCCGGATTTAATTCAATGGTTCACATCTTCATCGATATCCTTATCCTTCTGCAACGTTGACTCCAAATATCAAAAGGTGTCCTTTTGCGACACCAACTGCCCATCAAGGCTAACATCCTCCTCCTCCTTGTGCCTAGTAGTACTGAAAGCACACCTCATGTACTCAGTTTTAGTCCTACTAAGTCTAAAACCTTTCGATTCCAAGGCTTGCCTCCATAACTCCAACTTTTTATTGACCCCCGTCCGACTCTCATCGACTAGCACCACATCGTCCGCAAAGAGCATACACCATAGGATATCTCCTTGTATATCCCTTGTGACCTCATCCATCACCAAGGCAAAAATATAAGGCCTCAAAGCTGACCCTTGATGCAGTCCTATCTTAATCGGGAAGTCATCAGTGTCGCCATCACTTGTTCGAACACTTGTCACAACATTATCGTACATGTCCTTGATGAGGGTAATGTAATTTGCTGGGACTTCGTGTTTCTCTAAGGCCACCACATAACATTCCGCGGTATCTTATTATAGGCTTTTTCCAAGTCAATGAACACCATATGCAGGTCCTTCTTTTGCTCCCTATATCTCTTCATAAGTTGTCGTACCAAGAAGATGGCTTCCATGGTCGATCTCCCAGGCATGAAGCCAAACTGATTTTTGGTCACGCTTGTCATTCTTCTTAAGCGATGCTCAATGACTCTCTCCCATAGCTTCATTGTATGGCTCATCACTTTAATTCCACGATAATTAGTACAACTCTGAACACCCCATTTTTTCTTGAAGATTGAATATACTCTATCTTCATTCTTCTGGCATCTTGTTTGCCCGAAAAATGAGGTTGAAAATTTGGTTAGACATACTAAGGCAGACATTCAAATAAACACAAATGAAAAAATAGAAATGAAAACATAAAAGAAAAAAGAAAAATCAGAGGAGAGAACGATCTATGTGCGATACGAAAGGTAGCAAACCAAGCACGTTAACGAGCTTGCCTGCTACTCATCGCTCGTAGGCGATTTTATTAAGAATTAGTAGTCATGACACTTTTTTGCACGCTGGCTGAATTTGACCGGTTGATTGCCGAAATCAGTAACTAAAGGTTGCCCCTTGCAAATTTCACTCCCATCCCCTCAGGCGCTGACAAGTGGTGCATTATATGTGCATAGCTTGCCACAACCAGAGAGTTTCCTTTATTCTTAGATTTGTTTATTCAAAATGCTTTATCTCTTGAACCGTGCGTTCATTTCTTTCATGAAAAAAATAGAAACTGAAGAAGCCCCAAAAACAGTACACAAGAAATTGATAAAAAAGGCAACAGAAAACCAGTGACATAAAAACAATGGAAGAAAGAAACCGAAGTCGAAAGCACGATTGTGACTTTTCACCATTTTCCTCTTTTTCGAGAGGCACAACCATGCTTCTCGCGGAAGAAAATATGCGCTTCCACAAAAAGCAAATCTACTTTCTCTAACGAGACTTCTTTCTCTTTTGAGTTTTTCTGGCGGACCTGCCGCGCAAGATCTTTGGTCTTTCCCTAGAACCAATGAAAAAAGTAGATCGCTTCTTATGTAATCGCCCAGAATGATTCTTCTCTATCTATAGTTCATGGCCTATTAGAAGTGGAAGGTGCTCTGGTGCAATCCTTACCGACAGAAAAAGTTTGCAGTTAGGTTGATAATAGTCGAGTGACATTACTTCATCGGTCTGAACTAAGGAATCTGTTATAAATGTCATTTGTGCTTTTCACGAAAGCAACTCTATGCCTTCACAAGAACCAAATATGTGTTTCTAGCGGAAGTACATATTGTTCCCCTTTTCAAGAAGCGCAACTCCTCATGGAAGCACATATTTTTCTCTTTTTGAGAAGTACAACCGTGAAAGCAAATCTGTACCTCCACGAGAAGCAAGTCGGTGCTAGTGGATCCATGACCGCATCAACACCATAATCATCTTGAAGGCCATCCCATCTCCACTATGTTTTAATACCAAATCCCAATGGATCCCTGTGTGTTCTACTCGGATTTATCATCCATGCTCGTCACCGCTATTCGTATGATGCTTGCTATTTCCATGTGTGGGTAGTTCCCTAATTATCCGGGATATGAATGAACCTCGGTATGTACATGTGCTAAACGTTTATAAGGATATGAGATTATCTGTTAGATGTATGATTTAATAGCCTTCATGAATATTGTGATGGGCCCACTCAACATTTCTCTCTTGTATGGCCACAAAGCATATTACTATCATGTAAAGGTTAGAATGCAAACATAATTTGAGGTGCAAAACAGTCCTATTTACCTCGCCTTTGCAATTGATAGGGGATTAACAAAGAACCCTTGGAGTGGTTGTGTCCACGGGAAACCCTTAATTGACGTTGTGAGAACCAAAGTGGGGAAACTACGTAGTGGGATGTGTGATACAAAGTCTATCTAGAGTAGAACATACTATGTACCCAGATCCTTCCAGTTACAAACATCAAGAGTGGCTTAATTATCTAACCTAGATCTATGAAATAGCATACGTTACATTAAACACATATCACTAGAATTTCCAGACTCCTTGAGAATGCTTTAATCATCTAGTTGATTTCATCACTTTATTCACCTCGTTGATCTTTTATTACTTTCATGTTATTTGTTTTCCCCACTCTACTCAAAATTATTATAACCTTCCGCCTTCATTTTGCTTTGCGTCTACAACTAAATTGCATACACATTTCCGTAAGTCTATATTAGGACGAAGTCTAATTCATGTGCTTCATATGGATCGATACTCTTACTTAATTTTTAGAACTAAACAATGTGAACTTGTCGAACCATGAGATACTCATGGGTGTTTTTTAATTACTCTAGCATCACAATTTCTTTTACATACGTGTCACTACCATAATATATGTTTTCATTGCAAAAAGAAAAGCTCTTCCAAAGTGTTCCTGACAAGCAAGCGTTAGGTAGAAAAATAGAATAAATGCTAGTTGATTTTTTTCCTAGAATAATAAAAAATTTGTGTTGACTATATTAGATTAGTTGAGCTTGCATAACAATCATGCCACCACTGTAGCTATGCCAAATTTTCACGTGAAGTAAGTGGAGGGCTATCTAGGCATACTGATTGTAAGTGAATAAAAACCGTTACTTCGGAAACAACTAGTTCCATAAAGTTATTTTTCTTGCTCAAGGGCAATCACGGTTTAAGCTTGGTGAGGTTGATGAGTGATATTTTTGCACTCATTCCACCATTGTTTAAACTGGATAGTTCCAAAATTTTCAAGATAACCGCTTTCATATTGGCACCAATGACCAATGAATGCAATAAATTTTAAAATTCTTTGTTTAATGTGTTTCAAATGGAAATGGACAAAAAATATGAAAGGAAATCATCATATATATGGAAACACCTAGTGTTGGAACCATGCCAAAGTCAAATGGTGGCACCACAAGGGCAATAGAGCAAAAGGCAACGCTTGGTACGACCGCACACGCTCGCACCAACCGCCAAGAGAACCATGACATTCAACAGATCATACTTAGGGGGATGCATAATTCGGGGAGGAGGGACGACGAAAGCGATAACCGAGAATCATAAGCCATTCACAGACCCTTATGCCGCCATTTCCCTTCTCACCTCCATAGCCATCACCCCCATCACCACCGTATTCATCCTCCCCGAGATAGCCATACTTGTAATCGATGCACCACAATCGGCAACATTGCAGACTATTTATCAATCAATCATTCATCTTTATGTCGTCTTCAATAATTTCTTCTTGTAATCTGATCGCGATGTGTGAGTAATCCCGTAAGGCAACGGGTTGACGCAAGGCATTGCAACCCTATGTATTTGTGCATGGGGTCATTGGAGACTTTTCTTAATTGACGTTATATGTATGTGTGATTCACAACAGAGTTGTCTTTTATCTTCTTCTCGTTCCAAGGCCTCCGTAGGTACCCGGGATCCTGTAGATCGATCAAGAAGGAGGTAAGAAACAAGGATGCGTGGAATGCTATTAGGAAAATGAGTGACACAAGCGATTAATATAGTAGCAAAAAGCAATTCCTTGGGGATAAATGAGATGTAGTCATTAAACACTCAATGCTCTTGTTAGGAGAAATCCTTAATAAAAGAGGTACCACATCCCCCACTACAGTTGTGAGCACATTGTAAGGAGTGCCTACAAGAACCACGTTGTAGATCAAGACGAGATCCCACACACAAGCACAAAATTTGAAGTGTAAGTCTTAATATCCATGCCTGTTTTCATAGCATTGTTTACACCTAAAATGTTGTTTAAAAGGTATGGAAAACTTGAACATTTTGCGAGAACAATAACTTGCTTGAATCTTTATCATAGAGCAGATCTTTGTCAACAACCTTGGGGAAAAGGTAAGGGACTTGCTACAATCTGAAACTGGATCATAAAGGGTCATCAAATGCCTTACCGCTATTGCAATTTTCATCGTTTTTTCATTCTTATAATCTTGTGCACTTTGATTTCTT
Organism: Hordeum marinum; assembly: GCA_022496015.1. Taxonomy (NCBI): domain Eukaryota; kingdom Viridiplantae; phylum Streptophyta; class Magnoliopsida; order Poales; family Poaceae; genus Hordeum; species Hordeum marinum. The sequence continues at coordinate 120,161,024 of CM039678.1, forward strand.
GCCAACAACACTATTGCAATATTCCACTTTCGCATTACTTTGCTTGGGACGACAACTAACTTGTAGGCATATTGCAATAAAGCGGACCATTTACTTAGCTCTCTCTGGGAATCGATACTCTTATTTTGAAAATATTACGACCAGACTCTATGCACTTGTAACAGATCAGTATGCTGCTATAATCTAACTTGGGAACCATCCCTGACAAAGAAGCAGATTTATTAGGTTTCACCATGCCATCCCGAAAATGGGTTCCCCTGATTTCCAGTGGAGTTGATAAAATGACTTTGAATTTCACATACTTATAACAAATGATTTCCTACCACACGCCCTTCTCGAGTAAGGAGTTTGCATGCCAATTTACATAGAAGGGAAATATTTTTTTATATCTCATGATCGTGAATACTCAAGCCACCCTGAATTTTAGGGCGTCACTACACTTATCAAGCCGACATTTCATTGTTTCACTGTCAAAATGCCACTCTGCTAGAAAAACAAGGATTTAAAGTAGTCCAGCCATCACAGGACCCCTTTGTCTAAGCGGAAGAATGACACGTGTACAAAACCGTGTTGTTGAGGACGACATTAATTCAACCAAGCATCCCCATATGACAGAAGTTTACTCCTTTAGCTAGTAAGGCATTTCTCAAGTCAATCTTCCACGTATTTCCATATATTGGGGAATGGATTTGAATATCAATGTACCTAATTGGGTACTGCCTGAGGCAACAACCAACGGTCTCCGCAACATCTCCGAAGTAGAAAAAATCACTCTAAAGATAATTAATTTTAAGATTGATTTTTTCTTTCAAAGCGCATAAAAGCAACTTGAGGTTAGTCATGGTTCATAAGAGAATGGTGCTATCGACATAAGATAGAATGGATAGATCATCTTCTATTAATGAGAATTTTCCCCACTAATTTGTCCAACCATTTTAGTGCACACAACTAGTATATCGAGCATGCCCACACTACAATGTTGAACATGATAGGGGATAGCGGGACACCATGACAAAGTACTTTCCGGAAGTAGTTGCCCATGCCATCATTTATTTTGATGGTGTGACACTATTCTAGAGACACATTCCTGATAAGTATACACCGTTTTGGTGAGAATCCCTACATGCGAAGAGTTTATAGAAGAAACGAGTCACTTGCCTTTATCGCAAGCGTTCTTAAAGTCGATTTTAAGATGATTTCGCTCGTCTTTTTCTGATGAAGCTCATTTATAGTTTCTTATAGGACACTAATTCTATCGAGTATATTTCGTCCTTGCATGCACGGTGCTTGAGTGCGACGGACCACATGTCATTCAACCGATTAGTCGCCAACTTCGTATAAAAATCTTAAACCCGATAATCATGAGAAAAATTGCCCGATATTTTTGGATCCGACTTGCATCCGTCGTTTTAGGTAGTAGAATATTTTTTTCGAAGTTTAAATAACGATATTGTTGGATTGATAAAAATAATTACTCACCAATTATTACAATACATAACATTTATTATATAGAGATATTGTTACATTGCATTATATTTCTTCGTCACTATTCTCTTTCGAATCGTTCTCTTGTCTACCGGGAGTTGAGGGTGGTTTGGCTCAGCCGCAGCTTGCGCTCGTCGGATAGCTTCTCGGCGAAGTGAGCCAGCGCCTCTTCGTTGGTGCCCTCACCGTCGACGGGCTCGTAAATTCCCGTGTCGATGTTCACCCGAGCCACTTTCTTCTTTAGCAACATGTTGCCGATCCCGATGAGCGCCTCCATGTTCGCCTTGGTGGAGATATCCACCGAAGACGTGTGACCCGTGAGTGAGTCGTCCTGGATGCGTAGGTAGTTCTTCTCAATGTGGAGAGCCTGGAATAATATAGCAGCATGGATGTCGACCATGTCGGCGCTTGCATGGGAGAAAATGTCGATAAGTGGGGTGAAGCCACCGTCATAGAGCCAGCGGAGGACGCCCCACTTGGCGCAGTCTGGCGCGGTGTACTTCTCCGCCTGCTTGGCCGTCCCTGTGCCGAGGGAGATGATGAGGTACCTGTGGTACTCGGCGGGCTTGCCGTGCGTGAAGTCGGGGTTCCGGCGCAACACTTCCTTGGTGATCATGGACATGGCGGCCATGGTGGGGTTGTTAGCGGCCACGCCACCGTCAATGAGGTGGTACTCACGGTCCGGCAGCTTGCCCGCGGGGTCGTGTGTCGCGAAGTAGTGCGCCGGGAAGTAGGTGGGCGCCGCCGACGTGCTGATGCAGATGTCGGAGAGGTGCGCGTTCTTGAGCGGGTCCACCTTGGCCTCGTACGTGTTGAAGATGACCGGCTGCAGGTACTTGATGTCGAACGTGGGGACGATGATGTTGGTGACGGTGTCGGCCACGGTCACGTCGTTGGTGAGGCTCTTGATCTTGTCGTGCAGGAACTTACCGTCGTACTTGGGACCCTTCACCGCGCCGAACAGGTTCGCCAACGGGGTCAGGAACCCCAACCTATACGTACGTGAAGCAACGCCGGCGTCAACATCGCCGCCGACGGAAGGAGAAGAGAAGGGACGCCGTGCGTGCGTGCGTGCGTACGTACCTCCTCTGCGGGAAGATCTTGGGCCCGTTCTCGAGGTAGAACGTGTTGATGTCTTTGGCCTCGAAGAGCGGCCGCTTGTTCTCGCCCGGCGCCGCCAGCATCGACGTGACCAGCGCGCCCGTGCTCGTCCCGGCGATCACGTCGAAGTAGTCCGCGATGCGCGCGTCCGGCCCGTCCAGCTCCTGTCAAAACCAGTACATGTTAAAACAGCTTATATCTAGGATGACGAAGATGCAGCTATAGACAATCGAGCTGCGGACGAACGAACCTGGAGCTTGGACTCGAGACAGGCGAGGATGGTGGAGGGGATGAGGCCGCGGATGCCGCCCCCGTCGATGCTCAGCACCGTGATGAGCCGCCCCTGCGACGGCGGCGGGCACGTCGTCGTCGGGTCCGCCTGGCTGCCCATGTTCAGCTTCGCACGGGGTGTGCCCTGCACTGCTCTAGCTCTAGCTAGTGCTAGCAGTGGGAGGGCCTTCAATTTGAGACGAGACCAGGCCAGCTCGCTCCCGTCAAGATTTCCCGGGCGCGCTCGTAGCTCTTGTGTTCTTGTGCTTTCCGATGTGGAGCCTCTACCCGGGCTACCGAACTATTTAACTCCAAATTTGGCGTCAGTGGCTAAGATGGAATCATTTTACTTCACACTTAGTATTTTATGGTGCGCGTGTGTCACGTTTGATGGATACCGACGGCCAACTCCTGGAATCCCTACTCGCCGTACCGATCGATCGACAGCACGATTTGTTGGCGCAACGAAGATCAGCGACGATGCCTGGCTGTATCAGGTTTTCTTCATAAGTTACACGTTCCATCCCAATAACAAGACAAAGAAAGTGGAATCGAAAGAAAATAATAATAATAAAAGTACACCCACATAAGCTAATGGCATTCAGCGAACGTTGGATAGGGGATGACATTTATGAACGTTTTTCACGGTGTTTTATGAATTTGTTCATGTAGTGGAATCATATGATGTTATTTTCTCTCTATCTTTGTTGTGCTGAATTGAATATTGCTCTTTGAGGTTTCACTATTATCGGGTTGAATATTATGGATTTGAGAACATTTGATGTATGTAGTGAATACCCATGGCGACAATGGGGTATTCTATTGAGTCACTGGATATATGTTTTGGTAATCAACTAGCGGATTCCCGCGGTGACATTGGGTCAATCTAGGAAGGTTCATACACTATTTTCTCCGATAGAAACTTTGAGGTAATCTTTGAATTTCTTTATGTTAGATTGAATATTATGAATCTACAATTATTTCATGCATATCAAATAATTAACTCACGGATACTTATGATGACATTCGAGTATTTAAGTGACATTAGAGTTAATTGATGCGAATCATATGGTGTTATTGTAGTACGATCTTTATGGGTGTTTGTAACACTTATAGTCATGGCGCATTGGATTGATCAAAAATATAACTTTGAGGTGGTTTGCTACCTACAATAATTTCATTGTATGTTCTCCGTTCTTGATAAGAACTTTGAAATGATTCTTTGTCGCACATTGAGGAATTATTATAATTCAGTTATGTTAGCATTGCTGAGAGATTGCACTGGTAAAAGTATGAACCCTATGCCTTATTTTTAAGCATTGATATACCGTTTGTGCTCAGTTTTTGTTACTTGTTACATTACTATTTTTATTTATTCAGATTATAAAAACCTATTTCTACTATCCATACTTTACTTGTATCATCATCTCTTTATCGAATTAGTGCACCTATATAATTTATCATTGCATTTGTTGTGTTGGAAAGATAAAAGATTGCTTGCATTTGATTGTAGGGTTGTTTGAGAGAGAGCCAATCGTCATCCTACAATCCCATGAATTGATAAATCTTAGGTCATTCACTTAAAAGAAATTTAATGTTGTACTACAAAACTTTGCGCTTGAAGGCTCAACAGAGTCTACACGAATAAAAATTGTGTAGTGGACATCTTACTTGCACATGTTCAAGCCTTAGAAAATGTGGCGCTTCAATGTACTATTCCCTCTGGATGAAAATGTAAGTCGGGTATAGATTTCTAGGTCTTTAATTTGACGTAATGAACATGTGTAATATGCCAATAAAAATGTGAGTTAGTAATTTCATTCGACGGAGAATCTAAGGATATACTTTTTGTGGCATATATCATATATTTTTTAATTTGAATTGACAACAAAAATCATGCCCAAAAGGAAAGTATACTAATATGAGGAACTTCGAGGCAGGTGTGTTCATCTTAACTTGGACCACAATAGCCAGCGAACATTGAGCATGGCATTTGCGAACACTTTTTTATTGCAAGTGCTTCAAGCACACACGACAATTGCTTCAAATCACATGGCAAATTATGCAAACAAGGTAGTACCGAAGTGTAAAACTCGGTAGTACCGAAGTGACATAAAGTGGCAACTTTTGAATCTCGGATGGACCGATATATAACTCTTGGTTGCACCGACAAGGTGACCAACGATCAGAATTACCAAACTCGGTGACGCCGATTCACCATTCTCGGTCGGACCGAAAATGAGAATTTGCATAACAGAAAGTTGGCAACCCAACTCGATGACACCGAGTGCAGTGTCGGCTGCACCGAAGTGTTAGGGTATGGCTGAGTCTGTCTAGGGTTTGGAACTCGGTGGCACCGGGATAGTAAAGTTGGTTGCACCAATTTGGTATATTTGGCTTAGGACAAACTTTGGTGGGAGAGAACGTGGATGTCTTGGTGACTGTCACTTGTGCACGTTTGAGCATATTGTTCACCATCAAAAGTTTAACCCCTTTTAATAGTATTAGCTTTCCTATAGACTCAAAGTGATTTCTCACAAATATGAAATGTAGAGTCCTCTTGCTTGAAGCTTGACCAACCTATTTCCTTGCATCTTGGGGTAATTCCACAATCCTTGTGCCATTCCCATCATTGAACTTTTCCTGAAATGTACTTGGTGAAGACATTAGTTCAATGACTTATATGTTGTTATTAATTACCAAAACCACCAAGGGAGCAAATGTGCTTTCAATCTCCCCCTTTTTGGTAATTGATGACAACATATAGGTCAAAGCTTCGACAAAGATATAATCAATGAATATAGTCGCCGCTTTGAGAAGTATGTAATAAGTAAGAGCTCCCCCTAAATTTGTGCATTATTTTAAATTTGCGTTTGAATGCAAATGCACAATCGATTAGATACATGGGTCACTTCTCACATGTCACTTACCACCTGGTCGTGTGCGATAATAATTGGAGTGAATAACATAGCACAACACAATCAACCAAAAGATGAAAGATCATCACATAAGCATTTAAGATGATAGGAAATAGTAGCATCACACATCAAAGCGTATGATCAAACATCATCGAACGTGTATCACAAGCAAGACAAAAGAGTATCACAGCAACCAAAAACAATTGTTTTTGAAAAACATAAAACACCAAATGCCTCTCTCTCTAGAAGCCTAATGATCTATATACACTTCTCCCCCTTTGGCAACAAGTTACCAAAAATTTCAAAGATATCTATCTAAGCGTTCTTGGGCTGATCTCCTCCGGTTGTCGATGAAGGAGTCGAGAGCACGACGTCGGAGAAGATCTTAGCAGATGTCGTCGAAGGATCTGGAGTGGACACTGGTGGAACAGGAGCTGATGGAGCAGGAGCTATGCTGACAGTAGCTAGAGCTGATGAAGAGGGCCTCGATTCCGGAGCAGGCACTGTGGCTGATCTCATTTGAGTGGTGAACTGGGTGCATGGCCCGAGAGGTGATTCTTCCTCATCAACATCATCAGCATCAGAAGAAGAAGAGGTAGTGGAGACCCGGGGAATGCGCACGGAGTCAACTTCCTTTTGGAGCTCAATCACTGTCTTGGACAACTTGTCCACCTTATCTCCAAGCACTTTGATCCTTGACTCGAAGATCCTCACAAGGCTGTTCTGGTTATCCAGAATCCCTTTGATATCCTTTTGCATGCCTTGGACAACTGTGATCAGAAGATCCATTTGCTCGTTCCTGGATCTGGGGACTTGAGCACTAGCGGCTCGAACAACTTCTGCCTCTGCTTGTGCTGTAGCAGACGTGGGATGATCTGGGTTCATCACCACAACGTTATCCTCGAACTCTGGCTGTAGGGGCAGGTGTGGGCGATTAAGAACAAAAATGTGCTTCTACAACTGTGAGTTGATGAGCAACTGGATGTAGGGTGCATAGCAGCATGAGTGCTTTTGGTCAGCAGCAACCCTCTTTATTGTCTCAACAATCAGATCCATGACTCTGATCCTGATGTTCCTGTCAAGGTGGATCAACATATTAATAGAGTAACCTTGGATCATCTTGTCATCTCCAGACTTGGGCATCAAGGTATGCCTGAGTATAGTGTTCATAGCCCGGAGGCCAGCTTGCAGATAGTAGATGGATCCTAGCTTGTGTGATTGCACCTTGTCAGCGGGGATAGGAGTATACATGTATTTCATGGCATTGTGACTAGCCTTGAGTTCAGAGTATACATCCAAATCTCCTTCCTGAGCTTCAGGAACTTCTAGTAGAGCATCCCATTCCTCAACAGTGGATTTGTACCTAGCACCTTCAGTCATCCATACAATTCTACCATCTTCGTAGAAATGAGTGGTGGAGTAGAATTGCATGATCATCTCGTCGTTCCACGTTGTAAGTTTTCTGCCAATGAACTTATCCAGACCAATGCAATGAAAGTTATCTTGGACACTTGGGAAGTAGTCCACATTGTCCTTAATAAACTTCCAATTGACATATCTCATGTTGCTAACAGCAGGGCTCTTGTCAAGCAGAACGGTCTCATAGAAATCCTGTTGCTCTCCGGTATAGAACAGTCAATAGCGGTCTTCCTCCTCCGAGCATATGGGTCTATGGCTCTCCAGGCTCTCAAGCCTGAGTCTTTCCGCTTCTTCATGTCCTCAACTACCAAATGGATGGCATCATGCACTGGAAGATGTGGTCTGAGCTTCATCAATGTGGTTAGGTCATCATCATCTTCAGTTCTAGAGGCAATCCCCCTGTTCTTCTCTAAAGCAGGAATGTCTCTGGTGGTCCTCTTGGTCTTTTGCACTTCAGTCTTCTTAGATGCAGGCTTGGTGCTCTTGGAGGTGCCAGTCTTTGGCATAGAATCAGCCATGAGCTTCTTGGCTTTCTTCTTGGGAGGCACAATCTCAGCATGCTCTTCCTCCTCCTCCTCCTCAGCAGCAGCACCAGCAGCCTCCACTGGATCCTCAAACATAGAGGTAGGCCTGCCCATAACACGAACAATCCTCTTCCTGGACTTCTTCTCCCCTGCCTTTTAGGCATAGCTTTCTTGGGGACCTCAACTGACATAGTGGCTCTTGCACTCTCATGTGCCTTGATAGTATCAGTAGGAGCATAGACTTTGTTGACAACTCTACGCGATGAAGTAGCTTCAGCTGCTGACTTCTTGGCAGCCTTTTCTTGCTTCTTAGCAAGAATCTCCTCAGGAATGAAATCTGGGTCTTCTTCATCTGAGTTGAGCTTCTTCACTAGTAGAAAACAGGGCATTGGTTCGGGCCTCCTAATCCCATTAATCCCGGTTCGCTCACGAACCAGGACCAAAGGTGGCAACCGTCCCGGTACGTGATCCCAGGGGGCCGGCCGGGCCACGTGGGCCATTGGTCCTGGTTCGTCTGGCCCCTTTGGTCCCAGTTCCAGGCACGAACCGGGACCAATGCGCCTCACTCCTGGCCCACGACCATTGGTCCCGGTTCGTAGCTAGAACCGGGACCAAAGGGAGACCTATTATCCCAGTTCCAGCCACGAACCGGGATCAATGATCTGCCTATATAAACCCTCGGCCGCTGCTGGTAGAGCTGTGGAGTGCTCTGTTTTTCTAGGATAACAGTGTTAGAGCGTTGTGGTGCTCTATCTCACCTCCTATGCACATGAGGTGTTCGATGAAATGCCCGAGCCACACTTAAGCTTTCTCCTCTCGAAGCTCCTTGTCCAAACTCCATTTTCGTCAAGATTTGTCTAGGTTTGGCGGTCCGTCCCGTCCCGTCCCCGTCCTGAAACCGTCGTCGATCGCCCGCGCATGGTGAGCCTCTTGATCTTATCTTCTTTCTAAAAGAAAACATACTTACTTGTATGATTTTCTTACTTTAATTATTGTTTGTTATTATATAGTGCCATGGTTTGGTTTTAATGTGATGATGAACTTCTATTAATTTGGTCACTTCTGTATTCCTGATGTTCTATAATGTTTTTTGACACACTTAATTATATGTAATGCACGCAGATGAACCAACAATGGATGTACGGTAACAGACGCATCGACGAGTACATTAAGGGGGTGCATCATTTTCTCGAAGTGGCCGAGGCAAACAAGCAGAATGGTTTTATGTGTTGTCCATGCCCTACATGTGGGAATTTGAAGTCTTACTTTGACCAGCAAATCCTTCACAGCCACCAGTTTGTGAAGGGTTTCATGCCACACTATAATGTTTGGACCAAGCACGGAGAAATAGGGGTTATGATGGAAGATGGCGAAGAAGAAGAGGATGATGAAAACTATGTGCCCCCTGAATATGGTGATGTTGCAACCGGGGAAGCTAAAGATCAAGAGGAACCAGACGATCTGCCCGATGATGATCTTCGCCGGGTCATTGTTGATGCAAAGAGACAGTGCGAAAGTGAAAAGGAGAAGCTTAAGTTCGATCGCATGTTATAGGATCACAAAAAAGGGTTGTACCCCAATTGCGAAGATGACAACACAAAGCTCGGTACCATACTGGAATTACTGTAGTGGAAGGCAGAGAATGGTGTACCTGACAAAGGATTTGAGAAGCTACTGAAAATATTGAAGAAGAATCTTCCAAAGGATAACGAATTGCCCGACAATACGTACGCAACAAAGAAGGTTGTATGCCCTCTAGGATTGGAGGTACAGAAGATACATGCATGCCCTAATGACTGCATCTTGTACTGCGGTGAGTACGAGGAACTGAACGCATGCCCGGTATGCGGTGCATTGCGCTATAAGATCAGACGCGATGACCCTGGTGATGTTGAGGGCGAGCGCCCTAGGAAGAGGGTTGCTGCCAAGGTGATGTGGTATGCTCCTATAATACCACGGTTGAAACGTCTGTTTAGAAACAAAGAGCATGCCAAGAATATGCGATGGCACAGAGAGGACCGTAAGAAAGACGCGAAGTTAAGAGCACCCGCTGACGGGTCGCGGTGGAGAAAAATCGAGAGAAAGTACTGGAAGGAGTTTGCAGGTGACGCAAGGAACGTATGGTTTGGTTTAAGCGCGGATGGCATTAATCCTTTTGGGGAACAGAGCAGCAATCACAGCACCTGGCCCGTGACTCTATGTATCTATAACCTTCCTCCTTGGCTGTGCATGAAGCGGAAGTTCATTATGATGCCAGTTCTCATCCAAGGCCCTAAGCAACCTGGCAACGACATTGATGTGTACCTAAGGCTATTAGTTGAAGAACTTTTACAGCTGTGGAATGGAAATGGTGTACGCGTGTGGGATGAGCACAATCAGGAGGATTTTGACCTGCATGCGTTGTTGTTTGTAACCATCAATGATTGGCCTGCTCTCAGTAACCTTTCAGGATAGACAAACAAGGGATACCACGCATGCACGCACTGTTTAGATGACACCAAAAGTATATACCTGTACAATTGCAGGAAGAATGTGTACTTGGGGCATCGTCGATTTCTTCTGACCAACCATCAATGTCGAAAGAAAGGCAAGCATTTCAAAGGCGAGGCAGATCATCGGAAGAAGCCTGCCATCCGTACCGGTGATCACATACTTGCTATGGTCAATGATTTACACGTAATCTTTGGAAAGGGTCCCGGTGGACTATCTGTTCCGAATGACGCTGAGGGACGCGCACCCATGTGGAAGAAGAAATCTATATTTTGGGACCTACCCTACTGGAAAGACCTAAAGGTCCGCTCTGCAATCAACGTGATGCACGTGACGAAGAATCTTTGCGTGAACCTGCTAGGCTTCTTGGGCGTGTATGGGAAGACAAAAGATACACCAGAGGCACGGGAGGACCAACAACGTGTTCACGAAAAAGACGGCATGCCTCCAAAGCAGTATGAAGGTCCTGTCAGCTACACTCTTACCAAAGAAGAGAAGGAAGTCTTCTTTGAATGCCTGCTCAGTATGAAGGTCCCGTCTGGCTTCTCGTCGAATATAAAGGGAATAATAAATATGGCAGAGAAAAAGTTCCAGAACCTAAAGTGTCATGACTGCCACGTGATTATGACGCAACTGCTTCCGGTTGCATTGAGGGGGCTTCTACCGGAAAACGTTCGATTAGCCATTGTGAAGCTATGTGCATCCCTCAATGCAATCTCTCAGAAGGTGGTCGATCTAGAAATCCTACCAAGGTTAAGGAGTGATGTGGCACAATGTCTTGTTAGTTTCGAGTTGGTGTTCCCACCATCCTTCTTCAATATCATGACACACGTCCTAGCTCATCTAGTCAACGAGATTGTCGTTCTGGGCCCTGTATTTCTACACAATATGTTCCCCTTTGAGAGGTTCATGTGAGTCCTAAAGAAATATGTCCGTAACCGCGCTAGGCCAGAAGGAAGCATCTCCATGGGGCATCAAACAAAGGATGTCATTGGGTTTTGTGTTGACTTCATTCCTAACCTTAAGAAGATTGGTCTCCCTCAATCGCGGTATGAGGGGAGACTGAGTGGAAAAGGCACGCTAGGAGCAAAGTCAATAATATGTGGGGACGGGCATTCTTGGTCTCAAGCACACTACACAGTTCTACAGAATTCTACCTCCGTGACCCCATATGTCGATGAACACAAGAACATTCTGCGCTCCAAACACCCAGAGCAGTGTGACGACTGGATTACATGTGAACACATCACGATTTTTGGCAGTTGGTTGCAAACACGTCTTAGGTGTGACAACATTGTTTCTGATGAGCTGTACTCGTTGGCCAGGAGACCATCTTTGACTGTATTGACTTACAAAGGGTACGAGATAAATGGGAATACATTTTACACGATCGCCCAAGATCAAAGGAGCACCAACCAAAACAACGGTGTCTGCTTTGATGCAGCAATGACCAATGGGAAGGTTGACACATATTATGGTTACATAGAGGAGATATGGGAACTTGACTATGGACATGATTTGAAGGTCCCTTTGTTTCGATGCAAATGGGTCAATTTTACAAGAGGCGGGGTACAGGTAGACCCGAATTACGGAATGACAACAGTGGATCTCAACAATCTTGGGTATACAGACGAACCATTCGTCCTAGCCAATGATGTGGTGCAAGTTTTCTATGTTAAGGACATGTCTACCAAACCGAGAAAAATAAAAGATAATGAAGCAAATACATCATACGATGAGCCAAAGCGTCACATAGTTCTTTCAGGCAAAAGAGACATCATGGGATTGGAGGGCACGACAGACATCTCTGAAGATTATGAAAAGTTTTAGGAAATTCCTCCCTTCAAATTCAAGGCTGACCCAAGCACCCTGTTAAACAATGAAGATTATCCATGGTTACGGCGCAATAAGCAAAGGACACAAGTGAAGAAAAAGTGAAGACTTTCTCTCCACAACTATTATGATGATGCCTTTGATCTAGAATATCACTGCAGTTACATGTGAAGAAATGAAATGCCTTTTCTAACAGATGAGTTTCCGTCCGAAACCCTGATACTTCGAAAGAGACTGTCCGTTTTGTACACGAAGTGCATCCAGCTTTTGCCATAACCCTCTCAACTTTTTAGCACATGCTATGTGGGTGAAATGATGATACCATGCCAACTTTCAACCTTTTCAGAGTTCATTTGTAGTGCTTTTCAATTTCAGTATCATTTAGCTCAAAAAAAACAATAACTGCATGAAAAATATCAAATGAAGTCGGAAAGGGTTGAAAATTGATGATGTGGCTTTGAATGGTGCATTTTGAACACACAAAAAGTCTGGAGTTCAAATACGTTCAAGAAAATGAAATGCCTTTTGTAACAGATGAGTTTCCGTCCGAAACCCTGATACTTCGAAAGAGACTGTCCGTTTCGTACAAGAAGTGCATCCAGATTTTGCCGTAACCCTCTCAACTTTTTAGCACATGCTATGTGGATGAAATGATGATACCATGCCAACTTTCAACCTTTTCAGAGTTCATTTGTAGTGCTTTTCAATTTCAGTGTCATTTAGCTCAAAAAAATCACTAACTGCATGAAAAATAACAAAAGAAGTCGGAAAGGGTTGAAAATTGATGATGTGGCTTTGAATGGTGCATTTTGAACACACAAAAAGTCTGGAGTTCAAATAAGTTCAAGAAAATGAAATGCCTTTTGTAACAGATGAGTTTCCGTTCGAAACCCTGATACTTCGAAAGAGACTGTCCGTTTTGTACACGGAGTGCATCCAGCTTTTGCTGTAACCCTCTCAACTTTTTAGCACATGCTATGTGGGTGAAATGATGATACCATGCCAACTTTCAACCTTTTCAGAGTTCATTTGTAGTGCTTTTCAATTTTAGGGTAATTTAGCTCAAAAAATCAATAACTGCATGAAAAATAACAAATGAAGTAGGAAAGGATTGAAAATTGATGATGTGGCTTTGAATGGTGCATTTGCACACACACAAAGTCTGGAGTTCAAATAAGTTCAAGAAAATGAAATGCCTTTTTTGTAACAGATGAGTTTCCGTCCGAAACCTTGATACTTCGAAAGAGATTGTCCATTTTGTACACGAAGTGCATCCAGCTTTTGCCGTAACCCTCTCAACTTTTTAGCACATGCTATGTGGGTGAAATGATGACACCTTGCCAACTTTCAACCTTTTCAGAGTTCATTTGTAGTGCTTTTCAATTTCAGGGTCATTTAGCTCAAAAAATCGGTTTTTGATTTAAACAACCATTTAAAATAACCTAAAAATTACCAATTTGAATATAATGTTAAAATGAAGTAATATTAAATAGCAGGAAAAAAGAATCACTCAAAAATCTATTTTTTTAGTAAAGTTATTCACAAACTAGTGATTCACACAAATTTCAAAGAATTCAAATTTAAACTATTCAAATTTGAAACTAATGGCACTAAGAGAAAGTTTATATTTTTTTGACCTAAAAGCAAAAAGAATCACTGAAAAACTATAAGTAGAAACAAAAGAAAATAAATAAAGCAAAAAACAAAACAAAAAACAGGATTTTTTTTAAAAATGCCGCCTACGGGGCCGCCACGGCCTGAATACGACTAGAAACCCAACAACTAGTTGGGCCAGGATTCATGCCCGCAGAAGGACCAGTAGGCCCACAGGCAGAGGAGAGTGCAATTAGGCCCGTAAGCCTGCAGTTGAGAGGAGCTCGAGAGGGTTGACACAACAACGCTTATAAACCACTCTCGAGCCCTCTCAGCTAGCGAGCTGGGACTAAACATTTGTCCCCGGGCAACACCAACTTTTGGTCCCGGTTGGTGGCACCATCAGGGACCAAAGGTCCCTGTTTCCCACCGGCTGACGAAAAGGGAGCATTGATCCCGGTTCGTGGCACTAACCGGGACCAATGCCCACCTTTGGTCCCGGTTGGTGCCACCAACCGGGACCAAAGGTCCCTGTTTCCCGCCCTTTGGGCTGCTGAAAACAGGGCTTTGGTCCCGGTTGGTGGCACCAACCGGGACCAAAGGTGGGCATTGGTCCCGGTTGGTGCCACGAACCAGGACCAATCATCCCTGTATATAAGCAAACACTTAGCAGTTTTTGGCCCATTCTCCCCCCCGAAGGCCAGATCCCCACCCACGCCGTCAGGCTGCCCTAATCTCACACGCTCTCCATCGCCTCCCCCGCCGCCCCCGTCACCATCGCCTCTCCGTCGCCGCCCTGCCCCCGTCGCCGCCCCGTCGCTTCCGTGTCGCCCCCGTCCCCGCTGTGAGCCTTAGGAAAAATTAGTATGTGTGAGCCTTAGGGTTCATGTTTATATGATGAATGTTTATGTTTTAGTTGGTTTATGTTTTATCTAATTATTAGGAGTCTTAGAAAAAATTAGTATGTGTATGTTAGATTACAGAAAAATTTGGGGTTTTATGAAAAATTAGCGATTAAACGATAAGAAAACGTTCTCATAGGAATTTGTCGACGATGCCCGGCCCGCATCCTCATCATCTAGTAGTCCATGAGAGCCTGCTTGATAGGCGCCATGTCCGAGACTGGGCTCCGGCGTGCTGGCATTGGGAGGTGCTACCTTTCCGGGCTCGAAGGTTGGTGAGGAATCCAGGTCTCGTCGTCGACCCGGACCTTCTGTGGTGGCGGTCACGCGGGCCACTTTCCGTGCGGAGGGAGCGGGCACCCACGGAGGTGGTACGTCACCGTGTCAGGGAGGAGGACAAGCACGTCCATCGCTACATGGCGGCGTTGGACGCCCGGTTCGACAATACCTGGTAGATCCTTCAGGGATCTCACCCGAGTTATGATCCCGTGATGGTTCCTTATCTTTGGGTGTCCACCGCCAGCGACTCAGAGACCGCTAGTGAACTAAGTTCACCGTCCTCCACTTTGGATTCTAGGATATTCGATCTTTATTAGTGATCTTATATGATAATATTCGAGATGTACTAGTTAATATTTGATGATGCATTAACTGGATTATTCGGGATGACGTATTAGTGATATTATATTCGAGTACATTATAAATATCAATGTATTTGTGATATTTTATCGGTATAATGCGTGTGTGACTTTAGGTCTGTCGTTGCTCCTTGTGTGACTTTCATGTGTGTTCTTGATGGAGGAATCCCGACTATTGTCGTGGGGGGCGCCTCCTCTTTCTTCTCTTCTTTGCGATATACTCGTCGATATATTGCGCAAGAAGAGAAGAGGGGGGGCGTCCATCACCGGTGGTCGAACTATTACTGTGAGAGAGTGCCCACCAACATATATACACCACCATATCAGTGTGAGAGAGAGCGCACCAACACACCATGAGATATGAGAGTTACTTAAGGAAATCCTCGATGGACCGAAAGTCACACACGCATTAGGATCCAAAGCGTGCCGTAATTCTTGAACTGAATTATTTGGGATGATGTATTAGTGATATTATATTCGAGTTCATTATAAATGCATTTGTGATTTGCAAGTCATTCTGGTAAAACATAGGGAATTTTTTCTATGTCATTGCTCGATATATGAAACGGGTTGACTTTAGGTCTATTTTGGCTCCTTGCGCGTCTTTCAGTGAGGGAGAGTGTACACCATATATATATATGTATATATATATATATGTATGTATATATATATATATATGAGAGAGAGAGAGAGAGAAAGAATCCCGACTGTTGTCGTGAGGTTCGCTTCTCCTTCGTTCCAGTGTGCTAGACATTTTGGTGTAATGCACTCTGGGACGAATGGAGGAGCCACCATCACTGACAGTCGCAATATCAAAGGGAGTGCCCACCATATATGTGAGATGAGAGTTTAGGAAGGAAAGACTCGACAGACCTAAAGTCAACCCATTGCATATTGAGTAATAGTGATATGTGTGTTGATCAGTTTTCTCGTAGTTTCCTTCAATCGATTTTAAATGTTTCAACTATGAATATAGGAAATGTCTGACGACGAAAGGGAATTCGCTATGTGCGAATACTGCGAAGACGAGCGCGGCCTGTGTGACAAGCCTTTCCTAGTTGATGATAGGCACTTCAGCATCATGCTGGATGAGACCTTCGAAGTGGATACAGTAAGTCATAACGACAAGTCTTTTTTCGTAATTAAGCATGACTTCTGCTTCTTTTGCTTCAACTTATAATTTTAATTTTTTATTATTCTACTAGCGTATCCCTGCCATGCAAGAATTGCTGTCTTGGATAGATTGGTTTTAATACTAAAAAAGATATGGAGGTAAAGATAGTTCACTTGAGGACCGAGCATGGTTTTACTTTTGCGGTAAAATTGTACCATGCAGACAGCTACTGCTATTTTGAATGCAAAACTTGGAGATCACTATGCAAGGCTTATGCATTTGAACCTAATATGCTTATCACCTTTGATATTCGTCCGGAAGATGAAATTGAAGGTAATATCGACATGTGGGTCGATGTACAGACGCCTCCAGTTCTACCATTATGTGAGTTTCTCAACCATATTTATTAAGTAATTTATATTGTTTATTTAAAAATAGTTGACAACTTATTTGCATTGACAACTTATTTTCATTCTTCAAAAAATGTACGGAAGATGGTAGACAGAACCTACTACTACAGTGATGAAGCAGAATTAACTTATAAGGAGAAAGATCATCTTACCGCATTTCTTAGTCATATTGAGAATTACAATAGCTATTATCAAACTCCCTCACATTATGGTCAATACCTGCCACTTGTGCACGTGGTGAACTACGGTAACATCCATGGAGATTGCATGGTAAGATTTTATACTATTACGACATCCGTGCATCTTTTGCATAAATTCTTCTAAAACTAAACTACATTGCTAACTACAAAGTTATTACTATGTTTTTCAACAGAAAATCCCGAAGGATTGTGTGCCTCATCTGATGTTTCCGAGAGGTCGCGTTGTTGTTATGAGCTTAGGGCCACCACGGCCAGGCCAGCCTACGCATCACTCCTGTCCATACCGGATTTCTAAAACCGATGAAGACATGACAATCAAAGATTGGAAAAAATGTATGGTCAATCGTAGAGAGCTACTTGGAAGGAACATTGTGCGTAGGCCAAGAATGGGAGACAGGATGATCTCCGTTCTCCATAATGGAGAGTGAGGGCCTATCTTGTTTTATGATATTGTACCTAAGAGAGGGTAGAGTAGGTCCTATGAGAGAGGACTAGGTCATAGGTACAATGTGTTATTATGTGCTACAATGTGTTAGAGTTGATGATGATGATGAGGAGGAGTTGTGATTATGACTAGTGACCAACTTGTTATATGATGTCTCATTCACGAAAATGATGATTAAATAGTGTTATATGTTCTCTCTATACGTATAGTACGTAGCGTCGCGACCAAGCACAGAGATAAAAGAGGTCACTTCTCTCTATTAGATAGCTAACAAAATATATGAAACCTCTAAATTAACCCTCCAAAACCCTCCAAAACCCCTCTCTTAAAAAAAACAGCTCCTGAGCTGCTAACGCGTGCACGCTCTTTGGTCCCAGTTGGTGTTACCAACCGGAACAAAGGCCCTCCTGCCTAGGCTCGGCGGAGTAGCCACGTGTAGCCCCATCTATGAACCGGGACTAAAGGTCATGGGCTTTAGTCCTGACCCTTTAGTCCCGGGTCCAGAACCGAGATAGATGGGCCTTTGGAACCGGGACAAATGGGCCTTTTCCACTAGTGCTTCCTGGTTCTGGTGGCAGCCTTGGGCAACCTATGAGAGCTGGGGGTGCCTGGATCTGAGAAAGAACTGGCTTCTGGGCTTGTTCCAGAACTCATATCAACTCCCTGCTCTGGCAATTTCTGACTGTCTTCTGAGCCTGACATACTGATCCTGTGAATAGAGTATAGGAGAGCAGAAGAAGATGAGTCATCACAAAATGAGGCTGGGTTTTGAAATTTGAGCAATGAATTTTCAAAAGTTTTGCAATTTGTCAAATAGATATCGGTGCAGTCGAAAAGAAATTTTCGGTGGGTCCGAGACATACTCACTCTTTAACAGAAACTTGGCAGCCTTTTCGGTCGGACCGAAAAGAACTACTTGGTTCCACCGAGTCAGTTCTCAACCTCACTGAAAAGCATATCGGTGAGACCGATATTTTCATTTTGGTTCCACCGAGATTTATCGGGCGGACGACAAAACCCTAGAAAATCCATCTAACGCGAGATTTTGGGGATTTGAGAGGATAGGAACATGTGCAAAGGGTGCAATGATGATTAACAGGTATCTAATGCGCAAGAATCGAATGGAGAGCATACTAGAGATTGAATCCATACCCTAACTTGGCACGGATCCTCTATGGCGGCGATGGGGGAGTGGATTTTGTCGGCGACGGCGATTCCCAGCGGCGGAGGAGCACAGGGAGACAAGGGCGACGACAAGGGGTCCTTGGAGCGACAACTTAGGGTTTTGGAGCGTGACGTTTGAAGGTGGAAATTTCAAAGCGTCGGGGTCCAGGGTCCAGACTTATATACCCACCACTGTCGGTGACACCGATTCTAAGTTTTCGGTGTCACCGAGTGCCTCATCTGTCAGCTGACACGGACACTCGATGTAACCGAGAAAATTGAATCGGTGGTACCGAGATTGAAAAACCAGATCAACCCTAGGCATTCAGTGAGACCGAGATTTTGGTGTTGGTTCCATCGAGATACACTTGGGAGGTTTTAATGGTCAGTCCTTGTCGTTACGGAACTCCGAGTGCTCCACACACAGAGGGATCGAAAAGCACTTGTTCAAATTTTCTGATGCAACATGAATAGAGTATGAGGTGAGAGAGCATTCTCGTACCTCAAATTGGCAAAAGATAAATCAAAAGCCAAATAGCAACAATTGGATATCCCCGAATGAGAAAATAAATACAAACCAACATGCTCACACAATAAGATGTCAAATGAAATCATGAAAACATGCACAAATACTCTAGCATCTAACAAGCACTTGGGCGATGACGAAGTCATCTATATATGAGTATTTGACTTAGGAGCCAAGTAAGAGTACTTGATCATAGGTCATACTCATCGTTTAAGCACAAGTGGGGTTACCACTTTTACATAAAGCATTTAATGTTTGTCACATACTAAGAGATGCTTTGACTCAAGTCTTAGAGTAAAGCTCCCCCTTGATGTAACATCCCCCCATAAGAGGGATAAACTAACCTTGGGTTTTGTCGATGAAGACTTCATGTTGGTGAGGTAGTGGTGGATGCTCAAGATTGATGAAGATCACCAAGAGTTGGGAGCATCCTTGTTGTTTCCTTACTCTTCTCACCTACATGGGTTAGTCCCAACACACAAGAGACAAATACAAGGATATCTATGGACATGGAGTGAAAAGCATGTGTAATGATGTCCATTGATTTGTTGATTACCTTGTCCCTTGCTTACCTTTGAGGGAATGTGTGACTCCTTGATCTATTGCATAGGGTAGATGTTGATTGCAAATAGATCTTGCCAATAATGAATGTGAGTGAATTTCATTGGCGGAGTCACCCCTCAAGAACTCTCTAGTTCTTGTTCTTAGGAATCCACATCAAGTTGATGGGGATTCTTGGTGTTGAAGTAGCACTTATAAAAGTAGCCTTGGGAACCTACTTCACCAAAGCTTGGGATTCGTCTTCATAAGAGTCAAAGTCCTCTTGAAGCTTGTTCTTGCCCTTGAGCTTGGTGTCTTGTGGCGGAAGGTCATCTTGAGTGTTTGTCCCCTTGGGAAGATTATTTTCATACTTCTCCTTTTAAGGAAAAAACTTGGGATTGGGATATTGTCCTTCTTCCCATTCAACTCCATTAGCGTTGAAGTAGCCAACACCATGATTCTTCCGGTATCCTCCGTGCTTGCGTACAATCTCATCAAATTGTTTGTACCCTTCAAGACTCTTGTAGATACCTTTCTCTATAATTCCTTTCAATAAAGCATTTTCTTGCTCAAGTGTAACTTGGCTAAGAGAATCATCATTAGTGGAATCAATAGAACTACTAGGAGCAACATCATTTGGTTTAGCAATTTTATTGTTGCTGCTAGATGAAGAACCTTTCTTTCCTTTGTTACTAGTTTGCTTAGATTTGACTTGTGGCATGAATGTAGACAAGAGTAGTCTTTTGGCAATATAAGATGAAGTCTTCTTTCGGAGATTGTCACTGATAGCTTTAAGAAATTCATGTTCTTTCTCCAAGTTGAGCTTCTCGAAGCGTAGCTTCTCATGAGTTCTTACAAGCTCTCTATGATCTTCAAGAGTATATTCATGAGCTAACTTGAGAGTATTGAGTTCTTTAGTTAGTTCTTCTATTTTCATCTTATCATCATCAATAGACTTATCTTGACTAGCATGAGTAATATCAAATTCATTATGATTAACATCACTAGTTTTATCACATAGCAAGTCATCATCGTAAAGCAAATCATCTTCATCACTATTGAAATCAAGATATTCGGGGTGTGATACCTTGGGGCCTTTAGCCATGAAGCAACTTCCACCTCCTTCATTTGGTGAATCAAATATATCATAGGAGTTGGTTGTCACTAGTGCAATTCCGGCAACACCATCATCTTTACTATAGTCAGAGTTGGAGTGATAGCTTCTCTCGGAGTGGTTGTCGGAGTCGGAGCCAGAAACCCATTCACCAACATGATCTTTATGCTTCCTTCTTGAGTAGCTCTTGGTGTGCTTGTCCTTCTTCTCCGAGTCCCTACTTCTCCTTGAGGGTCTTCGTTCATAACGATCATCTCTACTCATTCTCTCTCTTCGAGGTGATTCATCTTTTGAGCTTCGTCTTCTTGGTGACTCTTCTCTTCATTTGTAGGGAGTCGAGCACTCATTGGAGTAGTGTCCGGGCTTCCCACAATTGTAGCAGTTTCGATCATGACTTGACGAACACTTCTCTTCATATCCGGAGTTGGAGCTACGATCTTTGCTTCTATTCTTGTAGAACTTGTTGAATTTCTTGACCATGAGGCTTATCTCTTCATTTGTGACAAGGTTGTCGCTTGAGGTAGCGGGAGCATCACTTGTGGCTTTGTAAGCACCGCTAGACTTGTGATGAAGGTCTTCCTTGTCTTTGAGTGTCATCTCATGAGCAACAATTCTACCAATCACTTCTGTTGGTTTGAGATCTTTGTAGTTGGGCATCATTTGGATCAATGTTCACACAGTGTCATATCTCTCATCCAAAGCTCGAAATATCTTCTTGATGATGAACTTGTTAGTCATTTCTTCGCTTCCTAAGCCAGCAATCTCATTGGTGATGAGAGCTAGCCTAGAGTACATTTCGGCGACTCCTTCACCATCCTTCATCTTGAACTTGTCAAGTTGACCTTTAAGAACATATAACTTGGATTCTCTCACGGACTCAGTTCCTTTGTGCATATCAACCAAAGTATCCCATATCTCTTTTGCGTGTTCAAGACGGCTGATTTTGTTGAATTCTTCAGGACATAAGCAGTTGAAGAGTATGTCACATGCTTGAGCATTGAGTTTCAACATCTTCAATTCATCCGCAGATGCTTCACGATCCGGTTCCTTTCCATCCGCAAAGAATTCACCTTGTAAGCCAACATGAACAACAACCCAAATGGCAGGATTATGACCAAGCAAATGCATTTTCATTTTATGCTTCCAACTAGCAAAATTAGTGCCATCAAAGTACGGACCTCTACGGTGATAATTTCCCTCACTAGATGCCATACTTCTCATAGGTTGTGAAAGCAATGCAATGCAGACCAAAGCTCTGATACCACTTGTAGGATCGAAAGTAGGTCTAGAGGGGGGGTGATTAGACTACTTGACCAAATAAAAGTTTTGCCTTTTTCCCAATTTTAATTCTTGGCAAGTTTTAGCATTCATAGCATATCAAGTAACACCCTACACATGCATGTCTAAGAGTATTGTAGCGGAAAATAAAGACATTGCACATATAAGTAAAGAGAGGGTTAGGAATGCAAACACAAGTGATGACACAATGAGTTTTCCCGTGGTTCCGATAGGTGGTGCTATCGTATGTCCACGTTCATGGAGTCTTCAATCCATGGAGGGTAATGGTCGCGAGAGTCCACGGAGGGCTCTACCCACGGAGGGTTCCACGAAGAAGCAACCTTGACTATTCCATGCGGCTTCCGTCCACGAAGGACTAGCCCCACTATGGGTAGATCTTCACGAAGTAGGCGATCTCCTTTCCCTTACAAACTTCTTGGTTCACTCCACAACACGAAGTAGGAGGCTCCCAAGCGACACCTAAGCAATCTAGGAGGCACCACCCTCCAAAAGGTAATAGGCTCGGTAATGACGATGAACTCCTTGCTCTTATGCTTCAAGATGATAGACTCCTCAACACACAATCCCTCTCTCACAGATTTGGCATGGTAGAAGAGATGGGATTGGTGGAGAGCAACTTGGGGAGGCTAGAAATCAAGATCCATATGGTTGGAGTGGAAGATCTTGACCTCAACGCAAGGGTAGGTGGTTCTCTCTCAGAAAACCGAGTAGGATAGGTATGGAATAGTTTTGAATGCTTCTCTGTCGAGTGGGTGGTGGAGAAGGGATATATATAGGCATCTCCAAAAATCCAACCGTTACACACAATAAGTCAGACTCGGTGACACCAAAGTGTAAAACTCGGTAGTACCAAAGTGACAAAAAGTGGTAACTTTTGAATCTCGGATGGACCGATATATAACTCTCGGTTGCACCGACAAGGTGGCCAACGGTCAGAATTACCAAACTCGGTGACGCCAATTCACCATTCTCGATCGGACCGAAAATGAGAATTTGCGTAACAGAAAGTTGGCAACCCAACTTGGTGGCACCGAGTGCAGAGTCGGCTGCACCGAAGTGTTAAGGTTTGGCTGAGTCTGTCTAGGGTTTGGAACTCGGTGGCACCGAGATAGTAAAGTTGGTTGCACCGATTTGGTATATTTGTCTTAGGACAGACTTTGGTGGGAGAGAATGTGGATGTCTTGGTGACTGTCACTTGTGCACGTTTGAGCATATTGTTCACCATCAAAACTTTACCCCCTTTTAATAGTATTGGCTTTCCTATAGACTCAAAGTGATTTCTCACAAATATGAAATGTAGAGTCCTCTTGCTTGAAGCTTGGCCAACCTATTTCCTTGCATCTTGGGGGTAATTCCACAATCCTTGTGCTATTCCCATCATTGAACTTTTCCTGAAATGTACTTGGTGAAGACATTAGTTCAATGAATTATATGTTGTTATTAATTACCAAAACCACCAAGGGAGCAAATATGCTTTCAGTCAGACGGAGCCACGAGGGACCCACAAGACATCGGGGCGCTCCCTATCCTCTGGTCGCGCCCTGTTGCCTTGTTGTCTCCTCGTAGGCCAGCTTCTAGGGTGTCTTCTAGTCCAGAAAAAAATCGTCAAAAAGTTTCCTAGCGTTTGGACTTAGTTTGGTATGAATTTTCTGTAAAACCAAAAACATACAGAAAACAACAAATGACACTAGGCACTAGGTTAATATGTTAGTCCATGAAAATCATTTAATAGTGCACCAAAACCATATAAAATTGTTGCAAACGTGACAAGAATACTTTATAAATTATCAATACGTTGGAGACGTATTAAAGTGCAAATCAGTTTACTCAGATTTTTCCAGGCCATAATTAATTTTTTGACTTGTAGTCTATCAAGAATTACCAAACGATCGCTTCTTCCCTACTTCTCTCCCACCCTTGCCGCTGCCAATGAAGGCCACCTGCATTCCCTTGGGTGTGGAGGAAGATGGCAAAGAGGCTCTCGCCATTCTCGCGGAGGGCTTGGAACACTAGTGTGGTGACCCTGGATGGAGATGGCAGTGTAGATCCAATGGCTAGTGGATGCTACAGTGATCGGTCAACTTCCTTGGCTACACGGGTGGCGATATGTCTGTGGATTGGCGTGTTTGTTCGTCGTGGCGAAGCTCGCATCAATAACATGGGTGGGCAAAACTGGTGCCATGACTAGCTTTTCTGGGCCCATGGGTTGGGTGTAATAGGAGCAAATGCTACAAAGCTGCGCGGGGCATGACCCATGTAGCTTTCTTGTAGCTCCCCCATTGCTTGTTCGCATTGGCATGGCGCCAAACTTAAGAACACCGGCTCATGTTTGTCCATCTAGTCCTCTCTGCCAAATATAGATGGTTGTGGGGTTCTTGGCACCAAGGGAACCCTAGGCCAGCAGCGGTGGCCATGACGACTAGGCCATATCCCTACATGGAAGATTATTTGTGGTTTCCTCTCTAGCCCAACTTCCCTTCTGATAGGCACAAGGGTGTCCTAATTTTTCGATGATAAACACACAATCAACCTGACCACAAAAGTCCAATACTTTCAAGCAATCGAAGAACAACTATGACATGCAATCTGCATATTGCGATTATAGATGAAGCACAAATAAAAGTTTCCTAAGTGGTCTTGGCATGGTTACTTGACACAAATGAAGTACATGGAATTGTAGCTACAACAAGTTCTTAACTAGACAAAACCCGAGCCTAACCGGTGCCCGGGGGCGGTATTAATGGAGGAACATGTGGAAATTTTGACCACCCCTGGGAGGGGCGTCGAAATAATTATGTTTCCTCATATATTCCAAATGTACATTGGCCTGGTAAAAAATGAGGTGGTGCGACACCGATGGATGATTATAGACAAAATTATGAAGTTATCTTGAAAATGTCCTCAATCCCTTTGTGCGTTATTATGAAGTGCATAGCACCTTCCTTCTAGTATGTTTGTTGTCATCTCCATGCCTGCTCATGCTCCAATGCATGCACCTCTCTCCCGTGCAAGGTCCTTCATTCCTTAGTAATATAAACTTATTTGATTTAGGCATTATCATATTCTTAAGAGCATTAGAAGAAGTCCTAGAAACAACACTTCCTAGAGTCAAAGATCAAATACACAAGCCTTTCTTGAGCAGGTGTGACTATGTGGGGTTGTCGATGAGGTGTTGGGTAACCGGCCGCCGCTACATCCTCCACCCTCTTCTTCGACCAGTGACGTCAGCCGACGCATTCCGCGGTGGCGACCTTGCGGGCGATCATCGCCAACGGGTCCTTCGGCTCTAGTGTGATGGCGAGCGTCTCCATCGGCTCCATCACGGTGACAGTCAGCGAAACGGACGGAACTAGGTGGTGAGCAGTGACGATGGGAAAAGAGCGGGCTTTGCGTGGAGACAATGATGGAGTCGCCAAATGAGCAGACTTCACCTACACTTTCGCTGGGTCTGAGGTGTCGGACGCTTACGTAGCGGATTTTCGGATGCCCACAAACCTCCTTCTATTTTGCTTCGGTTCGTCAGATTTCGAACGTCCGAACGCGTCTGAATGAATTTGGTACACGACACGTTGGAGACCAAAAGTGTTCGAGGATACTGTGTGGACATTACGGACGATTTGATGTATCGTGTTGGAGTTGCCTTTACATTGCACTCAGAATACTGTGGGGGTTGAGCTGCACCCCATGCAGCGTACAATACATGCCCGTGTGTTCTGGAAGAGGAGGATTGAATATACACTTCGAACTTAATATAAAAAAATATCTCTTGTCTGCTTGTTTTCTAAAGGATCGGTTGCTCTTGATATGGTGTTAGGCAGCTCGTGGGAAGCGTGATCTCATTGTATATTTGCACATGTCAGATTAAGAGATTCATAGACTTGTCAACGTATCTACTTGCTGACCATATGTATCGCGACGCGCAGTTGCTGATGCTGGATGATCATCTTTATCGCAAGTTGGTGGATAAATGACAGCAAGCATACGAACAGTGCTCCTCGTAAAGTTAAATTGTGCAAATCTCAAAGTGTCACGTTTGATATAAATCGATTTGTAGCGCTTATGTTTTCTTTTTCCATAGGAATCTCCAGTTGAGTTTGTATGTTGTTCACGCTCCTTCGTCAGATAAGAGAGCAGGCATTCGCAATCCAGCGAAACAGAAATGCTCCAATATAGCGTGACCCGAATATTCAGTTTTTAGCCAGGCTCATCTGATCTCGGTGAACGTAAATTCAAACGAAATACTAGAAACATTTAAACATATCTGAATTTTTCTTGTTAAACAAGATACTCAAATGTGTGATGTACTGGCAAAATCTCGTGATGTTCGGATATACGAGATTAAAACGCGCCCCAGGAATCTAAAGCTGCCGCCTCCTCAGCCTAGTCGCGAGGCCTCCTTAAGCCGCTTCAGAGGGCGCTGCTTTCGCTGCCTCAGCAAACGTCACCGTAGAGTAGACTGCCATGACCCCCTTCGCTGCATCATCTGCAAGAGAGCTGGCCACTTTGCCAAGTAGTGCCCGAAAAATCCGCGGAACCAACCACGGCCCAAAAGATTTCCTAGTCTACTTCAACCTGCCAGCTCACAAGGACCTGGTCGCTCGTCGGGGGACCATCTCGGTCGACGGCAACACCTTCCTGGCGAAATCCTGGCGCGAGGACGCGCACGTGCTCCACCAGTCCTGGATGCTGCACGTCCGGGTGGTGCTTGAGAAGCTGCCTATGCAGCTTTGGACCCTGGAGGGTGCAAAGGAGGCCCTAGGTGACAAGGTCATCATCGAAAGGCTTGATAGCCGCACCTTCGAGCGCGTCGACACGAAGTTCTTCGCTGTGTGCATGTGGGTATGGGAGCTGACCCACATCCCCACTTGCCGGACACTCTGGAAGCACGCTAGAGGCGCCGACCGCGTTGAGGAGATGCTTGGCTTCTCGCCCCCCGAGTCACGCCGTTGCACCGCGACCAAACCTGCTGCGCTGGGTCGTGCTGGTTCACCTTGACCGCATCGAGGACTGGACGCCACCGTCACCTCGCTCCTTTCACTCCAGACAAAGTGGTCTGCCTTCCTCGGACGACGACGATGACCGCCCTTTCCCTCGCCGGCTGTCAGCTGGCGGCTGGCTGCATGGGATGGAGGACGGCCGCCCAGGTGGGGGGCCCGCGGACCCTCGCGCGCGGGAGCCAGCGCGTGTGGCACCGCTGGGCTGCAGAGGCATGCCCTCGACGAGGGCTCAGAGGGACCACGAAGGAGACGACCGTGAAGACCAAAAGAAGACGTGGAAGGAGTCGTTGCTGGGGAGGAGCTGTGGCAAGGAGATGGCCCCGGCTGGATCCTCCTCTACGCGCCACAGAAGCTGAACGCCAACCTCCAGGCACAGACAGGGGGTCTGAGGGGCGCGCACATCCACTGCGGTGTCGCCACCAAGCCTCTTACACGTGCACCCCGGCACTATGGAGAGCTGGTGGACAAACCGCCCGCCAGGCAAAAGGCGACGGCGACCGACAACCTGCTCGCCCCGCCGTGCCCCCTCAACCCCGAAGCTGCACATTTCGAGGCGCAAGACCCTGTGACGAAGTTCTTCGAGGATGAAGAGAGATCGTTGCCTCCCCTAACGCGCACCGACCCACACGCCATCGTGATCGACGCGGCGGCGGCCAAAACAAGCAAACCACTCAGCTTCACCGGGGTGGAGGAGGAGGCAAGTGGAGATGGTGATACCCACGACCTGGGTCCGACGATATCCCTGGCGAAGCACACCCTAGGGGCGGCAACTTGCCACTCCCTGCAGCTGGGGGAGGTGACAAGCCAGGTCTGCATGCTTTAGATCAGGGAGGCCAGCGGACATGGCTCTCGCCCGGAAGATAGGCTGCCTGAGGAGGAGGCGTCTCGCAACAAGCAAACGGGGGACCCGACGCAGTTCTTTATCGACACTTTGCAGCCCGTCCTCGGCAAAGCCCCGGTGCGCTGCAAGACCCCAAGGAGAGTGAGGCAGGCATCCACTTCCACACCCACTAGGCAGAGCGCTAGGCAGGCGGGAAACACTTCCATGGTCCCGGTGAGCCAGAGGGCCACGCTATGCCTTGTTCACAGCCTCGACATCCTAGGCCCCAGGGAGAAGATGACGGCCAAAGCGGCACAAGCCCTGACAGAGCGCTTCAAAGAATCCCTGTCTGATGCTGACATGGCGACAATCGCGAGGCTCACCAGGATGGACGTGGAGGCCATCAAGATCGCAGCGGGCATGACTGGCCCCGACGGAGCGCCCCTGGAGGCCCCAGGTCTCCCATGATAGTGCTAGGACATCTCCGAAGACGGCCGGCGCTAGGCTGGTTCGTATTAGGGCTAGCTGTGTTGTATCTTGCTATGTGTAGTCTAAGTTGTAGCTCTAGAGATGTTGCTGTCTGTCGGCGGGGTTTGGGGCCTATTGGTGGCCGCCGGCAGCCCCTTGATCAATCGGAGGTGTACTTGTGTTTCCCTTTCAAGCATTATAGTTGTCGGAGTGCATCAATGTTAGCCAATGGATGAAGCCAACTTACCCATCATGAGCTGGAACATCAGAGGGTTAAACACACCCGCGAGACGAGAAGTAGTCAGGAACACCGTAGACTCCCATAGAATCGCTATTCTATGTCTGCAAGAGACTAAGATAGAACTTTGGAACCAAGCATTAGCTCGTGACATAGGAGGTAGTTGTTGGGGAACGTTGCATGGGGAAAAAAAAATTCCTACGCACACGCAAGATCTATCCATGGTGACGAGCATCTACGAGAGGGAGAGTGGATCTACATACCCTTGTAGATCGCTAAGCGGGAAGCGTTAAGAAACGCGGTTGGTGTAGTCGAACGTCTTCACGATCCAAATCACCTAGCATCCCGTGATCTCATCACGATCCGTCCCGCGATCCAATCACGATCCGTCCTGCGAACTCATCACGATCCGTCCCGCGATCTCATCACGATCTGTATCGCGATCTTGATCACGGTCCTTTCGATCTAGCGCCGAACGGACGACACCTCCGCGTTCAGCACACGTACAACTCGATGACGATCTCCGCCTTCTTGATCCAGCAAGAGGGAGCAGAGAGGTAGATAAGTTCTCCGGCAGCGCGATGGCATTGCGGCGATGGTGGTGGAGCTATTCCAGCAGGGCTTCGCCTAAGCACCGCTGAAAACCGATCTAGAGGAGAAACTGCGATCTAGAGGAGAGGTAGCACGTAGCTATTAGGGTTAGCTTTTTCCTCTAAATCCTCTAGTATATATAGGAGGGAGGGCGGAGAGGAGGCAGACTCAAACCCTCAAGGTTTGGTCGAAATTGGAGGTGGAGGAGTCCTACTCCGATCCTAATAGGAGTAGGATTCCTCCTTTCCACTTGGAAACTCTTTCCACCTCTCCACCTTTGGATTTTTCTCCTTCTCAAACCATTCCAGCCACATGGGCCCTTAGAGGAGGCTTTGGCCAGCCCACCAGGGGCTGGTTTACCTCCTCCCACAGCCCATGTAGCCTCTTGGGTCGAAATACCTCTCCGGATGGTCCCTCGGTACACTACCGGCACTCCCGGTACACTACCGATGAGCCCGAAACTTTTTTGGCGACCAAAACAGGACTTCCTATGTATCAATCTTTACCTACACACCATTTCGGAGCTCCTCGTGATGTCCGGGATCTCATCCGGGACCCCGAACAACCTTCGGTCACCACCATACATAACTCTATACTATAGAAACGTCACCGAACCTTAAGTGTGCAGACCCTGCGGGTTCGAGAACTATGTAGACATGACAGAGACACCTCTACGGTCAATAACCAATAGCAGGACCTGGATGCCCATATTGATTCCTACATATTCTATGAAGATCTTTATCGATTGAACCTCTATGTCAAGGATTCAGTTAATCCCGTATGATGTTCCCTTTGTTCTTCGGAATGTTACTTGCCCGAGATTCGATCGTCGGTATCTCCATACCTAGTTCAACCTCGTTATCGGCAAGTCTCTTTACTCGTTTCGTAACACAAGATCCCGTGACTAACACTTAGTCACATTGCTTGCGAGGCTTATTGTGATGTTGTATTACCGAGTGGGCTCTGAGATACCTCTCCGTCACACGGAGTAACAAATCCCAGTCTTGATCCATGCCAACCCAACAGACACCCTTGGAGATACCTGTAGAGCATCTTTATAGTCACCCAGTTACGTTGCGACATTTGATACACACAAGGTACTCCTCCGGTGTCAGTGAGTTGCATGATCTCATGGTCATAGGAACAAATACTTGACATGCAGAAAACAGTAGCAATAAACTGACACGATCATATGCTACGTTTGTAGTTTGGGTCTTGTCCATCACATCATTCTCCTAATGAAGTGATCCCATTATCAAATGACATCTCATGTCCATGACTAGGAAACCATAGCCATCTTTGATCAACGAGCTAGTCTATTAGAGGCATACTAGGGACATGGTGTTGTCTATGTATCCACACATGTATCTAAGTTTCCAATCAACACAATTATAGCATGGATAATAAATGATTATCATGAACAAGGAAATATGATAATAACCAATTTATTATTGCCTTTAGGGCATATTTCCAATAGTAGTAGTCTTTCGGACTGTGTGGTGCTACCAGCACTGAGAACAAGAGGGGGGGCAACTTGGACCAAAACATTGTTAATGTTTTCTCACATACAGTTGGACAATTCTCCATCACCGCCAGAGTTACGGTGCTCCAGTCCAACACTAGCTTCTGGCTCACCACCGTTTATGGCCCCATCGAAGACTCGCTAAAAGATGCATTTTTAGTGGAGATAGGAAATTTGCCCCCCCCGCCAGCAATCCATGGATTATTAATGGGGATTTCAAACTAATATACAAGGCAAGCGACAAGAATAACACCAACATTAACCGTAGAATGATTGGGAAGTTCAGAGCAGCGCTAGACTCGACTAGCCTTTGAGAAATCAAGTGCAAAAACCGAAAATACACTTGGTCCAACGAGCGAGAAGATCCAACGATGCTTAGCATTGACAAATTCTTCTGCAACATAGAATGGTACTCCCTCTTCCCTTCGCACCTCCTCCATGCGACCTTGACCTCATGCTCCGACCACTGCCCACTCCTCCTCACGGCAACTAGGGCTTCGTTTTGGCCAGCACGGTTTAGATTCGAGTCTTTCCGGCCAAACTTTCTAAGGTTCCAAACTACGGTCCTACGGGCTTGGCAAAGACCGGTGGCCCCCACTTGTGCCTTCAAACGCATCGACATTAAAATGCGTCGGATAGCCAGGGATCTGAAAATATGGGCAAAAGTTTCTGTAGCGAAACTAAGCTACAGCTGTCCACCGAGATTGTCCTTCACCTTGACGTAGCGTAGGAGAATAGGCTTCTCTCAATAGCCGAGCACAACCTCCGCAAGCTTCTAAAAATTAGGATTATGGGGATTGCGGCCATCGAGAGAGCACGTAGATGGCAGGCCTCCCGCGTGACGTGGCTCCAGGCCGGAGATGCCAAGACTGCCTTCTTCCAAGCCAAAATAAACTCCAGGAGGCAAAAAAAACTATATTCACTCGATGCACACGCCTACTTCCATCGCAATCAGCCACAACGACAAAGCTTCGGCTTTCCATGCACACCTTACATCCACCATAGGCAATGTGACGCACAGGAACACAAGCATCAATTGGGATACTTTAGAGTTGCCTTCTATCCCGCCTGGAGGGCTCGGGAACCCGTTCACGGAGGAAGAAGTCTGGAAGGCGATCTGCAGTTCCCCTCAGGAGAAATCCCTGGGACTAGATGGATTCAAGGGGTCCTTCTTCAGACGATGCTGGGATATTATCAAGACAAACATCATGGCAATGTTCCATCAATTCTACAACATGGCGGGAGGGGACCTTGCCAGGATAAACGAAGCTTCAGTTGTCCTGCTACCCAAGAAAAACGAGGCGAAGACGGTGCACAATTTCAGACCCATCAGCCTCATCCACTCGATCGCCAAGCTAATTTCGAAGGTCCTCTCTCTTCGACTAGGCGCGGTCATCCATCACCTAATCTCCCCCCCCCACAGTCGGCTTTCCAACGTAGCAAATGCATTCACGACATCTATCTCTACGTGCAAAATACCGTCCGCTCCCTGCACCGAAGGAAGGTCCCGGCTTTGCTTATGAAAGTAGACATAGCGAAAGCATTCGACATGGTATCATGGGAATACCTACTGGGGTTGTTGCAACAGTTAGGCTTTAGTGCTAGATGGAGGGATTGGGTGGCACTACTCCTGTCAACTGTATCATCATCCGTTCTGCTAAATGGGGTGGCGGGAGACAAGATTCAACACCGGTGTGGGCTAAGGCAGGGAGATCCCCTCTCCCCCTTCCTCTTCATCATTGCCATAGACCCGCTGCATCTCTTGCTCTCCACCGCCACGGAGCAAAGAGTACTGCAACCCATCCCGGGACGCAACAACAGACTACGAGTTAGCCTGTACGACGCCGCCGCCGTCATCTTCATAAAACTAGAGACCCATGAGATCACCTCACTCATGCACATCCTAGAAGGATTTGGCAAGGCATCGGGCCTTCATATCAACCTAGGAAAATTATCAGTATCACCAATTAGATGCGAAGACATAGACCTCCAAGAAGTGCTAGGTATCCTAGGATGTGCGGTGGCTTCCTTCCCCATAAGATACCTAGGCCTGCCGGTCTACCTAGGCAGACTCCGACTAGTACACCTCCAGTTCATCATAGATAGGATCAAGGCTCGGCTAGCTAGGTGGAGGGAAGGCTCATGCACATCGCTGGCCGTCGCGGCTTTGTTCGATGCGTGCTCTCTACCATGCCAACCTTTGCCATGACTGTGCTACCAATACCGGCCAAACTGATGAAGGAGGTGGACAAATGCAGACGGCGTTTCCTCTGGAGTACAAATGACGAAATCTCAGGGGCAGGCTACAAGGTCAATTGGAGCACGGTTTGCGCCCCAACAGAGTTTGGGGGACTTGGAATACCGGACCTTCAAAAGTTCGGTAGGGCCCTAAGACTGCGATGGTTGTGGCTACCATGGCACACCCGGACCGCCCTTGGGTGGGCATGGAGGTGCCATGCAACACGCACGACAGGGCCCTGTTCACCGCGGCCACGACCATCACCGTCGAGGACGGGCGAACGGCTTCCTTCTGGCACTCCACCTGGCTGGGACAGACCACACTGGCACATCGGTTCTCGGAGCTCTACAATCACTCGAGAAAGGACAGTTCAGGAGGCACTTACTGACGAAGCTTGGGTTAGGGACTTAGCTCACAGCAACAACCACCACCTCGTTCAAGATTCCGTCTACCTTCACCGGCTACTGGAGAGGCTAGACGACCGGCCACATGATGGCACCCCGGACACCATTTCCTGGCGCATGGAGAAATCTGGGCGTTACTCCGCGAGATCTGCATACTCCATGGAGTTCCAAGGCAGAATATCCTCGTGCTTTGACAAGCTCATATGGAAGGCCTGGGCATCGGGTACGATGAAGATGTTAGCATGGCTAATGCTACAGAATAGACTGTGGTGCAACGACAGATTGCCGAGGCGGGGATGGCCCAACGAATACTTCTGCCAGCTTTGCGTCCGAAATTTAGAATCTAGCAAACATCTTTTCTGGACTTGCCCAGTCTCACAGGAGGTTTGGAGCCAGATCAGCCAATGGAATGGATGCGCCACCCTCAAGCCAAAAGAAGATTGGGAGTTATAGTCTACCACTGCCATTGCCTTAAAATCACAGGTCGATACTGACGACAAATGGAAGAGGGGAACAAACACAGTGAGACTTCTCGTTTGCTGGGCAATATGGCAGGAGCGAAACAAATGCACCTTCGAGGCAAAGCTCCCAAGCAGCAGGGATATTATCACAAGGATCACAAATGGCATGGAACAATGGCGGTTAGCAGGAGCTACATGCTTGGAGAGCCCCTTCGGGGAACCATCGTGAGATATCACGATATGTATCTTTTTTTCCCTTCTTCCTTTTTTCTTTCTCTTTGGGAAGTTTGACCGACATGTGGTTAAATGGCCCTCGATACTAGGATCCTCACACCACTTTGTTTTCCTCACTACTTCCTGCTATCAATGAAATCGCCAGCAAGGCTGGAATTTTCAAAAAAAAAAACATTGCATGCATGTGTGTCAATGAACTTACAAAAAAGATAATTTAAAACCATCGCCTGACGACGAATATGAATAGTAGGGTTTAATTTGACAATTAAATCCTACTGTTCATACTTATGGTCATGCGATGGTTTCTGCATACACGGGGTCACGTGCTTTTGTAATTGGTACAAAAAATAGTATGTTTGGACACATGTGCTGGATCTTTTCTTTATCCGAGAAGCATCGGTCGACCATCCTGTAGATTTATAGTGTGATATGCTCTTAATTTACTAGTGTCAAATCAAGGAGAGAGTTCCTCCAGATTAAGTTACCCGCATCATATCAAGGAAACAATCATGTGATGAAGATGAGGTATTCTGAGGTAGGTGCATGCAAGAGGTAGCAACAGTATGTCTGGCGCCCCTTGTAATCAGATTTATTAACCAGCTAATCATGTGGTTGAGCTTATTAGAGAATGGAGAACATAGATATTTGCTTTCTCTAGTGAGTTGTGCTTCACTATTTCAGTTAGCTAACCAACAACGCAACTGCCATTAGCTGGGAATAATAACACCTTTAAGCTCCTAGATTAGAGCATCTACAGTCGGCCTTAGCAAATACTCCCTTTCCAAAATAATTGTCTTGAATTTGTTTAAATATTGATGTATGTAGTCACGTTTTAGTATCTAGATGCATTCATATTTAAAAAAATCTAAGACAAGAATTTTGGGACGGAGGGAGTATTAACCCTAAGCATTTGTAGACGCGCCCGGTCAGTTACCGGGTGTGTCCCTTATTTGTCCGTCTACGCATCCATATTCTTTATTTTTTTCTCATATGTCCGGTCATTTGCACGTGATTGGTGGAAAGGAAGAGAGAAAAACAAAACAATGAATAAAGAAAAAGAAAAGGTGACCCGGAGTGGAGTCATGTCCTACGTGACGGACTGACCGGGTGCGTCCGCGAGCTCTCACATCCTTCCTATATTTAAGATAGACATGAGTGTTCGCGGACATCTCGAACATATATGGATGATATGAGAGGTCCGGTTAAATCATTGTTTTTCTTCTCTTTCCTGTCTGGTCACAGACCGGACGCGTCCACGGGTATATGAAATATCGTTTGAGACGTCCGGTTGTAGATGCTCTTAGAGTGCTCGTTGGAGCTTCTATCATCATATCAAGGAGCCTGCTATCATCATAGTGTTCCATACAGAAAAGCAAATTAGAGTGCTCGTTGGATGAAACTATTGGCCCGAGATACCATTGTTGTGCCTATCCTCGTGGCGAACGGACACGGTTGGAGTCAAAACCCCCATGTTTGGAAGTTGATCTCGTGGAACTTCCGTGATCCAACCTGTTTCGTTTCAAGATGGACCGTATTCATCGATAACCAATGATAGCAATGATCTGGGATTTTAATAGAAACAACAGGCATGTCAACCACTGGTTTATGCTTATCTAACATATCTTGTTCATTTCTAGCAGGTTTTGCAATTTTAGCAGCCTCATCACAGAAGTAAATAACATGCTCATCAATATTATCAGTTAAGAGATCCTTAGTCATAGGAATATTAGGTTCTACTTTTATTTGCTCAAAGTGTTTAGGCATTCTAATATTACTTTTATTAACCACAATTGTAGCTTTAGCATGTTCCTTAATCCTATCAGGAAAAAGTGGTTTCTCAATATAAGCAGTAGACACAACCGGATCAACATTATAAATGCTTGTTTCTTCTTTAGCTATCACATGTTCCTTACTAGATTCTTCAATAGGTGGGTGAAATTTAAACCACTTCTCCTTAGGAAGATCAACATGAGTAGCAAATGATTCAGATAAAGTAGCTACTATTTCAGAGGCAAGTCCATACTTCATGCTAAACTAATGGAAAGCTTCAGTTTCTATAAAAGATTTAACACAATCGGACTTAAGACCAATACCTAACTCTTTACCTTTGTCGATTTTCCAGGCTTCAGAGTTGCGTTTAATTTGTTTCAGAATATCCCATTTGAATTCAATAGTTATGTTTATATAGGAGCTAGATGAAGTATCGAGCATTGATTGATTATCATGAGAAAGCCGAACATAAAAGTTTTGTAAGATCATTTCCTGTGAGAGCTCATGACTGGGGCATGTGTGCATCATGGACCTAGGCCTACCCCGAGCTTAAGCGATATTATCTCCTCCACGATGCCAAAACTTATATATATATAATTCCGATCACGATAAACCAAATCCATAGGATAAAATTTCTGATGGCATTCCAGCTTCAATCGGTTCCAATCCCACGTACCAGCATCATCCAATATCCTATAATAAATCAATGCATTTCCCTTCAAATATAAAGGGTAAACCTTATTCTTAACACCATCTTCGGATAAATTTGCAATAAATAACCCACACATTTCATCTATATAGATCAAATGCATATCACGATGTATTGTTCCATCTTCTGCATAAGGATTAGCGAGCAGTTTCT
Source organism: Hordeum marinum (assembly GCA_022496015.1). Taxonomy (NCBI): domain Eukaryota; kingdom Viridiplantae; phylum Streptophyta; class Magnoliopsida; order Poales; family Poaceae; genus Hordeum; species Hordeum marinum. The sequence continues at coordinate 120,197,615 of CM039678.1, forward strand.
CTAACATACCCAAAGGAATATAATATTAAATATTTTCAGTAGGTTCAGTAGGTTGAGGATCCTATTTTTCCACTTCCGAACGAGGTGAAGATACCCCGAACAAGCCCCTCGAAGGATTATCTTCCATAGTAACAAATGACGATAAATTTCAGCACGTAACAAAATTGTTCCCTTACCAAATTCCACTTACCAAAGGCGCTTCACTCGCCAGCAACGGCGCCAGAAAATAGCCTCGATGACCCACAAGTATAGAGTATCAATCATAGTCCTTTCAATAAGTAAGAGTGTCAAACCCAATGAGGACCAGAAAAATGACAAGTGGTTTTGGTATCAAAATTCTTGCAAGCACTGAAAGTAATGACGATAGATAGTTTGGTAGCGAGGCAATTCGTAACAAGTAACAAGTAACAATAGTTGCAATGGTGCAGCAAGGTGTCCCAATCTTTTTTATAGCAAAGGACAACCGGAACGTACTCCTATATGAAGCAAAGCGTTCTTAAGGACACATGAGGATTTCGTCTAGTCATGTTTCATCATGTTTAGTTTATTCACGTTCGCTACTTTGATAATTTAAATGTGGGTAGGCCGGTGATAGGGTGTTGTTATTACTTGAACAAACAGCCCACTTATGATTATCCCCTCTCACAAGCATCAGCAACTATAAAAGAAGAATTAAGATAAATCTAACCATAGCATTAAACGTGTGGATCCAAATCAGCCCCTTACGGAACAACTCACAAACTAGGGTTTAAGTTTTTGTCACTCTCGCAACCCATCAGCTACTTATCATTCACCAACGCTTTCGTTTAGGCCGAAATATGGTGAAGTGTCATGTCGTCGATGTTCACACGACACTACTAAAGGAAGAGCAACATACATATCATCAAAATATCGAACGAATACCAACATAACATGATTACTTAAGACAAGACTTCTCCCATGTCCTCAAGAACGAAAGTAACTACTCACAAAGCATCAAGATGTTCAAGATCAGAGGTGTAATGAATATGATTAAGGATCTAAACATATAATCTTCCATCAATTAAACCAACTAGCATCAACTACAAGATGTAATCAACACTATTAGCAACCCATAGGTACCAATTTGAGGTTTGGAGACAAGGATTAAATACAAGAGATGAACTAGGGTTTGAGTTGAGATGGTGCTCGTGAAGATGTTGATGAAGATTTGTCCTACCATGATGGAGGAAGTGTTGGTGATGATGATGGCTTCGATTTGCCCCTCCCGGAGGGGAGTTTCCTGGTAGAATCGCCCCGCCAAAGAGCAAAACTGCTCCTACCCAGGTTCCACCTCAAGAAGGCAGATCTTCGTCCCGAAACTCTTCTCTTTATTTTTTCCAGGGTAAAACCTCTCATATAGAAGAAGTGGGCATCGAAGGCCACCTATGGGACCCACAAGGCATCAGGGCGTGCCTGGGGAGTGGTTGCGCCCTGTTGCCTTGTGGGCAGGTGGTCCCCCCCTCTGATATTTCTTTGCTCTAGTATTTTTTTATATACTCAATAAAAATTCTCCCTGAAGGTTAAGGTCATCTGGAGTTCTGTAAAATAGGTATCTCTGTTGTGGCTTTTCAGGTCTAGAATTCCAGCTGCGAGTAATCTCCCTCCTTCATGTAAATCTTGCAAATTAAGAGATAAAAGGCATTGAAATTGCATCATAAAGTGGAATAATGACCAAAAACAATATAAACAACAGTAGGAAATCACGATGCAAAATGGATGTATCAGTGAGCGAAAAACATAAGTGCATGCGGGGAGCCTGAACAAAGTCGGACAAATGTTTCAACACAACATGTTCAGCTGGTAAGAAAGGAAACCTTGGAGCAGCTCCAACGCGCCGACCCAAATGGTCCATGCATATCCATTTGTGTCGGAATGGAAAAAATGACGGCCCAACGCGTCGACCCAAACTCAAATAGTGTTCGCTTGGTGTCTGTCTGGACGTATTTGCATCCGGTTTGTGTCAAGACATACACAAAACGGACGCGCCGCGCGCCCGTTCGGTATCCGCTACGGCCCCACCTGTCGGTTGCCCAACAAACACAGTCGGTCGTATTTAACGCGTCTACCTTCCTCGGGCCCACTTGGCAGCGGGTGGAAGCACCGGGTCAATGTCCTTTTTAAATGCAAGGTTGCAAATGGGTCCAGCCTCATCTTCTTTCTCTCCCCGTCAACATATGGCTAAACTCGCTCCCTCGTCGGCGACACAAAAACCCTAGCCACCCTAGCCATGGGGTGTAAAGGGCAAGGGGAAGCTCACCCCCGGCGCCGACTCTTCCCATGTGCCTCCGGCGTCGGCTCCTCCACACAGCGGGCCACGGGAGCGTATGTACATCCAGTGCACCAAGCGGAGTACTGGCAGCCGCTA